>OX377614.1:20025556-21391408 GCA_947397855.1 Thelaira solivaga | reverse complement strand
GGTTGAATGGCTCTAAGACTGGCTGGATGGCTGGCTGGCTTAAAAAAGGTTTAAATTTAAGATAGAAATCAATCATAACCCAAAAAAGTAAATTTCAAAAAAAAAATAAATAAATAAAACGACATCAAATTCTGTTACATAAAATTTGTGACAGAATTACGTGGAGACAAGAAAATATTAAATAATTCATTGATCGATTAGAAAGTTTGATAAAAAAAATCTCCAAGTGTCTTTATCTTATACAACACTAAAAATTAAGAAACAAAAATTCTGCTTTTTTTTTCTGGGGTTCATTGAATTCTGGTTTATGTTTTTTGATTGTTTCTTTTTTCTTTTCTTTTTTTTTCAAAATTAAAAATAATAAAGTTCATTATTGTTTTTATTTTGTGTTTCATTACATAATTTTAACATTAGCACACACAAACTAACAATTTTAGGCCAAATAAAAATTATAAGTTACCAAAATGTTAAAAAAAAATGCTGAAAATGAAGATGCTGCACCAGTCAACTTCAAATCGATTACATGATTTCCATTTCTGCTTTTTTAGTTTGTCTATTTTTTTTTAGCAAAAATGCTTCAAGCACGATTTATTTGTAGATGATTTTCTGTGTTTTCTTTTTTTTTTGTTTTTTTTTTTTTTTTTTTTTTTGTATATTTTGTTCCTTTCGAAATCTATTTTCTTATTTGAAACGTAAATAAATTGAATTTTTTAAGATTTTGTAATAAAAAAACAAAACCAAAGAATAAATTAAAAAGGATTTAAAACTTTTAATTTTCTTTGACAAATAATACAAAATAATTTTTAAGGTTTTCAAAATATCAACAAGCAAGTGCAAAAAAAGCGCTTAATTTTCTTCACACAGAAAACAAGTTTGGCTGTGAGAATTTTTCAATTGTAATGACAGAAATTTAGTAAAGTGGTTGAAAAATCACTTCTCTAAATAATATTTTGGACAGTTAAATCGAGTTTCTTGGACTGTCATAATGGAATTTGCGACAACAAGCAAATTCAGTTCTTACAACCCAACTTGGCTAGTAACAAATACGGTTCTTACAACCAAAGCTGGTTTTTCAGTAATAAAAAAGAACAGCAGTACTTTGAAAAAAAAATTTGTAACTAATCAAAAATTCACTTGCGATACTCAACAATAGAAAATCGGTGTTACAGCTGGCAATACTTTCAAGAGAACTAAAGTGTGGTCTACATTATCATATACTGGTTACTGCAATGGCTAATAAATTAACCGAAATAATATTTTGTGTGTTGTTGTCTTTTATAGAATGGTTCAGCGTGTATCTTTTTATTAAATACATACGCTTTACGACTCAATACCCATGATGGGATTTAATTATTACATTTTGCCAAAGCAGCGAAGAACCTACTTTCACCTGAAGAAGTATCTTCAAGTAGCTACCCAAGAGAATGTAGTATCACTAGTGCCTCTATGATACTCTTTCCAGTACAGAGATCTAAGAACTGTTTTGTGTTTTTAATAAATTCACTGCTTTTTTTTAGAGCCAGAATTGTCCGTCTCGCTCTAGTATAATGACACCGTTTCTTTAAGCTGAATGCTGAGAATAATAATAACTTTTAACACCCCAGGAGATGTTCAGTGGCTTGTTCATCTTGTCAAAGAGCGAGACATAAAGTTTTTGATACGGGCTTTAGTGAGATTGCCCAAGAAACCTAAGATCTGCACTGGCTACTGTCCATTTAACCTCAAGGTATAAGGGAGCGAATCCCAAAGATTTTTATTAATATTTTTTATTCACTGAAATTTTGCTTTAAAAATTTTTTTTTATTAAAGCGCAAGTACTAGAACTAAAGTCATTATATCCTAATAAACACAAGCTAAACTCATTTATTATCGCTGCATTTCATTTTATTTTACTAACGAAAAAAAAAATGTAAGTAAGCGTGAAATTATTTATCTTTTTCTCTTCAACTCTTTAATTAATTAAGAAAAAAAAAAAAGAAGAAAAAAACATTTTTGGACTTTTACAGTCGCTGCCAACACTACCGCGCTTAATTGATTTTTCTTGTTGACGAATGCACTTCACATTTTTTTTTTTTTATTTTTTTTTAAATTCTAAATAAATGCTTCGTTTAGTATTTGTTTAACAAACCGTGATACCGCTTTAAGCTATAAAATTGTTAAATTCTTTTTTATTTGTTTGTTGTTTGGTCTTTCTTTTTTGTAAAACCCGAGAACATTTTCAACTTCAAAGTTTTGTTATTCTATTACTTGTTAAGCGAAATGGCTCAATTTTAACTTAAAGGAAAATTTCTTATTATTTTATAATGAAAATTCCTTTTAATGTGAGAGTAACAAAATGCAAAAAAAAAAATTATTTTGTGCTTAACGAAAAAGAAAAAAAGTTGTGTTCTTGTCTTGTAACAGTCAAGCACTTTGTTTAGTTTAATTTGTTAAATCCAAGTTTATACCTGACTGATTTTGTATATATTTTTTTTATTATAATTAATACCGATTTGAGATTGTCTAATTTTTAATTATTTGCAATAATTTTCAGGTTAAAAAAATCGTAAGAAAATTATTTTTTTTTGGTTAGATATTTTGCTTCTGTTCATGTTCGCTATGAAAAAAAAATTTTTTTTTCTATTACGCGAATATTAATTGCGAATTCTGTGATAGGTCCTCTTTCAGTTAAAAAACTAAATGTGTGCGAAGAGTCACAAGGTACATATTCTGAAGTCACGTCCTCAAAGCTACAGAACCTGTTTACTGATTCCAAATTTTTTTTTATACTTAAACTTACACAGCTGATATCTAGCAGTCAAAAATTCCCATGCATATACAAAATGTATGAAGCATACCGAAATAGCGCGATGGCAACGCTGAGCAATTGAAAAAATCTAATTTTGACAGCACGTTTGTAGTGAAGTTGGCTGCAAAACAATTGCTTTTTTTAAATTGTTTTGTTATAATGACAAGTTAGCTATTTTTTTTTTAATTTAGCGTTTTTAACTCTAATTTTGTTTATCTTTAGTGGGTTTTATTAAACAAGATACCCACCTGCGATGTTACTTAGACATGACGCTTTAATATAAATAGAGGTAGCTAATAAATGATCCGCTTGCCGATCAAATTTAGATGGGCCAGAGCTTTCTGCAATATGCTCTACAGTAGTGTGATAAAGCTTCCAAGTCTTCTAAGCGATTTAAATGTAAATGTGATTCGATTCAGGCATCACTACTGTAGCTCAAACATGTAATAAATTGGCTTCTGTAGTGCGATTCAGTAACTTTTATTACGAACATTTCGCGATATTTTATCGACTTCGGTATTCAGTAACTTTCCGACGAAAATATTCTAAGTTTGAAACAAAGTTAACAGCACATAACGATTTCTATTGCACCGAATATTTTTGTCAGAAATTTATTGAATACCGAATTCGATAAAATATCGCGAAATGTTCGTAATAAAAGTTAATGAAGCGCACTACTGATCTTATAAGCATACGTTGCACCCCTCTGTTAGACAAGTAGTCTTAAAATGTACAACAATTTTGTTAATCTTTTGTAAAAATATTCATTTCAGAAACTTTTCTATCAAGATTAAGAAGTGATAAAGATTGAAAAACTGCTGAAGTTGTAATTGTAAGAATAAGTTTAAATATTTATTTTTTTCTCAATAAACCATGACACAAATTTTAATGTTTTATTATCATTGAAAACATTTACACTGTAAGAAAATTACTTGTAATGAAAAATCTATACTAATTTACAAAATTTGTTAGCTTAAGAAAATACAGTGGACTCTCTAAAATTTAAAATTCAATGGGTACCAAGAAACTAATCAGTTAATCGAGCGTTCATATTCACATTTCATGTTTACATTTAAAGCACCAATCGACGCTGTGGTGCAATTAACCGAATTTAAACAGAAGGATTTAAATTTATTTTATTAATTTTCTAACAACAACACACATCAGTAGTGCGATTCAGTAACTTTTATTACGAAGATTCATATCGAAAAAACAAGTATAACGATATTTTATCGAGTTAGACATTCAGTAACTTTCCGACAAAAATATTCGAAGTTTGTGGCGAAGTTAAAAGCACATCAATAATCATCGCAAGTAAGGATTTATATCATACGGAATATTTTTGCCGGAAAGTTACAGAATACGAAATTCGTTAAAATATCGTTATACTTGTTTTTTCGATGCGAATGTTCGTATCGAAAGTTACTGAGACACACTAAAGAATAACAGTTCCTGCTAATTTCTCTCTATTCATTCATTTCAAAGATATCAATATCGTATCAAAGCTATTTCATTTTGTTTCCACTCATTAATTTCAAAAACATCGTTATATGCTTTGAATTTAAAACAAAAATTTATATTTTTTCAGGTCATTTAAGGCGTCATAGCATTGAAAAATTAATGGGCTTAAGGAATGATATGGAATTGAACTGCTTCAATTCCATATTGTTCCAGTCCAAATCCTCTTTCTCACTTAAGTTCTAACTTCACTGTATTCCTGTTCGTTTCCACAACGTTCCCCAATCCATTACAGTTCCATTACATTTTATTTCTATTCATAATTTTCAAAAATATTATAGAAACTGTAATCAAAAAATAAATTGCGAAATTTATAATTTAACAAAAAATATTTTAAGATAAAAAGACGAGAATACCGGTTTTTTTATCTAACGTATATTTTATTAAAATTGTTAAACAACTTTTGATTTCATTGACAAGCAAGTGAAGCTACTTTATTTTAAAAAAATTTTCAAGGCGGTATCAAACGTCTAATTAAACAAACACATCAAAAAAAAAAAAAAACATTAGGAAACGCATATGGCTTTCCAGGTTTCTAACAACCATTGGTCTGTTTCTGGGAGATAGCAAGACTTCATATTCTAAAAAGTTTTTTTTTGTTACTTTACTATAATAAATTCTTTAAATAAAATGACAAATTGACATTCCAAAATTTCCATAATCAATTTTTACATACTTTTCTGAAGGTGTACGAAAATACGTATGTGTGTCAGTGTGTTTGGCTTTGTCTGTGTCATTATAAAAATATTTTTAAGGTATTTAATATTATTTTTTTCTTCTATTTTAAATACTGCAGTAGACAATATGTAACGAACATGTGGGCAATTAATGTGCAATTTAATATCTCAATGCAAATATGATGAAATTTTTTTCTTAAAAGACACAAAGCACACAAAAAACGGAGCACATAATAACAACTAAAACATAAATTTTTTCTTTTTTTTTTAATTTATTTTAAATTTTTTGGTTCAAAGCACATTCATGTGTACTGGCATTACTTTTTTTCATGTTAAATTTAGGTGGGGTTTGATAATGTAGAGGTTGTTTGTGGCTGGTTTTATTTTGGCTACACCTCTTATAATACGCTTTTAGTTTTTATATTTTTAATAATATTATTTCGCTTTTTTGCTGTTTTTTTCTTGGCACTCATTTGTATGTTTCAATTCTATTTTTGGGCTCAAGTCATACGGAAATATAATTTTTTTTAATAAAATAAAAACAAAAACTAGTTCAATTAACATACAGAGCCTGCTAAAACACGGCCTGGTCTGATCATGTTGATTACTAGTACTCAATTTTGTTTTTTAATGAAATAACAAAGAGTTATAAAAATAATTTCAAAAAATAATTGTTAAGCTATAAACCAAATGACATAATAAATTTTAAAGGCTGCTCACACATGGCAAGAAAAAAGTAGTAAAAATCATATAAAAACTGATACCTGAAGCAACATTGTTTTAAAAGGCACAATTTATTTATTTTTTTTTTTTTCTTATAAATATTTGCTAGAACAATTTTTGTGCAAGCATTTGTGTTAGAAGTTTATGTCTGAGTGCCTGAGTGTCTTGTGAATTGTGTTGATTTTTGTTAGTTGTTGTGGAAAATTAACACTCATCATATAAAAATTACATGCTTGTAAATTTCTTTAAATTTAAACATCTTGTTAAATAAAACGATTGTATAAAAATGTAGACATAGTCGTGCATACATCAACTGCACTTTATGAAATTTATTTATGAATTAAAGTCCATAAAATTAAACCACTTTCGTATTTAGTTACATGTTATAGCCTACACTAATATTATGACTCGTATCATAAGACGAGAAAAGAAACCTGTGGAGAAAACATCAACTCAACTCAATGTGATTTTAAAAAGTAACAAGTCAAAGTTCACAGATTGAAATTGCAATAAAAAACATCAGTTTAGACTTTGTTAAAAGAGCAAGAGTTGCCAAAGTCTTAAAAAAGACTTCAAGACTAAATATTTCTTCTCGAATATTTTTATTCTTTTCGAAAAACATTTTTATTTCCATAAAATTTTTTATTCGAATAATATTTTTATTTGCTTATTATAATAACTTGCATGTAAATGATATTTTGATATTATAATTTTATTCAATATATACTTTTATTCCAATTTGTTAGGACAATATTATTCAAATAATAATTTTAATCGAATAATAATTTTTATTATTTCTTAAATAAAATTTTTTTTGAGAATATATTTTTAAAAAAAATTTTTTTTATTGGAATAAAATTTGTTTTTTTTTTACATAATATTTTTAATCCAATAATCAGCCTTATTATGAGTGTTGCTGTCGTAGTCGGATTCAAGACAAGCCCATATAAAAGATATGGCCTGCGTTACCACATATCATTGTTTTCGTCATGACAACGACACTCATAATCAGGCCTATTATTTTTGTTCCAATAATTTTTTTAATGCAATAATATTTTTATTGGAATTTTTTTAAGCATATTTTTAAATAATCATTACTTTTATTATGATAATATTATTCATATGTTTAATTCTCTCTCAATATATATTTTTTGAACAATAATTTTATTATGATATTTTTATTTCAAATAAATAATATTTTGTTCCGAAGATTTATGCTCTTATCCAAAAAAAAAAGTTCACGTAGACTTTAAAGCAAAATTTATGAAAAAATTATATGAAAAATTTCGATAACGTTGACTTTAAAGTCTAAGTTAATTTTTTTGGATAAGGGGGTTAGAATGTACAAAAAAATTTTATTCTAATAATATTTTTATTGGCCTATTTTGAGATAAATAATATTTTTCAATTTAATTTTTTTCCAATAACATTGTGATACAAATATTTTTAATCCAATTATTATTTTTTTTTAATTGAAAAACATTCTTAATCATATAACAATTTTATTCAAATAATTTTTTTTTATTCGAATAATGATTTTATTATTATTATTTATTTAATTTATTATCACTAAAAGTTGACAGTCCTGGAAACAAATGCAAGTAACAGTAATGAAAGTAGTCAGGGAGATGAAAGACAAGCAAGTAATTTCAGTTCTACTCTTGTTGATCAGAAACAGGATTCATCAAGTTAGAATACTTCGAGCTTTAGAAGCAATTTCTTTTTCTGTCAGTTAAGAAAAATATCTGTTACAATTTTATAGCATGTTATCTCATAATTACTTAATGCTTCTACAATAAAGTGCATTTTTATTAAAGAATATAAATAATAACTGCTTACAATCTCTGGCCCAAAAAACATTATGAGCCAATAAAACGTTTTAATTAAAAAAACTCTCACGATTATATAATTTTTTATATTTCATACCATTTTTTTGTTTAGAGCGCTTTACCCAGAAAAAAAACTATGAAGAAGTAAATACTCGTGTCTTAATTTCAATAATTATCATATGGCATACATTTTTAATTGAATCAATTAAATTTTTAATTAAATCAATGAAATTTTTCATTGAATCAATGAAATTTTTAATTAAATCAATTAAATTTTTAATTAAATCAATGAAATTTTTCATTGAATCAATGAAATTTTTAATTAAATCAATGAAATTTTTAATTAAATCAATGAAATTTTTAATTGAATCATTGAAATTTTTAATTTAATTACATTTTTAATTTAATTACATTTTTAATTTAATTACATTTTTAATTCAATCAATTTAATTAAAAAATCAATGAAATTTGTAATTAAATCAATGAAATTTTTAATTGAATCATTGAAATTTTTAATTTAATTAAATTTTTAATTCAATCAGTTTAAAATTTTAAATTCAATCAATTTAAAATTTTTAATTGAATCATTGAAATTTTTAATTGAATCATTCAAATTTATAATTATATCAATAAAATTTTTAATTGAATCAATTAAATTTTTAATTGAATCAATGGTATTTTTAGTTGAATGAAAATTAATTCTGATATTTTTAATTTTTATATTTTAAATCATTCAGCAAGAGATTTTATTTAAAAAAAAAATTTTTTTTCATAGAAATTGAAAACCCTGCTTAAGTTTTTTTAATTTTTTTTCTAGAGATATTTTTAAAAGATAATTTCTTTCAATCAAAAGAATAACAAAAAATTATTTATGGCATTTTTTTGTTGTATTCTGGGAATATTTGAATTTTCTCACCATCATAAGCCGAAAAGAAAACAACAAAAATGTAAGACAATTGCAACTTCTACAAAAATAACAGCAATAACAACAATGTTGGTATTAAGGATTAACACTTCTAAGACATTTATAAAGAATTTAAAAAAAAGAAAGAAAGATGATAAAAAAATTTGCAAAAAAAAACCCCACCAACTTTTTACAAAGTTTTGCTTTAAAACAAAAATAAATTTTTTTTTTGTTATAAATTATCATTACAATGTTTAACAAGAGAATTAAAAAATAAAGCACACTGTGTTGCTTCTTGTTAGGACTTTAATTGCTGCTGCTGCTGCTGTTGCATAATATAATTATTTGTTGAATGGAATTTAAAACAAATAAAAGAAAATTACTTACCAAGTTTTCATTCATATTGTTTTCATATTTCAGTTTAAATAGACCAACTTTGTTTTTAACAAGCGTGAAAATACACACTTCTCCTTGAAAACAAAAAAAAAAAAAAAAAAAAAAAACACAAAAATGCTTTATGATGCTTCACACTGGTTTACTTACTCACATGCCAGACTTAAACAAATTGTGTGTTTACAATGAAAAACACATGCGAAACATACCTTCAACTTGAACTTTACAGCAGGTTGGAAAAAATTTTTTAATGAAAAATAGTTTATTGTTAAAAAACAACTGTCTAACAAAATGTTTTCATATTTTTTTAAACAACTTCCAGACAGCCAACATTTAAATCACTCTATAGCAGTAAGTTAAGTGCAGAGGTTTTAATTGGTCTGCAAAATTAAATCCCTTCTGTTAGCTGGTTTGCAAGGTAATTGCATTTTAATTACTTTAAAATTTTAAAACTAGACAAGAAGGGTTTCTACTAAATATTTAAAATTTAATAGCGTTTCGTTTTTTTAATTAAATTAATTTCAAAGAAATTATTATTTAATTAACACATTTATTGCTCATTTAGCTGGTAAATAATTTGTGTTTATTATTATTTCCACTACACATACACAGAAATTCAACAAAGTTTTCTTCATTAGCCCTGACATCAGATTTGAAAAAAAAACAAACACAAATGAAAAAATTGCAACATCAGATTTCAAAATGATGATAATTTTTTTCTTTATTTTTATGTTACCAGCATCACTTTTCAAATGTTAGTTGAAAAACTAAAATTTTTTTTCTTAACTTTAAATTTTAGAGTCAAAAAAAAAAAAAAAAAAGCAAATCAAAGTTTCTTATTTCGTTTAGTTTGGTTTTGGTTCGATTTGGGTTGGCAGCTTGTCAGCTTGTATCTGTTTAAACAAATTGTGTATGAAGTATGTTCTTGTGTTCTTGTCTCTATTTCTATTTTTTTTTTTTAATTTTTTTTTTTTTGGTTTTTGGTTTATATCTTTTTAAAGCTTTTTTTTGTTTTTATTTTTGTTTCTTCTATTTCAAGTACTTAATAAAAGATTTTGTAATCCGTATTATTTTTATTTTTTGTGGTTAAAAAATTAATTACAGCACCAGCATTAGTTTAAGACACACTTTTTATATACTACCAGCGAGTATACGAGTATTTAATCTTGTCTACCCTTCACCATTCATCCACACACTAGCAAAATAAATTTATATAAAATTTTCGATTTATTTTTTATAAAATAAAAAATACTAAGTTGGTATTAAAATAAATTACAAATAAATACATTTTCGAAATTTTCAGGCGCTCATTAGTGGCTCTTGAAAAGCGGACAAGTAAGTCTAACTCGTAAGCATTTGAAATCTAAATTAAAATTTTATTAAATTCACTGTATTTCATCACTTTCAAGCTGATCTTCCACAAGACATTCCAGCAGCTCTGATTTGCAGAACAACTTAACTTAAATATTATTACTCATGCTCTCCATAAGAGATCTATTGTGCACTCTAATGTTTAGCTAAAACAATCTTAAACTCGAATGCGAATTAATTTTGTGTGGGTCTTCTGGCACCTGTATACTGCGGCCTAGGTAACATCTTCCCACAACCGATGATGTTCTTTCTTTAAGTTACTTTAGCAGTTTCTCCTTTTTTTAAAGTTAATTTGGGCTCAATTATTTTATTGTAAATTAAAAAAGTATTTGTTTTTGGTAAAAAGTAGTTGGGAAGCCGCACTAGCAGTGCTTTTTAATTAAAATTTTTTTTTTAACATGATTTTACTATCAATGATTGACTAAAGGTTCTCTGTAAAAATCGCAAGTCAATAGGACTGATTATGAGTGTCGTTGCCGTGACGAAAACACTGATATGTAGTAACGCCAGTCATATGTTTCATATGGGCTTGCCGTAAATTCGACTATGCCAACGACAACGACACTCATAATAAGGCTGAATGTATTGCTTTCTCTTCAAGTACTAAAAACTCTCTACATAAACAAAATTAGTCAGTTAAGAAATTTTTGCAAGAATTTTCGTTTCAAACGCCAGTTCAATATTTCCAGTTATAAAGCTAAATTTTAAAGATATTTTGGCATATACAAAATGGTGGCCAAATTTTTACAAAAACAAAAAAAAACTGAAACTTAATCAAATCAAAGTTCCAAAAGCATAAAAAAAATCACTTGCGCTTTTCAAATACATTCATTTGCATACATGATTCAGAGAAAAAAAGGCAATATAAAAGCCCAGGAATGGGTAACATCCTTAAATAGGACAACAGAATATGTTCACCCTTATCTGGTAGCACGGACATGTGACCACTGTAGGGCGAATAACCTGGTAAAGGACGAGTAGAGGCTGGCAGGGCAGAATATCGACACGTCCTGTCTCTTTTTGTCAGCAAACAACAGATCAAGAATATAATGTATTGCTTTCCCTTCAAGTACTAAAAAGTCTCTACTATATTAATTATAAGGATGATCTGGTCCAGCTTAGATACCTAGCGCAGTAGAGATTTACTGGGACTTCAGAGAACCTAGTTGAGGCCTATGGTGGTAGCAATAACAAGCCATGGCAGTTTTGGTAACCAGGTGAGAATGGTTTTATCGTCAAATGACTACTATAAAAGTGTTCAGGAGGAAACTCTAAAAAACCTTCTTTGCCAGTGCTCAGCGCGTAACCTTGTTAGATAAGCACTACGTTCAGACCCTCCTGTCGACTGTAGGGATATTTGCCTTAGTCAGAAATAGCTATTGGCTTAAATGACGGACTCGTTTTCTTCTTTTTCGTATCCTTCTTCTTTTTCTTCTTCCTCATTTTTATTTCCTTCTTCTTCATCTTCTTTTTTTCCTTTTTCTTTTTATTCTTTTTAATTCTTTTTCTTTTTCTTCCTCATTTTTTTCTCTTGTTTTTTCTTAAAATTCTTTTTTTCTTCTTTTTCTTCTTCTTCCTCTTCTTATTTTTCTTCGTTTCCTTCTGCCTATCCTTTCTTCTTCTCTTCCTCTTCTTATTATTTTTCTTTTTTTTTTGCTTTATTCTTCTTCCTCTTCTTTTTTGTTTCATTCCTCTATTACTTTTTCTTCCTCTTCCTCTTCCTCTTCTTTTTAGTCTTATTTTCTTTCTCTTCTTCCAATTCGTTTCTTTCTTTTTTTTCTTCTTCTTCGTTTCCTTATTCTTCCTCTTCCTCTGTTCAAAACGGAATCTTGCGATTTCAATTGAAGGTTGTTAAGCCGTCACGTAAATCATCTTCTTCTTCTTCTTTCCCATCTTCTTCTTCACCTTCGTTTAATTCTTCTTCTTCTTTTTCTTCTTTCTTCTCTTCTCTCTACTATTCTTTTTCTTCTTCTTCTTTCTTTTTTCTTGTTCTTCTTCTTCTTTTTCCTCTTTTTCTTCGTTTTCTTATTCTTCCTCTTCTTTTTCCTCTTCTTCTTCTTCGTTTCTTTATTCTTCCTCTTCCTCTGTTCAAAACGGAATCTTGCGATTTCAATTGAAGGCTGTTAAGCGGCCACTTAAACCATTTTCTTCCTGTTTCTTCACATCTTCTTTTTCTTTCTTTTATTCTTCTTCTTTTTCGCTTCTTTCTTCTCTATGGTTTTTTTCTCTTCCCCTTCTTTTTTTTTCCCTTCTTCTTCTTTGTTCCTATCCTTTTCTTCATCTTCCTCTTCCCTTTCTTCTTATTCTTTTTCTCTTCTTATTCATTTCTTTTTTCTACTTTCTGTTCTTTCTCTTTTTCTTTTCCTTCTTCTTCTTTTTCTTCCTTTTTCTCGTTTTCTTCTTCTTTTTCGTGTTCTTCTTCTTCCTTTTGTTTTCTTCTTCTAACATTTACCTACTTCTTTTCGTTCTTCTACCTTTTGTTTCTTTGGCATATTTCTGAAGCTTTAGCCTTTACCTTTCTGTTCCTCTTATACGGGTTTTAAAAAGGGGAACGTAACAGAGAACTCAAATGAGCTCCTGTTTGGTTTGTTTTAGTGGCTTGCCTTGAGCAACCTAACCTAACTTAACCTAAGTCAGCTTATTATTATTTTTATGGCCTAATTATAGCACCGCTACCTGTAAACAGACTTACTGAAGCTCTAAAAAATAGCCACTTCTATTCTTTTTATTTTAACCAAACAACCAAGAAAAAAAATAATAAAATTGACAATAAAACTAAAAAACCAAATTTAGTTTAAACGAAAAAATCAGAGGGACCAAGCAGTCAATAACCGCATTAAAAAAAGCATAATTTCTTAATGTTAAGCACCTCTTAATTAAAACAAATACATAAATTATAAAATAAAAAATAACACAACTAGAAAACTAAACTAAAACCAAAACACACACAAGCGATTCAGTATTAAATACCAGATTAAGAAAAAAATAAATAAAAAAAAACTAAAACTGAAACTGAAAAAATGAGAATGTAACGAGCTCTACAAGTCACTAGAAAAAATATTCGTACATTCATTTTAATGTTAAGCTTTAACAAGAGATTAAAAAAATAAAACAAAAACAAAATTATTATTAAAAAAAAAATTAGCAATTAAAAAACTATTTCAGTTATTTAATAACAAATAAATTTAACTCAATTAAAATCTATTTGATTGGAGTTGAAATAACTAAACAAGCTGAACTAATAAATAATTAAAAATAAAAAAATAAATGTATTTACAAACTGGTATTTTGCAAAATAGTAAACAAAATAAAGAAAAAACTAAAGCATTTTACTCGTATTTATATGATTTGCATATGCCGTTTTAAAAAGTAAAATTTTAATAAATTCAAAAGTGAAATTGTAAATATCGATTTTACATGTTATAAAGCAAAATAAAGTAGACATGAAATGTGTTTTAATTAAAAATTCAAGTTTATTAAATAAACATTCAAATCAGTAATGAACTAGTGTCAATTTAGTTTTTCCTTTTTTTTTTTAAATGTTGAACACAATGTTTGCAATGAAATCGAAAAGTGGCAGTGAAATTTTTAAAATTAATTTTCTAGCAAAAGTTAAGCTGGCCAGTATGAAAGCTTAAGTTGAGCATCTTTCTGCTTTTTAAAAAGCATTCTCTCTCATAGACACTACGTAGCAGTCGATGAAGAGTGATGGCATCAATACAAGGACTTTAAATACGACTTTGTTAGCGAGAACTGAATTTTTTGTCAATTAAAATTTCAGTTGTTGTAATCGAATTTTTTAATTGCGACTATAGAAAATCATAAAAGGTGGTCCAATATATTAATTGTGAATTACACCTTAACGCTAACTTAATTTGATATTTCTTTGTTGAAGACTTTTACGAAAATGGGCGTTCAAGTCAAAATGCATTTTATACACTTTGTAATTTTTTGGTCCGCATAATCAACAAGCCGGATCAACAGGAAATATGAAAACACCTGTGCATGCTGACACAGTTCGTTCTGCGGAAAACATTGCATTGGCAGAAAAGCTGTCAACCCCAACTTGTCATTGTGTTCACCATCGCGAGACAATACCAGACTTCTTGTGGCGAAAAATTGCAGATAATAAATTGAAAGATATGTGGTTCCAACAGGATGGTGCCACTTAGCACATAGCCAACGAAACGATATCTCATTTGCACGAGAAATTCAAAGGCCGTGTTATTTCATGTCATGGCAAGGTTAATTGCCTGCCACGTTCATGCGATTTTACACAGTTGAAATATTTAAAAGATTCAAGAGCTAATGGAACCTCAATTATATCATTGAAAATAGGGACCATGGGATAGAGGTATGCCACCGAAGCATTTGCTCGATAATTCTTTGAAAACTTTTTGTTTTATTTACAATTCGCACTTTTAAGAGAACAAAATTTTGAACTGTATTATCGAATTGCGATTTTTTGAAGTAGAAACAGATGGTTATCACAGCTGAGAATTTGTTAATTGAGTTCTTCCAACCGAAGTTGTTTTCTGTGTGTAGTATTAATAAATAAATTGTTTTTTACTAATAAAAAATCATATTCCAAACAGTTTGCTTTCTTTGCTCTAAAAGCCTCCTCATGAGGTAAAAAACCAGATAAGCCTGGCTAAAAACAGCTGGTTTAAAATAAATAAAATTTTATAAACTTTTCTTTAAAGCATATAAAGATTTTTGTAGAATTAGCGACTTCTAGTTAATTGCCTAATTTTTGGTGCTGTCTTGGGTTGGTTTATAAAACGAGAAAAAATTTTTAATAAAATTTTTTTTCAAACGAAATTATTTTTTCAAGTTATTTTTCCTGCAGCACCAGCTGAACAAAAAGACAGTTTACTTGCAAATAATAATTTATTTACTTGTTATTGTTGTAAAAATTATACAAATTTTAAATGTTAAACAGCAATTGCTTTCAATTACAAGCGCCAATAAATTTACCAAAAACACATTCAAATCTTTTTCGTATTCGTATTTCAGTTTGTTGCCATCGATTGCCATTAGAAAAATTTACTCAGGTAAAAAAAATTTTTAAATAAAATTTAATGGAAATTTTTTTACATAAAAGCAAACAAAAGTTTAAGTGTTAAATTATATTGAAGAGACAAGAGGTAAAAAAAAAAAATAAAAGGAAAAATGAAAATTCAACAAACTTTAAATGAACAATTGATTGAGTAATCGATTGTTATCAAATGACTTTCTCTCTTTGTTATTTGAGAGGAGTGAGAGGATGGCGGAAGAAATAGCGTATAACCAAAGTCACATTAAAGTCTGCTATTTTTTTTGTCTCTTTTATGGTGAAATATACCGGTGAACCACAATAATAAAGTTATGGAATTAATTGCTACAGCAAGTCCATTTTACTTAAATCGACTTAATTAGTTTGTTTGATTTTAGCACTTATACCGATGAGTTTAAACAGCAGGGACAATGAAAAAATGAGTTCTATTTTTGAGGCACAGGAGTTTTGCTGTAGAAATGGTAGGACGAGACCTCTATTTTGCAGCAAATTTGCGCTAAATTCGTTACATTATATAGACGATAGACTAGACTATGATGTTTAAAATAGAAGAATTTAGTTATTCTAAGCACTTTGGTTATACAGGCCGTCTCCAAGTTAATATGAACTAAATACCTTACAAAATTGTTCTTATGCCTTAATAATTGTCATAGCAACTGCCAAATGTAGTGAGAATTTTAGTTAAAAAAACAGAAATCATATCAGTTGACATTCTGGCTACAAAAAGATTTTACACAACTTGTTACCGCCACTATAATTTTTTTATTCCGAGTCATGAATTTATCAATTATGAACGTGTGAATTTAATTGACAACTCGGTATTGTGTTAACAAAACAAAGCTCAGATAAAGGAGAGAAAAAGGCGTCATTATTTCGTGGGTGACGAAAGACAGCCATCTTTTTTTCTTTCTTCTGTCAACTGAGCGACGGCAAGAAAAACAAGAATTAAAACACACAGACATTCTTAAAACACTTTTCACATTTTGTAATTATTGTAAATAATTTGATTGAATAAAGTTTGAATTTTTAGAAAATAACGAATAGAAAGTGTGTTGAAAATCCTCTACTAATCGCTTAGTTCCTGAGCAGATTCTCCAACAACACAACTCTTATTTCAGTTGCTTCCAAAGCATCATTAAACAATTTTTGGTGGCTTAACATTTCTTAGCAGGTGGGCCAATTTTTAAAGTTAATTCATCTGCAGATAATCCTGACGGTTTTAGTGAATTGAAAAATTCTATTACAAAAACAACAGCTTCTTGTCAGTCACTAGATTTACATGACTTTGCATTCTCTTCTATCGTATCGTTAAGTTTGGAATTTTAATCTTTAAAAAAAAGTGGGCATGGTCGGTCTAAATTTATGTGTAAATATTTTTTTTAATATAGAGAGAGTAAATAAAAAATAGTGGTAGGGCTATAATAGCACTGCAACTGTACGATTGATTGTGCAGCTTAATTCCCAACTAATACAACCTAAAACTCCTTATTAATTTCTTATTTCCAGACTGATGGCTGTGATAACTGGTCACTAGACGATCGGCAAGCAAGCCAGCAGGCTGCGACTGCAGCAACTGCCGTTAAACCAAAAGTACTCAGACAGTATTTCACCTTCTCTGCGAGTGCCCGGCTCTTATGGCTTCCAGACACAGATTTCTAGTTACCACATTTAATTGAAGGACTACCTGAGATATCGTGAGTCAGGTTAGGGAACCTTATCAGATACTTCAATGTCACGGGGTAGATCTAAGTCACTTTACTGTTACATAGCGCGCAATTTTGCGATAGGCTGAGATGTAAACCAAAACCAACCAAACAAACCTCACTAATTTCGTAATTGTTGTCGAATTAATTTTACTTAAGTTTGCTTGGGCCAATATCCCTATGCTTAAGTAGCACAGCTTATTCTGCATCTTTTCACTGCTGAACAAACGCATAGAATATGATCCGATGTTTCTTGACTTCTTAGAAAGAAACTAAGATGGCTACAATTTATAATTCGAAAACTGGTAACACTAATATCAATAGCATAAGCATACTAACAACATTTTGATGTACAAGTGCTATTTATTTTGTTTACAATGGAAATTTCAAGAGAAGGTTTTCATTGGATTAATTTTCACAACTTTCGAAGTGGATTATCTCAACAAGAATAAGTCGATGAACTTAGTTCTTTGTATGGCGATAAACGACATTAAAAAACCTTAGTATAACGCTGGTATAGTGAATTTAATCGTCGTCATAGTTCGGCCACCGACGAATTCAGTGAAAGTCGTCCTAAGTCTCATACTGTAGTTGTCATGTGGTATTTGAGGCTACAATGTCCTGTTCATTACTTCAGTGTAAAGTTTGACGTCATTTCTGTTGAGATTAATGAGTCTAATGAATGTCTTTGACTGCGACATGGCAAGCCTCGACTCTATAGCAAAGTTTAATTTAAAAAAAAAATATGAATTATTTTATTTAAAAATTAAGCACAAAAGTGGGCATGGTCGGTTCAAAAGTAGTGATCTTCTTTAATGTATAAAAACCTTTTATAACAAATTCCAGTGAAATACGTGGAAAAATAAAATTTTATGGTTCACAACTCTTAACTATTTTGGTGTTGTAAGTTGCGAATTGCGATTACGACTTACAACGCTTATCTGTTGTGTTGTCTTTTTAGTTGTGTATGTTAATTTTCGGCGATTATGGTTCACAACATGTTGTCTTATGAAAATAGACAACTGGTTATTAGGTTTTGTCTCATTGTTGCGATTAGTTTTTTTTTGTTAGTTTAAAAATGAAAATGCAAACAATTTGTAAGTAAATTGTTAGGAATGTACTTACATTATTTTGCGATCATTGCCTATACTTTCTTATAATTACCATCAGCAAAGAAAGGAAACACCAGGTGCATGGTTTTTAAAAAAAATTATTCTATTCCACCAGCAAAAGCATCTTTGTTTATGTGGAAAAATTAACAAAAATTACTTGCAGAAAATGTTTGCTAATATTGTATTTTTTATTTAAATTTTTTAATAAAAAAATAATTCCAAAATTTTTCTTAAGATTTAAATTTATTTTATTTTTTAATTACCTTTTTCGATGAATCCAATTGTAACTTGCAGAAAGTTCCCTTGGGGCTGGCAAAAACACTTGACTCTTTTTTTTTTTTTTAATTTTATTTGCATAAATTTCTTAACTAAATAAGGAAGTACAGCGAAATATTTTACTTAGTGCATACAAAACAACAACAAAATTGTTAAAAAATTCTTTTTTAAAACTTTCAATTGAATGCAAAATAATTTGTTGTAAAAAATTCTTTGTTTATTAAAAAAAAAAAAAATGCTAAATAATTACAATGAAAATAAAGGAATGCAGCATTTGCTGCTAAAATTCACTTTCTTATTACAAAACAAAACAAAACAGAACACGAATTCAACACAAACGAACACAATTTGAAAATAGAAAAAAATCAGATAAAAATTATAAAAGTTTAATAAATTAATTTTTTTTTGTAATTTTGTTTTTTAATAAAAAAAATATGTATCTTCTTTTTGTTGTTGTTGCATTTAAATAGTTTTCACTGATTTTCACAGCAGCAGGCAGGCAGGTAGGCACGCAGGCAGTCAATTTAAAGTAAATTTGCCACAGCAAAAACTAAAACTTCACTTGAAAAAAATGTTAAAACAATAAAAAAAAGTTGTTGCTGTTGCTGCATATTAATTTTTTTTTTTTTTGTAAAGCTTGTTTTCTATTTATGTTTTAGTAAGTAATTATTAACACAATTTAGGCAGCGCTGTTGGCGAGGCAGTATTTGAAAATTGCAAGCTAGATGTGTAAGTGTGTGTGTGCGTGTTATTTTTAAAAATTGTCATGTGCATCCGTAAGATACATTTCACAAGACACAAGGTTTCGGTCGTTGTTTGTATCTAAATGCAGTCAGTCACTTGAAGAAATGAGGGTATTGTTTTACTTTTTTTTTTCGCGTTGTTGTTGCAGTTGTTTTTTTTTTTTTAATCGGATTCTTCTTTTGAGTTTCAAGTTGTTTTTTTATTGAAGCTTCTTTTTTTTTTTTTTTTTTTTTTGTTTAAGTAAGTATTTCTTTATAATTTTCTTTTTGTATACATTTTTTTTTATTAATTTGCAACAGCAGCAGTTTTCAAGGCTGTTGATGGTTTTTCTGTGTGTGTGCTTGTGTGTGTATGTTTTTATTTTTTTTTTTTATAAATTTTTATTATAAACAATTTGCTTTAAATCTCATAAACATAAAACTAGAATTAGAAAAATTTCACTGGAAATTAATTTTTCTTAAAAATTCTTTCACAATAAAATAGTTTCTTTAAAAAAAAAAGTTGTACAAAATTAATTAATTGTTTAAATGATTTTTACTTTTATTAATTGTTAAAAAATTTATTTTTTTTTTTAATTTTCAACTCTAACAAAACTTTGTTTTATTTACTTGAATGTGATAAGAAATTACAAACGCGCACGCAAAAACTGAATTTGACTGAAATACACCTTCCGTAGTCGTTTGCAAAAGCTCAACTGATTTGTTGTTTGTCTAGTCTGTAGAGTCGTCACAATTCAAGCTGGGCCAAAGCAAACACACAACAATACTAATAACAACAACAAATATGAAAATAATATTACAAAAAAAACAGCAACAGAATAATTCAACAACCAACTAACAAACCAACCAGCAATCCATCCATCCAACTAACTGGTTTTACGGCTTTGGCAAAATTCGCATCTGTTTTCTATGGTGTTTGCTGTTCCCAAACGTATTCTCGTCTCGTAGTTACTTGATTAGAGTTGTATAGGAGCTGGTTGGTGTTGATGTTGCTGTTGGTGGTGGCTTTGTGCTTTGCTGCTTTAATTTCGTCTCATATTTAGTATCTGTAATATTTCCCTCTGCTGACTGTTTCGGCCAACAATGTTTATTTCTTTTGCTCTCTCTCTCTATCTCTATGTTAGATGAAAACTACGTATAATCGTAGCACAGAATAATGTTTGTTGGCCATCATATTCGTTTTTTTTTAGGTTCTCTGTTTTTTTTTCAATTGGTTTTTACACAAACACCGAGTAGCCACATGGATGAAAAATAAGGAATTAATTTTTAACAAAAATCTGGCATATAATTTCAAAATAATTTGAATTCTTTTAAATAATAATATAACCAATCAAAAGAGTGAATACAAAGAATCCATACAGGGCAGAGGATTAATGCTAAGAACATGCTACCATACTGCTTCTCAAAGTATAGGATGCGGCAAGAAATAAATCGAGTTTTAATTCTCCCACTGAAATCACATGCATCTAAAGTGCACTGACTTTAAAAAAAGAAATTATAAAAGATACTAAGGATACCCCCAGAGTTTAGTAATCTGGGATGGCACACATTTCATTTTCATTTAAAAAAAAAATGAAAACCAAACAACATCGGATAACTTCTTTTGGCCCACCTTGTAATTTAGCTCACTACTTTTGTGTATATCTGGGACAATCAGAAACAACCGGTTATCTTTCATTAAGTTATTACAGAGGACTACAAAACACTATTTTTTTTTTTTTTTAAATGCACCCCAGTATTATCTCTGAACCGCAATATTTAAGTTATTGAGTTAATTGTGACAGCTTGTCAAATTTTACTTAAGCGACTATTCTATATTGCCATAGAACTACTGGTTTTTATTATTTATAATTAAAGTTCTGCAGTTCTTTGTCTGGCAACTATCTGCACCTCAAACCTTGCAAGCAGCTTGTTGTTGCAGTTGCTGGTTTGTTTAAGTGTTTAAGCTCCCCATAACAAACATCAAACAAAAATAAAATTAAAAAATAAAAAAATTTAAGTTCATTTATTTGTTGTTTTATTTATTTTGTTTTTTTTTTTTACCAGTAATTCATTTTTTTTTATATTTTGACAACACTTATTACAAATTTCTGTTTGAGAGAGTTGGCTAGCATGAGCAAGAGAACAAAATTTTTTGCATGTTCAGTGTTGCCAAATGTGTTTTTTAGTAGTAAACAACCAATTATTTTCAAATATATAAAAAGAAAATTATGTACAAAAACAATTTTGGATTATTTATAAAAAAAGATGTTTTTTTTAATTCGTGCTGTTTGGCGATAGTGGAACTATTATGAAATCATTGCTAGACATTTCATTACAATCGCAAATTGTTTGAAAGTGCTACAGCATTTTCAAAATTTTCAAAGACTTAATAAAGAGAAGTAGAGATCAACCAATGAGAAGGCCTGCAGCTACCGAAAGAGCAGAGTAAATATTTGTTCCAGATAACATTTTACCTTTTCCAGAACTTTTTTATACATTTACTAGTCTCAGTGTATTTTTGTACAGCCCAAATTAATATGCGGCAGTTAAAAAATTTCACTAACTCAACTAAATATTTGTTTTGTGAACATGAAATTGGATATAAATTCAAAATTTTCTTGAGACTTGCTAAAACAAACTTTCAAATAACCCGGTAAATCGAAAAATTTTAAAACTCTGTACACTCGACAACACTGCTCACATTTACATGCGCTTAATTTGTTTATGTTCTCTGCACATATGTTCGTTTAATTTACTTTAATTTTATTAATTTATTTCATTTATTCACCCCGTAAATATGGTGAGTTTGATGATACTATTGAATATAACAATTTTATAACAGTTTAAAAAAAATATTATTTTTATCAGGCTGATTTTTTTTTATTATTTATTATTGAATCTTTCTATAAGGAAATTACAATAAGTATCCAAATCTTAACTGTAAAAAGGATTTAAAAAACTTAAATTATTGTGTCGACAGTTTGTGATTTTTTTGACGGTAATTTATTCACACGTATTTAAATTTAACTGAACATAAAGTAGAAGAGTCATTAAAAAATATTACGATTTAAAAATGTTTTATGAAAATGATTTTTACAAGTTTTTTTTTTAAATGAAATTTTTTTTGTCTTCAGAAACACAGGAATAGAACCTTCCACCCCTCTGGGGGCAGCCATATTCTGTAATGCTGTGGTGTAAGGAAATTTGTTCCATGGAATGGAATTTTATTCCATTTTGTGCTTACATGGAAGCATTAAATAAGTCATAGTTTTAGCTAGAATTTTTGCGTACGAGTTTCTAACTAAAAGAGACATAAAACGAAGATAATTTTTAATATTAAAATTCTATAACAAGCACAAACGAATTTTAAATTCAAGTTTATCTCTTCCGAGAAGCACTAACGTAAGGTAACGGTCAGAATACATGACCGCCTGCCTGTGCACACACATTACCCATTTATTGTTGGTCTCAATTAAAAAATTTTTACAATTTCCGGACTAACTATAGTGAAAGACGGGAAGGACTACTAGATTTGTAATCTGCCACCCAATTACTCAGAAATTACTTTCAAGTATTTTTAAAAAAATACTTGAAATTCCCTTATACCCTAGTAGTGCTGTTGAGAAGAATTTTTTCAATTTCCGTTTTGCATCATAATATAAAAATTATCAAAAATCACGAAAAGAGTTAAAACAGAAAGCTTAGTACCTCCAGATTCAATTTATTTTTAGAATGGTACTTCGATAAAAACGGGAATGATAAAAATCTCAGAGCAACTATACTGCGGTATGAGGGAATTAAAAAATTTTCTTTTAAATACTCGAAATGAATTTCTGAATAATTCACTGACAGATTGAAAATCTAAAAAACCTTCTCTTTAAAAAGGTTAATGAAACATTAAGTATTCTTTAATTGTTCATTCGAAAATTATAAAAATCCCTCTGGGATATGAGAGAATTTCAAAAATTTTTTAAAAATATTTCAAAGTAATTTCTGAGTAATTGGATGGCAGATTACAAATCTAGAACAACTTCCCTTTAAAACGGTATGTATAACACTTCGTAATTCCCTATAATTCGTTTGGAAATTGTAGAAATGTTTTAATTGTATGAGTAATGTGTGTGATCAGGCAGGCGGTCATGTATTTTGAGCGTTACCTTACGTTAGTGCTTCTTGAAAGCAATAAACTTAAATTTAAAACTGTGCTTTTGCTTGTTATAGAATTTTAAATATTAAAATCAAAAGATATATGACAACGTTTTCTGAGGTATAGTGTAAAATATATTAGATAAATCGATTGCAAAATATAATTGTAATTGACAGAAGACTTATCTCAGTTGTTTTAATCAAAAGTGGGCGTGTATGTGAACGTAAGGTAGGCGTGGTTAATCCGAAAGTATATGGTGATCTTTGTTGCAATCATTATTAAAAAATTTCAGAAATATCCATTGAAAAACACCAATTTGTATAGCGAACAAACAAACAAATAAATAAGGAGAAAATTAATTTTATTTATATAAAGGGTGTCCCAACAAGAACGCAAGATTTAAATTTTAAATAAATGACTGATGCAGCAATTGAATTGTTTCTCTGGCTGTATGACATGTGGCGCCGTCTTGTTGAAATCACAAGCCCTCCACATAAAAAAAAGGTCCAATGATTCCTCCAGCCCAAAAACCACACCACACAGTGACACGTTGAGGATGCATTTGCTTCTCGTGAATCACTCGAGGATTTTCCTCACCCCAAATGCGACAATTCTGCCTATTGACAAAGCCATCAAGATGGAAATGGGCCTCGTCACTGAAGATGATTTTATCGGCAAAATCAGCATTTTCATGTTGTCTCTCCAATACTAAATTAACGAACTCCCTTCACTGTCCATGGTCATTTTTTACTAACCTCGTACTAGCAAACACTAACAATTGTTCAAATATCAAACAATGACACTTCGAATGGCGCAAAATTTAAATCTTGCGTTCTTGGTCGGACACCCTTTAGATAAATCAGCTATTTCACACCTGCACTCAAACACGGCTAAGAAATTTGTTGTTATTGTGAGATAGCTGACTTAATTATGAATAAAATCAAAAGTTGTGCAGCAATTTTAATGAAATATGGCTTGTTTGGTTGGAAATTTATAAAAAAATATACGCTCATGGAAAAAAGTGGAAGATTTTTATCTTTTTCTAGTCTTTTTTTAAAAGCTGCCTTTTCATTTTAAAATAAAAAAACGTATTTGTGAGAGTGTTGTGATTTTTTTTTATTAAATTAAAAAGAAGACATACTCTAATTAAATTCCATCCAATCTTTCGTTCCTTCGCCTTTTCATTTAGTTCGTCGTTCAATTAAAATGAAAGGAAAAAATTATGGGCTCTAGACTAATTCTTCCAGTTCAAGTGAGTTATAATTTATTCAGTAGGTCTGAAAAGAATAGTGTTCCTGTATTCCAGTAAACATTGACTTAGAAGAGAATATATACTCACAGAAGCGAGAAGAGTATAGTACAACGAAAATATGAATAAATTAATGAGAAAATGTTAGTGAGTTGTGCAAAATCGGTTACTGTACGAATAAAAAAAAAAAAAGAATGTCTCAGTAAGAGTAAATTTTTTTCATTTTAAAATAAAAATACGTGTTTTTTGTGTGTACTTGTACACACAGAAAACCACTTCGGTTGTGAGAAATAAATTTGTTTCCAATCAAAAATTTATTTCTCAATAATGCTGTCCAAAATTTAGTTCTCTCAAAAATATTTCAAGTTGTATGACGGATTTTCTATTACCGCAAATTAAAAAATTCGATTATATTATTTCTCACAACCGACGTTGTTTTCTCAGTGTATTATTAAGAAGACATGTACCGATTAATATATAAATAGATGCACAATAGATCTCAAAGGTTGTGGAGCTATGATAACCTTTGTTTAAGTAAGGAATAAGATACCCGCTCCGAAAAGTCGTTCTATGTGCAATAAAGCAAAGTGACAATTTTTCTCAAACAGTCATCTTCTCAGATGAAACGTATTTCCATTTAAATCACTTCGTGTATAAACAAAATTGTTGAGTTTGGAACTCAAAAAATTCTCATTCAATTTATGAAAAACCAATGCATTAACAACAAGCCTTTTGCTGGTGATGGTTTTGATCAGGCCTTAGTTTTTTTAAGGTAAGTCCGAAATTGCGATGAATGTGAATGGCATTCGTTGCAGGAATATTTTATTATCATTATGGGCTATAATCGCACCACGGCCTTTAAGATCTATTGTGCTGAACGGGAATATATTAATAGACTTCTTGTGTTCTCAACTGAATGCCATAGAATCTGGATTGATTTATTGCAGTATGAAAGGAAAGAGCACACTCTTACTGGAACTTAATTGTGAAGAAACCCAAATTTTAAATTTAAAAAAGAACAATATGATCGTGCTTATCACTCTAAACCATGAATTCAATTCCTGTAAAAGCATAAAAAAATGATGCTCGCGCTCATCTCTATCTATTTTACTTATATTTTGCACACACTTTAAATAAAATATAAATTAAATTTAGCTGCAACAAAATAGTTTTACTTGGTGGAGTGGAGTCTAACTGTATTAGCTTCGATTTTTGTTAATTTTAAATGAAAACGACCTCATTAATTGATTGGCCACAGACAGACAAACATTTGTGTGACTCTATGTGATGCTGCTAAGGAACAGTTAGTTATTTATTCAACATAAAAACTTGTCATTGTCACTTTAAATAAATTGCCAACAAATGTCACATGATTCTTTTTCTTATGCTTGCTATTGAATTCATAATTCAAATATTAAGTTAAAGAACAAAAAACAAGTCTTTCATGAAAGCATGCCTGTTCATTTAGTTGGTTGAATGTTGCACTCATGTGTCCTTATACGAGCGACTATTCTTTATAAACTTTATAAAAAGTTAACAAAAGAATCTATTGATTTATAAGTAAATAAATCGAATTTTGACCTTTATCACATGTCTTCACACTTTTTTTATTCTTAATTTTTTTTAGCTGTTTTGTTAAATATTAAGATGCCTTAGAAGTTCACGGCTTAGTGGTAAGAAAATGAAATAAAAAAAAACCTTAAGCCAACATTAGATACTTGCAATTGCAAGACACAACATACAAGACTACTAACTGATATTTTGTCTTAATAGCAAATGTTAAGTTTGTGTGTATGCGTATGTGTTTTGCACAAACAAAAAAAAAATCAGTAACAGCAACAGCAACAACAACAAGAAAAAAACAACAACGCAAGTATTGAGTATTTTAAGTTTTATTAAATAACAAACCGGTGTTTGTAACCAGTTGTCGTCTTTTTTACTTTTTGTTTAGTTTTATTCTCAGTTTTTTTTTTTTTTTTTTTTTTTTGTGTAACTTAAATGTCCTCATCGTTGTGTCGTCGTCGCCGTTTTGTGGTGTATCTTAATTGTATTTTGCAGTTTTGTTTTAAAGTGCTCATCTCTTTTAAAAAAGACTTTTTATATCTTCGTTTTTACCTTTGCTGTTTAGTACTTGTTTCGTTTTATTTTATTTATTTATTTTTATTTTTTATACCAATAAAATGTTGGTTGTTTATAAAATGTTAAAATGTTGTTTGTTCTTTAATGCAGCCAGTGTAGAGTACCAGAGCAGCAACAGCAACAGCAGCTGCTGTGCAATTCACAAATGGAACAGGCAAAAGAGGAACTAAATTATACAATAACAGTCGCAGCATCTGTATTAGCAACTGCTGCGTGCAACATTATCAACAACATTAAAAACAAAAACACACACACACACACAAACCAAACAAAACTACAACAAAAACTGTAAGTAATAACTAGCAACAGCATGTTGTTTAACTTGTTAAGACTATTTGCCATATACCAACAACAACAACAATAAAACAAACACAAAAAACCTGGATAAATTTAGAATATGAACTGCCGTCGTCGGTGTTGCTTCTTCCGATACGTGTTTTTTACACTCAAAAAGAATTGTTCGTTTAAAGTATACAAGCACTAAGTAAAATAAAACATTTCTTTATGACATTGTGACCCTTCCAATAACTCTTTTGGTTTATATATAAAAAATATTTTTCTTCATTTTTCCTACAGAAATTTATAGGTCACTAGATGTTTTTGCTTGGACCTGTATCCTTAGAGAGGGTATTTATCCATATTTAGAGAAATACGTTAACAAATTTTAATTGTTAAAAAAGCCCATCTAAATAAATACAGCCCTTCAATACTCATTATTCATTATTATCAGAGGCGAAAACCAAAGTGGTAAATAAAATATTTCAAAGCATAATTTCAGGGCTGAAATTATCTTTTTGTACAAAGGCTGTTGCAAATTATTAAAAAATGGGCGTGTCTGGTCCAAAATTATAGAAACTGTATGTATTAAATTTCAGACAAATATGTTGCAAAACAAAACTTTTTATAGGGAACAAGCAAACAAAAAATGTTTTTTATTTTAGGCCATAACAGCTCTGTTAAAAGACTTTTCACAAAGCTCTTAACCCTTTCAGACCTGTATGGTTTTTTAATATAATTCATAATAATTTTACAGACATAAATAATTATTTTCAAAGGTCTTTTTTTGTGTAGTCTCTGTCATAACTCTCAATAGAATAAAAAAAAATTAATTATTAATTTTCAAAAGGTTAATGGTTGTGGCTTTCGCTTTTTTAAAGATTTTTAGGGCCAATTTGCTACTGCCTAAGTAGCTTGTGAAAAAAATATAACATGACGGAAATCATTTGCTAACACATGTGGTATTACTCATGTGGTATTTCATTGATTTTATAATTTTTTATCAGCAGTTCAGTGTAGAGCTTAATATTGTTAGAAAAGCCTCTGTCTTTATATCTTAATGAGTGTGTTTGATTGCTACTTTTTATTATTATCATCACCGGCTATAATCGCAAAGCGAACTTTAGTGATTTATACTTAAGCTGTTCAGCAAACCTTTCGAGTTTGGTTTCCCCTTCGCTTTGTAAGGCACGCATAAAGTTATTTTTTACCTGTAACTAATTTTTATACGTTTGCCAGGTCAGCTAATAATCAATTTAATTCGAATATAGCTTTTAAATTTATAATTAAAAAATATTCAATAAAAATAATTCATAACAAACTTTTTGTTTATGTAAACTTTGTTAGGTAAGTCCTTGTTAAACAAATAGAAAATTTTAATATTTCATAATAATAAAAAAAAGAGCCTTGTGGTTGGAAATATAAAGATCTAAAAGAAAATATGTTGTTTATTTCAAAGAAGCTAAAAAAAAAATTTTTTTATGAAATAGAAAATTTCACGAATAAGGCCGGGAATCCATTAGGGTCAAAAATATTTTAAATGAAATTTGGGGTCAAAATTTAAATTTTCTTAGTCATTATTGAAGTTAGGATTTTTAAGTTAAATTAAATAAATAAAAGTTTTTAGCAAAAACCAGTTATTTGCCCCACAAAATCTTAACTTTAACCATCGAAAGTTTTAATTTAAGTGGAACTGAATTTTTTATGATTTTCGGTAATTTTATTAATTAATCGCACATAATTTCATGTTTATGACATTTAAATAATTGATATTAATAAGCTGTAAAATTGTAGGTTGAGTATTCACAGAACGTAATTTCAAATAATTCCCATATTCATTCCTTTACGGTGGTGAAAATATATTTAATACTAACAAACATACAGCATTACAAAGGTGGTGACACGAATGGCGCAGAGAAAAAGAAATATTTCAAAAATAGAAATTTTTCACACTTGAGTTGACTTGTAATTATAATGACTTCAGGAAGACTATCATTTAACTCGCCACTTCGTCGTTATTATTATAAATGATTATTTTGTGGTAGATCATTTAATCTCAGCTCTTCTGTTTTTAATACAAATAAAATCAAAAGGTATTATTAAAATATAGAAAAAGTACCATTTTGTCAGTTTATCGGTTTTTCTAATTCCTGATTACCGTTTAAGCTCTGCCGTTAAGCTGTCTTAAGCTCTAGATTCGTTAATGTTAAAAAATCAGAACGTTGCATTCAAATCAATAAAAAGTACTGTTTTGCCTCTGAATGATTTTTTACTTTGCTCAAGAGCGTTTGAACCTAATTTTATAGCTTTAGGGTTATTAGTATGAAATATCCAAGAAGTACCAATAAAATCAATAAAAAAACACTATTTTGTCCCATGTATGGTTTTTCACTTTGCTTCAGACCATATGAGCTAAATTTCGCACTTTTAGATTCCTTAATAAAAATATTAAAAAGTATTAAAAAAAATTTTTTTTAAGTACCATATGTCCCCTAATAATTTTTTACTTTCCTCAGGACCGTTTAACCGCAATATCATATTTCTAGGTTCGTTTTCATTAAAAAGTCAAAAAGTACCATTAAAATTAATGAAAAGTACCATATTGTTTTTTGTGGATTTTTTCAATTTGCTCAGGAAAGCTTCTCTCTCCATATAGGTCCGTTAAAAAGTACCAAAAAAATTAATAAAAAGTACTATTTGTCCCTTTGAAGATTTTTTATTTTGTGTAAAACCGCTTGAGCTTAATCTTGTATAAGTTCGTTTTCATTAAAAAATAAAAATGTACCTTTAAAATGAATAAAAAGTACCATTTTGTTAACTTAATATTTTGTTATTTCGTTCAGTATCGTTTAATTTAAATGTAATAATTTTAGGCTTGCAAATAACATAAAAACTAACACTAAAACTCTTATTTCTTCCTTTTGGTACTTTTTTTCTCACTTGAAATTTATATTTTAAATTTAAATTGGCTTTTACAAATTAATAATAGAATATTCATAGGCTGTATCAATTTACATAAAATACATAGGGGTAAATATTTTACCCCTTATTTGCTCTAATTTTAAAAGTGCCCTTATACCTTTTAAGACCTTTTTAAGAAGAGAAGAATACAATTTAGTTTTTGTTGCTGTGATTGTTAATTTGAAAGATAAATGGAGTTGGTTTTACCCCTTTTTTCTTGCAAATGTACTAATATTGAAAAAGTACCAAATACCCATGTGCTAATTTTTTCAGTAGAATATTTTGTAGCTTTAATTTTGGCTCAATCTCTAAAAGTTCCGGAGATATAAGGAGTTCCATTTTAAGTGCAATTCAATAAATAATTAAAAAAATTATAAAATTTAATAAAATCATTAAATTAAAAAAAATAGATTTGAAACAAATTTCTGGGAAAAACGTTTTCCATAAGATCTACTATAATTTTTTTTTATAAGACTGGGTCTCATCACCTCATTTGATCAAAATTTTTCTTTTTGATATTGTGGCACTATTGTAATTTCAGATGATAGCATTCGATAGCGAGTTTTCGATCTAGTATAATCTTAGTAAATATCATTCGATAGCAAACTAGTTATCGTAACCAAAACAAATTACTTTTTTAACAAGCACGGTCAACAAAAAGTAAATAAAAAATTAAGTTTTATTTACTTTCAGGTTAAAAAAATTAGTTGTTACAATTTTTAATAAATTTGTTGTTCTGAATTTAAAAAAAAAATTTCAGAATCAGCAATTATTCATTCATATTTATTATCAAAATTTTTGTTTGTACAATTGTTGCCTAAATTCTTTTTACATTTGACAAACATTTGTGTATAAATCTATTACAGTTTGAACAAAATTACGATTTGATAGAATCCGTATGAGGTATTTTGCTTACTCGGCTCGTATCGAAGTATTATTCGATACGATAGTATACTCGATTTCGAATATGTTTTAATTTTCTATTTAACATAAACTTAATAAAATGTTTAAACATTTTATTTCTAACAAACTGAAAAAGTTTGTTGTTGGGTGCAAATTAATTTATACATCATTAACCATTTTAATTTGTAGTTTTTTAAACCCTTTTCCGGCCAACCCAGACATTTATGCGTGAATGAGAAACAAACAAATAAATAAAATAAAAGCAAAACAACTAAAAAGCTTGCTAGTACTTAGTTGAGTACGAATTGTTGTAAATGAAGTTTAAAAAGCCGGTTTAGTTTTAATATTAAAAACTTAATCTCTTCTGCTTCTCTCACACACTCTCTGTATTTATCTCTACCTCTAAATCTCTTCCTCTTTATTTTCCATGAGAGTTTAGTTTTATGAAACTGTTATACTGATGCTGAGATAATATAAAAATAAATACTCGCACCTGAAAAAAAATTTTTTTTAATAATGCCAGATTATTTTAAAAAGAATTTAAACAAAAATTAACTTAAATTTAAAAAAAATATTAGGAACATAATTTTATTAAAACAATAAATGCCTCATTAAACGTTCTATGCAAGTTTCTTTATCAATTTTTGCTGATTTTATAAAAAAAAACAAATTTTTTTTATTGTTATGCATTTTCAAAATAAACAGCCTTTCACATGCAGCAGTATCTAATATGTAATTCAACATATGCAAGTAAAGTTTATTTTAAGGCAAAGATAAAAAACCTGAAGCAACTTATTTAATGGATTTTCAAGTGTATTTTAAGATGACTCTTATTAATTTTTCTTGTAAAGATGGCTTGTCCAGCTCGAACTTATTTAGTCTTCAATATTTACTTGATTTTATTTAATTACTTTTCAATTTTCCTATAGAATATACTGGGAGGTATGATTGATAATGATAAATTTAATAAGTATACGTACAGTGTTTTATTATCATACATTATCCGCAATCCATTTGAGATACTGATAATATCTGAGTGATATAAAGAATGTGACGAGTTTTAGATTGTCTTAAATATTTAACAAGAAAATAAATAAATAAAGATTTTTAATGAAATGACAGATATTGATTAAAATAATTTTCTTTGAATAAAAATTTATTTTTAAATCTATTGTGGGATCCTATTTTTTTTAAATGTCTGTAGATACTAATTTTTTAACTAAAAAAAAGTATAAAAATGCAAAATAAATTTAAATTAATAAATTGTTTTTAAACCAAACATATTAATTAAATATTTAATATTAAAAAATAAAAACAAATCTCTTTCAATAAAATTTCTGTCGTGTCATCACATGTGTAGTGCCATTACTACGACATATAATACTCACTTTTGTATAAGACTGACTGCCTGATTTCATGTGTGTGCACAAACATCACGCACATGTACAACTTAAAAATTTCCATAAAAACACAAAACAGAAATTAATGAAAAACTAAAATTTCGGCTGTGTTTTTGATTTTTCTCGACCAATTGTAGATCGATTGTTAAGATTTTCTTGCACAGACATTCTGATAAAATTGCACACCAACTTTTTTTTTTTTTTTTTGTACGTTTTGTATATTGGGCAAGAAACAACTTCAGAATAAGGTCAAAATCTTCAATGCTCATAGCTTCGTTATTTCTGGTTTGATTGAGCTGAATTTAAATAGCAACTTGAAGACAAAAATTTACAACAAATTAGCATACAAAACTTTTCTGTAGGTCTTCTAATGATTTCAACATCCACACGGACAGACAAATATCTTCAAATCGACTTTGCTATCTACGAATGTACTTTATAAGGTGTACCATGTAGAAATTACATACGTAATGACAATTTAATATTTTGAAAGGGTATAAAAGTACATAGTCATCATTATATTAGTTCAAAAAACTGTACAAAGTTTCGAATTTGTTTTAAAAAGTTACCGAAAAAGCTTTACAAAGAAAGCTCCAAGGAACTAACTTCCCAAATTTTGTATTGGAAAAAATAAAAACGATTTTGAGGGACTCTTTTTTTTATTTTTTGGTAATTAATTAATTTAGATTTAATTTTGGTGCTTTTTCGTTATGTTAGTATTTTTTTTTTAATAATTGCCGGCTGTATGATAGTCTTTATTTACCGTCTTCCGTCTTTCCGGACCTATTTGTATTATAAAAACCTTCGTTCATAAAAATCGGAATAATAGCAGAATTTTCTCTACAAATCAGAGTTTGTAAAGAAACGGAACGAAATGTTTGCATTGGTTTCGTTTCGTAGTTTTTCAGAGTAAAAAACAATTACAAATAAAAAGGACTGCAAACATTTACTCTGATTAATTTTGTATTTGGATTGGTATATAGTAAACAACTGTACCCTTCACTTAAACGTAGACAGCCAAGGCAAAAACACACATATGCATAAATATGACATGTTTATCATTTTCAAAATAACTACACAGTAACGAATTGCTGATATAGAAACAACAAATGAGTAATTTTTTTTCAAAAAATACGTTTCTTTTTTTGTTTTGTATGCTTTGCTACATAACAAGAAGAATACTGTACGCAAAAGCCAATAGTTTTATTTGTGAAACTTTTGTGTGATTTGCATTTTGCTTAATACATTGCACAAAACGATTTAAAAATTATGAAACATTTGTGACTTTGCAACAAATGTTTGTGAAATGTTTCATTTCTTCTCGCACTCTGCTACAAATATATCTCATTTCATATGTTTTTATTATTTTGGAGTTTTACACATATTTCATATTTCTCTGCTAATCAGGAAAAATTGTTTAATTTAACGTGCTGCTTCAATTAACTCAACAACTTTATTGCTGTAGTTCAAGAGTGGTGGGACGATATATTTTAAAATTAACGAGAAGGCAATGAAAACAATACCGTTTGCTAGAATCAAGATAATTTAAACAAAAAACAATTTTTAAGTTACAGGCCCGTAATCATAGTTACGCGAAAGTCGCTTCCTTTTTAAAATCCATTATAAATTCATTAAATTTTTATGAACAAAAGTCAGCTCTTAATAAAAGTCCCATTTTTTTGTGTCTGTGATTATGGCCCATAGTCTTCTGAAATAACTCAATAATACATAAGCGGTTTTTGCATATTGCCAGAGATTTTAGCGGATTAACTAGCTTTTATATTTGTGATAGGTATAGTTTGTTATAAATCATTGAAGGATAATTTTATTATGAATTTAGACAACATTTAAGTTAATGTGCTTCAGTTTGCATTACTGCGCTTGATGCAGTTATAATACCTGCTGCCTACCTGACATGATAATTTTACTTTGCTTTATTATATTTATATATATTTTTTTCAATCAAGAATGAAATGAAGAAGACATCAAGTTACTTTTGTCAGGAGAGGTAAAATTGTGTGAATAAAAAATTATTATTAGTACAAGAGAGCTTGAATATTGTATTCAATAATTTTCAATTAGATATTTTTCAATATTATAAAATATCTAAATAAACATATTGTCCTTAAAGGATAATCTAAAAGGATCAGAAATAAAGAGCGTTTTTTATAGAAGTATAGAACTTTAAATTGCAATAAAACAACGATGGATTATTCGCTTGACATGAATTTTATTTATCCGAAAGATTATTTTGTGGCATTACATTTTAAATATGATTTCTGGCATATGACCGCCACGGCTGGCTCGGATGTAGTCCAATCTGGACGTCCAATTTTCGATGACTTTTTCCAACATTTGTGGCCGTATATCGGCAATAACACGGCGAATGTTGTCTTCCAAATGGTCAAGCGGTTGTGGCTTATCCGCATAGACCAATGACTTTACATAGCCCCACAGAAAGTAGTCTAGCGGTGTTAAATCACAAGATCTTGGAGGCCAATTCACAGGTCCAAAACGTGAAATTAGGCAGTCACCAAACGTGTCTTTCAATAAATCGATTGTGGCACGAGCTGTGTGACATGTTGCGCCGTCTTGTTGGAACCACAGCTCCTGGACATCATGGTTGTTCAATTCAGGAATGAAAAAGTTAGTAATCATGGCTCTATACCGATCACCATTGACTGTAACATTCTGGCCATCATCGTTTTTGAAGAAGTACGGACCAATGATTCCACCAGCCCATAAAGTGCACCAAACAGTCAGTTTTTCTGGATATAACGGTGTTTCGACATACACTTGAGGATTAGCTTCACTCCAAATGTGGCAGTTTTGTTTGTTGACGTAGCCATTCCACCAGAAGTGCACTTCATCGCTAAACAAAATTCGCTTATGAAAATCGGGAATAACGGCAATCTCGTTTTCCACTACTTGCAAGCGTTGTTCAGGCGTGAGTCTATTCATGATGAATTGCCAAACCAAACTGAGAATAAATCACTTGACAGCTGTTAAATCGGTCGGCATCTTGAACAATAATGCCAACTTAAAGTTCTATACGTCTATAAAAAACACCCTTTATAAATTATTTTATTCAATATAAGATCCCTTATATGGTACAATTATTAATGAAATAATAAGAGATTGAGTTGGCCTTAAATAAATATTAACTTTTATGGGTGGTTAGTTTGTTTTTGTTTTATTTGGTATTGCCACTTGACTTTATAAAAAGTGATTTAAAACTCCTAATAAAAACGAATTCAAGAAAAAATATTGCAATATTTTTACAATAAGCGTGTTTTAATTTTTTAAGTGCGATTTTTTTGGAATTTTAATCATTGAAAATGTTATAACTTTTTTTTAAATATCAAAGAAAGAAGTTTACGCTTTTTAATCAAAAAAATTGTATTTTTAATAATAATCAGCTAATAGCAAATTATGTTTTTTCTCCTGATTTTAGAATTCTTTTTAAAATGAAATTTTTTTTATCTTTAAATTACCCTTAAAACTAAAACTGAACAGGGATCCATTTAAGGAATTATTTGGCTCGGAATATCCACAACGCCATAACAAAAAAATAAAATTTAATAATTTCGTTTTTAAAAAATATATATAAATTAATTTTGCTGTTATGTGAAACTGCTAACTAATTGTGTATTTTCTGACGTAATTAAAAAATTGTTTACGGCCAAAAATAATTATAAAATATATATTTTTTATGATCAGTAATCAACTGAAACTATATTAATGGAAAATATTTCCAATAAACCTTCAGTTAATAAAAAAAAATATATTTTTAAATTTGGCAAATAATAATTGGAAAGTCAAATAATGAATTTTGGGAACAAAAAAAAAATAATAGTAAATTGCAATTGGCTTTTAATTATATTATTTTTTGTTAAAAAAAATACAAAGCGCTTTGAACGAATTTTACAACAATCAATTTGTAAAAACACTTTTTGAAGGAACCTAAGACCGGCAAACATAAACAGACTAAGAAATGCCATACAAACTCTTAACAAAAAGCAATAAAAAATATTACAAAGATTTACAGAAACATGTTACGTACAAATAAAACAAAAAATACATCAACCCACTTCATACAGTTTTTGTTGAAAAGCTTAATATTTATGTGTATTAAACTTTGTTCGTACGAGTAGTGTGGAAGGTGGAAGAGTGTTTGGTTGTCAGACATTCCAAAAGCAACAACTCGTTAAAATCAAATTAAGTTAGTTTGGTCATAAAACATTTTGCCATTAACTACTGTTAAACAATCATCAGGCTACTTGCAAGCAATAATTCACTAAATGAAGAGCTTTCATACCTAAAGCTGCCACAACAAAAAGGAACTATAAATAAATGAAACTGAAAATGCCATCACACGCACACATACGCAGTGAGTTTTTTTTTTTTTTTTTATTATTTAATTTTTTTTTTTTAATGTCTGCCCCTATTACGGTTCACAACACAACTCAGTTGAGTTGTAGATAGTTGAAACAAGTGCTATTGATGAGTTGTCATTTTTCTATGTCTTTGTCAACTGCACAAACACAGAGTTGTAACCTGTAATAAAACAAACAGGTTGTAATATCAGAATTACAACAGCACTGGGGTATTTGGAAATTGCAAAAAAATTTCAAAAATAATCCAAAGTAATTTTTGAGTATTTGGGCGATAGACTACAAATCAAGACGACTTTCCCCTTTAAAATAATATTATCCCGTAATCTTCTATGGTTCGTCCGGAAGTTGCTAAAATCTCGCAGAGCAACAGCACTGGGGTATTTGGAAATTTCAAAAAATGTTCAAACCTAATCCAAAGTAATTTCTGGGTATGTGATTAGAGGTGTAGATTACACTGGTGTATATGGAAATATATTTCTAAAAAAAAAAAAAAACATTTCAAATAATTTATGAAAATTTTTATTAATAGAATTTTAAATAAATTTTTCTTAAGACTAAACATGAAATTCACGGAATCTATAAATAAAAATCTTTAATATATTTTTATGATTATTATTATCCATTGTGGATTTTCTACCCCAACTTGATGGAATCATAAGTTCACTGTTTAATATTTTCGTCAGGTTTTTGCCTTCAGTGGCAGCTCTTGTGAGTCAACAAAAAGTCTTGACCTACAAGATCCTGGTAAAAATGTACAGCAATTTTTCCGGCTTGCCTAGTAAATGAAATTTTTGCTGGGTTATTCAACATTTTTGTAACTTTGTGAATTATGTTTAGACATTACGAGTGTGGTTTTCTTTTTGCCTGAGTAGACATTACAGAGTCCATTGTTTATGATCACAATTAAGTTGTGCATTTTCGTTTTCTCTTTTTTTTTCAAACATCATCCTCATCACAATTGACGAAATGAATTTTGAAAAACATGTAATTACTTGCAGAGTTAAACGAGTGTGCCCAAAAATGTTTGATGCCATCCCATCCCATCCCACACACAAAAACAATATGTTGATTGAAAGTGTTTTATTGTGTTATTTACTCATAGACTTGTTTCATTTCTTTAAAAGAAAGACTTAAGTGTACAATTTTAATAACAAGTACTAAAATAATTTTATTAAAATTTTAGCAGCACATATTCAAGCTCTAGACATCCATGTGGAAGAAATAAATAATAAAAACAATTTATTAAAATTTACTTTGAAATTAAAAAAAAAAAAAATTAAAAATACTCTAAAAAGATTTCTGACCAAGTGGGTAGCAGATTACAAGTCTAGAAAACTTTCTCTTTAAAATGTTGTGTGTGCCATCTTCTAAGGTTCGTCTGAAAACTGGCGAAATCCCTCAGAGCAATAGTACTGGGTTATAAGGAAATTTCCAAAAAAAAAAAATTAAAATAATCCAAAGTAATTTTTGGGTAGCAGAATACTAATAAATACAACCTCCCCTTTAAAACAGTGTGTCTCATCCCGCAATTGTTAAAATCCCTCATACCACAATGAGGGGATTTCCAATTTTTTTTTAAATACTCCAAACTTATTGCTGAAAAATTGTGCGGCAGATTACTAATAAAGTGTGCATCCCATCCTGTACTCTCTTATGTTTCGTTCGGAAATTACCAAATTTTCCCCAAGAAACAATACTGGGATACGAGGGAATTTCAAAAAAAAAAAAAAATTTTAAATATTCCAAAGCTATTGCTGTCCAATTGGGTGGCAGATCTATATAAATAAAATTTATGTTCTGTTTGTTTATTTGTTTGTTAGCTATACAAATTTATGTTTTATAACGGATTTTTCTGACATTTTGTACCAATGATCGTTATACTCCAAGGAAAGTCACTATATACTTTTGGATTAACCACACCCACTTTAATTAATTTAATTGATTAAAACAATTAAAACAAGTTTTTTGTTAATTACAATTATATTTTTCAATCGATTTAACTAATAAATTTTACATATGCTCACTATACCTCAGGAAACTTTGCCATATATCTTTGGACTGACCATGCCCACTTTTTTAACAAAGCAATTTAAGTTTTTTTTTTAATAATTAACGAATTTTTCCGAAATTTGATACATAAACTCTTTATATTTTGGCATTTACTTCTGAACCGAGCACGCTCACTGCTATGCCTACTTTTAAAATTAAAAATTAAGTGAGTAAATCTTCTAGTAGAAGAAAAGAGAAACCTGAAATGTTTTATATTCGAAAGCTCTAAAATAAATAAAATTTCTCAAGTCTAAACATCGTACTTAAAAATTATATTTAAATACAGCCTCTGTCGCCATGTACTTTGCATATCAATTTTATTATTTTAAATTGCTAATTTTTTTTACTAAATTATACTTTTAAAAAATCTTTTTAATAAGATAAAAACCGGGAGAGACCAGGTAAAAAAGCTGAATTTAGCTTAAAGTTTAAAAGAAGTAGGCAAAAAATTTGTTGTAAACAATTTCTCTTTTCATACAAAACCTTTAAAATAAATTTATCAAATGAGTATGTTAAATTTTTTTTCCCTAACGTTGCTATACAGAACATTTAACAAAACAAATAGCTAAAATACCGTTATCCGATTTGGGCTAAATTAAAAAAGTGGGCGTAAGAATAGGCGTGCTCAATTTTCCTTTCCATAGAAACCTGAGTTTAGTTATGACGAACCTACAACAAAAAAATTTTACAAATCGGTCCATCCGTTCTCGAATTTGAAATAAATTTAAAAGGTGGGCATGGTCAATTTTTCTTTACATAAAACAGTAAGTTGGGTTAGAACAAACAAAAGCTAAATCGGCTAAGCCGTTTTTGAGTGATGCAATTACAAACGAACGATAATAAGATAGATTTTTTTTTTTTTTTTTTTTTTTTTTTTTTAAATATAATAAATTTATATTAAAAGAAAATTAAGAAAATTAGTAAAACTCAATAAAAATATAAAATTGAATAAAATAAAACGAAAAACTAAATTATATAAAATTAAAAGGAAAATACAACATACAAATTTTTTAACCCGTTTTTAAATAATTGTTACCAAAAAAAAAAAATCATAAATAAACTTTTGGCATTTAGGTTTTTCTTCACATATAGCAGACAACATTAGAAAAAGTGTTTAGGGTATCAAATGAAAATTTTCTGTTTTTCGGGTGTTTGTTGTTTGTGTATTTATTTGTTTATTGCATGTGTTGATTGTTTGAATTGATTATTTTTATTTGTTTAAACAATATTTCCTTGCATATTCACAATTGTTGCGTTGTAAATATTTCATGAAAAACACACAAATTAAGTTTGTTGCTTATCAATTTTCGCTCTATTAGCATGTCATTAGCTTTAGAAAAGAAAACTGTTTTTTTTTTCCTTTTAAACTTTAAAAAGATCAATAAATTTTAGATGAAGTAGACATTCAAATGAGGATAAGCGCAAATCAGACTGACAGTTTTTCTCAAGCGTGTTTTTTTTTTATTATTTTTCCTAAACACTTAAATCTAGCTAATCTCTCAAAGAACCTATCCGACATGGTTGAACCTAGGCCGCCATAGCTCCTTAGTTCATTGACTCTATTAAAGCCGCCTCAGCATGTCAAGGTACATCAACAAGAGTAGGAATATTGAGCGCCCAATCCACTTAAAATTAGCACATTCCGAAAGACAAAGATTTCTTGTTTTTTAATAAAGCAAACTACTTAAAAATGTGTGTAACAGAGAAAATAACTTCGATTGTGACAATCAAAAAATCTATTGCTATAATCGTTTTTTTTTTTTTTTTTTGTGGTAACAATAGAAAGTCTTTTTAGGAATATTTTCCAGAGAACTAAATTTCCAACGGTATTATAGAATTCTGATTGTAACAACTAAAAAACTTTGATTATAACAACTGCATTATTACTTCTCACAACGAATTGTTTCTCTGTATAGATTTAACCCCTTGTTCAAAAAAATTAAAGTAGACTTTAAAGTTAACGTTATGAAAATGTTTTTTTTATAAATTTTACTTTAAAGTCTACGTAAATTTTTTTTGGATAAAAGGGTTGGTTAGGGTTTTCCATTACTTTTTTTATACAACATAAAGATCATCACTGAAAAATAAATTATATTTAACTCACTGTTTAAAGCAGGTATCTAAAAAATCAATAAATTTTTGTTTGCTACTAATAATTATTTTTGTATTTTTTGTCTCAATCGATTTATTTCTTTTCAGTCATTTTAGGTAGTGGCAAAATATTTAATTTGTTTATCTTACATATACTACAATAGTGTCACAACTCTAAAAATTACTTTTTAAGTTATTCATTTCTAAAATATTAAAAAGATATTTTTATCAGTATTTTTTTCAAGCTTGAAATATTTACAATGTTTTCTATACGAGTGTAAAAAGCTTTAATGTAAAATCATGGTTTTTGAATTATGACGCTTTTGAAGTAAATGAGCAATGTGTTTTTTAACACACGAAAAATGTATGCCACTTCCTAAGAATATAAAACAAAACAAAACTTTAAAAAATTTTATGAATTTACGATCTCAGCTTAAAGGGTGTCGTACTAACAGTAAAATTTAATTTATTAATATTTTATTTGGCATACACAGCAACATCTGTTGTGTTTCAAACGATTATGGTCAATAAAAATCACATCATATAAATAAATTAAAGAAATAAATTAATTTTGCAAAGTTGCTCATTTAAAGCCTTTTGTTTGTTCAGTTACAGCAATAAGTTGTTCAGCTGCAAAACAATTTTAAGTTTTATGATTCATAAATACATTAAAAAAGGAACAAATTTCGCATATAAAATTAATCAATAAAATAACCGTTATTTGGCTTTATTTATATTTCAATTGGTTTGATAAACAACTCATTTTAATCTGTTAAAGATTAATTAAAAGAGGACCTTTTTGGCACAAATATTTCGGTGCATTTTAATGGCCAATAAAAAAATGTAAGAATTAAAATATTTATTTAAGAAAAAAATTTTAAATTTTAAATTTTTCTTTCAAGCTATAATTAAGACACACATAATTAAGTGAGCTGCTATTTTTGAGAGTGGCATAAGTCCACTTTAAAAAAAAATTTTTCTTGCAAGGTTTTAGTGTGTATCTAATTGAGAAACACATAATGAAAAAGTTCTTTAAATGAGCTGTAATCTTTGAAAGTGGTATAAGTCCACTTTAAAAAAAAATTTACCAGGTTTTATGCTCTTATCCAAAAAAAAAAGAAGTTGACGTAGACTTTAAAGTAAAATTTATGAAAAAATTATATGAAAAATTTCGATAACGTTGACTTTAAAGTCTACGTTAATTTTTTTGGATAAGGGAGTAAGTGTTTAAGTAAGACACACATAATGCACAAGCCCATTACTAAAATTATCGCTAACTCATTTTCTATAAATTTGGACTTATGCCACTTCACAAAATAACCGTTCAAATATTTTATTTCAGTGAGTTACTCCTCTGATAAATCATTGTGTGACACTTTCGTTAACTTATTACAATTTGGATGCTTCTAGTTTGATGCACTTGTTTTCCTCTCTATATAAAGTACCTTTTAAGACTACCATCAGCCTCACCGCCTAATAGAAAATCGTTATTTATTTTTTTAAGTCCATTTTAGCCTTTTATGGCTTGATTTAGACTTTTTTCTGGCATTTAACCTCAAAATTTATGATTTAGCTTTTCTAGCTTTTTTCTTGGCTTTTTTTTTTGTTCTTCAAAATAGCCTTATAGCGTACACGTTAATTTGCATTAAAATTCTTAATTCAAATTAACTTGTGAATTATCTCCATTTAATGTGAATTAACTTTAGCGTAAATGCTGAATTTGTACTGTATTTAACTTTTTCAATATGATATTTCATATTTTTTTATAAAAATTATAATTAAGATTCCTAATGTAATAAAGAATTAAGAAAATTTTGAATCTGAAGCTGTAGCTTTTTAAGGTTTTTTAAGCTTTTTTTTCGGCGTGATTTAGCGGTTTTTATAGCTTCCTGAAATGATTTCTACAAAATTATATATTAAACAACGAAGCCAAAAGTTTTCAAGACAAATATGAGTCCTATTCGCTGCCATATTGAAAGCAAGATTCCATGTAATACCTTAAAAGAGCTAAGAAACAAAAATGTTAATTTCTATTTTAACAATTTACATTATGAAGTCAAAGGCTAAAAAAAATTTAGCAAATTCTCAGAGAGTCAAAATAGTATTTTGTGTTACTACTTAATTGGCTACGGGCTCAAACTATAAGGGTAACTTTTAGGGAACCCGTAAATCGATGCTTAATTCCTGCCCAGAACGACTTATACGACTCTGCATATAATCCCAGAAGTTTGCTCTATTTAGATTTTTCAAAATGCGCTCGAAATCTACTAACGAGCTGCTAAGGCAACAGCAAACTGCAGTCTCCTACGATTAACTTACAGCTGAATATTTTTAATTAAATATTTGGATTATTTTTTAAAGATTTTTTAAATGCCTGATTTTTACTAAAGCTTATAAAATTTTAATTTAATATTTTTTTTGTAACTGTAGTTCTGTTAATTTTAAGTAATTTAATTTTAGAATTTATTTCTACCGATGAACTCTCTGGCTATTTGAAAATTTTTTTCAAATTTTAATAAAACCAATAATATTTTTCAAGCTTGATTAGCCAAGGAAACGCTTTTCAAATAAGTAATTAAGCAAATACGTTTTTACTTAAAATCTTTTTTGCTTATTAAGGCTGCATTCCCAGTCAATAATTAAGTAAGCACATTTTATAACTGCAAATGAAAGTGTCACGACCAAGTTAAGTGGCCACAAACACAGCGCTACAACCATTGTTGAATACTTACAGTCATGCATTTTTATGACGATCATCATCAAGGTAAAATAAAATAGTCTTTTATGGTTTTTATGTTGATTAAGGTGTTGATTTTATAATGGACATTGCCACCATTAAGAATTTTTAATACAAAAAGATCAGCAAACAAAAGTATAAATTACACAGCGAAATAATTAAAAAAGTTTAGAGACGGAAAAGGCTTACATCGGTCCAGTGGTATGTTTTATTTTTGGAAGCCTGTAAAGTAGGCAAAGAAGAAAAAAAGGAGGATAGCGATTGCTTTAGAAAAAAGTTAAAGAAGGAATAGTTTTGGTTGAACTAGGAAGAAGCTCGAAAAAGGATTACGTGAATCCTCTAATGCGCTACCTTTATGATACTTACAGAAGAGGAAGAGAAAGAGGAAAAAGAAGGGGTAGAAAAAAGCAGAAAAGTAAGTTGTTTAAAATCAAAGCAGCAGAGAGAATAAAAATAAATAAAGCTATTGCTGTTTCTCACGAAACTAGATTTTCCAACGCCTAGTGCAGGCTGGTTCGCAAAAACTTTCTTTATAGTTGAGTTAAAACTTCTGCTCTAGTGTTCCCCAGAATAAGAGAAGTTGTTTCACAATTCTGCAAGGTCCTCATTATGACAAGTCCCGCATTAATGATTTGATGATACATCCATTCTTTGAGAATCTGCAGAGGCCTTTTACAGCCAGCTGTGATAAAATTCTTTAATGGAGATTTATAAGGCCCCTAAGCATTACTCGTGCCATTTTCTTCTAGTTTGAGATAAGAAAAATTAGCATAGAAATAAAATTCAGAGGCGAAGGTAATAAAAGAATAATCCGTCACGGACTAAACCCATTAGTGCTTCTTTAAACGTCTTGTAGATGTCAACTATTTCAGTCAACACTGGAGAGAGCCTCTACAGATAACGCATGCTATAATTGAAACCGCACTAAGCTCTTAATCCGAGGCAAAGACATGCAAAATCGTATCTTTTTATTTTAATTAATAACCGATGGGTGCTATGTAAATCAAGCAGGCAGGCTTAGAGAAGGAGTTACTACATAGTTGTCTAATCATTTTTGTCTTTAAGACTTTTACAGTAGTCATTTGCTGATCACTCATTCTCCTTACAGAGAAGCAAAATTTTCAGTTGCTGACACCATATTCCTTAATGGAGCTCTATAAATCTATTAAGTTTCAGTAGATAACTTTTGTGAACGTGAGTCAGTCTGGGCCAAATCAATGTCGGTATTTCACATACAAACTTACTCATGCACTTAAACTATGATTTTTTGTAAGCAAATATTCTCAATCTGCTGTTTGAAAGCCTAGAAATGTATACCCCAAGACAAGTCAATGTTTTGTTCCAGCACTATTTATTGTAATAATTACAATCAGAGATTTCTTACGAATTTCGTAATTGCGTAGCATTAATCATGCTAAGCTATCTAAGCAGTTTGTTATGCGTCTTGCCACCGCTGGGCACTCGCAGAGACATTTCCTGTCCCTCTAGACAGAAACGACAGGAATCGCTCTGTACCACACCTATTCTACTCATGTGATAATTAAGTCTACAGTGGCCCGTAAGTAAAGTTTTATATCATTTCTGCTGAGGTTTAAAACAACATCTGCCCTAATGCGCTCGGGGTTGATGAGTCTCTTTGACTGTCGTGTGCCCCTTTCGAAATTCTGTCATATCTCAGTTGCTATTAAGGATTTTTAAAATTTTCTGAGGAAAATACAACGTTTTAAAGGGGAGGTCCTTTACATTTTTAATTTGCCACTAAATAACTCAGAAATTACTTTTAAGTATTTTTACAAATTTTTTTAAATTCGGTTACAATATGCCATAAATACAGAAAAGATATTTACAAATACAAAAAAACGTAAGTGGTTACGTCAAAACAAATTTAGCTCGCCATATGTATCTTTACTCACTTCGGAAATTTGATGGCATTTGAAGCCTTTTTATTTTTGTGGGTTTTATTCAACAAAACACTTTTTTCTTTATGTGTATTTATGCCATTTCCTTCTCTTCTTTGCTTTTCAACTTCTTTTTTTAGTCAATATTCACATGATTATTTAAAATTATTATGAAAAAGTCTCATGTTTGTGAGCAGTTGTACTTGAAAAACATTAAAAAAAAGTCAATATTTATTTTTAGTTGGAAGTTTTCTTGTGTTATTTGCTTAAGCCCCTCTCTTGTAAACATACACACACACATACACCATCATACCAACAGCGTATAACATTTTGCATAATGATAGTTAGATCGATCATGGAAAGTGCAATAGCACCACCACGGCTGGCAAACGATTATGAAATAACAGCAACAGCAACAACTACAACATCTGCTTTAACAGCAACAACAAGTGAATTTGAATAGTAATGCTAATCAAACATTCTATCATTATTATAGCACCTTGTTGATCAATAATTGCCTTCACGACTAAATGGACATTAATGGTTGCAATGTTTGCTTGTTGCAAGTTTAACTTGTTGTTGCATTTCTTTCATTCTAGGCTTTTAAAGTTGTAGAAAAACAAAAAAAAAATGAATTTTTATTCAACAACTTAGCAAGAACAATCAACCCATCATGTTTTTTAAGCCTCCTCCCTCTCTTAACAGGATAAAAGATCATGTTATGGGAAATATCTAAGCGAACGATCGACAATAACAACAGCAGACATCATAAACAGAGTCATAAAAGAAACGAAGTATGAAAAAAAAACACAGCTGGACAAGCACAAAGCGTTTAAGCTTTTGATTTTCAAGTTTGTTTTAGGTGCTGCAGCGGTGGTAAAAGTGTAGGAAATGCAAATCAAATTCTAATGGTTTTGCTGTTGTTTAACCAATACAAATGATGTATATTTTTAAGACAACACACACACACACACAGATGCACAATTTTAAATCAAAGTATCAACATTTTCTATCTAACAATCAAAATATTTTAAATATAATTTATAAAACAACAAGCTGTAATTTGAATAACGGGTGTGCTGTACTTAGAGTTAGTTTATTTAATCAATATGACAATATTTTAATTGAATTCAAAAATGATTAAGTTGATCAAAATTTTAATGGCTTCAATTTAAATTTTAATAAATTGAATTAAAATTTTAATTGTTTCAATTATATTTTTAATTATTTCAATTAAATTTTTATTTTGTTTCAATTAAATTTTTATTTTGTTTCAATTAAATTTTTATTTTGTTTCAATTAAATTTTTAATTGTTTCAATTAAATTTTTAATTATTTCAATTAAATTTTTAATTGTTTCAATTAAATTTTTAATTGTTTCATTAAATTTTTAATTGTTTCAATTAAATTTTTAATTGTTTCAATTAAATTTTTAATTGTTTCAATTAAATTTTTAATTGTTTCAATTAAATTTTTAATTAATCAACAATAATGAATATTCCGTGGCAATTTTTGACAGTTCGGTTCGTGGGAAGGTATATCTGAATATGTTTGAATTTGGCATTCCGGCAAAGTTTAAAAGACTATGCCGAATACCCTAATTGATACGAAATCATCAGTCAAAATGGGAAATACTATTTCCGAATCGGTTACCACCAGATGAGGTGACTGTTTATCATGTGATCTCTTCGACATTCTATCGGAAAAGATCATACGAAACGCAGCAGTTAATAAAAATGATAAAATTTTCACCAAAAGCCGCATACTCCTTGCATATGCAGATGATATGGATATCATCGGAAGGACATTGAGAGACATAAATGCTGCCTTTTCAAATATCGAAAAAGAGTCACGAAAAATGGGTTTGGCAGTTAATGAAGCAAAAACAAAGTAAATGGTTTCAACGAACAGAAATTCCACCAGATTAGATGGAACCGTGTCCGTTGACAACTTTAACTTCGGAGTTGTGGAGAAGTTTATATACCTTGGGTCCACCATTAATAAATACAATAATATCAGCCTTGAAATACGAAGAAGAATTATACTAGCAAATATGTACTGCTTTGGGTTAAGCAGGCAATTTAGATCCAAAGCCCTATCATGAAATACGAAAATAACACTTTACAAGACACTCATATTAACCATGTTCTTGTATGGCTTAGAGTCGTACATACCTTGTAAAATAAATGCACTTTATTCTTCGCATGTACATACTTCATATCGTAGCTTTATTTTTCGAAATGGCTTAATAATGCTACAGAAAAGTATGATTAATTGATCAATTTAGTATTTAGTTTTCTTTTCTTTATTTTTGGGAGCTCCTAGCAACGCCGGTTGCCAATTTTTTGGCATAAATAATCAGTTTTAGACTAGACTGAAGTACTTGTTTAAAACTTAACTGCTGGGTATCCTTTAATTTAATATAATCAAAAGTTGCTTATGTGATCTAGAAAATTCTAACTTTAACTATCGGTAACTTTGCAATAATGGGCCTAAATTATTTAAGAAATATTCACCCTATTGCTGTTTAAGTCGTTAATGTTAGCCAGCTCAGAATGATTTTCTTTTAGCGGCTACTCCATACCTTTGCTGTTTCCTTTCATATACAGTTAGTTAGTTTTAATGCAAAATATTTAAAAACCACTAGTCTAGAGACTAGAGAAAAAAAGAGAAAAATAAAACACTCATTCATTCATTCATTTGTTACCTGATTCTTTCTGCGTTTAACGGTTGGCCAGGGTACTTACTTACTTACTTACTTACTGAAACATTTTAGCGTTCACAGTTTATTATAATTTGCACGCGAATTATTAAAGATTAATCTGATTCCTCAACTTTGTAAGTACTTAAACACACACACACACACATACTCTGCATCTCATCATCATAAAACTTTAATAAAGAAAATAATACAAAAATCACACAAACGAGACAATGTCAAGACAGTTAGTTTAAGAGGCAGGGTAGGTAAACATGAGTACGACCACTTAATCCATGACCACAATGTCCACCAAATAGAACAGGAAGAAAATTATATTATTATTATTTAACATGCAATCTGACAAGTGTTTTGCACTCATTCACTCTTTTCCCCTGTGTTATTTTCGCTCTTCCTTCTCTCTCTTACTTTTCTATTCAAATTAGTTGGCTGTTACTCACCAAGAGACATACAAATATTGTTAAAACACTAAAGAACACACATACGAGTACATGTTGCTGATGTATGCGTTTTTTTCTCAAAAAAAAAAAAAAAAAAAGAAAGAAAAAAGGTTTCGCTGTTAGAAATAATTTCAAAGCCAGGAAATATTAAACAGGAAGCCTTCTAAATAAAATAAATATTGAGTAATAGATACCGCAAAATAGATTAATTAATACGCATACTCGTACATGTTTTATCTGGCTTATCTCTGTAAAATGATTCTTAAATTTATTAAAGTTTCATGTGCAAGTGTTATGGCAGAAAAAAATTTAAAAAAAAAAAAAAAACGTTTGTGTGAAGGAAACAAAATTTATTCCAGAGAAGAATTAACGCTTAAATGACAGATTACAAGATGGGAGACTAAAAAAGTAATTATAACCGAAACGTAAATTTCAAATAAAATAAGAGAATTTGTAAGACTAGGATCACACACAGCAATTTTAGTTGGGCGACTGTCAATTTTTTAGGAGAGAGAGAGAGAGGAAAGAGGAATGGAAAGGGGTACAAAGTTGCTCGTATTCGGCAATACTCTTTTGCTCTCTCTTCGTATCTTTTATAAATATGTAAAAAAGAAGACAGGTAGCTTTAAGGCTGAATGAATGACTGAATAAGACTGCTAAAATTACCAAAACAAAAAATTTGTGTGTGGATAAAACGACAATTTTAAAAGAGAATTGAGAAAGAACTGCCCAACTAAATTTGCCGTGTGTGGTCCTGGTCTAAGGAGTATTATTATTTTGCTTGATTTTGTTTTATTTAAATTAATTCACTATCTCCTCTATATCTATTTATCTATGTCTATCTATATTTCTATATTTATCTCTGTTTCTATTCTATCTATATTTTCTCTCTCTATCTTTGTGTGTATCTCTTTCTCTATATTTATCTGCAGCGTTACCTCTATCCTTGTATCTATCTCTCTTTCTTTCAGTGACCCTATTCCATCTCTATTCACTATCAATATCTTTCTTTGTTTCTCTCTATTTCTCTCTGTTTTGCTCTAGTTCTGTTTTATCGCTTTCTAACTTCGATCTACAAATCTAGATACGACCATCTAGACCGACCGTACTGCTTGCTGCAGTGACTTCCAATAACGATAGAAATAGAAGATTACGCCATGCCATTGTTTCAAGAAAATATTAATACATTTCTTTTGTTTAGCTCTAAATTATCGCATGAAGTCATTTGCGATAATCTTGTATTTCTATCATTCTTGGTGACTTCTTCAAGAAAATAAATCGCATAATATCCCAGTTAGCATTTTATTAATTTTTAATGCGAGAGTGATAGTTTCATTGGAAGCAAAAGATACTGTAGAAAAGTCTCTTCTAAACGTTTGGTTTATAGATTTGAGTAATTTTTGATAAAACAGTTCATAATTTAAAGCACACAATCTGTATGGTATTTTAGTAATTCTGGGAATTAATTTTTTTTTTTCAACTGATTCAACAGATTTATAATTATAATCTTTGCTAAAATATTCTTCCAAAATGCTGATAATTCACTTCTATCAGGTAACGTAATTTATTTCAATGTTCTTCTAAATTCATTGATTATTTTATTGTTTTTCAAATTACACAAGAGTTCCTGGTTTTAAAATAAAAGCAAATTATTGAAAACAGTCGTGCAACACAATAGAAGTAAGTTGTTATGTGGAATTATCCATATGCCCAAGCAATGAATAATTAAATCCTTTAAAATCCAACTATACATTTGGAATTAAAGCTGAGAGGGAGAATCTCTCTATAATTGAGTGATCCAACATCAACATTAACAATTCAATTCAAACTTTATTGGAAAATAATATAAATTTGAGTTTTCTTTTCTATTTATTTATTTAATAACATGATTATATGGCTGCAAACAACATTTAATAGAATAAGTTCAACCAAGCCATCAGCTAGTATAAGAATAGAATTTAAAAAAAGTTTTATTCTTATTCTTAGCTTAAACTCATGGTTGTAGTATTTGTATTTCGATGCCAGCGTATTTTTTAATTTTGTATTCCATATTAATTTTTTTTTCTCTTTTCTATTTCCTCTTCTATTTGTTATTCCATTTTAATTTTACACAATTGGTATTATTTGCCAGCACAATTCCTACTTGGAAATTATTAAATTTTGTTGTGTTTTCATTGCAAGATTGGATTGCGTTGATTGCATCATATGTAGGCAGCACGTACACACATCTTTTATGTCTATTTCTATAACCATTTTTTTTTTCAACTCTGTAACCATATTTTCGTTTCGTTTTTTTTTTTTTTTTTTTTTTTTTTTTTTGGAATGATGATGAACTCTTGGTTAAGATGAAAATATGATATTTGAGAGTTAATAACATTTAATAAGCAATCAAATACTCACACACATACACACATGCACATGCGAGGCATACAACAACCAACCAACAAATTGAAAGGCTTAGCAGTATCTGTGGCTTTCCCAAAATTAATTTGAAAGAGCTTCTATTTTTTTAAATTTTAACGAGATTTTTGAGAGCGTCGCTAGTAGAGCGATTGGTAGTAATTTAAAATAAGAGCGAATACACCTCTTTGCCTGACTTTCAATATAGAATTGTTATGAGAAAGTCTTCATTTTGTTATCAGAAATCCTGCTATTGTCCCACTGTTACTATTTTTCATAAGAAACTGTATTTATGTATACATATCATTTCAAAGGGGAGGACGTCTAGATCTGTAATCTAATGCTCAAATACTCAGAAATTACTTTTAATTATTTAAAAAAATTTTTTTTTAAATTTCCCTATACCCCACAGAGCTGTTCCTCTGAAGGATTTTGGCAATTTCCGTTTTGCATCATAAAATTAAAATTACGAAATTTTTCGAAAATGTTAAAACACTTCCAGAAAGTTTAGAACCGATTACATTCTTTTTTGATTTTGGTAGTTTGACTGGGCAAAATCGTGAATGGTACCTCGGCAAAACGGGGAATGGTAAAACTCCCTGAAAGCAACAGCAAATTTCAAAAAAATTTAAAAAATAGTCCAAATTAACTTTGGAGTATTTGAGCGGCATATTACAAATATAGACGACCTCCTTTTTAAAATGATATATGTCCCATCCCGTAATATTCTATGGCTCGTCCAGAAGTCACTAAAATTCCTCATCATCGCAGATGATAAAATAAAATAAGCATAAAGAATCATATTGGATTTATATTAGAATTCAAGAGAAGCCTTTTTTAAATTTTAAAAATTGTTAAAGCAGTTACATTTTTTATTGAATTTTTAATTAATTAAAAACTTAATTAAAATTTTTAATTACCCTATTATTTTTAATAAATATAAATATTGATTATTTATTTTACTTGAGAAAGACACACGAAGGCGTGTCGAAATATTGGAAAATATATAAAAAGACCTAAGAGCTTAAAAAATATTTATTTATTTATTTTTTAATAAATGATACTGATAATAATTTTAATTAAAAAAAAAACATTTATGTAATAGAGACATTTTTTTTTTGTTTCTGCATTTAATTACGTTTATTGAGGATTTTACGCTATAATACTGAGAAAAATTATTTAACAAAAAATTAAATCAAATGAGAAAATGTGATAGTGTGCATAATATTTAGGAAATTTTCTAAACATTTAACACTTGTATTACAGTGTAAAACTCCTCTAAAATTGTTTGACACTCCTACCAAATATCTTTTGATTTTACTCTTTCAAAAACAAAAAATCAAAAAAAAGTCTTAGCCCGCGTATTAGAGTGTAAAACCCCCATAAGTAACTTAGTAGTCTCAATTTTATATGTTTGCTGGGATAGAGTAGACAGCAAAAGGTGCAAGAACTTTGTAACCCAACAAGATGAAATAAAAAAAAAAAGTTATTAAGTAATTTTAAGTAGCAAAATAGCTGTTGTTTTAACTTAAAGATCACATCACATACCAATTGAATAAATAATAATAGAAAAAAACATTAAAAATAAAAATAAAATTGAATTTGTTAAAGCGAATTTAGAAAGCAATATCGAAAGAAAAAATTTTAAATTCTGATAAATTTTATTGGATGATTTTTTAAATTTTGTTTTTATAAATAAAAATCATTTCAAGAAAAGTGATTAAAAAGTATTTTTTTTTGTTTATTTAAAAAAAAAATTAATTTTTTTATTATTTTGGTTTATATCACTTTCCATTAGCGGTGAGTTAAATTAATTGTTGTTGTCAAAGTAATTTTTGTAACATAGAATATAAAGAAGAAAAAAAATTTTATAGAATCGGCAAACAGGTAAAATTCGGAAATAAATGTCAGCTGGACGGCAAAGCTAATCACCAATATAGATGAATGGATTCAAAGAAAATTCAAGGAAAATAACTATTTCCTTATGCAACTACTTTTGGGGCATGGATACTTTCGAAAGTATCTTTATCGCATGGAGGAGAGCCAGGTTACATGTATTGCACAACAACGAACACACTAAATGGCACTCTGAAAAATAAATTTTGAGGGAGCAAAAGGGAGATTTTACTCCTGTCAGCTTTCTTTCGAGAACAATTGGAACGCTGCTTGTTACAGCAGCAGCTTGCTGAGAAGAAATAACAGCATTACGCTATCTATACTCGTATATAGCGGATTCATATGTGGGTAAGAGAAAGTAATGCAGAAAGCCGTGCTAGGTAGGATTAACCCAAAAAAGGAGGAGGATGTGTTTTAGTGGAAACAGTACATGATGCAGTGACGAGGATCACTGCGCAGGCAGTTTCAGACCTACCTTACCCGCCATAAAATCCTTTTAAAATTTAATTTTAAAAATTAAATTAAAATAAAAAAAAAATAGCAAATGGAGACCAATGTGCAATTCTGACATAATTTAATTATAAACAGAAATCTCAATAATATATTTTTAAATACAAAACAAAAATACCAACTTTTTTCTTTGTTTTTTTTTATTATTTTTTTTCCTGTTTTTTCATTTGCTGGTGATAACAGTGTTCATTAGTTTTTTATATAATTTGTGATTTTCACAATATTTATTTATAAGCCCATAAATTAAAAGCTTCACAGAAAAAACATTGAGCCAAATAAAAATTTCAATTAAAAAAATTTACAAATTGATGAAACTTTAAATTTAATTAATTAAATATTTAATCAATATGACAATTTTTAAACTATACAATAGTAATAATCATGTTGATTAAATTTTTAATTAACTTAATTAAAAATTTAATCAATATGACAATTTCTTCATATAATTTTTTTCATTAATTAAAAATTTTAATTAAAAAAATATTTTTACTAGCTTAAATTTTTATTTGAACTGAACAAGATAATAATTAATCAATTAAAAAATTAATTAATTCAATTAAAAATGTAATCAATATGACAATTTCTTCATATAATTTTTTTTTTTACAAATAAAAAAATTTTAATTAAAAAAAATGTTTTTAATTGTTTAAATTTTTAATTGAACTGAACAAGATAAAAATAATTAATCAATTAAAAAATTAATTAATTCAATTAAAAATGTAATGAATATGACAATATTTTAATAATTTATAATTATATCTTGAAGAAGCTGCACTAGATATAAAAATAAATAAACATAATGCGACCCCTGAAACTTAAAAAATCAGCTGTTTTATTAAAATATTTATATTAAACAACCCCCGCTTAATAGCAAATATTCGTTTACGACAATGAAACTTGATAACAAATTATGTCATTTGATACTGATTTAAGATTTTCATTTAAATAAAAATAAAAAGTCAATTGAATGTTGTATTTTAGGCCTCTGGCGTTTACCACCAGCTAATTTAAAATTTTTAATTTTATTGTAAAGAAGCAACTGATGAAATTATACGTCATAACGATACCAAAATGTGTTTTTAAATTTTTGCCAAGCATGGCTTCTTTCTTTGGCAATTATTATTAGAATAAGAAATAACTTTTATTTTTCTTTACAGTGTTACACAGTGTTATGATTGCTCACTGAATCGTTCAGATTTTCCCATTCTAACCAAGTAATTTTTTTATTCATTAGTAAGCTCGTATACTGCTTTTCGCTCTGTAACTTTCGCTCATAGTACCTTTTGCTTATAGTATTTTCTTTTTATGACTCCAACCAAATGTGATTTTAAATTAACCAACAAATTGTCGGTTTACAGCTACAATAAAATTTTACTACGTTGAAGCTTTTTAGAATCCAATTTTTGGTTGTTTTATTTCTAAGCAGTAAAACGCAGTGCGAAATGAAAATATTTAAAAATCACTGAACAAAAATCAGTGTCACCTAACGTAAGATTCAGCAAAACGAATGTAGACTGCATAATGTACGAAATAATTAAAAAAATTTAAGCTTGCGAATCCTTCTGTTTACTTAATCATTCATTTAAACTAGCTGGTATATGAACCCCAAAAGCCTAGTGTCTTTATAAGTGGAAAAGTCGTTTGAGTCATTGTCTTCTATATAACTGTTGCTGTTGGTTATTTACCTATAAAAAGGCCATGAGCTTCAATAGTTAGATCTGGAAAAAAGTGCATATTTACCCCACATTGTGATAGTGTGTTTGTAAAATTAATATTATACTATAACAGTTTTTTTTTTAAATGAGTCTCTGAAATTTCTACTTTTTAATTTTGATTTTCTTACAATTTTAGTTTTTTCCATGAGCTTAACCCTGGAATACAAATTTTATTTTGTAATACACAAGTACAAACGCCGTAAGTTTAAATTTTATGACTAAAAATGTTTAATTTTTGCTTTTTTTTATTTAAAAACTATTGTTAATAAAGCACTTCTAAAATCTAGTAAAATTAGTTGCAATACTTGTAAATTGCAGGTACATATAAATTGCACGTTCATTAGTGTTGCAGGGTTAAGACTGAATTTTTGTACAATCTTTGTTTACTTTAGTAAAACATATGTTTTTGCATCTGGTTTTGTGTGACAGTAGGGTCATACAAAATAAAATATATTTTTTACTGATTTTACTTAAGCAGGATAGAAGTACATAGAAGCTTATGTGACCCGCTACTGCGGTAGCGGAGTACCCTATAGTCTTATCCATAATTTATCATTAGTGTAAATAAAAAGTATCACTTTGTGGCTTTCTTTCTCACTTTACTCATTCAAATAAAAATCAAAAAGTACTATTAAAACAAATAAAAATTAAAGTTTTGTTCTTTTCTTGTTTTTTTTTACTCTTTATAGAATAGCTTGAGCCCAGTCTTACAGTTCTAGGTTCGTTCTTATATATTGTGCAAAGAACTTATGCACCAAATTTCAAGTCTGCAGCCCTTAAAGTTTTTCTTATAAAATTATTTCGTTTTGTTAACAATTGCGGTTGTGAGAGCTAAATTTGTTTTCAATTAAAAATTCATGTGTGATAATCAAATTTTTCAGTTGTAGCAACTAGAAATCGGTAATACAGGTCAAAAATTAGTTTTGTTAAAAATATTTCGAGCTGTAAAACCGAATTTCTATTGTCAAGATTAAAAAATTCGATTAGCACAACTGAATTTTTGATTAGAAGCGAATTTAGTTCTCACAACCGAAGTCGTTTTCTGTGTGTAGTAAACAGTGTTGTTTTCATTAGGATTTCGTTAAATGTACCATCATAACATCCCTAAAACACAATAAAAACGTTATTGAGTGAAATCAATTTTTGCCAAAGTCACCTTAAGATTCATCTCTTATTAAAAAAAATCTACAGTAGTCACCTTCATATGTGCTTTTCCACACATGTGGTATTTCTATGTATTTTCTAGCAGTCACATGGTTTTTTTAGTTAAAATAATTTTTTATCACCAATAATACATTTGTAAAGACATTTAATTATATTTAACGCTATATAAGACCAACTGGGAGTCATTCTAGATAAGATTCTAACTTGTAATAAACGTATACTTCACATAAGCGGTCAAGCTTTAAGAGCAAGCTCTGTCTGTCAATGATTTTATAGTAAAAGGTAAGGTTGAGCATAAACTATGATGAAGTGATTCTTCAAACTACAATGGTACCGATTATCGCCAAAATCACTGGGTAGGTTGCATAGGGCTCCCCAATACAATAAGCAGAAAGGGCTCACTTGGATCCTGATGTGGTATGAGGGAGGCTCGCCCACCTCCTGAAAATGCTGTTAAAAATAATATATCAACAACATCAGATAATCAAAATATTCTCTGAACTTACTCCCCTACACTTTACGGCTTACAGGGGGTATATAAAAATTCATTATGTCTATATTTATGGAAGTATTTATTTATGTTTTGGTATCTGAATGCTCATTTTCAAGAAGTGGTATTGTAACAGATCTTCACTTTCAAACATTCATGCTGTAAAGCATATGTGGAAATGTTTACGTGAGGGCACTTATGGTACCGTAATATACATTCGCTCTAAGCGTATTTTCAACCTATTTGAAAGCGAAGTTGATTTAAAAATGTTATAAACTTCTCGATGCTGTGTCCAAAAGCAATTTGATTATTCTAATGTAGATACCAGGACGTGAAAGGTATGTGGGCAATAAAATGGAAGATTATCTTTTATTGCACGAGAGTTTTATCTACGGAGTTTTTTTTTTATTTACTAACTGTCAGTATCCCGGAATCATGTCACAACGTGTAGTGTAGGGTGTATTACATTCGCTGTGATGGAATTTGATTCAATTTTGCACACAAATTATACACATAAATACTCTTTTCATATTGTGTTAATTAAATGATAAGAATATATTTTTTTTTTGCGCTTGAAATGAACTTGACACAACCGAAACAAACATAATCATTAATTTTTGCTGTACGTTTAGAGTTAAATACACAAAATCACACAGAAAAAAAATTTTATTTAATATTTTCATTTGTGTTTCTTAAAGACTCTCAAACATCAAAGTTTGGTTTTTGTTTGCATTATGTCGCACGCATAATTGCATTTAAATATTTAATTGTTTGAAAGGTGTAAAAAGACAATAAAAAAATACATTAAAATAGCAACTGGTGATACAAGAAGGCCTTTAAAGAAAATGTCTTTTCAATTAAAGCTTTACAGAAGCTTAATTGTTGCTCTTTTACTAATTTCATTACATGGAATTTATGATCTCAATGCCAGAACCATCGAATCATCAATTAGTGACAGTTACAAAGTGAATCGGATTAGTGTATGTAAATATATTTCACTCTCAATTCACAAGCCTAACTTGTAAAGTGTAACTTTGAGCAGAATTCTGTAAAAAATTTTATATCAATTAGTTGGAAACAAATGAGTTCTTAGCAAATTGTACATACAATTAGAAATACTGAAAATAACGGGTGTTACAAAAGTTGTGTTCTTGCTAAAATTTTTATGTCCAAATAAACATGCCTTTAAACGCATATAAAAAGAGCATTTTTGCAAGAGTGAAAGGAAAGCCTTTCTGAGTTTTTTGTGTGAACCTAACCGAAAGTCCTAAACGTTCTTAGCATACTGCTGAATACAATAAGTTCACCAAGGATGGAAAATAAGTCGGCATATTTATCTTCATTCATTTAAATATTGACTACAAAACACTTTGATTTTACAAACGAACACATTTTTTAGTTTAATAAAAACAGGCAGATTTACAGCCAATGATTCATGTGTAATATGTCGCTCCACTCTTAATGCAAGTGGATGATACAAAAAGTTTCCCAAGGTAGTCAGGTGAAACACACCGTTAGTCGCAAACTCACTATAGTCTTTAGGACCTCCAGTGAAACGCATTCAAGCCTTCAAACCCCAGTGAATAAAGAAAGTCTACCACCGGCTGCAAGTACATCACAAACGGGTGAATTCAGGAAACCACCAACGATTTATGTACAATAAACTTTAAACCTTAAAATAACGGTGCTCGTTACACACGAGTCTACAAATACACTCACGCCGCATGAGTATGAATTCTAAATAATGTGGCCTTTAGTTTATTTGATTAGTAGCGGACGTTACTTAAAGCTTTTATCTATACTATCTATGGATCGAGGCAGCCAATAGTGGTGCAAATTCACAATCTCTGAGCTGGGAATTAACGCTCTTTGGCATTTTCTCAATCTTAAAAAGGCGTCACTAAAATTGCAAAGACTCTTTGATAATTCGAGGAAAATATTATCAATTCTTCTTTTCGTTATTCTGAATTTGATTATTTCATTATCCTTCTAACATACCAAGTGACCTTTACCTAAAACTTATAATCATAAAAATCAAACTGAAAGCTTAAATTTGCCACCCCAATCATGAATAAATTTTTTATTATTATATGTATATTGAGCCCTATGTAACACGACTTTAGGGTTGTTCACTGTTCAAGGTTTAGGCTTAAAATTAATATTAGAGTTAGGAAGTATTTGTGAGATGAAAATAGTGTCACCATAAGTCTATTGTGATCGCAGTGATCAGCTTCTGATTCTAATTCTCAAATTCTAGACCTCGAATGAAGCCAATTTTATCAGTGAATTTGAATTAGTAAATTTCCTTTGAAAGCAACCATTTTTGGATTTTTTTTTTCATTTCCCTTAAGGACTTGCCCACACTTTAAAGTGTTATAACTCAAATAAACTGAAACACTTTACAAAAAAAGTTTGTGAATTAAAAATTGCTTTCATTTCCAACTTTTACTTTTTAAGTTTTAATAAAACAATTTTTCAGCCTATAGATGAGACGATCTCACAGCCTGTACGCATTAAGCCTGTCAGTTATTGGGATGTTTTATGGGAAAAAGCTAATCAAAGAAAATTTGTTTAACAAAAAGTATTTAACACATGGTCAACCAGCAGTGTCTACAGCTGATAAGGTACACACAGCAGTAGTTTCCTTAAAGGTCATTGAATATAGATCTCATAAAATAAAGAAAAAAAGTTTAATTTCAGCCTTTTTATTTAATTTTTAATTAATCAGCAATAAATATTGTTTAAGCTTAAAGCCTTCAATAAAAAATTCTTTTATTTAGACGATCCATTGGACATTTTTTTTGGGAAAAAATTTCAAATAATTGAAATAAATATTTAATTTACATTAAATAATATTGAAATTTATTTAATGATTTTTATTAATGAAGTTAAAGTTAAACAAGCAGAAAGCAGCTGACATTAAAGTTGGTGTGATTAGTTCAAGCAGGTTGAATTTTATGTTTTAGAAACAGAAAAAACTTAAAGGCTTCAAAATGTTTAAACATTGGCAGAAACAACAATTCAAAAAATTTTCAAATGAATAAAATTGAGGAAAAGTAATACCACAATGGTAGTCGCTCTGCTCAACTGGTGATTAGGAATAGGAAACATGGTTCTGGACTGTTGGCTGTTATAACTGGTCACTAGATGATCGGCAAGCACGCCAGCAGGCTGGAACTGCCCTTTAACGAAAATTGGCGCTGCTGCCGAACACCTGAGAGCAAGGAGACAGTGTATCACCTTGTCTACGAGTGCCTGGCTCTTATGACTGCGAGTCACAGATTTCTCGGGTCACATATTATGGACGGACTACCTGAGGTAGTGTGATTTTACATAGCCCCACAGAAAGTAGTCTAGCGGTGTTAAATCACAAGATCTTGGAGGCCAATTCACAGGTCGAAAACGTGAAATTAGGCGGTCACCAAACGTGTTTTTCAATAAATCGATTGTGGCACGAGCTGTGTGACATGTTGCGCCGTCTTGTTGGAACCACAGCTCCTGGACATCATGGTTGTTCAATTCAGGAATGAAAAAGTTAGTAATCATGGCTCTATACCGATCACCATTGACTGTAACGTTCTGGCCATCATCGTTTTTGAAGAAGTACGGACCAATGAGTCCACCAGCCCATACAGCGCACCAAATAGTTAGTTTTTCTGGATATAACGGTATTTCGACATACACTTGAGGATTAGCTTCACTCCAAATGCGGCAGTTTTGTTTGTTGACGTAGCCATTCAACCAGAAGTGCGCTTCATCGCTAAACAAAATTCGCTTATGAAAATCGGGAACAACGGCAATCTCGTTCGGAATTAAATTTGCACTATTTGCAAGCGTTGTTCAGGCGTGAATCTATTCACGATGAATTGCCAAGCCAAACTGGGAATAAATCACTTGACAGCTGTTAAATCGGTCGCCATTTTGAACAATAATGCCAACTTAAAATTCTATACGTCTATAAAAAACACCCTTTATAAGCAGGAATCGCCCCCAGATTGATATATTGTTATTCGTATACTACCCATCAATCTACGAGAGCAGCATCACTAAAAAAAAATTAATTTGATTTGTCCACCAATAAAAGATGATAAGGACTGACAAAAAGTACAACTTTATTTAAAAGTATGTAATGATACACTGACATTCTTCACATATTTGCTATGCGGCAAATTAAAAATGTTTGTTCCCTTCTTTAAGATTCTCCTTAGTAGCTTAAGGTTTTTTTAAATTCTTTATCGTCACAACTTTTACTTTCGCACATAAAAAAACATCTTTTATTTTGAATTTAACACAAAATTAGAAAAATGTCACAAAATAAGAGAATGATGTACAGAGATAGAACTTATTTCTATTAATTAGTGATAATCAGCCTTATAACGAGTGTCGTTGCCGTAGTCGAATTGACGACAAGCCTACTATCACAGTTTTTTAAACGACAACGACACTCATAATAGGGCCTAATATGTCGTTGGCTATATAACTCTTAGGTAATATCATTTTAGAGACGAGACGACAGTATTGCCGCTATAATACGTCAGTAATAATAAAGTTAATAGCGAATAGAGGTCGTCTTAAATGGACCACTGGCCATTTTGGACAAAAATGGAATTACACACGTATCCCACTATATAGATGTGGTAGTCCAAGGGGTCCACTACAAGTCATGCTTAGTCACATTTCTGAAATAATTTTGGGATTCCAGAAAATCGACTTTGAAAAAAATCATATTTTTTAAATTGCTTTAGAAGACCACTAGCCATTGTGGACAAAAATGAAATTGCGTACGTATCAAACTATATAAGTATGAATAAGTTAGAGACGGGAGAAAAGTTAGAGATGGAAGAAAATTTAGAAATGGGAGAAATGTTAGAGATGGGAGAAAAATGAACCGCCTGCATTAGGAACTAATTCTCGTTTATGACACATTTTAATTCATTAAATTACCACTCTCTCACTTGGCGTAAGAAAATTTTGCCTTGTCTCTTTTCAACAACAATTAATCAAATGGTAAGAAAGGAATGGCGTAATGATAGGAAATTAGCTACGGCGAAAATATTACATTTTAGCTAAGCAATTCAGTTACAGAATACTATATTAGCAAAATCTCTAAAATATTTTCCTGAAAATTTTTAGCGATGGAGATTAAGCTTTAGCTATGAGAGTTACAGAATAATGCTGCTGGATATTTATTTAGAGAATATATGTGTCATAACTGCTCTCTCTCTCTTTTAGTAAACTAAAATGAACTATAAATTAAACTAAACTGAACTATAAAGTACTCTCTCTCTCTCTTAGTAAACTAAACTGAGCTATAAAGTAAACTAAACTGAACTATAAAGTAAACATAAAGTAAACTAAACTGAACTATAAAGTAAACTAAACTGAACTATAAAGTAAACTAAACTGAACTATAAAGTAGACTAAACTGAACTATAAAGTAAACTCAACTGAACTATAAAGTGAACTATAAAGTGAACTATAAAGTAAACTATAAAGTGAATTATAAAGTAAACTATAAAGTGAACTTTAAAGTGAACTATAAACTAAACTTTAAAGTAAAATATAAAGTGAACTATAAAGTAACCTTTAAAGTGAACTTTAAAGTGAACTACAAAATGAACTATAAAGTAAACTTTAAAATGAACTATAAAGTGAACTTTAAAGTGAACTTTAAAGTAAACTGTAAAGTAAACTATAAAGTGAAATATAAAGTGAACTATAAAGTAAACTTTAAAGTGAACTATAAAGTAAGCTTTAAAGTGAACTATAAAGTGAACTATAAAGTGAACTATAAAGTGCACTATAAAATAAACTATAAAGTGAACTATAAAGTGAACTATAAAGTGAACTATAAAGTGAACTATAAAGTGAACTATAAAGTGAACTATAAAGTGAACTATAAAGTAAACTTTAAAGTGAACTTTAAAGTGAACTATAAAGTAAAAATTTTGAGACGAAAAGAAAATAGTTTTTGAACTAGGTCACTCATATTCCTAAGAAAGATACAAGTCGAGCAACGCGTTAAAGTTATTCAGGCTTATTATGAAAATGGGCGTTCAAATCAAAATGCATATCGTGCACTTAGTAATTTTTTCGGTTAATTTAATCGTCCAAATGTGCGTTGGAGTAGAATCGTAATTTTTTGGCTAATCAAAAATTTTTCACAAGCTTTTTATGACTTTTTCACAAACTATTCACACGTATGTGGTATAAGCTTCCTGCTGACGTCTTCTCTGAATCCTACAATTTGGGAAAATTCAAATCGAATCCTAGTTCCATCACAATGCATTGCATGAGTAGGGGTCCCCTTAATGCTGCCTAAATTGAAAAAAAAAAACTATTCACAAACTTTTCAAAAACTTTTCACGAACTATACACGAACTTTTCACGAACTTTTCACCAACTATTCACGAACTATTCACAAACTTTTCACGAACTTTTCAAAAACTTTTACAAACTTTTCACGAACTTTTCGCGAACTATACACGAACTTTTCACGAACTATTCACGAACTTTTTAAAAACGTTTCACGAACTTTTCAAAAACTTTTAAAAAACTTTTCGCAAACTTTTCGCGAACTATTCACGAACTTTTTAAAAACTTTTCACGAACTTTTCAAAAACTTTTCGCAAACTTTTCGCGAACTATTCACGAACTTTTCACGAACTATTCACGAACTTTTCAAAAACGTTTCACGAACTTTTCAAAAACTTTTAAAAACTTTTCAAAAACTTTTCACGAACTTTTTAAAAAACTTTTCACGAACTTTTCACGAACTGTTCACGAACTTTTCACGAACTATTCAAAAACTTTTCACGAACTTTTAAAAAACTTTTACAAACTTTTTACGAACTTTTCGCGAACTATTCACGAACTTTTCACGAACTATTCACGAACTTTTCAAAAACGTTTCACGAACTTTTCAGAAACTTTTAAAAACTTTTCGAAAAATTTTCACGAACTATTCACAAACTTCAAAAACTTTTCACGAATTTTTCTAAAACTTTACAAACTTTTCGCAAACTTTTCACGAACTTTTCACAAACTATTCAAAAATATATATATTTCTTATGAACAAAAGTCAGCTTTTAATAATATGGCTATTTTATTAAGTTATATAATATAAACTATAAAGTAAGCTATAAAGTGAACTATAAAGTAAACTATAAAGTAAGCTATAAAGTGAACTATAAAGAGAACTATAATGTAAACTATAAAGTAAAAAAGTTGGGTATGGTGCACAATAAAATTTATGGACTAAATGCGTATGTGTCGACTGCTATGATTCTCTGGATTTTATAACTTAGCATAGATTCTCCTTGCTCTCGCCCTAATTACTTTGTGATAATTTTTGGTTAGGACAAACAAGCTCATGCTTATGTGACGTTCTTTTTTTTTGGCGTGAGAAAACTGCAACAATAGTCTGGCAATGAAGATAAAAAATGTTTATTTTCTAACTTAAAAGACTTGAACTTTTTATTTCTAATTTTTTTTTTAGTTTATTTTTTTTTTTTTTTTCATTTTTAGCATTCTTGTCTATACAAAAATTATTACTTTTAAATAACCATCGTAAATTGAGACTTGTAGTAGACCCATTGGACTACCATATCTATGTAGTGGGATACGTTTGCAATTCCATTTTTGTCCAAAATGACCAGTGGTCCTGTAGAGAAATTTTCGAATATTGCAAAAAATGATTTTTTTCAAAGTCAATTTTCTGGAATCCCAAAATTATTTCAGAAATGTGACTAAGCATGACTTGTAGTGGACCCCTTGGACTACCACACCTATATAGTGGGATACGTGTGTAATTCCATTTTTGTCCAATATGGCTAATAATGTACCCAAGGGAGGATTTTGAACTAAATCGAATTTTCCTACTCTGCGGCTATATTTATACATATTTGAAATACATAGATACATTATAAATCTCTTGAAAGACCTTTTTGCATATTTTTTTGTTAATCCTTGCCCCCAGGTCCTTGTTTTCTCCTCCTGAATATTTCACTACTCTCTGTTAAGTGCTTTACAGGGCTCTGTAAATTGCAAATTTAGCTATGTTAATTTGTACGGTTCTTGTCTTTGCTAAAATTTCATATTTATCTTCACACACATAATATCTGGGATAATAACGAAAAATTGCTTAACTCAATAACTTTATTATTGAAATTCCGGGTTGGCGAGACGATATATTTCACAATTAACGGTATGGCAATGAAAACAATACCATTTGCTAGAATCGAAATAACTGTAGTTTTCTAAAATGACTTAATAACTCATAAGCAATTTTTCCATATTGACACAGATATGGAGGGATGATTAGTTTTTCAGAAATTCGATCATGAAAACGACACTCGTAATAAGGCTGAATGTCAGAAGTACAAATCCACATCTCTTTTCAAATTTTTAAAAGATTTTAATTTATATTTTTAAATGTTGGCAGTTCACGTGTATGTCAGTTTCGCCTTAATTACACGCCTCCATCTAAATTTAAATTTTACTATTTCTGCTTGTTTAGTTACTATTAAAACTGACTTCAAGTGTTAATTTAAATAAAATTTTATCTGATGTAAAATTAGATAAACAAAAATAAACGCATAAATTATTGTCATGGTTTTTTAAATGTGAGTGAAATTTACTTATTTTTTTATTGTTTTTTTTTTAAATTTGTTGACGACAATCTTTCTAATTTCTTTTGTTTAACGTTTGTCTTGTTTTTGGTTCTTGGCATGGTTGTCTTTCAGCGGAAGTTATTACAACAACTTAGAAAACAATTAAAAACTCATTTGCCAAGTTAACAGCCACTTTAAACGAAACAAATAAAAACAAAAAAAAACATGCGCTAAAGTTAAAAAACAAAAACAAAATTTCGCAAGTCAAATAAGTGAACTAAAGGAAAATAACATAATTTTTCTAGACTTTCTTTTTTATTCATTAATTGTGTTGGACTCGTTTTATTTTCTTTATTTAAATAATTATTTTGCTACTTCTCTTATTTACTTTAGAAGTGGGCACGTGTTTTAGAAACTTTTTTTCATGCCAGGCATGAAAACTATTTTCATAAATCTAATAAAAGAGTAACGTTACTAACTGATTGACTTATTTAGCCCAAGTGGCTAAAGCTACGGACTTGAAATTCGGTAAGCAGGTTCCTATCCTAATGTGTAAGACGAATAAGAAGGGATTTTTGGAAATTCAAATATATGCAAAGGTTAAATCCGGAACTACAACAAATAGAACCAAAGTTCAAACTACAAAAAAAACAAGCGGATGGGTATTTGGTACTTTCTCGATATTTGTACATTTGCAGGATAAAAAGAGTAAAAACTAATGTTGGTACGTTTTTTAACCCCATTTATCTTTCAAAATAACAATCACAGCAACAAAAAGTAAATTTTATTATTTTCTTCTTACAAAGGTCTCCAATATGTACCCCTTTTTAATACTATTTCTAAATATGCATTTTTATGTAAAGGGTCCGCCATCTAACGTTTTGTTTTTCAACTAGTGCTTATTTCGTGAATGGTAACACTTAGCTCATGTCTGATTTGACAGATAATTAGTTTTATCCTCCTGCTGAAAGAATATGGTTATGTTTTCGCTTCGCTAAGTGGGCCTGCGATCGACTTACAGAAGATGCCGATTTTGCCAAAAAAATCATCTTTTCAGATGAAGCTCATTTTGATCTTGGCGGGTATGTAAACAAGCAAAATTGTCGCATTTTGTAACTGTATTATAAAAAAGAATAATAAGTGTATTTTTTTTTTTTTTTTTTTTTTAAATGTTATTAAACAAAAACTAGCATAATATTTCTGACAAGGTCTTAATGCCAGAACGCTAATTTTATATGTTTAGATGTGGTTCACATCAGTGGGTCGGTGATGTATTTACCACATACGAATAGAACCTGCATTAAGAAGAGGACTGCGGGAGCCATCTAAAGACTAGCAACAGTCGGGCAGGGGGGGGTTCTGTCCTTTCTCAAAGCAAGTTGGTGGTTTACAGTACATTTTTTTATTACAGACTCCCTTTTTAGTGTCAAATTTAAATATAGCTGTTATAAATAGATATTATGATTATATAGAAAAAGATATTAATTTGCCCGTATATAATCATTATGAGAAATAGGAAACTATTGCAATAGCATATCATTATATATATATTTACCTTAATAGAGGGTTCTTCAAGGTGATACGAAGAACCAGTCTCATAACCCTCCCATCCTAGGCTCTATTGACTTAAATGTTGATAGAGCCCCAAAAAATACCTAACCTATTAACTAACCCAGCAAACACCCAAAAGAAATTAATTTATCTCAACATTATTTATGTCCTTTCAATATATAATTCATTTATTTATAATAGTTTGATCCATTCAAAAAGATTAGAGCAAAAATTTACCTTTTTCTATTCATTTAAATTTATACAGAAAAAAAAACTTAGCTTTAGCATTAAAGAGTGCAGGGGAAAATGAATGTTTTTTGATTAAAAACAAATTAAACTAGAAACGCAGAATCTTTAAATGAAAAATGCTTTATAAACTACCTTTACTACAGGTAGGTATGTAATTCCTTAAAATTTCAAACAAAACTTCATAATTATGATATTAGCAACTTATTAATAATGATCTTAATTTACAGCACTTTAATCCAAAATACACACATATATGTATGTATATATATGGTTAGGTAGGTAGCTTTTAGAAATCATTACATACCGATGTACGTTAAAATTTTCTTTCGTGATAATAAAATATTAGGGTCATTCATAATTAAGCACTCACCAAATACGAAGATCTCGAAGGCCTTCCAGAGCTCAGTACAGATGGGCGTTGTGATTTACGTTAAGGTTGCTGAAAAACAATAATTATCAATCAAAATTTCCAATACTAACTATTCCTTAATGCTTCCACTTTACAATAGTAATTAACAATATTGATGAAGTACACAAAAAAATTATTTCCGCGAATTAGCAAATAAAATTATAATAATTATTTTGGCTCAAAAGAACCAATAATTACGAAAGAGTATAAATTTTTCTAATATTATTGGGGTAAAATATGTGCACTTAATATTATTTCAATTAACCAAAGCTCTTAGTTATTTTTTTGAAAATTTGATTAAATTAGACTTATTAGCTAATTAGATGTATATTCTTTTTGTGGTCTTAATGAGTTTAGACAGATTTAATTTAACCTTTTAAATTTTAAGAATTGCAAAAAAATAAAAATTTTTGTACTGATATTTATGGTGGCACATATTGCTTAAATTAAACTTATTTTTGTGGATAACATTTTTCTGATAAAATTTTTCGTTTCGTACTAAAGAAAATCAAACAATAATTTTACAAGTTACCACTCCGTCGGAAAATGCAATAAATTTGGTTGGAAAAACTCATCTTCTCCTTAGGTTGCCTCTTTACCCTTAGCTAGTATGCTGTACCGGATTTTCTTTTCTTAGGTTGTCTGCACCTCTACTCAAGAATTACTCGTGAAGTTTTATTCCTTTTTCCAAATGGTGTAGATTGCCAAAAGCCGAAATTATGGTTTAGTTGCTCACTGCTTCAACTAACTTTTTACTTGCTCTTCAAATATTTTTGTGTTGGGCCAAAAGTTAACAAAAAAATTTTAAGTATGCACTGATTAACTTTTCTTTATTTTTCTTAAAGAAGATGTTGATTGGCCAAAGGCTAGTGTTGAAAGACCGCGTGTGTCAGCAGTAACCTCAAGATCAAGGTTACTACCGCCACCTACACATCCAAAAAAAAAAACACGATCAGAACTGATAAAAAAATAACTTATATCCAATGTTGTCAATAAAAATTGACAAAACAAATCAAGCACTGAGCTCCCGTTAGTTGTGAGTAGCAACATTCTACGTACTTCAAATTTAATCATAGATGGCACATATGTTTATTTATATTTTTTTCATTTTTCTTATTTTTCTTTCATTTAAATAATTTATTGTACAAAAAAAAAAAAATCTATGTATAAATATAGACATTAATTCATACTGAAATATAAATAAAATTCTGAGAAAAAAAACCAAAAATACAAATATCATACAAACATTTGTAATGTTTACATACTTAGCTATACATTGATCTTAGTTACGCGTTAATGTAAGCTGCTCTGCTCTCTCTGTAAAAACAAAAGCTTTACAGTAACATGTTATTTAACAGTGTTTTCATAAACCAATGTAGCTAACATTATAAAGCTAAGCTCAGAGAAAATCAATAAAAGCTTTCGCTCCCAACCTTGCCATTAAAGTTTTTTTTTTTTTTTTTTTTTTTTATTTTACCACTCTATCCGTAAGGTGTCCTAATTTATTTTAGCAATATATTTCCTTATTTGTCCTTTCCTTTTTTTTTTTCCAAATTAGTAACAAACGAAACTAAAAAAATTTGTCTCTAAGAAAAAAACGTCCATTACAAACTAGATAATACTGATGATTTTTTCATAACAGTATTAGATAGAAAAACACTTTTATAAAAAAGAAAAAAATTAAATTTATGGAAACTAGGGACGTAGGTCCTTAGCATGAAAAGTTCCAATGGTTTTGCCATTTAAATCTTCTAACAGATAATAGTGGCTGCCGAGTTTTTCTCTAATTCGTGATTTTATAAAAATAGGAGCTAATTTAGAGTTAAAGTTTTTCTCCATACTACTCTTTTCAAAGCTTCTTCTGAATACTATTTGATTAGGTTGATAAATTTGTGGTCTAGCACGTAAATTGTAAGTTTTTTTGTTTCTTTCATAAGCTGCTTTGATATATTTTTGTAAGTCACTGCGGATTAAATTAAGACTGTCATCGCGAGAAAGATGATATGATGATTCATTAAGCAAACGTATATTTGTCAACAATTCAAATGTACTACCATGGGTAACCATATCAAATCCAAATACTGCATGATAAGGTGTACAATTAATCGACTGATGGTAAGCATTTCTTAGGGCGCAGCTTATTTGACCTAAATGCTCATCCCACATTTTGTGATCATGTTTAAGATAAGATCTGATACCTGCAATAATCGAACGATTTACTCTTTCAGACGCATTGCTTTGCGGTGAATAAACTGCGGTATATGTGTGTTTCACACCGAAACTAGTCAAAAAAGCATTAAATTCATTGGCCTTAAATTGCGAGCCATTGTCACTAACAATAATTTCAGGCACACCGTAAATATAAAAAATTTGTTGAGTTATATAATCCTCAATTGATTTAGAAGTAAATTTTCGTAAAGGAAAGAGCCAATGAAATTTTGTTAGGTGATCTAAAACTATAAGTAGACCTATAAAACCTGATTTACTTCTAGGATATGGACCTAAAATATCTATGTATAATCTTTGAAAAGGACGAGAAGATACAGTTTGTTTCCCCATTTCGGGCTTTAAAGAAAAATTTGGAGCTTTTGTTGTTTTGCAAACTTCACAATTCTTTACAAATTCACGAATATCTTTGACCATACCAGGCCAAAAGAAATTTCTTCTAACCAATTCTAATGTTTTTACAATTCCACCGTGTGAAGCAATGGGATCATCATGAAATCTTTCTATTAAGTCGTTTCTGAGTTTATGGGGTATCCACAGTTTCCAACAGTTTGTTTCCTGTTCTTCATTTCCGTTGTAGTGATCTACTCTATAATATATAAATTTGTCTACCACTTTAATGTCTGGATATTTATGAGGTTCTGACAAAAACTTTTCTTTCAAATTAGTATAATCGCTATCAAGAAAATGAACTGAACTTAAGTCTATTTCGGGATCTGTAGCGTTGATAACATTAATTTCACCTTCACTTAAACTTCGTGACAGGGCATCTGGGACAATATTATCTTTCCCTTTACGATGACTAATAGTAAATTTATACGATTGCAGTTTTAAAACCCATCGTGCCAATCGACCTGTCAGTTCTGGCTGCCTCATAAGCCATACCAGGCTCGAATGATCAGTTATTACTTCAAACTCTTGCAGTTCCAAGTAACAACGGAAACGCTTTATAGCTTCCATAGCCGCTAAACATTCACGCTCAGTAACACTGTAATTTCTTTGTGCGGAATTTAACTTTTTGCTCATATAAGCTATAGGCCTCTCATTTCCTTCTTCATCTAATTGAGCTAAAACTGCGCCAATACCAAAATTACTAGCATCACAATGCACATAAAATTTCTTTTTAAAATCGGGATTAACTAACACAGGAGCAGAAGTCAGTAAAGATTTAATTTTCTCAAACGCGTCCTGAGCAGCTGGTGTCCACAAAAATTTCTTTTTGGTGGTAAGAGTCTCAGTTATAGGAAAAACTATACTCGAAAAATTCGCAATAAACCTTCTATACCAACGTGCTAAGCCTAAAAATCCTCTCACTTGTCGTATATTCGTTGGTACAGGCCAGGTAGTAATTGCACTAACTTTTTGTGGGTCTGTTGTTATGCCACCATTGCCTATTACATAGCCTAAGTATGGGACTTTAGTCACACAGAACTTACTTTTAGCAATATTTAAAGTCAAATTAGCTTTACGAAATTGTTCTGCCACCCGAACTAAAATAGAGAGATGAGTTTGAAAATTTTCTGAAACGATAACAAGATCATCCAAATATCCAAAAACAGAATTTCGAAGATCTGGAGGAATTATCTCATCTACGAGTCTACACATCGTTTGGGGGGCATTACATAAGCCAAAAGGCATGACTACAAATTGATACAGAGGGCGTCCGGGTACCGTAAAAGCTGTTAAAGGTTTTGCCTCTTCAGTTAAGCTAATTTGCCAATAAGCGTCTTTCAAATCCAATTTGGATATAATGTTGGCTTTTGGTATTCTAGCAAATATTCCCTCTATGGATGGTAAAGGATAAGCATCCTTTTTAGTAACACTATTTAATTTTCTTGCGTCAAGACAGAGTCTTACTTTATTCGGTTTTATCACCAATCTCATGGGAGAACTCCATGCCGATTGAGAAGGCTCAATGACACCTAACGCTAACATGCGATCTATTTCAGTATACATAAGTTTTTCGACAGCCGGAGATACTGGATAAAAACGCTGTTTAATAGGCTTACTTTCACATACCTCAATGTCATGTTTCACCAGACTTGTACATCCAAGACCTTGTTGTTCAAAATTGGGAAACATAGCTATGATAGCCTCTAATTGTTGCTGTTGTGTAGCTGTTAATGGAAAATGTATATCGTCTTCATTTTTCTCAGTCATGTCATTACTATTTGCTTGGGTATTAACATTTTTTTCTACAGTGCATTTGCTTATGGTTGACATGTCTACAAAATCAACAGATTCTACAATATTAGGGACAAGATTAAATTCATTCCAAAAATCAATACCTAAAATAAGTCTTTGTTTTAATGATGGAATAATGAATAGTTTTAATTTACGCTCTTGGGTCTTAAATTTGACATTAACTTCTAACCAACCTGTAACGACTTGTGAATTCCCGTCTGCAGTTTTCACATACGACTTACATTTCTGAAAATTTGAAAATGATTTAAAGTTTGTTTTAGCCAAATCTGCCCCAATGCAAGAGATATTTGCGCCAGTATCGAGTAAACCATATTCCGAAAAAGTTAAAAAGTTTACTTTGGCATAAAAACGATTGTCATTAGGATTATTTATTATAGCCGAAATTAAAAATTTTCTGCAGATTTTACGCATTTTAAAATACTGCCGTAAACGTAGTGTTGATCGTTTAATCTGAGACTTTTGAATAGAATTAACATTTATGTCTGAAAAAATTTGGTTACGTTTTGTGAGATAATTTTGCCACCTTTCGTGGTATGGTAAACGTGGATAAATAATTTTATAAAGATCTGTTTCTATTGTTTTATTGTTTTTCTTTAATATAGTTAAACTAGTATTGCTATCAAATGTTTTATTCGCTATGGATTCATTTGGTTCATATTTTTCTATTTTTATTGAATTACTTTGCTTGTTTATGTTGTTGTTAGAATTATGTGTTAATAGTTTTGTTGTCTCTGATTTAAAATCGGGTAGTTTTTTGAATAATTAATTTTTTTAATTGAACACTTTGGACATTGTGGCTTATACGTATTCTTAGTACCACAACCATAACAAAATATGTTGCGCTCTTTTAGGCAGTCGTCCCAAAAATGGCCGTGTTCGTCACAATTCCAACATTTTACTAATTTATTAGGATTTTCAATCGCATTAACTTCCGGAATTGAATTTTCAGTTTCCTCTTGCTCAAACTCCGAAGCATTTTCTGTCGCATTTATCTCAGCGATGTGTCTGCGAGATATAAGAGGGTTTTGTACACGAAATGCTAAGTTTCTTCGTACGTGTTCTTCACTTAAAAAGGATTCACGAATTTGCACCAGTCGTCTTAACTGAGAAATTGTGTGAACTGATTGATATAACATATCTTGACGAATTTCTGGTCGAAGGTTTCTAGTCAAGATTTCAATTAATTCTTGTTCAGATAATTGACAAGGTAATCTATCCATAATTGATGAAATTGCTTCAAAATACGAGTCAAAAGATTCACCTGGTTTTTGTTTGCGATTGCGTATTTCCTCTTTAATATCATATGAAGATTTAAAATCTTTATATTGACATTGAATTGCCTCACAAAAATTTTCCCATTGAATGGTTTCAACGCTTTTATGGTAGCGCCAGTACCAATCTTTGGCTTTGCCACTCAAAAGAATATTTAAATTTTTACATATAGGACTAAAATTGCCGTTAAAATGATCATTAGTAAGAGAACGTACTCTATAAAGAAATTCTTGAATACTGATACCAGTTGTTGTTCCATCAAATCTTAAATTCCAACTTTGTATAATAGAAGTAATTTTCTCAGAATTCATATTAAAATTATTCAAAGGTTGAGGACTCAAATTAAATGGTCTATTTGGTGGTGGGTTATCAAAACGAATATTTCTCGGATTTAAATTGTTATTGTCAATTGCATTGATATTACGTGAATTCTGATTGTAATTACAATTCACATTTTGTTGTCTACTTATCTCATTCGGATTGGGATTATTTTGAAAATTTTGTGCTGGTATTAGATTTAAATTTGTTAAAAATCTGGTTAGAGTAGTTTCAATCATGTTATTTATTTCACTACTATCTATTAAGTTTCTTTGCCGGTTATTGTTTCCTATAGCAGCCTGACGAATATTATTTTGATAATTAACCGAAGGTGATGCGGTACTATCTGTTCGTCTTCTGCCTTGAGCAGGAGCATCTTCACCTATACTAGAATCTAGTGGTGGAAAAGCATTTCTACTTTGACTACGAGTATTTGGTCGCTTTGCTATAGCACCTCGTGGTCGACCTCGATTTGTCGATATCGGAAACGAATCTAAATGATAATTTTTTAACGAAGACAGTTCACATGGAAGCTTACATGTTGGGCATTCAGCCGAATTCGATAACCAATCTTCGATACAAACTCTATGAAATTTATGATTACAATTTGCAATAAGCATGCATACCTGACTTTCAGAAAAACTATTTTCACAAATTAAGCATAGACTTTCTTGATTTGAAACTGCTGCTGCTTCTTGCGCAGGTGGTGGAGTTCTAGGCAATGACATGCTTATTTAAATTAAAAAAAAATTATTTTGAAATAATAAAAAAATAAGTAAATATATAAAGATTTAAAAAAAAAATTCTTATAAAAGTTTTTGGTTTCCAAATTTAAAAAAAAACCAAAGAAAAATTATATAATTAAGTTAGACGAAAGTATTCAAGGTGTTTGCTTTAAAAGGTGTTAAGTTAGTAGGTTGTTAACTTGGTAAATATAATTGGATATGCTTTAAAAAAAAATAAAATGACTATTGACTTAAATCAAATGTAAAACTCAAATGTCTATTATAAAATTACAAACCAGAAAAAAATTATTTTGCACGTGAGTGTAGGTTGGACATAAGATCGCCTTTTGCAAAATGTATGTATTCCAAACCCAAATCTGATATCTAGCCATTAAACAATATTCAAAATGATTTTCACATTAACTTACAGAAGACTGTAAATGATGAAAATTTTCCCACATAAGTAAACAAGAAAAAATAATTGGTAGCTAATCGGTCAATCTACTCGGTTGATACATCCAAGTAATTGAAATTCCAGAAAAGTCCTACTAGATATCTGTCAAAATATCCAAGAAAATAGACAATACTTTACAGTATCTGAAAAAATTTAACTCTAATTGTAAAAAAAAATAAAACTGAAGCTGAAAGTTCGCTATGGTTTCAATAAATTCCAACCATAACGTTAGTGGGTCACATACTAAAACTTTCGAGCCCCACGTTGGGCGCCATTTATTTGTAACTGTATTATAAAAAAGAATAATAAGTGTATTTTTTTTTTTTTTTTTTTTTTTTTTTTTAAATGTTATTAAACAAAAACTAGCATAATATTTCTGACAAGGTCTTAATGCCAGAACGCTAATTTTATATGTTTAGATGTGGTTCACATCAGTGGGTCGGTGATGTATTTACCACATACGAATAGAACCTGCATTAAGAAGAGGACTGCGGGAGCCATCTAAAGACTAGCAACAGTCGGGCAGGGGGGGGGTTCTGTCCTTTCTCAAAGCAAGTTGGTGGTTTACAGTACATTTTCTTATTACAGACTCCCTTTTTAGTGTCAAATTTAAATATAGCTGTTATAAATAGATATTATGATTATATAGAAAAAGATATTAATTTGCCCGTATATAATCATTATGAGAAATAGGAAACTATTGCAATAGCATATCATTATATATATATTTACCTTAATAGAGGGTTCTTCAAGGTGATACGAAGAACCAGTCTCATAACCCTCCCATCCTAGGCTCTATTGACTTAAATGTTGATAGAGCCCCAAAAAATACCTAACCTATTAACTAACCCAGCAAACACCCAAAAGAAATTAATTTATCTCAACATTATTTATGTCCTTTCAATATATAATTCATTTATTTATAATAGTTTGATCCATTCAAAAAGATTAGAGCAAAAATTTACCTTTTTCTATTCATTTAAATTTATACAGAAAAAAAAACTTAGCTTTAGCATTAAAGAGTGCAGGGGAAAATGAATGTTTTTTGATTAAAAACAAATTAAACTAGAAACGCAGAATCTTTAAATGAAAAATGCTTTATAAACTACCTTTACTACAGGTAGGTATGTAATTCCTTAAAATTTCAAACAAAACTTCATAATTATGATATTAGCAACTTATTAATAATGATCTTAATTTACAGCACTTTAATCCAAAATACACACATATATGTATGTATATATATGGTTAGGTAGGTAGCTTTTAGAAATCATTACATACCGATGTACGTTAAAATTTTCTTTCGTGATAATAAAATATTAGGGTCATTCATAATTAAGCACTCACCAAATACGAAGATCTCGAAGGCCTTCCAGAGCTCAGTACAGATGGGCGTTGTGATTTACGTTAAGGTTGCTGAAAAACAATAATTATCAATCAAAATTTCCAATACTAACTATTCCTTAATGCTTCCACTTTACAATAGTAATTAACAATATTGATGAAGTACACAAAAAAATTATTTCCGCGAATTAGCAAATAAAATTATAATAATTATTTTGGCTCAAAAGAACCAATAATTACGAAAGAGTATAAATTTTTCTAATATTATTGGGGTAAAATATGTGCACTTAATATTATTTCAATTAACCAAAGCTCTTAGTTATTTTTTTGAAAATTTGATTAAATTAGACTTATTAGCTAATTAGATGTATATTCTTTTTGTGGTCTTAATGAGTTTAGACAGATTTAATTTAACCTTTTAAATTTTAAGAATTGCAAAAAAATAAAAATTTTTGTACTGATATTTATGGTGGCACATATTGCTTAAATTAAACTTATTTTTGTGGATAACATTTTTCTGATAAAATTTTTCGTTTCGTACTAAAGAAAATCAAACAATAATTTTACAAGTTACCACTCCGTCGGAAAATGCAATAAATTTGGTTGGAAAAACTCATCTTCTCCTTAGGTTGCCTCTTTACCCTTAGCTAGTATGCTGTACCGGATTTTCTTTTCTTAGGTTGTCTGCACCTCTACTCAAGAATTACTCGTGAAGTTTTATTCCTTTTTCCAAATGGTGTAGATTGCCAAAAGCCGAAATTATGGTTTAGTTGCTCACTGCTTCAACTAACTTTTTACTTGCTCTTCAAATATTTTTGTGTTGGGCCAAAAGTTAACAAAAAAATTTTAAGTATGCACTGATTAACTTTTCTTTATTTTTCTTAAAGAAGATGTTGATTGGCCAAAGGCTAGTGTTGAAAGACCGCGTGTGTCAGCAGTAACCTCAAGATCAAGGTTACTACCGCCACCTACACATCCAAAAAAAAAAACACGATCAGAACTGATAAAAAAATAACTTATATCCAATGTTGTCAATAAAAATTGACAAAACAAATCAAGCACTGAGCTCCCGTTAGTTGTGAGTAGCAACATTCTACGTACTTCAAATTTAATCATAGATGGCACATATGTTTATTTATATTTTTTTCATTTTTCTTATTTTTCTTTCATTTAAATAATTTATTGTACAAAAAAAAAAAAATCTATGTATAAATATAGACATTAATTCATACTGAAATATAAATAAAATTCTGAGAAAAAAAACCAAAAATACAAATATCATACAAACATTTGTAATGTTTACATACTTAGCTATACATTGATCTTAGTTACGCGTTAATGTAAGCTGCTCTGCTCTCTCTGTAAAAACAAAAGCTTTACAGTAACATGTTATTTAACAGTGTTTTCATAAACCAATGTAGCTAACATTATAAAGCTAAGCTCAGAGAAAATCAATAAAAGCTTTCGCTCCCAACCTTGCCATTAAAGTTTTTTTTTTTTTTTTTTTTTTTATTTTACCACTCTATCCGTAAGGTGTCCTAATTTATTTTAGCAATATATTTCCTTATTTGTCCTTTCCTTTTTTTTTTTCCAAATTAGTAACAAACGAAACTAAAAAAATTTGTCTCTAAGAAAAAAACGTCCATTACAATTTGGGGCACAGAAAACACGCACGCATACGTTGAAAAGCCGACGCACCCAAAACGAGTCACTGTTTGGTGCGGATTTTGGTCCAGAGGCATAATTGGGCCATTTTTCTTCGAAAATGAGCAAGGAGTGGCCGTTAGTCAATGGCGATCATTATCGGGCCATGTTGAACGAATTTTTGTTCACAAGAATTGAAGAGGAGGATATTGGCAACATTTGGTTTGTGGCGCTACGATGTTTTTATTGCATTTTTAAAAAAAAGTTATTTGGCGGATCCTGTATAATAACTTGATGCAGCATATGAATATTCTATTATAAATTTGTAACACCTAATAAAAATCTATTTAAAAAATAAATTTTAAGGGAGAAAAAAGTACCAAAAGGGAATAATAGTATTGGTACTTTATATTTGAAAAAATTCAGGGGGCATTTTTTATGTTATGTGCAAACCTAGAATTCTGACAGTAAAACTGAACGGAATAAGAAATCGTAAAAGGGACATTATGGTATGTTTTATTAATTTTAATGGTACTCTTTGATATTGTAGTGAAAACGAACCTAGAAGTACAAGGTTGGGCTCAAACGTTCCTGATGAAAAATCATTTAGGGGACATATGGTACTTTTTATTATTTTTTTGGTACTTTTTGATATATTATTACGGTGGAAAGTGGAAAGAAAAATTGGTCCTTTTTTAATTTTTCATACTAACAACCATAGAACTATGAGATAAGGGTCAAACGCTATTCAGCAAAGCAAAATATCATTTAAAGGCAAAACAGTACTTCTTATTGAATTGCATGCTCCTTTTTGATTTTTTAATATTAATGATCTTTAAACCATTAAACTGGGCAAGATGAAAAATACATAAGAGAACAAAATAATACTATACGGGTACTTTTTGGTTTTTTAACATTAACGAATCTAGAACTATCCGATCGAGCTCAAACGGTGCTCAGTAAATATAAAAATTATTATATTATATTGACAAAATGGTACTTTTTATAAATTATATGAGACCTTCTGGTTTTATTTGTATTAAAAAATCTTGAATTAATTTTTTATTAAAAAAAAAACAAAAATTTATTGGCAAATAAAGTTCTAAAAAAAAAATATGAAAACAAACATTTGACATTTACTTGCCTAACTAAACAAAAGAAGATGCTGTTTTGTTGAAATTATGTTTGTGTTGCAAGAGATTTAAATTTAATATTGAAAAGAAACTCTATTTACCTACCAGCTACTAAAAGAAAAATATCAAACGGTATTTGAAGAGTCACTTACAATTTTATCGCTGTCGATGTTGTCTTCTCTTTTATTTTTTTACTTTTTTATTTTATTTTATTTTATTCTTTTATCATTTGCTTCACTTAGTTTTTCATTGCACAATGGAAAATGTTTACTAAATTAATAAATAAAAAATTTAATCCAATAAGGAACAAAAGGAAGTGGACATGTGCCTACAGAATAGTATCAAACTAAGCTGAGTTTGTCATAGAACGCATTTCGGTAAACCTGTTGGCCAGACTGCTGTAGTTTAGTTAACAATGATGGCTTGTCGAATCAGGTGTTAAGGATAGAGATTATGATTATGAAATAGAATAGATAGTGTGAAGACTGAATAACTAAACATTTGTTTTAATTAAAAATCGAAAGAAAAAAACTTTCAAAATCGAGTTTAATTCTAATCTGAATTTATTTTTAAAAAATTGTTGACGTATTCATGCCACAGTTGCACAAAATGGAATTTTAGTATTTCATAAAGAAAGATAAAGGAAAACATGCGGGTGGTGGGTTAAAGTAAGTAAATTTTTTTGGTATTTGAATTTCAATTCCATAGTGCATTGCCAATATCTATTTTTTTACAATAATACTAAAATACTTAATGTTGCTGTTGTGGTTATTGTTGTTGGGTTTTCTTTTTTCTTGTTTATCTGTTTGTTCATTTGGTTGCCTGTTGTTATTTACCTGATGGAATAAATGACTGTATGAACTGGCTGAATGGTGTTTTACAATTGGCAACACGCTTCTTAATAAGCCAAATGTCTTGGGGTTCAATTGTTGATATTTGAAATTATTTGTATGATCATAGATGCATGTTATGCTGAGTGCATAATATTTATTGTGTAATGGTAGTGGTTATAGTGCTAGAGTATACGAGTATTGGTGGTATGATGAACTACACATTATGACCTATTATTATGAGGTTATTTGGTAATAAGCTTTTGCCTGCATTCAAACATAAATACTTATTTATATGCATGTAAGCTTAATAAATACTTTATTTCCAGATATTATGTGAGAAAGTATCCATGCATAGATGGATTTGTTGCAGCATAATAATGATGTGTTTAAAGAGTAATCAGTCACACATATAAAAACTAATTTACGGGCACATTAAGCAATTAATTATATTTTAAAGACATTTGTTAAATTTTGTAAAAATGATTGTTATTCATTTAATGCAATTACACACTGAAAGGGAAAAGAATTATATAGGGAATATACAAGGGTAAGCTTAGTGACTTTGTGAATTTGCTTAGCAGTAACTTTAAATGCAACACTGCTGGCGTTTACCGCTATCTTTTAATAAACTATTATCAAATTTTGAGCAAGCTGCGTCATTTAGTTTGTGTTTGGCAGCCATTAAGACTAGACAACCTCGTGAATGATGCTGTTGCATCAAGACACATTGCACACATGTGTAGTCGCTATAGCAAAAATCCATAAATTGGCCTACGAACTGGTACCCGTCCAACATATTGTGTAGATTTAGTCCCCTGCGACTATTTTTTTTTTTTTTCAAATAACTGAGTGGTAAGAGATTTGAGTCAAATGAAGAGGTCTTTACCGAAACAAAAGCCTTTTTTTAAAGGCTTGGAGAAAACCTTATTTGGAAGAAATACAAAAATTGAAAAAGAAAATTATGTTGAACAAGTTAAATTCGGCTGTGCTGAGTGTTATTTACCCTTCACTGAGCTAGCGAAATATCAATATTTTTCACTTTTCACATTCTTCTAAAATATAAGAAACATACAAACAATTAAGTTAGTGAAGATAAATATGCCGGGTTCAATATGTACTATCCGTGGTATCCACTCCCCATGTAGTGCTATTTGATGCCAAGAGCTAATTTGACCACATTGAAAAAAATCCTTCACAGACATGATGATTTCACGTATGACAAAAATTAAGTTCAATATTTTAGTATTTTGGTTTTAAAGATATGCCGTAGAAACAAAGTCTACAAGACTGCTGGAATGCCAAAGGGGGCATCCGGCAGTCAAAGAGGTTTATTAATGCCGAGGGCATTAGGGCTTTAGGTTGTTTTAAGCCTCAGCAGAAATAACATGAAACTCTGCTTTGAGCTACTGCGGGTCATTGTAGACTTAACTTTGACATAAATTAAATCGGTGTTATATAAAACGACTCCTGTTGTTTGTGTCGGGAAGAACGGTAAGCGTCAGAACATATTTTCTGCGTGGCAAGATTATTCCCACAGCATTTACGAGATTAATAAGGAGTCTGGGATTGCAGTTAGGAACTGGACTTAAAGACTGCGGTGCGGCTATAACCCATGATGATAGTAGTAGTAGTAGTTGTAGTAGATATGCCATTATTGCCTATTTTTATGAGGTGATATCACTTATATGAGTGTTACATTAAAACGGTTTGTTTTAAGTTGTCCTTTTATCATTTTTATATAAGTCCGATTGATAGTTGTCAAAATATCATAAAATTTGTTTCGAAAAAACTCGTTTTTTTTTCAAAAATTTATAAATATTTTTTTAAATTTTCGGTTGCTCTGGTTCAAAAGTTGACTTTCTTTTGCATACTAGTGCTACTCGTAATTAAATGATTGAATTACTACTGACTAAAAAAATTCTATTTTACGATAGTTTTTTTTTTGTAATTTTTATTAATTTTTGACGAAACTAATGATTAATGATTTCATTTATTTTTTTAACTTTTTTGTTTATTTTTTTTTTTTTTTCTCTATAGAAAATCATTTTTTTTAATTTTTAAAATTTCTAAATGAAAATGTTATTGTTTTGTGGAAAAAATAACTTCATTAGTTTGACATATTTGACACTAATTACGTTACAATCTTAAAAGACAGTGAAAGGTGTATTTTAAACGAATAAAAAAGTTTCATATAAATAGCTCTGATTTATAGGCAAAATTTAGTTCCATTTGTGAATAGAAACCTTAAAGAATCATGAAGTTCTTTTTAGCTTTTTTGGCAGTATTTGCTTTCATAGCATTTACTCAAGCTCAGGTAACATGCTGTAGAACAGCCTGATGAAGAAAAAAAAATTAGTATTTTTTTTTTGTTTTACAGGAAGAGACAACTGAAAGTGAAAATAGTGAAGAGGTGTCACCTTCAATTCCTCCAAGGCCAATAGGAGTTGCAATACCCTTTGCCAACTTAATTTTACCCATTTTGGGTCAATTCTTTAGAAGACAAGCCTATCTAGACAACATACAGCATAATAACTTTGGCCCCTATAATCCCACCCCATCACCTGAAGGATCTTAATATGATACTCTTTACTGTTCAATAAAATTTTAAAATTTTGTGCATTTAAAAAGAAAAGTTTTGAAATTTATTTTTTAAAAGGAGGGAAAAGCACCCAAAATACTAGAAAAGTATTTGTTCTAGACAAGTTCATCCTGGATTGTGTTGGAGGAACAGCAGATAATTACTACAAATAGTTTACAATTTCTATGGGTAATTTAGTTATCCTTTTAAGTAAGAATTTTAATTAGGGACACAACAAGACATTTTTCAATTAAAATAAAATATTAAAATTTTAGATCTTGCAATTGCTAGTCTAGCATTTTTTTTTTTAGGTTCAGGTCTTTATGGCATAGAAACAGCCGTGCTAATGTTTGTGATTTTAAGTTCATTGCCAGGCAATGCTGGGGGTTTACACAGTCTTAGTTGTTTCCATTACTACATACAGACATCATCGTCGACAATCTGTTTCATGTCACTATTATTGACTTTTTCAATTAAAAAAATATTTTTTCTATCAAATAAGCATTTTATTCCCCCCCCCCCCCATAGATCATTAAAAAAATCAGTTCTCAATTCTGTTAATTGAGATTATTAAGGGCTTACCTTGGGCTAAATATTTAATGGTAAAAGAAGTACAAACAAACTACGTTTGTTTTATGTCCTACACTTTTTCGTTGGCTTTAGTTTAGAATTTTAGTTTCTGGATAACATTAAGATAATTCTCTGAAAACTTTTTGTTTTATTTAAAATTCACATTGTGGGTTTTGATTGAATCACTTTATAGTACTTTTTTGACATTTTGGGTATTATTGCTGGCGTTTTTATTTTTTTAATAAACTTAACCCAACAATTTTAAGAGAACAAATTTGAATTTTTTTTAATTGTGGGCGTTTACGGAAAATTTATTCAAAATTTTTTGATTAGCTTAAAGTACAGTGTGGTGAAAAAAATATTCTTAACAAATTTATTATTTTAAGAAAAAGGAAAATAAAAACAAACTGAATAAAAATGTTTATAAACAAATTGCTTGCAAAAATATTTTTCAATAATAAAAAAAATAATTCAGATAAATTTATTTCTAAAACGAAATTTGTTCTGTAAATCGAATTATTTATTAATAAAATGAAAATTTATTTTCAAATAATTTATTAAAAGATTTATTTATCATTCACTGTAATAATAAATTGCGGTTACAGTAATGAACACTCGCTCGATATTTATTTAATATTAAAACGTCAAGAAACACATCAGTTTAAAAAAGAAATTTGTGTGAACACTAACATAATTATTGTTTCATCGACACAAGCTAAATAAATGTTTAGAAAGAAAAATGAAATTTTTTATTTTTTGCATTTTGTTGTTCATAAATTTAGTTTTAAATTTAAAAACTACCTCATCAATTTTGATAAGCTACCAGCCAAATAGTAACGTGAGTGTCTTTTTTAAATGCATAAAGTAAATTAAGCGTAATTCTTTTGTATTCTATAGACGAAAAGTTTAGGACGTTTAGAAAGATCTGCAGATTTTGATACAGTTTTAAAGCCGCTTGAGTATAAAAAATATAGCGATCGCAAGAAGAATGAATTTCCAGTATGGGATGATACTGAAGGAGATTATGCTTTAAATAAAATTAAAAGCGATAAATAAATAAACTAATAAATGAAACGAAATTTTGCTAGAAAACTTTTATTTTAATAATTTGCTTGGACCATAGGCAGATTGGATGGCTTATGAATTTAACAAACTAACGTAGAGTTTTCGTTTATTATTTCTGTTCTTTATTTCAATTTAATTAGAAAAATTGTAATACCTAAAATGTGAACGGGTAAAGTGAACCAAAGAAAAATTAAAAAGATGAAATGTGTAATGGAATGTGTGATGATTTTATGAGCAAGTAAATAGTATCTCAGTAAGAGTGCTTTTCTTTATGTCATGCCTTATTGCTGAAAATAAATATTGTCCAGATCAATGCCATTCAGTTGCAACGTAATGGGGGCTTTAAACTATAATACAAGTGTTAAGGTTTCCATTGGATTTTGTCAGTTGTTTTAGTTATTTCTTTGTTCGTATGCAAAAAATACAGCCCTAAAACAACAAAGAGTATAAACTTTAAGAAAATTCTCTAAAAATTCAAAGAGCCAAATTTTTATCCATATTTTTTGATATTATGTTTTACACTATAATACATTTTCATTTGATTTGAATTTTTGACAAGACATTTGACTCAGTATTATAGAGTAGAACGTCATATGCCGTTCAGATGGAATATGACTTTATTTTTTAATAATCGTATTAAACATATGTGATAGTTGCCAAGTTTCAGAGTTGCCAGTTGCATCAAAAAAACTACACTTTATTCAAAAAAGTGCACTCTTACTGAGACAGCCATTATTTATTTGCCTGAAATAATATTTATGATAAAATGTGTGATAGAATCATTACAGATTCATTAAAAAGTGTGATTAAATATGTTTTGGCTTGTGTGATAAAGTGAAATGCAGTTCGCTAAAAAAAAATATGTGAAGAAATGTGTGACAAAATGTATAATGGAATTGATAAATGAATTTTTGATGAAAAGTGTGCTGGAGTGCACGATATAATGTGTGATGAGACTTGTAAAAAAAAAAAAGATATGAGATGAAATTTGAGAAAATGAGTGACAAAATGTGTGTTGAAATGTGCTATAAAATGTAAAATGGAACTACTGGAAAATTAGTTAAAAATTTCAGGTTAAAATGTATGAAGGAATCTGACAAAAAGTGTAATGAAATGAGTGATGGAATATGTAATAAAGTGTATGAAGAAGTGTGTGACAAAATGGTTGATGAAATCATTTCCATCAAGCAAGAAAACTTAATTGAGCCAGAATAAAATTCTATGAGTTTAACTAGTCCTTTTTATCATGTTTAATTTTGCTGGCATAAGAGTGAAATGAAAACTCTCTCACATGATTTTTTTTCTTAATATTTATTTTGTTATTGTTGATGGATTGTGACATGTTGCGGAAATTGAGTGAGATAAAATATTTTTACAATAACAAACTATTTATCACATTTTAAACTAATTATTACAAAACAAATTAGTTTCAGGTCTAATTAAAAAAATTAAAATTATTGTATAAATAAAACAACAAGCGACAACTAAAAATACAAATTGAATTTTGAAACAACAAAATAAACAACATGAAATTCGTTTTGATTTTATTGGCAGCATTCGCTTTGGTGGCATTTGTTGAATGTCAGGTAATTTTTGAATTAAATACAATGGTTTTGGGTTTAATTAAATTAAATAATAATTTTCTCTTTTGCAGGAAGAAACAACTACTGAAAGTGCAACTTCTAATGAACCACCTTCCCGTAGACCTTTTAATTTCAGATTTCCTATTTTTCCCTTCATCGATCGTTTTTTTAGAAATCGAATTTTTAAATATAGAACAACCACACCAAGTGCTGATGACTAAACACAAACAAATTGCGAAATATCTTTTTAAATTGAAAATAATTAAATGAAATTTAAATTGAAATTTTGCTTTTCGAATCAAAATAAAACACTTTCTTTTCCTTCATTTAAATTAATAGGCCTTGGTAGTTAGACTCAGAGTTCGAAAAGCAACAAAACATTTCATAAACGTTTGCTGAAAAGTTACAAGCATTTCAATACTTTAAAATCGTTTTCTACAATGTATAAAACAAAGTACAAAACGATTTATAGCAAAAATTGTACAAATAAAACGAGTGCCTTTACGTATACTTTTTTCTCCTTGTTAAGTAACAATACAATCGTTCATTTGCATACAAAACAAAAGCCGAAATATATTTTTTAAATATCAGCAAGAGAATACCACAATGCCTCGTGCCAAGAATTATTTACTGTGTAGTTATTGTGAAAATGATAAACGTGTGAGTAAAATGTTGTGTGCTTCCAAAAGAAACCAGGCAATCGTGTTTATGCATATGTTTGTCTTTGCACTGTTGTTTTTATTTGCATTCATTTGTGAATGGTACAGTTATTTACAAATACAAAATAAATGAGAGTAAATGCTTGTAGAACTTTTTATTTGTAATTGTTTTTTACTCTGAAAAACTACAAAACGAAACCAATGCAAACGTTTATTTTTGTTTCTTTGCGAACTCTGATTTGTAGAGAACCTTTTTATGAACGAAGGTTTTTATAATACAAGTAGATCTTGGCATTCAAGTTATGTCCGGAAAGACGGAAGACGGTAAATAAAGACTAAAAAAAATACTAACATAACGAAACAGCACCAAAATTAAATCTAAATGAATTAATTGCCAACATCGTTTTTATTTTTCCAATAAAAATTTTGGGAAGTTAGTTCTTTGGAGCCTTACTTTGTAAAGCTTTTTCGTTAACTTTATAAAACAAATTCTAAACTTTGTACAGTTTTTTGAACTAATCTAATGATGATTATGTACTTTTATACCTTTTGCAAATATAAATTTGTCATTACGTGCGTAATGTTTACATGGGACACCTTCTAAAGTACATATACTTTGGATCCTTGTTTTTTGCGAACTGTGATTTTTACAGAACCTTTTGCGATTTTTATGACAGGTTTTTATAATACAAGTAGATCTTGGCATTATGTCCGAAGAACATGAAATAAACAAAGACTTTTGCCCAGCCGATAATTATCATTATTAAAAAAAAATACTACTACGATTACGAATGCAAACGTTTCGTTTGTTTGCGAACTCTGGTTAGACCATTACAATTGTCGTTTTTCTTTTTAATTTTTAATCGCTTGAATTTTTTTTGTAAAACTTCTCTCACAGCTTACACTGCTGATTATTAGAATGGATACAAAAGATAGCTGTTGTTCATTACGCTTAAAAACTTTTGCGATTCTTTAATTCTTTTTTACTAAATTTTCAGCAAACAAAAACAAACATTTTTATTGTACTCGTATTTGATTGTGCGCTGATGCGGTTAAATTATCCTCCTACTTTTAATACTATTTTTTTTTTTTTTTTGTTACGATGATTTTTTTTTTTTAATTTTTATTTTGTGTTGATCATTAAAAGAAACAAAAAAACAACAAAAATATTTTTTTTATTACCTGGAGTTGATTTTAGATATTAAATAAGAATTTTTAACAAGGTCAAACTAATAATTGAGTAATAATTCTTTTTAAAATTTATGTTCTTACATTTTGTAGACATTAAGTTTAAAAACAACTACAGCATCAAGAATACAGCGATGCTAAAACTCAGACAAACAGTTTTTTAAGAAAAAAAAAATAAACAAAATAATTTTATAACAACAACGATGATGATACTCAAGGAATTATAGTTATGATCATCTTGAACCCCATAATCATCGGCATAATCATAAGATTTGTTTGTTTGTTTCATATTTTTTATTTTGTTTTCTATTATTTAGCAGCTTAAAAAAAGAAACAATGTTTTTTAAAAGGGTTAGGAACCATAAATAATTTTTTAAGGCATCATATAAAATATTTAGCATCATTCACTTAGTCTTTTATTAGTTGTTTTTCCTTTTTTTATGGACTCATACATCCCCACACAGCTGTTTATTAGAACATGCAAAATGTTTATTTATTTATAAATTTGAATAAAATTAATAATTTTAGTGAATCAAAACACTCAGTGTAACCTCACTTGATGGAAGCCTTAAATATACAATTTCATAACTTAAACTCAACTAAAATTTACTCTCTCTGTGTAAAGTTTTACCACAATCTAATCATTAGCTTGCAAAAGTATACATTTATACCCTTTTTTCGATTTTTTTAAGTGTGTGTCCTCATCTGGGGTTGTACCTTGAGGCAAAAATTAACAAAGTATTTGTGGTCATTTTGACACCATCGCGTTATCTGTTTTAAATTTTTTAACAAGCGTGTACAAATCGACAACGGCCGGTTGTCAACTTGTTAACTAACGTTATTGAATTGACATTATGTTGTTAAATTTTCAACTTATTAACAAACGATGTCACATTGGCAATGCGTGTTGTTATTTGGACACCAAATGGTATCATTGTGAAACAAAATGGTGTAAATTTATCACCGGTATGGCATCATTTCAATACCAAAATTTGACACCATTCGTTGTCAATTCTGCAACGCTATGTTGTTAATAATGCGTAGTTAAAATGACATCTTGCGCTGTCAAAGTGAGCACAAACGTGGTTTATACATTAATGACACCGTTTGTGGTCATTTTAGCAATGGATGCTATCATTTTTTCTCTTTTACACAGAAAAATCTCATGCATCAATTTCTAATTGAATCAAAAGTAAGTTTCTATTAAATAATTATTTCTCTGTGGAGTTTTCCTTAATCTCCCTTCACAGACATTTCCAGGTGGCGGTTAAGAGTACGGCTGATTGTTGTAGATTTCCATTGAAGCTAAGAAATAAAAATACGACCTAAGGACCAAAACTGGTGAACAGTGACGACTTGCAGTATTCCATCACTTCAAGTAACATCTGATTGTCACAATAGGTCTAATTTGGCCGCAGTGACCAGATGACTTAATCCCGCTTCTCATTTTAATTCTAATCTTGCCGATACGGCTGGTGAACTAATGCTACAGCTACTTCCGTTTCGTTAAAACTCTGGCGAGTCTACGAGTATGTTACAAACATGCTGCCACTCAGGTGGCCGTTCAAGTGCAGTTAAGATAAATTTTGCTTAGTGGCGAGATCTTGGCTCTGAACATAGCCTCTTATAAAGACTTATGTCAACCCTCGCATGAAGCCCAGTGCCTGCAAAGAGATCATTTGAGGAGAGTGAACAATCGAGGGCCGATAGCTGCTAGGAGCGGTAATAATAAGAATACCCTTACAAAATATAACTGAAAAAGTGGGTGAGAAAAAATAAGAAGATAAAGAGGAGAATATGAAAAGAACTGGGAAAGAAATACATAAAATGCTTTTCGGGCAACCATAGGGTTCTCTTGGTTTCAAACCAAGAAAAAATCAATATGGTTCCGAGGGCAATGACGCTGCCAAATTAGCAGAACCAACAATGCTCTGCTGACTACTCCCCACCACGAAAGCCGATTGAAAAGATGAGTGATATTTATATCAAAATAATCATTTTGACGATATTTTGAAGCGTTAATTCCAAATCTGCAAATTTTTGTTTTTTTTTTTTTAATGCACCCTAATTTTTGAGATCCACTATTATTTCTTAAATTCAAGTGGTGACATGACACATGTGAGAGTTACTTAAAAACGGTTTGTTACATTTGATTAGAAAGAAAATTCGAAACTCCCCATTAGAATTTTCTTTAAATCGTTCCTACATTATTTATAAATTGACTTACTAGTTTTAAAGATATCGTAGAATTTGTGACGGAAAAATACATTTTTTATTTTTATTTATATTAAAAAATTATTTAAAATAAAGCAAAATAGAAATTGTCCCTTTTTTTACAAGCATATATAAGCTCCTGCGTTACATTTTATTTGGTAAAAATAATTAATTTATTAAAATAACTAAAAGAAATTTAATATTTTTTTAACAGATTTTAATGTTATGTTAATATTTGAGTTAACATTTCTTTATGCTGTTAACATGCCTGCATTGTCTATTTTATATGGAATTATACAAGAAATTTTATAGCATACAGTTAGGCTGTATTTAATTAACATTAACCCTCAGTACTACTATATTAATTGCTGGGGTTTTACATGTAATACTGAGTAAAACAATTTGTTCAAAATTGAAATCAAATGATATAGTATAATAGTTTGAAAGCAATACATAAAAATATAAACAGAAATTTGACAGCCATATGGCTGTCACCATTTTTAGAAAAAGAAATAACAAAAAAAGTTGACAAAATCCAATGAAAATCTTAACTCTTGTAGTATAGTGTAAAACCCGCATTATGTGTAATCCTATACTCAAATGTTGACTAGTTAGAGAAAGAGAGAGAGAAGTATTTGAAGATTAATTTTTTTTTTTTTTTTTTTAATTTTAGACTTTTTAGACTAAAAATGTATAACAAAAAACGGTAGAAAAGGCTAAATCACACCGACAAAAAAATAAGGTAGGAATTTAATCTGTAGGTTCTAAACTTCCCGGAAGTCCTTTAACATTTTCGGAAAAATTCGTAGTTTTTATTTTATAATCTTGAGAAGAACAGTCCTGGGGTATATGGAAATTTAAAAATAATTCAAAATAACTTCTGAGTAATTGAGCAATAGATTACAAAACTAGACATCCCCCCCTTTAAAATGGGAAGTAAATTATAAATTTAGACAACCTTAGCTTTATATCCTTGTGTGTCCCATCCCGTAACCTTATATAGTATTTAAAAACTTTTGAGCGAATTCAATTATTTTTCAACTTCAATATTAAAAAATAATATTTAAAATTCCTTGAAGTAACAATTTATATTTTGATTTTTAATGCTATTTCTATTCTGATCTTTCGCTTGTTTTATCGTACTCAAAAGTGAGCAACCTCAGCATTACTAAACGGTAGTTTTAAATAACTAAATAATAAATGGAACAATTAATTAATCAATTAGGAATAAAGTTCATTTTTATTTTACAAGTTAGAAGCCAAATACTTTTCTTTACTTTTGAAATTACCGTCGTTCGACCAATTTATCAATTTGCATATCAAAGTTTTATTGAAAATATTAATTTAGCTAAATTGGTCTCAGTCTCAGATTGTTTATGTATGATTTGTTTTCTTTTGTCTATTTAAGGCTATTTTGAAGAACAAAAAAGGCCAAGAAAAAAGCTAGAGGCTAAATCATAAATTTTGGGGCTAAATGCAAGAGAAAAAGGCTAAATCTAGCCTTAAAAAGGCTAAAATGGCACCGCTGGTAACAACAAACGCATATACAATTGACAGATAAAATTAAAGTTGGCAGATTTTTTCGGGGGTTAGGTGTTTGGGAAATTTAAAAAAAAACACTCTCGATCTGCTCAGCATATTTTCAAAATGCAAATCCTGTACAAATTTGACGTGATCACCCTTAATATGTTATAATTGTGATTAAGTGAAGTCAATGCAAATTTTTCGAAAAAAAAATTAATTTTCTCTGATGAAGCGCATTGCCATCGAAATGGGTTAGTTATAATGGAGTTCTTGTGGCCTCAACTGGAGGCCAGTGGTCTGGACGACCTACCATACAGCACATGAAACAATCGATTTATTGCAGAATGAAATGAAAAATTTTACTCTTACTGAGACACTGAAACTGCACCCGTCATACTTGTACGTAGCAACATACAAACGAGTACGTGAGTGCATGTTACTACTTAAGTACTTCCGCCCATTTCATGCTAAACTTTTTTTGCTTTAATAAAAAAAATCATCTTAAAATATCCTTTTAGAATTCAGTGGTCTAGTTGAATAAATGTTTAATGTTTACTTCCAGGACACGCGATGTACAATTACTTTACTTGTGCGAGCATATAATTTTTTATGTTTCAGTTATTGCAAGTAAGGGACTCCACTTAAAATAAAACAACAACATACTAATTATAGGGTAAACGGAACATGATTTTCTAAATTAGCTATACTTTTCACAGTCAATAAAAAATCAGTTTAATTTTTTATTTGGCAACCACCAAAGCAGTACATTTTTACTTCTCCTTTTTTTTTTAAGGGACTCCCTATTTTTCCCAATTGTAACAATTTAATAAAACTGTTGTGCTGAAATGCCAGTAGCTATTAGCTCACTCACTTTTGGCGCATGTAATAAATGTTGAAATGAATTTCCTTGAAAATATTCCTTTTTTTTTCTAGAATTGTTTTTGTGGGTGCATGCATGCAACTCCCTAAATTCAACTGCATTCTTTTAATTGCCTGAATATTGTTGAATCATTGGAAAAGTTTAAATTAGTTTTTTGCAAAAGTGTTGATACTTGTTCTTATTCTTGTATGTATTCTACCACAATAAACAAACAGGGTGTAGTAATTTCAACTTTTGCTTTTTAATTTGTTGATTTTCGTGTATATTTTTTTTTTTTTTTTACTTTTTATTTGTTTTTCTTAACCACTTGATAATTATGTTAATGAATATAAAAGTTAAATGAAATAAAGTTTTTAATGTTTCCTTTACAATTGTGGAAGAAAAAGGAGTAACAATTTATTAATTTTTTTAAAGAAACAATTGAGCTATTCTTTTTCAAAATGGTATAAGTCCATATAAAATTAATTTTTTAAGTCATTTTAATAACTCTTATTTTCATATGAGAGCTTAATTTCGTAACAAAACGAATTTAAAAATTTCTCATTTTTTCAAAAAGTTCCCAACTACAGAACAGGGCCGATAATTCCCTTCATATTTATTTAGCCTTCCATATATACACCTAATTCTTTTTTTACACGATAGATACGTTCCAAAAAATTCGTGTAAAAAGGGAATTCGGATCTACAATATATAGAGCCAAAGTTCAAACAAAAAAAAATAAGCGAATGGGTATTTGGTACTTTTTGGATATTTGTACATTTGCGGGATAAAAAAACTAAAAACTAATGTTGGTACGTTTTTTTAACCCCATTTATCTTTCAAAGTAACAATCACCGCAACAAAAAGTACATTATATTCCTAAAAAGGTCTTCATTGTATTATAAAAGGTGATTTTATAAGAACTATCGGAAATTTAAAAAAAAACACATAAAATTCAGAAAAATGCATGAAATATTTATTTGGATCGATAGTTGGGTCGATATAATTTAATGTTTGAAGATTATTTCATGCAAATGTTGGCCGCGGCTGCGCCTCAAATGGTCCATCCGCTTAGTCCAATTTTGGCATACTCTTTCCAACATTTCGGCCGGTATCTCACGAATAATGTTGGCAATGTTGGCTTCCAGTGCGTCAATCGAAGCGGGCTTGTCCCTATAGACATTAGCCTTAACATAGCCCCACAAAAAATAGTCTAGAGGCGTTAAATCGCACGATCTGGGCGGCCAATTGACTGATCCCAAGCGTGAAATAAACTGTTCACCGAACTCGCCTCTCAATTGGTCCATTGTTTCGCGTGCTGTGTGGCATGTGGCACCGTCTTTTTGAAACCACATGTCATGCAAGTCAAGCTCTTCCATTTTGGGCAAAAAAAAGTTTGTTATCATCGCACGGTAGCGCTCACCATTCACAGTAACGTTGTGATTCGCATCATCTTTGAAGAAATACGGCCCAATGATGCCGCCAGCCCATAATCCGCACCAAACGGTTGTTTTTTGTGGATGCATTGGTAGCTCTTGCAATGCTTCTGGCTGCTCTTCACTCCAAATTTTGTTACAATAGCCCGAATAGAAGCCTCAGTAGGTCGATTAAACTGACCATAAAATGGAAGAAGCGTGCGATGAACTTTCTTAACAGAGCACGCATTTTGGTAATAAAATTCAATAATTTGCAAGCGTTGTTCATTTGTAAGACGATTCATGATTAAATTATAGACCTAACTGAAGATGTTTGACAGTGACACAAGATACAAAACGTGCGTGAGCTGTCAAAACTAGTGTTGCCAAAAAGATAATAGCAAAAAAATCACTCTTTATATTGGCACTTTTTTAAAAATCGAACAAATTTTACTACTATTCCTAAATATTTATCTTTATTTAAATGGATGCAGCGCGTAAGCATTCTTTTATTAATTTGTAACACTCAAAATTAATTTTTAAAAAAATTTTCAAGGGCGATAAAAAGTACTTTAAATTTAAGAAATTTTCGTGCAAACCTAAAATTTTAATAGTATAATTAAACGGTACTAACCGAAATGAGATATCATTAAGGGCACAAAATGGTACTTTTTATTATTATTTTTTTTTGATATGTTAGTGAAAACTAACCTAGAAGTACAAAAGTTGGGCTCAAACGGTCTTAAGACAAATGAAAAATCATTAGAGGAACAAATGGTACTTTTTATTATTTTTTTTGTACTTTTTGATATTTTATTATTTACCAACCTAGAAGTACGTGATTGATGATTGATGACAATATGGTACTTTTTGACTTTTTAATGAAAACGAACTTAGAAGTACTAAGGAAAGTAAAAGATTATTAAAGGGCATATGGTACTTTTTATTGTTATTAAAAAATCTAAAAATACGAGATTTTCCCAAACAGTCTGAGCAAGGTGGAAAACCATAAATAGGACATAATGGTACTTTTTATTGATTTTATTAGTATTTTTTTTAAATTTTTATACTGACAATCCTAGAACTATCATTCAGAAGCGAAACAATACTTTTTATTTATTTGAATGCTACGACTTGACACTAACGAATTTAGAACTATCAGATCGACCACAAACGGTGCTCAGTAAATAGAAAAATCAATAAACTGACAAAACGGCTTTTGATTTTATTTGTATTAAAAACCCTAGAAAATGGACTAAATGGTCTACAACGAAATAATAAATTGTAATAGCGACAGTATTATAAAAACAAATTATATTTGAAAAAAAGGAATAATTTCGTTAATCACCTTGTGAAATTATTTCTGAAAATCGTGTTAAAACAAAACAATTCTTGTAAAAAAGGGATTTTTTTTTCCTTTTAACTCTTGTTAAAAAAAATTCGTGTTAAAAGAGAATTAGGTTTATTGATAAGAAAATATTAAATTTATAACTCGACCTTAAGCTGAAAACAACTAAACATTTTAATAAATTGTGGAAAAGTATTTCAGCATTTCTCCAATCGTTTCCTGTATTCTTTTCTTATAGGTATTTCATTAATTTTCCAGCTCTGTTGTTTTTCTACATTCTCTTTAAAAAAAACAGCTTTTAACAACAATAAAGCTTTTAATTGTAAATACTCTTCCCTAGAGCACAGTTGCAAAAATTGCTTGTGCTCTTTGAGCAGAAAACGTCGGTGATCAAAACAAATTAATTTGCTATATGCAGTTTAAACATTTTCTGTTATTAATTTTTTTAGTTGATTCTACAAACTTGAGGTGAAAGGTTCTCTAGAGCGCTTTGCGCCAAAAGTAAATATACTACAGGCTAAATAGCTATAGATAAAGAGCAAATAGTTTTAATCCTTCAAATAAAATCTAATCAAAATGGGACTTTTCATTAGAGTATTTATAGTTGCATTTTGTTTGGGTTTGGCGGCACTCATACAAAATTATCGTCTGCTGTCACAGCCTTTGCCGGCACCAAAATTTAATTTGCAAGAGTATTGGGGACCCGGCAATGCAGCTGATTACAAAGAAAATACAGCTGTGACATCATTTAATATTGCAACCAAACCAGAGGTGAGTTCAACAACATTACAAAATATCTGCAGTGCATATGGCTGTGGACATGTGTGCGTTAAGCATGTTGCAACCTACAGCTTGTTGAATAGAGATAAACTTGTTTAGTTTATTCGTTTGTGAAATTCCTACAGTGTTTGTGGGTTTTGCAATAAATAAAATATTTTTAGTTTTTTATTAAGATCTAATTACAACATTAATTCAATTAAGCGTACACAAATAACATGATTATTTTATTATTGTTCTTTTTGTTATTGTTTTTGTTAGCTCATTGAAGATCTTAAAGCACAACTTCAACGACCATTTAAATTGCATAAACCTTTGGAAGGTGTTGCCTTCGAATATGGTTTCAACTCAAATTATTTACAAACTGTTATTAAATACTGGCGCGATGATTATTTGCCAAAGTGGTCGGAACGTGAAAGCTTTATTAAAAAATTTCCTCACTTTGAAACACAAATTCAGGGGTAAGTGTTGCTTTTATCTGTATATTATACTTAAAAAAGGGCTTAATGGTAATACGACTTTGCAATGTGGCAAATGTAAAATTGGATACAAGTCAAAAGCTACAATTTGTAATTTCAGTAGGTTCGAGAGCACACGCGGAACACACTTTAATTGACCAACCTTATATGAGAAAGAGAGAAATTAAAAAAGGAATGAAAGGGGCTACAAGCTTGCTAGTATTCGTACATTTTAAAACTAAAAAAAAAAAAAACGTTTAATTTGTTTGTGTAAAAGAATGCTAAAGTTGCCAAAACAAAACTTTTCTGTGTAAACACAATGGCGAATTTAAAAGAGAATCTATCTGTTCAACAGACAAAAACTTCGGTTGTAGGAATTGAATTTGTTAGCAGTCAATAGTTCAGTTGTTAAAATAGAATTTTTTAGTTGTTCTGATAGAAATTCAATGAAAAACTCAAAGTTGCTATTAAATTGAACTTTAATAAAACTGAATTTCAATCAAGTCAACTGAAACACTTATGCTCTTATCCAAAAAAGTTGACGTAGACTTTAAAGTAAAATTTATGAAAAATTTATATGAAAAATTTCGATAACGTTGACTTTAAAGTCTGCGCTAATTTTTTTGGATAAGGGGGTTAATCTTCATGATCGAACTTTTGGTTGGCAACAAATTATGTTCTCACCACAAAAGTTGTTTTCTATGTGCAAATAGTAGTCTTGTTTAGCATTAAAAAAACAATTCGTTGCATTTCAGATTTTTTAAAGGTCCTATTTATCTATAAGCGTACGACAGATAAAACAATTTAGCTGGGTCTTTTAATAAAGAAAATTTAATTTTTCAAACGAATTTCTCTTAAATTTAAAACAAAGGTTTGTCATATACTTTCGGGCCAACCATGCCCACTTTTACGCCTACTTTTTATAAAAATAATTAATATTGTTTTTGTAATCAAATTTGTACATGCCCTTTCTACTCTGACCATTCACCACTTTTAAGGTTTTTAATTAAAAAATTCTAAAATTCAAATGAAGCAGTTGCTTAATCAATAGAAGTGCTAAATTCATTAGAACCATCTTTAAAAGTTGCCAGATCAGTTGTATATCTAAGAATGCAATGATTCAAGAAAAAGAAAAAGCTCTCCTCAAATTTGAATTTAAAGTAAAAGCGGTGGAATAAGCTTTTGTGTTAAGAAAACTCTTGATTTCAACTGATGTATCCTTTAATTTTAAAAGACCGCTACTGCAAATACATTTTGCACCTGTTATGTTATGGGTAGTTAGGTTTATGTCACCTACTCTAGAGTTGGAAGGCAATCTTTTTGTGTAGGCACCACAAGGAAAACCTTGATGATAAATATATAATAAGTAAAATTCTAAGCATTATGCTCTAAATCTATCTTAAAATACAGCTTCTATACCGCATCTACTTTGCATTAAATTTAAGTTGTTAATTTTGAGCTGAAGTCTTAAAATGCCCCTTTTTTCCTCTTACTCAATAATTTATAATTATAATTTATGAGAATTAATAAATAAAAAATAAAATAAGTTGTTAATTTTTTAATAATTAAAATCCAGATTTTTAACAGATTATGTTTAAAATCAAAATTTTAAACAAACATATGTATTAATATTTGTATTTAACGGTTTTCAATATGAATTTATAAAAAAGTAATTTATTTATACTGGGAATTTGTATTTAAATTATCTACATTATTGTGAATTATTAATTTAACGAAAAAAGAAAAGAAAGAATTGTCAAATGAAAAACAAATTATACTGACTTACAAACTATCATCCAAACGGTGAACATCTCACCTGCACTAATAAATCTCATATCACACATTATTAAAATCTACTTAATTCAACCCCCTAATTTGTATAGTTTGCCTTATAAATTATACAAATAATACCGAAGAAAAGAAACCTAAGATTTCCACGTAGCAGCTAACCACAGTCCACTCTAACCCTAATCGCGACGTGGTAAGTCCTCATCTTTTTCTTCAGATTAATTTGAATTTTTTATAAAGGGTGTTTTTTATAGACCTTTCTAATCAAAATATAAAACAACGATGGATTATTGGAATGAATTTTATTTATCCGAAACATAATCTTGTGGCATTACAGTTTAAATATGATTTCTGGCATAGCACCGCCACGGCTGGCTCGGATGTAGTCCAAACTGGACGTCCAATTTTCGATGACTTTTTCCAACATTTGTGGCCGTATATCGGCAATAACACGGCAAATGTTGTTTTCTAAATGGTCAAGCGTTTGTGGCTTATCCGCATAGACCAATGACTTTACATAGCCCCACAGAAAATAGTCTAGCGGTGTTAAATCACAAGATCTTGGAGGCCAATTCACAGATCCAAAACGTGAAATTAGGCAGACACCAAACATGTCTTTCAATAAATCGATTGTGGCACGAGCTGTGTGACATGTTGCGCCGTCTTGTTGGAACCACAGCTCCTGGACATCATGGTTGTTCAATTCAGAAATGAAAAAGTTAGTAATCATGGCTCTATACCGATCACTATTGACTGTAACGTTCTGGCCATCATCGTTTTTGAAGAAGTACGGACCAATGATTCCACCAGCCCATAAAGCGCACCAAACAGTCAGTTTTTCTGGATGTAACGGTTTTTCGACATACACTTGAGGATTAGCTTCACTCCAAATGCGACAGTTTTCTTTGTTGACGTAGCCATTCAACCAGAAGTGCGCTTTATCGCTAAGCAAAATTCGCTTATGAAAATCGGGAACAACGGCAATCTCGTTTTCGGCCCATTCGACGAATCTATGCCTTATTTGATGATCGTTTGGCTATTCATGATGAATTGCCAAGCCAAACTGAGAATAAATCACTTGACAGCTTTTAAATCGGTCGCCATCTTGAACATTAATGCCAACTTAAAGTTCTATACGTCCATAAAAAACACCCTTATTCTAAGAAACGGAAGAGATCAGGGGAAAAAATATAAAAAAATTCAAAGAGCAAATAGGTAAAAAATATTGATTAACTGAGACCTAAAGAACTAACTAAGCAACTGCCAAGCAAACAATTTTGAGTGAAATGGCCAAAAATTACATATCTAGGAAAAAAAAATTTTTAAATAAAAAGCTTAATAATTCATAAAATTTTTAACGGATTTAGAAAAATAAAGTTTTGTTTTATTCATTAATAAACATATTTGGAAAGTATATTCAAAAATTTTAGGTTTTTTTTTATAAAAACGTCTCCAAAGTTGAAAAATGGCGAAAAAAATGTGTTTTGTTGAGAAATACGCATAGATTTCTCAAATTTACTTAAATTATACATAAGCCATTCAAACAGCTTCAATCTTTTCTTTCTAAATCCACTGATAAACTTAAAATCGGTTGATATTCAACTAAGTTACTGACTTATAAAGGCATAAAGGTATGGATAACCAATTTTGGGTTTGGCAAAACAAACAGAGTTATTGAATATTAAAAAATTTGTTAACAGATTTCTTTTTTTTTCTATTAATTTTAATTTTATTTTTCTATTAACAATTAAAAAAATACTCTTGACATTTAGTAAACTCAATAGGAAAAAAGAGAAAACTGTTTTTAAGTTTTGCAAGACTTTAATTAATTAAAATTAATTGCGGCTTTTTAATTGAACTAAAAAATTATATTTTATTAAAAACAAAAATATTTTAAGTTTTATTGTTTCATGAGAGATTCTCAAACAAATTGACAGTAAATACAGTGAGACGCGTAGTATTACAATTGCATATTTTTAAGTAATCCACTCATGCTTGTTTATTTAGTTTACAAATATTTTACAAACACCTAAGAGTTATAAGAAACACCGCATTACATTTAAACAAAGTGCTCAGGTTTTATTTCAATATTTATGTATTTGGTAAGCTTACAGCGGAGTCAAATCGAGAATTTGGGTAGGGAAAACTTTAGCTTAAATAAAGCTAAAGTTTTACTAATAAAAAGGAGACATAATTTGTTAATCCTCAAACACACGTCTGATTATACCACAACAATATATTTTGTAATTTTATTACAGAAAAATCTTCAAGTTTGTGTCTCTCATGCAGTGTGATTTTATTTTAATTTTTTTTTATTAAAACCCCGTGTTAAAGATTTTTTCCGGCCACATAAGCTGTCTTAAAATTTAAAAATACAAATCATAATCTATTATAACATTTAACAAAGCAAGTGTAAACACTCACAAGACACAAATATTAAGTCTATCATTCTAATTTTATTTATATTATCCATATCCTTGTCCTAAACATAGCAAGACAAAAGTTTTCATGTTATACACAAAAAGTTTATTTTTGTCGACCAGTGTAATTAGTAGTAATTCCACAAAATAATTAGTATTTTCAATTATAAAAATACTACTCGCGGTTTTTACCCGTCTCTCCCGGACCTTTACTCTATAAGTGTAAGTTTTTAAAATAAGGAGATCGTACATGTAAAACCTCAGATCAATACTGAAAAATAAACGTGATCGATATAAAAGTAGATTGCGACCTTTCTTGAAGTATATGGGATATATTTCATAATAAATGTAGGGCCATTAAGTTACCTACATTTTATAGGTCAAATATTAAGCATTTTTTAAAAATAAATTAAAAATATCATTAAGTTTAGTACTAAATAGTCTGTCCTTAACTATCCACCCAAATTTGATTCTAAAGTTTTAGCCAAAAATCAGTTATTTGCCGTATGAAATCCTAACTTCAAATACCGAAAGTTGTAATAGCGGGCTTTAGAGTATGATTTTTAGAATTAACAAATTTTACTTATTCTAGGTTTTTCTTTCTGGCAGTCCACATATGTATAATAGTCCATGAGAATAACAAAGAGCGTTTAAGTTAATACCTGCTGTCTAAAGAGAGTGTTCTTGTGCTTAACTAATTGTTATAGTAAATGAAAAACGTACTGGGAATTGTAGGCCTTTGTAATCAAAATTAATATCAGTTGAAATGAAGATTTTTCTTAATATAAAATTATTTTAAAAAAATATTTTTGATGGCAGAGGAAGGTGGGTAACTGCATTTTGAAATATCTGACTCACCATGTTGCCAAAATTCAGTATATTTTATTACACACTTATTTTAATCAGTGTTGTAGCTTTTAAAATAACTTGTAATTTAAATTTTAAAACTAGTTCATGCCAAGGCATTCCATAGGAATTGGGCTAGGTTCATGACTATATCATTAGATTTATATGTATTTGAAATACCTGGTAGCATATATTGAATTTTAGAATTTTAATCATTAAAAATCCCCAACTTCAATTATTTTATTAAAAAAACAAGCCTTTCTTGAAGTTTATATGTACTAAATTTCAGAAGAAAAATAAAATTGCAGTTATTAAAAAGCAATTTCAAGTAGGCGTAAAATTGGGCAGGGTATGTTTAAAATAATATAGCAACCTTAAGGTATAGAGACCGTCTATACCAAATTTCAGAAAAATGTGTTGAAAAATTGGATTTTAATCATTCAAGAACCAATTTTTATTATTTTGTTAAAAAATGGGCATGGCGGTCTAACTAAATATATGTGGCAAGCTTTTTTTTTAAATATAAATACTGGATGTGCCAAATTTTACAGAAATTCATTTTAAAACAAAAATTAGTATAGCGAAAAATCAAAGACACAAGACCCTGATTACCTTTTTAAGTGAAAGCTTTCTCATTTCTCTGAAAGTGATACCCTACGGCCGCCAAATCATAAAGTATACGTTCTAAAGTTGCGTAATGTAAACCATAGAACCTGCATTTACTGATTCCAATATTTGCTATTTTACACTGGTGATATTTAAAGCTTTAGTAACCCAGTGCCAGTGTCTTCCGGAATTTACCTACTAAATATTATCATAAAGCATTTCCAAGAATTAGTTTTCTACCTGGAGAAATGTTTAATTAAGTTGATGCTTCTATCGATGTACGATGAACTTCTCTGGTGTTTTAATAACTCTAGCCATAATAAAACTTTAAGTTTCGCTATTGTTTTATGTGTATTCAGTGGTGAACTGCATTTCAATTATGGACTATAAATTCAAGTACGTGTTATAATACTTGTGCGATTAATTTTTTCAATTGGTTAACAATTAACTACGAGTACTTAGTTTATGGTGACCTCAAGATCAATGTACTCGTAGTTTTTTATTAAAAGTTTAGCAACTTTTTTTTTATTAATTATGAAATAAAACCTACAGTGTTCGTAAAACAATATTAAGCCATGTTTAGAATAATAATTAGAATTTTATTTGTAGTTAAAATATATAAATCAAATATAAAAATCAATAGTTTAACTTATTTTGCATGTTAAAATAAATTTTTATTGCACCCTATTTTATAAAAAAAAATATTAAATAGGTTTGTTATAACGTTTGCAAATGCTGCAAGATTTTTTTTAGAATAATTATGCCCTTTTCTCAAATCATTATTAATATAAAATAATAATAATAAAATAACAAAAAAGTGTTTCAGCTACAAAAATGTAACTAAGGAAGCAAGTGAGTGAAGATAAATATGCCTAGATAATTACGTCTTTTAGTATTTGTAAATACCTTTTCAGTATTTAAGGCATATTTATCAAAGGCGTCTTCGACATTAAATATTTCCATATATAAATTTTTTTTTTAAATACTCTAAAGCAATTTCTGAATAATTAGGTGTCAGACTAAAAATTTAGAGAAACCTCTCCTTTAAAACGGTGTGTGTTCTATTCCGCAATCTTCTTTAGTTCGGCAAAATCCTTTAGAGCAACAGTACTGGGGTATGAAAGATTTAAAATAAAAAAAATTCTTAGTAATTTAGTGGCAAATTACAAATCTAGAACACCTTTTAAACCGGTATGTCCCATCCCGTAATTTCTTATGGTTTGTCCGGAAATTTCAAAAATCTCTTAGAGAAATCGGCGTATTTATGCACTTCTTCCAAATATATTTGCAAATTTGTCATAAATTCTAACATTTAATAACGTAAGATGTATTTGACAAATATGCCATAAATATTATACTAAAAAGATATTTACAAATATGTACTAAAAAACGTAAGGTATTACGTTAAAGCATATTTATCTTCACTCGCGACAAATTAATAAAGAAATAATAAAAACAATAATACCGTTTAGGAGCTAGAGAGAGTCCTTTAATAAAAAATTATCACGATAATTAAGACGATTAACAATAATTTATTTTTTTTGTATTTTAACTAGTTTAAAAATTCATTTCCTACATGTGAAACCCAAGAAGACAGAGGGTAAAAAGGTGTTACCCTTAATTATATTGCATGGCTGGCCCGGTTCTGTACGTGAATTTTATGATATAATTCCTTTGCTCACAACGCCAAATGAAAATAGTGAATACGTGTTTGAAGTTGTGGCTCCAAGCTTGCCCGGTTATGGTTGGTCTCAGGTAAATCATAATTAAGTAGACTTTTTTTAAAAGCAAGACATAGTATGTTCACAGTACTGAAAATCAGTAGTAAGTAGACTTTTAGAAATTGTTAATATTCTTTGTTTTGAAAGAAAATTTTTCATAAATTTAAGGAAACGATTGCATTAAAATTGATATATTTCATAAATTTTATGTATTAATGAAATATAATACAAATATTAATGACTTTATTTCGTTATATAAATAAAATTATATCATTAGTTCAATGCACTATATCATAGAATTAATGAAATCTATTCTTTACATCAATCAAATTAATTCGTTATATAAATAAATTTATATCATTAGTTGAATGCATTATTTCATTAAATTTATGCACGGCTGTACAAAATACACGCTTAGCTGTCATTTTAATATAAAATACACTGAAAAAAAAATGAGGTATAAATTCAATGAAACTGTTTCGTTAAAATTCTTTCAATGATGCTATGAAATATTTTATTATTTATGTAAATTAATATAACGAAAAATTAATTAATTTCATTAATTGAATGATTTCCAAAAGCAGCACCAGACAAATAATTTAGGTGGTGGTTCTTCCAGATTTTAGTTTCTATTTTTTCGAATTTTGTTGTAGCTTAGATTTTCGTGAGACTCGGAAGAGTAAAACAATACCGAAGTATCTATTTTTATTTTATTGTCACTTTTTCATTTCTTAAATTTTTTATTTTATAATCATATTTTTTTCAAGTGAGTGAAAATAAATATGGCGAGTTAAATATGTTTTAATGTAACCCCTTACATTTTTTTAGTGTTTGTAAATATCTTTTTAGTATTTATGAAATATTTATCAAATACGTCTTACTTCATTAATATTTCTCAATATGTTAAGGAGAAATAAAGGGTGTCCCAAAAAGAAAGCAAGATTTAAATTTTAAATAAATGACTGATGCAGCAATTGAATTGTTTCTCTGGCTGCATAACACGTGGCGCCGTCTTGTTGAAATCACAAGCCCTCCACATTCATTTCTTCAATTCTAGGCAAGAAAAAACTGGTTATCATTTCACGATCCCGAACATCATTAACTGTTTGCGCTTGACCTGCCTCATTTTCATAAAAAAAAGGATCCAATGATTCCTCCAGCCCAAAAACCACACCACACAGTGACACGTTGAGGATGCATTTGCTTCTCGTGAATCACTCGAGGATTTTCCTCACCCCAAATGCGACAATTCTGCCTATTGACTAAGCCATCAAGATGGAAATGGGCCTCGTCACTGAAGATGATTTTATCGACAAAATCAGCATTTTCATGTTGTCTCTCCAATACCCAATTAACGAACTCCCTTGTCCATGGTCATTTTTTACTAACCTCGTACCTTCTAAAAGGTGATTTTATAAGAACTATCGGATATTAAAAAAAAAACACATAAAATTCAGAAAAATGCATGAAATATTTATTTGGATCGATAGTTGGGTCGATATAATTTAATGTTTGAAGATTATTTCATGCAAATGTTGCCCGCGGCTGCGCCTCAAATGGTCCATCCGCTTAGTCCAATTTTGGCATACTCTTTCCAACATTTCGGCCGGTATCTCACGAATAATGTTGGCAATGTTGGCTTCCAGTGCGTCAATCGAAGCGGGCTTGTCCCTATAGACATTAGCCTTAACATAGCCCCACAAAAAATAGTCTAGAGGCGTTGAATCGCACGATCTGGGCGGCCAATTGACTGGTCCCAAGCGTGAAATAAACTGTTCACCGAACTCGCCTCTCAATTGGTCCATTGTTTCGCGTGCTGTGTGGCATGTGGCACCGTCTTGTTGAAACCACATGTCATGCAAGTCAAGCTCTTCCATTTTGGGCACAAAAAAGTTTGTTATCATCGCACGGTAGCGCTCACCATTCACAGTAACGTTGTGATTCGTATCATCTTTGAAGAAATACGGCCCAATGATGCCGCCAGCCCATAATCCGCACCAAACGGTTGTTTTTTGTGGATGCTTGGTAGCTCTTGCAATGCTTCTGGCTGCTCTTCACTCCAAATACGGCAGTTTTGCTTGTTCACGTATCCATTCAACCAGAAATGAGCCTCGTCGCTGAACACAATTCTTCGATAAAAAAGTGGATCTTCATCTAACTTTTCAAGAGCCCATTCACCAAAAATTTGGCGTTGTGGTAGGTCGTTTGGCTTCAATTCTTGCACCAGTTGTATCTTATAAGGCTTCACACCCAAATCCTTCCGCAAAATTTTCCACGTAGTGGAGTAACAGAGGCCCAATTGCTGCGAACGGCGCCGAATCGATAATTCACGGTCATCACCAACACTGTCCGATACGGCTGCGATATTTTCTTCAGTTCGCACTCTACGTAAGCGTGTTGGTGGTTTAATGTCCAACAATGTAAATTTGGTGCGAAATTTTGTTACAATAGCCCGAATAGAAGCCTCAGTAGGTCGATTAAACTGACCATAAAATGGAAGAAGCGCGCGATGAACTTTCTTAACAGAGCACGCATTTTGGTAATAAAATTCAATAATTTGCAAGCGTTGTTCGTTTGTAAGACGATTCATGATTAAATTATAGACCAAACTGAAGATGTTTGACAGTGACACAAGATACAAAACGTGCGTGAGCTGTCAAAACTAGTGTTGCCAAAAAGAAATAGCAAAAAAATCACTCTTTACTAGCAAACACTAACAATTGTTCATATATCAAACAATGACACTTCGAATGGCGCCAAATTTAAATCTTGCGTTCTTGTTCGGACACCCTTTATAAGTGTATAAATGCGTTGATTTGTCAAGAAGATTATTGGATAGCACACATGTCATTTTAAAGAAGAGGTCGTCTACATTTTTATTCTGCCTCCCAAAAAGTCAGAAATTACTTTGGATTATTTTAATAAAAATTTTTAAATTTCCTTATACCTGTTGCTCTGGTTCTTTTGCAAATTGGTAAAGTCCCTCAGAAAAATTAGCTATGCACTCATATTTTACCTAAACATATTAATAAATATGTCATAAATCTGAAAAGATATTTATAAATACTAAAAACCGTAACGGGTTACGTTAAAACATATTTAACTTGGCATATTTATCTTCACTCACTTATTTTTTTCAGGGCTGTAAAACACATACTTTAGCTTTCTTTTCATTTCGTATCGAGTATCAGAATTAGAAAATCGCGCACTTTCAAAATTTTATTCGATAAACAATTTTGATAAAATTAGACACCTGTTTTTGGGGCATGAGTAAAAAAACCTACTAAAAGAAACAATTTTTCAATACATCTTAATACGCACAAACTGGGATAGTATATTTGAAACTAAAATATAGCTCACACCTCTCTACTAGCTTTTGTATCGCGTTACCTAGAGTGAATTTTGTGCCATAAATTCTAGCCTTTACAAAAGTATCAATACGTTTATAGGAAAGCCAAAGACCTGTTACGATGATATTGTTTGTATTAAGTGGTCAATAAAGAAGTTTTTTATATCAATTTTATATGGTGGCATAATAATTTTTAATAAAGCAAAAAAATATCTTAAATAAATATAATTTTGTTAATAATAAAATTTTTTAACTGACCTGTTATTTTTCTTATTTTGTTGTCATGATGGAAGTTGATGAATTATGTTACTTGAAATTTTTGTAGCCTGAACAATCACTATTTTTAGCACTGTAGTTCAAATTGTGATGGGGCGCTAATGCCTACCTTGAAACCCATAGGTAATCACAATTTTGCAGTTTATGTATTCAAGAATTTATTAACGTCCACCATACCCGTTCGCATACCCGTTCGTCGATATTCACTCGCTTTCTTTTATTAAAGTTTTAATGTGTTTTTTTATTTTTCTTTTATTTTATTATTCCTGAAAAGCATGTAAATAAACACTTGATTAATTAATATTTTGAGCACTGCAGTTCAAATTGTAATGAGGCCGTGGATAGTCTCAATTCTACAATTTATTTATTTTTATTCATTATCACCCGATACTCATGCATGACAGTTTTCTAATGTTATCACCTTTACTTACGAATGCTCACCCGTATCCGAATGACAGCTTTTTACTACCATCCCGATTACTTACGACGGCATACCTGTACCCGCATGACAGCTTTTTACTGCCATCCCGATTCCTTACGACGGTATATCTGTATCCGCATGACAGCTTTTTATTACCATCCCGATTACTTACGACGGCATACCTGTACCCGCATGACAGCTTTTTACTGCCATCCCGATTCCTTACGACGGTATATCTGTATCCGCTTTTTACTGCCATTCCGATTCCTTATGACGGTATATCTGTATCCGCATGACAGCTTTTTAATGCTATCACAGTTACTTACGATCGCGCACTCATAATATTTCACTATAGCTCGTTCACACACTGCAATTTTGAGCCAGATCAATCCCATGAAAAACTAAAATTAAAAAATTATCTGAATTAGTTTTTGACATTCTATAATCAATATATCGAAGGATGTTTGTATTTTAAATAAAACTGTAAGATGTACAAAATTCTAATCGCATTTATGCTGGGCAAATTATTGGTTACCTTTTTTTAAATAAAATTTTATTTAATTTTTGTAATAAATAATAAATTAATAAAAAAAAATAAATTTTTTTTTTTTTTTTTTAAAGGCTGCCTCAAAGCAAAACTTTGGTCCTGCCCAAATGTCTATAGTATTGCGCAACTTAATGTTACGTCTGGGTTATGAAAAATTCTTGGTACAAGGCGGTGATTGGGGTAGTGTAATTGGTTCCAATATGGCAACCTTATTCCCTGAGAATGTTTTGGGTTATCACTCTAACATGTGCGTAAGCTTTAGCCCCATCATCATGCTAAAAATGTTACTTGCCGACTTTATGCCCAGTCTTTTCTATGAAAAGCAATACAGCGGCTTCTTTAAATCTTTAGCTAATTCTTTCAGTCGTACAATGGAGGAAACTGGTTACATGCATTTACAAGCCACAAAGCCTGATACTATTGGCACGGCTTTATCGTATAATCCTATCGGTTTGGCGGCTTATATACTGGAAAAATTTTCATCATGGACAAATGAAGAGTTTAAACATCTGCCAGATGGTGGTCTTACCAAACATTATACGTTGGATGCTTTACTTGATAATATTATGATTTATTACATCACCAATTCCATTACTACTTCGAACCGATTGTATGCTGAACTATTTAATAAAAAGATATTGGGTGTGCAAATGGATCGTGTTGGGGTAAAAGTACCAACGGCCTGTGCTCGTTTCTACCATGATTTCTGGCATTTCACTGATGACCAACTTAAGACAAAATTTACAAATTTAATACAAAGTACCTACCACGAGAATGGTGGACATTTTGCTGCCATGGAATTACCAAAAATACTCTATTTGGATTTTATTGAATTTGTACACAAGGCTAAACTGTAGAGCCATTTTATTTCAAAAAGGAAGATTAATTTTAATTACTAGAAAAGTCTGTTTAAAGTGCGTTTTAAACTTTGGCACAAATTTCCACAAAATGTGAAGAGGGCTATTGTATTTACTATCAACTCTTAAGCTATTGGCATAGGTTATTTTGTATAGTTTCACTATTACTAACTCGATGTTAATTATTTTTTTTTAAATATTTCTTAATAAATTTATTTTAAAATTAAAAAAAAAAAAAAAGCTTATGCCCATTTTTACAAGTTACTCATATTTAAAATAACATTTTTGTGTGGCCATTAGGTTGGTTGGTCTTCAATTAAAATCGCAAGATTCCGTTTTGAACCACTTACTCGCCAAGACGACAGAGTAATAAGATGAGCTAGACCCACCCTATGACATTGAGATATCTGCAAAAAGTCCAAACTAACTTCTAAGTATTTGGGCGGTAGGTTACAAATTTAGACGACCTCCCCTTTAAAATGATATATGTCCCATCTCGCAATCTTTTATGGTTCGCTCGGAAGTTACTTTGGATTATTTTGAAATTTTCATATACCCCAGTGCTGTTGCTCTAAGTAATTTCAGCAACTTCCCAACGAACCTATAAAGATTGTGGGATAGGACACATACCATTTTACAGGGTAGACTTTCTAGATTTGTAATCTTCCGCCCAAACACTCAGAAGTTACTTTGGACTATTTTTAATTTTTTTTTGAAATTTCCACATACCCCACAGTACTGTTGTTCTCAAGGGTTTTGGCAGTTCTGTTTTGCATCATAAAATAAAAACTACGAAATTAGTCAAAAATGTTAACACTTTCTGAAAGTTTAGAACCTACAGAATAAATTCCTTTTTGATTTTGGTAGTTTTCGTGGGCAAAATCGGGAATAGTATCTCGGCAAAGTGGGGAATGGTAAAAATGGGGTATATGAAAATTTCAAAAAAGTAACTTCTGAGTATTTAGGTGGTAGATTACAAATTAAGACGACCTCCCCTTTAAAATAATATGTGTCCTATTCCGTAATCTTCTTGAGAAGTCAACGTATTTATGCATATTTCTCCTAAACTGAAAAGATATTTGCAAATACTAAAAAAATGTTACGCGTTACGTTAAAATGTATTTAACTTCGCATAATCATCTTCACTCACTAAAGAGAAAATCTGCTCAATTCTGAATAAAAGTTTTCACTATTCCCTTTGCTGCTTTCATTAATAAAATTTTTTTTCTCTTCTTTTCTGCCACTTTGAAAATTGTTTATAAAAACAAAGGGCCTGTTCAGCTAAATGCGAACGAAAGCTTCGTTCGAATAATTGTATTGAAAACAAAAATACTACACGAAAATTTGTTTTTGTATTCAATACAATTATTCAAACGAACCTTTCGTTCGCATTTAGCTGAACAGGCCTAAAATCTTTTGTTGAAAAGAATTGCCTAAGAATATTCATAATTTTCTTTTTTTAATAAACACCCCTCGTTCAGTAATATTTTTTTTTTTTTTTTTTATTTTATTTATGTTTAAGTGTGTGTGTATATAATCGCATTTGTTTACATTTATCGCACACTCAAAAATGTTTTCTTATAACAAAAATTGATTTCAGTTTAAAATATATAAATAGATAAGCAGCGTCTGTAGCAGAGTGGGTATAAGTCTACATGTCCAGTGGTAAAATGTAACAGGTATGAGGCCTTTTAAAAGGCTTAATAATAATATTTCTGTAACATTTTCTGGCTATGGTGGGTCCGTGTTTCTTCAAAGGCACCAAGAAAAGGAAAAGGGGGCCATAATAGCCCCTGAACTTTTAATATCTAGTTTGTCAAAAATTTAAATCAAATGAAAACGTATAATAATGTGAAAAAAATACATCAAAAATAAAGATAGAAATCTGATAAATAGTTGTATGGCTCTCACCATTTTTAAAAAATTTTCAAAACGCACTTTCCATTGTATCAGCTGTGCATTTTTTGAATACAAACAGAGAAATAACAAAACCAACTGACAAAATCCAATGAAAATCTTAGCACTTGTATTATAGTGAAAAACTCCCGCATGATCCCGACAGTTGTATCAAATACTATTTGATTTTGCTCTTTCAAAATCCAATGAAATTACCCACATTAATGACCGTCTAAAACAATTCAAAACACACAAATCTGTAATTGTTGTATTTAGAATTCGTTTTAGTTAGATCTTCCGAGAGCAATATCAATTTTAAAAAAAATTATTGCTGTTTTGTTGAACCTAAAAGGTGTCACCACGACGACACTTATAATCAGAGGCATTCAATATCATTCAAAATTTTCATTAAAACGTCGTTTGACCTTAGGCCCACTAAAATCGTTTTATTTAGGCAGGCATGCTTTTTTTAGTACCGAAGGCTGGCAAAACTCGGCTTAAAAAAAACAGCGGGCACTAGCCGTTGCACTCCGTAATCACAACATTGGCCACCACTAGAGTTTGTTAAATTAGTGAGCTTTTTTATCAAATTTTCTTTAATCAGCAGCCCCAAAATTTATAATAAAACGCCGTAATTTATTATATGACGAAGAAGATAGTGAAAAAGTTCTCAATTAAAAAGGCCCTTTAAATTGTTACTAGTGCAAAACGTTTGCAGTGTTCGTAATACACATCCAGATTACGCCGATATCAGTGTAGCGTCCAGCATTTAAAGACGTTGAGCAGTTAATTCCATTAGCTACAAAGAAGTAGTTGACAAGAGCACCTTTAACGAGCACGTTCTAGACTTATGTTTTCCACTGCATAAATAAAATAGCTGCTATTTTAAAAATAATTAATAAAATAAGAAAACAAGCAGCAAACAATGTCACCAATCACTGGCATATTAATGCTTACACTGGCTGTAATCGGCGCTACTTTGTATAAAAATATAAGCTTATGGCTAAGTGATGCCCCGATGCCTGAGCTGCCAGTAAATCAATGGTGGGGCATTGAAGCTGAACCCTCTGATTGGCAGGCGTATTTAAAAAACACATCCCATATTGTTAGCAATAAGCTGTTCTATCCTCATGAGGTAAAAATAGAATTTAACGGCTTTATTTTTATTTCAAGCAAATCAAATATCAATTTTAGATCATTGAAAATTTAAAAACTCATTTAAACCGCTCACTAATACTGACTGAACCCTTAGAAGGTGTGGCTTTTGAATATGGCTTTAATACAAATGAACTGAAAGAAATTGTTAAATATTGGCGCGAAGACTATTTGCCGCGTTGGCGCGACCGTGAACTATTTTTATGGCAATTTAATCATTTTACTACTGAAATACAAGGGTGAGTTTTTTAATTGATATTGATTAGTGCTTTCATACATTTTTTTTTTATTTCTAAAATATAAAACGAGTATATTTTCTTATCACGGTTTGCATTCATTTTTAGATTGCGTATACATTTTCTACATTTAATGGCCTATGATGACGACATACTAGATAAACATAATTATCCGGTTCTATTGTTGCATGGTTGGCCAGGTTCAATACGTGAATTTTATGATTTTATTCATAAATTACATCAAACAAGCCCAAACAGCAGGAATAAGTATAAATTTAATGTCATTGTGCCCAGTTTACCCGGTTATGCTTGGTCTCAGGTAAGAAAAAAATTAAAAAATGTTTTTAATATGAAAAAACCAAAAACTTCAAGGAAAAACTACTATCCTTTTACAAACTCTCAAACTGTTTCCTTCTAATTTATAAATTAACCAAAATGTATTTTATAAAATTATTTTTTTATTTATTTGAAAGTAACTTATATTTGACAATAACAGTGCAAGAACAGCAGTTTTTTATAGAAATATTTATTTCAGTCATTGTCACTGGTTATTACACATCCTTAATTTGGAACTTAATTGCAAAAAGTCGTGGTTACTTTTGAAAAGCCTACATAATTATCAGCAAAAGCTCTAAGCAACAATTTGATTACTTTTACTCTATTAAAAGGGAATGCAACTTGTTTATTTAATAAAAAAAAAAAAAATTTGTTTGCCTCTTTTCTAGGGCACTTCTAAAACCGGCTTAGGTCCCGCTCAAATTGCTGTTATAATGCGTAACTTGATGTTACGTCTGGGTTATAAAAAATTCTTTATACAAGGAGGCGATTTTGGTTCAGTAATTGGTTCACATATAGCAACCTTATTTCCAGATAATGTGCTTGGCTACCATTCCAATTTGTGTGCCATCATGACTCCAAAGGCAATTTTGAAAGGTTTTATAGCCACCATTTTTCCTACATACTTTACTCCTCCAAAAGAAGATTATGAAGATTTCGTTTTTTCCATCACTGATATGCTTAAGTCTCTTATGGAAGAAACTGGTTATCTGCACTTACAATCAACTAAGCCTGATACAATTGGCATTGCACTACAAAATAATCCTATAGGTTTGGCTGCCTATATTCTGGAAAAATTTTCCACTTGGACTAGCTTATCTAATCGTCATTTACTTGATGGTGGCTTAAAAGCACACTTTGAAATTGATGCTCTTTTGGATAATATTATGATTTATTATTTAACTAATTCTATAACCACATCGCAACGTCTTTACAAGGAACATTTTGCTGCTGAACACAGGGCATTACAATTGGATCGAGTACCAACGACAGTTTTGACTGGCTGTGCTCGTTTTAAATACGAACTAATACATTTCTTGGATTTTCAGTTGAAAGACAAATATCCTAATCTAATTCATAGTACTTATCACAAAATGGGGGGACATTTTGCGGCCATGGAATTACCCATTGCCTTGTATGAGGATTTTATTGATTTTGTAAAAGAGGTGGAAAAGATTTTGAAAATTTCAAATTATAAAAGAGAAGTATAAATATAATTTTTTTAGTTTTCCTTACAAGCAATAAAATTTTTTTTAAATAGATTTTTGGAATTTTTAACTTTTTTAAATCCGTCACAAAAAGTGAAAAGTTTGTCATTCCGAGTGTAATTTCTACACCGTCCATGGGAGACTCCATAAATTGTGTATATTCTATATACTTATTAAGTAGATTTAATGTTGAAATCAATTTTCTGAAGTCCCTAGGAAATCTACAGAAAAGTTTGTTGAAAGTTCTTGTCTTCATTTTGATATAGAAATTCAGCACAATCGATCTATAAATGGCTGAGCTATGACCTCTGAAATCCCACTACCTCTATTTTTTTTACCATTTTTAGTGGGTTTTTGAGTAATTTTTCTAAACTTCAAAAAGCATAAAAAACATGGTACGCAGTTTTATCAAATATAACACTCAAAATGTGTATGCAAAAAATCAAAACAATCGATCTGCAATTGGCTGAGAAAAATCAGAAATACAACCGAAATTTTAGTTGTTCATTAATTTTTGTACACACAAACACAAAAAACCAGTCAGTCGGTCTTATAAACAAAAGTGTGTATTCTGTGTCGTAGTGATGGCTCTACACACGTCAAGTGTAATAGAACTACGCATACAGAAATTTTATTGAAAGAGGATTTTTTGATTTTTGCCATTAATTTAAAGTTCCAACATTTAATTAAATATGTTTCGTTAAAAAAGATGTTGCCAAAATTAAATTAAATCATATTTTTTTTTTTGGATGCCTATTGGATATCTTTATTAAAATTTCTTTAAAAAAATTGAGTGCCTGCAGACATTTTATTGCTTTTAAAAATGTGGTTCTCAAAAGCAATTTTTTTTTAGAACTTGTTAATTTTAGTTTTTGAAACGAAATTAATTATTTATTTTAGAATTAATAAAAAAAATTATTTTTATAAATTTTTGTTTTTTTTTATATAATTCTTTATTGACATTTTACTTTGAAACGGCTAGCTTATTAAGCTTGTTGAACTGAAGGCCTAAGATGACATTGCTCCGCCCTTTTTCCTCTTACCTTATAATTATAATTTAAGAGAATTAATAAATAAAATATTGAGCTTGTGGTCGTATTATAAAAAATATTTTTAAATCGATATTTCGTTTCAATAAGAAATAAATAAATAATTATAATACGACCTCAAGCTTAATAAACTAACCGTTTCAATTACATAATTTTTTTTTTTTAATATTTAAGAAAAATGTGGAAAGTGAAAAATATGAATATTGGCTCAGCCGAATTCAACTTATTTAAAGACTTATACCACTTTCAAAAACAACAACTCATATTGTAAAACGTTGTTGAAATTTACAGCAATACTGTAAAATTTACAGTGTAAATAGACCATTACTAACAGAATTTTAAGAGTGCATTTATTTACGAACTCTTTTAGGAGAGTAAGAACTACAAACGAGCACGTAAATATAAATAAAAAATCACAAAAGCTACAGTTAATGCAAATTATTAATAGAAAATAAACGGATTTTTTTTATTTGTGTGGAACTGTTAAATTCAGTTTGTCATTGTCGCACAAAAAACATAGAAACAATAAGCGAGATAAATTGTTGAAAAAAAATTTATAAATAAATATTTAATGCATTTCTTTTTCATGCCTGAACTTATTTATAGTGTCGTTAAATGTTTGTCGGAGAGTCAGTGCGCGGTTATTGGTAGTTGAAATCATTTTAATAAAATAAAAAAAAAAATTATCAGATTCAGAGGTAACTATTGCAGTAACCAGTGCTACAATAGAAAAAATGTCTCGCCATGACATGTTGGACTGGGTCAATGACACGGTGCATGGACAATATAAAAAAATTGAAGAGCTATGCTCAGGTAATTTTGCGGCGTACACTTCATTATATATCCACCATACACACATACTAAACTTATTTTCTTCTAGGAGTGGCTTATTGTCAAATGATGGATCTTTTATTTCCTAATACAATTAATTTAAAAAGAGTCAAATACAATGCAAAGTTAGAACTCGAATTTTTACACAATTTAAAATTACTGCAAGCTGCCTTTACAAAACTTAAATTTGATAAATCAGTGCCAATTGATCGTTTACTAAAGGGAAAATTTCAAGATAATTTTGAGTTTTTGCAATGGTTTAAGAAATTTTTTGATACACATTCAACCGGTAAGGAAAACTTAAAAGTGCCAGAAGCCTTAGCTGCAGCAGCACAAAATCAACCCAAGCCTATTAAAAAACCAGCAATAGAAATTTTGACGGTGCCTGCAAAAGCTAAAAATTCCAAAACATCCAAAAATAATGGTAAACAGCAGGAAGAAAAGACAGTTTCACCGGCAAGTCTTCGTGTGCAACAAGAAACAATACAACAATTGAGTGAGCGTATGCTGATAGTAGAACAAGAGCGCAACAGTTTTTACCAGAAACTAAAAAAAATTGAAGAAACGTGAGTTAAAAAAAAAAATAACTTTTTTATTTAATTACTTCTGTAGTAACTAAGAAAAATTGGTAGGCTAGTTAGCTTTAGGCGAGTCCTAGATCTAGCACAATAAACTGTACAAAGGTTCATTTACATCGTAGAGACTAGCGCTAATAATATTTAAAACGCAAACCTTAGAATATAAAGTGCCCTCGATTTCTAAAATATATACTATGCACCTCTTCCTCTGATCTAACAGGTATGTCAATGGGATACTTTAAATAAATGTATACGTTTTTAGTATTACAATAAGCTTGCAAGCCATAATAATATGTAATTATATAGGTATATATAATTTTATTTGATTTGACTTTTAAAGGACTTACCTTAAAAAGATATACTATCTAGCTGCAAACACTAACAATTATACGCCACTTCAAATGTAGCCTAACTTTACATTTTGTACTATTACCACCGGGCAAGGTCGGTGCTATTAATTTACTTTCTTGAAAAAACACATTTATACAAAAAACACCTTAAACTTTAAACACTTTTTAACATCTTAAACATTTTTTTAACTTTAATAATGCCGTTTTATTTCACAAACAATGCTTTTTCCAAAATTTTAACTTTCAACTTTAATTTAACTAGCTTTTTATTTGTGCTGCTATTTGTTTTGTGTATATCAAGGCGAATTTAGTAAGTATACCCTAATTCGCTTTTATTATTTTTTTTAATAGTGAACTAAAAAAAAAAAAATTGAGTTGCTTAAGACGAATTAATAAAAAGTGAATGCACTCTGCAAAGCGAATTGATGTTTTTTAGGTTGTGATGCAACAGTTTGATAATTTGCGTAATTTTCTTGTAAAATAGAATAACAGTAAATTTCCCATTGTACACCTGGACCCTTTTTCACTAAAGAGAAGTTACTTAATATTAGTAATGCTGTGCGTGATTACATTGCAACAACAATCTAGCAAATAAATCTTTTGTACTATTACCACCGGGAAAGGCCGGTGCTATTAATTTACTTTCTTGAAAAAACATATTTATACAAAAAACACCTTAACCTTTGAACACTTTTTAACATCTTAAACATTTTTTTTACTTTAATAATGCCGTTTTATTTCACAAACAATGCTTTTTCCAAAATTTTAACTTTCAACTTTAATTTAACTCGCTTTTTATTTGTGCTGCTATTTGTTTTGTGTATATCAAGGCGAATTTAGTAAGTATACCCTAATTCGCTTTTATTTATTTTTTTTAATAGTGAACTAAAAAAAAAAAATAATTGAGTTGCTTAAGACGAATTAATAAAAGGTGAATGCACTCTGCAAAGCGAATTGATGTTTGTTAGGTTGTGATGTAACAGTTTGATAATTTGCGTAATTTTCTTGTAAAGTAGAATAACAGTAAATTTCCCATTGTACACCTGGACCCTTTTTCACTAAAGAGAAGTCACTTAATATTAGTAATGCTGTGCGTGATTACATTGCAACAACAATCTAGCAAATAAATCTTTTTGGGATTGACTGTTAATTTCAACTGTCCAAAATATTAAAAAGTGCGCACCTATTTTTAAAATTTAAGTAAAGGTTCTACCAATTACATACATACAGCCCACAAAGTAAATTAATTGCATTTATGTATGTACATACATACACAACATATGAAAGAAAAAAGATCGGAGTCAAATATTTTCACAATTTATTTTATACTTTCAGCCTAAATGATTCTTTGAGTAAGGAAGTCCATGTGCTATGGTGTACCCGTGCCTTATCTGTACTTTATGGTGATTCACAAGAAATATCCAATTCATAAATATTTAATTATTTTATATGTTGTGTACTTAATTAGCAAAAATTTGTAAATGTTTATATAAGAAATAAAAAAAATTCAATTTTCCTCTTTGTCTGATGTGCTTTGTGATTGGGATGAGGCTGGTGAATTGGAACTATCATAATCACAGACTAGTGCTAAGCTTTTAGGCAAATTTACTAAGTGACCATTTGTATTATCGGACTTAGTAGTCGTTTTGTTTATTTCCGGTTTTGAGGTATTATTCATTTTAATGGGGGGTTTATTTGCTTTTTCTGTGCATAATGAAATATCATTTTCATTCTGTTTTGTTAAAGTTAACTGTTCATCTTGTTTTCTTTTTATGCCCAGTTGTTTATAGTCCAGATGAGAGCTTAAAGCCTTTTGGCGCTTGAGGCCACCAAATGTTGTTTGAGTTGCTCCTGGTACTATTGGTTGTAATAGTATGTCTATACGTTTTTCTTCTTCTCTTTCTTGTGCAGATCTACTTTGCAGTTTCATAAGAGCAGCCATTTGACGATCTTGTTGAGTTTCTGGTAGTAGTGCTATATCAAGACTACTTTTAGTTAATAATTTTTCATCAAGTTCTTTTAATGCTTTTAATTCCTTTTTCTTAGCCTAGAATAAAATTAAATTACGGTAATTTATAAGTACAATAAAGATATAAGTAATAATAACGTACTCGAAATTCTGCTCTTAGTTTGCAGTTTGCTTCGTAACAGTCATTCCATACAGTTTTATTTCTTTCCATTAGCTTTTCTAAAATAGGTTTTGCTTGATCTCCGGCTTTTTGATCTTTGGCTTGGTGTTCCAACTTATACATGGCATCATCGAATAAACGCTTTTGCACTTCTTTCGTTTCAGGTACAACCTGTTCATTTTGAGTGGGATCCCAACGATTTTCTTGCCTTCTAGCCCCGGACAATATTATATAGTCCAAATTCCCGGGATCTGTCTGTATTTCAAAATGATTGTCACACAAATGACATTTCATACGAAACTTGTATATGGGAGTCGAGTAGTACATTCCCACTTTTGTTTTTTCAGCATTATAACGTACGCCCATTCCAATGTGATTCTTACAGCCATTGCACCAAATATTGTAGGGCATTTCAAATCTAATGATTATTATACCCAGGTGAATTTTCCTAGCACGTTCTCGCAGTGCATGAGTGCCACGGAATTTGTTTAGACCACCTTTCCTTGGATCATAGTCAGGCGGATAGTATTTATTTTGTCCTTTACGTTCTCCCATTTTTGATCGCTTAGATTTTGTTAAAAAACAACTTAAAATTTAATTTTATTTATGAGATCAAAAATATTTTGTTAAAAAAAAAGAACACTGAAATAAGGCTCAGCAGTTTATGACACCTAAAACCAGCTGTTTGACCAAATTAGAAAAAAAGGCAGTAGTCTCCCGATAAACTGTGTTGTATAATTTCAGCATATGAATTATATTGCATTAAACAGGTGGGTAGATGAAATATGCAGTCAGATATTTTTAATGGAAAAAAAACTATTTTTCATGCACTTTAAACTGTATATTAAATGCATTTTGATGTTTATTTTATCTTTTTCTTCGAGCTATAACTATATATTTTTATAAGGTAATTTCTCTTCAATTTTGTGTAGCTTCTTCAGGTTAGAATTATCAATTATTACGTTTATTAAACACTAAATAACCACACTTTTAACATACACTTTTGACGTTTCCTTTTGCACATTTTTTACAGATTTGACAACAAATTGGTTTTAATTAGAGATAAATACGGTTGATGAATAAAAGAAAAAAGTACCAAGACAGGATTTAAACTCTTTTTTGCCACGTTATTTATTAAACTTAATTAAATAAACTTAGTAGTTTATTTCACAGTCAAACAAAAATGAAAATCTACACCAACGAAGGCAATCCACTTGGCCTTAAGCTACAAATATTAGCCAAATTTGCAAAACGTGAGGTGTCCGTAGAACAAATTAACCTTAATGGTATGTAAGTGTGGCAATTGCTTGTTCATTTAGTTAGTGTGCATTAGTGAACAGTTGTAAACTAAATTGGAAAACCTAATCCAATTCCCACCAATAAATCAAAGATATTCTAATAAATAAAGTTTATTTTGAATAATAAAAAAAATTGCAATTAATTTTATTACAGATATTAAATCTAAAGATATACTGGTTTTACCAACTGTAGAATTAGAGAGCGGTGTAAAATTATTTTCCACAGATGCGGTCGCTAAATACTTATTCCCTAACGAAGGTCAAGAAAGAGATGAGGTTAGTATTGAATTTTATGATATTGACCTTTCTGAAGGTTATTTAATTATGATTTATATGTGAATGTATGTATATGTTTGTGTAAATCTTCCACATAGTGGCTGGAATGGTCTTCAACATTATTGGCCCCAGCTTTAGCACACCACATGGGTCATGGACACCGTGCCAATCCAAATGCAGTGCCAGTTCTTAATGCATTGGTTAAAAAGCTAGAAGTACAATTATCGAAAACTCCCTTTTTGGTAGGCGATAAAATAACTGCAGCTGATCTTTCAGTGTGGTCACTACTTGCACCGGATGGAACATTAAAAGGTGCTCAACAAATCGATAACCTTCTAAAGTGGTTCCATAAAATTGCCACCATATCTGAAGTTAAAACAATATTAGAGTTGCAACCTTTAAAAGATTTGTCTTTTACTGCACTGCAAAATTCAAATCCGTATGGAGGTCTATATCATGTCCCACTTAAACGGCCGGCTTCAGTATCTGATGATTCCAATATTCTAGTTGATGTCGCTTCAACTTTGGCTGATACCGTCACAGAAGAAGAACTTAGTAATGCAAAAATTCACTTTGTCCTTCTACCAGCCTCGGAGCATAAGGAACCACGTACAGTACTTCCTAAGACTGGACAGCGCAATGTACTCATTACCTCGGCTCTTCCATATGTGAATAATGTGCCCCATTTGGGCAATATTATTGGTTGTGTATTATCAGCTGATATTTTTGCAAGGTATGCGAAGCAAATATTAAATATTCTTCAATTTTAAGAAATTAAAAATTAATATTAAAAGAAAATGTTTTTTTATACTTTAGATACTCGCGAGCAGCTGGCTACAATACACTTTTTATATGTGGCACTGATGAATATGGCACGGCAACTGAAAATAAAGCGTTGGCTGAAAATCTCACACCCCGTGAAATTTGCGATAAATATTTTGAATTACACAATGGCATTTATCGTTGGTTTGGCATTGGTTTTGATTATTTTGGTCGCACAACAGCACAAGAACAAACTGAGTAAGATAAAATTTCTCAATTTTACAAAAATTAACAATAAAATGTAATTGCAATTAAATATTTTAAAAAGGATTGTGCAAGAAGCATTTAAAGATGTCTACGATAGTGGCTACATTTTAACGCAAAGCGTGGAACAATTGTTGTGTCAAAAGTGCGATCGCTTTTTAGCTGATCGGTAAGAAATTTACAAGTACATTTTTTAAAATATTTATTTATATATTTTTTTTTAAATTATATAAAGTTTCGTTGAGGGTACTTGTCCTCACAGAGGCTGTGGTTATGAAGATGCTCGCGGTGATCAGTGTGATAAATGCGGTAAACTTGTAAATGCAACGGAACTTTTACGTCCACGTTGTAAAGTATGCAACACAGCTCCTGTTTTAAGATCTTCTGATCAACTGTTTATAGATTTACCAAAAATTGAAAACAGATTGCGTGAATGGGTGGATCAAGCTGATCACGGTTGGACTAACAATGCTCGCGTTATAACACGTGCTTGGCTACGTGAAGGTCTTAAGCCTCGTTGTATTACACGAGATTTGAAATGGGGCATTCCTGTGCCACATAAGGGTTTTGAAAATAAAGTATTTTATGTGTGGTTCGATGCACCATTCGGTTATATATCCATGACCAAACGGTATACCAAAGAATTTAAGCAATGGTGGCAACCTGAAGATGATGTAAACGTTGAGTATTTCCAGTTTATGGCTAAAGACAATGTGCCCTTCCATTCTGTTGTGTGGCCAAGTATTTTATTGGCCATTAACAAAGGCAACACCTTGGTGTCTCATATCATGGCTACGGAATATTTGAATTATGAGGATGGTAAATTCAGTAAAAGCCGTGGTATTGGTGTGTTTGGCAATGATGCTCAGGTAAAGAACACATATTAGTTGTTTAATTATTTTGCAATTTACCTATAAAATGTTTTTTATATATTTTTTTTAGGATACTGGCATACCGGCCGATGTGTGGCGTTTCTATTTGGCCTCTGCCCGTCCAGAGGGTCAGGATTCTAGTTTTAGTTGGAATGACTTGGCTGCTCGTAACAATTCCGAGTTGCTAAACAATTTGGGAAACTTTGTAAATCGTGGCTTAGTTTTTTGTGAAAAGAACTTTAATGGCGTTGTTCCTGATATGAATCTAACAAATGATGAACATATTTTGTTGGCTCTTATTAACCGTGAATTGGTTGGTTATATTAATTCTTTGGAAAAGGCTCGTCTGCGTGATGGCATTAGACATATGCTTTCCATATCGCGGCACGGCAATGTCTACTTGCAGTCCCAACAACCTTGGGTTTTACTAAAGGGCAGCGATGAACAAAAGTTAAGAGCTGCCACAATTATTGGTTTATGCTGCAATATTTCTTGTCTCTTGGCCAATCTTATCTTCCCTTATATGCCAACAACGGCTAGAACTATGTTTGAACAGTTGAATACTAAGCAGAGCAATTTTAATGCTGAGTAAGTTAAAATTTTTGTAATATGCGAGGGAAAATATATTATTAAAATTAGATGGATAGTAAAAAAAATTTTTGAATCTCTAATTTTTTGAACATTTCAAAATTTTCTAAAATTTGAATTTCTCTTTTAGAAAACCATTTTTCTCAATACTGTTAGCAGCCGGCCATAAAATCGGTAAACCATCACCCCTGTTCTCTAAACTAGAACAAAGCTTTATCGATGAAATGAAAAAGAAATATGCAGGACCACAAATTTTAACAAACGACAATTCTAAGCCTGAAACTGTCACGGTTGCCGGCTTAGAAAAGGCTATTCAGGAGCAAGGCGATAAAGTCAGACACCTTAAAGCCTCCACAAAAGACAAAGCTGTGTTACAGCCGGAGATTAATAAACTTTTGAATTTGAAAAAGCAATTAACTGATGCTCAAACTAAGCAGACGGGTACAAATATTGCAGCAAAACCAAATGGTATTACATACAATTGTGTTAAAGAACTGGAAATGGCTATACAAACACAAGGCGATAAAGTGCGCCAAATTAAAGTTTCAACAAAAGATAAAACTGTTTGGCAACCTGAAGTTAATAAACTTTTAGATTTAAAAAAACAATTGGCAGAAGCTCAAACTGTTGCTACTGCTCCGCCGGCAATAGTTGACTCAGTAGATGTTAAAAAGATTCAAGAAATTGAAAATAAAATTGCAAAACAAGCCGAAAAAGTGCGCACTTTAAAGGCTTCTTCTGATGCTGCTGTTTGGAAGCCCGAAGTTGAAGTTCTTTTGGCACTTAAAAAAGATTTGGCATCTTTGACTGGTATAACCGAAGCCAATGCTCAGGGCAAAAATAAAAAGAAAAAATAATTCAATACTAAAATTAAGTCACTTGCAAAAATTTCCTTTTTCCTATTTATATTCATTGTGTTCGTAATTTTGTGTTGAAACATTTCACTTTGAGTCATTACGAATGAAGAATTATATTAAATTAAATTATTTTCCAATTACATTTACTTATGATATTGTATTGAAATATAATATAATTATTTATTCACATTTTTTAATATGAATTATCCCTAATTTGGAATACTTATTACTGTATTAATTTTATTTTATTTCAAAGAAGACTTAAAATTCATTTTTGTAAATCTAAGTTTAATGCACATGCTAATGAAATCCACTGGAGTTTGCTGACAGTAAAATAACGATATTTCCATGTGTTTCACAATATATATTAAAAAAACATGGTGCGATATCGAGCAACTTGGTTCAACATAGTTAAATTATTTTATCTAAAAATTTTAAAACTATTTTGGACCCAGGTTTTTCTTTTATTTAAAATGAATTTAATTTAAGTGGTGATTCGTATTCTATAATCTTAAATTTAAATTACATGCTTTTATATGTATGCAGTCAGTCTATTGCTTAATTTGCTAATTGTCCACAAAGCTGAAATATAAAAAACCTATTAAAATAAAATGTTTCTTTCATATGCCATCACTTGAGAACGACTGAATCCATTTGGTAGAAATTTTATTGATTGTGCTTGTAATTTTCAGGAAATAATTTAAAAAAAAGTAACTAAATACATAAAAAATTGAGTTTTTTGAGTTATGACACAATGTAAAAAAAAAAAAAAAATATTTTTTAATAAGAGCTTTTACTTTCAATTAGCTAAAGCTTTTTATACTTTAAAAGCAAGTACACAAACCTAATTATCTATTAATTTAATGGGGTATTCACGATGTTTTTAGTGAAAGACTGTAATATTTGCTTTTTTTGAGAGTGCTTTTTTAATTACTTAAATTTTTGCTTTGCAAACACAATAATCAATGCTACCAGATGAGAAACCACCCAAAAAATGCCAGCTTTTATCAATTGTATATTTATGTCCTTGTTGTTTTTGGTGATGTTTTCTCAAGTGTATATTTGGGCTTTATATTGACTAAACGGATAGATTTTGCACTCATGTGCATCGTTTGCAAGACCGTGGTGAAAGCGCTTATTAAAAAGATTAGATTTTATCTATATAAAAGGATAACGTTACTGATTGACTGACTTATCATCATCGCCCAGCCCAGCAGGTGATCAAGCTCGTTTCCCAATGTGTAGGACGAATAAGAAGGGATTTATGAAAATTCGAATATTACAAAAATTCTTATATCTCCAGAACTACTACAGATACAGCCAAAGTTCAAACTACAAAATAAGCGGATGGGTATTTGGTACTATTTCGATATTTATACATTGGCGGGATAAAAAGGGTAAAAACTAATGTTGGTAAATTTTTTTAACCCCATTTATCTTTCAAAGTAACAATCACAGCAACAAAAACTGAATTTTATTATTCTCTTTTTAAAAAGATCTAAAATGTGTATTGGCACTTTTTTAAAATTCGAGCATATAAGGGCTAAAATATTTACCCATTTTTACTACTATTTCTAAATATGTACTTTTATGTAAATTGATGCAGCATATAAAAATTATATTGTTAATTTGTAAAACCCAATAAAGCTCTATTTAAAATATAAATTACAATTGAGAAAAAAAGTACCAAAGAGGGGAAATAAGATTGGACTTTATATATATTATAATTAATGTGAGTGCTACTTTTTATTTTATATGCAAGCCTCGAATTGTGACAGTAGAATCAAACGGTACTGAACGAAATAAGAAATCATTAGGCAGATAAAATGGTACCTTTTATTTATTTTAATGGTACTTTTTGATTTTTTAGTGAAAACGAACTTTCAAGTACAAAGTTGGGCTCAAACGGTCCATAGCTAAGTGACAAATCATTAAAGATACAATTGGTACTTTTTGTTGAGTTTTTTTGGTACTTTTTGATATTTTATTATTTACAAACCTAAAAGTGTGAGATTGAAATTTAACGATCCTGAGCAAAGTCAAAAATTATTAAAGGGATAAAATTGTATTTTTTATTAAATTTTTATTAAAAGTACTTCATGGGAACCTAAAAGTACTTAATGTGACACATATCATTTTAAAGGGAAGGTCGTCTAGATTTGTAATCTATCGCCCAAATACTCAGAACTTGAAAACTAAAGCTGCAAAGAATAAAGTGTATTTATTTTACAAAGTTGAAGCAAAATACTTTTCTTCACTCCTTTCGTTCGACAAATTTATCAATTTACATGTCAATGTTTTGTGGAGCATATTTAGTTCATTTGGTTAAAAAGTGTAAACAATTTTTTTATATAAAGTACGAAGCCATGACAGCCAGTTCCTATAATGTTATTAATATGTAAATGGATTACTGTTAATAAATAAAAATAAATAAATAAAAAAAATTTTTTTAAACAAACAATGCGACTTTTTCTGATAAATTGAAAGTAGTAGCAGCTCAATTCAACATTACACAGACAATTAAATTTAAATTCGAAGCGTACTCAATTGCCTTCAGGAATTTTCTTCAGCCTTAGTTTAATTATGTATGAGTTGTTTTAATTTTTCCAAAAATAGGCAAGAAAAAAAAGCTAGAGGTTTAATCATAAATTTCGAGGTTACATGGCAAAGAAAGGCTAAATCTAGCCTTAAAAAGGCTAAAATGGTTGTAGTATCAGAAAGTTTGGAAGCCCTTGGTCTTTAGTTAACTAAAGATTGTGTGTGAATTGAAGCCAAAAATAATTTGACACTTAAATTTCATTTTAATTGTCATGTAGTTTGTTTTTAGTGATGAGTTAAAATTAAGTTTTTTAAGTCTCTTAATCGAAAAGAAAAAATTAGCTCTTAATATTGGCCAACTCTACAATTGGCTCGGTCGCCTCTTTTTTTTTTTAAACCAAATACCACACACATACATATTTACTGCTACTTGTTTACACAAAATTAAAAGAAAATCGTCACCCAAAAAAAAATTTTTTTTACTTTTGTTTAAAAAAATTTTACTAAATATTAATTAGTTTCATGAGTGAATGCGTCGCGTATAAACATACGCAAACTAAAACGTAAAAAGAAATTATTTTTGAAATAAAAATAAAAATATTTTTTAACTAGAGAAATGCTTCAAACTGAGGAAATGATTGATGTTAATTTGGAAATTCCCAGCAGTAAAACTGTGAAACAACCCCAACCAGTTAATCCTAAGAAATGCATAACATTTAATCGAAATGTGGATAATATTCATTATGTTGAAGAGAATACAACTGATATTATTATTCCACGACAAAGGTTACGTTCATGGTCATCTTTAACTGATAAAGATGATGGAGAACCACAATTACGTTATTTTTCTGTAGGTCCCAGTACGTATCAATTGCGCTGTCCCTTGTGTAAACAGAGAGCTGATGCTGAGATTGTGCAAATGAGTGGAGCCTTGGGCCAGCTAAGTTGTATACTGTCGACATTGTCATGGTAAGGAAAACAAAAAAACTAAAGGCGATAATTAAAAAAAAAATATTTTCGAGTCCAAGTTAATCTTAATTTTGAAAGATTTATATAGTATAGTTACGCTATGGAAAGATTTTTTGTTTTTAAATATATTTTATCCAGCTTTATATGTTACTCTATAGGAAAATCGCTCACAAAAAAAAAAAAAAAAAAAAATTGGAAATTGATTCATTAATTTCTAAACGAATGATTAGCTTGTATTTATTATAAAAAAATCTAATCTGTAAGTCAAAAAATCTAATGAATTTAAGCTTGTGGAAATTTAATTATTGAGAGTATTTTGCTGCATGTGCCACTGTGCACTATGAGGTCTGTAGGGACATGTTTTGTTCGAATGAAACATCATTTTTTTTTAGAGAGAGCACTTGAGTGAGTGATCAGACGCGTGAGTGATAAAAAAATTTTAAGAATCTTATATAGAAGTTGTCCTAATTATAAATCTAAAAAAAAAAAAAATTAAATTTAAGCAACCGTGTTTAATTTAAATAATTAATTTTAGAAAAAAGGGCAGAATTTCTTAGTTTCGTCGAGGTAAGTAATCCTTACTGAAACATGTTTTTTACAAAAGCACAGAAGTCTGGGAAGAAATGCGTGATAAACATTTTTTTCGTGAGTGTGCGTTAAAGAGTTTTCCACATTGAAAATCTAAAAAACTATTAAAATCTCTGCATAATTAATTTTAGCACAAAACAGGAGAGAATTTCTCAAAGTGAGAATGACCGTCACTGCAATTGGTTTCTTTTTATAAAACATTATAAGTCCTCATAGCAAAGAGTGACACAAATAATATGTTAGAGATAAGCGTGATAAGTTTTTTTTCCCTTTTTTGAGATAGTGCGTGATAAAATTTTTTCAAAGATTGAATTAAAAAAAATTAATTTTTGGGGGAGTTACATTAAAAATAGACTTTCAATTCGATTACAGCCTCAACATTTAAAACACTATAACCGGTTCTCTTTTTGCCCAATCTACACCGGCTCAAGAACCGAAGTGTTTCTTAGTTAAGTTTGATAAGACACATAGATCTTCTAAAGACAAGCAATTTATTAAACTATAACACACTTTTTGATTCCATTGGAAATCTTTTTCTTTTTAATTAATAATTTTTTTTTGCTATTTAATGAATTTTTCTAATATTGTTTTTTTATTTTTTTCAGCTGTTTCCCCATATTTTCACTCTCATTTGTGTACATGTGTTTGCAGAGCCGCCTAAAAAGCAAGAGAATGTTTTGCAATAAATGCGGGGGTCATTTGGGATTTTATTGCAGACCCACATAGCGAGCGTAAGAGAAACACAGCAATAGAGAGTTGTTGTAAGAAAAGAAATGAAAAGTAAATAAATTAAAAAAATAAAAATAATATTTCAAGTTGAAATATTAAAAAAAAAAAAAAAAAAAAAAAAAAAAAAAAAAAAAAAACATTAAATAAAAAAAAAATACTCTCTGAATTCTGCATTAAAAATTTAAATGGTAAAAAAGTGGGCCCGTGTACTTAATGCAGCATCCCAGAGAAAACTTGTCAGGGGCTTTTTTAAGGCAGATGGTCATTATCCATATGCTCTTCATGTCCCGCTCACTACTAAATCATCAGAAAGCTAAACCAACTCCGAATTAAAGAAGGAATAGGAAGAAAATTTTCGTAAATCGATATTGAGTAACTTCTAAGGAAATAAAATTAATTTTTCATACAAAAATATTAAAATTCTTTCGATATTTTGCCCAGTTTGGCTATCTAAGGCGTGAACTGCCGCCTAAAAAATGCTTTTCCAAAATGGGCCTCTCAATGGATTTTACAAAAAAGTCTGTTGGACCAGTGCCACACACAGTAAGTTTAGTTGGGCGATTCTTGATTTTGTAGCAGAGAGAGGAAAGAGGAATGAAAAGGCGCACAAACTTGCTCGTACTCGGCAATTCCTTTTTGTTCTCACTTCGTTAAAAAAAAAGTCAGGTAGCTTGAGGCTGAATGAATGACTGAATAAGAATTCTAGAATTGCCGAAACAAAATTGCTGTGTGTAGACACAGCGCCACTTTTAAAAGAGAGTTGAGAAAGAATTGCCCCACTAAACTTGCTGTGTGTGGTCCTGGTCTTGGCAGAATTTTCTTTTTTAAATCGAGTACTTTTGTGTTTCTTTGAGTGCAATTTTTTTCTTCTTGCTCTCAATAAAACAAAACAAACCTTCAAACAACAAGATAATTAAAATGAGATAATTTCTCGGCTGCTCTTTATTTCTAGTTGATTGTAAATAAAAAGAAAAATTATTAACTAAAAGTGTTTTATTTTGAGAGTAAAAAAAAAAAATTAAAGAAAAGAAAATTTAAAATGATTTTCCTAGTAAATTGTGTCACAGACTAGCAGCCACTACGCACAAACGAATTTAGTACAATTTCAGTTTTTTAGTTCACTTAAACAATGACGAATACTGTCACGCCAAAGGTTTTAGAAAATATTTTGCCGGTATTGCCAAAAAATGTGGGACATTTATTAAAGGAGCCCACAGAAATTGATTGTCCCTCCTGTCAGCAACATGGATTAACGCGAATTGAAAGGCAACCGGTTACGGTAATGCAAAATTTTGTTGCTGTAGTAAATTCTGCTCTTTGTTGGTAAATAAACGTACATCCATACAGTAGGCCATGCTGCTCTTACAACTTACCTGTTTGTATGTATTCTTCTGACATTAGCACTCCCATACGTTGGAGCGGTCGTTATGACATCAATCATTATTGCATCCAATGCGGTTGTTTTATTGGACGTTATATTACCTTGAGTTGGTACAAACGACAATTGTTTCGCATGCAACGTTCCGATGTGGAAGAGGAGAATCGATGGCAACGTTTTCATAAAATTGAAAAGGAACAATTGGACAAACAGAAGCAGCAACAACTGAAAATGGTCCCAAAGCAGACTCAGCAGCTGAAGGAAGTTGATGAGGAAGTAGTTTGAGTAAACAAATCCCAAACGCAAATAATTATTTTTTTTTAATACTTTTTGTTTTCTTTTATTTGAAATGAGTGCGTGTGCTGTATTGCGCTTCATAATTGTTACAGATTTAATAAACGGGTTTTTTGTTTTTCTCTTGAATTTTCTTTCAAGTTTTCTAGTGAGCGACAATTTGAATTTTTTTTTTTTAATGTTTTTTGTTTTTCATGAACTTCTTTGTTTGTGCTTCTTAAATGTGTGTGTGTGTGTGTGCCTGGTATGACATCATAATATGAAAAGTGAATTAAATTTAAAATTAGCATTAAATATTTTAATAAACGGTGTTCCAGTAAGAGTGCACTTTTTGATTTTATGTGTAACAGGTGCTGATGCCACATGTCGTTCGAATCCATGAGGTCACAACAACTCTTCCTGTAACGAATGGCGTTTATAGTCACCTACATTATATCCTCATCTTCAAAAAAGTAAGGCCTGCATAAGGATTTTCTTAACCTCAAATTTGACAATTTTGTGTATTTCAAGTCTTCATCGCAGAATATGACTCTTCGAAAAAATTTGTACTGACTTCAGTTTGCTCCACTATCCATTGAACAAATTGCAATTCAATAAAAAATCGTAGTTCTTTAAAAGAAAATATACATGTGATTACACCTAAGCCTCTTTTTACATGATTTTTTTTTACCACGAATTTATTACGATTTTTACACAATTTAGAGATGATAATTCAGAAATATTTCACAAGATGATAAACAAAATTATGCTGGTAATGGCGCTGATATTCCTTTTTTTTTCCAAATTTTATTTATTTTTTACAATATTTATAATTAATGAATTAAAATGTGTAAGCAAGCACTAAATATATGAAGTGACCTCTAAGAAAGTGCACTCTTACTGACACACCCTTTATAAAGAGTGAATGGTGATGGCCCTCTTCCATTCATTCGTTTCTATTATTCATAGCAACACCTATTCATACGTCTGGGACATCTATACAGGCATACCTCGTTTAGTGCTCATATTGCAATGCTGAAAATTGAGTGTTAACAGAAACAGCTTTAAAAGAGTTGCTATTTATACTAAAATACGGGCTAAAATTCCTAACTAAAACATTTCGGACTGCCATTCACCACTCATTTCCATCTCCAACATCAAGTTTTTTTTCTAAATTGTTTTTTTTATTTAATGAATTTTATTCAGTTAATTAAAATTACTAAAAAATTAAACATTTTGGAATTTTAAAGGGGAGGTCGTCTAAATTTGTAATCTATCGCCCAAAAACTCAGAAAAATCTTTGGATTATTTAAAAAAAATTTTTGAAATTCCCAGACCCCAGTACCTTTCTTCTGAGGGATTTTTACCATACCCCACTTTGCCGAGGTACCATTCCCGATTTTGTCCAGGAAATTTACCAAAATTAAGAAAGAATTTAATCTGTAGTTTCTAAACTTTCTGGAATTGTTTTAACATTTTCTCTGAGTGATTTTTATCATTGCTTATTTTGGCGAGTTACCATTCCCGATTTTTCAATAGAAACTTACTGAAACCCAACTGGTATGAAATTTGTAAGTTATACTCTTTCTGGAAGTGCTTTAACTCTTATGGAAAATTTTGTAGTTTTCATTCTATGATGCAAAACGGAAATTGCCAAAACCCTTCAGAGCAACAGCACTGGAGTATATGAAAATTTCAAAAACATTTTTAAAATGATCCAAAGTAATATTTGTATCGTAGGTTAAAAATATAGATGATCTCCGCTAAACTATTGCTTAAAACATTTAATATATGGGGTCCGCCAAATAACTTTTTTTTTTTGAAAATGCTATAAAAACATCGAGTGTAGCTTCGGCTGTGTGGCATGTAGAGCCGTCCTGTTGTAACCAAATGTTGCCAATATCCTCCTCTTCAATTCTTGTGAACAAAAATTCGTTCAACATGTCCCGATAACGATCGCCATTGACTAACGATCACTCCTTGCTCATTTTCGAAGAAAAATGGCCCAATTATGCCTCTGGACCAAAATCCGAACCAAACAATGACTCGTTTTGGGTGCGTCGGCTTTTCAATGTATGCCTGCGGGTTTTCTGTGCCCCAAATGCGACAATTTTTCTTGTTTACAAGATCAAAATGAGCTTCATCTGAAAAGATGATTTTTTTTTGGCAAAATCGGCATCTTCTGTAAGTCGATCGCAGGCCCACTTAGCGAAGCGAAAACACAACCACATTCTTTCAGCGGAAAGATAAAACTAATTATCTGTCAAATCAGACATGAGCTAAGTGTTACCATTCACGAAATAAGCACCAGTTGAAAAAAAAAAATGTTCGTTAGCGGACCCTATATAATAACGTAAGACGTATTTGATAAATAAGCCTTTAATACTCAAAATATATTTACAAATACTAAAAAACGTAATGGGGTACGTTAAAGCATATTTAACGCCGCATATATATCTTTACTCATTTAATTTTTTCTATAGTTTTGATATTATATTATAAAAGAATATGGAAAGTGAAAAATATTAATATTTCGCTAGCAGAGTGAAGGGTATATAAGACTCGGCACGGCCGAATTTAACTTGTTTTTCCTCTTACCTTAAAATTTAAGAGAATTAAAAAATAAATAAATACTTTCTCTCTCTCTCTCTCTCTCTCTCTAAGAACTGTTTAATTAGATCACTTTTTATTTTCAATGAATTTTCCAAAAATTCAAATCACTCACTAGTGATACTATTGCATATTAAGCAACGTCTCGCGCATAGTTAAGTGCCCCCTCATTAGCTTCACAGTATGCAACAACAAGTGGAATCAACTTTGGAGCGAGATAAAATCAAAATAAAATTAATACCGGCCGTCACTGCTGAAGAACGTAAACAAAATATTGTTGCTAACGTTGTTGTGGTAGAGGATATAGCCAATGACGAAGAAGTTGATTTGGTGCCGTACATAGATGAAGCGATAACTAACAGCAGTGCAATACAACTGCAGAGTAGCTTAAGAAAACTTGACAAGCCACGTTTACGTTATTATTCCGTGGGACCATCAACATATCGCATTAAATGTCCACTATGTCGCCAGCGTGCAAACGCAGCAGTTGTGCGTGCAGCCGGCTATAAGGATGCCACTTGTTGTTTATCAATGTTGTCTTGGTAAGTGTGAAACATTTGTGTGTATATACAATTTTATCAATTTATTTATTTATGTTTTTTTTTTGGTTTTGGAGTATTTTTCCCATATTTTGGATTTGTTGCATTTGCACTTGGTGTGGCTGTAATCGTGAATGGACTACAAAGGGTTTGTATTGTAGTGAATGTGGTGGCAAATTGGGCATTCAAAGGAAACCAAAGTAAACGATGATTTTTAATTAAACTTTAATTAAAAAGTTGTAAATAAGAAAGATTTTTGTTTTATTAATAAAATTATTTTGATTATTTATTAATTTTCCATTTAAATACACTGAGAAAACAAATACGGTTCTGACAACTGAAACTGCTTTCAAATTCGTTTCTAACTATCGAAATTGTTTTCTCAGTTGGTTATGCTTTTGAAGATTGAAAAGCATAATTTTGTTTGTATAATAATTTAAAACACTTTTGTTAAAATTTTGTTAAAATTTTTGTTAAAATTTATTAACTCAATAATTTAATTTAAAAAAAGTTATCAAAAAATAACATTAAAAATATTTTATACACAACAAAAGACAAACTCGCGTATACCGGCTGATAAATATTCCACTACAATTGAGGACGTCGAAATGAGCCCAAATATTCGCCACACTGAGAGCAATAGTGACGGCGTAAGCAGCAACGAAATATGCAACGTTTCATAATTGTTTTAGCATATTGTTTACAAAATGGACAGGAAACCTCATGAGGTACGGGTCCAACAGCAAAATAAACAGGTTGTGCTGGTGCAGACTCGATTTGCATGATGAACTAAAAGTACCAAAAGTTTTTTTCTTGTACTCTATATGATTTCATTTAATTGCAGAATTAATTAAGTGATTTAAATGAAAACGAGCCGTACTCACTTTATATTAAATTTAAAAAAAAGGAAAAAATAAATTGTGTATTAAAGCGCTTTGAATTGTATTGCCAAATGTTGCAGGAAACACTGTTTGGGAAAATGTATTTTAAACACCAAAAGTGTTAGGAATTTTTTTTTTCAAAAAAATTAAGAGAAACATTTAATGCTTTTAAGAGATTTTTTGTTTAAATAAAATTAAAATTTTTGAGAATATAATTTAGATAGATTTTTTTTTTTCATTTATATAGAAATCTATGTACTAAAATAAATCTTAAAAATTTTGTTTTTTGTTTATGTGTATAAACACAAAAAAAAAAAAAAAATTAATACAAAATTTTATTATGGTTACGAGGGCAGCTGAAGAATTATAAAATACAAATAACTTTTTGTATTTGGAATTTAAAAGTTTAACAAAATATTTATTAAACTTTCTTTATCCTTAATTCCAGAATTGTGTTGGTTATTTTAAATTTTTTCTTTTACTCATGATATTCTCATGAGTTATTTATTCAGTACAATAAGTATTGAAGGAGATAGCATGTCCATATGGACCATTTCATCAGAAGCTACTCTCAATCCTAAGTAGATTACTCTCACCGTTTCTTGGCAATTATTAGAACCTTTATATTGTAAAATAAATTGACTAAATAAGAATTATTTGTCAATAGTTCTAAAAAAATGCAAATATTCAAACAAAAAACTCAGTAATTATTGAATTGAATAAATAAACTTCCCAGCCAACATTTTAATATTGAAACTAAGCACAAATGAAGATTAATATTTTGTTATTTATTTTATTTTTTATTAGTTAGTTTTATTTGACCTTTTCTTTTTCTTTTTCTTTTAAATAATATGACTATTTTATTAAGCTTGAGGTCTTATTTTTTAAAAAAATATTTTTATATCAATATATCTTCCTGAAGAAGCTACAGAAATTGGAGCGAAATATTGAGATAAAAAAAATTTTTTAAAAATAAGACCTCAAGCTTAACAAAATAGTCATATTATTTATTTTATTTTTTTTTTTTAATTTTAATTTTTTATTATTTTTTTTTTTTTTTTTTGGAAAAAGTGATCTCCCCTCTAAAGTAATTTATTTAAAGATTTCTTACTGCATTAGAGATTTTTTATTTATATTATTAATGTTTAAGTTCTTTATATTGTGAATGTTATCTGCCGGAACTAGCCTCGTATATACACAATAAATGCCACATTTAATTAACAAAAGAGAAAAGTTAAATTAAAATTATTTTTAAAAGATCCATTAAAACAATTTGAAGACTAAAAATATTTCATCATTCGCTTATATTTACAAGGTGGGCTAAAATAAATCACCCTATTGGAAGATGCTTTTATTTTTTAATTGTGAACTAGACAGATGTAGAATATAAGTGAACAAGCCATAGAACGATACACTCCCCAAGAACGCAGAATAATCGAAGTGGACGATTTTTCGACCAAAATAATAATGAGCGACAAGGCTCATTTCCACCTCAGCGGGTACGTGAAAAAGCAAATCTATCGTTTCTGGGGCACCAAAAATCTACGAGTGATGCACGAGGAGCCATTACACCCGCTTAAAAAGACTGCATGGTGCACTGTTCACGCTGGAGGAGTCATCGGGCTGGTCAAATGACAACAGTGGACGGTGCGCGCTATAGGGCCATGCTAAAATAGAGTTTTCTGCCGCAATTGAACGAATTAGGACTATAGGATATGTGGTTCGAACAGGACGGAGCAACGGCACATATTTCATTTTAATTTAGAAGAAAAAATTAAAGCCAAACAACATCGGATGACTTCTTCTGGCCCACCTTGTACTTTTCCTTTTATTATCATGGTTTAGTTAATTTAACTTTTTTTAAAGGAGGAATTCTCATGGCACGCCCAAAATAGCAGCCACAATTTTTACAATAATGATTGCGATCACTGGAAGTACAGGGCAGCTTATAGTCCAGACAGCAGCAACAACACAGAGTTCTGTTAAATTAAAAAAAATAAAAAATTTTTTTCAAAATAAAGTGCAAGTACTTTTCTTTATGTAAACAAATGTGTTTCTTCTTACATAAATAAGCAGCCGAAAAATCTATTAATTTCTGTTGCCCACCATTTCAACTCGTCGACCACTTCACTTAGTTCTTCTATGCCACAGCTGGGGCATTTAATTAGGGCTGGTCGTTCAGTTAAATTTAAGTAAGTGCCTACTAAAGGCGTGGCAAAATTATTATAAATTTCTTGTTTCTTTTGGGCTCTAATCATTTTTTCTGCTGCCTTTTGAGCCTTTTTATCGATGACAACCTCTATATTAGCTGGTTTTTGCTCGTTTATTGTATCCATTTTTTTTCCTGTTGGCAATTTTATTTCACTTTACTGCACTTTGTTTTATTTTTGTTGAAATTTACTTTTTTATTACTTTCGTTTTAGTTTTCTTGCATACAAAATTTCTCTTTATTTTTTGTTTCTTCTTTGTAAGATTTAAAAAAAAAAATTAATTAATTAATTTAAATGCTTTTTCTAAGGCTATTTCCAATACAACTAAAAAATTTATACTGAAATCATTTTTATTTTGTTTAATAAAATCTTTAAAATTTTACTACTGCTAGAGAGCAAGAGTTGATGATGATCTTCTCTTCTCTGCTCTTCTTTTCTTTTCGCTCAGCTCAGCTTTTTGTTTACAAAATAAAAAAACTTTTTAAAGAATTTTTTATGATTCAAACAAAGTCTCTTTTGCTTAAAATGTAACATAAAGTTTGTTTGATTTATAAAAGGTGATTTTATAAGAACTATCGGAAATTCAAAAAAAAAAAAACACATAAAATTCAGAAAAATGCATGAAATATTTATTTGGATCAATAGTTGGGTCGATATAATTTAATGTTTGAAGATTATTTCATGCAAATGTTGGCCGCGGCTGTGCCTCAAATGGTCCATCCGCTTAGTCCAATTTTGGCATACTCTTTCCAACATTTCGGCCGGTATCTCACGAATAATGTTGGCAATGTTGGCTTCCAGTGCGTCAATCGAAGCGGGCTTGTCCCTATAGACATTAGCCTTAACATAGCCCCACAAAAAATAGTCTAGAGGCGTTAAATCGCACGATCTGGGCGGCCAATTGACTGATCCCAAGCGTGAAATAAACTGTTCACCGAACTCGCCTCTCAATTGGTCCATTGTTTCGCGTGCTGTGTGGCATGTGGCACCGTCTTGTTGAAACCACATGTCATGCAAGTCAAGCTCTTCCATTTTGGGCAAAAAAAAGTTTGTTATCATCGCACGGTAGCGCTCACCATTCACAGTAACGTTGTGATTCGCATCATCTTTGAAGAAATACGGCCCATTGATGCCGCCAGCCCATAATCCGCACCAAACGGTTGTTTTTTGTGGATGTATTGGTAGCTCTTGCAATGCTTCTGGCTGCTCTTCACTCCAAATACGGCAGTTTTGCTTGTTCACCAGAAATGAGCCTCGTCGCTGAACACAATTCTTCGATAAAAAAGTGGATCTTCATCTAACTTTTCAAGAGCCCATTCACCAAAAATTTGGCGTTGTGGTAGGTCGTTTGGCTTCAATTCTTGCACCAGTTGTATCTTATAAGGCTTCACACCCAAATCCTTCCGCAAAATTTTCCACGTAGTGGAGTAACAGAGGCCCAATTGCTGCGAACGGCGCCGAATCGATAATTCACGGTCATCACCAACACTGGCCGATACGGCTGCGATATTTTCTTCAGTTCGCACTCTACGTAAGCGTGTTGGTGGTTTAATGTCCAACAATGTAAATTTGGTGCGAAATTTTGTTACAATAGCCCGAATAGAAGCCTCAGTAGGTCGATTAAACTGACCATAAAATGGAAGAAGCGCGCGATGAACTTTCTTAACAGAGCACGCATTTTGGTAATAAAATTCAATAATTTGCAAGCGTTGTTCGTTTGTAAGACGATTCATGATTAAATTATAGACCAAACTGAAGATGTTTGACAGTGACACAAGATACAAAACATGCGTGAGCTGTCAAAACTAGTGTTGCCAAAAAGATAATAGCAAAAAAATCACTCTTTAGTATTAAATATTATTAGTGTTGTTCTGTATACCGATTCCGAATTTTTTATTCGGTTTTAAAAAATTTCAGCACCTGTTACTGTTACTATTTCATTTGCGAATTTTTTTCAAATAATTTTTTGATTTATTTCGGCTGAGGAAAAACCAGAAAATAAAATTATTTAGCAAGCTAGCCTATCATAATGGGGTCGCTGATTGGATTCCTGAGCAGCTGCTCATAGTTACTATTTCTAGTTAACAACTTTAGTCTTAGAATTAATTTCTTACATTAAATATTAATAATAATTTAAAGATCAAAAAAAAAAAAAAATAATAATAATAATAATCATTTAGTTAGAAAAATATATATTTTAATTCTGTTCGGATTACAGATCTTAATTAAAAATGTTAGCAGTACCGCAAGAAGAAGAATGAATGCTGTCTACAGAAGTAATCGTACCATAAAATATCGAAATCGTAGTGAAAAGTAAGCTTCTATTGCAATAAAACGGCCACACATGCAATAATTGCCTTATTATGGACGATGAAATCTATGTAAAAATGAACTTAAAACATTTGCCAGGTGAAATCTTTGTGTTCCAATGAAACATGGAGATGCCAAATACACAAAAATGGAAAAATTTTGTAAAAAAATTATTATTTGGCAAGCAATTTGCAGTTGTGGTCTAAAAAGCACGCTATTTATTGTCTCTTCAACAATGAGAGAAGAAATTTATATTAAAGAATGCCTGCAGAAACGATTGCTGTCTGTAATTAAAAGCTAGGACTATCTAGTACAATTTTGACCAGATTTAGCATCTTGTCATTATTCAAAAGCTGTGCTGGACTGGTATCAAAGACGCCAGGTCGATATAACTGTTCACAGCTCGGACTATTGTTAAAGAGAAATGAAAGAAAAGTGGTGCTGTTTTTGGTGATGCCAAAAATATGTTGAAAATTTAGAACAAATATGCAGCGCAGTTAGATCAGAATGTTGCGCAGAAATTAAGACCAAAAACCGGAAAATTCATAAGAGGAAATTAATTGTAATTTTTTGTTAATATTTTCTGAAAAAAAAAAAAAAACAATAAAGAACTTATTAGTAAGTTTTATTTGACCTTTTTCTTTTTAATTAAAATGGCTATTTTGTTAAGCTTGAGGTCTTATTTTTCAAAAATTTATTTTTATATCGATATTTCGCTCCAATTTTTGTAGCTTCTTCAGGATATAATATTAAAATAACATATTTCAAAATTTTTTTTTTTTTTGTTGACAAAACTAAATTAGGGTTTTCAATAATAAGGTCATCCCAAACAAAATTTGAAAAATATTTAAAAGTAATATGTTAAAAATGTATATATAAAACAATTGTTATAAAAATGTATGTGTTAAATGAATTATGTATGTATGTAACAAGTAACAATTAACATTTTTTTTTTTTTTTTTTTTTTTTTAATAAAAATATTAAATAATAACATAATTTTGTTAATATGCTCAAATAAATATATAAAATTATATATTTGTACATGGACACACTTATTTGTATATAAATAATATGTGCATATTAACAAAAATATATAACAAAATTTATATTTGTTTATTAAGTGTCTATAATTTTGAGCTATATTTTATGTATCAGACTTAAAATTTATTCTATGTGTTGTAGGTGTATTAATTACTTGTAACATTTCTAATGTGTACCTTCTTTTATAATTATTTTCTATATTTAAAACTGAAACATTTTAAAAATTAGGAAAATGATTTAATTCAAAACAATGAGATGTTAATGCCGTTTTTTGTGAAGAAATGTTCCTATACTTTTGATCCGATTTATGTCCAGCCATTCTAGTCTTAAGTTTATTTTTTGTTGTACCTACATATACTTTGTCACAAGTTTCATTTTTATTACCATCACATGGTATTCTATAAACTACATTTGACATATCAAATTTCTCTATTCTATCTTTAGTTTTACTAAATAATGTATTTAAAGTATTGTATGTTTTGTACGCCATACGGAATTTTTCTCTATCATAAATCTTAGTATTTATTAAACGTTCTGACAGTCCTGGTATATAAATAATTGATTTATAAGAAACCTGTTCATTTAAATGAATTATATTATATCTTCTATTCCTATAATACTCTCCAATTAATTGATAAATTAAAAAATCTGGATAATTATTATCTTTTAAAATATTCCTAATTATTATTTTATTTTTGAAATGAAATTCGCTATCACTAATTGTCAGTATCCTGTTAATTAAATTTTTAGTTGTGTTCATAATAATTTTTTTACTATGTTTAGAAAAATAATTTATTAATCTTCCTGAAGCTGTTGGTTTTTGATACCAATCTACCAATAACTTATTACCTCTCCTAATTAATAATGTATCCAAGTATGGAAGTTTGGAATCTAATTTTTACGTTGTAAACTTAATATGAGAATCAAAATTATTTTTCTAAACATAGTAAAAAAATTATTATGAACACAGCTAAAAAAAAAAAAAAAAAAAAAAAAAAAAAAAAAAAAAAATTTTAATTGTTACTTGTTACATACATACATAATTCATTTAACACATACATTTTTACAACAATTGTTTTATATATACATTTTTAACATATTACTTTTAAATATTTTTCAAATTTTTTTTGGGATGACCTTATTATTGAAAACCCTAATTTAGTTTTGTCAACAAAAAAAAAAATTTTTTTTTGAAATATGTATTTTTAATATTATATCCTGAAGAAGCTACAAAAATTGGAGGGAAATATCGATATAAAAATAAATTTTTGAAAAATAAGACCTCAAAATAGCCATTTTAACAATAAAGAACTATAAATTTTGCGCATAGTAGTTTTGTAATAGTGTTATTCAATTTCTTATGCCAACAATGCTTTACTTACTTTACTTATATGATTAAGGAAAAGAAAAAATAGAAAAAGATTCCCCTTTCAACAAAATTTTGTCATTTTTTAAAAACCTTTTTGAATTCATAATATTCTTATGAACAAAAGTCAAACTCTTAATAAAAACCTAGATTTTTGTGACTATGATTATGGCCCTTTATGTTTACGGTAATCATAACATTTTTAATATATGTATACGAGGGCAGATTGATATTTAAGCTACCTAAGTAGGAAAAAAAATATTTTTTTTTTACAACCATTTATTTCTCAACATAGTCTCCTTTTAGCTCAATACACTTAGTAAGACGATATTCCAACTGTTTTATACCATCTGAATAATACGATTTCCTGCAACCCTCAAAATACGCATTAGTTTCGGTAATCACTTCTTCGTTTGAGATGAATCTTTTTCCTGCGAGCCATTTTTTCAAGTTTGGAAACAGGAAAAAGCCACTAGGAGCTAAATCTGGACGATCAATCAATTCTAAGTGTATTTCACGTAATTTTAGCATCGTATCTAATGCTGTGTGAACCAGTGCGTTGTCTTGAAGAAAATCCAAACGCGGCACCCATCTTGCCGATAGTTTTTTCATATGCACACGTTCATATGATATGATATGTTTACCATTTCAACAATCTCACGTAACTTGACTCGGCGATCATTCATAACGATATCGAGGATTTTCTTGATATTTTCTTCAGTAACCACCTCTTTTGGTTTTTCTGTTGATGGTATTGTTGCAGTGCTTGTTCGGGCTTGTTTAAATTCACCAATCCAATATTTTAATATTTTATTTTACGGAGCAGACTCACCGTAATGTTTATCGAGCTTTTTTTTGTCTTTTTCGCCGTTTTCCCTTTCAAATAATAGTGTTTAATCACTGCACGAAATTCACTTTTTTTCATTTTTCAAGAAACACAAAAGTTGCTTACTTCAAACGACTACAACAAATAAACTAATCGATGAATTTGGGTAACATTTTAACAGCTGACGATTGACAGATCGCAATTTCTAAAAAAAAAGAGTTTTTTTGTTTTCGCTGTCATCTAGCGCTAGGTAGCGTCAATATCAATCCGCCCTCTTATTAATGAATAAATTATATATCATGGATAAATGGGTAAAAATAACTGAAACATGTTTAACGTGATCACAACGTACACACACCACACACACTTAATAATGCTTAGATGCTTCAAATCAACAATAATATATTTGTGGAGAACAAACTATGCTTGCGGTGACCATATTCAACCATATTTTTTTTTAATTACAATTTTCTGCGTATTTATTGAAGAGGCGTGGCATTTAACATTTTCTAATGCTATTAATTCTTAGTCCAATAAATGAAATATTTTTTATAGACTAATGCTCTTATCCAAAAAAATTTTACGTAGACTTTAAAGTAAAATTTATGAAAAATACATATGAAAATTTTCCATAACGTTGACTTTAAAGTCTACGGTAATTTTTTTGGATAAGGGGCTAAAGCTTGGGGGTTCCTTTAGCAAACATTTGAGACTTTTGTTCATCTAAATTAAACTGAAAATTTTGTGCTATAGATAAATTTTTAAAGAAAGTATGAAAAGGAAGCTAAAAATGTTAGCCTACCATATTTATTAGTCTTTTTCACATTCAAACGGGACAGATAGGTATATATTTTCTCTACAAGTGATTTTAATAAAATGATGCTATAAAAAAATCAATTGTTAAATTTTTGTTTTTTTGGTCATGTAATTTAACAATTTACCATCCAAACGGAATAGTTTCACATTTAATTGGCAGAAGCCTAAGAAGATCATAAGCTTTGTGAGTGTAGCTCAATTGGCAAACTTCTTGTTGGTGCCCAGTAGACCTGTGTTGACAGAACCCTAGTTCGTTCGTTCGTTCTTATGTTTTGAAAAAAGATTTGTGATTCCATTACTCTTTCATAATAAAAACAATTTGGCAATATTATTTATGTTTTTTATTATTATTTAATATTAATCAAGTTTAAGATCTCAAAAAATTGTTTTTATTTAAATTTTCCTATATTTCGACTTTGTTTTTAAAGTCTTCTTCAGGAAATTCTTTTGGGAAAATTTAAATAAAAACAATTTTTGAGATCTTCAACTTGATTAATATTAAATAATAATAAATTTATAAGATCGAATAATTTACTAAAATTATGAAGCCATAATCATAGTCACAAAAAAAGTAGGCTTTTATTAAGAGCTGACTTTTGTTCTTAAGAATTTTATTAATTTAAAGTCGTTGTTAAAAAGATACCGACTTTAGTGTGACTATGATTATGGCCCATTATGTTTTTTATTTTATATCTGTTCTAATAAATAATAATATTTTTTTTTTTAAAGCGGATCACAATCTTTATTTATATCATTTTTTGTCGTTTGGTCTTTGCTTTCCTCGTTCATGTGTTTCAACTGGGATATTTAATAAATGATCGATTGAATGAAAAAGACCGGTCACTAAAATAAACGACTTGGCACAGGTCTCGTTCAAAGAGAAATAGTACAGCTTTCACTGAATAAGGCCCATGAGCTGTGTAAAAGATAGACCCTGAGTGAGATAATGATTTTATTTTGGAAAAAAAAATACACAAGATGGCCTTATACTCTATCGGTACTATTAATTAGAAAGCTGGCATAAGAAGAACATTCTATTTATAATAAAAATAAAGCCTTCATAGAATTTTAAAAAAATTTCATTAAAACCTCTTGTAACATAACATTTACTTTTACTCTGAATTCGGTACACATATAGAGGATATGTTAATATTTTCAATTTACGGTTTTCCTGGAACATCAATAATTTATAATGTTTTCATTTTAAGAAACCAAACCACTTGTATTGACATGTACCGTATAAACATATAATTTTCAAGTACATATTTCAAATGGTAAACAAAAATTTTATAAAAGAAAAAGCATTAATAAATAAAGTATAAAAAAAAACTATATAAACGTTTGTTTAGATTAAATAAAAAAAAAATAAATATGAAAACTTATAAGAAAATTCATTGTCTAACTTAAATTAAATTTTATTATAAACGTAATAATTGTATGAGTCATTTAATAGAGGAAAAACCGAGAAGGGTATTTTGATATTCATGTGTGTAGAAATTATTTAGTATTTTTCCAATTTGGGCATAAACGCAAGTACACGCTTTTGGGCAAAATAATAAACAAACAGTTTCTTTCTTTTGTTGTAGTTTGAGTACTAGTGATTTGAATAAGAAATATGACGAGATGTGGGGAAAACGTTCTTTTTTTTTTTTAAATAAATTCTTTATAAAATTAAGGCTGAGGTCATACTATTTGTAGATGAGAGTACAAGTAGACCAAATTGCGCACAATTACAAACGAGAAGAAATGTTTATACAAATAAATCACATTGAACTCTCCACTCAAGAATAATTTAATAATTAGTTGACCATGAAATTTCCAAGCAGATGTTTCTGAGCAGAGCTGTGAAACATTTTCAGTAATGTTTTACATATCAAAATATTGATTTAATTTTTGTTTTGGCTTATAGGAAACGAACCATCCAATCATTGTCAAAAAAATTTATATGAAAAACACATATTAGCTCCGATGCTGTACTTTTGTGGTAAAGTTCGGGCAAATGAGAGTAAGGAAAAATAACTCTCAATTAGAGATTAAAATATTTAAAATCAAATTTTTTGACACTTTAATACAAGACAGCATAAATAAAAGGCGGCAGCAAAATTAAAATCATACTAAAGTCGGTATTTTTTTTAAAAACGATTTTGCATTTATAAAATTCTTATGAACAATTAATTAATAAAAACCTACGGCCCATTATTTTTCAAAAATTAAAAATTTGGAATTGACTTTAATTTTTCAAAACTTTTTAATAATAATGGACCATAATCATAGTCGCAAAAAAGTAGGCTTTTATTAAGAGCTGACTTTTGCTCATGAGAATTATATGAATTTAAAGTCGTTTTTAAAAAGATAGCGATTTTAGTGCGACTATGATTATGGTCCAATATTTTTATAAAAAAAAAATATTGTTTAAGCTTTTATTTCTTTTTATATATTTTAATTATTAACAAAATATTAATCTTTATTTGTGCTTAATTTCGGAATTGAGTTGGGTTATTTGAAATTTATTCTTTTACTCATGATATTCTTATGAGTTATTTATTCAGTACAGGGGATAGCATATCTATGTGAAGCATTTCATCAGACGTTACTCTGAATCCTCAGTAGATTACTCCCAAAATTTCTTGGCAAAAATTAGAACCTTTATATTGCAAAAACTATTGACTAAATAAGAATTATTTGTCAATAGTTCCAAAAAGATTCAAATATTCAAACAAAAAACTCAATAATTATTGAACTGAATAAATAAACTTCTTAACCAACATTTTAATATTGAAAAATATATATTCTATTGTTATTCTTTTCTTCTCTACTCGACATACGATTTCGTGCAGGAATGCTGGACGTCCTTAAGTAGGATAACAGGTGGTCACCCTTATTTGTGTACATGGACATTGGATCACTGCAGGGAACTGTAGAAAAGATAACCTGGAAAGAGCAAGGTCGTGGCTGCCAAAGCAGAATATCCACATGTCTCTCTCGGTTTGGAAATAGCAGATCAAGTGATTTTCTTACTTGAAACAGAGTTTAGATGGATGAATGAACAGAAGTTCAGTTTAGTGAGGCTAATCTGGTCCAGACTAGATAGTAATAATGGCAAGGATTTACTGGGGCTTTAGAAAGTACAGTTGAAGAATGTGTTGCGGCAATTACAGTTTTGGCATTCATGTGAAGAGCATGAGTTTACCATCAAATGACTACTGTAGAAGTAATCGGGGCAGAAAGAGGAGGAAACTGTGAAACACCTTCTCTGCCTTTTCCCATCACTAGATGAGCTTTACTTTGTTGCCTGCCTAAGCTATCGACTACTGTATGCTTTCTGAATTGCTGAGTAGTAAAAGAAGTAGTCACTACCTAGTGATATATACCACCCTTTGCTTCAGCTCTCTGCTATCTGTCCCTCTTTTTCTTCCTTATACTTCTTTTGCAAATATCAATAACTTTTATTACGAACATTCGTATAGAAGACACAGATAGTATAATGATATCAAATATAATCAAAAATATTCGGTACGTTAAAAATTATTTATGTGCTGTTAACTTCGTCGCAAACTTTGAATATTTTTGTTGGAAAGTTACTGAATACCGAATTCGATAAAATATCGTTATAACTGTTTCTTCTATACGAATGTATGAGTTACTGAATCTCTCTACGGAGGACCAAGTGATCCTCTTTCTATTTTCTTATTAGGGCGCCCTATGCGACATAACCTAACCTATGCTAAGGAACAATTTTCAATAAATTAAAGGTAATATTTGAACTGCTATATTTGAAAGTGGTATAAGTCCACTTATAACGGTATAAAGACATCATCTAATAAGAATTAATGCTGATTCATTTCAAAAAATAAGTGGAGTTATACCACTTTCAAATATAACAGCTCATTTATATAATTAAAAAAAATATTTCTTTAAATTAATGAACTATTTTAAAATAAATAAATGAACTATTTCATTAAAGTAATAAAAATATTTTTTGTTTTAATAAAATGAAATATTTTAATTAATTGAATGAACTTTTACATTGAATGAAACCCTTTATTAAATTAATGAAATATTTTAATTAAAGAAATTAATTATTTAATTAAATTAATGAAATATTTTAATTAAAGAAATTAATTACTTAATTAAATTAATGAAATATTTTAATTAGTGGAATGAATTATTTCATTAAATTTAGTGAACTATTTTAATTATTTTAACAAAACCCTTCATTAAATTAATAAAACATTTTTATATCTTTTGAGAAAGTTATTGCATTATAACCAAGCTTAGTTTCAGTAAATAAATGAAAAGTTACAGATATTACAGGGCACCGAATAAAAATAAATAAATATTTTTAATGCCTAAAGAGTTTTTTAGTCGAATGTCAATGAAAATTATTTATTTTATTGTCTTAAAAATTAAAATTTTTTTAATTGAATCAATGAGAAAATTCGGAGTAAAAAGTTTTTAAAATAATACGAGCAAGTATGGCGGTAAATTGAGGATTTACTTATCGAGGTTCAGCTGCATGTGCATTTGTATATATTAAAAAAAAATTGTTAAATTTATTTTCATTTCAAAAACCATAAATAAAATTTGTTAGCAAATTTTTTTAACATAAATAATTTTTTAAATAAAATTTGTGTTTGTTTTGAGTATAAAAATCTCGTTTCCTTTTTACTGATTTGCAAGCAAACGTAAAATGATTTTTAAATTGATTCGTGCAAATACCGTTCATGTTTGAATTAGAATTTTATTTGGTACAAAATTTGTATTTCATTTAAATTCTATTGATATCGAGTGCCGTAATTTGGTCTCAGCTCCAAAGGCTTGACAAGTTTTTGTTTAGTTTGTATTTAATTTTTCTAATTAAAAATAATATTTACTGCCTGCATTAAACAAATCACATTTTGAAGAGCAAACAATTATTTGCATGTTACTCTTTAAAATTCTAAATTTAAGAGAATTTTTTTAACATTTCGAAAATGATTAATGAAAAATGTTTGTGAATTTTTGTTTGAATTCATTTAGTATAGAAATCAACATTGAACAGCATCGCCCATAATGGTCGCAGTTGAAGAAGAGACGTGTAAAGAAATCATTTTGCCGCGACCACCACCTTCGATAATCAAACCTGTTGATTTGACGAGCGTTGGCTTTTTAGAAAAAGATCCCATTTATATTACTTGTCCTTCATGTTTTGCAGAATCTGTAAGTGTGGTACGTTTAGAAGTTGTTACGTGTTGGCAGAAGTTTTTAAAGGCCACCAATTTGTGGTAAGTCTTACATCCAATAGATAAAAAACCATTTAAGAAATGTGATCTATTCTCTATGTATTGTCTTTTGCAGTCAAACTTCCGATAGTCGTCATGATATCAATCATTATTGTGGTATTTGTGGTTGTTATATTGGACGTTACGTTTCTCTGAGCTGCAGTGAACGTTGCATATCAAAACAAGCCCGCAAGAAAGCCACTAATGATGCCATGACCTTGAAAACTAAGCCGAAAGATTGTGCAGAGCATATGCAAAAAGCCAGAGAAAGAGTTAAAATAAATCGTGCAAAGGAAAAAGCAAAACGGAATGTTAAGAAACAAGAAAACACAGCCAATGATTCTGTTTAAAAAAAGAATTTTATAATTTTCAAAAAATTAAAATAAAAACAACTAAAAATTATTATAGAAAACGTAAAAGTACTACTGAATAAATTAAATTGCATAAAATTAAACGCTGCACAGTGACGTCTAATTTAAAAAAAGTGGTAATAAATATAGACTTTTTAAGCTACTGCACGGTTTTAAATGTAGTAGTCTAGAGTTCGTAGTAGATTTGCATTATATGATATAGAGGATCGTCTTAGATATTTCAGTGCTACGGGGTAAGTCTAGACCACTTGACTATGCTACAGCGAGCTCTTGATTCCACGCAAAATCTAATTAACACTCTTCGCTCAAAGAAAGAAGAAGGTTGAATATGGTCACCGCAAACATAGTGTGTTCTTTACAAAAATATTATTATTAATTTGAAGCATCTAAACGTTATTCTGATCACGATAAACATGTTTCTAGTTATTTTTAACTATATTATGTTTAGCGACTTAGATCAACCATATAATTATCATAATATGTTTAATAAAATTTTACTTGAAATCATAGATATGTTCATAGCAAACATAATAATGATAAAAATATGGTTGAATGAAAATTGTTTTCTATTTTGTCTCTTCCGCAACCATGTAAATAAAATGAGTATAAAACAAAAACTTAATCGTTCAAACTCAACTGAGCTTTGTGGCTGAAGTGGTTGAGTGGCGAGTTAATACTTCTTAACTAAGTGTTTGAAAGTTCGAGCCCTGGTAGAGTCAACTAAAATATAAAAGCATAAATTTAAACCTAAGCCCCGATGTATTATGTATGTAATAAATAAATACAAATTGATAGAAAATAAAAATCAATGGAATAAAAAAAACTTTATTTATACAAAAAATTTAAATTAAATTTTTTTAAAATCATATTAAAATATGTATGTATTAAAAAAAATTTCTTGCCTTGATCGGGGGTTGAACCGCAACATCTGCAGTTGAAAGCTATTTTTAGTATCTTTGATTTAAAAATTTATATGGTTAGAAGCAATCATAAATCTAACCATGCTATGTTTCCACCAGAATATGGTTGCCTCAACCATATTTTTTCTTTGCGTGCTTAAGCGCCCTACCATATATTGAGGCAACATTTTTTTCGCATGACTCTAACTTGAGAAATATGATGTGAACTATCTTCTTTATCTATTCATAAAAGTTATGCGCCTTCTCATTAAAGTCTAGAGAACATTTCCAAAGGTAATGTAGTACACATGCTATTTGCTCCGGTTACGCAAAACAGATTACACTGGTCGACAAAAATAAACTTTTTGTGTGTAACATGAAAACTTTTGTCTTGCTATGTTTAGGACAAGGATATGGATAATATAAATAAAATTAAAATGCTTCCAATACGAATAGTTTTTTTGTAATTAGATGTTATATAAATTTAGAAAATTTGAGATTTTGTTAACAAAAGTAAGTTATTTTATTATGTTACAGTATTAATTTAAATAAAATTTTATGATTTTCTGCTGTATTTTGCTTCAGGTACATCTCGTTGTAATGTCCAACAGTAATCCGCTAGCATACGTGGACTCCACTTGCCCTGGTATCGTTTTTCCATGGTAGAAATGTCTTGGTGGAATCTTTCACCATGTTCATCGCTGACGGCGCCCAAATTTTCAGGAAAAAAGTCTAAATGTGAATGAAGGAAGTGTATTTTCAATGACATATTACAACCCAAAGCCTTATAAGCAGATAGCAGCTCCGCGACAATAGTTTTATAGTCATTTGATCGGTGATTTCCTAAAAAATTGAAAGTTACTTTCATGAAAGATTCCCAAGCAGATTTTTGCAAATCACTAAGTTTTTCTTTAAATATGTCGTCTTTCATCAATTGTCTGATTTGTGGGCCAACAAATATCCCCTCTTTAATTTTTGCGTCACTCAATTTAGGAAACTTTTCCTTCAAATATAAAAAGCCGTCACCACTCCTGTCCATAACTTTCTGGTGGTTCTGGTACAGGTAGTTCCTCACTATGAAGGATCGGTCTTTTAGCAGATGGCAGGTCAGGATATGTTATTTTATTTTTTGTTTTAATTGTGATACCTTTCGTATCAGTAACACAAAAATAACAATCAGATGAGTGATTCGTTGGTTCTGTCCAAATTACGGGGATTGCAAATGGCATAGATCGAGATCTCCTCGCCCATCCAGTAAGAAGATCGACACATGTAACACAGCAGATGTGTGGAACCCACGCTTTGTCTTGCTGTCCGACGGCAAAGCCAAAATACTGTTCATATAGCTTAGTCACTAATGGTGTCAAATTCCTTCGCTGAGTTTTAAAAGTAATGTTACCACAAATATAACAAAACCTGTCAGGATCATTTTTGCACTTTCTTGACATTATTTAACAGTCGCTTAACTCAATAAATAGAAAAAAAAACACTATACTATTCACATAAATAAAATCTCTGAATGCAAAAGTGGAACAAAAGTGGTTAATTTTAAATTTTACGGGTAGTAGCTGTAACACGAAAACTAGAACTGATGGAATCAAAATAAATACGGTGATAAAATGAGGGTATTTAGGTAATTCCAAATTGGTAAGTACTTTTCTTGTTACAAAATTTTGTTGACCAGTGTTATCTATCCGATGCACCTTGTTTCAGGTTATCTGAGCTTATTGTTATTTTAGTTTCGCCTTCCTTCTTCTTACAAACCGACTACTTCAGAATTTTGTGTTTTATATTGAGGCGGCTTGTGCAAACTCCTCAGGAGACTTAGCCTACCATTGGTGCTATTGTAGATCTGTAGAAGACCTACATAGTTTTTTATCGTAAAGATTATATTTTTCTAAATGTGTGAAGATAAATAAGTCTAGTTAAATACGTTTTTTAAAAATATCGCATGCGATAAAAAAAATTCCATACATATTCTTCACATATACTGAATTTAAAAGGGTTTATAGAGAGATGAAGCTTAGTATGACCAAACCCTTCTATCTTAAAGCTTGGGACACATATCATTTTAAAGAGGAGGCTGTCTAGATTTGTCATCTGCCAAATTACAAAAAAAATTACTTTGGAGTATTTTTAAAATTTTTTTTTTTTTTGAAATTTCCTCACACCCTAGTACTTTTTTTCTAAAGACATATTGGCAATTTCCGTTTTGCCTCATAAAATAGAAACTACGAAATTATCTGAAAATGTTAAAACACTTCCAGAAAGCTTACAGCCTACAGATTAAGTTTCCGGAAAGAGGCTATAGTAGAACTGGTTACATTTTTGGTCACAACTTGCTTAGTTTTCAAGATATTGACTTGATTTATTTTGCGTTGGCTTTAATTCAATGTTTTTTTTTGCGGATAGTGTGAAAATGAAAAAATTATAAAACTATAATTCTTATGAAAAGAAAATCTAACGAATACAAATGTTAAAATCACTTAGTTGTTTGCTTGTTGTCGTTAGGATATTTTTTCCAGCGAGTTTTCTTTGAAACATGCAATTAATTTATGAAACGGCTATTGGTATATTGAAAAGGTTTACGTTAAAAAAAGTAAAGCCTAGCGAACGATAACTTATAAGTTAGTAAGCATCTTTTTCAATTGAAAATGAGTGACTGACTTTCTTTTGCTTTCACTTCGGTTTTTTCCCTTGTATTTTCTTGGTTTTGGTGCTATTTTTTTTAATACAAAAAACACTGCTTATTCTGGACTCAATTTAATATTTTCTTTATGGTTTACATAAAAGTGTAATAAACAGAAAAGTTCTTTCAAATAGCAAAAGCTTAACTTCAATCCATTCCACGCATACATACATAAATATTAAAAGTTCAAGTGCTGTGTCTGCCACCATTTTTATTTAGTTTAATTTTAGAGGGAGTTGCTGCAATTTCATTTTCTTCTTGATTTTCATGGGATTTTGTTGATTTTGGGTTATCTTCTGAATTTGTTAAGGCATTCATATCTACGCCCAGCCAAGAGCTGTATTTCTTGAGGTTTTGTAAACGGGCCACTGTTTCTGTTGGCAACTCTTTACCATCTATTTTAATGGAAGGCAAATGTGGTGATTTTCCACTATTAAATGCTGGACTTGGTGGCGGTGATTCATTTTCCAATAATTTATTCTCATCTACATTTTGATTTCTATCGGGACTAGCTGCCTTTTTAGTTCTCGTATTGCGACATGTGTGAACATGCAAACGATTTGGTTTTATGCAATTTTTCTTGTGATCATATAAACCTAAAAATGTTTTGCATTTTGCACAAAACAGATACTCGTTATTTTGGGGGGCTACAATCCAAGGTAGAAAACAAAATGGCCAACAACTTAAAATGCAACAGGCTGTCCATTCACTGTAGGTAAAACGTACAGCTTTTGTTTTTATTAAAGGTCTTTTGTTGCAGCCACATTTGGGACACAAAATACAGCCATTTGCTGGGCGCCATTTTGCAATGGAAGCACGATATAGAGTATACTGAAATGGCTGTTGTAAAGCTTTTCTAGATGCAGATGAGGGAGAGTTTAATCTGTAACGGCGTGTGTAAAGAACTTGGGCATTTGGATTGTGAGGTGTGTATTCGCACTCTCTAATTTCCGGATACTTTTCCACTGTAAAAAAGGATGATTAGGATATGAAAAAAATTTTTTTTAAGTAAATTAAATAAAGTTGAATTGACAGTTGGACAATGAATGATTAATCAAAAAATCTATTTCTGTTTTTGTTTTGCACGCAAATGAACGCTTGTAATGAGCGCAAAGCCAATAATTTTATTTCTAAAAAACTACTTAAAAAACTTTCAAGCCTGCGACAAACGTTTATAAAACGTTTCGTTACTTGTTGCCAACAGAATTTTCGTCTGAATTAAATATTTTTGAAGTTAAAATTTTTTTTTCCAGAAACTAAAAAAAATTTGTCCGAAAAAAATTTTTGCCCGGGCAAAATTTTTTAATTGAAAGTATTTTTTAAAGTAGTTCTATGTTTTTCTCTTAAAAAGAGATGACAAGCTACGAGTAAATAATATTCCTTGCGAACAAAAATTTTGTCCGGACTATTTCTTTTTAAATTTGAAATAATATTTTTTTTTTCTCTTGAAACGAGATGCCAAAAAATTTGTCTGAACCAAATTTTAGTCTGGACAATTTTTTTAGTTTAAAAACTCCTATTATATTTCTCTCACAGAGAGACGTCAAAATATATATAAAAAAAGATATGTTCATGCAAAAATTTTGTTCGGAATGCAGCTTGAAAGTGTTCAGCTGTTTATACAGAAACAGAAAAAAACTTGTTCTTATTGGTGCTATGAATTCAACTTACAAATTTCTGATGTGATTGAGAATTTTTTCAAATCAATATCTTTAACATATTGCGGTTGTCTGGGCTTTTGATTTTCTACACCTGAATTTTCATCAATTTTAGTTTCATGTTCTGAATTAACACTATTTCTTTTACGGTTCATGTGTAAGCCGGTAAATCGCTTTTGCCCAGTTTCGGTATCAACAATATCAATTTCAGGATGATCGAAACGTATGTGCTCCAACAAAATAGCTGCATCGTAAGGAGAGCATTTCAGTACCTTGTCACATTTTAAGCAACGTACAAAACCTTGTTTTTTCCAATGCTGTGCAGACTCATCATTGATCATTTTTTTTTTATCTTAGGGAAGCTTTTGAAAAGCGGATTTTTTTTAAATGTTCACAGCAATTACTTTAAAAAAGAGTTTATTTATTTTTTTTTTATTACTGACAATAATTTCGAAATATTTTTTCTTTTTGGTTTGTAAAATTCGTAGGGTGTTGTGTGTGTATTAAAAATGTTTTAAATAATTATGGTTCACTTTGCTCAGAATTAAATCTAAAAATCACCATTCTTGGGCCAGCCATACTACTTTGAAGCTATTGCTTGTTTACGAGATCGCAAAGTTTATTTTTTGCTTGTGCGAACGATGAAAAAATTTTGAAATTTTTTAGCAATTTTACAACTTTATTGCAAAGTTAATGAACATGTTGTACATTTTTCTGCTACATTGTGCTGCTACTTTGTGTATTTTTTTGATTTTCATAGGGCTTTGTATCAGCAATACTTAGTTTGATGCTCATTTTTTATATAGGTTGGTCCAACCAACACATGAATTTGAAATAAAACTTAAAGTTTTCAGAGAATTATCTTAATTTTTTTTATTATGATAGAAGGATCAATGACAGTTATGTGTAAAACAAAATATCGGCCAAATGCTTGCATAAAAATTTGAATTTCTTTTTTAAAGCCTATAAATAAAAATTAATAGCCGAATATGTTGCTAAGCATAAAACTTTATATTAGTTGGATTAACTCATTTAACTTTAGTTTTCACAGTTTTTCTAACGCCTCAGGAAGGTTCTTATAAGGAAAAAATTTTAATTGTGAGAAAATAGTAAAACAACACTTTTACTTTGATGTTGGATAAATTAAATTAAATGGATGCATAATTACGCCAGTTTAAAAATTTAAGTCAACTTTTAGATCAGAAAAACTGATAACTGTTGCCCTAGCAAATAGTTTGGAAAAAAACTCTATTTTAAAATAGATTTTTCTAACAATTTAACTCATAAAGTAAAGGTCCAGCTGAGATCAGCTAAAATACAGGGTGAGCTAAAAGAAACCAAGGGGTGTAAAAGTTTAATAACTTTTTTGTTTATTAATTTTTTTTTATTTTTTCTTTCAGATTATATAGACAACACTTGGAGAATTTATAATGGAGAGGTTCACAACTGAACAGAGAACCAGAACAATAGAATTTTATTATTTAAACCAGAGATCAATTATTTTAACGCTCATTTTCATTTGAATGGCTTTGTTAACAAGCAGAACTGTAGGTTCTGGGGTTCTCAAAATCCAAGAGCCATTCATAAACGCCAATTGCACCCCATCAGGTGTACAGTATGGTGTGGGATCACATCTGAAAATGTCATTGGGCCCTACTTTTTCGAGAATGAAGATGGAAGTGCTGTAACCGTAAATGGAGAGCGGTATCGTTTTATGATAGAAAATTTTTTACGTCCTGCTCTTGAAAACAGACCTGGATGTGGTTTCAGCAGGACGGAGCCACTGCCCATACTGCCCGAGACACAATGGCACTTTTAAGTCAAATTTTTGGAGAGCGAATAATTTCTCGAAATTCGGAAATTATTTGGCCAGCGCGATCGCCAGATTTGACAGCACCCGACTATTTTCTTTGGGGTTTTTTGAAGAAGCGAGTGTATGTGAACAAGCCAGAGACAATCCTTGAACTCAAGGCAAACATTATTGCAGAAATTTAAACGCTACAGCCACAAGTTTTGAAAGATGTTATGGAAAATGCTCTAAAAAGAGCCCATCAGTGCGAAGCTGAAAACGGTGGTCATTTAAGAGACATCATTTTTCATACTTAGTGTAAAAAAATTTCCATTTTGTATATTATATAATCTGAAAGAAAAAATAAAAAAAAAGTTAATTAACAAAAAAGTTATTAAACTTTTACACCCCTTGGTTTCTTTTGGCCCACCCTGTAGTTGGTGATAAATTAATTTGTATTTTCTAAATTTTATTGAAAGTTGGTTGCCATATTTTTTAATTAATTTTACTGACTTTAACCTCCTTCGAATTTACTACACACTATTCATATATTTAAGGCAATATCGTCAGATGTTTATTTTCATCGCATTTACTTTTTCTAATTTTTCTTTATATGTAAAATATTTTTTAAATATTTCACTAAAATTGAAATTTTTTTCAAAAACTTTCGTTACCGAGTAAGAAAAACAATTATTTTGCTCTAGAATTTTCAAATTAAAATTAAAATTTTTTTTTATTTTAAATTAATATTTTTTATTTCATAAATTTTTGCCTAAAATGAACATTTTGGCATATTTTGGTACTAAATAAATATTTTTATTTTCATTTTAATCTTTTATTGAAATTTAATTTTTTTAAAAAAAACCAAATCATATAAATACATATGTTTTAATGTATGTATGTAGTTATAATATTAAGGGGGCTCACAAAATGCTTAACATTTTTTCTTTGTTTGTTTCTTAAATTACACAGGCTGTCTCCGAAACTAAAATCGATTTCTAGTATACTCGATACTTTGATTCAAATTGTATACCAACTTCTTTTTAATGCTACTGGTGAATAGTGCTCGAGATATATTTTTATGTTGGAAAAAGAAGATGTTAGTTTATAAAAATGCCAATAACTCAAGAAGTAATTGTTTGATTAAGCTTACCAATCCGGGAATAAAATACTAATTTTTTTGAAAGTCTTGTGGTTTCTGATTTGTCAAAAAAAAGATTTGTTTAAAAAAATTATTTAAAAGTTTTATATAAATAAAACATATGTCGGTATCAATATGAAGAACAAAATTTAATATTTTGTTTATATTAAATTTTTAATGAAATTAAAAAAAAATTTTTTTTTTAATTTTTTTTTTTCGACAAAACTTTGGGAATATCTTCTAAACGATAAGACTGTTAAAAAGTTATACTAGCTTAATTTAAAGGTTGTTGTTTCACCGATCCTTATGAGTTTTTGTAAACTTAATCAGATAGCTAGTTCTCTAGTCATTGCAAATTATATGGCGTAACGTCTTCTTTTTTTTTATACATAACAGTATATCTCCAAAACTACAAATACACGTAGTATTAAAATATTAATTTTAGGTACAGGCATACCTTGATTAACGCTGTTTCGCTATAGCGCTTTTTTTTAATTTAAAAAAAAAATAATTTAGCTTTTAAAATATTTTTTTAAAAGGTTTCTTTTTCTAATTTAATATGAAAACTGACAAAACTGTTTTTAGAATATTTTTTTGAAAAGAAAAAAAAAATCAAAAATAATTTTATTTCGGGACGTCCAAAATGTGAAATTTTATATTAAATTGTTTATTTGATATAGACCTCAGTAATTTTGATTAAATAAAAAATCAAATGAACCAAAGATACATGTTGCTAAGGCGGCTTTCACATTATAATACAGAGTATTAACATTTTCATTAGATTGGGTGAGACCGAAATCAGATGCAAATCAAATAGACTGTCAAAAAATCTAAAGGACAATATTTTTTGTTTTCATACCATCACACTTCAAATAAAATACAAAACGCGGCAAATAATTTCACAGCTGATTTCTAGTTTTTTTTGGTTGTTTGTATAAAAGCAACCCTGATAAAATGAGCAGTGTGATAGCTTAGAAATAATTCTAAAAATGACAAAAACCTTAATACTGCCAAAAATACTTAAGTATTTCACCACACTCACCACACTTGCTACACATTTTGTTTTTTACTTAATACACGAATTTTTGACACCAACACGCTTACGTAGAGTGCGAACTGAAGAAAATATCGCAGCCGTATCGGCCAGTGTTTGTGATGACTGTGAATTATCGATTCGGCGCCGTTCGCAGCAATTGGGCCTCTGTTACTCCACTACGTGGAAAATTTTGCGGAAGGATTTGGGTGTGAAGCCTTATAAGATACAACTGGTGCAAGAATTGAAGCCAAACGACCTACCACAACGCCAAATTTTTGGTGAATGGGCTCTTGAAAAGTTAGATGAAGATCCACTTTTTTATCGAAGAATTGTGTTCAGCGACGAGGCTCAGTTCTGGTTGAATGGATACGTGAACAAGCAAAACTGCCGTATTTGGAGTGAAGAGCAGCCAGAAGCATTGCAAGAGCTACCAATGCATCCACAAAAAACAACCGTTTGGTGCGGATTATGGGCTGGCGGCATCATTGGGCCGTATTTCTTCAAAGATGATGCGAATCACAACGTTACTGTGAATGGTGAGCGCTACCGTGCGATGATAACAAACTTTTTTTTGCCCAAAATGGAAGAGCTTGACTTGCATGACATGTGGTTTCAACAAGACGATGCCACATGCCACACAGCACGCGAAACAATGGACCAATTGAGAGGCGAGTTCGGTGAACAGTTTATTTCACGCTTGGGACCAGTCAATTGGCCGCCCAGATCGTGCGATTTAACGCCTCTAGACTATTTTTTGTGGGGCTATGTTAAGGCTAATGTCTATAGGGACAAGCCAGCTTCGATTGACGCACTGGAAGCCAACATTGCCAACATTATTCGTGAGATACCGGCCGAAATGTTGGAAAGAGTATGCCAAAATTGGACTAAGCGGATGGACCATTTGAGGCTCAGCCGCGGCCAACATTTGCATGAAATAATCTTCAAACATTAAATTATATCGACCCAACTATCGATCCAAATAAATATTTCATGCATTTTTCTGAATTTTATGTGTTTTTTTTTTTTAAATTTCCGATAGTTCTTATAAAATCACCTTTTAGAAAAAGCTTGATATTGGAGATGAAAATTGAGAACGGTGAACGGTTAGGAATGTAACTTCATATTTTAGAGTAAATAGCACCATTTTTATCGCTGTTTCTGTTACCGCTTAATTATTAGTAACGCAATATGAGCGCTAAACAAGGTATTTCTATATTCCAATTGACCATGAAACCTCTGCACCCCAAAAAGCTTCCTTTTGTAGGCCTGTGTTTTAATAATATTTTTTTATAATTCTATTTTTTTTATTTATTTACTTAATTTGTATCTATAAAAATAATATTTTTTTTATAAATGTATGTTTGTTTGTTTGTATATTAAATACTAAATTTAAAAATTTATATTATTTCCTTTTTTTAATAAACAACTTGAGGCACATTTATTCTTTACTTTCTTTAGAAACTTTTATAATTCTAAAATTATAATTAAACTTGTTGTTGTTACTTTCTTGTATTTGTTGTTATTTTTGTTTATTTAATATATAAAACTTTAAAAATTATAAATTAATTTTAATGTTAACATTCATAAGCTTAAACTAATTTTTTTAATTTTAGTTTCGTTTTTTTTTTAATTTATTTATTTTATATAGTAAAATAGGCATACAAATATACACTGAAAGTATTTTATTCATATATCTAATGAAGTTTTTCATTAATCCAATGAAAAAATTTATAATTTTTCAACCAATAACAAGCTTCATTAGATCAAGGAATAAAGTTTTATTAAAATTATTTTAATGAAAACTGTCATAAAATATATGAAACATGTTCATTATATATATGAATTTTAAAAAATGTCTTTCAACTGCAGATAATGCGGTTCAGTCCCCGGGTAGGGACAAAAAAATTTTTTTTTTTATTAAAAATATTTGATAAATTTACTTTTTGTTTGAATTATTTTCAAATTTTATTTGATTCTGCCAGTATGCGAACTTAAGACACATGCAATTAAGAAGCCTTAACTCGCCACTCAACCACTGCAGCCATGAAGCTCAGATGAATTTTTTATAGTTACTTTATTTATAGAGTTGCGACATAAACTGTGAAATTCAATGCAACTTCTTGATTCTCACAATGAAATTATGAAAAATTTAATAAAATATTTCATTAAAGTAGTGAAATATTTTTAATGAAATCGTTTCATTGGATTTATGAATCATAATTCTTTCAGTGTGTGTTTGTGCTTACTCTGCAGGCTTTAAATATACTCGTAGACCCCAACCCTCTTATCCAAAAAAAATTCATGTAGACTTTAAAGCAAAATTTATGAAAAATTTCAATAACATTGACTTTAAAGTCTACTTTAATTTTTTTTGGATAAGAGGGTAATTAATCATCTTCCCACTAGTAACGTAGTTCTTGCTTAAGTAACTTTTTAATGCAGTCAACTGACTGATTTTAATGTTGCTATATTCTGGGCAGTAGTCAGTATTTTAAAGAAATTTTGTGTTTTATACCTTCTACAGCTTCCATACTGCTTCCACAAAGAGTTACTTTAAAATTAAAATTTTTCCTGTGAAAAGTATTTCTCTTTATAAAAAAAATCTGTGTTTTTTTAATAGATTTTATCTCACAATTTATGTGGTTTAAGTCAATTTCTAATGAAACCTTATTTTTGGTTCTGTTTCTTAATTTTGCTCTTTGTGGGCAAAAATTTAAATTATTTTGCTTGGCCATGTTGTTTTACAATTAAATACTCCACTTCATTGTCAATTAGTTAAAGTTTTGTTTTCTAATTTGGGATGTTTTATAAAGTGTTCTGTTTGTTGTTACCCATTGATTTTGAAGCAGTTACTGGTGTTGGTCTTGGACGTTTTTTTGGTTGTAATGAATACAATCTGCCACTACGTGGTGGTCTTGCATGTTGCTCGGTTAGGGAGTTGTTATGGGTTAATTGGCAGCTACAAAATGTGTAGAAAAACACAAGCAAAAAAAGGAAATGCAAAAGACATTTAATTAGTTTATGATAATAACACTCGTATCATAAATACCATTCAAAAATGTTTGTATTTGTTAGCATGAGTCTGTGACTTGCACCACAATTCTCTTAACAAACACAAAATATTGGTTGGTCACTCACTGCTACTTACTTCAGTTCAAGCTTAGCAAGTCGTTGTTTAATTTTTGCTTGACTCGCTGTATATTCAGCCAATAAACGTGCCAGTCTCATGTTAAGATTTTCCACAGATACTTCTAATTTTTCAATGCCACTCTCAATGCTGTCATGAACGCGTTGTGAATCTGTAAAAGTTTAATTAGTTGAATTTTATGTGTTTTTTAATTTATTTTATATAATCTTATTAAGCCCACAAACAAAGAAAGAAGACAGCATCAGCATAAGGCCCTAATTCACTGTCGTTAGTTTAACTAACGACTGTGGTTGTGCTGTTTTAACAATAGTTAGCGACAGGCCGTGATTTAAAGCCTAAGAAAGTCAGTTTTGAGTGCTTTGCAACTAGACGCAGAAAAAAGTTTTTAATTGAATTAATAAAATAAAATATTCGGTTGTGAAAACTAAATTTTTTATGAGAACCGATTTTTTTAAATGAATGAGTACTACATTTAAAACTTTAAATTTGAATCGGCTATAAAAAATATACTAATTATTTTTTAAAATTTCTGGTTTTATTGGAAAGGTTAAACTTTGCCATTTAAGAATGGAATTAAATATCATTGATATGAATAATACGACTGGGTCGGCAGTATCCCCTCCAATTTTTCAGTTTATGTCCACCCTATACAATGAACAAATTTTATTATCACAACTGAATTTTTAATTGGTAACAAATTTAGTTATATCACCGAAGTTTTCTTCTAAGTGTAGCATTATTTCCTTATTTGAGTTAAAAAATCATACTGATTAAATATTTATTTATTTTAATTAAAAATTTCACTCACTCTTTTAAAAATTTCATCAATTTAACAATTTTTCTACCCTTCACTGTAAGTAAGAAGGGTGATTCAGTGTAATTTCTACACCATATATAGGACACCCTATAAGGTAAATAAATTCTGAATCTTTAAGAATAGCGGAGTCAAATAAACGGTGGCCTTCTGTCTATCTAGTCGTTGTAATTAACTTCCTGAAGTCTTTATCAGACCTACAGAAAAGCATAAAAATCTGTTAATTGTTTCTGTCTTTCAGTTGCTATTGAATTTCAGCATAATCGGTATATAAATGGCGGAGCTTTGAGTCGGAAACTGCTACTACCTCTATTTTTTACCATTTTCTGAGAGGGTGTTTTGTATATTTTGTCTAAACTACAAAACGGAATAAAAACGTGGTACGCAGTTTTGTCAGAAATGACAGTCGTAACACCTGTGCGAAAGATTAAAGCAATTGGTCCCCAAATAGCCGATAAATATAGAAAATACAACCGAAATTTAAATTAATTTCTGTTTTGGTTTTTTATGGAAATTTTTAACACGTAACCTATAAATCTATGTGTTTGTGTGTGTATATTTTAAATGCCAATAACAAATAAATAAATTTTTATAATACGACCTTAAGCTTAATAAATTAGCAGTTTCAATTGTACAATTTTTATTTTGTTATTTAAGAAGAATGTTTAAAGAGAAAAAATATGAATATTTGGTTAAAGCAGTAAAGGGTATATAAGATTCGGCACAGCCGAATTCAGCTTGTTTTTTTTTTTTTGTGAAATTAATTTTTTCTTTACAAAAAAAAATTCATTTAGATATTTTTCTTTTATAAATTAAACTTACCAGCAAAAATTTGTTCATCTAATAAACCATCTTTGCGCAGTAATTGACAGCCTCTTTCGGTTAGAGTGGCTCTCGCTTCTGGATAATCAGCCAATGTCTCCCATAAATCACGTTTAGCTAAACAAAATAAATCCGAATAGCCTAAGGAACGCACATTTGCTGTGCGTCGATTACCAGTACGATTGCCCGCAATCTCTAGCACTGAAACTTCACCAAACACCGAACCAGCTCCTAGAGTAGCAAAAACAGTCACACCATCATCTGCCACCACCGATAATTTTCCCCTCTTTACAATGTACATTTCTTTACCCACATCGCCTTTGCGGCAAATGTAATCGCCCGGACTAAACACTTGTAGTTTAAGTTTCAAAACCAAAGCTTCTAATAAGCCTGGTTCGCAGTCATGAAATATGCGCACCTGTTTTAGTGTATCCATGTGTACCTGTATGGCAATTTCGGCTTTGAGCTTGTCCGGCAAAGCTGCCAGCACACGTTCTTCATCTAAGGCTCCACTTTGTGACCAGGTGTAGGCAAACCAACGTATAACCCGAGCCTCAAGCTCATGGCCCACTTTGCGGAAGGCCATGTACTGTTTCACACCATCCATGCGATTTTGAAATTCAACACGTGCCACATTCATATTGGAAATCATGGAGCCAATGTTACCTAATTATTTTATTTTTTTAATAAAAAAAAATCTGTAATTAAATTCGTCATAGCCAGGCTATACTTGAGTTATTTAAAAGTAAGCAGTAAATGAGCTCACACAAAAATGAAAATGAATGCTATTTAAAAAAAACCCACACACTCACCGACAATTGTGGCAAATATTAATACGCCTGCTAAGAAGTCTGCCACCACAAACAAATATTCAGCATCATTTTCTGGTGTTGGTGTTTCACCAATCGTTGTCAACGTTAATGTGGACCAATAAAAACTATAAATGTATTGTCGTTGTAAAGTACTGTTACGTTCACCACGCAAATTGTACACCCAATTGTCAGTGCCAAAACCTAAAGCATAACTGATTGCAAAATACATGCAGGCATTCCAATGTATTAACACCAAAATGGCCATAACCACTTTGCATATACGAAAGGCATTCGGATAGCCGGTAGCAGTTTCTGTACGATCAAACCATTCCCACATGCGTGGCAGTCGTAATAAACGATTTAAGCGCACAATAACGGCACAAGGTAAAAAATGTGGACCACATTTGCTGGGCGACCACCATATGTATGAGAGATCTGTTGGTAGCATGGAGAGGACGTCAAGGTACCAACCTTTGTTTGTAAAATAATGACGTCTTAATTTGTAGGCATCACGTACAAGAAGGCCTTGATCCAAGTAACCTGAAATTGATTAAAATAAAACTTTTCAATTTTATAAGGGCAGTAAAAGCATACGAGCATGTTAATGAAAACGGGTGAATTTTTTATTAAAATTTTTTTAAAACAGAAAAGTTCAGTTTAAGATGAAAGTCTACAAGACTATAACTTGTGCCTTTCACCTTCCCGTAATTTATTATTGCAGCTTCACTTTACTCTTCTTTCCTTTCTTTACTAAATAACATAAAGAAGGACTTGTAGTCAGCGTTGCCAGGACTTTAAAAAAATAAGCTATCACGCCGAAAAAAAATAAGCTAGAAAAAAGTTACAGCTTAAAATTCAAAATTTTCTTAATTCTTTATTACATTAGGAATTTTAATTATAATTTTTATAAAAAAATAATATGAAATATCATGTCGTCTTCCACATGGCTTGAAAATCACCAAATTAAAAAAGGAATTTAATCTGTAGGCTCTAATCTTTCTGGAAGTATTTTAACATTTTTGAATAATTTCGTAGTTTTTATTTTATGATTCAAAACGGAAATTGCCAAAATCCTTGAGAATAACAGTGCTGGGGTATATGGAAATTTAAAAAAATTTTTTAAAAGTAAGTCAAAGTAACTTCTGAGTATTTGATCAGCAGATTACAAATTTAGATGACCATCTCTTTAGAGTGATATGTATCCCATCCCGTAATATTCTATAGTTCGTCCGTAAGCAACAAATTTCAAAATAATCCATAGTAACTTTCGGACGAACCATAGAAGATTAAAGGATAAGACATATACAATTTTAAAGTAAAGGCTGTCTAGTTTTGTAACCTTTTTCTCAAATAATCAGAAGTTACTTTGAACTATTTAAAAAAAAATTTGAAATATCCATATACCCCAGTGCTGTTGCTGTGAGGGATTTTTACCATTCCCCATTTTGACGAGGTGCCATTCCCGATTTTGCTTATGAAAACTACCAAAATCAAAAAGGAGTATAGTCTGTAGGCTCTAAACTTTCTGGAAATTACCAAAATCCTTGAGAAGAACAGTACTGGGGTATATGGAAATTAAAAAAAAAAAAAATTTAAAATAGTTCCAAGCAACCTTTGAGTATTTGGGCAGTAGATTACAAAACTAGACAGCCTTCCCTTTAAAATGGGCAGTGAGTACTTGGGCAGTAGATTATAAATTTAGACAAACTTAGCTTTAAAATGATATGTGTCCCATTCCGTAATCTTCTATAGTATTTAAATACTTTTGAGCGAATTCAATTATTTTTCAACTTCAATATTAAAAAATAATATTTAAAATTCCTTGAAGTAACAATTAATTTTTTGATTTTTAATGCGATTTCTATTCTGATATTTCGCTTGCTTTGTCTTACTCCAAAGCGAGCAACATCAGCATTACTAAATACTTAATGGAACAATTAATTAATCAATTAGGTATAAAGTTACTCGTAGAAGCCAAATACTTTTCTTTACTTGTGAAGTTACCGTCGTTAGACCAATTTAGCAATTTACATATCAAAGTTTTATTAATTTAGCTAAATTGGTCTCAGTCTCAAATTGTTTATGTATGATTTGTTTTCATTTAAAGCTATTTTGAAGAACAAAAAGGCCAAGAAAAAAGCTAGAGGCTAAATCATAAATTTTTGATTCTAAATGCAAGAAAAAAAAACTAAATCTAGCCTTAAGAATGCTAAAATGGCAACGCTGATTATGATTGTCAGTTTAGATAAAACTGCGTGACACATTTTTCAGTCCGTTTTGTATTTCAGATAACGTACGCCAAAAACCCTTCAGGAAAATGGTAAAAAATAGAGATAATCGCGGTTTTTGACTTATAGACCGATCCGGTTTAATTTCAATAACAACTGAAAGAAAGAAGAAACTGACAGATTAGTATACTATACTTTTCTCTAGGTCTTCTAAAGACTTAAGAAAATTGGTTTCAACGACTCGACTCCGCTATTTATAAGGATCCAGAATATAAATACTTTATAGGGTGTCCCATATACCATGTAGAAACTACAAACGGGATCTCAAACTTATATATACATTTGTTACTTACAGTGAAGAATAAAATAATAGAAAAGAAGAGTACGGCTACAGCAATAAATTTCTCTTTTTGTAATATCTAGAAATTCTTTCTATTGTTCATGGTGTAAGAAAACAAGGTGACACTGGGACGCCAGCTGAATCATGCATGATTGAAACTCGTTCTGTTGTTTCACTCTAGCACATTTCTTGATATCAACAATCGGTAATAGTTTTTGACAGGAGGAGCCTCAAAAGCAATAACAAAATATATGGGCTTTTTGTAATGTTGTTTTTTTTTGTATTTCTGAAGTTACCTGGTTTTATTGTACCATGCAATTGTTCTTAATCTATGTGTGACATCTACCTTGACAGCTGAATTTAGTAAACAAAGAAATAACTTGCTGAGGGTGTTATATTATTTTCATTTATTCTTCAGCTTTAGGGTCTTGTAAATAGATAAGACTCCTGAAGAACCTATTGTGAATTCTCAGGAAAGTAATAAGATAATTGAATACGTCTGAGGCCTGGACTTAGAGCAGTGAATTTATGGGCAAAATAGAAGATGCTTAACGTTGTACATACATACGACCTGACAATAATAATGCGTGATCTGAACACTAAGGATGTTTGTTAATGTAAATATATGTATGTATACAACCTATATATCGCATGTGTGTATCTTACTGACAACATTGTAGACAAACTTTTAAATTTTTTAATACAGTTTTTGCGTTACAAATTTCTTCTCATGCTGAAGGTTGCGCATTACTAAGAAAACAAAAGAAAATCATGTTATTGTACTTTACTTTTTAATTTAACAAAAACAACAGCAAAAGAATTATTAAATAATAAAATAATTTGCAGTTGACAGCTCAGGGTTATATGTCAAACAAGCATGCTAATGCTTCTTTTTTTATTTCTATAAAATAATATTTTCTAACAAATAAAACAAAACAGCAGGTTAAAAATAAAATGAAATAAAAAAAGTCATTAACATTTCGCATAAACCAAAACTAAAACTGCAATTAAAAAGGAAAACAAAACGAAAGTTCATGTAACAATCAAAAAAAATAATAATTTTCTTCTGCCCACTCGAAAAAAATTCTTTATGTTAAGCGTAAACAAGAGGGCTTAGCTTAGTTCAGCTCAGCCTAACTGGTTTTTAAATAAAATATTAAACACTTATGTATGTGCAAATGTGTGTATTATGCTGAGAGTTATGCAATTTGTAACACTTTCTGCAAAATTTTGGTGTTGGTATGTAAAGGAAAGCAAATAGAAAATAAAATGTGTTTTACGTTTACTGGAATTAGTAAATACGATGGAACAGTAGACGCCCATGAAGGGCATATGGGAAATGAAGGTTTCAATTATCTGACTAAAAACTGAGCGAGTAGCCGTCTTCATAGGTCCTTCTGCGGACCGACTACTATTTTATTATTATCATCATGAGCTATAAGCGCACCTCGACCTTTAAGATCAATTGTGCAGCCCAGCTCCCAACTAGAATCCTAGACTTCTTACGAATCTCGTAATTGCCGTAATATTAATCATACCAAGATCTTTTGGGGCCAGTGTCCTCCTGCCTAACTAGCGCATTTTGCGTCTTGCCATCACTGAGCAATCGCAGTTTCTCAATAAAAGCGAAGGAGTCATTCTATATACTACTTTTTTTTAACTTATATAGTGGCTTAGCCTACCTACCTGGACTGTCAGCAACTTAACGTAAGTTAGGTTATGGTGCACAAAACGCCCTAATAAGAAAAACAGAAAAGGGGCTTACTTGGATCATCTGATGGGGTTCCTTTGTGATACCTGCTTAAGAGGGAAGTAAAGACGGATAGCAATTGAAGTAGGGAGATAGAAAAGAAGAAGATGAGTCCGTCACCTAAACCAATTGCTACTTCTAATGAAGTCATATAGTCGACCCTGCAGAGCTTGCGCCAGAGACAGAGAATATGTTGCAAGACGAGGAAAAGGAGTCTTGACAACTTTTACAGTAGAGATTTGTTGGCAAACCCATTCTCCATGCATGATTGCCAAAATTACTACTGCCACCACATATCTCTGGAGACCTAATAAGTCCTTGATGCGATTGCTATCAAGTCTAGATCAGATTAACCTCCGTTTGTTTCTCCATCTGGACTATGATCTACGTAAAAACATATTTTGGATCTGCTGTTTATAAAACTATATTCTGCTCTGGCAGCTTCGATCCATCTCTTGCCGGTTACCCGCCCTACAGTGATCCCATGTCCACGCATAAAGGTGACGACCGAATGTCTCGCCATCCTGTTTAAGGAAGACTCTTTCGGACCAGAACGCATAGCGAATAAACACCCAATAAGAACATAATATCAGTTCGGCTGTGATATCATTTCTGCTGAGTTTTAAAACAACTACCACTCTAATGCTATCGGGGCTAATGAGTCTCTTTGACTACATCGCATGTCGAATAGATACCCACTAAGAACCTAAAAGCTGTCAATTTAAGCGACAAGGTTAATGAGTCTCTTTGCCTACCGCATGCCTACTTCGGCTTTATATTAATCTAGTCGACTTCGTTTCTTCTTTTTGTTTGGTAGGGCACAAATGAAGTTTTATTACTCTACAGAAAGACTGCCCCCATATTCACTCCAAGCCAATCTTGATCGAAAACATATTAAATTCGGCTGTGACTTGTCATATACAGCAGTTGCTCCAAGGGCTTTTAGCAACTTTCGTCCATTTATGAACAGATTCAGTTGAATTTTGGTCCAGATACTATGAATATGATGTATAAAAAAACTATTTTTTTTTAGCTTAGATAAAAACGCAAAAAAACAAAGCAGAAATTAATAAAAATCTAAAATTTCAGTTGTATTTTTTATATTTATTGGCCATTTTTGGGTCGATTGTTCTAATTTTAACCAAATTGAGCTGAAAACTCACTCAGAAAATGGTCGAAAATAGAGATATGAACCGATCTGGCTGAATTTCAATAGCAAGAATCTAACAGAAACAAGTGACAGATTGGTATGCTACACTTTTCTGTACGTTGTCTGGGGACATCAGAAAGTTGATTTGAACGACTCGATGGACAGGCGGACATTGCTAAATCGCCTCCGCTATTCATAAGGATCCAGAATATATATATATATATATATATATATATATATACTTTATAGGGTGTCCCATGCACGGTGTAGAAATCACAAAGTTATATATACACACAAAAAACAACTTCGGTTGTGAGAACTAAATTTGTTTAGAAACAAAAATTCAATTGTAATAATCAAATTTTTTAGTTGCAGCAACCATAATTCGATACTACAGTTCAAAATTTAATTCTATTAAAATATTTCTGTCTGTAAGATCGACTTTTTATTGTCGAGATTAAAAAATTCGACTATCATAACTGAATGTTTGATTGGAAACAAATTTAGTGAAACAATTACAGTGAAGAGCATAACAAAAGCTTGCCAATGCTTGGGTGTCTGAAAAAATTTATATTCTGGTACCACAGGACCTAGCACACAGCTCTAAGGCTGGGACCTATGGCTGCTTTTCCCATTGCAACTGTTTTAATTCTTGTTTAGACGGGCGCACATTTGGGAATCTCTTTTATTTTGCATTTGGGTTCATACGGACGAAAATGTGGTCAGCAACATTCTATTATTATTGTTAAAGAAGTAAAGCAAATATCGCCAAAGCATATAGCCGAGTACCGAACACACAAGCGATGAATGAGGCCTACAGGATTATCACTATGGGCTATAATCGCACCGCCATCTTTACGATCTATGTTGAACCTGCTGCACAACCCATCAAATATTTCAATTCCAAAAAAGTTTAATTAAATTAAATTTTAATTTAAATCAATTAAATATTTATTTGATTATTTCTTTAGTTAAATTAAAAAAAAAAACTCTTTTTTTTACAACCCAATAACCTATTAAATTTCATTTAGAATACAGTACAAGCTAATTTTATAGGGACAGTTACTTACCTTCATGCATATGAATTAGTGTATCTACTAGATAAATAAAATCACATAAATAATCTAAGAAATACCAGGCTGGAGTGGCTCGTTGATTTATCTCCCAAAACACAGAACGACCCACCACGAAAATGATATTGTATAACACAGCTAAGGAAACGATTGCCAGCCACTACAAGAAACAGGAACAAACACAATTAAATTTCAAATGAATTTTTTAATACATTTCAAAATTACTTACACGATAATGTGACTGAAGTGAAGGATTAACCGATAAACGATTACAAAGTCGACTTGAGCCGCGTATTTCACAGGCTGGACCGGATTCGGCAGGATTTGTTGTGGCGTTATTATCATTATTATTGGCATTTGTTGTGGGCGGTGTTTTACCAATTTTATCGGTATTTGTGGTATTTGAAAAGCGTTCCAAAAACCAATCGGGCGGCTTAGAACGATTACGTTTGGTTAAACGTTGGCGCAGGGCATTTAAAGTGCGACGCAGTGTTGAGGGTTTTGTACATTTTCTTGGATCCTAAAAATAAGAAAAAAATACAAAAATTATTCAGGAAAAGCTTAAATCTAACAGCTTAGAATTGATAAACAATTATTTTTATTTGACATTGACTTTAGTCTATGTTTGCTTCATAAATAAAAAAAAAGAAAAATAAATGTCGTGGTGGCGAATTTTTGCTTCATTACTTAGTATGAAACCTTGAGGTATAAAATGTTTGCACTTGTATATCAATATTCATTTTTATGCTATTCTATTCTATTTTATATTCCTTTTTTTTTCTTAAGCTACTTCAACAACAATATTATTAAAATAATAAAAACAAAACACACCCACAAGTGTTAAGGGAATATTTATTTACTCTCTACTTGAAGAAGTGAAAAGCGTGTGTTTTTTTAGAAAAAAAAGAAATTTCCCAGTAAGCAATTTGTGTTTTTGAATAAAAAAAAAATAAACCAAAGGAAGACTTATACTTTTTTTTTTTCAAAAATGAGTCAGCATTAATTCTAGTTGGATTATTTTTTTTAAAGGAACTTACACCAAATATAACAGTTCAAATGTTAAAGTAAAATTAGTTAATGAAGAAACGTTTCGGGGTTTGAGCAATAAGTTGCTACACTCCTTCGCTTTATTACTCTTTACATTATTCCTACGAAATTCTCTAAACAAAAATTTGCTTTTGTTTGAATGAAATAAATGTATGTATGTATGAGGTAGTATGTGTTCATGTCGTACACTTTTGCATTGACTTTTCTTCATACTTATGCTTTCCCATAGAATAAAGTTATTTGTGTGGCATTGACATATAAGATGGCTGTCTCTTTATTCCTTTTTTTTTAATTGTATTGTGTTAGTGTTAATACATTAATAATAATATTAATTAATTGTGCATGCTATATCTATTCACACACGCACACACACACACATTCACAGAGACTTCCTTTGAATAATTAAATACGAACACACACAAATTAAATAACCATCTATCTAGCCCCCCTCATAGACAGACAAACAAGTAATTAAATTTTCAATTTAATATTTTTATAGATTAATTTTTTTTATGTGCTGTAATAAAAGAAGATACAGTAGTGCTGTTCAGTAACTTTTATCACGATAAATCAATCGCCTTGTTAAATTCAGGTATATCGATACTTTATCGAATTCACTATTCAGTAACATGGCGATTGAATTGATTGATACTATTGAAATCATTTTTTGGGATAATTATTTATGTGTAGTTAACTTTATCGTCAACTGTATTTCGTATTGAAAATGGGTTCTGAGTATTTAGCATTTAAATTGACAGCAAATGATATAAAACAAATTTATACATATAACACTTAACCGAATATACAAGTAATTACAATAATTATTAAAAATATTTGCACAAAAAAGTATGTTCCTTAATTGTATAGAAGTCGAATTCATACAAATTGATATCAAGAAAACATATGTGCGCTTCAAGTTTCGTCCTGAGCAGCGTTGGGACTTTAGCCTTTTTAAGGCTAGATTTAGTTTTTTTTTTCTCACATTTAGCCTCAAAATTTATGATTTAGCTTCAAATTTTATGATTTAGCCTCTAACTTTTTCCTAGCCTTTTTGGAAAAATTAAAAAAAAATCATACAAAAACAAACTAAAATTGAAACCAAATTAGCTAAAGTAATATTTTCGCTAAAAAATTGCTTTATAAATAAATAAATTGGTCGAACGAAGGTAATTTCATAAGAGAAGAAAGTATTTGGCTTTTAACTTTATTCCTAATTGATTAATTAATTGTTCCATTTATTATTTAGTTATTAAAACCACCCTTTAATAATGCTGAGTTTGCTCACTTTTGAGTAAGACAAAGCAAGCGAAATATCAGAATAGAAATCGCATTAAAAATCAAAAAATAAATTGTTACTTCAAGGAATTTTAAATATTATTTTTTAATATTGAAGTTGAAAAATAATTGAATTCGCTCAAAAGTATTTAAATACTATAGAAGATTACGGAATGGGACACATATCATTTTAAAGCTAAGTTTGTCTAAATTTATAATCTACTGTCCAAGTACTCATTGCCCATTTGAAAGGGAAGGCTGTCTAGTTTTGTAATCTATTGCTCAATTACTCAGAAGTTACTTTGACTTATTTTTAAAATTTTTTTTTAAATTTCCATATACCCCAGTACTGTTGTTCTCAAGGATTTTAACAGTTTCCGTTTTGAATCATAAAATAAAAACTACGAAATTATTCAAAAATGTTAAAATACTTCCAGAAAGATTAGAGCCTACAGATTAAATTCCTTTTTTAATTTGGTGATTTTCAAGCCATGTGGAAAACGACATGATATTTCATATTTTTTTTTATAAAAATTATAATTAAAATTCCTAATGTAATAAAAAATTAAGAAAATTTTGAATTTTAAGCTGTAGCTTTTTAAATTTTTTCTAGCTTATTTTTTTCGGCATGGCTTAGCCTTTTCTAGCATTATAGCTTATGTTTTTTCTAGCTCCTGGCAACTTTGATCCTGAGACTAAATCATTGCACCCAATATCGAGCAACTCGTATCGAAATTTTTAAGTTTTTTCATATAAAAATTTAAAAATTTGCCAAAGTAAAGGGTGTCCCAACAAGAACGCAAGATTTACATTTTAAATAAATGACTGATGCAGCAATTGAATTGTTTCTCTGGCTGTATGACATGTGGCGCCGTCTTGTTGAAACCACAAGCCCTCCACATTCATTTCTTCAATTCTAGGCAAGAAAAACTGGTTATCATTTCACGATACCGAACACCATTGACTGTTTGCACTTGACCTGCCTCATTTTCATAAAAAAGGTCCAATGATTCCTCCAGCCCAAAAACCACACCACAGTGACACGTTGAGGATGCATTTGCTTTTCGTGAATCACTCGAGGATTTTCCTCACCCAAAATGCGACGATTCTGCCTATTGACGAAGCCATCAATATGGAAATGGGCCTCGTCACTGAAGATGATTTTATCGGCAAAATCAGCATATTCATGTTGTCTCTCCAAATCCCCATTAACGAACTCCCTTCGCTGTCCATGGTCATTTTTTACTAACCTCGTACCTTCTACTAGCAAACAATAACAATTGTTCAAATGTCAAACAATGACACTTCTAATGGCGCCAAATTTAAATCTTGCGTTCTTGTTCGGATACCCTTTAATTACATTTATATAGTCGGAGTTCATAAACCATCTCGGTCTTGTTTGACAAATCACAAATATATTAAACACAGAGATGTTTGATGATTTCACCTAAATACGTGGCAATATTTTGCGAATGTTGGCATCTCAAAAAATCGCACTTCGGTTCTCCAAAACGGGTAAATGATCCTGCTTAATTAGCAAAATTTAACGTACATACTTTCAATTTGATTCGAATGCACATCGAGAACTAAGAATTTTCTCTTAGAAAATTTCAAAACATTTGAAAACACACAGCCAGGAAGATTATTTACTATTCAAGAAATTTGCTTTCAGTAAAAGTGCATAACAAATCAGATTAGCGTTTTCAACTTTGACATATCAAAAAGCACCGACACCAAGAAAAAACATGTATTTTAAAAGAAAAAACTAAAATCTGAACAATCAAGTCATTTTTTTTTAAACTAAAATTAAAAGAGTCAATAAAAAACATTTCTTTTATTGGCAGCATTGTCAGGAGCTAGAAAAGAAATTAATTTAAAAAAAGTTTAAAAACTACAGCTTATAGCTCAAGCCCCCTTATCCAAAAAAATAAAAATTAACGCAGACTTGAAAGTCAACGTTATCGAAATTTTACATATATAATAATTTTTTTATAATATTTCCTGAGCCGATAACCTATACAGCTAGCGCTCCTCATTTTCATTTAGTCTTACAATTTATTCTAATGATTAAATAAATTATAAACAAATAAATAAAAATATAATATTTTTCCTTATAAAGTCTACGCCAACTTTTTTTTTTTATAAAAAATCAAATTTTTAGTTACTCTTGTCTAAGTTGAGAAACACTAAAAAGTATTTAATTTTTCTTACCTTGGCTTTTCAAAGAAATTATTTTTCAGACTTTTCTTAGACCACATTTTGCTCTAAAAACTATTTTTCTTATAAAAATTGGCTTCCCCTAATGAGCTACTATTTTATACATATTTCCTTGTAAAACTTCAATTCTTATTTTTATTTTTATTACCTGCCATATTATTTACACTGGCATATTAATGTTGCATGTCTATGTCTGTTTCTTTAAATTATAATTGTAAATAAAAATTTATTGAAAATGTCATGTTAAGTGTAATTAGACGTGTGTTAGCATGACATGTCTTTGCATTGTAGGAAATTGAATTGTGGTGTGGCAAATCATCATCATGATTATATTCTTAGACAGACAAGTGTCAAACGCATTTCGAACATGCTGTCAATTTTATATGAAAACTTTATTAAAATTACACATCGTTTCTTGTACTTGCCAAACACATCTAGAACTTGTTATCGTTAGATTGAAAATTTAGTTTTTATGAATAAAAAAATTAATATAACAAAATTAAGCTCCGTTCGTTGGTAATTGCATCACTTGAAAACGACTAGATCGATTTGGCTAATTTTTTTCTTAAAATAGTCGTCTTAGCCCAAGTTAAGCTTTTGCTTAAAGAAAAATTGATCACGCCCACTTATTGTATATCATTTTTCGGCTTTTTCAACTGACATTAACGTACCGACGGAGATAATTGACACAATGAGGGATATAAATTCACATGAGTTTTCAATAAAATTTATTAGAAATTGAAACGGCTATTTTATTAAGCTTGAGGTTGTATTATATAATTTTTTTACTGATATTTTGCTAAAACTTTGCGTATCTCTTTCAGAATAAAAAAAAATCAAAAAAACTTGCTGAATAAGCTACGTAAGTTGGAGCGAAATATCGATAACAAATAAATTTATATAATACGACCTCAAGCTTAATAAAATAGCCATTTTAATTAAAAAAAAATTCAAATAAACCAACAAATAAAAAAAACTTACAAATAAAAGTAAAAAGCTTTCAATGGAATTTATTTTTATTTTTGATTTATTAATTGTTTTGGTAACTTACAACACAAAATGCACACAAATACAGGGTGGAGCAGAATGAGCTATATGGTTTGAATTCTTTATAACTTTTTTAATTATTATTTTTTCTTTGTTTGTTTTTAGCATTTTGTGAAGAAGAGTTGGAGAATTAATTATGAATTTTTACACGATCGAACAACCTACAAAAGTAATTTAATTTAATTTTTCCAACCAACAGTCTATTGTATTGACACAGCGTTCATATCGTTGTCATTTTAATGTGCGCATTGCACCCACAGCGTCAGCAATAAACCATTTGATTGGAAATTTTCGTCAACATGAGTCTGTAGGAACATTTCCTGGTGCCGAAAGAACACCTACCGTGCACACTGCTCAAAATATTAATTGTGTATGGGAGAGCGTGCAGCATAGTAGATCAACCTCAACAAGGAGGCGTTCGACACAACTTGGACACCCAAACATTTACGGAAAGTTATGGAAAATATGCTAAAAAGAGCACGTAAATGCGAAGCAGAAAATGTACATCACTTACAGGATATCAATTTCAAAGTTTGAAAAAAAAGTATTTAAAAAAAAGAAGTTATAAACCATTTAAACCATATAGCTTATCTGCGCCACCCTGTAGTAGCAAAAAATGTCAAAATATTGAACCTCTATTATAGAGAGAGAAGTAATTAGAGAGATTTTTTTTTAACTTTTATTTGATTTTTAAATTTTTCTTTTCATTTCAAAAAACAAAAAAAAATTTTTTCTCTAAATACTTTTGATGGCGCTAATGCAAATACAAATTGTATTTATTTTATTTAAATACACTCTAGAGAAATTGTTGGATTACGTACGCATTCAGAAACTAATCTTATTTAGTGCATTTGTAAACCATTTCCTTTGAACACAAGGTTTTACTTTAAGACAAACAATGTTCGTGCATAGTTCGTTCATGGAAGAATAACATGAACAATTTTTGGAGTTTATTCTGCTGTAGGGTAAATATGGTTTACAGGGTTATTTCCTAGAACTGTGCAATATGCAAAATATCACTCTTTTACTAAAACTTTAGGCTAATTAGGCATTGTTTACACAAAATAGAGCCGCTTTATAACAGCTTGAACTTAAAAAAAAAATCTAAAAATATTCTTTCCGTTATTTTCTAGCTTATTTGCAAACTTGATTGGTACAAAAAATCCGGCATGGTCAGGTTCAATGATTGCAAAAAAGCTGAAGATTAAGAAACGACTGCAAATAAAATTTTAAAAGATAAAGGGTGTTTTTTTATAGACGTATAGAACTTTAAGTTGGCATTACTGTTCAAGATGGCGACCGATTTAACAGCTGTCAAGTGATTTACTTTCAGTTTGGTTTGGCAATTCATCATGAATAGACTCACGCCTGAACAACGCTTGCAAATAGTGCAATTTTATTTCGAAAATAATGGTTCATAATTTTGATTTTCATAAGCGATGAAGCGCACTTCTGGTTGAATGTCTACGTCAACAAACAAAACTGCCGCATTTGGAGTGAAGCTAATCCTCAAGTGTATGTCGAAACACCGTTACATCCAGAAAAACTGGGCTGGTGGAATCATTAGTCCGTACTTCTTCAAAAACGATGATGGCCAGAACCTTACAGTCAATGGTGATCGGTATAGAGTCATGATTACTAACTTTTTCATTCCAACAAGACGGCGCAACATGTCACACAGCTCGTGCCACAATCGATTTATTGAAAGACACGTTTGGTGACCGCCTAATTTCACGTTTTGGACCTGTGAATTGGCCTCCAAGATCTTGTGATTTAACACCGCTAGACTACTTTCTGTGGGGCTATGTAAAGTCATTGGTCTATGTGGATAAGCCACAAACGCTTGACCATTTGGAAGACAACATTCGCCGTGTTATTGCCGATATACGGCCACAAATGTTGGAAAAATTGGACGTCCAGATTGGACTACATCCGAGCCAGCCGTGGCGTTCATATGCCAGAAATCATATTTAAAATGTAATGCCACAAGATTATCTTTCGGATAAATAAAATTGTTGTTTTATTGCAATTTAAAGTTCTATACGTCTGAATATTTTGGGGTAAAATATTATAAATTTTATAGATGCAGTTGATGTATTAAAGTTGCGTTGATATAACAATATTTATTTACTTCAATATAAATTTGAACTTCAATATAAAATTTGGTAAGAATTAATTAAACCTTTAGGTTTGAAGGACGAGGAAAAAGTACTTTTAAAAATTACATTATTCTTTGATTTGACCAACTTAAAATGTAGATTTGTAGTAAGATAAAAAAGATGGGAAATTTTACAAATAAATTTTCCCTCACAGTAATAATTCAATAATAATAATAATTAAAAAAAATATTATTGTTCAACTAGCTTGAACAACGTCTATAAAAAACACCCTTTATAAAAAAATCACATTTTTGCATTTATGAAACATTTTTCTTTCAGTGCATGTCATTAGAGATATATTTTTTTGTTTATCTAAATAACCCATTACAAATTTAATGCATTTAAATGAAATTATTTTTGATTCACGGGCGAGTATTTATTTACCATTTCATTGTGGCCAGTTATTGCTGCAATATCAATGGATTGCACCATATTGTTGTGAAAGGATTATAGTTATCCGTTTTTGTATGGCACTTTTTACAGATTTTTTTTATAATTATTTTTTCATTTATTTAATTTTTTTTTTTGTGATGAAGGCATTTAATTACAATAAAATTTTTTTATTTTTTTCTCTTGCTTGTGCATTTTAATGAGAGATTTATAATAAAAGTTCCTTTAAAGTCATTTTCATTTAATTCAAAATTCTTTTCTTTTTAAAGCTTAAAATGATATATTGCACACGTTTGGGTTTAAGTCATAAACTTTACTAAACTTTAATTCGTTGAGTTATTTTACACACAAACTTTTTAAGTGGCCTTTAAGAAAATAAAAATGCACAAAATAGTTGAATGCATGTTATTGTTTAAAATTTATTTAATTCTTGTTAAAGACAAACTCTAAAATATTTTTTTTATTTCTTTTAGTTTTTTATTTCTCCAGCATTTGTATGCGTAACACATTCAACACACAAAAACTAGTGACCAACTAAAAAATTTTTTTAAGAAAAAATTAATTAAAATTTCATTTAACTATCGTTTATGTTGTTGCTATTTTTTTTTGTAATAAAGTTGTTTTGTTCCAACAGATTTATTTCCAATTCAATATTTTTTTTTTTTTAACACATACACTCCCACAAAAACACATTCAAAAATATTGTCAGCGTTGCTTGGTGTTTTTTATTTTATTTGATTTTTATTAAAAATTCTATTCAATTAAAAAAAAAAAATTTTTAAACTACAAAAATTCAAGTTTTCTTTACACTTAAACTGTTTTTTTTTAATTCTCCGTTGTGAAGTTGACTACCTGCATAAATAATTGAATTTATTTTTTTTAGAAATTTTGCTGCTGTCACACACTAAATGTTGTCTACTTTATTTTTATTTCAGACATGATAAAATACATTCACGTAAAAAAAAGCCTAAATGTTCTCAATATTTTAATGGGTCAGTAAAGTTTGTGTGATTGATAAATTTGTGATAAAAATGTTAAATACAAACAAATCAAAGTAAACAAAAACTAACGAGTAATTAATAAATAAATAAGTTACTGGGTTACCGTAGAGTCCAAGTAGGCATACCAACAACTATTATAACTATTTTGAATGTAAGCAAAGTTGGCATTTAACTTTACCGTACTGGAGACTCAGGTACGTTAATGAGTAAAGTAATATGGTGCAAGATAACTGCTGCAGGAAACGACAATACACTTTTTGTGTTTTAAGAATGGCTTTAATTTTGTTTTCAAACTTTTCTGACTTTCCGATATTTTAAGTTTCAATGTAGTCAAACATATCATTTGTTTTTTTTTTTATAAGACTTGGAAAATTCTATTTTCTGTAGATTTTTACTTAATTCAATTTGCGAATATGTATCGTATAAGCCATGGCAGACATATACTCCGTAAAGCAGATAAAACAGCTGACTTTTCATCGTTTTGTTTTTGAAGCTGTCAAAATTTTTTTTGTTTACATTTTGTGCGAGCCCTTGTTTTTAAACTCAAAATACATAGAGTGTGTGTGACCGGACCGGATCTGAATTGAATTTTCTCCTTTCTATTTGATACATATTTTAAGGTTGTTTTTGTAATTCAAAGTTTGTTGTACTAAATGCCTTACCATGTATGGTTTTGCCACACACACACACACACATGATACGTTTTCATTCATTGTATCATTAGGCCCATTAGGCGGTACGATTCTGTTCGCAGGAATTTTAAGCAAAATGAAGCCAACCATGAATAGAGTTGTTTCATTTGATCATGATGTAAAATACACTTTTCTTACACCTAAAAAAAACTCCAATGCAAACAGCCATGCCGAGTTCTTCAGCAATCTCATTTCTCTATCAGCTTTTAACAATTTAAACAAAGTAACCCAAATGTGGTGAAAAAAATTAAATTTTTCGCAAATCGAGGTTCTAAAAGAGAAGAATTTAATCCGTGTGTGCCTTTTTTGTTGTACAGGATGGTGATTAAATTTCACATCTTATATGCCTTCGTAAAATTTCTTATAATAAAGGGTGGTTAAATTTTAAGGGCCGATGTTGAATGTGAACCACACCTAAAAGTCAAGTTTTTTTCAGCATTTCATTTGACGTTTCTCAATTTCAGACTAAATCAATTTGAACCATTTAAAGATACACAATGGGCGTTCAAATCAAAATGCATATCGAAGAAAATCATCTTCAGTGATGAGGCACATTTTCACCTCAGTGGATTCGTCAATAAGCCGAATTGCCTCATTTGGGCGAATGATAATCCAAGAGTGAATGGCGAAAAACCAATCACGTGGTGGTGATGTCAATTGGCCGCCAAGATCTTGTGATTTGACACCGTTGGACTTCTTTCTTTGGGGTTATTTGAAAGAAAAGCTATACGTCGATAAGCCAGCAACAATTCAAGAGCTAAAGGAAGAGATAATTCGGCACATTAAAGGCATAGAACCTCAATTATGCCGTAGCGTCATCGAAAATGTTGACCATCGGATGGAGGTGCGCCGCCGAGGTCGCGGCGGCCTTTTGGCCGGTATTTTGTTCCATACATAATTGAACCATACCATATTATCATAATAAAAAGAAATGAAAATAATTTCCTAAATAATTTGTGTTTTATTCAAAATCAACATCGGCCCTTAAAATTTAACCACCCTTTATATTTTTCTCTTCAGAATGGATTCATCGAATATTCCTTACACATTCCTGAAGACGAACTTACTTTAATGTCTAAACAGCAGGAACATGTGAAACGACTGTAATTAATACATGAATAGTGAGAGTATGGGAGTCGAGAAAATTAATTTGTTAAACAAAAATTGAGTGTTTAGCTGGCGTAATAGAACAGATTTCTTTTATTAAAATGAAAATTAGTAGTTTTTAAGAATTTTTAACAATTTAAAATTTTTGATCATTTTTGCCCTCATCCTGCGGTAAACTAAGGTCGGTTGTTCACTGACTAGCAAATACATTAAAGTGGCACAATAAATGACAAAACAAAAGGCAAAAAATTTGTTTAAATTAGCACACACACACATAAATATACACACCGTCACTGAACTCTCTAAACAAAAACGTGTAAGCTTAACCTGAATACTAATCATGTCATATTATGCCTGATGATCGGGAATTGAAAAACTAAAGAAAAAAGTTTTACCCCACATACAGCTTTTATACAAATTTTTTATTTTATTTTTTTTAATTTTATCGTTCCTCTAATTTCTAATTAAAAATAAATGTGTAACAATTAAATTATTTATTTATTAATTCTCTTAAATTATATGGTAAGAGAAAAAAAAAGAGGAGTAATGGCATCTTAGGCCTTCAGCTCAAATAATTAAATTGTTTGGAATCATAAAGTTTAACAAAATTAAATTTTTATTCTTGCTTAACTCCAAAATGAATTACTTTCCATGAGACTATCATGGAAAAGAGAAGAGAGACATAAAAATGGAATATTTCTATTTTTGGTTGTAAAAATTTAACCTATTTAGTTCAATGACTACTTTTATTTTCTTGTTTAAGTTTTTGGAAACTTTTTAACTAAAATTCTCATTTGTTCGATTGGTCTAACGAAATGAGTATTTAAATGCTTGAGTAATAATTTAGCAAGACTTGGGAGTAATCTACTGAAGATTCAAAGTAGCATCTGATGAAACAGCTGTATGGATATGATTTCTTTCTTAGAACTTATTATACTAAGTAAACAATTTTTTAAAAATTTTCCATGAGAATATCAAAAAAAAAAAAAAAATAATAAGAAAAAATATTTCGATCAAGGTCTTCCTCTATGTACGTACTGCTAAAATTGACATTTGCTCTGCCGGCGTTATATCTCCTGTTATGATAGAAATACATCAGGTATAGACATAGTGTTAGAAACGGTCACTTTGAGTGTTTACAAAAAAATGTTAAACGTATGCTTTCAAGTCAATAATGTAAAATTTCTGGGATTACAAACTTCTATATTGTGTTTTCGCAAACGCTTATGAACTGTTTGTAAAGATACTTTTATCTGTAATTCTTTTTGTGTTCATGAAGGGGACCCTTTTACTATGGCTAGTCAAAAGGCTTACCAATACATGGGACATTGTCGCTTTTCTCCTAGAAATTTAAATTTTTTTGGAGCACGTTGTTCTACTACGTATCATTTTATTTTAGAAATACTAAAATTGTCCTATTTTTAGTAATCTAAAATCATTCTTTGAATAATAATTCATATTTGATCTATGTAATGCTTTCAACGTCTCTTATCTGTAATTTTTTTTATTAATTTTTAAAATTGTTTTATACACACTTATGCTACAAAAGGTATAACAATAAGCTAAAAAATATGTGCTTAAAGTAGCCAATCATCGTCCGGTGCTATTTTCTTTTAGCGATTGATTTTACATCTCAGCAAAGAAATTGTGTCATATGAAAATAAATTAACTCCTTTAGAGAAGCTTCATATTATTTACTTTATATCACATTACAATGCAAAAACATCAGTAATAGATAATAGGATTTCAGTAGGGTAGTAAATAAAATAACTGCAGTCAGTGCTATTATTTTTACACGCACTGTATGTAAAATTAAATTTACAAATTATTTCTCAATTATTCATAATGGATCCCACCACAATTATTACATTCGTGAGAAGTCTTTAGTTGGGAATGGGGCTGTACAATAGATCTCATAGGTTGTGGTGCATTTACTGCCAATTATGAATAAAAATTCCCCGGGAGTTTTTTCACTTTTCAATTTCCTCTTATTATAAACAACATTTCTCCCTTTTTTAGCATGGCAAGTTATCTGATTTAGGAAATTTTTCCCACAAACCAAAATTCTCCCAGGGAAAAAATCCTTGGGAATATTTATAATTGGCATGATATATTTTTCACTATTGGGACAGGCCTTTATGTGTAAAAAACTCTAATTTTGAAGTTATAAAATTTTATAAAAAACCAAAAATCTCAAAAAAATCTTTATTATTTATTTAATTGAAAAAAAAGATTCTCCACTTTCAGAACATTTTTGGAAGCTTGCAGTGAACATTAAAATATTAAAATTCAAAAAAATCATACTGCCTGGATAGTAAAATCATGGCTATGGCATCAAAATGTTAATATACTTAATTAGGCCCCTTATTAACCGAACCTTAAGATCTTTGCAAATGCTTGGGGATAGCTACCTCGTAAAGCTCAGTATACTATCAAGGAAAACCTATTTGAAGGCATAAAAGTGGCTTGATCCACCATTTCGCTCGGGTACACTAAATTATTCTTTGATTCTATACCCAATTGAATTTACAAAGCAATTTGTTAAAATGGAGGCTTTTACATGTAAAAATTTTTATAGAAAACTAGACATAAACTGTTTTTTATAGAAGTGTCTGATTCATGTGACCCAAATTTTAAAGTCATTTTGTTATATTTTTTTTTTAATTTTTTTATAAAAAAACCAGTCTACTCGTATACATTGAACCCATTTTTGTAGTGTTCAATAGCAACTAAATTACCTTTAAGTAGAAATAAAAATTAAATTCGAAGTAATTTTCTTTTAGTAGCTATAACTTTTTGGAAATATTTGACGAAATAAGCATAACCAGTATGTTATCTACATATACATTTATATATGTTGAAGAAATACTTGGTTAGACTGAATATACAACATGGTTGGTTTACTTGGCGGTCTAAAAGCCTTCAATTAAAGTCAGAAGACTTCGTTTTGAACCTCCTACTCGCCAAGACTATGTAGCCCATGTCATTTAGATATCTGAGAAGGTCCCTTAACTTTACACCCGATATCTCAGATAGTAAGGCCATCAGATGTGCACCGGAAAACCTGTGTGTCGAAGTCATAAGAGCTGGATACTCGCAGAGAAGGTGAAAGAGTGTCTGATCACTCTCGGGTGAAGGGCAGTCTCAGCCTGCTGGTGTGCTTGCCGATCGTCTAGTGACCAGTTATTACAGCCATCAGTCAGAAAATGTCCCTTCTATTCCTGCTGACTAGCTGAACCGAGCGTTTACCATCATATAGGGGGGCCATAAATAACACATTGGTATCCGCCTTTTCCCGGTAGTGATCAAAAATACCACTCCTAATACTACTAAGCGATACTGGGACTGTCACTGATATAGAACCCTCCATGTTAGAGCCAGCCTTAGCCAATTCATCCGCTTTATTTTATTTGAATTAATTTTATGTAATACAAATCATTGGAGACTATAGAAATTTTAGGCAAAAAATAATGGTTACAATTATTTCGACAAATATTTGGGTAATGTGACCGCTGCTTTCTGTGAAAATTTTAAAATATTATATTTCACTTTGAAAATTAAATTATTAATGTGATGTACTCGTATATTTCTCTACTCGTAGTAAGAGTATTCATAATTTTTTTTTGCTGTTTCCATAACAACAGCGATTAACCCATATATTGAAACTCTTTTGAGTACTTTTGATATAAAATTTCGAGGCAATTTGATTTTTGGATACAGCATATTAATTCACATATAAAAGGGCTCATACACGACGACAGCATGCTGGTGCAATCAAGTAATTCTGCCAGCTGATTGACCATGCATGAACTTGTGGTGTGACTTCACCACTATACTGGTATCTTGTATTGTAAATTAACTCATTTAAAAGAAATTTTTTTAAGTGGTAGCAATAATGAAAGCGCGGGAAAAAATTTTTTGGGAAAAATTCTTTAATTTAAGTATATGAATCGATGCCGTGGCTATGGAAACTAGAAACTGAATATTATTGCAATCTTGACCTAAAAAATAAATGCTACAGTAAAATGGTAGAAAAGTTAAATAGAGAAAAAGTTGTTAAAAAAAATAAATGTTTTCCGACCAAACTGTATCGTCAGTGATTTCGACCTCATTCAGAAACGGTTTAAAAAAAAAATTAAGATTGCTTAACTTTAAGAAACACTTTTTTTTTTGAGTTGTGGCGTTATTAAAGTAAGTTTAAGATCTTGTTGTGTAATTCGCAGTCACTTTTATATAAAAAAAAGTAGACATTTAAAAATAGCGCTCTCTAATACGTTAGTTATGCAGTTTTCAGTTGCTTTGATCCGAAAATTAACTAGCAAGCTTATGTAATTCAAAAATGCACATCTACCCTTTTAACGAAAAGCGACTAATTTTTATTTCAATTAAACACATCTGGCAGCCCGGAATGTAAGCCATTTGTGGTAGAGAACTAATTTGTTAATGTGCTCTGTTTCTCTCACTTAGTATTATGGTTTATTTACACATTCAACTGCACACACCCACAGGCACTCAGAGTGAGCTGTAAGTTTTTTTTTTAAACTCTCAATGCTTGATAGTGATATTTTGAAATTGAGAGAGTATTTAGTTGATGTTTGACTTACAAACAGTTTTTAAGGCAAAAAGGGAACAAAAACAAATTTACCGGCTCATGTGATGGGTTCAACCAATGAAAGAAATATTCAATAAAAAAATTACTTCCTAATAACGGACCCAGGCCATTTTTGTCTTGTTGTAGATTAAAAGCAGTAAAAAGTTATATATTCATTTCAAGTTACTAGTATTTGACATCCTGCCTTTTACTTTATATGTGTTTAATTAAATTTATTTAAAATTATCATGTCACATTCACGCATGCGCGTAACTTAATTAAATGCTTCATTAATTTGTTAATTCATTTACTTTTTTATAAATTTAATTTCATGTTTAAATCACTTGTTAAAGTTGTGTTGCTGCAAACAAATTACATTTAAATAAAATTTATTAAAATATTTTAATTAACACATGTTGGTTGCTTGTTTTATTCATTTTCAACATTAAATTAATATTTTATTAAATTATTTTTTAACGTGAGGTTTCTTTTCTAGGGCGTTATAATTTGATTTATAAAAAATGTTGTATTTGTTTTGTTGTGTTTATCTTTAGGAGTTTATTTTTATACTAAATTGCTATCAATTGTCATTTATAGTTGGTTAGCCAGCCAACTCTTGAATGAATAAATAATTATTTGCATTTAAAAAAAAAAAAAAAATTATAAAGTTTTAACGCGTTTTGCACAGTGTTATAAACAACTAATAATAATAAACAGTACATTTTTTAATTCCTTGTTCATTAATGCATGAAAAATACCAGTGTGTGTGGGTTTGTGTGTTGAGCGTAGAAGTTGTTAAAAAATGTTTTGAAAAATTTAAAAACCCTCTAAAGAAGGTCATACATAACTTGCCAACTGATGCAAGTCGCAAGCAAAGAAAAAAGATGGTTGATATGATCACCACAAACATAGTTTGTTCTTTACAAAAATACTATTATTCATTTGAAGTATTATGATCACGATAAACATGTTTCTAGCTATTTTTAACCATATTATGTTTAGCGTCGTAGATCAAGCAGATAATTATCATTTTATTTTTGATAAAATTTTACTTGAAACCAAAAATATGTTCATAGCAAACATAACAATGATAAAAATATGGTTGAATGTAAATTGTTTTCTATTTTGTCTCTTCCTCAACCATATAAATAAAATGAGTATAAAACAAAAACTTAATCGTTCAAACTCAACTGAGCTTTGTGGCTGAAGTGGTTGAGTGAGGAGTTAATGCTTCTTAACTAAGTGTTCACAAGTTGGAATCCTGGTAGAATCAAATAAAATTTATAAAAAATAACTTCAAACCCGCTGTATTATGTGATAAATAAATACAAATTAATAGAAAAGAAAAATCAATGGAATAAAATAAACTTTATTTATGCAAAAAATTTAAATTAAAAAATTTTTTAAAATATTTATATAATTAAAATGGCTATTTTGTTAAGCTTGAGGTTTTATTTTTCAAAAATTTTTTAATTTTATATCGATATTTCGCTGCAATTTTTGTAGCTTCTTCAGGATATAATTATAAATTAATAAAATTATTAAAAATACATATTTCAAAAATTTTCTTGACAAAATTAAATTAGGGTGTTCAATAATAAGGTCATCCCAAACAAAATTAGAAAAATAAATAAAAGTAATATTTTAAAAATGTATATATAAAACAATTGTTATAAAAATGTATATGTTAAATGAATATAAAATATGTACGAGTATTTAAAAAAAAAATAATAATAATAAAATTAAAAAAATTTAGTCCTGACCGGGGGTTGAACCACAAGATCTGCAGTTGAAAGGATGTCTTTGATTTAAAAATATGTGACGCGCAAAATAGAAAGGGACCTAAGGGTAAAAACGGGTTTTGTTCAGGAGAGCCATTTTAAAGATTTAAATACGTGTATCTTTGGTGTACTTCACTTTCATAAAACGCGCATATCTCTGGGAGGGAACACTTTTGGGGCATGGCATCGGTCTCATTCGATGCTCAGATGTTGTCCACATCAAAAAAAAAAAAAAAAGAAAAGTGAAAATTGATTTTTTTTACCCTTAGGTCACTTTCTCTATGCGCTCTCACATATATGGTTAGATGCAATATCACAAATCTAACCACCAGAATATGGTTGCTTCAATCAGGGTAAGGAATTTCATGCACTTAAAAATTTTAAAAATGCGCTAATGCCATTATGGAAAATAAAAATTCATGCATTATTTACCTTAACACATATTTTTAAGACAAATTTATTAAAAGTTTAAATTCAGTTAGTTAAACAATTGGAAAATTACTTTTTCAAAAGTCTAATATATAAAATTCTCGTGACACAGTGTTAGTGTTTATACTCCTCTGAAACAACTTAACCGATTTTAAGGAAATTTAAGATGTACATTCAGTAGGTATGAATATAGGTTTATAAATAATTTTTATACCTTTAATTGGGGAAGGGAGAGAGGTATTGGTTCACTCCAAAAATTTTTTTTTGTTTTTTAATTTCTTCAGCTTAACCGATTTTGATGAAATAAATGCTCTAGAAATAATTTATATGGCAAAACAACGTTTGCCGGGTCAGCTAGTACTTTTCTAAATTTCTTTTAGATCGAGTAAGCAATTCAAACGGCAAACTCTGAATATTAAATGCTATATACTCGTACGCAAATATTTTGCCTGACAATGCTTACGTTTACAACATCATCAATTAATTATATCGTAAAATGAACAAAGTGACTCTTTTCATTTTACAAACAGTTAAGTTGTCTAGAAAATTTATGTTGAAAGAAGTTAAAACCAGTAATTTTCATAAAAAATTTTTAGAAAAGAAAGAAATGAAATTTAAAAAATGAAAAATTGTTCAATAGTATTCATCTGTCAACATTATTATGAAACAGTAAACTGGAATAACAAAATACACTCATACATACAAAGAAAAGAAGAAGGATATGGCACTAAATGTGTGATTTCTTTTATTTGTGAAATACTTTGTAGGTAAGCAGTAGGCAAGTATTTTTATATAATAAAAGTATGAAATTGATCACAAGTTATGCATAAAAAATATGCAATAAAAATATTTATGCTATTTTTCAATAAGTTCTAAATTTCGAAGAAGTATTATTTTAAGTTATTGAGTAAAAACATTTATTTGCATGAAAATCTTTATCCTCTTAATAACATTTCATTATTATTATCATACAGGCTAGGTGTATCACTTAAATTAATATAGTCTGTTTTCATTTTCTATTCTTGGCTGGTGAATCATTGAGCTTGCATCAGCCTAAGAACAGCCCTTGGTATGAATTTGCAAGACAATTTGTGTTCTATTCCTTATTTAAGTCCAGCTAAATAGAATATTTTAGTTAAGAAGAGCGAACCCAAATAATTTTTTTTTAATTTCTTTAAATGTCACTTAAATAATTTTTTTTTTTCGCAAAACCTGTTCAGCTAAATTTCCTACTAAGCCCACCCATTGTGCCTTTCATTGCATACTCGTATATTCTTAATTTTTTTTAATTCTTTTAATTTTTTTTATCGTTAAGTGCGGGTGAGTGAGTGTTATTTATATTTTGTAGTCATCTTTAGCAACATTTTTCTATTACTTTGACAATAAGTTTTTAATAGCGGCAATTTATTTATCACTTGTTGTTTCCATTTCAAGGTTTTTTTTTTATTCAAGCAAAACAAAATTTTTGTTTTTCCGAATTAAAATTTAAATTTTTTTGCATAAAGTTGTTTAATCAATAAATGCAAAATAACATGAAATAATTTGCATAAACACAACAACTAAAACAGTTAATTATAAATTTTATTTCATAAATAAAAACGAAAAATTTGCATTATGTGAAAAATTAATTTCTTTTATAAGTTACATTAAAAAACTCCAGGTTGTATTGTTTAAAAAGAAAAAAAAATTGTTTTTATTTAATTCCTCTCGAATATTTAAGAAAAAATTTAAAAAATTTGTGTGTTGAGTATTATTGTGTGAAATGACAAAACGAAACGTTTGCATTCGTTTCGTTTCGTTTCTCTAAGAATTCTGGTACAAAGTAAACTAAAGACTTCACTATAGATGCGGTAATAAAATTATAATAAATACAAAAATGAAAATTTTATTTGAAAAATCAACATTTGTGCTGTTATAATTGAAAGTGGTATAAGTCCACTTTTTTTTTAAATAAGCCAGCGTTCTTGCCTTAGTAAAATCATCGCCAACCTATAATTTTTTTAAGTGGACTTATACCACTTTCATATGTAACAGTTCATTTGTATGTGTCACTGCTGTAAAATATTTTTTTTTTAACGAAGCTCATTTTCTGAATACCTAAACAAGCAAACTTAATGAATTTTGACTAAGGAAAATCGAAGAGCAGGTATTGAGACCCCTAAGTATGTCGCTTGGGAAACTGCAATTAAGCTGAATGAAAATTACTGGAAATCGATTACGCTATTGAAAGCGTCGCCTGTTTCATAACTTTTTTTTTTTAATTTAATTTTATTTTTATGCCAAGACGTGGTTCTTTTTAAAACCACAAAAATGTTAATGATTTTCATATTTTTTTTTCTATTTTGATTTGAAACACTTTTTATTGAAAAACTCAGTAATAAAGGAAACTACAAAAGCTTTCAATATGAACACTATCAAGCTTAAAACAGCACTTTGTTTACGACTAAAGTAATTTTTCAATATTCACTATTGTATTGACTGGTATGAATGAAATTTATGGTTATTGATGCCAATTTGTTAAGATTGATGATCATTTACTCGTACATTTACATCTGCTCACTCACACACCACCACACAATGCAAACACTCATTGTTAACACTTAAATAGACAGACACGCACAGCCATACTCACTCGAAGATACGTCATTATAGAATTGTTAAAATGAGTGTCGTTTAAAATGCTAAAAAGCTCTCAATAGAATGGTTTCCAATGCATAATTTTTCAAGCCACAAAATTTGAATGCTGCATGTTTTAGATTATTTCTTTTTCTATATTTTTTATTTATCTGCTCTTTTTTATACGTATAGGGTGGGTCATTTAAAACTTTAAATTTGAAACGGCTATAAAAAATTTTTAAAATTCCCTTTTTTTTTATTTATTTTTGGATTAAACGCAATATCACTCAAATGACTACTACGACTGGCTCGGCAGTACCCCAGCCTATCAACACAATTTTTCAAAACATATTCAACGAATTTTTGTTTAAAAAAAATTCAAGAGAATTATATGGTCAAGATTTGGTTTCAACAAGATGTAGCCTCATGTCACACAGTCAACTTAATCATCTATATTTTATGCACTGTTTTTGAAAATCATAAAATCAGCCTCGGAGCTATGATTTGAGACCTTGGACCAGGACCACACACAGCAATTTTAGTTAGGCAATTCTTGATTTTGTAAGAGAGAGAGGAAAATTTAATGGAAAGAGATACAAATGCGGCAATTCCCTTTTATTCTCTCTTTGTATTTTTTATACAGATGTAAAAAAAAGGCAGGTAGTTTCAAGGCTGAATGACCGCATAAGAATGCTAAAATTACCGAAACAAGAACTTTGTGTATGGATAAAATGACAATTTTAAAAGAGAATTGAGCTTGCCGTGTTTGGTCCTAGCCTTTGGATAATTTTCTATGGCGAGCCATTAAGGATAAATGTTACGCAAACTATCCAGAGACAATTGAAGACTTGAAACCTGAAGTGCAAGTTGCCATGGAAGAGATTCGAGCTGAAACAATCGAAAATGTACTGAAAATTTTGTTGAGCAGATGAGATACTTATTGTATTCCATTCTTAAATGACAAAGTTCAACCTTTCCAATAAAATCAGAAATTTTAAAAAATAATCAGACTTTTTTTTAATAGGCGATTCATATTTAAAATTTGGCCATATAGTTGGAAGTTAAAAAATTAGTTGATGTTGTAGCAATATTACAAAAATCTCATAACGAAGACAAAGAGACAAGAAATTTTAATTAAAAAATTGTCAAATTGATTAAAGTTTTAATTGAATCAATTAAGTTTTTGTTTAAAACAATTAAATATTTAATCAATTTCAATAACATTTTTAGCTGACTTGTAATTTTTCTGGGTACTAACTTTTCAAATCTGGTATAAAAACAAAATCAGTTGATCAGTTTACTAAATTTTTGATTACTACTCTGGGAGGATTTGTAATTTGTTTTCGCTTCTCATTCTAATGACCAACATCAAATAAAATTGCCATTAATCTTAAATTTTTAATGGCAAATGTCATTGTGTTGAATACCATTTGATAACGACAACTGCCCTGGTAACAACAAAAACTAAATAAAATCGTTTAAAAAAGAATAGCAGAAAGCGAAAGATTGATTTTAAATTTGTAACTTTTAAAAGTAAATAAAAGTTGAAAAATAAATGACATGAATCGTCATGTGGACGTATATGATGGCAGCTGCCCGTGGAATCACCTAAATATAAAATTAGTTTTCTTTTTTCTTTTTATAAATATAAAAAATAATTTTTTGTTATTATAATAATTTTGCACTAGTTTTGTTATTTATTTTCTATTTTTAACGTTTAGTTTAAGTCTTTCTTTAGATATTTTATTTAATTGTACTTTAATTTAACTTTCTCGATTCTTTTTAATTTTTTTTTTTGGGTTTTTTTTTTAACATTTTCACTAACAATGAATGTTGATACAAATGCCCATGACAGTCATTGGTGTTTTTTGTAAATATAATTTTTAACTAAAATAATATTTTTGTTCTTATTTTATTTTATTTTATTTTCGTTTCTAGTTTATATTTCCTTTTGCAGAAAGAAACCAAAAAAATAATAAACAAACATTGAAGAGCAAAAGTACAATTAATGGTTAAACATATTTGTAAGCTTCTGTATTTGCCGAGTTAGAGTATATGTGTGAGTCATGTAATTCCAAACGTTAAATTTAATGCACAGGTTGCCATAATATTCGTTTACCACTCATTTATTTATTTTTACTTTATTTTCTTTAAACGAAAAGAAACAGTCCCACAAAAGACCACTTACATTCGTTTATTTGCACTTAATTAACTTAAATGAAATTTAATAACACAAAGAATTCAAAGAAAAATTCAGATGAGTCTATGAAAGCTGGCAAAAAATAAAAAAGTAGCTAAATAAAGGGTGTCACAACAAGAACGCAAGATTTAAATTTAGCGCCATTCGAAGTGTCATTGTTTGACATTTGAACAATTTTTATTGTTTGCTAGTACAAGGTACGAGGTTAGTAAAAAATGACCATGGACAGCGAAGGGAGTTCGTTAATTGGGTATTGGAGAGACAACATGAAAATGCTGATTTTGCCGATAAAATCATCTTAAGTGACGAGGCCCATTTCCATCTTGATGGCTTGGTCAATAGGCAGAATTGTCGCATTTGGGGTGAGGAAAATCCTCGAGTGATTCACGAGAAGCAAATGCATCCTCAACGTGTCACTGTGTGCTGTGGTTTTTGGGCTGGAGGAATCATTGGAGCTTTTTTTTATGAAAATGAGGCAGGTCAAGCGCAAACAGTTAATGGTGTTCGGTATCGTGAAATGATAACCAGTTTTTTCTTGCCTAGAATTGAAGAAATGAATGTGGAGGGCTTGTGATTTCAACAAGACGGCGCCACATGTCATACAGCCAGAGAAACAATTCAATTGCTGCATCAGTCATTTATTTAAAATTTAAATCTTGCATTCTTGTTGGGGCACCCTTTAATTTAAAAGTCTATGGGTCATTTAACCTTCATCTCATCCTTGTTTTGAAAACTACACAAAAATTATTTTCTTTTGTAAATTTTAAAAGGAAAAACTTTCGACATTTCTTGACTTTAACGGCTTTACGCATTTAACAACTTAAACAATTTTTTTCTAAAAAAATATTCAAAAAATTACGTTGGTAGACAAATATTTTATTTCTAATAGTTCTGTCTCAATACCCTGTATTGATATATTCACTATTTAGGGTGCTCTCTTGACAGGAATCACCCTCTACCACACCAATTTAATTAATGTTGCACTTCAGTCTATAACGTACAATAAATAATTCAGTGTAGCATTTAAAGTCATTGCTAATGAGGTCCTATACTGGACCTTCTGTCTTTTTGACTATGTTATGTCTACTTGGGCTTTCTAAAGTAAATCTCTAGACTTATTTTTCTTTCTTCGCATAGTAAAGTTATTATTTACCCCCAAGAATGATTCTAGAACAATACAAATAATGGTATTCAGAATGATGAAGATAATGTATCTGAAACAAACGATGAAAATTTTCAAAGCCAATCTACGGACCAAGAGCACATTTACATACTTGAAACTTTTTTTTAACAACACAAATTTGTGAAGATTTTATGGTTGTCTGCTGAAAACATTTAGAATCAAGGCAGGAATGGAACCTGCAACCCACTACTCACCAGTTATTTAATATTAATCAAGCTTAAGATCTTAAAAAAAATTGTTTTTATTTAAATTTAAAAAAAAAAATTTCCTGAAGAAGACCTTCAAAAGAAAGTCGAAATATTGGAAAATTTAATTAAAAACAATTTTTTGAGATCTTAAGCTTGATTAATATTAAATAAAAGTTCATTCAAAATTCTAAAGTTTTTTTTTTGTTTTTGTATGAAATAAATTGAAAATTTCTAAATAAAGTCTAAGTCGATAAGAAAAGAAAATGTTTGAATTTTTTAAAAATCTCTATTAAAGTTGTTTGATCAGTAGGGCGTTGCTTTGGCCTCACATTGCTTTATGTCTAGTGCAGGGATTTGATGTGAGTTAGCAAAGTCAGCTAAAAAAGCTGTTAAAAATCAAACTGAGTGAAGTCAGTGCTTTCATATTCCTTAGATATAGATTTTCTGCAGACACACATGAGTGTTCCTAATTTACAAAACTAAGAAATGGCCTTAAAGGCTAAAAGTCTTGAGCAGATGAATATTAAATTTTAGAAAAAATCAAAGCCAGTTTCTTGTCATACGCAACCATTTGTTCAGTTGGTTATTCCACATAAACAAACATATTTTTCTTACTCCACACGTACATATGTTTGAGTTTTTTTGTACGAACAACATTTTTGTATAAAATTGTTGGCTGGTTATGCACTGACCCCATTCAATGTCATTTCAGTGATTTGTTTGTTTGTTTATGAGTAACAAATTAACGTGATGAATAAATAATTAGTTTTACTCTGTTTGTTTTTTTTTTGTTTTTTTGTTTTTGCATTTTGAAACTGTGCGTACATAATAAAATTATTTCTATAGAACAAGAACGCATGATACACATACTCTTGCTTACTTAATTAGTAAAAATTGCTTTTTATAAGTTGGTTAGAAATGCATTTTATTTTACATATCAAAGTAACATTTTAGTGTGTTCAAATTTCTGAAGCAAACAAATTTATTCAAGGTGTCATCAGACATCAAGTGAAAAGAAAATTTTGTGTGATGAATTGTGAAGACAGAATGATGGACGTGCACAAGCCACACACACACATTCATAGTAAATAGCAATATGATACCGACACATTAAATGCATTTTCATGTTTTTTAATCTCCGACAAAACAGAGGTTTCTTATAATTTTGACACGAGTTCTTTGTAAAAAATCTAGGTGTCAGTCTTTGACAATGAAGCAGAGGTTTCTTTCAGATGGCGGTTCACTGCCAAAAAATTTTAATTTTTTTTTTTAAATATTTATAAGATAAAAAAAATTCGTATAAAAAGAGAATTACTAAAAATTCTTCTTAGAAATCACTTCATTTATTAATGCTCTTATCCAAAAAAAAGTTTAAGTAAAATTTATTAAAAAAATTATATGAAAAATTTCGATAATGTTGACGTTAATTTTTTTTGGATAAGGGGGTTAGTGTTTACACATTTTAGTTCATTATAAAAAATTATAAAAAATTAATAAAATTTGGAAAAAATTAATATCAGTGCCATCACCAGCATAATTTTGTTCAACATCTTGTAATATTATTTCTGAATTATCATCTCTAAATTGTGTAAAAGTCGTGTGAAAACAAAACAATTCCTGGAAAAAGGGAATTTTTTGTTCTTTTTAACTCGTGTTAAATCAATTAAAAAAAAAAACTTCAAAGCAAAACTAAAATTTCCTTCAGTTATAAAATACACATTCTTAAAAAAAATATTGTGGAACCGAAAAAGTACATATCTACTGTTGGACGTCCACTGTACATACTTCGGGGTATCTGTTACCGTGTGGTTGATTATGAATAAAATGAAATAAATTAAAAACTAAAGCCACCAGTGCCATTTTTGTAATCAGCACTCTCTGGAAAAATTTTCAATGTGGACCAGTGTAATTTTTATTTTAACACAATTTTAAATACCAATTTAATTGTTGATGTCTTTTGAATAACTAAAGGTTAGAGGGTAAATTACTTAACTCTGCCTTCTACCCCACTTAAATACTCCGTGTGTGTATGTGTGTGTGTTTCTTTGTGTATGTTGGGTGTGTATTATTTGTTTAAGTGATTTATGTGCTTCCCTGCAAATGCTTGACTTAATAGTTCCTCTGTTTAGTAAATGGTTTAGCTCAACCACTTTTGCTATTAAAAAAATTACAAATTTTTTGGTTTTGCTTTCTCGAAAAGGGTATTTGGAGATTGGAGAAATTGATGGTTTTTATGCTTTAATATATTTCAACAACAACAACAACAACAACATAATAGTCCAAGAATCATTTAATTTGTATAGAAAAATTTATTTTTAAGCGCATAAACAAGCGGATGTCTTCAACGATGGCTCTTAAAGAAGTTTTGGAGTTGCTGGTGGACGCTATATTGAATAGTCTGAAACTAGTATATCCTTCAGACTCACCAATCTACAAGTGGAATTGATGGCAATTAGAAAAGCAACAGGCTAGCGTTAGTACCATGTAATATTTGGCAGGAATATTGGCATTTATACCGAACTTCCTTAAATAAAATATTTATGAAAAGTTTCGTTTGTTGGCACACACTGCTTTACATAGAGCCCTAGCTCTATGTCACGAAGTAAAACCTCATTTTATACAGAAATAAGTTTAGCACAATTACTTGTACTATGAAAGGATTTATGATTAAACTAAAAACCTGTTAGGGGTAATTGCCCGCAATTTGTTTTAGAATTAATAAGAATCATAGTTAACAATCTAGTGATCAGTTTAATGTTGCAGCTAAATTACCTTAAGCTGGCACCGGCCACCTAGTGATTCTATTCTGTACTTTAAATTCTCTTTTTTTTGAGCTCTTCAATTTTTTAAACTAATTTTCTTCATTTTAAATTAATAAAACATATTTTTATTTTTAAATTTAATGTGCTTTCTTAAATGATTAAAATTTTTTTAATGTCCCTTTCATTTAGCATCCAAACCGTTTTAAATTTTTTTCTTTATGCTTACATTTCTTTTCATTTAATTTTCATTTTGATTAATTTTATGGATTAAATAAATTATTTTATAGGGAAATGTGTTTGGAATATTAAATTACCAATTTGTGTGCTAAACACTGTTTTGTTGTTGTCAATAATAATTCATTCCTCTGGCATATGAGGCTATTAAGCACCACCAAGTAAATTTAGAATTAAACAAATGGAAATTATAAATAATCTCAAAAAGGTTTTAATGCACTGAAGGATTAACAAGCAAATGAAGCAGCATCGTTCTAATCGTACCTTAATTAAATCAAAAAATAGATTTTAATTTTAAGCCTTTTCTCAAAGTATCTTGATGTCTGGAAAATATTCTCTGAAGGGAATCTAAAAAATAATGGATGAGTACACTTTTTAAATCTAGTGTCATTGAGTTGGCAAGTTTTTGCGTGACGGCCTGATGGCCTTTAACTAGAAATGGCAAAATTTCGTATTGAAGTCCACTTAACGTTTGAAGTTATTTTTTATAAATTTTATTTTATTCTACCAGGATTCGAACGTGTGAACACTTAGTTAGGAAGCATTAACTCGTCACTCAACCACTTCAGCCACAAAGCTCAATTGAGTTTGAACGATTAAGTTTTTGTTTTATACTCACTTTATTTACCACATATGATTGCGGAAGAGTCAAAATAGAAAACATTTAACATTCAACCATATTTTTATCATTATTATGTAAAATTTTATCAAAAATAAAATGATAATTATATGGATGATCTAAGACGCTAAACATAATATGGTTAAAAATATCGTGATCATAATAATGTTTAGATGCTTCAAATTAATAATAATATTTTTGTGAAAAATACACTATGTTTGCGGTAACCATATCCAATAATCTTTTTTCTTTGCTTGGGGGGCTAGTCAGCTTGTTCGATCGCATGAAATAGTATTTCGCTAAATGTCGAGTAAACAAATTCCCGCATGCGATATTTATCAAATCGTAATTTAGTTTAAATTGTAATAGATTCATACACAAAAATGTTTGTCAAAAGCAACTAAATAAAACAGAAAACTGTAGCAAGAAACTAGGTAACAATTCTGCTAAAAGAATTTTTGATAATTTGGCTGAGCCATTGCTTTTTCTGACACCGTTTTCTTCCAATTGAAAAGATGAAAATTTATTAAAACTTCTTTTGAACTAAAACTAAAATTTTTTAAAACTTTTTGTTGACCGCTCTCGTTAAAAAGTCATTTGTTTTGGTTACGATAACTAATTTGCTATTGAATGATATTTACTAAGATTACACTGGTAAGAGGATTCCAAATTGAATAATTTTGATCAATTGGTCTCAATATAGAATGCGGTTACTAGACCCTTGATTCAAAGATTCGCTATCGAATGCTATCATCTCAAATTACGATGCATTTTTCTCGCCATTGACTCCTTTGATACCAAAATGACAAATTTAAATCAATTTTACTCGAAAGCGAATGCGGTGATTGAAATATAGTAGAGTAACTTTTATTACGAACATTCGTACGTTAATACATTGAATTCGGTATTCAGTAACTTTTCGAAAAAAATATTCGAAGTTTACAGCACATAAATAATCATCGCAAATAACGATTTCTATCGTACCAAATATTTTTGTTGGAAAGTTACTGCACTGAGAACACAACTTCGATTGAGAGAACTAAATTTGTTGCCAATCAACAACTCAATTGCGATAATCGAATTTTTTAGTCGCAACAATAGAAAATCGATCTGACAGCTTGACATATGTTTTAGAGAATTAAATTTTGACCTGTATTACAGAATTCTGGTAGCTACAACTAACAATTTTGATTATCATAACAAAATTTTTGATTGGAAACAAATTTTGTTCTCAAAACCGTAGTTGTTTTCCCGGTGTAAATAAATTATCGTTATACTTGTTTTTTCGTTACGAATGTTCGTAATAAAAGTTACTGAATTGCACTTCAGGTAGGTTACTCTTCGCATCTGTATGATTTTTACATTGAGTTGCGATGCGTTTTCTTTCGCATCGCAATAGAGAGTAGCCCCTCCAGGTCTAAATGCCATACAGTGATCACACAGAATCTGGTTATTTTAAAAAAAATTCATGTTGTTGCACAGTGCTATACTTTAATGTTTATTTTTTTAATTTTTGTAATAAATTTTTTTTCTTTTTTTTTTGCATAAACCCAGCAAATATTTTTTTTTTTTTTTATTTAATAAAAAAAGTTTGTCATTTTCTTACTGCAAAGCTGCTGTGTCATAAAAAAATTTTATTTACGGATAAAAATGCACAAACAATTTCCTTAAGAAAAAAATGTTTAACTAAATTCAAATAAAGAATTTTTTTTTTTATATTTTGCTTTAGAAATTGAACAAGCAGCTAAGTAAACTAAGATGGTGGAGAAGAGCCAGCTTGTCATTGCCCTTTTATATAAGACTTGTGTGATAGTCTTTTAAATATAAAAATAAACTTTACGACATCCATTAGCATCTTTTTTTTAATTTTTTTGCATTTGGTTTTTATGATTTCAAGCACTCATTTTTTGTGTGATTTTGTTAAGGTTCACTTTTTTTATATTTGTTTATTAAAATAAATTGTTTAAGCTTAAAGCTGGTATTCACAGAGAAATAAATTACACTTGAAGTAGATGTGAAAACTTTATATAAATAATTTTTATTTAAATTTTTTATTACTGATCAGCTTAAGGCTGGTATTTAAAAAAGAAATAAAGTAGTTATGATAACATAATTCACAATTTATTAAATTATTTAAATTATTTTTTTTAAATTATTTTATTAATCATTTCGAATACCAGCGAGTTAAAATTTTTTTTTTAGATTTTTGTAGTTAAAAAATTTTTATAATTTTTCAAAGTGAATAATTTTTATTAATTAATTTTATTAATTACATTATGCAACAGCCAAAAAAGCTTGCTACAATCTCTACTTTTTTTATGCACTCTGGCTTAACTAACCGTGAAAATCATTAGTATTTCAAATTGATGAATAAGTTTTTACTTATAATGTTTTTTTTTTTTTTTGTAATATGAAATTTTTGAAAATTCTGCTTCACAACTTTGTAATACTTATGCGATTTTGTGATAAAATATCTCAGAATATATGAATTGTTGTTAAATATTTTTTTTAATTATAAATTTTTTTTTTTTTTTAAATTCACAACAAATATTAACCGTTTTCAGGATGTAAATTTAAAATCACATATAATGAAAATCAATTGCAGCATAAAATATCAAAGTCCAAGGGTAAATTGCGATTTTATTCCTGTTAAAATGTTTCGTAAAAAAATTTGCTTTCAAGTTATTTTTTACAATTCCAGCAATTCATGTGCTCAAGAAATTTGAGAATTTTAAATAATTATGATTTCAATAGTTAAGCCAGCGCAGTGCAACAGAAAATACTTTTTTCCATTTGTTGCCTAGTGTTATTATTTAGTATTTTAACAAGTTACTTTTCATTATTTTTTTTTTTTTTTTTGGCATTTAAAAAAATTTTTTTCTTTTACATTTTTTTTTGGCCGAATTTTAAGATTTTAATTACAAAAATAATAAATTTTTAACATAAACACATTTATTACGTTTAAGCTTATTATTACTGGTAATTTTTTTAACTGCCTTTTTTAACTACATTTTGATATTTCCTGGCATTTTGATATTTCTAAGGCCACATTTACTTCGTTTTCTTTTAGATAAAAGCAATTCCGTTGAATCACCAAACACCGCCGCCGTGTACGTTTAGTTATTTGAAACTATTCATGCTGGTCAATTCAATAACTTTTTCTATTTTCCAATTTTTTTTTAATAATAATTTTGTATTACTTTTCATATTTCTTCCTTTGTGTTGTCTAGTTACAAACAAAAAAAAAGTTAGAAAAAAAGAAACACGCAAAATAAATAAAAAAATAATAAAGGAAGACAAATAAAAATGGTGAAATAAAATTTTATTTAAAAAAAAAAAAAAAAAACTAAATAAAAGACAGAAATGTTAACGTGTATTCATACAGTTTTTAAGACAATTTGGGGAATAAACAACAAAAACACAACAGCAAAAACAACATTTGATACCCATAAGCCAGCTAAATCAACTTAAATGAAGAATAAAATTGAAAACTGTCCGGCTATTTTTTTTTTGTTGTTGTATATTTTGTGGTATCGGTTTCAAGCAAATTGCCATCAATTATAAAAGCACCAAAAGACATTTTTTACAGAGTTTTACAAACTTTTGCTTAATTTTGTTGCAGTTAAAATTAATAAATTTCATTGATTATAAAAGTTTCTAAAAAAAATTATAGAAAAAAAATTTAATTGTAACAATTCTATAATGAAGTAAAAAATTTAGTTTCCTTAAAAATATTTAAAATTTAAAAATTCTATTATCATAATTGAATTTTTCAATGCTAACACATTTAGTTCTCACAACCAAAGTGATATTCTCTGTATACACTGAGAAAACAACTTCGATTGTGAGAACTAAATTTGTTTCCAATCAAAAATTCAGCTGTGGAAGTTGAATTTTTTTAATAGTGACAATGGAAAATAGGTCCAACAGCTGAAAATATTTTTCAAATTGGCCTGTAGTATCAAATTCTGGTTGCTACAATTAAAATATTTGATTACCATATTAGTTATGGTGGCAAAATTAATTCTCACAACCAAAGTTGTGTTTGTATAAAAAAAAAACTTTATGTTCACTTTTTTAGAATTTATGCAAATTTTCCAAAAATAGGGCTTAAAGGTGAGAAAGGCAGATGTAAAAGTTTAAAGAAGTCTTTTTTAGAATATAAAGATCAGTTTGGTCAAAGAAATTTGTACAGTGAACAAATAAACTCAAAGCTAATTCAACTTGGGTAAGAAGTAACTTTGTTTCCAATCAAAAATTCAGCTGTGATAATTAATTTTTTAGTTGTAGTATCCAGAATGCCATAATGTAGTTTTCCCAAAAAAAATGTTGATTTGTCACACCGATATTCTATTCCGGCTATATAAAAATTTTAAAGTCACAAGTACACTTTTAATTGGCAATAAATTTAGTTCTCACAATTAAAGTTGTGTTCTCAGTCAACGTTATCAAAGTTTTTCGTAAATTTTACTATAAAGTCTAAGTAATTTTTTTTTATATTTTAGGCCAGATTATTAAACTTTATTGGGCAAAAACTCAGTATTTACAAGAAGACTATTATGAATTAAACTCCATTACATGTGCCTTTAAGAATAAAACGAACTAAACTGATAAGTATTAGGTGCTTCCTTTATTTGTTGTTAATTTTTAAAAGTCAAAAATTTCATAATTAGAAAAAAAAATATATATTTTTTTTTAGTAACTGCAAAAAATAATAGTGATAACAAAAATATTTTTAAATATTTTATAACTAAATTTTGGATTATAGAAGATTACAGAAAACAGCTTCGGTGCGGAGAACTAAATTTCTTACTAATAAAAACTCAGTTGTGTAAATGAATTATTTTTAACAGATTGGATAATACAATTAAAAAAACTGGTTTGGACTAAATGTCCTAAGATTAAAATAAAACGTAATAAATACGTTCATCTATCCAACGCAAAAGAAATCAAGTCGATATATTGAAATCTTAGCAAGTTATGAGCAAAAAGGTAACCAGTTCTACTAAAAAGTGGCCGGAAAGAGGCAGTAGTAGAACTGCTTACGTTTTTAGTCATAACTTGCTTAATTTTCTAGATATCGACTTGATTTCTATTGCGTTGGATAGAGAACCAAATTGTCTTTAATTCGAATGTTGTTTTTTGGAGATAGTGCGAAAAATATATTTTTAGCCAAAATAAACGATGGACTACCCCCTTTGCTTTTTTTGAAAAAATTATAAAAAAAAATATTCTTGCACTATCCACCAAAAAACATTTCTAATTAAGGCCAATACGGTTAGCTATCCAACGCAGAAGAAATCAAGTCGATATATTGAAAACTTAACAAATTATGACCAAAAAGGTAACCAGTTCTACTAAAAAGTGGCCGGAAAGAGGCAGTAGTAGAACTGCTTACGTTTTTAGTCATAACTTGCTTAATTTTCTAGATATCGACTTGATTTCTATTGCGTTGGTTAGAGAACCAAATTGTCTTTAATTCGAATGTTGTTTTTTGGAGATAGTGCGAAAAATATATTTTTAGCCAAAATAAACGATGGACTACCCCCTTTGCTTTTTTTGAAAAAATTATAAAAAAAAATATTCTTGCACTATCCACCAAAAAACATTTCTAATTAAGGCCAATACGGTTAGCTATCCAACGCAAAAGAAATCAAGTCGATATATTGAAAACTTAGCAAGTTATGGCCGAAAAAGTAACCAGTTCTACTAAAAAGTGGCCGGAAAGAGGCAGTAGTAGAACTGCTTACGTTTTTGATCATAACTTGCTTACTTTTCTAGATAACGACTTGATTTCTATTGCGTTGGATAGAGAACCAAATTGTCTTTAATTCGAATATTGTTTTTTGGAGATAGTGCGAAAAATATATTTTTAGCCAAAATAAACGATGGACTACCCCCTTTGCTTTTTTTGAAAAAATGATAAAAAAAATATTCTTGCACTATCCACCAAAAAACATTTCTAATTAAGGCCAATACGGTTAGCTATCCAACGCAAAAGAAATCAAGTCGATATATTGAAAACTTAGCAAGTTATGACCAAAAAGGTAACCAGTTCTACTAAAAAGTGGCCGGAAAGAGGCAGTAGTAGAACTGCTTACGTTTTTGATCATAACTTGCTTACTTTTCTAGATAACGACTTGATTTCTATTGCGTTGGATAGAGAACCAAATTGTCTTTAATTCGAATATTGTTTTTTGGAGATAGTGCGAAAAATATATTTTTAGCCAAAATAAACGATGGACTACCCTCTTTGCTTTTTTTGAAAAAATGATAAAAAAAATATTCTTGCACTATCCACCAAAAAACATTTCTAATTAAGGCCAATACGGTTAGCTATCCAACGCAAAAGAAATCAAGTCGATATATTGAAAACTTAGCAAGTTATGACCAAAAAGGTAACCAGTTCTACTAAAAAGTGGCCGGAAAGAGGTAGTAGTAGAACTGCTTACGTTTTTGATCATAACTTGCTTACTTTTCTAGATATCGACTTGATTTCTATTGCGTTGGATAGAGAACCAAATTGTCTTTAATTCGAATATTAATTTTTGGAGATAGTGTGAAAAATATATTTTTAGCCAAAATAAACGATGGACTACTCCCTTTGCTTTTTTTGAAAAAATGATAAAAAAAATATTCTTGCACTATCCACCAAAAAACATTTCTAATTAAGGCCAATACGGTTAGCTATCCAACGCAAAAGAAATCAAGTCGATATATTGAAAACTTAGCAAGTTATGACCAAAAAGGTAACCAGTTCTACTAAAAAGTGGCCGGAAAGAGGTAGTAGTAGAACTGCTTACGTTTTTGATCATAACTTGCTTACTTTTCTAGATATCGACTTGATTTCTATTGCGTTGGATAGAGAACCAAATTGTCTTTAATTCGAATGTTCTTTTTGGAGATAGTGTGAAAAATATATTTTTAGCCAAAATAAACGATGGACTACTCCCTTTGCTTTTTTTGAAAAAATGATAAAAAAAATATTCTTGCACTATCCACCAAAAAACATTTCTAATTAAGGCCAATACGGTTAGCTATCCAACGCAAAAGAAATCAAGTCGATATATTGAAAACTTAGCAAGTTATGACCAAAAAGGTAACCAGTTCTACTAAAAAGTGGCCGGAAAGAGGTAGTAGTAGAACTGCTTACGTTTTTGATCATAACTTGCTTACTTTTCTAGATATCGACTTGATTTCTATTGCGTTGGATAGAGAACCAAATTGTCTTTAATTCGAATGTTCTTTTTGGAGATAGTGTGAAAAATATATTTTTAGCCAAAATAAACGATGGACTACTCCCTTTGCTTTTTTTGAAAAAATTATAAAAAAAATATTCTTGCACTATCCACCAAAAAACATTTCTAATTAAGGCCAATACGGTTAGCTATCCAACGCAAAAGAAATCAAGTCGATATATTGAAAACTTAGCAAGTTATGACCAAAAAGGTAACCAGTTCTACTAAAAAGTGGCCGGAAAGAGGTAGTAGTAGAACTGCTTACGTTTTTGATCATAACTTGCTTACTTTTCTAGATATCGACTTGATTTCTATTGCGTTGGATAGAGAACCAAATTGTCTTTAATTCGAATATTAATTTTTGGAGATAGTGTGAAAAATATATTTTTAGCCAAAATAAACGATGGACTACTCCCTTTGCTTTTTTTGAAAAAATGATAAAAAAAATATTCTTGCACTATCCACCAAAAAACATTTCTAATTAAGGCCAATACGGTTAGCTATCCAACGCAAAAGAAATCAAGTCGATATATTGAAAACTTAGCAAGTTATGACCAAAAAGGTAACCAGTTCTACTAAAAAGTGGCCGGAAAGAGGTAGTAGTAGAACTGCTTACGTTTTTGATCATAACTTGCTTACTTTTCTAGATATCGACTTGATTTCTATTGCGTTGGATAGAGAACCAAATTGTCTTTAATTCGAATATTAATTTTTGGAGATAGTGCGAAAAATATATTTTTAGCCAAAATAAACGATGGACTACTCCCTTTGCTTTTTTTGAAAAAATGATAAAAAAAATATTCTTGCACTATCCACCAAAAAACATTTCTAATTAAGGCCAATACGGTTAGCTATCCAACGCAAAAGAAATCAAGTCGATATATTGAAAACTTAGCAAGTTATGACCAAAAAGGTAACCAGTTCTACTAAAAAGTGGCCGGAAAGAGGTAGTAGTAGAACTGCTTACGTTTTTGATCATAACTTGCTTACTTTTCTAGATATCGACTTGATTTCTATTGCGTTGGATAGAGAACCAAATTGTCTTTAATTCGAATATTAATTTTTGGAGATAGTGCGAAAAATATATTTTTAGCCAAAATAAACGATGGACTACTCCCTTTGCTTTTTTTGAAAAAATGATAAAAAAAATATTCTTGCACTATCCACCAAAAAACATTTCTAATTAAGGCCAATACGGTTAGCTATCCAACGCAAAAGAAATCAAGTCGATATATTGAAAACTTAGCAAGTTATGACCAAAAAGGTAACCAGTTCTACTAAAAAGTGGCCGGAAAGAGGTAGTAGTAGAACTGCTTACGTTTTTGATCATAACTTGCTTACTTTTCTAGATATCGACTTGATTTCTATTGCGTTGGATAGAGAACCAAATTGTCTTTAATTCGAATATTAATTTTTGGAGATAGTGCGAAAAATATATTTTTAGCCAAAATAAACGATGGACTACTCCCTTTGCTTTTTTTGAAAAAATGATAAAAAAAATATTCTTGCACTATCCACCAAAAAACATTTCTAATTAAGGCCAATACGGTTAGCTATCCAACGCAAAAGAAATCAAGTCGATATATTGAAAACTTAGCAAGTTATGACCAAAAAGGTAACCAGTTCTACTAAAAAGTGGCCGGAAAGAGGTAGTAGTAGAACTGCTTACGTTTTTGATCATAACTTGCTTACTTTTCTAGATATCGACTTGATTTCTATTGCGTTGGATAGAGAACCAAATTGTCTTTAATTCGAATGTTCTTTTTGGAGATAGTGTGAAAAATATATTTTTAGCCAAAATAAACGATGGACTACTCCCTTTGCTTTTTTTGAAAAAATTATAAAAAAAATATTCTTGCACTATCCACCAAAAAACATTTCTAATTAAGGCCAATACGGTTAGCTATCCAACGCAAAAGAAATCAAGTCGATATATTGAAAACTTAGCAAGTTATGACCAAAAAGGTAACCAGTTCTACTAAAAAGTGGCCGGAAAGAGGTAGTAGTAGAACTGCTTACGTTTTTGATCATAACTTGCTTACTTTTCTAGATATCGACTTGATTTCTATTGCGTTGGATAGAGAACCAAATTGTCTTTAATTCGAATATTAATTTTTGGAGATAGTGTGAAAAATATATTTTTAGCCAAAATAAACGATGGACTACTCCCTTTGCTTTTTTTGAAAAAATGATAAAAAAAATATTCTTGCACTATCCACCAAAAAACATTTCTAATTAAGGCCAATACGGTTAGCTATCCAACGCAAAAGAAATCAAGTCGATATATTGAAAACTTAGCAAGTTATGACCAAAAAGGTAACCAGTTCTACTAAAAAGTGGCCGGAAAGAGGTAGTAGTAGAACTGCTTACGTTTTTGATCATAACTTGCTTACTTTTCTAGATATCGACTTGATTTCTATTGCGTTGGATAGAGAACCAAATTGTCTTTAATTCGAATGTTCTTTTTGGAGATAGTGTGAAAAATATATTTTTAGCCAAAATAAACGATGGACTACTCCCTTTGCTTTTTTTGAAAAAATGATAAAAAAAATATTCTTGCACTATCCACCAAAAAACATTTCTAATTAAGGCCAATACGGTTAGCTATCCAACGCAAAAGAAATCAAGTCGATATATTGAAAACTTAGCAAGTTATGACCAAAAAGGTAACCAGTTCTACTAAAAAGTGGCCGGAAAGAGGTAGTAGTAGAACTGCTTACGTTTTTGATCATAACTTGCTTACTTTTCTAGATATCGACTTGATTTCTATTGCGTTGGATAGAGAACCAAATTGTCTTTAATTCGAATATTAATTTTTGGAGATAGTGCGAAAAATATATTTTTAGCCAAAATAAACGATGGACTACTCCCTTTGCTTTTTTTGAAAAAATGATAAAAAAAATATTCTTGCACTATCCACCAAAAAACATTTCTAATTAAGGCCAATACGGTTAGCTATCCAACGCAAAAGAAATCAAGTCGATATATTGAAAACTTAGCAAGTTATGACCAAAAAGGTAACCAGTTCTACTAAAAAGTGGCCGGAAAGAGGTAGTAGTAGAACTGCTTACGTTTTTGATCATAACTTGCTTACTTTTCTAGATATCGACTTGATTTCTATTGCGTTGGATAGAGAACCAAATTGTCTTTAATTCGAATATTAATTTTTGGAGATAGTGCGAAAAATATATTTTTAGCCAAAATAAACGATGGACTACTCCCTTTGCTTTTTTTGAAAAAATGATAAAAAAAATATTCTTGCACTATCCACCAAAAAACATTTCTAATTAAGGCCAATACGGTTAGCTATCCAACGCAAAAGAAATCAAGTCGATATATTGAAAACTTAGCAAGTTATGACCAAAAAGGTAACCAGTTCTACTAAAAAGTGGCCGGAAAGAGGTAGTAGTAGAACTGGTTACGTTTTTGATCATAACTTGCTTACTTTTCTAGATATCGACTTGATTTCTATTGCGTTGGATAGAGAACCAAATTGTCTTTAATTCGAATATTAATTTTTGGAGATAGTGCGAAAAATATATTTTTAGCCAAAATAAACGATGGACTACTCCCTTTGCTTTTTTTGAAAAAATGATAAAAAAAATATTCTTGCACTATCCACCAAAAAACATTTCTAATTAAGGCCAATACGGTTAGCTATCCAACGCAAAAGAAATCAAGTCGATATATTGAAAACTTAGCAAGTTATGACCAAAAAGGTAACCAGTTCTACTAAAAAGTGGCCGGAAAGAGGTAGTAGTAGAACTGCTTACGTTTTTGATCATAACTTGCTTACTTTTCTAGATATCGACTTGATTTCTATTGCGTTGGATAGAGAACCAAATTGTCTTTAATTCGAATGTTCTTTTTGGAGATAGTGTGAAAAATATATTTTTAGCCAAAATAAACGATGGACTACTCCCTTTGCTTTTTTTGAAAAAATGATAAAAAAAATATTCTTGCACTATCCACCAAAAAACATTTCTAATTAAGGCCAATACGGTTAGCTATCCAACGCAAAAGAAATCAAGTCGATATATTGAAAACTTAGCAAGTTATGACCAAAAAGGTAACCAGTTCTACTAAAAAGTGGCCGGAAAGAGGTAGTAGTAGAACTGCTTACGTTTTTGATCATAACTTGCTTACTTTTCTAGATATCGACTTGATTTCTATTGCGTTGGATAGAGAACCAAATTGTCTTTAATTCGAATGTTCTTTTTGGAGATAGTGTGAAAAATATATTTTTAGCCAAAATAAACGATGGACTACTCCCTTTGCTTTTTTTGAAAAAATGATAAAAAAAATATTCTTGCACTATCCACCAAAAAACATTTCTAATTAAGGCCAATACGGTTAGCTATCCAACGCAAAAGAAATCAAGTCGATATATTGAAAACTTAGCAAGTTATGACCAAAAAGGTAACCAGTTCTACTAAAAAGTGGCCGGAAAGAGGTAGTAGTAGAACTGCTTACGTTTTTGATCATAACTTGCTTACTTTTCTAGATATCGACTTGATTTCTATTGCGTTGGATAGAGAACCAAATTGTCTTTAATTCGAATGTTCTTTTTGGAGATAGTGTGAAAAATATATTTTTAGCCAAAATAAACGATGGACTACTCCCTTTGCTTTTTTTGAAAAAATGATAAAAAAAATATTCTTGCACTATCCACCAAAAAACATTTCTAATTAAGGCCAATACGGTTAGCTATCCAACGCAAAAGAAATCAAGTCGATATATTGAAAACTTAGCAAGTTATGACCAAAAAGGTAACCAGTTCTACTAAAAAGTGGCCGGAAAGAGGTAGTAGTAGAACTGCTTACGTTTTTGATCATAACTTGCTTACTTTTCTAGATATCGACTTGATTTCTATTGCGTTGGATAGAGAACCAAATTGTCTTTAATTCGAATGTTCTTTTTGGAGATAGTGCGAAAAATATATTTTTAGCCAAAATAAACGATGGACTATACCCTTTGCTTTTTTTGAAAAAATGATAAAAAAAATATTCTTGCACTATCCACCAAAAAACATTTCTAATTAAGGCCAATACGGTTAGCTATCCAACGCAAAAGAAATCAAGTCGATATATTGAAAACTTAGCAAGTTATGACCAAAAAGGTAACCAGTTCTACTAAAAAGTGGCCGGAAAGAGGCAGTAGTAGAACTGCTTACGTTTTTGATCATAACTTGCTTACTTTTCTAGATAACGACTTGATTTCTATTGCGTTGGATAGAGAACCAAATTGTCTTTAATTCGAATGTTCTTTTTGGAGATAGTGCGAAAAATATATTTTTAGCCAAAATAAACGATGGACTACCCCCTTTGCTTTTTTTGAAAAAATGATAAAAAAAATATTCTTGCACTATCCACCAAAAAACATTTCTAATTAAGGCCAATACGGTTAGCTATCCAACGCAAAAGAAATCAAGTCGATATATTGAAAACTTAGCAAGTTATGACCAAAAAGGTAACCAGTTCTACTAAAAAGTGGCCGGAAAGAGGCAGTAGTAGAACTGCTTACGTTTTTGATCATAACTTGCTTACTTTTCTAGATATCGACTTGATTTCTATTGCGTTGGATAGAGAACCAAATTGTCTTTAATGCGAATGTTCTTTTTGGAGATAGTGTGAAAAATATATTTTTAGCCAAAATAAACGATGGACTACCCCCTTTGCTTTTTTTGAAAAAATGATAAAAAAAATATTCTTGCACTATCCACCAAAAAACATTTCTAATTAAGGCCAATACGGTTAGCTATCCAACGCAAAAGAAATCAAGTCGATATATTGAAAACTTAGCAAGTTATGACCAAAAAGGTAACCAGTTCTACTAAAAAGTGGCCGGAAAGAGGTAGTAGTAGAACTGCTTACGTTTTTGATCATAACTTGCTTACTTTTCTAGATATCGACTTGATTTCTATTGCGTTGGATAGAGAACCAAATTGTCTTTAATTCGAATGTTCTTTTTGGAGATAGTGTGAAAAATATATTTTTAGCCAAAATAAACGATGGACTACCCCCTTTGCTTTTTTTGAAAAAATGATAAAAAAAATATTCTTGCACTATCCACCAAAAAACATTTCTAATTAAGGCCAATACGGTTAGCTATCCAACGCAAAAGAAATCAAGTCGATATATTGAAAACTTAGCAAGTTATGACCAAAAAGGTAACCAGTTCTACTAAAAAGTGGCCGGAAAGAGGTAGTAGTAGAACTGCTTACGTTTTTGATCATAACTTGCTTACTTTTCTAGATATCGACTTGATTTCTATTGCGTTGGATAGAGAACCAAATTGTCTTTAATTCGAATGTTCTTTTTGGAGATAGTGTGAAAAATATATTTTTAGCCAAAATAAACGATGGACTACCCACTTTGCTTTTTTTGAAAAAATGATAAAAAAAATATTCTTGCACTATCCACCAAAAAACATTTCTAATTAAGGCCAATACGGTTAGCTATCCAACGCAAAAGAAATCAAGTCGATATATTGAAAACTTAGCAAGTTATGACCAAAAAGGTAACCAGTTCTACTAAAAAGTGGCCGGAAAGAGGTAGTAGTAGAACTGCTTACGTTTTTGATCATAACTTGCTTACTTTTCTAGATATCGACTTGATTTCTATTGCGTTGGATAGAGAACCAAATTGTCTTTAATTCGAATGTTCTTTTTGGAGATAGTGTGAAAAATATATTTTTAGCCAAAATAAACGATGGACTACCCCCTTTGCTTTTTTTGAAAAAATGATAAAAAAAATATTCTTGCACTATCCACCAAAAAACATTTCTAATTAAGGCCAATACGGTTAGCTATCCAACGCAAAAGAAATCAAGTCGATATATTGAAAACTTAGCAAGTTATGACCAAAAAGGTAACCAGTTCTACTAAAAAGTGGCCGGAAAGAGGCAGTAGTAGAACTGCTTACGTTTTTGATCATAACTTGCTTACTTTTCTAGATAACGACTTGATTTCTATTGCGTTGGATAGAGAACCAAATTGTCTTTAATTCGAATGTTCTTTTTGGAGATAGTGCGAAAAATATATTTTTAGCCAAAATAAACGATGGACTACTCCCTTTGCTTTTTTTGAAAAAATGATAAAAAAAATATTCTTGCACTATCCACCAAAAAACATTTCTAATTAAGGCCAATACGGTTAGCTATCCAACGCAAAAGAAATCAAGTCGATATATTGAAAACTTAGCAAGTTATGACCAAAAAGGTAACCAGTTCTACTAAAAAGTGGCCGGAAAGAGGCAGTAGTAGAACTGCTTACGTTTTTGATCATAACTTGCTTACTTTTCTAGATATCGACTTGATTTCTATTGCGTTGGATAGAGAACCAAATTGTCTTTAATTCGAATGTTCTTTTTGGAGATAGTGTGAAAAATATATTTTTAGCCAAAATAAACGATGGACTACCCCCTTTGCTTTTTTTGAAAAAATGATAAAAAAAATATTCTTGCACTATCCACCAAAAAACATTTCTAATTAAGGCCAATACGGTTAGCTATCCAACGCAAAAGAAATCAAGTCGATATATTGAAAACTTAGCAAGTTATGACCAAAAAGGTAACCAGTTCTACTAAAAAGTGGCCGGAAAGAGGTAGTAGTAGAACTGCTTACGTTTTTGATCATAACTTGCTTACTTTTCTAGATATCGACTTGATTTCTATTGCGTTGGATAGAGAACCAAATTGTCTTTAATTCGAATGTTCTTTTTGGAGATAGTGTGAAAAATATATTTTTAGCCAAAATAAACGATGGACTACCCACTTTGCTTTTTTTGAAAAAATGATAAAAAAAATATTCTTGCACTATCCACCAAAAAACATTTTTAATTAAGGCCAATACGGTTAGCTATCCAACGCAAAAGAAATCAAGTCGATATATTGAAAACTTAGCAAGTTATGACCAAAAAGGTAACCAGTTCTACTAAAAAGTGGCCGGAAAGAGGCAGTAGTAGAACTGCTTACGTTTTTGATCATAACTTGCTTACTTTTCTAGATATCGACTTGATTTCTATTGCGTTGGATAGAGAACCAAATTGTCTTTAATTCGAATGTTCTTTTTGGAGATAGTGTGAAAAATATATTTTTAGCCAAAATAAACGATGGACTACCCCCTTTGCTTTTTTTGAAAAAATGATAAAAAAAATATTCTTGCACTATCCACCAAAAAACATTTCTAATTAAGGCCAATACGGTTAGCTATCCAACGCAAAAGAAATCAAGTCGATATATTGAAAACTTAGCAAGTTATGACCAAAAAGGTAACCAGTTCTACTAAAAAGTGGCCGGAAAGAGGCAGTAGTAGAACTGCTTACGTTTTTGATCATAACTTGCTTACTTTTCTAGATATCGACTTGATTTCTATTGCGTTGGATAGAGAACCAAATTGTCTTTAATTCGAATGTTCTTTTTGGAGATAGTGTGAAAAATATATTTTTAGCCAAAATAAACGATGGACTACCCCCTTTGCTTTTTTTGAAAAAATGATAAAAAAAATATTCTTGCACTATCCACCAAAAAACATTTCTAATTAAGGCCAATACGGTTAGCTATCCAACGCAAAAGAAATCAAGTCGATATATTGAAAACTTAGCAAGTTATGACCAAAAAGGTAACCAGTTCTACTAAAAAGTGGCCGGAAAGAGGCAGTAGTAGAACTGCTTACGTTTTTGATCATAACTTGCTTACTTTTCTAGATATCGACTTGATTTCTATTGCGTTGGATAGAGAACCAAATTGTCTTTAATTCGAATGTTCTTTTTGGAGATAGTGTGAAAAATATATTTTTAGCCAAAATAAACGATGGACTACCCCCTTTGCTTTTTTTGAAAAAATGATAAAAAAAATATTCTTGCACTATCCACCAAAAAACATTTCTAATTAAGGCCAATACGGTTAGCTATCCAACGCAAAAGAAATCAAGTCGATATATTGAAAACTTAGCAAGTTATGACCAAAAAGGTAACCAGTTCTACTAAAAAGTGGCCGGAAAGAGGCAGTAGTAGAACTGCTTACGTTTTTGATCATAACTTGCTTACTTTTCTAGATAACGACTTGATTTCTATTGCGTTGGATAGAGAACCAAATTGTCTTTAATTCGAATGTTCTTTTTGGAGATAGTGTGAAAAATATATTTTTAGCCAAAATAAACGATGGACTACCCCCTTTGCTTTTTTTGAAAAAATGATAAAAAAAATATTCTTGCACTATCCACCAAAAAACATTTCTAATTAAGGCCAATACGGTTAGCTATCCAACGCAAAAGAAATCAAGTCGATATATTGAAAACTTAGCAAGTTATGACCAAAAAGGTAACCAGTTCTACTAAAAAGTGGCCGGAAAGAGGCAGTAGTAGAACTGCTTACGTTTTTGATCATAACTTGCTTACTTTTCTAGATAACGACTTGATTTCTATTGCGTTGGATAGAGAACCAAATTGTCTTTAATTCGAATGTTCTTTTTAGAGATAGTGTGAAAAATATATTTTTAGCCAAAATAAACGATGGACTACCCCCTTTGCTTTTTTTGAAAAAATGATAAAAAAAATATTCTTGCACTATCCACCAGAAAACATTTCTAATTAAGGCCAATACGGTTAGCTATCCAACGCAAAAGAAATCAAGTCGATATATTGAAAACTTAGCAAGTTATGACCAAAAAGGTAACCAGTTCTACTAAAAAGTGGCCGGAAAGAGGTAGTAGTAGAACTGCTTACGTTTTTGATCATAACTTGCTTACTTTTCTAGATAACGACTTGATTTCTATTGCGTTGGATAGAGAACCAAATTGTCTTTAATTCGAATGTTCTTTTTGGAGATAGTGTGAAAAATATATTTTTAGCCAAAATAAACGATGGACTACCCCCTTTGCTTTTTTTGAAAAAATGATAAAAAAAATATTCTTGCACTATCCACCAGAAAACATTTCTAATTAAGGCCAATACGGTTAGCTATCCAACGCAAAAGAAATCAAGTCGATATATTGAAAACTTAGCAAGTTATGACCAAAAAGGTAACCAGTTCTACTAAAAAGTGGCCGGAAAGAGGCAGTAGTAGAACTGCTTACGTTTTTGATCATAACTTGCTTACTTTTCTAGATATCGACTTGATTTCTATTGCGTTGGATAGAGAACCAAATTGTCTTTAATTCGAATGTTCTTTTTGGAGATAGTGTGAAAAATATATTTTTAGCCAAAATAAACGATGGACTACCCCCTTTGCTTTTTTTGAAAAAATGATAAAAAAAATATTCTTGCACTATTCACCAAAAAACATTTCTAATTAAGGCCAATACGGTTAGCTATCCAACGCAAAAGAAATCAAGTCGATATATTGAAAACTTAGCAAGTTATGACCAAAAAGGTAACCAGTTCTACTAAAAAGTGGCCGGAAAGAGGCAGTAGTAGAACTGCTTACGTTTTTGATCATAACTTGCTTACTTTTCTAGATAACGACTTGATTTCTATTGCGTTGGATAGAGAACCAAATTGTCTTTAATTCGAATGTTCTTTTTGGAGATAGTGTGAAAAATATATTTTTAGCCAAAATAAACGATGGACTACCCCCTTTGCTTTTTTTGAAAAAATGATAAAAAAAATATTCTTGCACTATCCACCAAAAAACATTTCTAATTAAGGCCAATACGGTTAGCTATCCAACGCAAAAGAAATCAAGTCGATATATTGAAAACTTAGCAAGTTATGAGCAAAAAGGTAACCAGTTCTACTAAAAAGTGGCCGGAAAGAGGCAGTAGTAGAACTGCTTACGTTTTTGATCATAACTTGCTTACTTTTCTAGATAACGACTTGATTTCTATTGCGTTGGATAGAGAACCAAATTGTCTTTAATTCGAATGTTCTTTTTGGAGATAGTGTGAAAAATATATTTTTAGCCAAAATAAACGATGGACTACCCCCTTTGCTTTTTTTGAAAAAATGATAAAAAAAATATTCTTGCACTATCCACCAGAAAACATTTCTAATTAAGGCCAATACGGTTAGCTATCCAACGCAAAAGAAATCAAGTCGATATATTGAAAACTTAGCAAGTTATGACCAAAAAGGTAACCAGTTCTACTAAAAAGTGGCCGGAAAGAGGCAGTAGTAGAACTGCTTACGTTTTTGATCATAACTTGCTTACTTTTCTAGATATCGACTTGATTTCTATTGCGTTGGATAGAGAACCAAATTGTCTTTAATTCGAATGTTCTTTTTGGAGATAGTGTGAAAAATATATTTTTAGCCAAAATAAACGATGGACTACCCCCTTTGCTTTTTTTGAAAAAATGATAAAAAAAATATTCTTGCACTATCCACCAAAAAACATTTCTAATTAAGGCCAATACGGTTAGCTATCCAACGCAAAAGAAATCAAGTCGATATATTGAAAACTTAGCAAGTTATGAGCAAAAAGGTAACCAGTTCTACTAAAAAGTGGCCGGAAAGAGGCAGTAGTAGAACTGCTTACGTTTTTGATCATAACTTGCTTACTTTTCTAGATATCGACTTGATTTCTATTGCGTTGGATAGAGAACCAAATTGTCTTTAATTCGAATGTTCTTTTTGGAGATAGTGTGAAAAATATATTTTTAGCCAAAATAAACGATGGACTACCCCCTTTGCTTTTTTTGAAAAAATGATAAAAAAAATATTCTTGCACTATCCACCAAAAAACATTTCTAATTAAGGCCAATACGGTTAGCTATCCAACGCAAAAGAAATCAAGTCGATATATTGAAAACTTAGCAAGTTATGACCAAAAAGGTAACCAGTTCTACTAAAAAGTGGCCGGAAAGAGGCAGTAGTAGAACTGCTTACGTTTTTGATCATAACTTGCTTACTTTTCTAGATATCGACTTGATTTCTATTGCGTTGGATAGAGAACCAAATTGTCTTTAATTCGAATGTTCTTTTTGGAGATAGTGCGAAAAATATATTTTTAGCCAAAATAAACGATGGACTACCCCCTTTGCTTTTTTTGAAAAAATGATAAAAAAAATATTCTTGCACTATCCACCAAAAAACATTTCTAATTAAGGCCAATACGGTTAGCTATCCAACGCAAAAGAAATCAAGTCGATATATTGAAAACTTAGCAAGTTATGACCAAAAAGGTAACCAGTTCTACTAAAAAGTGGCCGGAAAGAGGCAGTAGTAGAACTGCTTACGTTTTTGATCATAACTTGCTTACTTTTCTAGATATCGACTTGATTTCTATTGCGTTGGATAGAGAACCAAATTGTCTTTAATTCGAATGTTCTTTTTGGAGATAGTGTGAAAAATATATTTTTAGCCAAAATAAACGATGGACTACCCCCTTTGCTTTTTTTGAAAAAATGATAAAAAAAATATTCTTGCACTATCCACCAAAAAACATTTCTAATTAAGGCCAATCCGGTTAGCTATCCAACGCAAAAGAAATCAAGTCGATATATTGAAAACTTAGCAAGTTATGAGCAAAAAGGTAACCAGTTCTACTAAAAAGTGGGCGGAAAGAGGCAGTAGTAGAACTGCTTACGTTTTTGATCATAACTTGCTTACTTTTCTAGATAACGACTTGATTTCTATTGCGTTGGATAGAGAACCAAATTGTCTTTAATTCGAATATTAATTTTTGGAGATAGTGCGAAAAATATATTTTTAGCCAAAATAAACGATGGACTACTCCCTTTGCTTTTTTTAAAAAATGATAAAAAAAATATTCTTGCACTATCCACCAAAAAACATTTCTAATTAAGGCCAATACGGTTAGCTATCCAACGCAAAAGAAATCAAGTCGATATATTGAAAACTTAGCAAGTTATGACCAAAAAGGTAACCAGTTCTACTAAAAAGTGGCCGGAAAGAGGCAGTAGTAGAACTGCTTACGTTTTTGATCATAACTTGCTTACTTTTCTAGATATCGACTTGATTTCTATTGCGTTGGATAGAGAACCAAATTGTCTTTAATTCGAATGTTCTTTTTGGAGATAGTGCGAAAAATATATTTTTAGCCAAAATAAACGATGGACTACCCCCTTTGCTTTTTTTGAAAAAATGATAAAAAAAATATTCTTGCACTATCCACCAAAAAACATTTCTAATTAAGGCCAATACGGTTAGCTATCCAACGCAAAAGAAATCAAGTCGATATATTGAAAACTTAGCAAGTTATGACCAAAAAGGTAACCAGTTCTACTAAAAAGTGGCCGGAAAGAGGCAGTAGTAGAACTGCTTACGTTTTTGATCATAACTTGCTTACTTTTCTAGATATCGACTTGATTTCTATTGCGTTGGATAGAGAACCAAATTGTCTTTAATTCGAATGTTCTTTTTGGAGATAGTGTGAAAAATATATTTTTAGCCAAAATAAACGATGGACTACCCCCTTTGCTTTTTTTGAAAAAATGATAAAAAAAATATTCTTGCACTATCCACCAAAAAACATTTCTAATTAAGGCCAATCCGGTTAGCTATCCAACGCAAAAGAAATCAAGTCGATATATTGAAAACTTAGCAAGTTATGAGCAAAAAGGTAACCAGTTCTACTAAAAAGTGGGCGGAAAGAGGCAGTAGTAGAACTGCTTACGTTTTTGATCATAACTTGCTTACTTTTCTAGATAACGACTTGATTTCTATTGCGTTGGATAGAGAACCAAATTGTCTTTAATTCGAATATTAATTTTTGGAGATAGTGCGAAAAATATATTTTTAGCCAAAATAAACGATGGACTACCCCCTTTGCTTTTTTTGAAAAAATGATAAAAAAAATATTCTTGCACTATCCACCAAAAAACATTTCTAATTAAGGCCAATACGGTTAGCTATCCAACGCAAAAGAAATCAAGTCGATATATTGAAAACTTAGCAAGTTATGACCAAAAAGGTAACCAGTTCTACTAAAAAGTGGCCGGAAAGAGGCAGTAGTAGAACTGCTTACGTTTTTGATCATAACTTGCTTACTTTTCTAGATATCGACTTGATTTCTATTGCGTTGGATAGAGAACCAAATTGTCTTTAATTCGAATGTTCTTTTTGGAGATAGTGTGAAAAATATATTTTTAGCCAAAATAAACGATGGACTACCCCCTTTGCTTTTTTTGAAAAAATGATAAAAAAAATATTCTTGCACTATCCACCAAAAAACATTTCTAATTAAGGCCAATCCGGTTAGCTATCCAACGCAAAAGAAATCAAGTCGATATATTGAAAACTTAGCAAGTTATGACCAAAAAGGTAACCAGTTCTACTAAAAAGTGGGCGGAAAGAGGCAGTAGTAGAACTGCTTACGTTTTTGATCATAACTTGCTTACTTTTCTAGATAACGACTTGATTTCTATTGCGTTGGATAGAGAACCAAATTGTCTTTAATTCGAATATTAATTTTTGGAGATAGTGCGAAAAATATATTTTTAGCCAAAATAAACGATGGACTACTCCCTTTGCTTTTTTTAAAAAATGATAAAAAAAATATTCTTGCACTATCCACCAAAAAACATTTCTAATTAAGGCCAATACGGTTAGCTATCCAACGCAAAAGAAATCAAGTCGATATATTGAAAACTTAGCAAGTTATGACCAAAAAGGTAACCAGTTCTACTAAAAAGTGGCCGGAAAGAGGCAGTAGTAGAACTGCTTACGTTTTTGATCATAACTTGCTTACTTTTCTAGATATCGACTTGATTTCTATTGCGTTGGATAGAGAACCAAATTGTCTTTAATTCGAATGTTCTTTTTGGAGATAGTGCGAAAAATATATTTTTAGCCAAAATAAACGATGGACTACCCCCTTTGCTTTTTTTGAAAAAATGATAAAAAAAATATTCTTGCACTATCCACCAAAAAACATTTCTAATTAAGGCCAATACGGTTAGCTATCCAACGCAAAAGAAATCAAGTCGATATATTGAAAACTTAGCAAGTTATGACCAAAAAGGTAACCAGTTCTACTAAAAAGTGGCCGGAAAGAGGCAGTAGTAGAACTGCTTACGTTTTTGATCATAACTTGCTTACTTTTCTAGATATCGACTTGATTTCTATTGCGTTGGATAGAGAACCAAATTGTCTTTAATTCGAATGTTCTTTTTGGAGATAGTGTGAAAAATATATTTTTAGCCAAAATAAACGATGGACTACCCCCTTTGCTTTTTTTGAAAAAATGATAAAAAAAATATTCTTGCACTATCCACCAAAAAACATTTCTAATTAAGGCCAATCCGGTTAGCTATCCAACGCAAAAGAAATCAAGTCGATATATTGAAAACTTAGCAAGTTATGACCAAAAAGGTAACCAGTTCTACTAAAAAGTGGCCGGAAAGAGGCAGTAGTAGAACTGCTTACGTTTTTGATCATAACTTGCTTACTTTTCTAGATAACGACTTGATTTCTATTGCGTTGGATAGAGAACCAAATTGTCTTTAATTCGAATATTAATTTTTGGAGATAGTGCGAAAAATATATTTTTAGCCAAAATAAACGATGGACTACCCCCTTTGCTTTTTTTGAAAAAATGATAAAAAAAATATTCTTGCACTATCCACCAAAAAACATTTCTAATTAAGGCCAATACGGTTAGCTATCCAACGCAAAAGAAATCAAGTCGATATATTGAAAACTTAGCAAGTTATGACCAAAAAGGTAACCAGTTCTACTAAAAAGTGGCCGGAAAGAGGTAGTAGTAGAACTGCTTACGTTTTTGATCATAACTTGCTTACTTTTCTAGATATCGACTTGATTTCTAATGCGTTGGATAGGGAACCAAATTGTCTTTAATTCGAATATTAATTTTTGGAGATAGTGCGAAAAATATATTTTTAGCCAAAATAAACGATGGACTACCCCCTTTGCTTTTTTTGAAAAAATGATAAAAAAAATATTCTTGCACTATCCACCAAAAAACATTTCTAATTAAGGCCAATACGGTTGGCTATCCAACGCAAAAGAAATCAAGTCGATATATTGAAAACTTAGCAAGTTATGACCAAAAAGGTAACCAGTTCTACTAAAAAGTGGCCGGAAAGAGGCAGTAGTAGAACTGCTTACGTTTTTGATCATAACTTGCTTACTTTTCTAGATATCGACTTGATTTCTATTGCGTTGGATAGAGAACCAAATTGTCTTTAATTCGAATGTTCTTTTTGGAGATAGTGCGAAAAATATATTTTTAGCCAAAATAAACGATGGACTACCCCCTTTGCTTTTTTTGAAAAAATGATAAAAAAAATATTCTTGCACTATCCACCAAAAAACATTTCTAATTAAGGCCAATACGGTTGGCTATCCAACGCAAAAGAAATCAAGTCGATATATTGAAAACTTAGCAAGTTATGACCAAAAAGGTAACCAGTTCTACTAAAAAGTGGCCGGAAAGAGGCAGTAGTAGAACTGCTTACGTTTTTGATCATAACTTGCTTACTTTTCTAGATATCGACTTGATTTCTATTGCGTTGGATAGAGAACCAAATTGTCTTTAATTCGAATGTTCTTTTTGGAGATAGTGTGAAAAATATATTTTTAGCCAAAATAAACGATGGACTACCCCCTTTGCTTTTTTTGAAAAAATGATAAAAAAAATATTCTTGCACTATCCACCAAAAAACATTTCTAATTAAGGCCAATACGGTTAGCTATCCAACGCAAAAGAAATCAAGTCGATATATTGAAAACTTAGCAAGTTATGACCAAAAAGGTAACCAGTTCTACTAAAAAGTGGCCGGAAAGAGGCAGTAGTAGAACTGCTTACGTTTTTGATCATAACTTGCTTACTTTTCTAGATAACGACTTGATTTCTATTGCGTTGGATAGAGAACCAAATTGTGTTTAATTCGAATGTTCTTTTTGGAGATAGTGTGAAAAATATATTTTTAGCCAAAATAAACGATGGACTACCCCCTTTGCTTTTTTTGAAAAAATGATAAAAAAAATATTCTTGCACTATCCACCAAAAAACATTTCTAATTAAGGCCAATACGGTTAGCTATCCAACGCAAAAGAAATCAAGTCGATATATTGAAAACTTAGCAAGTTATGACCAAAAAGGTAACCAGTTCTACTAAAAAGTGGCCGGAAAGAGGCAGTAGTAGAACTGCTTACGTTTTTGATCATAACTTGCTTACTTTTCTAGATATCGACTTGATTTCTATTGCGTTGGATAGGGAACCAAATTGTCTTTAATTCGAATATTAATTTTTGGAGATAGTGCGAAAAATATATTTTTAGCCAAAATAAACGATGGACTACTCCCTTTGCTTTTTTTGAAAAAATGATAAAAAAAATATTCTTGCACTATCCACCAAAAAACATTTCTAATTAAGGCCAATACGGTTGGCTATCCAACGCAAAAGAAATCAAGTCGATATATTGAAAACTTAGCAAGTTATGACCAAAAAGGTAACCAGTTCTACTAAAAAGTGGCCGGAAAGAGGCAGTAGTAGAACTGCTTACGTTTTTGATCATAACTTGCTTACTTTTCTAGATAACGACTTGATTTCTATTGCGTTGGATAGAGAACCAAATTGTGTTTAATTCGAATGTTCTTTTTGGAGATAGTGTGAAAAATATATTTTTAGCCAAAATAAACGATGGACTACCCCCTTTGCTTTTTTTGAAAAAATGATAAAAAAAATATTCTTGCACTATCCACCAAAAAACATTTCTAATTAAGGCCAATACGGTTAGCTATCCAACGCAAAAGAAATCAAGTCGATATATTGAAAACTTAGCAAGTTATGACCAAAAAGGTAACCAGTTCTACTAAAAAGTGGCCGGAAAGAGGCAGTAGTAGAACTGCTTACGTTTTTGATCATAACTTGCTTACTTTTCTAGATATCGACTTGATTTCTATTGCGTTGGATAGGGAACCAAATTGTCTTTAATTCGAATATTAATTTTTGGAGATAGTGCGAAAAATATATTTTTAGCCAAAATAAACGATGGACTACTCCCTTTGCTTTTTTTGAAAAAATGATAAAAAAAATATTCTTGCACTATCCACCAAAAAACATTTCTAATTAAGGCCAATACGGTTGGCTATCCAACGCAAAAGAAATCAAGTCGATATATTGAAAACTTAGCAAGTTATGACCAAAAAGGTAACCAGTTCTACTAAAAAGTGGCCGGAAAGAGGCAGTAGTAGAACTGCTTACGTTTTTGATCATAACTTGCTTACTTTTCTAGATAACGACTTGATTTCTATTGCGTTGGATAGAGAATCAAATTGTCTTTAATTCGAATATTGTTTTGTGGAGATAGTGCGAAAAATATATTTTTAGCCAAAATAAACGATGGACTACCCCCTTTGCTTTTTTTGAAAAAATGATAAAAAAAATATTCTTGCACTATCCACCAAAAAACATTTCTAATTAAGGCCAATACGGTTGGCTATCCAACGCAAAAGAAATCAAGTCGATATATTGAAAACTTAGCAAGTTATGACCAAAAAGGTAACCAGTTCTACTAAAAAGTGGCCGGAAAGAGGCAGTAGTAGAACTGCTTACGTTTTTGATCATAACTTGCTTACTTTTCTAGATAACGACTTGATTTCTATTGCGTTGGATAGAGAACCAAATTGTCTTTAATTCGAATGTTCTTTTTGGAGATAGTGCGAAAAATATATTTTTAGCCAAAATAAACGATGGACTACCCCCTTTGCTTTTTTTGAAAAAATGATAAAAAAAATATTCTTGCACTATCCACCAAAAAACATTTCTAATTAAGGCCAATACGGTTGGCTATCCAACGCAAAAGAAATCAAGTCGATATATTGAAAACTTAGCAAGTTATGACCAAAAAGGTAACCAGTTCTACTAAAAAGTGGCCGGAAAGAGGCAGTAGTAGAACTGCTTACGTTTTTGATCATAACTTGCTTACTTTTCTAGATATCGACTTGATTTCTATTGCGTTGGATAGGGAACCAAATTGTCTTTAATTCGAATATTAATTTTTGGAGATAGTGCGAAAAATATATTTTTAGCCAAAATAAACGATGGACTACTCCCTTTGCTTTTTTTGAAAAAATGATAAAAAAAATATTCTTGCACTATCCACCAAAAAACATTTCTAATTAAGGCCAATACGGTTAGCTATCCAACGCAAAAGAAATCAAGTCGATATATTGAAAACTTAGCAAGTTATGACCAAAAAGGTAACCAGTTCTACTAAAAAGTGGCCGGAAAGAGGCAGTAGTAGAACTGCTTACGTTTTTGATCATAACTTGCTTACTTTTCTAGATAACGACTTGATTTCTATTGCGTTGGATAGAGAACCAAATTGTCTTTAATTCGAATGTTCTTTTTGGAGATAGTGTGAAAAATATATTTTTAGCCAAAATAAACGATGGACTACCCCCTTTGCTTTTTTTGAAAAAATGATAAAAAAAATATTCTTGCACTATCCACCAAAAAACATTTCTAATTAAGGCCAATACGGTTAGCTATCCAACGCAAAAGAAATCAAGTCGATATATTGAAAACTTAGCAAGTTATGAGCAAAAAGGTAACCAGTTCTACTAAAAAGTGGCCGGAAAGAGGCAGTAGTAGAACTGCTTACGTTTTTGATCATAACTTGCTTACTTTTCTAGATAACGACTTGATTTCTATTGCGTTGGATAGAGAACCAAATTGTCTTTAATTCGAATGTTCTTTTTGGAGATAGTGTGAAAAATATATTTTTAGCCAAAATAAACGATGGACTACCCCCTTTGCTTTTTTTGAAAAAATGATAAAAAAAATATTCTTGCACTATCCACCAAAAAACATTTCTAATTAAGGCCAATACGGTTAGCTATCCAACGCAAAAGAAATCAAGTCGATATATTGAAAACTTAGCAAGTTATGAGCAAAAAGGTAACCAGTTCTACTAAAAAGTGGCCGGAAAGAGGCAGTAGTAGAACTGCTTACGTTTTTGATCATAACTTGCTTACTTTTCTAGATAACGACTTGATTTCTATTGCGTTGGATAGAGAATAAAATTGTCTTTAATTCGAATATTGTTTTGTGAAGATAGTGCGAAAAATATATTTTTAGCCAAAATAAACGATGGACTACCCCCTTTGCTTTTTTTGAAAAAATGATAAAAAAATATTCTTGCACTATCCACCAAAAAACATTTCTAATTAAGGCCAATACGGTTAGCTATCCAACGCAAAAGAAATCAAGTCGATATATTGAAAACTTAGCAAGTTATGACCAAAAAGGTAACCAGTTCTACTAAAAAGTGGCCGGAAAGAGGCAGTTGTAGAACTGCTTACGTTTTTGATCATAACTTGCTTACTTTTCTAGATAATGACTTGATTTCTATTGCGTTGGATAGAGAACCAAATTGTCTTTAATTCGAATATTGTTTTGTGGAGATAGTGCGAAAAATATATTTTTAGCCAAAATAAACGATGGACTACCCCCTTTGCTTTTTTTGAAAAAATGATAAAAAAAATATTCTTGCACTATCCACCAAAAAACATTTCTAATTAAGGCCAATACGGTTGGCTATCCAACGCAAAAGAAATCAAGTCGATATATTGAAAACTTAGCAAGTTATGACCAAAAAGGTAACCAGTTCTACTAAAAAGTGGCCGGAAAGAGGCAGTAGTAGAACTGCTTACGTTTTTGATCATAACTTGCTTACTTTTCTAGATAACGACTTGATTTCTATTGCGTTGGATAGAGAACCAAATTGTCTTTAATTCGAATGTTCTTTTTGGAGATAGTGTGAAAAATATATTTTTAGCCAAAATAAACGATGGACTACCCCCTTTGCTTTTTTTGAAAAAATGATAAAAAAAATATTCTTGCACTATCCACCAAAAAACATTTCTAATTAAGGCCAATACGGTTAGCTATCCAACGCAAAAGAAATCAAGTCGATATATTGAAAACTTAGCAAGTTATGAGCAAAAAGGTAACCAGTTCTACTAAAAAGTGGCCGGAAAGAGGCAGTAGTAGAACTGCTTACGTTTTTGATCATAACTTGCTTACTTTTCTAGATAACGACTTGATTTCTATTGCGTTGGATAGAGAACCAAATTGTCTTTTATTCGAATGTTCTTTTTGGAGATAGTGTGAAAAATATATTTTTAGCCAAAATAAACGATGGACTACCCCCTTTGCTTTTTTTGAAAAAATGATAAAAAAAATATTCTTGCACTATCCACCAAAAAACATTTCTAATTAAGGCCAATACGGTTAGCTATCCAACGCAAAAGAAATCAAGTCGATATATTGAAAACTTAGCAAGTTATGAGCAAAAAGGTAACCAGTTCTACTAAAAAGTGGCCGGAAAGAGGCAGTAGTAGAACTGCTTACGTTTTTGATCATAACTTGCTTACTTTTCTAGATAACGACTTGATTTCTATTGCGTTGGATAGAGAACCAAATTGTCTTTAATTCGAATGTTCTTTTTGGAGATAGTGTGAAAAATATATTTTTAGCCAAAATAAACGATGGACTACCCCCTTTGCTTTTTTTGAAAAAATGATAAAAAAAATATTCTTGCACTATCCACCAAAAAACATTTCTAATTAAGGCCAATACGGTTAGCTATCCAACGCAAAAGAAATCAAGTCGATATATTGAAAACTTAGCAAGTTATGACCAAAAAGGTAACCAGTTCTACTAAAAAGTGGCCGGAAAGAGGCAGTAGTAGAACTGCTTACGTTTTTGATCATAACTTGCTTACTTTTCTAGATAACGACTTGATTTCTATTGCGTTGGATAGAGAACCAAATTGTCTTTAATTCGAATGTTCTTTTTGGAGATAGTGTGAAAAATATATTTTTAGCCAAAATAAACGATGGACTACCCCCTTTGCTTTTTTTGAAAAAATGATAAAAAAAATATTCTTGCACTATCCACCAAAAAACATTTCTAATTAAGGCCAATACGGTTAGCTATCCAACGCAAAAGAAATCAAGTCGATATATTGAAAACTTAGCAAGTTATGACCAAAAAGGTAACCAGTTCTACTAAAAAGTGGCCGGAAAGAGGCAGTAGTAGAACTGCTTACGTTTTTGATCATAACTTGCTTACTTTTCTAGATAACGACTTGATTTCTATTGCGTTGGATAGAGAACCAAATTGTCTTTAATTCGAATGTTCTTTTTGGAGATAGTGTGAAAAATATATTTTTAGCCAAAATAAACGATGGACTACCCCCTTTGCTTTTTTTGAAAAAATGATAAAAAAAATATTCTTGCACTATCCACCAAAAAACATTTCTAATTAAGGCCAATACGGTTAGCTATCCAACGCAAAAGAAATCAAGTCGATATATTGAAAACTTAGCAAGTTATGACCAAAAAGGTAACCAGTTCTACTAAAAAGTGGCCGGAAAGAGGCAGTAGTAGAACTGCTTACGTTTTTGATCATAACTTGCTTACTTTTCTAGATAACGACTTGATTTCTATTGCGTTGGATAGAGAACCAAATTGTCTTTAATTCGAATGTTCTTTTTGGAGATAGTGTGAAAAATATATTTTTAGCCAAAATAAACGATGGACTACCCCCTTTGCTTTTTTTGAAAAAATGATAAAAAAAATATTCTTGCACTATCCACCAAAAAACATTTCTAATTAAGGCCAATACGGTTAGCTATCCAACGCAAAAGAAATCAAGTCGATATATTGAAAACTTAGCAAGTTATGAGCAAAAAGGTAACCAGTTCTACTAAAAAGTGGCCGGAAAGAGGCAGTAGTAGAACTGCTTACGTTTTTGATCATAACTTGCTTACTTTTCTAGATAACGACTTGATTTCTATTGCGTTGGATAGAGAACCAAATTGTCTTTAATTCGAATATTGTTTTGTGGAGATAGTGCGAAAAATATATTTTTAGCCAAAATAAACGATGGACTACCCCCTTTGCTTTTTTTGAAAAAATGATAAAAAAAATATTCTTGCACTATCCACCAAAAAACATTTCTAATTAAGGCCAATACGGTTGGCTATCCAACGCAAAAGAAATCAAGTCGATATATTGAAAACTTAGCAAGTTATGACCAAAAAGGTAACCAGTTCTACTAAAAAGTGGCCGGAAAGAGGCAGTAGTAGAACTGCTTACGTTTTTGATCATAACTTGCTTACTTTTCTAGATAACGACTTGATTTCTATTGCGTTGGATAGAGAACCAAATTGTCTTTAATTCGAATGTTCTTTTTGGAGATAGTGCGAAAAATATATTTTTAGCCAAAATAAACGATGGACTACCCCCTTTGCTTTTTTTGAAAAAATGATAAAAAAATATTCTTGCACTATCCACCAAAAAACATTTCTAATTAAGGCCAATACGGTTAGCTATCCAACGCAAAAGAAATCAAGTCGATATATTGAAAACTTAGCAAGTTATGACCAAAAAGGTAACCAGTTCTACTAAAAAGTGGCCGGAAAGAGGCAGTTGTAGAACTGCTTACGTTTTTGATCATAACTTGCTTACTTTTCTAGATAATGACTTGATTTCTATTGCGTTGGATAGAGAACCAAATTGTCTTTAATTCGAATATTGTTTTGTGGAGATAGTGCGAAAAATATATTTTTAGCCAAAATAAACGATGGACTACCCCCTTTGCTTTTTTTGAAAAAATGATAAAAAAAATATTCTTGCACTATCCACCAAAAAACATTTCTAATTAAGGCCAATACGGTTGGCTATCCAACGCAAAAGAAATCAAGTCGATATATTGAAAACTTAGCAAGTTATGACCAAAAAGGTAACCAGTTCTACTAAAAAGTGGCCGGAAAGAGGCAGTAGTAGAACTGCTTACGTTTTTGATCATAACTTGCTTACTTTTCTAGATAACGACTTGATTTCTATTGCGTTGGATAGAGAACCAAATTGTCTTTAATTCGAATGTTCTTTTTGGAGATAGTGTGAAAAATATATTTTTAGCCAAAATAAACGATGGACTACCCCCTTTGCTTTTTTTGAAAAAATGATAAAAAAAATATTCTTGCACTATCCACCAAAAAACATTTCTAATTAAGGCCAATACGGTTGGCTATCCAACGCAAAAGAAATCAAGTCGATATATTGAAAACTTAGCAAGTTATGACCAAAAAGGTAACCAGTTCTACTAAAAAGTGGCCGGAAAGAGGCAGTAGTAGAACTGCTTACGTTTTTGATCATAACTTGCTTACTTTTCTAGATAACGACTTGATTTCTATTGCGTTGGATAGAGAACCAAATTGTCTTTAATTCGAATATTGTTTTGTGGAGATAGTGCGAAAAATATATTTTTAGCCAAAATAAACGATGGACTACCCCCTTTGCTTTTTTTGAAAAAATGATAAAAAAAATATTCTTGCACTATCCACCAAAAAACATTTCTAATTAAGGCCAATACGGTTGGCTATCCAACGCAAAAGAAATCAAGTCGATATATTGAAAACTTAGCAAGTTATGAGCAAAAAGGTAACCAGTTCTACTAAAAAGTGGCCGGAAAGAGGCAGTAGTAGAACTGCTTACGTTTTTGATCATAACTTGCTTACTTTTCTAGATAACGACTTGATTTCTATTGCGTTGGATAGAGAACCAAATTGTCTTTAATTCGAATGTTCTTTTTGGAGATAGTGTGAAAAATATATTTTTAGCCAAAATAAATGATGGACTACCCCCTTTGCTTTTTTTGAAAAAATGATAAAAAAAATATTCTTGCACTATCCACCAAAAAACATTTCTAATTAAGGCCAATACGGTTAGCTATCCAACGCAAAAGAAATCAAGTCGATATATTGAAAACTTAGCAAGTTATGACCAAAAAGGTAACCAGTTCTACTAAAAAGTGGCCGGAAAGAGGCAGTAGTAGAACTGCTTACGTTTTTGATCATAACTTGCTTACTTTTCTAGATAACGACTTGATTTCTATTGCGTTGGATAGAGAACCAAATTGTCTTTAATTCGAATGTTCTTTTTGGAGATAGTGTGAAAAATATATTTTTAGCCAAAATAAACGATGGACTACCCCCTTTGCTTTTTTTGAAAAAATGATAAAAAAAATATTCTTGCACTATCCACCAAAAAACATTTCTAATTAAGGCCAATACGGTTAGCTATCCAACGCAAAAGAAATCAAGTCGATATATTGAAAACTTAGCAAGTTATGACCAAAAAGGTAACCAGTTCTACTAAAAAGTGGCCGGAAAGAGGCAGTAGTAGAACTGCTTACGTTTTTGATCATAACTTGCTTACTTTTCTAGATAACGACTTGATTTCTATTGCGTTGGATAGAGAACCAAATTGTCTTTAATTCGAATGTTCTTTTTGGAGATAGTGTGAAAAATATATTTTTAGCCAAAATAAACGATGGACTACCCCCTTTGCTTTTTTTGAAAAAATGATAAAAAAAATATTCTTGCACTATCCACCAAAAAACATTTCTAATTAAGGCCAATACGGTTAGCTATCCAACGCAAAAGAAATCAAGTCGATATATTGAAAACTTAGCAAGTTATGAGCAAAAAGGTAACCAGTTCTACTAAAAAGTGGCCGGAAAGAGGCAGTAGTAGAACTGCTTACGTTTTTGATCATAACTTGCTTACTTTTCTAGATAACGACTTGATTTCTATTGCGTTGGATAGAGAACCAAATTGTCTTTAATTCGAATATTGTTTTGTGGAGATAGTGCGAAAAATATATTTTTAGCCAAAATAAACGATGGACTACCCCCTTTGCTTTTTTTGAAAAAATGATAAAAAAAATATTCTTGCACTATCCACCAAAAAACATTTCTAATTAAGGCCAATACGGTTGGCTATCCAACGCAAAAGAAATCAAGTCGATATATTGAAAACTTAGCAAGTTATGACCAAAAAGGTAACCAGTTCTACTAAAAAGTGGCCGGAAAGAGGCAGTAGTAGAACTGCTTACGTTTTTGATCATAACTTGCTTACTTTTCTAGATAACGACTTGATTTCTATTGCGTTGGATAGAGAACCAAATTGTCTTTAATTCGAATATTGTTTTGTGGAGATAGTGCGAAAAATATATTTTTAGCCAAAATAAACGATGGACTACCCCCTTTGCTTTTTTTGAAAAAATGATAAAAAAAATATTCTTGCACTATCCACCAAAAAACATTTCTAATTAAGGCCAATACGGTTGGCTATCCAACGCAAAAGAAATCAAGTCGATATATTGAAAACTTAGCAAGTTATGACCAAAAAGGTAACCAGTTCTACTAAAAAGTGGCCGGAAAGAGGCAGTAGTAGAACTGCTTACGTTTTTGATCATAACTTGCTTACTTTTCTAGATAACGACTTGATTTCTATTGCGTTGGATAGAGAACCAAATTGTCTTTAATTCGAATGTTCTTTTTGGAGATAGTGTGAAAAATATATTTTTAGCCAAAATAAACGATGGACTACCCCCTTTGCTTTTTTTGAAAAAATGATAAAAAAAATATTCTTGCACTATCCACCAAAAAACATTTCTAATTAAGGCCAATACGGTTAGCTATCCAACGCAAAAGAAATCAAGTCGATATATTGAAAACTTAGCAAGTTATGAGCAAAAAGGTAACCAGTTCTACTAAAAAGTGGCCGGAAAGAGGCAGTAGTAGAACTGCTTACGTTTTTGATCATAACTTGCTTACTTTTCTAGATAACGACTTGATTTCTATTGCGTTGGATAGAGAACCAAATTGTCTTTAATTCGAATATTGTTTTGTGGAGATAGTGCGAAAAATATATTTTTAGCCAAAATAAACGATGGACTACCCCCTTTGCTTTTTTTGAAAAAATGATAAAAAAAATATTCTTGCACTATCCACCAAAAAACATTTCTAATTAAGGCCAATACGGTTGGCTATCCAACGCAAAAGAAATCAAGTCGATATATTGAAAACTTAGCAAGTTATGACCAAAAAGGTAACCAGTTCTACTAAAAAGTGGCCGGAAAGAGGCAGTAGTAGAACTGCTTACGTTTTTGATCATAACTTGCTTACTTTTCTAGATAACGACTTGATTTCTATTGCGTTGGATAGAGAACCAAATTGTCTTTAATTCGAATGTTCTTTTTGGAGATAGTGCGAAAAATATATTTTTAGCCAAAATAAACGATGGACTACCCCCTTTGCTTTTTTTGAAAAAATGATAAAAAAATATTCTTGCACTATCCACCAAAAAACATTTCTAATTAAGGCCAATACGGTTAGCTATCCAACGCAAAAGAAATCAAGTCGATATATTGAAAACTTAGCAAGTTATGACCAAAAAGGTAACCAGTTCTACTAAAAAGTGGCCGGAAAGAGGCAGTTGTAGAACTTCTTACGTTTTTGATCATAACTTGCTTACTTTTCTAGATAATGACTTGATTTCTATTGCGTTGGATAGAGAACCAAATTGTCTTTAATTCGAATATTGTTTTGTGGAGATAGTGCGAAAAATATATTTTTAGCCAAAATAAACGATGGACTACCCCCTTTGCTTTTTTTGAAAAAATGATAAAAAAAATATTCTTGCACTATCCACCAAAAAACATTTCTAATTAAGGCCAATACGGTTGGCTATCCAACGCAAAAGAAATCAAGTCGATATATTGAAAACTTAGCAAGTTATGACCAAAAAGGTAACCAGTTCTACTAAAAAGTGGCCGGAAAGAGGCAGTAGTAGAACTGCTTACGTTTTTGATCATAACTTGCTTACTTTTCTAGATAACGACTTGATTTCTATTGCGTTGGATAGAGAACCAAATTGTCTTTAATTCGAATGTTCTTTTTGGAGATAGTGTGAAAAATATATTTTTAGCCAAAATAAACGATGGACTACCCCCTTTGCTTTTTTTGAAAAAATGATAAAAAAAATATTCTTGCACTATCCACCAAAAAACATTTCTAATTAAGGCCAATACGGTTGGCTATCCAACGCAAAAGAAATCAAGTCGATATATTGAAAACTTAGCAAGTTATGACCAAAAAGGTAACCAGTTCTACTAAAAAGTGGCCGGAAAGAGGCAGTAGTAGAACTGCTTACGTTTTTGATCATAACTTGCTTACTTTTCTAGATAACGACTTGATTTCTATTGCGTTGGATAGAGAACCAAATTGTCTTTAATTCGAATATTGTTTTGTGGAGATAGTGCGAAAAATATATTTTTAGCCAAAATAAACGATGGACTACCCCCTTTGCTTTTTTTGAAAAAATGATAAAAAAAATATTCTTGCACTATCCACCAAAAAACATTTCTAATTAAGGCCAATACGGTTGGCTATCCAACGCAAAAGAAATCAAGTCGATATATTGAAAACTTAGCAAGTTATGAGCAAAAAGGTAACCAGTTCTACTAAAAAGTGGCCGGAAAGAGGCAGTAGTAGAACTGCTTACGTTTTTGATCATAACTTGCTTACTTTTCTAGATAACGACTTGATTTCTATTGCGTTGGATAGAGAACCAAATTGTCTTTAATTCGAATGTTCTTTTTGGAGATAGTGTGAAAAATATATTTTTAGCCAAAATAAATGATGGACTACCCCCTTTGCTTTTTTTGAAAAAATGATAAAAAAAATATTCTTGCACTATCCACCAAAAAACATTTCTAATTAAGGCCAATACGGTTAGCTATCCAACGCAAAAGAAATCAAGTCGATATATTGAAAACTTAGCAAGTTATGACCAAAAAGGTAACCAGTTCTACTAAAAAGTGGCCGGAAAGAGGCAGTAGTAGAACTGCTTACGTTTTTGATCATAACTTGCTTACTTTTCTAGATAACGACTTGATTTCTATTGCGTTGGATAGAGAACCAAATTGTCTTTAATTCGAATGTTCTTTTTGGAGATAGTGTGAAAAATATATTTTTAGCCAAAATAAACGATGGACTACCCCCTTTGCTTTTTTTGAAAAAATGATAAAAAAAATATTCTTGCACTATCCACCAAAAAACATTTCTAATTAAGGCCAATACGGTTAGCTATCCAACGCAAAAGAAATCAAGTCGATATATTGAAAACTTAGCAAGTTATGACCAAAAAGGTAACCAGTTCTACTAAAAAGTGGCCGGAAAGAGGCAGTAGTAGAACTGCTTACGTTTTTGATCATAACTTGCTTACTTTTCTAGATAACGACTTGATTTCTATTGCGTTGGATAGAGAACCAAATTGTCTTTAATTCGAATGTTCTTTTTGGAGATAGTGTGAAAAATATATTTTTAGCCAAAATAAACGATGGACTACCCCCTTTGCTTTTTTTGAAAAAATGATAAAAAAAATATTCTTGCACTATCCACCAAAAAACATTTCTAATTAAGGCCAATACGGTTAGCTATCCAACGCAAAAGAAATCAAGTCGATATATTGAAAACTTAGCAAGTTATGAGCAAAAAGGTAACCAGTTCTACTAAAAAGTGGCCGGAAAGAGGCAGTAGTAGAACTGCTTACGTTTTTGATCATAACTTGCTTACTTTTCTAGATAACGACTTGATTTCTATTGCGTTGGATAGAGAACCAAATTGTCTTTAATTCGAATATTGTTTTGTGGAGATAGTGCGAAAAATATATTTTTAGCCAAAATAAACGATGGACTACCCCCTTTGCTTTTTTTGAAAAAATGATAAAAAAAATATTCTTGCACTATCCACCAAAAAACATTTCTAATTAAGGCCAATACGGTTGGCTATCCAACGCAAAAGAAATCAAGTCGATATATTGAAAACTTAGCAAGTTATGACCAAAAAGGTAACCAGTTCTACTAAAAAGTGGCCGGAAAGAGGCAGTAGTAGAACTGCTTACGTTTTTGATCATAACTTGCTTACTTTTCTAGATAACGACTTGATTTCTATTGCGTTGGATAGAGAACCAAATTGTCTTTAATTCGAATATTGTTTTGTGGAGATAGTGCGAAAAATATATTTTTAGCCAAAATAAACGATGGACTACCCCCTTTGCTTTTTTTGAAAAAATGATAAAAAAAATATTCTTGCACTATCCACCAAAAAACATTTCTAATTAAGGCCAATACGGTTGGCTATCCAACGCAAAAGAAATCAAGTCGATATATTGAAAACTTAGCAAGTTATGACCAAAAAGGTAACCAGTTCTACTAAAAAGTGGCCGGAAAGAGGCAGTAGTAGAACTGCTTACGTTTTTGATCATAACTTGCTTACTTTTCTAGATAACGACTTGATTTCTATTGCGTTGGATAGAGAACCAAATTGTCTTTAATTCGAATGTTCTTTTTGGAGATAGTGCGAAAAATATATTTTTAGCCAAAATAAACGATGGACTACCCCCTTTGCTTTTTTTAAAAAATGATAAAAAAAATATTCTTGCACTATCCACCAAAAAACATTTCTAATTAAGGCCAATACGGTTAGCTATCCAACGCAAAAGAAATCAAGTCGATATATTGAAAACTTAGCAAGTTATGAGCAAAAAGGTAACCAGTTCTACTAAAAAGTGGCCGGAAAGAGGCAGTAGTAGAACTGCTTACGTTTTTGATCATAACTTGCTTACTTTTCTAGATAACGACTTGATTTCTATTGCGTTGGATAGAGAACCAAATTGTCTTTAATTCGAATATTGTTTTGTGGAGATAGTGCGAAAAATATATTTTTAGCCAAAATAAACGATGGACTACCCCCTTTGCTTTTTTTGAAAAAATGATAAAAAAAATATTCTTGCACTATCCACCAAAAAACATTTCTAATTAAGGCCAATACGGTTGGCTATCCAACGCAAAAGAAATCAAGTCGATATATTGAAAACTTAGCAAGTTATGACCAAAAAGGTAACCAGTTCTACTAAAAAGTGGCCGGAAAGAGGCAGTAGTAGAACTGCTTACGTTTTTGATCATAACTTGCTTACTTTTCTAGATAACGACTTGATTTCTATTGCGTTGGATAGAGAACCAAATTGTCTTTAATTCGAATGTTCTTTTTGGAGATAGTGCGAAAAATATATTTTTAGCCAAAATAAACGATGGACTACCCCCTTTGCTTTTTTTAAAAAATGATAAAAAAAATATTCTTGCACTATCCACCAAAAAACATTTCTAATTAAGGCCAATACGGTTAGCTATCCAACGCAAAAGAAATCAAGTCGATATATTGAAAACTTAGCAAGTTATGAGCAAAAAGGTAACCAGTTCTACTAAAAAGTGGCCGGAAAGAGGCAGTAGTAGAACTGCTTACGTTTTTGATCATAACTTGCTTACTTTTCTAGATAACGACTTGATTTCTATTGCGTTGGATAGAGAACCAAATTGTCTTTAATTCGAATATTGTTTTGTGGAGATAGTGCGAAAAATATATTTTTAGCCAAAATAAACGATGGACTACCCCCTTTGCTTTTTTTGAAAAAATGATAAAAAAAATATTCTTGCACTATCCACCAAAAAACATTTCTAATTAAGGCCAATACGGTTGGCTATCCAACGCAAAAGAAATCAAGTCGATATATTGAAAACTTAGCAAGTTATGACCAAAAAGGTAACCAGTTCTACTAAAAAGTGGCCGGAAAGAGGCAGTAGTAGAACTGCTTACGTTTTTGATCATAACTTGCTTACTTTTCTAGATAACGACTTGATTTCTATTGCGTTGGATAGAGAACCAAATTGTCTTTAATTCGAATGTTCTTTTTGGAGATAGTGTGAAAAATATATTTTTAGCCAAAATAAACGATGGACTACCCCCTTTGCTTTTTTTGAAAAAATGATAAAAAAAATATTCTTGCACTATCCACCAAAAAACATTTCTAATTAAGGCCAATACGGTTAGCTATCCAACGCAAAAGAAATCAAGTCGATATATTGAAAACTTAGCAAGTTATGAGCAAAAAGGTAACCAGTTCTACTAAAAAGTGGCCGGAAAGAGGCAGTAGTAGAACTGCTTACGTTTTTGATCATAACTTGCTTACTTTTCTAGATAACGACTTGATTTCTATTGCGTTGGATAGAGAACCAAATTGTCTTTAATTCGAATGTTCTTTTTGGAGATAGTGTGAAAAATATATTTTTAGCCAAAATAAACGATGGACTACCCCCTTTGCTTTTTTTGAAAAAATGATAAAAAAAATATTCTTGCACTATCCACCAAAAAACATTTCTAATTAAGGCCAATACGGTTAGCTATCCAACGCAAAAGAAATCAAGTCGATATATTGAAAACTTAGCAAGTTATGACCAAAAAGGTAACCAGTTCTACTAAAAAGTGGCCGGAAAGAGGCAGTAGTAGAACTGCTTACGTTTTTGATCATAACTTGCTTACTTTTCTAGATATCGACTTGATTTCTATTGCGTTGGATAGAGAACCAAATTGTCTTTAATTCGAATGTTCTTTTTGGAGATAGTGTGAAAAATATATTTTTAGCCAAAATAAACGATGGACTACCCCCTTTGCTTTTTTTGAAAAAATGATAAAAAAAATATTCTTGCACTATCCACCAAAAAACATTTCTAATTAAGGCCAATACGGTTAGCTATCCAACGCAAAAGAAATCAAGTCGATATATTGAAAACTTAGCAAGTTATGAGCAAAAAGGTAACCAGTTCTACTAAAAAGTGGCCGGAAAGAGGCAGTAGTAGAACTGCTTACGTTTTTGATCATAACTTGCTTACTTTTCTAGATATCGACTTGATTTCTATTGCGTTGGATAGAGAACCAAATTGTCTTTAATTCGAATGTTCTTTTTGGAGATAGTGTGAAAAATATATTTTTAGCCAAAATAAACGATGGACTACCCCCTTTGCTTTTTTTGAAAAAATGATAAAAATAATATTCTTGCACTATCCACCAAAAAACATTTCTAATTAAGGCCAATACGGTTAGCTATCCAACGCAAAAGAAATCAAGTCGATATATTGAAAACTTAGCTAGTTATGACCAAAAAGGTAACCAGTTCTACTAAAAAGTGGCCGGAAAGAGGCAGTAGTAGAACTGCTTACGTTTTTGATCATAACTTGCTTACTTTTCTAGATATCGACTTGATTTCTATTGCGTTGGATAGAGAACCAAATTGTCTTTAATTCGAATGTTCTTTTTGGAGATAGTGTGAAAAATATATTTTTAGCCAAAATAAACGATGGACTACCCCCTTTGCTTTTTTTGAAAAAATGATAAAAATAATATTCTTGCACTATCCACCAAAAAACATTTCTAATTAAGGCCAATACGGTTAGCTATCCAACGCAAAACAAATCAAGTCGATATATTGAAAACTTAGCTAGTTATGACCAAAAAGGTAACCAGTTCTACTAAAAAGTGGCCGGAAAGAGGCAGTAGTAGAACTGCTTACGTTTTTGATCATAACTTGCTTACTTTTCTAGATATCGACTTGATTTCTATTGCGTTGGATAGAGAACCAAATTGTCTTTAATTCGAATGTTCTTTTTGGAGATAGTGTGAAAAATATATTTTTAGCCAAAATAAACGATGGACTACCCCCCTTTGCTTTTTTTGAAAAAATGATAGAAATAATATTCTTGCACTATCCACCAAAAAACATTTCTAATTAAGGCCAATACGGTTAGCTATCCAACGCAAAAGAAATCAAGTCGATATATTGAAAACTTAGCTAGTTATGACCAAAAAGGTAACCAGTTCTACTAAAAAGTGGCCGGAAAGAGGCAGTAGTAGAACTGCTTACGTTTTTGATCATAACTTGCTTACTTTTCTAGATATCGACTTGATTTCTATTGCGTTGGATAGAGAACCAAATTGTCTTTAATTCGAATGTTCTTTTTGGAGATAGTGTGAAAAATATATTTTTAGCCAAAATAAACGATGGACTACCCCCTTTGCTTTTTTTGAAAAAATGATAAAAATAATATTCTTGCACTATCCACCAAAAAACATTTCTAATTAAGGCCAATACGGTTAGCTATCCAACGCAAAAGAAATCAAGTCGATATATTGAAAACTTAGCAAGTTATGACCAAAAAGGTAACCAGTTCTACTAAAAAGTGGCCGGAAAGAGGCAGTAGTAGAACTGCTTACGTTTTTGATCATAACTTGCTTACTTTTCTAGATATCGACTTGATTTCTATTGCGTTGGATAGAGAACCAAATTGTCTTTAATTCGAATGTTCTTTTTGGAGATAGTGTGAAAAATATATTTTTAGCCAAAATAAACGATGGACTACCCCCTTTGCTTTTTTTGAAAAAATGATAAAAATAATATTCTTGCACTATCCACCAAAAAACATTTCTAATTAAGGCCAATACGGTTAGCTATCCAACGCAAAACAAATCAAGTCGATATATTGAAAACTTAGCTAGTTATGACCAAAAAGGTAACCAGTTCTACTAAAAAGTGGCCGGAAAGAGGCAGTAGTAGAACTGCTTACGTTTTTGATCATAACTTGCTTACTTTTCTAGATATCGACTTGATTTCTATTGCGTTGGATAGAGAACCAAATTGTCTTTAATTCGAATGTTCTTTTTGGAGATAGTGTGAAAAATATATTTTTAGCCAAAATAAACGATGGACTACCCCCTTTGCTTTTTTTGAAAAAATGATAAAAATAATATTCTTGCACTATCCACCAAAAAACATTTCTAATTAAGGCCAATACGGTTAGCTATCCAACGCAAAACAAATCAAGTCGATATATTGAAAACTTAGCTAGTTATGACCAAAAAGGTAACCAGTTCTACTAAAAAGTGGCCGGAAAGAGGCAGTAGTAGAACTGCTTACGTTTTTGATCATAACTTGCTTACTTTTCTAGATATCGACTTGATTTCTATTGCGTTGAATAGAGAACCAAATTGTCTTTAATTCGAATGTTCTTTTTGGAGATAGTGTGAAAAATATATTTTTAGCCAAAATAAACGATGGACTACCCCCTTTGCTTTTTTTGAAAAAATGATAAAAATAATATTCTTGCACTATCCACCAAAAAACATTTCTAATTAAGGCCAATACGGTTAGCTATCCAACGCAAAAGAAATCAAGTCGATATATTGAAAACTTAGCTAGTTATGACCAAAAAGGTAACCAGTTCTACTAAAAAGTGGCCGGAAAGAGGCAGTAGTAGAACTGCTTACGTTTTTGATCATAACTTGCTTACTTTTCTAGATATCGACTTGATTTCTATTGCGTTGGATAGAGAACCAAATTGTCTTTAATTCGAATGTTCTTTTTGGAGATAGTGTGAAAAATATATTTTAAGCCAAAATAAACGATGGACTACCCCCTTTGCTTTTTTTGAAAAAATGATAAAAATAATATTCTTGCACTATCCACCAAAAAACATTTCTAATTAAGGCCAATACGGTTAGCTATCCAACGCAAAAGAAATCAAGTCGATATATTGAAAACTTAGCTAGGTATGACCAAAAAGGTAACCAGTTCTACTAAAAAGTGGCCGGAAAGAGGCAGTAGTAGAACTGCTTACGTTTTTGATCATAACTTGCTTACTTTTCTAGATATCGACTTGATTTCTATTGCGTTGGATAGAGAACCAAATTGTCTTTAATTCGAATGTTCTTTTTGGAGATAGTGTGAAAAATATATTTTTAGCCAAAATAAACGATGGACTACCCCCTTTGCTTTTTTTGAAAAAATGATAAAAATAATATTCTTGCACTATCCACCAAAAAACATTTCTAATTAAGGCCAATACGGTTAGCTATCCAACGCAAAAGAAATCAAGTCGATATATTGAAAACTTAGCTAGGTATGACCAAAAAGGTAACCAGTTCTACTAAAAAGTGGCCGGAAAGAGGCAGTAGTAGAACTGCTTACGTTTTTGATCATAACTTGCTTACTTTTCTAGATATCGACTTGATTTCTATTGCGTTGGATAGAGAACCAAATTGTCTTTAATTCGAATGTTCTTTTTGGAGATAGTGTGAAAAATATATTTTTAGCCAAAATAAACGATGGACTACCCCCTTTGCTTTTTTTGAAAAAATGATAAAAAAAATATTCTTGCACTATCCACCAAAAAACATTTCTAATTAAGGCCAATACGGTTAGCTATCCAACGCAAAAGAAATCAAGTCGATATATTGAAAACTTAGCAAGTTATGACCAAAAAGGTAACCAGTTCTACTAAAAAGTGGCCGGAAAGAGGCAGTAGTAGAACTGCTTACGTTTTTGATCATAACTTGCTTACTTTTCTAGATATCGACTTGATTTCTATTGCGTTGGATAGAGAACCAAATTGTCTTTAATTCGAATGTTCTTTTTGGAGATAGTGTGAAAAATATATTTTTAGCCAAAATAAACGATGGACTACCCCCTTTGCTTTTTTTGAAAAAATTATAAAAAAAATATTCTTGCACTATCCACCAAAAAACATTTCTAATTAAGGCCAATACGGTTAGCTATCCAACGCAAAAGAAATCAAGTCGATATATTGAAAACTTAGCAAGTTATGACCAAAAAGGTAACCAGTTCTACTAAAAAGTGGCCGGAAAGAGGCAGTAGTAGAACTGCTTACGTTTTTGATCATAACTTGCTTACTTTTCTAGATATCGACTTGATTTCTATTGCGTTGGATAGAGAACCAAATTGTCTTTAATTCGAATGTTCTTTTTGGAGATAGTGTGAAAAATATATTTTTAGCCAAAATAAACGATGGACTACCCCCTTTGCTTTTTTTGAAAAAATGATAAAAAAAATATTCTTGCACTATCCACCAAAAAACATTTCTAATTAAGGCCAATACGGTTAGCTATCCAACGCAAAAGAAATCAAGTCGATATATTGAAAACTTAGCTAGGTATGACCAAAAAGGTAACCAGTTCTACTAAAAAGTGGCCGGAAAGAGGCAGTAGTAGAACTGCTTACGTTTTTGATCATAACTTGCTTACTTTTCTAGATATCGACTTGATTTCTATTGCGTTGGATAGAGAACCAAATTGTCTTTAATTCGAATGTTCTTTTTGGAGATAGTGTGAAAAATATATTTTTAGCCAAAATAAACGATGGACTACCCCCTTTGCTTTTTTTGAAAAAATGATAAAAAAAATATTCTTGCACTATCCACCAAAAAACATTTCTAATTAAGGCCAATACGGTTAGCTATCCAACGCAAAAGAAATCAAGTCGATATATTGAAAACTTAGCAAGTTATGACCAAAAAGGTAACCAGTTCTACTAAAAAGTGGCCGGAAAGAGGCAGTAGTAGAACTGCTTACGTTTTTGATCATAACTTGCTTACTTTTCTAGATATCGACTTGATTTCTATTGCGTTGGATAGAGAACCAAATTGTCTTTAATTCGAATGTTCTTTTTGGAGATAGTGTGAAAAATATATTTTTAGCCAAAATAAACGATGGACTACCCCCTTTGCTTTTTTTGAAAAAATGATAAAAAAAATATTCTTGCACTATCCACCAAAAAACATTTCTAATTAAGGCCAATACGGTTAGCTATCCAACGCAAAAGAAATCAAGTCGATATATTGAAAACTTAGCAAGTTATGACCAAAAAGGTAACCAGTTCTACTAAAAAGTGGCCGGAAAGAGGCAGTAGTAGAACTGCTTACGTTTTTGATCATAACTTGCTTACTTTTCTAGATATCGACTTGATTTCTATTGCGTTGGATAGAGAACCAAATTGTCTTTAATTCGAATGTTCTTTTTGGAGATAGTGTGAAAAATATATTTTTAGCCAAAATAAACGATGGACTACCCCCTTTGCTTTTTTTGAAAAAATGATAAAAAAAATATTCTTGCACTATCCACCAAAAAACATTTCTAATTAAGGCCAATACGGTTAGCTATCCAACGCAAAAGAAATCAAGTCGATATATTGAAAACTTAGCTAGGTATGACCAAAAAAGTAACCAGTTCTACTAAAAAGTGGCCGGAAAGAGGCAGTAGTAGAACTGCTTACGTTTTTGATCATAACTTGCTTACTTTTCTAGATATCGACTTGATTTCTATTGCGTTGGATAGAGAACCAAATTGTCTTTAATTCGAATGTTCTTTTTGGAGATAGTGTGAAAAATATATTTTTAGCCAAAATAAACGATGGACTACCCCCTTTGCTTTTTTTGAAAAAATGATAAAAATAATATTCTTGCACTATCCACCAAAAAACATTTCTAATTAAGGCCAATACGGTTAGCTATCCAACGCAAAAGAAATCAAGTCGATATATTGAAAACTTAGCTAGTTATGACCAAAAAGGTAACCAGTTCTACTAAAAAGTGGCCGGAAAGAGGCAGTAGTAGAACTGCTTACGTTTTTGATCATAACTTGCTTACTTTTCTAGATATCGACTTGATTTCTATTGCGTTGGATAGAGAACCAAATTGTCTTTAATTCGAATGTTCTTTTTGGAGATAGTGTGAAAAATATATTTTTAGCCAAAATAAACGATGGACTACCCCCTTTGCTTTTTTTGAAAAAATGATAAAAATAATATTCTTGCACTATCCACCAAAAAACATTTCTAATTAAGGCCAATACGGTTAGCTATCCAACGCAAAAGAAATCAAGTCGATATATTGAAAACTTAGCTAGGTATGACCAAAAAGGTAACCAGTTCTACTAAAAAGTGGCCGGAAAGAGGCAGTAGTAGAACTGCTTACGTTTTTGATCATAACTTGCTTACTTTTCTAGATATCGACTTGATTTCTATTGCGTTGGATAGAGAACCAAATTGTCTTTAATTCGAATGTTCTTTTTGGAGATAGTGTGAAAAATATATTTTTAGCCAAAATAAACGATGGACTACCCCCTTTGCTTTTTTTGAAAAAATGATAAAAAAAATATTCTTGCACTATCCACCAAAAAACATTTCTAATTAAGGCCAATACGGTTAGCTATCCAACGCAAAAGAAATCAAGTCGATATATTGAAAACTTAGCAAGTTATGACCAAAAAGGTAACCAGTTCTACTAAAAAGTGGCCGGAAAGAGGCAGTAGTAGAACTGCTTACGTTTTTGATCATAACTTGCTTACTTTTCTAGATATCGACTTGATTTCTATTGCGTTGGATAGAGAACCAAATTGTCTTTAATTCGAATGTTCTTTTTGGAGATAGTGTGAAAAATATATTTTTAGCCAAAATAAACGATGGACTACCCCCTTTGCTTTTTTTGAAAAAATGATAAAAATAATATTCTTGCACTATCCACCAAAAAACATTTCTAATTAAGGCCAATACGGTTAGCTATCCAACGCAAAAGAAATCAAGTCGATATATTGAAAACTTAGCTAGGTATGACCAAAAAGGTAACCAGTTCTACTAAAAAGTGGCCGGAAAGAGGCAGTAGTAGAACTGCTTACGTTTTTGATCATAACTTGCTTACTTTTCTAGATATCGACTTGATTTCTATTGCGTTGGATAGAGAACCAAATTGTCTTTAATTCGAATGTTCTTTTTGGAGATAGTGTGAAAAATATATTTTTAGCCAAAATAAACGATGGACTACCCCCTTTGCTTTTTTTGAAAAAATGATAAAAAAAATATTCTTGCACTATCCACCAAAAAACATTTCTAATTAAGGCCAATACGGTTAGCTATCCAACGCAAAAGAAATCAAGTCGATATATTGAAAACTTAGCAAGTTATGACCAAAAAGGTAACCAGTTCTACTAAAAAGTGGCCGGAAAGAGGCAGTAGTAGAACTGCTTACGTTTTTGATCATAACTTGCTTACTTTTCTAGATATCGACTTGATTTCTATTGCGTTGGATAGAGAACCAAATTGTCTTTAATTCGAATGTTCTTTTTGGAGATAGTGTGAAAAATATATTTTTAGCCAAAATAAACGATGGACTACCCCCTTTGCTTTTTTTGAAAAAATGATAAAAAAAATATTCTTGCACTATCCACCAAAAAACATTTCTAATTAAGGCCAATACGGTTAGCTATCCAACGCAAAAGAAATCAAGTCGATATATTGAAAACTTAGCAAGTTATGACCAAAAAGGTAACCAGTTCTACTAAAAAGTGGCCGGAAAGAGGCAGTAGTAGAACTGCTTACGTTTTTGATCATAACTTGCTTACTTTTCTAGATATCGACTTGATTTCTATTGCGTTGGATAGAGAACCAAATTGTCTTTAATTCGAATGTTCTTTTTGGAGATAGTGTGAAAAATATATTTTTAGCCAAAATAAACGATGGACTACCCCCTTTGCTTTTTTTGAAAAAATGATAAAAAAAATATTCTTGCACTATCCACCAAAAAACATTTCTAATTAAGGCCAATACGGTTAGCTATCCAACGCAAAAGAAATCAAGTCGATATATTGAAAACTTAGCAAGTTATGACCAAAAAGGTAACCAGTTCTACTAAAAAGTGGCCGGAAAGAGGCAGTAGTAGAACTGCTTACGTTTTTGATCATAACTTGCTTACTTTTCTAGATAACGACTTGATTTCTATTGCGTTGGATAGAGAATAAAATTGTCTTTAATTCGAATATTGTTTTGTGAAGATAGTGCGAAAAATATATTTTTAGCCAAAATAAACGATGGACTACCCCCTTTGCTTTTTTTGAAAAAATGATAAAAAAAATATTCTTGCACTATCCACCAAAAAACATTTCTAATTAAGGCCAATACGGTTAGCTATCCAACGCAGAAGAAATCAAGTCGATATATTGGAAACTTAGCAAGTTATGACCAAAAAGGTAACTAGTTCTACTAAAAAGTGGCCAGAAAGAGGCAGTAGTAGAACTGCTTACGTTTTTGGTCATAACTTGCTTACTTTTCTAGATATCGACTTGATTTCTACTGCGTTGGATAGAGAACCAAATTGTCTTTAATTCGAATGTTCTTTTTGGAGATAGTGTGATAAATATATTTTTAGCCAAAATAAACGATGGACTACCCCCTTTGCTTTTTTTGAAAAAATGATAAAAAAAAATATTCTTGCACTATCCACCAAAAAACATTTCTAATTAAGGCCAATACGGTTAGCTATCCAACGCAAAAGAAATCAAGTCGATATATTGAAAACTTAGCAAGCTATGACCAAAAAGGTAACCAGCTCTACTAAAAAGTGGCCAGAAAGAGGCAGTAGCAGAACTGCTTACGTTTTTGGTCATAACTTGCTTACTTTTCTAGATATCGAGTTGATTTCTACTGCGTTGGATAGAAAACCAAATTGTCTTTAATTCGAATGTTGTTTTTTGGAGATAGTGCGAAAAAAATATTTTTAGCCAAAATAAACGATGGACTACCCCCTTTGCTTTTTTTTGAAAAAATGATAAAAAAAATATTCTTGCACTATCCACCAAAAAACATTTCTAATTAAGGCCAATACGGTTAGCTATCCAACGCAAAAGACATCAAATCGATATATTGAAAACTTAGCAAGTTATGACCAAAAAGGTAACCAGTTCTACTAAAAAGTGGCCGGAAAGAGGCAGTAGTAGAACTGCTTACGTTTTTGATCATAACTTGCTTACTTTTCTAGATAACGACTTGATTTCTATTGCGTTGGATAGAGAACCAAATTGTCTTTAATTCGAATATTGTTTTGTGGAGATAGTGCGAAAAATATATTTTTAGCCAAAATAAACGATGGACTACCCCCTTTGCTTTTTTTGAAAAAATGATAAAAAAAATATTCTTGCACTATCCACCAAAAAACATTTCTAATTAAGGCCAATACGGTTAGCTATCCAACGCAAAAGAAATCAAGTCGATATATTGAAAACTTAGCAAGTTATGACCAAAAAGGTAACCAGTTCTACTAAAAAGTGGCCGGAAAGAGGCAGTAGTAGAACTGCTTACGTTTTTGATCATAACTTGCTTACTTTTCTAGATATCGACTTGATTTCTATTGCGTTGGATAGAGAACCAAATTGTCTTTAATTCGAATGTTCTTTTTGGAGATAGTGTGAAAAATATATTTTTAGCCAAAATAAACGATGGACTACCCCCTTTGCTTTTTTTGAAAAAATGATAAAAAAAATATTCTTGCACTATCCACCAAAAAACATTTCTAATTAAGGCCAATACGGTTAGCTATCCAACGCAAAAGAAATCAAGTCGATATATTGAAAACTTAGCAAGTTATGAGCAAAAAGGTAACCAGTTCTACTAAAAAGTGGCCGGAAAGAGGCAGTAGTAGAACTGCTTACGTTTTTGATCATAACTTGCTTACTTTTCTAGATAACGACTTGATTTCTATTGCGTTGGATAGAGAACCAAATTGTCTTTAATTCGAATGTTCTTTTTGGAGATAGTGTGAAAAATATATTTTTAGCCAAAATAAACGATGGACTACCCCCTTTGCTTTTTTTGAAAAAATGATAAAAAAAATATTCTTGCACTATCCACCAAAAAACATTTCTAATTAAGGCCAATACGGTTAGCTATCCAACGCAAAAGAAATCAAGTCGATATATTGAAAACTTAGCAAGTTATGACCAAAAAGGTAACCAGTTCTACTAAAAAGTGGCCGGAAAGAGGCAGTAGTAGAACTGCTTACGTTTTTGATCATAACTTGCTTACTTTTCTAGATATCGACTTGATTTCTATTGCGTTGGATAGAGAACCAAATTGTCTTTAATTCGAATGTTCTTTTTGGAGATAGTGTGAAAAATATATTTTTAGCCAAAATAAACGATGGACTACCCCCTTTGCTTTTTTTGAAAAAATGATAAAAAAAATATTCTTGCACTATCCACCAAAAAACATTTCTAATTAAGGCCAATACGGTTAGCTATCCAACGCAAAAGAAATCAAGTCGATATATTGAAAACTTAGCAAGTTATGACCAAAAAGGTAACCAGTTCTACTAAAAAGTGGCCAGAAAGAGGCAGTAGTAGAACTGCTTACGTTTTTGATCATAACTTGCTTACTTTTCTAGATAATGACTTGATTTCTATTGCGTTGGATAGAGAACCAAATTGTCTTTAATTCGAATGTTCTTTTTGGAGATAGTGTGAAAAATATATTTTTAGCCAAAATAAACGATGGACTACCCCCTTTGCTTTTTTTGAAAAAATGATAAAAATAATATTCTTGCACTATCCACCAAAAAACATTTCTAATTAAGGCCAATACGGTTAGCTATCCAACGCAAAAGAAATCAAGTCGATATATTGAAAACTTAGCTAGGTATGACCAAAAAGGTAACCAGTTCTACTAAAAAGTGGCCGGAAAGAGGCAGTAGTAGAACTGCTTACGTTTTTGATCATAACTTGCTTACTTTTCTAGATATCGACTTGATTTCTATTGCGTTGGATAGAGAACCAAATTGTCTTTAATTCGAATGTTCTTTTTGGAGATAGTGTGAAAAATATATTTTTAGCCAAAATAAACGATGGACTACCCCCTTTGCTTTTTTTGAAAAAATGATAAAAAAAATATTCTTGCACTATCCACCAAAAAACATTTCTAATTAAGGCCAATACGGTTAGCTATCCAACGCAAAAGAAATCAAGTCGATATATTGAAAACTTAGCAAGTTATGACCAAAAAGGTAACCAGTTCTACTAAAAAGTGGCCGGAAAGAGGCAGTAGTAGAACTGCTTACGTTTTTGATCATAACTTGCTTACTTTTCTAGATATCGACTTGATTTCTATTGCGTTGGATAGAGAACCAAATTGTCTTTAATTCGAATGTTGTTTTTGGAGATTGTGCAAAAAATATATTTTTAGCCAAAATAAACGATGGACTACCCCCTTTGCTTTTTTTGAAAAAATGATAAAAAAAATATTCTTGCACTATCCACCAAAAAACATTTCTAATTAAGGCCAATACGGTTAGCTATCCAACGCAAAAGAAATCAAGTCGATATATTGAAAACTTAGCAAGTTATGACCAAAAAGGTAACCAGTTCTACTAAAAAGTGGCCAGAAAGAGGCAGTAGTAGAACTGCTTACGTTTTTGGTCATAACTTGCTTAATTTTCTAGATATCGACTTGATTTCTATTGCGTTGGATAGAGAACCAAATTGTGTTTAATTCGAATGTTGTTTTTGGAGATTGTGCAAAAAATATATTTTTAGCCAAAATAAACGATGGACTACCCCCTTTGCTTTTTTTGAAAAAATTATAAAAAAAAATATTCTTGCACTATCCACCCAAAAACATTTCTAATTAAGGCCAATACGGTTAGCTATCTAACGCAAAAGAAATCCAGTCGATATATTGAAAACTTAGCAAGTTATGACCAAAAAGGTAACCAGTTCTACTAAAAAGTGGCCGGAAAGAGGCAGTAGTAGAACTGCTTACGTTTTTGGTCATAACTTGCTTAATTTTCTAGATATCGACTTGATTTCTATTGCGTTGGATAGAGAACCAAATTGTCTTTAATTCGAATGTTCTTTTTGGAGATAGTGTGAAAAATATATTTTTAGCCAAAATAAACGATGGACTACCCCCTTTGCTTTTTTTGAAAAAATGATAAAAATAATATTCTTGCACTATCCACCAAAAAACATTTCTAATTAAGGCCAATACGGTTAGCTATCCAACGCAAAAGAAATCAAGTCGATATATTGAAAACTTAGCTAGGTATGACCAAAAAGGTAACCAGTTCTACTAAAAAGTGGCCGGAAAGAGGCAGTAGTAGAACTGCTTACGTTTTTGATCATAACTTGCTTACTTTTCTAGATATCGACTTGATTTCTATTGCGTTGGATAGAGAACCAAATTGTCTTTAATTCGAATGTTCTTTTTGGAGATAGTGTGAAAAATATATTTTTAGCCAAAATAAACGATGGACTACCCCCTTTGCTTTTTTTGAAAAAATGATAAAAAAAATATTCTTGCACTATCCACCAAAAAACATTTCTAATTAAGGCCAATACGGTTAGCTATCCAACGCAAAAGAAATCAAGTCGATATATTGAAAACTTAGCAAGTTATGACCAAAAAGGTAACCAGTTCAACTAAAAAGTGGCCAGAAAGAGGCAGTAGTAGAACTGCTTACGTTTTTGATCATAACTTGCTTACTTTTCTAGATAATGACTTGATTTCTATTGCGTTGGATAGAGAACCAAATTGTCTTTAATTCGAATATTGTTTTGTGGAGATAGTGCGAAAAATATATTTTTAGCCAAAATAAACGATGGACTACCCCCTTTGCTTTTTTTGAAAAAATGATAAAAAAAATATTCTTGCACTATCCACCAAAAAACATTTCTAATTAAGGCCAATACGGTTAGCTATCCAACGCAAAAGACATCAAGTCGATATATTGAAAACTTAGCAAGTTATGACCAAAAAGGTAACCAGTTCTACTAAAAAGTGGCCGGAAAGAGGCAGTAGTAGAACTGCTTACGTTTTTGATCATAACTTGCTTACTTTTCTAGATAACGACTTGATTTCTATTGCGTTGGATAGAGAACCAAATTGTCTTTAATTCGAATGTTCTTTTTGGAGATAGTGTGAAAAATATATTTTTAGCCAAAATAAACGATGGACTACCCCCTTTGCTTTTTTTGAAAAAATGATAAAAAAAATATTCTTGCACTATCCACCAAAAAACATTTCTAATTAAGGCCAATACGGTTAGCTATCCAACGCAAAAGACATCAAGTCGATATATTGAAAACTTAGCAAGTTATGACCAAAAAGGTAACCAGTTCTACTAAAAAGTGGCCGGAAAGAGGCAGTAGTAGAACTGCTTACGTTTTTGATCATAACTTGCTTATTTTTCTAGATAACGACTTGATTTCTATTGCGTTGGATAGAGAATCAAATTGTCTTTAATTCGAATATAGTTTTGTGGAGATAGTGCGAAAAATATATTTTTAGCCAAAATAAACGATGGACTACCCCCTTTGCTTTTTGATAAAAAAATATTCTTGCACTTATCCACCAAAAAACATTTCTAATTAAGGCCAATACGGTTAGCTATCCAACGCAAAAGACATCAAGTCGATATATTGAAAACTTAGCAAGTTATGACCAAAAAGGTAACCAGTTCTACTAAAAAGTGGCCGGAAAGAGGCAGTAGTAGAACTGCTTACGTTTTTGATCATAACTTGCTTACTTTTCTAGATAACGACTTGATTTCTATTGCGTTGGATAGAGAACCAAATTGTCTTTAATATTAATGTTCTTTTTGGAGATAGTGTGAAAAATATATTTTTAGCCAAAATAAACGATGGACTACCCCCTTTGCTTTTTTTGAAAAAATGATAAAAAAAATATTCTTGCACTATCCACCAAAAAACATTTCTAATTAAGGCCAATACGGTTAGCTATCCAACGCAAAAGAAATCAAGTCGATATATTGAAAACTTAGCAAGTTATGACCAAAAAGGTAACCAGTTCTACTAAAAAGTGGCCGGAAAGAGGCAGTAGTAGAACTGCTTACGTTTTTGATCATAACTTGCTTACTTTTCTAGATAATGACTTGATTTCTATTGCGTTGGATAGAGAACCAAATTGTCTTTAATTCGAATATTGTTTTGTGGAGATAGTGCGAAAAATATATTTTTAGCCAAAATAAACGATGGACTACCCCCTTTGCTTTTTTTGAAAAAATGATAAAAAAAATATTCTTGCACTATCCACCAAAAAACATTTCTAATTAAGGCCAATACGGTTAGCTATCCAACGCAAAAGACATCAAGTCGATATATTGAAAACTTAGCAAGTTATGACCAAAAAGGTAACCAGTTCTACTAAAAAGTGGCCGGAAAGAGGCAGTAGTAGAACTGCTTACGTTTTTGATCATAATTTGCTTACTTTTCTAGATAATGACTTGATTTCTATTGCGTTGGATAGAGAACCAAATTGTCTTTAATTCGAATATTGTTTTGTGGAGATAGTGCGAAAAATATATTTTTAGCCAAAATAAACGATGGACTACCCCCTTTGCTTTTTTTGAAAAAATGATAAAAAAAATATTCTTGCACTATCCACCAAAAAACATTTCTAATTAAGGCCAATACGGTTAGCTATCCAACGCAAAAGACATCAAGTCGATATATTGAAAACTTAGCAAGTTATGACCAAAAAGGTAACCAGTTCTACTAAAAAGTGGCCGGAAAGAGGCAGTAGTAGAACTGCTTACGTTTTTGATCATAACTTGCTTACTTTTCTAGATAACGACTTGATTTCTATTGCGTTGGATAGAGAACCAAATTGTCTTTAATTCGAATGTTCTTTTTGGAGATAGTGTGAAAAATATATTTTTAGCCAAAATAAACGATGGACTACCCCCTTTGCTTTTTTTGAAAAAATGATAAAAAAAATATTCTTGCACTATCCACCAAAAAACATTTCTAATTAAGGCCAATACGGTTAGCTATCCAACGCAAAAGACATCAAGTCGATATATTGAAAACTTAGCAAGTTATGACCAAAAAGGTAACCAGTTCTACTAAAAAGTGGCCGGAAAGAGGCAGTAGTAGAACTGCTTACGTTTTTGATCATAACTTGCTTATTTTTCTAGATAACGACTTGATTTCTATTGCGTTGGATAGAGAATCAAATTGTCTTTAATTCGAATATAGTTTTGTGGAGATAGTGCGAAAAATATATTTTTAGCCAAAATAAACGATGGACTACCCCCTTTGCTTTTTGATAAAAAAAATATTCTTGCACTATCCACCAAAAAACATTTCTAATTAAGGCCAATACGGTTAGCTATCCAACGCAAAAGACATCAAGTCGATATATTGAAAACTTAGCAAGTTATGACCAAAAAGGTAACCAGTTCTACTAAAAAGTGGCCGGAAAGAGGCAGTAGTAGAACTGCTTACGTTTTTGATCATAACTTGCTTACTTTTCTAGATAACGACTTGATTTCTATTGCGTTGGATAGAGAACCAAATTGTCTTTAATTCGAATATTGTTTTGTGGAGATAGTGCGAAAAATATATTTTTAGCCAAAATAAACGATGGACTACCCCCTTTGCTTTTTTTGAAAAAATGATAAAAAAAATATTCTTGCACTATCCACCAAAAAACATTTCTAATTAAGGCCAATACGGTTAGCTATCCAACGCAAAAGACATCAAGTCGATATATTGAAAACTTAGCAAGTTATGACCAAAAAGGTAACCAGTTCTACTAAAAAGTGGCCGGAAAGAGGCAGTAGTAGAACTGCTTACGTTTTTGATCATAACTTGCTTACTTTTCTAGATAATGACTTGATTTCTATTGCGTTGGATAGAGAACCAAATTGTCTTTAATTCGAATATTGTTTTGTGGAGATAGTGCGAAAAATATATTTTTAGCCAAAATAAACGATGGACTACCCCCTTTGCTTTTTTTGAAAAAATGATAAAAAAAATATTCTTGCACTATCCACCAAAAAACATTTCTAATTAAGGCCAATACGGTTAGCTATCCAACGCAAAAGACATCAAGTCGATATATTGAAAACTTAGCAAGTTATGACCAAAAAGGTAACCAGTTCTACTAAAAAGTGGCCGGAAAGAGGCAGTAGTAGAACTGCTTACGTTTTTGATCATAACTTGCTTACTTTTCTAGATAACGACTTGATTTCTATTGCGTTGGATAGAGAACCAAATTGTCTTTAATTCGAATGTTCTTTTTGGAGATAGTGTGAAAAATATATTTTTAGCCAAAATAAACGATGGACTACCCCCTTTGCTTTTTTTGAAAAAATGATAAAAAAAATATTCTTGCACTATCCACCAAAAAACATTTCTAATTAAGGCCAATACGGTTAGCTATCCAACGCAAAAGACATCAAGTCGATATATTGAAAACTTAGCAAGTTATGACCAAAAAGGTAACCAGTTCTACTAAAAAGTGGCCGGAAAGAGGCAGTAGTAGAACTGCTTACGTTTTTGATCATAACTTGCTTACTTTTCTAGATAACGACTTGATTTCTATTGCGTTGGATAGAGAACCAAATTGTCTTTAATTCGAATGTTCTTTTTGGAGATAGTGTGAAAAATATATTTTTAGCCAAAATAAACGATGGACTACCCCCTTTGCTTTTTTTGAAAAAATGATAAAAAAAATATTCTTGCACTATCCACCAAAAAACATTTCTAATTAAGGCCAATACGGTTAGCTATCCAACGCAAAAGACATCAAGTCGATATATTGAAAACTTAGCAAGTTATGACCAAAAAGGTAACCAGTTCTACTAAAAAGTGGCCGGAAAGAGGCAGTAGTAGAACTGCTTACGTTTTTGATCATAACTTGCTTATTTTTCTAGATAACGACTTGATTTCTATTGCGTTGGATAGAGAATCAAATTGTCTTTAATTCGAATATAGTTTTGTGGAGATAGTGCGAAAAATATATTTTTAGCCAAAATAAACGATGGACTACCCCCTTTGCTTTTTGATAAAAAAAATATTCTTGCACTATCCACCAAAAAACATTTCTAATTAAGGCCAATACGGTTAGCTATCCAACGCAAAAGACATCAAGTCGATATATTGAAAACTTAGCAAGTTATGACCAAAAAGGTAACCAGTTCTACTAAAAAGTGGCCGGAAAGAGGCAGTAGTAGAACTGCTTACGTTTTTGATCATAACTTGCTTACTTTTCTAGATAACGACTTGATTTCTATTGCGTTGGATAGAGAACCAAATTGTCTTTAATTCGAATATTGTTTTGTGGAGATAGTGCGAAAAATATATTTTTAGCCAAAATAAACGATGGACTACCCCCTTTGCTTTTTTTGAAAAAATGATAAAAAAAATATTCTTGCACTATCCACCAAAAAACATTTCTAATTAAGGCCAATACGGTTAGCTATCCAACGCAAAAGACATCAAGTCGATATATTGAAAACTTAGCAAGTTATGACCAAAAAGGTAACCAGTTCTACTAAAAAGTGGCCGGAAAGAGGCAGTAGTAGAACTGCTTACGTTTTTGATCATAACTTGCTTACTTTTCTAGATAACGACTTGATTTCTATTGCGTTGGATAGAGAACCAAATTGTCTTTAATTCGAATATTGTTTTGTGGAGATAGTGCGAAAAATATATTTTTAGCCAAAATAAACGATGGACTACCCCCTTTGCTTTTTTTTGAAAAAATGATAAAAAAAATATTCTTGCACTATCCACCAAAAAACATTTCTAATTAAGGCCAATACGGTTAGCTATCCAACGCAAAAGACATCAAGTCGATATATTGAAAACTTAGCAAGTTATGACCAAAAAGGTAACCAGTTCTACTAAAAAGTGGCCGGAAAGAGGCAGTAGTAGAACTGCTTACGTTTTTGATCATAACTTGCTTACTTTTCTAGATAACGACTTGATTTCTATTGCGTTGGATAGAGAATAAAATTGTCTTTAATTCGAATATAGTTTTGTGGAGATAGTGCGAAAAATATATTTTTAGCCAAAATAAACGATGGACTACCCCCTTTGCTTTTTTTGAAAAAATGATAAAAAAAATATTCTTGCACTATCCACCAAAAAACATTTCTAATTAAGGCCAATACGGTTAGCTATCCAACGCAAAAGAAATCAAGTCGATATATTGAAAACTTAGCAAGTTATGACCAAAAAGGTAACCAGTTCTACTAAAAAGTGGCCGGAAAGAGGCAGTAGTAGAACTGCTTACGTTTTTGATCATAACTTGCTTACTTTTCTAGATAACGACTTGATTTCTATTGCGTTGGATAGAGAATCAAATTGTCTTTAATTCGAATATTGTTTTGTGGAGATAGTGCGAAAAATATATTTTTAGCCAAAATAAACGATGGACTACCCCCTTTGCTTTTTTTGAAAAAATGATAAAAAAAATATTCTTGCACTATCCACCAAAAAACATTTCTAATTAAGGCCAATACGGTTAGCTATCCAACGCAAAAGAAATCAAGTCGATATATTGAAAACTTAGCAAGTTATAACCAAAAAGGTAACCAGTTCTACTAAAAAGTGGCCGGAAAGAGGCAGTAGTAGAACTGCTTACGTTTTTGATCATAACTTGCTTACTTTTCTAGATAACGACTTGATTTCTATTGCGTTGGATAGAGAATCAAATTGTCTTTAATTCGAATATTGTTTTGTGAAGATAGTGCGAAAAATATATTTTTAGCCAAAATAAACGATGGACTACCCCCTTTGCTTTTTTTGAAAAAATTATAAAAAAAATATTCTTGCACTATCCACCAAAAAACATTTCTAATTAAGGCCAATACGGTTAGCTATCCAACGCAAAAGAAATCAAGTCGATATATTGAAAACTTAGCAAGTTATGACCAAAAAGGTAACCAGTTCTACTAAAAAGTGGCCGGAAAGAGGCAGTAGTAGAACTGCTTACGTTTTTGATCATAACTTGCTTACTTTTCTAGATAACGACTTGATTTCTATTGCGTTGGATAGAGAACCAAATTGTCTTTAATTCGAATGTTCTTTTTGGAGATAGTGTGAAAAATATATTTTTAGCCAAAATAAACGATGGACTACCCCCTTTGCTTTTTTTGAAAAAATGATAAAAAAAATATTCTTGCACTATCCACCAAAAAACATTTCTAATTAAGGCCAATACGGTTAGCTATCCAACGCAAAAGACATCAAGTCGATATATTGAAAACTTAGCAAGTTATGACCAAAAAGGTAACCAGTTCTACTAAAAAGTGGCCGGAAAGAGGCAGTAGTAGAACTGCTTACGTTTTTGATCATAACTTGCTTATTTTTCTAGATAACGACTTGATTTCTATTGCGTTGGATAGAGAATCAAATTGTCTTTAATTCGAATATAGTTTTGTGGAGATAGTGCGAAAAATATATTTTTAGCCAAAATAAACGATGGACTACCCCCTTTGCTTTTTGATAAAAAAAATATTCTTGCACTATCCACCAAAAAACATTTCTAATTAAGGCCAATACGGTTAGCTATCCAACGCAAAAGACATCAAGTCGATATATTGAAAACTTAGCAAGTTATGACCAAAAAGGTAACCAGTTCTACTAAAAAGTGGCCGGAAAGAGGCAGTAGTAGAACTGCTTACGTTTTTGATCATAACTTGCTTACTTTTCTAGATAACGACTTGATTTCTATTGCGTTGGATAGAGAATCAAATTGTCTTTAATTCGAATATTGTTTTGTGAAGATAGTGCGAAAAATATATTTTTAGCCAAAATAAACGATGGACTACCCCCTTTGCTTTTTTTGAAAAAATTATAAAAAAAATATTCTTGCACTATCCACCAAAAAACATTTCTAATTAAGGCCAATACGGTTAGCTATCCAACGCAAAAGAAATCAAGTCGATATATTGAAAACTTAGCAAGTTATGACCAAAAAGGTAACCAGTTCTACTAAAAAGTGGCCGGAAAGAGGCAGTAGTAGAACTGCTTACGTTTTTGATCATAACTTGCTTACTTTTCTAGATAACGCCTTGATTTCTATTGCGTTGGATAGAGAATCAAATTGTCTTTAATTCGAATATTGTTTTGTGAAGATAGTGCGAAAAATATATTTTTAGCCAAAATAAACGATGGACTACCCCCTTTGCTTTTTTTTGAAAAAATTATAAAAAAAATATTCTTGCACTATCCACCAAAAAACATTTCTAATTAAGGCCAATACGGTTAGCTATCCAACGCAAAAGAATCAAGTCGATATATTGAAAACTTAACAAGTTATTACCAAAAAGGTAACCAGTTCTACTAAAAAGTGGCCGGAAAGAGGCAATAGTAGAACTGCTTACGTTTTTGATCATAACTTGCTTACTTTTCTAGATAACGACTTGATTTCTATTGCGTTGGATAGAGAATAAAATTGTCTTTAATTCGAATATTGTTTTGTGAAGATAGTGCGAAAAATATATTTTTAGCCAAAATAAACGATGGACTACCCCCTTTGCTTTTTGATAAAAAAAATATTCTTGCACTATCCACCAAAAAACATTTCTAATTAAGGCCAATACGGTTAGCTATCCAACGCAGAAGAAATCAAGTCGATATATTGAAAACTTAGCAAGTTATGACCAAAAAGGTAACCAGTTCTACTAAAAAGTGGCCGGAAAGAGGCAGTAGTAGAACTGCTTACGTTTTTGATCATAACTTGCTTACTTTTCTAGATAACGACTTGATTTCTATTGCGTTGGATAGAGAATAAAATTGTCTTTAATTCGAATATTGTTTTGTGAAGATAGTGCGAAAAATATATTTTTAGCCAAAATAAACGATGGACTACCCCCTTTGCTTTTTGATAAAAAAAATATTCTTGCACTATCCACCAAAAAACATTTCTAATTAAGGCCAATACGGTTAGCTATCCAACGCAGAAGAAATCAAGTCGATATATTGAAAACTTAGCAAGTTATGACCAAAAAGGTAACCAGTTCTACTAAAAAGTGGCCGGAAAGAGGCAGTAGTAGAACTGCTTACGTTTTTGATCATAACTTGCTTACTTTTCTAGATAACGACTTGATTTCTATTGCGTTGGATAGAGAATAAAATTGTCTTTAATTCGAATATTGTTTTGTGAAGATAGTGCGAAAAATATATTTTTAGCCAAAATAAACGATGGACTACCCCCTTTGCTTTTTGATAAAAAAAATATTCTTGCACTATCCACCAAAAAACATTTCTAATTAAGGCCAATACGGTTAGCTATCCAACGCAGAAGAAATCAAGTCGATATATTGAAAACTTAGCAAGTTATGACCAAAAAGGTAACCAGTTCTACTAAAAAGTGGCCGGAAAGAGGCAGTAGTAGAACTGCTTACGTTTTTGATCATAACTTGCTTACTTTTCTAGATATCGACTTGATTTCTATTGCGTTGGATAGAGAACCAAATTGTGTTTAATTCGAATGTTGTTTTTGGAGATTGTGCAAAAAATATATTTTTAGCCAAAATAAACGATGGACTACCCCCTTTGCTTTTTTTGAAAAAATTATAAAAAAATATTCTTGCACTATCCACCAAAAAACATTTCTAATTAAGGCCAATACGGTTAGCTATCTAACGCAAAAGAAATCCAGTCGATATATTGAAAACTTAGCAAGTTATGACCAAAAAGGTAACCAGTTCTACTAAAAAGTGGCCGGAAAGAGGCAGTAGTAGAACTGCTTACGTTTTTGGTCATAACTTGCTTACTTTTCTAGATATCGACTTGATTTCTATTGCGTTGGATAGAGAACCAAATTGTGTTTAATTCGAATGTTGTTTTTGGAGATTGTGCAAAAAATATATTTTTAGCCAAAATAAACGATGGACTACCCCCTTTGCTTTTTTTGAAAAAATTATAAAAAAATATTCTTGCACTATCCACCAAAAAACATTTCTTATTAAGGCCAATACGGTTAGCTATCTAACGCAAAAGAAATCAAGTCGATAATTGAAAACTTAGCAAGTTATGACCAAAAAGGTAACCAGTTCTACTAAAAAGTGGCCGGAAAGAGGCAGTAGTAGAACTGCTTACGTTTTTGGTCATAACTTGTTTAATTTTCTAGATATCGACTTGATTTCTATTGCGTTGGATAGAGAACCAAATTGTGTTTAATTCGAATGTTGTTTTTGGAGATTGTGCAAAAAATATATTTTTAGCCAAAATAAACAATGGACTACCCCCTTTGCTTTTTTTGAAAAAATTATAAAAAAAAATATTCTTGCACTATCCACCCAAAAACATTTCTAATTAAGGCCAATACGGTTAGCTATCTAACGCAAAAGAAATCCAGTCGATATATTGAAAACTTAGCAAGTTATGACCAAAAAGGTAACCAGTTCTACTAAAAAGTGGCCGGAAAGAGGCAGTAGTAGAACTGCTTACGTTTTTGGTCATAACTTGCTTAATTTTCTAGATATCGACTTGATTTCTATTGCGTTGGATAGAGAACCAAATTGTGTTTAATTCGAATGTTGTTTTTGGAGATTGTGCAAAAAATATATTTTTAGCCAAAATAAACGATGGACTACCCCCTTTGCTTTTTTTGAAAAAATTATAAAAAAAAATATTCTTGCACTATCCACCCAAAAACATTTCTTATTAAGGCCAATACGGTTAGCTATCTAACGCAAAAGAAATCCAGTCGATATATTGAAAACTTAGCAAGTTATGACCAAAAAGGTAACCAGTTCTACTAAAAAGTGGCCGGAAAGAGGCAGTAGTAGAACTGCTTACGTTTTTGGTCATAACTTGCTTAATTTTCTAGATATCGACTTGATTTCTATTGCGTTGGATAGAGAACCAAATTGTGTTTAATTCGAATGTTGTTTTTGGAGATTGTGCAAAAAATATATTTTTAGCCAAAATAAACGATGGACTACCCCCTTTTGCTTTTTTTGAAAAAATTATAAAAAAAAATATTCTTGCACTATCCACCCAAAAACATTTCTAATTAAGGCCAATACGGTTAGCTATCTAACGCAAAAGAAATCCAGTCGATATATTGAAAACTTAGCAAGTTATGACCAAAAAGGTAACCAGTTCTACTAAAAAGTGGCCGGAAAGAGGCAGTAGTAGAACTGCTTACGTTTTTGGTCATAACTTGCTTAATTTTCTAGATATCGACTTGATTTCTATTGCGTTGGATAGAGAACCAAATTGTGTTTAATTCGAATGTTGTTTTTGGAGATTGTGCAAAAAATATATTTTTAGCCAAAATAAACGATGGACTACCCCCTTTGCTTTTTTTGAAAAAATTATAAAAAAAAATATTCTTGCACTATCCACCCAAAAACATTTCTTATTAAGGCCAATACGGTTAGCTATCTAACGCAAAAGAAATCCAGTCGATATATTGAAAACTTAGCAAGTTATGACCAAAAAGGTAACCAGTTCTACTAAAAAGTGGCCGGAAAGAGGCAGTAGTAGAACTGCTTACGTTTTTGGTCATAACTTGCTTAATTTTCTAGATATCGACTTGATTTCTATTGCGTTGGATAGAGAACCAAATTGTGCTTAATTCGAATGTTGTTTTTTGGAGATAGTGCGAAAAATATATTTTAAGCCAAAATAAACGATGGACTACCCCCTTTGCTTTTTTTGAAAAAATTATAAAAAAAAATATTCTTGCACTATCCACCCAAAAACATTTCTAATTAAGGCCAATACGGTTAGCTATCTAACGCAAAAGAAATCCAGTCGATATATTGAAAACTTAGCAAGTTATGACCAAAAAGGTAACCAGTTCTACTAAAAAGTGGCCGGAAAGAGGCAGTAGTAGAACTGCTTACGTTTTTGGTCATAACTTGCTTAATTTTCTAGATATCGACTTGATTTCTATTGCGTTGGATAGAGAACCAAATTGTGTTTAATTCGAATGTTGTTTTTGGAGATTGTGCAAAAAATATATTTTTAGCCAAAATAAACGATGGACTACCCCCTTTGCTTTTTTTGAAAAAATTATAAAAAAAAATATTCTTGCACTATCCACCCAAAAACATTTCTAATTAAGGCCAATACGGTTAGCTATCTAACGCAAAAGAAATCCAGTCGATATATTGAAAACTTAGCAAGTTATGACCAAAAAGGTAACCAGTTCTACTAAAAAGTGGCCGGAAAGAGGCAGTAGTAGAACTGCTTACGTTTTTGGTCATAACTTGCTTAATTTTCTAGATATCGACTTGATTTCTATTGCGTTGGATAGAGAACCAAATTGTGCTTAATTCGAATGTTGTTTTTTGGAGATAGTGCGAAAAATATATTTTAAGCCAAAATAAACGATGGACTACCCCCTTTGCTTTTTTTGAAAAAATTATAAAAAAAAATATTCTTGCACTATCCACCCAAAAACATTTCTAATTAAGGCCAATACGGTTAGCTATCTAACGCAAAAGAAATCCAGTCGATATATTGAAAACTTAGCAAGTTATGACCAAAAAGGTAACCAGTTCTACTAAAAAGTGGCCGGAAAGAGGCAGTAGTAGAACTGCTTACGTTTTTGGTCATAACTTGCTTAATTTTCTAGATATCGACTTGATTTCTATTGCGTTGGATAGAAAACCAAATTGTGTTTAATTCGAATGTTGTTTTTGGAGATTGTGCAAAAAATATATTTTTAGCCAAAATAAACGATGGACTACCCCCTTTTGCTTTTTTTGAAAAAATTATAAAAAAAAATATTCTTGCACTATCCACCCAAAAACATTTCTAATTAAGGCCAATACGGTTAGCTATCTAACGCAAAAGAAATCCAGTCGATATATTGAAAACTTAGCAAGTTATGACCAAAAAGGTAACCAGTTCTACTAAAAAGTGGCCGGAAAGAGGCAGTAGTAGAACTGCTTACGTTTTTGGTCATAACTTGCTTAATTTTCTAGATATCGACTTGATTTCTATTGCGTTGGATAGAGAACCAAATTGTGCTTAATTCGAATGTTGTTTTTTGGAGATAGTGCGAAAAATATATTTTAAGCCAAAATAAACGATGGACTACCCCCTTTGCTTTTTTTGAAAAAATTATAAAAAAAAATATTCTTGCACTATCCACCCAAAAACATTTCTAATTAAGGCCAATACGGTTAGCTATCTAACGCAAAAGAAATCCAGTCGATATATTGAAAACTTAGCAAGTTATGACCAAAAAGGTAACCAGTTCTACTAAAAAGTGGCCGGAAAGAGGCAGTAGTAGAACTGCTTACGTTTTTGGTCATAACTTGCTTAATTTTCTAGATATCGACTTGATTTCTATTGCGTTGGATAGAGAACCAAATTGTGTTTAATTCGAATGTTGTTTTTGGAGATTGTGCAAAAAATATATTTTTAGCCAAAATAAACGATGGACTACCCCCTTTGCTTTTTTTGAAAAAATTATAAAAAAAAATATTCTTGCACTATCCACCCAAAAACATTTCTAATTAAGGCCAATACGGTTAGCTATCTAACGCAAAAGAAATCCAGTCGATATATTGAAAACTTAGCAAGTTATGACCAAAAAGGTAACCAGTTCTACTAAAAAGTGGCCGGAAAGAGGCAGTAGTAGAACTGCTTACGTTTTTGGTCATAACTTGCTTAATTTTCTAGATATCGACTTGATTTCTATTGCGTTGGATAGAGAACCAAATTGTGTTTAATTCGAATGTTGTTTTTGGAGATTGTGCAAAAAATATATTTTTAGCCAAAATAAACGATGGACTACCCCCTTTTGCTTTTTTTGAAAAAATTATAAAAAAAAATATTCTTGCACTATCCACCCAAAAACATTTCTAATTAAGGCCAATACGGTTAGCTATCTAACGCAAAAGAAATCCAGTCGATATATTGAAAACTTAGCAAGTTATGACCAAAAAGGTAACCAGTTCTACTAAAAAGTGGCCGGAAAGAGGCAGTAGTAGAACTGCTTACGTTTTTGGTCATAACTTGCTTAATTTTCTAGATATCGACTTGATTTCTATTGCGTTGGATAGAGAACCAAATTGTGTTTAATTCGAATGTTGTTTTTGGAGATTGTGCAAAAAATATATTTTTAGCCAAAATAAACGATGGACTACCCCCTTTTGCTTTTTTTGAAAAAATTATAAAAAAAAATATTCTTGCACTATCCACCCAAAAACATTTCTAATTAAGGCCAATACGGTTAGCTATCTAACGCAAAAGAAATCCAGTCGATATATTGAAAACTTAGCAAGTTATGACCAAAAAGGTAACCAGTTCTACTAAAAAGTGGCCGGAAAGAGGCAGTAGTAGAACTGCTTACGTTTTTGGTCATAACTTGCTTAATTTTCTAGATATCGACTTGATTTCTATTGCGTTGGATAGAGAACCAAATTGTGTTTAATTCGAATGTTGTTTTTGGAGATTGTGCAAAAAATATATTTTTAGCCAAAATAAACGATGGACTACCCCCTTTGCTTTTTTTGAAAAAATTATAAAAAAAAATATTCTTGCACTATCCACCCAAAAACATTTCTAATTAAGGCCAATACGGTTAGCTATCTAACGCAAAATAAATCCAGTCGATATATTGAAAACTTAGCAAGTTATGACCAAAAAGGTAACCAGTTCTACTAAAAAGTGGCCGGAAAGAGGCAGTAGTAGAACTGCTTACGTTTTTGGTCATAACTTGCTTAATTTTCTAGATATCGACTTGATTTCTATTGCGTTGGATAGAGAACCAAATTGTGCTTAATTCGAATGTTGTTTTTTGGAGATAGTGCGAAAAATATATTTTAAGCCAAAATAAACGATGGACTACCCCCTTTGCTTTTTTTGAAAAAATTATAAAAAAAAATATTCTTGCACTATCCACCCAAAAACATTTCTAATTAAGGCCAATACGGTTAGCTATCTAACGCAAAAGAAATCCAGTCGATATATTGAAAACTTAGCAAGTTATGACCAAAAAGGTAACCAGTTCTACTAAAAAGTGGCCGGAAAGAGGCAGTAGTAGAACTGCTTACGTTTTTGGTCATAACTTGCTTAATTTTCTAGATATCGACTTGATTTCTATTGCGTTGGATAGAGAACCAAATTGTGTTTAATTCGAATGTTGTTTTTGGAGATTGTGCAAAAAATATATTTTTAGCCAAAATAAACGATGGACTACCCCCTTTGCTTTTTTTGAAAAAATTATAAAAAAAAATATTCTTGCACTATCCACCCAAAAACATTTCTAATTAAGGCCAATACGGTTAGCTATCTAACGCAAAATAAATCCAGTCGATATATTGAAAACTTAGCAAGTTATGACCAAAAAGGTAACCAGTTCTACTAAAAAGTGGCCGGAAAGAGGCAGTAGTAGAACTGCTTACGTTTTTGGTCATAACTTGCTTAATTTTCTAGATATCGACTTGATTTCTATTGCGTTGGATAGAGAACCAAATTGTGCTTAATTCGAATGTTGTTTTTTGGAGATAGTGCGAAAAATATATTTTAAGCCAAAATAAACGATGGACTACCCCCTTTGCTTTTTTTGAAAAAATTATAAAAAAAAATATTCTTGCACTATCCACCCAAAAACATTTCTAATTAAGGCCAATACAGTTAGCTATCTAACGCAAAATAAATCCAGTCGATATATTGAAAACTTAGCAAGTTATGACCAAAAAGGTAACCAGTTCTACTAAAAAGTGGCCGGAAAGAGGCAGTAGTAGAACTGCTTACGTTTTTGGTCATAACTTGCTTAATTTTCTAGATATCGACTTGATTTCTATTGCGTTGGATAGAGAACCAAATTGTGTTTAATTCGAATGTTGTTTTTGGAGATTGTGCAAAAAATATATTTTTAGCCAAAATAAACGATGGACTACCCCCTTTGCTTTTTTTGAAAAAATTATAAAAAAAAATATTCTTGCACTATCCACCCAAAAACATTTCTAATTAAGGCCAATACGGTTAGCTATCTAACGCAAAATAAATCCAGTCGATATATTGAAAACTTAGCAAGTTATGACCAAAAAGGTAACCAGTTCTACTAAAAAGTGGCCGGAAAGAGGCAGTAGTAGAACTGCTTACGTTTTTGGTCATAACTTGCTTAATTTTCTAGATATCGACTTGATTTCTATTGCGTTGGATAGAGAACCAAATTGTGCTTAATTCGAATGTTGTTTTTTGGAGATAGTGCGAAAAATATATTTTAAGCCAAAATAAACGATGGACTACCCCCTTTGCTTTTTTTGAAAAAATTATAAAAAAAAATATTCTTGCACTATCCACCCAAAAACATTTCTAATTAAGGCCAATACGGTTAGCTATCTAACGCAAAAGAAATCCAGTCGATATATTGAAAACTTAGCAAGTTATGACCAAAAAGGTAACCAGTTCTACTAAAAAGTGGCCGGAAAGAGGCAGTAGTAGAACTGCTTACGTTTTTGGTCATAACTTGCTTAATTTTCTAGATATCGACTTGATTTCTATTGCGTTGGATAGAGAACCAAATTGTGTTTAATTCGAATGTTGTTTTTGGAGATTGTGCAAAAAATATATTTTTAGCCAAAATAAACGATGGACTACCCCCTTTTGCTTTTTTTGAAAAAATTATAAAAAAAAATATTCTTGCACTATCCACCCAAAAACATTTCTAATTAAGGCCAATACGGTTAGCTATCTAACGCAAAAGAAATCCAGTCGATATATTGAAAACTTAGCAAGTTATGACCAAAAAGGTAACCAGTTCTACTAAAAAGTGGCCGGAAAGAGGCAGTAGTAGAACTGCTTACGTTTTTGGTCATAACTTGCTTAATTTTCTAGATATCGACTTGATTTCTATTGCGTTGGATAGAGAACCAAATTGTGCTTAATTCGAATGTTGTTTTTTGGAGATAGTGCGAAAAATATATTTTAAGCCAAAATAAACGATGGACTACCCCCTTTGCTTTTTTTGAAAAAATTATAAAAAAAAATATTCTTGCACTATCCACCCAAAAACATTTCTAATTAAGGCCAATACGGTTAGCTATCTAACGCAAAAGAAATCCAGTCGATATATTGAAAACTTAGCAAGTTATGACCAAAAAGGTAACCAGTTCTACTAAAAAGTGGCCGGAAAGAGGCAGTAGTAGAACTGCTTACGTTTTTGGTCATAACTTGCTTAATTTTCTAGATATCGACTTGATTTCTATTGCGTTGGATAGAGAACCAAATTGTGTTTAATTCGAATGTTGTTTTTGGAGATTGTGCAAAAAATATATTTTTAGCCAAAATAAACGATGGACTACCCCCTTTGCTTTTTTTGAAAAAATTATAAAAAAAAATATTCTTGCACTATCCACCCAAAAACATTTCTAATTAAGGCCAATACGGTTAGCTATCTAACGCAAAATAAATCCAGTCGATATATTGAAAACTTAGCAAGTTATGACCAAAAAGGTAACCAGTTCTACTAAAAAGTGGCCGGAAAGAGGCAGTAGTAGAACTGCTTACGTTTTTGGTCATAACTTGCTTAATTTTCTAGATATCGACTTGATTTCTATTGCGTTGGATAGAGAACCAAATTGTGCTTAATTCGAATGTTGTTTTTTGGAGATAGTGCGAAAAATATATTTTAAGCCAAAATAAACGATGGACTACCCCCTTTGCTTTTTTTGAAAAAATTATAAAAAAAAATATTCTTGCACTATCCACCCAAAAACATTTCTAATTAAGGCCAATACGGTTAGCTATCTAACGCAAAATAAATCCAGTCGATATATTGAAAACTTAGCAAGTTATGACCAAAAAGGTAACCAGTTCTACTAAAAAGTGGCCGGAAAAAGGCAGTAGTAGAACTGCTTACGTTTTTGGTCATAACTTGCTTAATTTTCTAGATATCGACTTGATTTCTATTGCGTTGGATAGAGAACCAAATTGTGCTTAATTCGAATGTTGTTTTTTGGAGATAGTGCGAAAAATATATTTTTAGCCAAAATAAACGATGGACTACCCCCTTTGCTTTTTTTGAAAAAATTATAAAAAAAAATATTCTTGCACTATCCACCCAAAAACATTTCTTATTAAGGCCAATACGGTTAGCTATCTAACGCAAAAGAAATCCAGTCGATATATTGAAAACTTAGCAAGTTATGACCAAAAAGGTAACCAGTTCTACTAAAAAGTGGCCGGAAAGAGGCAGTAGTAGAACTGCTTACGTTTTTGGTCATAACTTGCTTAATTTTCTAGATATCGACTTGATTTCTATTGCGTTGGATAGAGAACCAAATTGTGTTTAATTCGAATGTTGTTTTTGGAGATTGTGCAAAAAATATATTTTTAGCCAAAATAAACGATGGACTACCCCCTTTGCTTTTTTTGAAAAAATTATAAAAAAAAATATTCTTGCACTATCCACCCAAAAACATTTCTAATTAAGGCCAATACGGTTAGCTATCTAACGCAAAATAAATCCAGTCGATATATTGAAAACTTAGCAAGTTATGACCAAAAAGGTAACCAGTTCTACTAAAAAGTGGCCGGAAAGAGGCAGTAGTAGAACTGCTTACGTTTTTGGTCATAACTTGCTTAATTTTCTAGATATCGACTTGATTTCTATTGCGTTGGATAGAGAACCAAATTGTGCTTAATTCGAATGTTGTTTTTTGGAGATAGTGCGAAAAATATATTTTAAGCCAAAATAAACGATGGACTACCCCCTTTGCTTTTTTTGAAAAAATTATAAAAAAAAATATTCTTGCACTATCCACCCAAAAACATTTCTAATTAAGGCCAATACGGTTAGCTATCTAACGCAAAAGAAATCCAGTCGATATATTGAAAACTTAGCAAGTTATGACCAAAAAGGTAACCAGTTCTACTAAAAAGTGGCCGGAAAGAGGCAGTAGTAGAACTGCTTACGTTTTTGGTCATAACTTGCTTAATTTTCTAGATATCGACTTGATTTCTATTGCGTTGGATAGAGAACCAAATTGTGTTTAATTCGAATGTTGTTTTTGGAGATTGTGCAAAAAATATATTTTTAGCCAAAATAAACGATGGACTACCCCCTTTGCTTTTTTTGAAAAAATTATAAAAAAAAATATTCTTGCACTATCCACCCAAAAACATTTCTAATTAAGGCCAATACGGTTAGCTATCTAACGCAAAATAAATCCAGTCGATATATTGAAAACTTAGCAAGTTATGACCAAAAAGGTAACCAGTTCTACTAAAAAGTGGCCGGAAAGAGGCAGTAGTAGAACTGCTTACGTTTTTGGTCATAACTTGCTTAATTTTCTAGATATCGACTTGATTTCTATTGCGTTGGATAGAGAACCAAATTGTGCTTAATTCGAATGTTGTTTTTTGGAGATAGTGCGAAAAATATATTTTAAGCCAAAATAAACGATGGACTACCCCCTTTGCTTTTTTTGAAAAAATTATAAAAAAAAATATTCTTGCACTATCCACCCAAAAACATTTCTAATTAAGGCCAATACGGTTAGCTATCTAACGCAAAAGAAATCCAGTCGATATATTGAAAACTTAGCAAGTTATGACCAAAAAGGTAACCAGTTCTACTAAAAAGTGGCCGGAAAGAGGCAGTAGTAGAACTGCTTACGTTTTTGGTCATAACTTGCTTAATTTTCTAGATATCGACTTGATTTCTATTGCGTTGGATAGAGAACCAAATTGTGCTTAATTCGAATGTTGTTTTTTGGAGATAGTGCGAAAAATATATTTTAAGCCAAAATAAACGATGGACTACCCCCTTTGCTTTTTTTGAAAAAATTATAAAAAAAAATATTCTTGCACTATCCACCCAAAAACATTTCTAATTAAGGCCAATACGGTTAGCTCTCTAACGCAAAAGAAATCCAGTCGATATATTGAAAACTTAGCAAGTTATGACCAAAAAGGTAACCAGTTCTACTAAAAAGTGGCCGGAAAGAGGCAGTAGTAGAACTGCTTACGTTTTTGGTCATAACTTGCTTAATTTTCTAGATATCGACTTGATTTCTATTGCGTTGGATAGAGAACCAAATTGTCTTTAATTCGAATGTTGTTTTTGGAGATTGTGCAAAAAATATATTTTTAGCCAAAATAAACGATGGACTACCCCCTTTGCTTTTTTTGAAAAAATTATTAAAAAAAATATTCTTGCACTATCCACCCAAAAACATTTCTTATTAAGGCCAATACGGTTAGCTATCTAACGCAAAAGAAATCAAGTCGATATATTGAAAACTTAGCAAGTTATGACCAAAAAGGTAACCAGTTCTACTAAAAAGTGGCCGGAAAGAGGCAGTAGTAGAACTGCTTACGTTTTTGGTCATAACTTGCTTACTTTTCTAGATATCGACTTGATTTCTATTGCGTTGGATAGAGAACCAAATTGTCTTTAATTCGAATGTTGTTTTTGGAGATTGTGCAAAAAATATATTTTTAGCCAAAATAAACGATGGACTACCCCCTTTGCTTTTTTTGAAAAAATTATAAAAAAAAATATTCTTGCACTATCCACCCAAAAACATTTCTTATTAAGGCCAATACGGTTAGCTATCTAACGCAAAAGAAATCAAGTCGATATATTGAAAACTTAGCAAGTTATGACCAAAAAGGTAACCAGTTCTACTAAAAAGTGGCCGGAAAGAGGCAGTAGTAGAACTGCTTACGTTTTTGGTCATAACTTGCTTAATTTTCTAGATATCGACTTGATTTCTATTGCGTTGGATAGAGAACCAAATTGTGTTTAATTCGAATGTTGTTTTTGGAGATTGTGCAAAAAATATATTTTCAGCCAAAATAAACGATGGACTACCCCCTTTGCTTTTTTTGAAAAAATTATAAAAAAAAATATTCTTGCACTATCCACCCAAAAACATTTCTTATTAAGGCCAATACGGTTAGCTATCTAACGCAAAAGAAATCAAGTCGATATATTGAAAACTTAGCAAGTTATGACCAAAAAGGTAACCAGTTCTACTAAAAAGTGGCCGGAAAGAGGCAGTAGTAGAACTGCTTACGTTTTTGGTCATAACTTGCTTAATTTTCTAGATATCGACTTGATTTCTATTGCGTTGGATAGAGAACCAAATTGTGCTTAATTCGAATGTTGTTTTTTGGAGATAGTGCGAAAAATATATTTTAAGCCAAAATAAACGATGGACTACCCCCTTTGCTTTTTTTGAAAAAATTATAAAAAAAAATATTCTTGCACTATCCACCCAAAAACATTTCTTATTAAGGCCAATACGGTTAGCTATCTAACGCAAAAGAAATCAAGTCGATATATTGAAAACTTAGCAAGTTATGACCAAAAAGGTAACCAGTTCTACTAAAAAGTGGCCGGAAAGAGGCAGTAGTAGAACTGCTTACGTTTTTGGTCATAACTTGCTTAATTTTCTAGATATCGACTTGATTTCTATTGCGTTGGATAGAGAACCAAATTGTGTTTAATTCGAATGTTGTTTTTTGGAGATAGTGCGAAAAATATATTTTAAGCCAAAATAAACGATGGACTACCCCCTTTGCTTTTTTTGAAAAAATTATAAAAAAAAATATTCTTGCACTATCCACCCAAAAACATTTCTTATTAAGGCCAATACGGTTAGCTATCTAACGCAAAAGAAATCAAGTCGATATATTGAAAACTTAGCAAGTTATGACCAAAAAGGTAACCAGTTCTACTAAAAAGTGGCCGGAAAGAGGCAGTAGTAGAACTGCTTACGTTTTTGGTCATAACTTGCTTAATTTTCTAGATATCGACTTGATTTCTATTGCGTTGGATAGAGAACCAAATTGTGCTTAATTCGAATGTTGTTTTTTGGAGATAGTGCGAAAAATATATTTTAAGCCAAAATAAACGATGGACTACCCCCTTTGCTTTTTTTGAAAAAATGATAAAAAAAATATTCTTGCACTATCCACCCAAAAACATTTCTTATTAAGGCCAATACGGTTAGCTATCTAACGCAAAAGAAATCAAGTCGATATATTGAAAACTTAGCAAGTTATGACCAAAAAGGTAACCAGTTCTACTAAAAAGTGGCCGGAAAGAGGCAGTAGTAGAACTGCTTACGTTTTTGGTCATAACTTGCTTAATTTTCTAGATATCGACTTGATTTCTATTGCGTTGGATAGAGAACCAAATTGTGTTTAATTCGAATGTTATTTTTTGGAGATAGTGCGAAAAATATATTTTTAGCCAAAATAAACGATGGACTACCCCCTTTGCTTTTTTTGAAAAAATGATAAAAAAAATATTCTTGCATTATCCACCAAAAAACATTTCTAATTAAGGCCAATACGGTTAGCTATCCAACGCAAAAGAAATCCAGTCGATACATTGAAAACTTAGCAAGTTATGACCAAAAAGGTAACCAGTTCTACTAAAAAGTGGCCGGAAAGAGGCAGTAGTAGAACTGCTTACGTTTTTGGTCATAACTTGCTTAATTTTCTAGATATCGACTTGATTTCTATTGCGTTGGATAGAGAACCAAATTGTGCTTAATTCGAATGTTGTTTTTTGGAGATAGTGCGAAAAATATATTTTAAGCCAAAATAAACGATGGACTACCCCCTTTGCTTTTTTTGAAAAAATTATAAAAAAAAATATTCTTGCACTATCCACCCAAAAACATTTCTTATTAAGGCCAATACGGTTAGCTATCTAACGCAAAAGAAATCAAGTCGATATATTGAAAACTTAGCAAGTTATGACCAAAAAGGTAACCAGTTCTACTAAAAAGTGGCCGGAAAGAGGCAGTAGTAGAACTGCTTACGTTTTTGGTCATAACTTGCTTAATTTTCTAGATATCGACTTGATTTCTATTGCGTTGGATAGAGAACCAAATTGTGCTTAATTCGAATGTTGTTTTTTGGAGATAGTGCGAAAAATATATTTTAAGCCAAAATAAACGATGGACTACCCCCTTTGCTTTTTTTGAAAAAATTATAAAAAAAAATATTCTTGCACTATCCACCCAAAAACATTTCTTATTAAGGCCAATACGGTTAGCTATCTAACGCAAAAGAAATCAAGTCGATATATTGAAAACTTAGCAAGTTATGACCAAAAAGGTAACCAGTTCTACTAAAAAGTGGCCGGAAAGAGGCAGTAGTAGAACTGCTTACGTTTTTGGTCATAACTTGCTTAATTTTCTAGATATCGACTTGATTTCTATTGCGTTGGATAGAGAACCAAATTGTGTTTAATTCGAATGTTATTTTTTGGAGATAGTGCGAAAAATATATTTTTAGCCAAAATAAACGATGGACTACCCCCTTTGCTTTTTTTGAAAAAATGATAAAAAAAATATTCTTGCATTATCCACCAAAAAACATTTCTAATTAAGGCCAATACGGTTAGCTATCCAACGCAAAAGAAATCCAGTCGATACATTGAAAACTTAGCAAGTTATGACCAAAAAGGTAACCAGTTCTACTAAAAAGTGGCCGGAAAGAGGCAGTAGTAGAACTGCTTACGTTTTTGGTCATAACTTGCTTAATTTTCTAGATATCGACTTGATTTCTATTGCGTTGGATAGAGAACCAAATTGTGCTTAATTCGAATGTTGTTTTTTGGAGATAGTGCGAAAAATATATTTTAAGCCAAAATAAACGATGGACTACCCCCTTTGCTTTTTTTGAAAAAATTATAAAAAAAAATATTCTTGCACTATCCACCCAAAAACATTTCTTATTAAGGCCAATACGGTTAGCTATCTAACGCAAAAGAAATCAAGTCGATATATTGAAAACTTAGCAAGTTATGACCAAAAAGGTAACCAGTTCTACTAAAAAGTGGCCGGAAAGAGGCAGTAGTAGAACTGCTTACGTTTTTGGTCATAACTTGCTTAATTTTCTAGATATCGACTTGATTTCTATTGCGTTGGATAGAGAACCAAATTGTGCTTAATTCGAATGTTGTTTTTTGGAGATAGTGCGAAAAATATATTTTAAGCCAAAATAAACGATGGACTACCCCCTTTGCTTTTTTTGAAAAAATTATAAAAAAAAATATTCTTGCACTATCCACCCAAAAACATTTCTTATTAAGGCCAATACGGTTAGCTATCTAACGCAAAAGAAATCAAGTCGATATATTGAAAACTTAGCAAGTTATGACCAAAAAGGTAACCAGTTCTACTAAAAAGTGGCCGGAAAGAGGCAGTAGTAGAACTGCTTACGTTTTTGGTCATAACTTGCTTAATTTTCTAGATATCGACTTGATTTCTATTGCGTTGGATAGAGAACCAAATTGTGCTTAATTCGAATGTTGTTTTTTGGAGATAGTGCGAAAAATATATTTTAAGCCAAAATAAACGATGGACTACCCCCTTTGCTTTTTTTGAAAAAATTATAAAAAAAAATATTCTTGCACTATCCACCCAAAAACATTTCTTATTAAGGCCAATACGGTTAGCTATCTAACGCAAAAGAAATCAAGTCGATATATTGAAAACTTAGCAAGTTATGACCAAAAAGGTAACCAGTTCTACTAAAAAGTGGCCGGAAAGAGGCAGTAGTAGAACTGCTTACGTTTTTGGTCATAACTTGCTTAATTTTCTAGATATCGACTTGATTTCTATTGCGTTGGATAGAGAACCAAATTGTGCTTAATTCGAATGTTGTTTTTTGGAGATAGTGCGAAAAATATATTTTAAGCCAAAATAAACGATGGACTACCCCCTTTGCTTTTTTTGAAAAAATTATAAAAAAAAATATTCTTGCACTATCCACCCAAAAACATTTCTTATTAAGGCCAATACGGTTAGCTATCTAACGCAAAAGAAATCAAGTCGATATATTGAAAACTTAGCAAGTTATGACCAAAAAGGTAACCAGTTCTACTAAAAAGTGGCCGGAAAGAGGCAGTAGTAGAACTGCTTACGTTTTTGGTCATAACTTGCTTAATTTTCTAGATATCGACTTGATTTCTATTGCGTTGGATAGAGAACCAAATTGTGCTTAATTCGAATGTTGTTTTTTGGAGATAGTGCGAAAAATATATTTTAAGCCAAAATAAACGATGGACTACCCCCTTTGCTTTTTTTGAAAAAATTATAAAAAAAATATTCTTGCACTATCCACCCAAAAACATTTCTTATTAAGGCCAATACGGTTAGCTATCTAACGCAAAAGAAATCAAGTCGATATATTGAAAACTTAGCAAGTTATGACCAAAAAGGTAACCAGTTCTACTAAAAAGTGGCCGGAAAGAGGCAGTAGTAGAACTGCTTACGTTTTTGGTCATAACTTGCTTAATTTTCTAGATATCGACTTGATTTCTATTGCGTTGGATAGAGAACCAAATTGTGTTTAATTCGAATGTTATTTTTTGGAGATAGTGCGAAAAATATATTTTTAGCCAAAATAAACGATGGACTACCCCCTTTGCTTTTTTTGAAAAAATTATAAAAAAAATATTCTTGCATTATCCACCAAAAAACATTTCTAATTAAGGCCAATACGGTTAGCTATCCAACGCAAAAGAAATCCAGTCGATACATTGAAAACTTAGCAAGTTATGACCAAAAAGGTAACCAGTTCTACTAAAAAGTGGCCGGAAAGAGGCAGTAGTAGAACTGCTTACGTTTTTGGTCATAACTTGCTTAATTTTCTAGATATCGACTTGATTTCTATTGCGTTGGATAGAGAACCAAATTGTGCTTAATTCGAATGTTGTTTTTTGGAGATAGTGCGAAAAATATATTTTAAGCCAAAATAAACGATGGACTACCCCCTTTGCTTTTTTTGAAAAAATTATAAAAAAAAATATTCTTGCACTATCCACCCAAAAACATTTCTTATTAAGGCCAATACGGTTAGCTATCTAACGCAAAAGAAATCAAGTCGATATATTGAAAACTTAGCAAGTTATGACCAAAAAGGTAACCAGTTCTACTAAAAAGTGGCCGGAAAGAGGCAGTAGTAGAACTGCTTACGTTTTTGGTCATAACTTGCTTAATTTTCTAGATATCGACTTGATTTCTATTGCGTTGGATAGAGAACCAAATTGTGCTTAATTCGAATGTTGTTTTTTGGAGATAGTGCGAAAAATATATTTTAAGCCAAAATAAACGATGGACTACCCCCTTTGCTTTTTTTGAAAAAATTATAAAAAAAAATATTCTTGCACTATCCACCCAAAAACATTTCTTATTAAGGCCAATACGGTTAGCTATCTAACGCAAAAGAAATCAAGTCGATATATTGAAAACTTAGCAAGTTATGACCAAAAAGGTAACCAGTTCTACTAAAAAGTGGCCGGAAAGAGGCAGTAGTAGAACTGCTTACGTTTTTGGTCATAACTTGCTTAATTTTCTAGATATCGACTTGATTTCTATTGCGTTGGATAGAGAACCAAATTGTGTTTAATTCGAATGTTGTTTTTGGAGATTGTGCAAAAAATATATTTTTAGCCAAAATAAACGATGGACTACCCCCTTTGCTTTTTTTGAAAAAATTATAAAAAAAAATATTCTTGCACTATCCACCCAAAAACATTTCTAATTAAGGCCAATACGGTTAGCTATCTAACGCAAAAGAAATCCAGTCGATATATTGAAAACTTAGCAAGTTATGACCAAAAAGGTAACCAGTTCTACTAAAAAGTGGCCGGAAAGAGGCAGTAGTAGAACTGCTTACGTTTTTGGTCATAACTTGCTTAATTTTCTAGATATCGACTTGATTTCTATTGCGTTGGATAGAGAACCAAATTGTGTTTAATTCGAATGTTGTTTTTTGGAGATAGTGCGAAAAATATATTTTTAGCCAAAATAAACGATGGACTACTCCCTTTGCTTTTTTTGAAAAAATTATAAAAAAAATATTCTTGCACTATCCACCCAAAAACATTTCTAATTAAGGCCAATACGGTTAGCTATCTAACGCAAAAGAAATCCAGTCGATATATTGAAAACTTAGCAAGTTATGACCAAAAAGGTAACCAGTTCTACTAAAAAGTGGCCGGAAAGAGGCAGCAGTAGAACTGCTTACGTTTTTGGTCATAACTTGCTTAATTTTCTAGATATCGACTTGATTTCTATTGCGTTGGATAGAGAACCAAATTGTGTTTAATTCGAATGTTGTTTTTGGAGATTGTGCAAAAAATATATTTTTAGCCACAATAAACGATGGACTACCCCCTTTGCTTTTTTTGAAAAAATTATAAAAAAAAATATTCTTGCACTATCCACCCAAAAACATTTCTTATTAAGGCCAATACGGTTAGCTATCTAACGCAAAAGAAATCCAGTCGATACATTGAAAACTTAGCAAGTTATGACCAAAAAGGTAACCAGTTCTACTAAAAAGTGGCCGGAAAGAGGCAGTAGTAGAACTGCTTACGTTTTTGGTCATAACTTGCTTAATTTTCTAGATATCGACTTGATTTCTATTGCGTTGGATAGAGAACCAAATTGTGTTTAATTCGAATGTTGTTTTTGGAGATTGTGCAAAAAATATATTTTTAGCCAAAATAAACGATGGACTACCCCCTTTGCTTTTTTTTGAAAAAATAATAAAAAAAATATTCTTGCACTATCCACCAAAAAACATTTCTAATTAAGGCCAATACGGTTAGCTATCTAACGCAAAAGAAATCAAGTCGATATATTGAAAACTTAGCAAGTTATGACCAAAAAGGTAACCAGTTCTACTAAAAAGTGGCCGGAAAGAGGCAGTAGTAGAACTGCTTACGTTTTTGGTCATAACTTGCTTAATTTTCTAGATATCGACTTGATTTCTATTGCGTTGGATAGAGAACCAAATTGTGTTTAATTCGAATGTTGTTTTTGGAGATTGTGCAAAAAATATATTTTTAGCCAAAATAAACGATGGACTACCCCCTTTGCTTTTTTTGAAAAAATTATAAAAAAAAATATTCTTGCACTATCCACCCAAAAACATTTCTAATTAAGGCCAATACGGTTAGCTATCTAACGCAAAAGAAATCCAGTCGATACATTGAAAACTTAGCAAGTTATGACCAAAAAGGTAACCAGTTCTACTAAAAAGTGGCCGGAAAGAGGCAGTAGTAGAACTGCTTACGTTTTTGGTCATAACTTGCTTAATTTTCTAGATATCGACTTGATTTCTATTGCGTTGGATAGAGAACCAAATTGTGTTTAATTCGAATGTTGTTTTTGGAGATTGTGCAAAAAATATATTTTTAGCCAAAATAAACGATGGACTACCCCCTTTGCTTTTTTTGAAAAAATTATAAAAAAAAATATTCTTGCACTATCCACCCAAAAACATTTCTAATTAAGGCCAATACGGTTAGCTATCTAACGCAAAAGAAATCCAGTCGATACATTGAAAACTTAGCAAGTTATGACCAAAAAGGTAACCAGTTCTACTAAAAAGTGGCCGGAAAGAGGCAGTAGTAGAACTGCTTACGTTTTTGGTCATAACTTGCTTAATTTTCTAGATATCGACTTGATTTCTATTGCGTTGGATAGAGAACCAAATTGTGTTTAATTCGAATGTTGTTTTTGGAGATTGTGCAAAAAATATATTTTTAGCCAAAATAAACGATGGACTACCCCCTTTGCTTTTTTTTGAAAAAATAATAAAAAAAATATTCTTGCACTATCCACCAAAAAACATTTCTAATTAAGGCCAATACGGTTAGCTATCTAACGCAAAAGAAATCAAGTCGATATATTGAAAACTTAGCAAGTTATGACCAAAAAGGTAACCAGTTCTACTAAAAAGTGGCCGGAAAGAGGCAGTAGTAGAACTGCTTACGTTTTTGGTCATAACTTGCTTAATTTTCTAGATATCGACTTGATTTCTATTGCGTTGGATAGAGAACCAAATTGTGTTTAATTCGAATGTTGTTTTTGGAGATTGTGCAAAAAATATATTTTTAGCCAAAATAAACGATGGACTACCCCCTTTGCTTTTTTTGAAAAAATTATAAAAAAAAATATTCTTGCACTATCCACCCAAAAACATTTCTAATTAAGGCCAATACGGTTAGCTATCTAACGCAAAAGAAATCCAGTCGATACATTGAAAACTTAGCAAGTTATGACCAAAAAGGTAACCAGTTCTACTAAAAAGTGGCCGGAAAGAGGCAGTAGTAGAACTGCTTACGTTTTTGGTCATAACTTGCTTAATTTTCTAGATATCGACTTGATTTCTATTGCGTTGGATAGAGAACCAAATTGTGTTTAATTCGAATGTTGTTTTTGGAGATTGTGCAAAAAATATATTTTTAGCCAAAATAAACGATGGACTACCCCCTTTGCTTTTTTTGAAAAAATTATAAAAAAAAATATTCTTGCACTATCCACCCAAAAACATTTCTAATTAAGGCCAATACGGTTAGCTATCTAACGCAAAAGAAATCCAGTCGATACATTGAAAACTTAGCAAGTTATGACCAAAAAGGTAACCAGTTCTACTAAAAAGTGGCCGGAAAGAGGCAGTAGTAGAACTGCTTACGTTTTTGGTCATAACTTGCTTAATTTTCTAGATATCGACTTGATTTCTATTGCGTTGGATAGAGAACCAAATTGTGTTTAATTCGAATGTTGTTTTTGGAGATTGTGCAAAAAATATATTTTTAGCCAAAATAAACGATGGACTACCCCCTTTGCTTTTTTTTGAAAAAATAATAAAAAAAATATTCTTGCACTATCCACCAAAAAACATTTCTAATTAAGGCCAATACGGTTAGCTATCTAACGCAAAAGAAATCAAGTCGATATATTGAAAACTTAGCAAGTTATGACCAAAAAGGTAACCAGTTCTACTAAAAAGTGGCCGGAAAGAGGCAGTAGTAGAACTGCTTACGTTTTTGGTCATAACTTGCTTAATTTTCTAGATATCGACTTGATTTCTATTGCGTTGGATAGAGAACCAAATTGTGTTTAATTCGAATGTTGTTTTTGGAGATTGTGCAAAAAATATATTTTTAGCCAAAATAAACGATGGACTACCCCCTTTGCTTTTTTTGAAAAAATTATAAAAAAAAATATTCTTGCACTATCCACCCAAAAACATTTCTAATTAAGGCCAATACGGTTAGCTATCTAACGCAAAAGAAATCCAGTCGATACATTGAAAACTTAGCAAGTTATGACCAAAAAGGTAACCAGTTCTACTAAAAAGTGGCCGGAAAGAGGCAGTAGTAGAACTGCTTACGTTTTTGGTCATAACTTGCTTAATTTTCTAGATATCGACTTGATTTCTATTGCGTTGGATAGAGAACCAAATTGTGTTTAATTCGAATGTTGTTTTTGGAGATTGTGCAAAAAATATATTTTTAGCCAAAATAAACGATGGACTACCCCCTTTGCTTTTTTTGAAAAAATTATAAAAAAAAATATTCTTGCACTATCCACCCAAAAACATTTCTAATTAAGGCCAATACGGTTAGCTATCTAACGCAAAAGAAATCCAGTCGATACATTGAAAACTTAGCAAGTTATGACCAAAAAGGTAACCAGTTCTACTAAAAAGTGGCCGGAAAGAGGCAGTAGTAGAACTGCTTACGTTTTTGGTCATAACTTGCTTAATTTTCTAGATATCGACTTGATTTCTATTGCGTTGGATAGAGAACCAAATTGTGTTTAATTCGAATGTTGTTTTTGGAGATTGTGCAAAAAATATATTTTTAGCCAAAATAAACGATGGACTACCCCCTTTGCTTTTTTTGAAAAAATTATAAAAAAAAATATTCTTGCACTATCCACCCAAAAACATTTCTTATTAAGGCCAATACGGTTAGCTATCTAACGCAAAAGAAATCAAGTCGATATATTGAAAACTTAGCAAGTTATGACCAAAAAGGTAACCAGTTCTACTAAAAAGTGGCCGGAAAGAGGCAGTAGTAGAACTGCTTACGTTTTTGGTCATAACTTGCTTAATTTTCTAGATATCGACTTGATTTCTATTGCGTTGGATAGAGAACCAAATTGTGTTTAATTCGAATGTTGTTTTTGGAGATTGTGCAAAAAATATATTTTTAGCCAAAATAAACGATGGACTACCCCCTTTGCTTTTTTTGAAAAAATTATAAAAAAAAATATTCTTGCACTATCCACCCAAAAACATTTCTTATTAAGGCCAATACGGTTAGCTATCTAACGCAAAAGAAATCAAGTCGATATATTGAAAACTTAGCAAGTTATGACCAAAAAGGTAACCAGTTCTACTAAAAAGTGGCCGGAAAGAGGCAGTAGTAGAACTGCTTACGTTTTTGGTCATAACTTGCTTAATTTTCTAGATATCGACTTGATTTCTATTGCGTTGGATAGAGAACCAAATTGTGTTTAATTCGAATGTTGTTTTTGGAGATTGTGCAAAAAATATATTTTTAGCCAAAATAAACGATGGACTACCCCCTTTGCTTTTTTTGAAAAAATTATAAAAAAAAATATTCTTGCACTATCCACCCAAAAACATTTCTTATTAAGGCCAATACGGTTAGCTATCTAACGCAAAAGAAATCAAGTCGATATATTGAAAACTTAGCAAGTTATGACCAAAAAGGTAACCAGTTCTACTAAAAAGTGGCCGGAAAGAGGCAGTAGTAGAACTGCTTACGTTTTTGGTCATAACTTGCTTAATTTTCTAGATATCGACTTGATTTCTATTGCGTTGGATAGAGAACCAAATTGTGTTTAATTCGAATATTGTTTTTTGGAAATAGTGCGAAAAATATATTTTTAGCCAAAATAAACGATGGACTACCCCCTTTGCTTTTTTTGAAAAAATGATAAAAAAAATATTCTTGCACTATCCACCAAAAAACATTTCTAATTAAGGCCAATATGGTTAGCTATCCAACGCAGAAGAAATCAAGTCGATATATTGAAAACTTAGCAAGTTATGACCAAAAAGGTAACCAGTTCTACTAAAAAGTGGCCGGAAAGAGGCAGTAGTAGAACTGCTTACGTTTTTGATCATAACTTGCTTACTTTTCTAGATAACGACTTGATTTCTATTGCGTTGGATAGAGAACCAAATTGTCTTTAATTCGAATATTGTTTTTTGGAGATAGTGCGAAAAAAATCATTTTAGCCAAAATAAACGATGGACTACCCCCTTTGCTTTTTTTGAAAAAATGATAAAAAAAATATTCTTGCACTATCCACCAAAAAACATTTCTAATTAAGGCCAATACGGTTAGCTATCCAACGCAGAAGAAATCAAGTCGATATATTGAAAACTTAGCAAGTTATGACTAAAAAGGTAACCAGTTCTACTAAAAAGTGGCCAGAAAGAGGCAGTAGTAGAACTGCTTACGTTTTTGGTCATAACTTGCTTACTTTTCTAGATATCGACTTGATTTCTACTGCGTTGGATAGAGAACCAAATTGTCTTTAATTCGAATGTTGGTTTTTGGAGATAGTGCGAAAAATATATTTTTAGCCAAAATAAACGATGGACTACCCCCTTTGCTTTTTTTGAAAAAATGATAAAAAAAATATTCTTGCACTATCCACCAAAAAACATTTCTAATTAAGGCCAATACGGTTAGCTATCCAACGCAGAAGAAATCAAGTCGATATATTGAAAACTTAGCAAGTTATGACTAAAAAGGTAACCAGTTCTACTAAAAAGTGGCCAGAAAGAGGCAGTAGTAGAACTGCTTACGTTTTTGGTCATAACTTGCTTACTTTTCTAGATATCGACTTTGTTTCTATTGCGTTGGATAGAGAACCAAATTGTCTTTAATTCATGTTTTTTTTTGCAGATAGTGCAAAAAAATGATAAAAATTTTACAGCTTGAGAGGCTTCGATATCGAATGAAAACAAATACATTTTTTTTCTGGTATGAAAAAATTCCAATTTCGATTGCTTGAATGCGACTTTTCGGCTGTTGCCTATAAATTAAAATAAAGTGAATTTTTTTTAACTAAAAATGCAAAAACTAAAATTTCATCTCTTAATGATATGAACTCTTGATTATTTTAAGTTTTTCTTTGGTTTGTTTTAAATTTTAAGTTATCGAAAGTCAACTGTATATGAATTTATTTAAATAAATTCATGTTTAAAATTATTAAAAGCTACAATCTCATACACGTGACATGACTTTGCCTTTTTAAGACGTATTTTAGAAAATATGCTGCCAGTATGTGAAAAGTATGAGCAAAGTGTTTTGCTTAAAAAAAATTTCATTTTTTTATGTTCAGTTTCATGTTAAGGAATTTTTCACAAAATATTTAAATTATTTATGAAACATAAAAGTGATAATTTTAATAAACACTTTATGACAGTGTCGTGGTAAACAAAAAATATTTAAATTAAGAGTATGTTTTATGTCTTGGTTGTTTTCTAGCTGCTGGAAACAATTTTATTAAAATAATTGAAACGGATGAATGTAAATAAGGAGAGGTTTCTATGTCAATTACGATCGCTATAACACTTATGCTGAGGTATGAGTAAGGTCTTAAGTGCTTTGTGCAAAATAGCCTAGCCTAGAGGTCCAAGACATGCAAGATTGTTTTAAATGGCTTCGTTATGATAGCCAGCAAATCGATAGGAACTAAGCAGGTATACGAGTAGTGAGGACATTTCTCATCTGTTGGCTATTATGAATGGCTTTTGTACGACTGGTGCACTTCACAACTTGTCGTTATTATCAATGATTTGAATTTCTCTTGCACTCATTTTATTATTAAAATCATGGCCAAATTCATTACGAATCTCGTACATAGGCAAACTGACGCAGTTGTCGGTCACTCAACAAGGAGTAGTTAGTTTTTACTTCCTCTGTAAAAAATCCAGATTTTATTGCTTCGACACAAAAATTTATTGAAACAAACTTTATAAAGTTAATGGAAATGTGATATCGAAATTCTTTAGTAAAGTTGAAAATTTAATTCTCTCATTAATATTTTTAAATGTATCATAGAATCGAAGTTGCTTTCTAAATGTAAGTTGAAATATCTTGGCATTGCTACTGAGTGGATCTACACTGAAAGAATTTCGTTTATTAATCCCATGAATTACGTTTTTAATCATATTAAAAAATTTCTTGTTTTATAGTTAATAAAACGTGTCAATAGACTAATAAAATATTTCATTGATACAATGAAATATAAATTTATTTCATGAAATAATTTTATTAATTCATATAATAAAAAAAAAATTAATAATTTCATTGAATCAATGAAATATTTTTATTAAATTATTTTCAGCGTAATTATATACAACTCATTGGTCAGTACGAGTATATCGTATAAAAGAATATCTTGCGTTTTGTATTTAATCGCTGACAGCAGTTTCGTAAACCAAACAAGCAAGTGGTTCACTGCAAAAATTTAATTTATTTTGTCATTAATCTAATGAAAAATTTATTATTTTTTTTTACATTTCATTATATTAATGAAAACTGTCATAAAATTTTTTTATATAATTTATATTACGAATGTAGATTTTTCAATTTCTAAATGAATTTTATTCATATTGTTTTTGCATCATTTCATTAAAATCAATGAAACTGTTTGTTGCATTAATGAAATTCATTTCATTAAAATTAAATGATAATTTTTTTAATTAATGAAAAATTTCATTAAAATCATTAAAAAAAAATTTAAAGAAAACGTTTCACTTAATTTTTAAAATTAATATGTTTCATTAAGAATGTGAATTTTTTCATTCCCTGCATGAATTTTAATTATATATTCTATAAATTTTTTTGTTAATGAAATGAAAAATTTCATTAAAATCAATAAAACTGTTTATTGGATTATTGAAACTCCTTCCAATAATTTTTTTTTATCAAAAAAAAAATAAAAAAAAAATTTTATTGAATTAATGAAAAGCTTTTAATTAATTTAATTAATTAATTAATTAATTAATTTATAAATTTAATGAGTATTTTTTTTAGCTAATGAAAATATATAATTGCATCATTGAATTCCATTTCATTAAATTTTTATGAAAAAAAAAAATTTCATAAAATCGTTTCCTTTAATTTATAAAATTAATATGTTTCATTAAGAATGTACATGTTTTTATTCTCTAAATAAATTTTATTATTTAACTCTTAATTTCGTTGAATTGAAAATTTTCTTTAAAATCACTGAAGATTTTTTTGGGATTAATGAAACTCATTGTATTAAAATTTTATGAAAATAATTTTTTAACCAAAAATATATTTGATTTAATCAATGAAAATGTTACTATTTTTAATTGAATTTATGAAACATAATTTTTTTTATGTAAAGTTCATCAAAGAGTATAACCCAGCATTAACATTTAGTCAATTCACAAACTGTCGTAAATGGCTAAGTTATAAATCACTACTTAGGTAAAATAGTAATGTTGTAAACGGCCTGTCATATTGCCAAAGAATACACTCACTTGAACGTCAAACTCAGATGTCAAGGAAAGCTATAAATTAAATATTTCCTTGTGTTTTCTCCATTTTATTAATTTTTTATTGCATTAATTTAAATTTTGCTTCCAATTTTGAATTCATAAAAATGGGGGGAAATTATTTTTGTGTCAACAAAAAACAGCTGATTAAATAGCACTCTTAAAAACACAGGAAACAAAGTAGTACTGTCCTAAATTTCTTTTATATAATAAATAGCAACAACATTTTTGCGAGAGTCATAAATTTAGGACGAATACTACACTTAGGACACTTTAACACACTTTGTGAATTGGCTAATTATTGGAGATTTTAAAATTAATTTTTAAGGCTAAATAACTTTTTGTTTGTGCTGCCTGTTTGTTTTCATTTTGTTTTTTTAATAGATTTTTAATCCTCCACTACTGCATCATTAACTTTTTTTCTTAATTAAATTACTAGTTTGTCTTAGTACTCTTTTGTAATTTTATGACATTTTATAATAAATTTATTGCTCTCATGATTTTTTACTTCTATTTCTACTTCTCATTCTTATTATTTTTTGTTTAATGCTTTCCTTGCTGTTACATATGGCTGCACAGATGTGTCAACAAATTTCAAACTTAAAGGATTTTTATTCGAGCATAAAAAAGGGTATTAAAATTTTTGTTTCAGTTTGTACATAATCAACAACCATATCGCTTTCGTCTAGCAATAAATTTAAGTTTTAATAACCGTCACTAAGTACTTTCTCATTGCCTTGATGCTAAAATGTTGTTGGTATCAAATAAGCAAAAATAAAATTGAATATTTCCAACTAAAATTTTAAATTAAACAAGCATCACTCTGTCGGATAAGACCAATAAATGTTTATGTTTAATTTTTAGTAAAAAAAAAAATGATAACCAAAATTTCAAAAGTTTTGGTTAAAGAGCAGACTAAAGTCAAGTGCATCATCAAGTGCTGATTTCAAATCTGGCAACTTTTTTTTTGCACCCAAAATAGAGTAAAAAATCATTTTTAAAAACCACTAATCCTGATGCTGAAATTTACACTTTCGAATAACAAAAAAGGGATTAGAAAGCGCTATAGTTAACAACACTGTTTAGCTTAAATTCAAGTCTTAATTATTTTTAGAGAAATCTTTTCTTTATTTTAGTATTTTATTTCACTTTAAGATAAAAAATATTAATGACTTATTTATCGACTATTAAATACACACACTCACACACACACACTTTCAATACTTGCCACCATTACTTAAGAAAAATCATTAAATGATTTTTATGTTTTTATTTATCATTATATCGTTAAATTTATCTCAAATGTTATAACAAAAAAGTCTTATGATGATCCATGCATGCCTCATCAAAGTGTCTGTGTGCTACTGCTCTTTCCGATGTGAATGTGGTTAAAATAATAATCACAAAATAATTTTCTTAAACAAAAAAAAAATCAATTGCAACTGGAGAAACATACAAGACAAACAGCAAAAAAAAAATAAATAAATAAAAACAAAAAATAAAAATCCTTGTCATCGTAAGTGAAAAGCACAATACAGAGATTATCTGTGAATGACAGCTATGAATGAATAGAAAAACCATTTTGAATGTTGAAAAAAAAAATTACAAAAATTCTAGTATCACCAAATGAAAACAAAAACGAATGTACGAAAGAAGCTATCGTACGTTTAAAAAGAAGGAAGGTCTTACAAAATTTCTAAGAGCCCCTGCTAATTAAGAGTCTTTTAATGATTTTCTCTTAATTAATACGTTTGACTGACTTAACACACAGAAAACTAAACAATTTGTAAGCATAAAAGTAATAATTTCTGCATGCCAAACTTTGAAAGGAAAATGTTTCATACGGCTAAATGAAACACACGTTTAATGAAATTTTAAACAATTTATGGGAATTAAGGAAATATTTGTTTTTTATACTAGAATTAAATAACGTATTTCTTTAGTCTAATAAAACTTATTATTGGTTTAAAAATAAGGAGTTTTGTGTGGGATAGGCGATTAATGCTTTTTTAAAGGCCTTGGCCTAATAATAAACCATCTAATCTTAGTTTCAAACAATCTAACGGGTGGCCCAAATGAGACCTAGTGAGCGTATTGTAGTCGTTGTTAGGGGTCTTGCGGTAGAAGCTGTTGCACAATTTGAACTTTGTATGGACACATCTTAAGATCAAGCTTTAAAATTCTCTGTAATGTTGTGCTGGGTATACCCAATTGGCCGGAACGGCGACGAGTTGAGACAGATGGATCATTTGCAACACTCTGCTGCACAGCTTACACGTTGTCTTCAGTACGAATATTTCGATGAACACCTTCCTGGACTTCCTGGACGGTCGGCAACTGAACCCAGTTCCTCAAAACGGCGAACTAAACTTGTAATCATGGAAGAAGTGGGCGCTGATCTTACGTAAAAAAAAAAGCGAAAATAATTTCGCTGCGTCAGAACAATTGATCGTTGAGAAGAATAATAAAAATCGATCATTATAATGCGTATTCATTTTAAATTTCCAAGAGTTCAGTTATAATCTGCAAAAAGAAAAAATAAATTATGTTAAAAAAATAAAAAAGTTATTTGTGTTTCACATCAGCTGGTCTTTTTTGGGCCACCCTGTAGATAAATAAAATTAGTTTTCTGTTTGTTTGTTTTGCTATACATATATTTGTTTTAAGACTGGTTTGCTTGAAGGAAGGTTGCCATATACTTTTAAGCCAGACACGCCCTTTTTACGCCTATTTTTCAACGATTTTCCCTAGTCACTGTTTAAATATATGTGTTTCAATACTCTACAATGTCCAGTCATGAATCCCATGACAATGCGAATTAATGACTGGTTCTCTTACGAGATCTAAATGGCATGAATGTTTTTGCTCCAGCCAAGATAGTGTGACATTAATTAATCAAATAAATGAGCTGTTATTTTTTAAAGTGGTATAACTCCAATTTAAAAAAAAAAAGTTGTTAGCGGTAAATTTATTTACGTCCTCATCTAATCCCAGCGCAAATGTTAAAATCTATTATGTAGCTCGTCCGAAAATATTCAAAAATTATAACAAAGAAAAAAAAAAGGTTAAAGTAAATTTAACAATAAGCCAGCATACAAAAAAAAACTATAGATGTAAAATTTCTTAATAAAAATTTAACAGAGACTTTGGATATTTTAATTGGAAATTATTTTTTACATATAAAAATCTTTAAAACTTTGTGTTCAGTGGACTTTTACTGTTTGTAAATTTGTGTTTAAAGGGAATTTTGTTGTTTGTAAATTAACACTTAATAATTCCTGTTAAATTACAAATTTCATTGCCGTAAGGAATTTCTATTTAGATACGTACGTTTGACTAGCAAACTTTGGAATTTTGAAATTAAGCACTTCACAATACAAATTATGCCGAATTAAGTGTGTTAAATGATGAAATATTCTTTCATTCATTTCCTTTGACTGATTAGCCTAGACTACAATTCAATTTTGCTTATTTTTTTATGAATTAAAGGAAATTCCTGTATTGAAAAAAACTTGCGTTTTTAAATTCATAAAGAAAATAAAATTAAAAAAAAAATGTTATTTTCTAGAATTTTAAGCATAATTTAGTGAACTTAGCTCTTGTTTAAATTTAGTTGCAGAAATTATGGTGAATTATTTACTGAAGATAATTTAAGAGCAGTCGGTAAATTAACTCTTCGTTTTCTGCACGCTGCTCTGCTTGATGCAGCAACTTATTTAATCTGCCAGTTATTTGAGATATTTGCTAAGCACTAAACTAAAATTAAAAAATCAGAGAACCAAAAAAATCAAATTTTACTAGATTGCGTATGATTAAAATTTCTTATGTGTAATCAATTAAAACAAACAATGCTTGGAGCACGATTTAAAACTGATAGTTGTTTTATGCTGTTCGACACGATTGAATTTAAAAAGTAAAATTCAAATATGCAGAAACCCAAATAGTTAACAAAAAAAGTATGAAATCAACGATGACACATGTTTAAATAAACTACTGCATACTAAAACAGGGGTATGATTTTTTGTTTGTGTGTATTTGTATTTTAATCAAGGCATATGCATGCCAATCGCTGTGGAACCACATAAAAAAAAAAACGTTTTGAATCAAGCCTTGAATATGATTTAATAAAATTTTGTGCGCTATTTAATCAGTTAATCATCATTATGAATGATTGATATTGAGTACTATGGCATGGCTGATCTCTCTAGATTTTTTCTGCGTTGAATAAATTACATACACACCGATTTCAACTATCTGAGACAGACCAATCAAAAAATAATATACATACTAGTTTCATAAATGTGGAACATTTATCAATCCATGAAAATGGATTGTGTTCCAAGTATTCGTATCTGGCCACTGTAGTTTTGTGAAATACCCAAAGAGAAAAAATGACAACATTCCTTGTCAATAATATATCAGTCACGTTTGTGCTCATTTTGACATAACGCATGATGTCATTTTAACAACGCAATACTGACAAAAAACTAGTGGTTCGAAATGACACTATACTGGTAATAAATCAACACCATCTGAACTTAATTTTATGTCAAAATAATACCATATGGTTATTGAATTGGCAACCTGCATGGTCAGTTTGACAGCGTTGGTTAATTTGTATAATATATTGTTGTCAATTCCACAACCTTCGCTAACCAGTTGACAGCATGCGTTGTCAAATAAGTAAAACCGTAGCTTTTTTTCTAATTTGACAACCAATCATTGCCGATTTGTACAAACGCTTATGAAAAAATTTAAAACACTCGTTGTCAATAAAATAGACAACGGGATGGCATTAAAATGACCACAATCGTTGTTGATACTGCAACGCAGTTTTTGGCTTAGTGTACAACCCCAGATTAGAATTAAAATATGTTTGCCATCAAATCCAGTACGTCAGCAGTTGTCAAGACAGGACTTTGCTTGATACTCTGGGATCAGCGCAAGCTTTACCCCGCTGAGCTTCTTCTTCTCTTACTTTTTCTCTACTTCTCTTGTGTTTCTGCCTCCTATTTTTTAGACATCTTTCTATTGTCGGGGTGCCTTGTGCACCCTAACCTATCATGCTTGTATCTATCAATTATCTTACAATAATTTATATAGAATTTTTTCACTCGTGTAATTTCTCTTTCATCCATAATCGAAATCTTATAGATTTCAATAGGAAAAAACCATTTTTTTTACTTCTCCTTAGGAAAAACCATTAAATTTTCACAAGTCAAGTGATATTAACAAGATAAAAAAAAAACAACAAAAAATAAACAATTTTTACAAGCAGCTACATGCTGCAAATGGAGGAGGGGGTAGAATGAATGAAAATAAAGAAAAGTAAAAGGAAAAAAATTTTATTTATTCACAGCATGCAAAAGGTCAAAAACTTTTAAATAACTAAAATGCGATAATGGTAAAAACCATTTGAAAGGGAGATGGCCAGATAACAAAAAGAAAAAAAACTGAAAAACAGAAAAACAGAAAAAAATATCAATATAAAACAAGTGGCTGCAACATCGTTAAACGGCTACTGAAACAAAAATGCAAGTTTTGTAACTTGAAACTAGATTAACCCAGCAAACACAAACATTTCAAACTGGAATAATAAATTCAAGGCTAGTATTTAAAATCATTAATAAAAACTTGAAATACACATTTTGACAAATTTTATCGGAATACTAACTTCAAGTTTAAAGCTTAAAGATTTATGGAGTTTTCTGAAAGCAGTAAAGGCGATGCTACCAATTTTATTACAATTACTAACATTTTTTAATTGTCACGAGATTTATAAGTGGGCATTGCAGAGTATTGAAACACTTGGCAAATATTAGCATCCGCCTAAACGACCTTTTGTGCAGACAGAAAATCATTTTCGGTTGTGAGAACCAAATTTGTTTCCAATAAAAAATTCAGCATTTTTTTTTTTTTTTTTTTTTTTTTTTTGGTTGTAGTAATCAGAATTTCTTTATATTTCGCTCTTCTAAAAATATTTTGACCTGTTAAACAGATTTTCTATTGTCATAATCAGGCAGTATCTAGAAAAAAATAAGCTAAATTTGCTTTAAAAAAGGCTAGAAAAAGCTAAATCACTCACAAGGACAAAGATAAAAAATTATAGCTTAAATTCAAAATAATAATTATGATTTTTATAAAATTATGCTTTTCATAACTTGCCTTTTTTTAAAAAAAAAATTTTCGCACTATCCACAAAAAAATATTCGAATTAAAGGCAATAAGTTTATCTATCCAACGCAATAAAAATCAAGTCGATATCTTGAAAACTTAACAAGTTATGACCAAAAAGGTAACCAGTTCTAGCATTTTTAACTTAAATTTCTTTTTTTTTTGCCTTTAGTAGGTTTTTTAAACAAGATGATTAGTACTACTGCAGTGACTAGGCACCGCCAGTGCTCTTTTTTAGGTATGACACTGTAGCCTAAATACATAAAAAACACGCCAACCTACCAACCTTCTGCCATGGCAGAAATAATTACTAAACTAAGAGAAAATTTGTACTTAACATGAGACACTACGTCACAATAGAATGGGTCTTTTCTGGCTGCAGTGACCAGCTGACTTACTCTCGTTTCTAGCTCTAAAGCTAAATTGTATTGTAAAAGATGTTAGAGTAAATGTGAAATTTCCATGTGAGGCAGCAATCGATTATTTCGTACTCTGTGTGGCAGATGGGATAGTCCTTTCACATGTCATCCAAATCGAATGCCGTCCAGTAATGAATGCTGTTCAAAGTCACCGCTGTTTCGGTCTCAGCTTCAAAAAGGTAGCGCCACACCAAACAGTTGCTGGTATTTATATCTGGATTCATGGGTTATATGAGAATTTTCTGAGCCCTCAATTTGATAGTTTTGTATATTCACAAAGCCATTCATATGGAAAAGAGAAGAAGACTCTCTTCATAAAAATTAGCATCCCAATTATAATGCCTTGATGTTACATAAAGCGCTCCATAGTTAATAATCGGAATAAGCATATGTGACAGCTGACAAGTGTCAGAGTTGCCACTTTCACAATTCAAATGACACTGACAACTGGCAAAAATTTCAGAGATGCCACTTCCACAAAAATAACTAACACTTAATTTTAAAAGTGAAACACCCATTAGTATTTCATTAGTGCACAGATGTAACATTTAGCACGTATTATGGTTTTTCATGTTTGATCGATCAAGAGCTAAAAAGAACGTTAAATGACTGTAGTGAACTAAAAACAAAAAAAAAAGGAAATCTTTGTGTACCCTACACAGGCTGATAATTCAGCTTAAAAATAAGCTGCGCTACACAGTGAGTTAGTTAGTCTTAGCAACTTGACAACAGCACAAGCTAACAGAGTGATGTATTAAATTCTTTTCTCCTTCAATTACGTAGAGACTTCAGAGGCGCTCATCGCTAAAACAACTTCTTTTAGATATAAGCATCCATTATGGCCATGTGCTACCCATGTATTGTGTAAAAATTTCACTCAGTATGACAAAACACTCTTACTGGATATAAATGTCGTCACATAAACTCTCAAAAAACTTTAAATTTTATTTAAATAAATTTACCGAAAAAGCAAAAACTCTTAACAGTATGAAAAATCAAGCATCATTTTTCAAAGTTTAAGTTTCGGCTTAAAATTATTATTTTTAATTGTGGATGAGAAAAGTTTTTGCAAAAGGACATTTAAATTTTTAATCAATTAAAAAGTCGAACGTTAATTTTTTGCAAATTTTTAACTTTTTGTTAAGGCTTTTCTTAATTCATATGACGATATGTAGTTTACACATACATATGTGGCACAACAGTTATGTTCATATAAACTGCTTAAGACTAAACTAAAAACAAAATACATTTTTGAAATGAAAGACTCGTATAATTCATTTGGTTCAATCTCGCTGCTTGTCTAGATATTCTCTTACAAAAAAAAAAAAAAAAAAAAAAAAAAAAATACTGTAAGGAATTCAACACTAAAATATCATTTAACAAAAGCTTTTGCAAAATTGATAAGATTGTTAGGTGTTTTTTTTTAATTTAAAAATCGACGTTTAGCAGTTTTATGTTTAAACTTTAAACTTTAATAAAGTTTTCTCAGAAAGTTGTGTGTGTGCTTGAGAGAGTGTGTGCAGGTATGAATAAGTTAATGTGCTGCTCATACGTATGAGTAATATGATATCACTCATACGACCCGCAGTCGTGTTAAAATATCAAATTATATATATGATGTGATGACAGAGACGGAAAAAGAAAATAAGAAAATGAATAAACAGCTTCAATTGTCAAGCATGTGGTTGAAATTTTTTTAATTCATCCCCTATGAAACTAAAAGCTGGAAACATAAGCAACAAAATATAATCAAAACATACACTGCGAATAAATTCAGAAATTCTGAATGAAGTTTTATGGATTTTTAGCAATAAAATAATGAATCTGAAACGAGTGAAGCATTTGCTAAAATTTTCCCAGCAAACCTTAGGTACCACAAAAACAAAATTTATTTTTGTAGCAGATGTAACAAAATAATAATTTGTGCTTGATTTATGTGATTTCTAACGTACTCATATACTCGTACTCGTACAAATTAATGAGAAATAATTCATTTACTTAATGGAGTCAATTAACTAAAATTTCATTTAAAATGATTTATTAAATTTTTAATTAAAGAAATTTTTTATCTATTTTAAAAAGCTCAAAGTAAAGGTTTTAAAAATATTTAAATAGTAAGATGTCACCAGAGAATAATGCAAAATATGGCGGTAAGTAAGTGTAGAATCTGTGGCTTAAGTGACTGAACGACAAACTTTTTTTGACTCTCAAAAAAATTAAAAACATTGAACCCTTAACTCGCTGAATAGAATTGGAATTTAAAATTTATATGACATCTAAATAAACAAAATTAATTTTCTTTTTGTGTTTTTTATATATCTTTTAAATTAAATTTAGAAAGGTTCAAAATTAAAACAAAATTTTTGTTTGTTCGCTTTACAAATTTTTGTTTTTAAAACGGATTTGTCTGATCTAATACCATAAAGAAACTCTAGATATACTTTTTGGCTAGCCACACCTAATTTACGACCACTTTTAAAGAATTTTCACTCAGCACTATTCATAAAGATCTGTGCCCGTACTTAACTTAAGCCTGAAATCATGCTGTAAAATATTTTATTTAGCACTTCAGTTGGCGCCTCTGCTAATAATACTAGCAAAGGCATCAGTCACTTTTTAAAGTAGTGAATGTCTTTCTTTAGGCGAATTTATTTTTTAATGACTAAAATTTTGTTTTTAAATGGTTTTTTAAAATGGTGCATACGCTTTCTAAACTCTAAAGGAGCTTGCCTCACAAGACTAGGCAAACACATTTAGTACTTAATAAAAGCAGCAATTTGGAACTACCTTATTTTGCTAAGCTTTAGCTAGTGCATGAATTTAAGTAGGACCAATTTTACTTTACTTTTATTTTAGTAGGCCTTTAATTCCCTTAATACATTTTAGAACAACCTTTTGTATCTTTTGAAACAATTAATTTTGTTAAACTATTGAAACTTTTGTTAAAAGAATATTTTTTTCAGCAGAAAAATATTTTCATTTGTTTTGATGGTTTAACACGAAAATTAAGGCTTTTGAATTTCTAGTAACTGAAGAGCAGTTGCTAGAGATGGACTTGAGCCTTTTTTTTATTTTTTAAAGATTATACAGCCAAGATAACTGTGAAGAAAGATAACGTGCCTGAAAGAAGCTCACAACTTCGATTATGATAACTAACCGAATCAAAAATTCAGTTGTGATAATCGAATATTTTAATCCCGACAATAGAAAATCGGTCTTACCGCTTGAAATATTTTTAACAGAACTAATTTTTGGGCTGTACTATCGAATTCTGGTTGCTACAACTGAAAATTTTTACTATCACAAATGAATTTTTGATTGGAAACAAATTTACTTCTCACAATCGAAATTGTTTTCTGTGTGTGTCGAATTGTTTAAGATGGTGCACTGAAAATCCAGAATTCCAGTATGACAACCGATGTAGTTTTCTGTGTATAGGTATTGGCTAACAGATAAACTATTATTTACGCAGTTGCACTTCAGCTTTTAAATGCTTGACAGCAAAAAAAAAACTTAATTTAGCAGCTTACCTGTGATAATTTTTTGCCATTTTCTATTATAATTTCATTATAATTGGAACGCATGTGTTCAGGTATCACATCATCATTAGCTTCACCACTATCATCATTATTATTAACAATTTCTTCATCACTATTACTGCTGTCATCTGTATTAGTATTTTCCTTGATGTCCTTTTTATGATGTGGCAGCTGCTGTCTGTGTTGCTGTTGCAGTCTTTTTTTATGTCTTTCATTATCAATTAAAAAATTTGTAGGCTTTTTTACATTAAATTTAGCATCTTCATCATCATCAACATCATCATCATCTTCATCATCATCATCAGTTTCATGATAGTAAACAGAAGATGAAGAGGTTATTGTAGTTCTGCGTGATGGTAATCTTGCAACTGCCACTGTATTGCCAACAAAAGAGTTTTGTTCAGCGTCAGCATCAACTACAGCATTAAGCTGTTCAAAACTACCGCTATATGCCTTAACAATTGCCTCCTGTTTGTGTTGATTTGATGTCATACGTTTTCTGGCTATAAGTACGGCTGTATCAGCTGTCATAGCGGTTGACGTTGGTGCCAGAGGTGAGAATAGACTAGTGCCACCTTCCATTTCATAACTTTCACTTGTAACCGGATTTGTATAGCCCTCATCATCAATACTGATGATATGATGATGATGTTTTTGTTGCTGCTGCTGTTGATGATTTTGCAAAAAACCTGAAGTTGCTGTTGATGGTGTCGTACCCATAACTTTGCTGTAATGATGACTAGTCGAAGTGGTATAAGGATATGAGCTACCCAATGTTGAAGTTTTACAACTTTGTTGTGACGTTGATACATTGTTGTGTCGTATAGAACGGTACATGGGACGGGAGAAACTGTTAAAGTGGAAGACACACAAAAATTAAAAGAAACGATAAGATTAAATATTTTCCCTACGTTAATAGTAAAATTCGAAAACATAATAATCAAAAGCTTTAAATATTTTTTTATGACACGCCAAAAACTGTTTATTTATTTATAAAATTGTTGTAGCTTGTGCAAAGCTATGCTCGACATTGTTAGTCTTTTCGTAAGAATGGAAAATCTAGAGAGTATTTGTTATAATCCAGGGTGTTATCACTATGGGCTGTGATCGCACTGCGACCTTTAAGATTTATTGTGCAGGGTGTTAGATGCTACCAATAAATTATAAATAAATTCATAACGCATTTTAATGAAATACGACACATTTTGTTTGTAACACATAGGAATATCAAACTTGAGAATAAAATTTAAGATTTTGCTCACTTTACATTTTTTATAAATTTTTTAAGAAAAAATATTTTTTAATTTTCTTAAATTTTGTTTTTTGTAACTTAAAAAATATGCGAGAAATTAACAAGAAAAACTAAGAAAAAAATTATAAAATTTTTTATTTAAAAAGAAAACAGAAAACTAATTTAATATTTACTTACTTATAATTATATTTAGGTGATTCAACTTCATTACGCCTTCTGGACATCATAGAATTTGCCCGATCTCCACGGGCAGCTGCCATCATATACGTCCACATGACGATTCATGTCATTTATTTTTCAACTTTTATTTACTTTTAAACATTACAAATTTAAAATCAATCTTTCACTTGCTGCTATTCTTTTTTAAACGATTTTATTTAGTTTTTGATGTTACCAGGCCAGTTGTCGTTATTAAATGGTATTCAACACAATGATTAACTTTTGCCATTATAAATTTAAGTTTCATGGCAATTTTATTTGATGTTGGGCATTTTTATCAATAAATCAAAATGATTGACCGGCACGTAAACTAAAATAGAAACCAACACTGATGTAACATACATACGAGTAGAATGGCATACGCATAACAAAGGAATGCAAAAGTATGTGAAGATACGATTTATATGTATGTGTGTAACATACGAGCATTGGGTAAGTGGTAAAATTCAAAAAGCTTTCTTATTTCAGACCGGCTTCACGACCTTCTTATTAAATTCAGCGTTAATTTTAATCTACTTTCAGACCTTTAAAAACCTTTACGATAATTCTAACTCTTATACTAAAAGAATTATGATTTATAAATCCAATGAAACGATTTCATTAAAAATATTTCATTAATTACTTCATAATTTCATTGTGAGAATGAAGAAGTTTCATTAGTTTTTTTTTTTTAAATTGTTCTCCTTTTTTCCGTCTCAACTCTATAAATAAAGTAACAAGAACGCAAGATTTAAATTTGGCGCCATTCGAAGTATCATTGTTTGACATTTGAACAATTGTTATTGTTTGCTAGTAGAAGGTACGAGGTTAGTAAAAAATGACCATGGACAGCGAAGGGAGTTCGTTAATGGGGATTTGGAGAGACAACATGAAAATGCTGATTTTGCCGATAAAATCATCTTCAGTGACGAGGCCCATTTCCATATTGATGGCTTCGCCAATAGGCAGAATTGTCGCATTTGGGGTGAGGAAAATCCTCGAGTGATTCACGAAAAGCAAATGCATCCTCAACGTGTCACTGTGTGGTGTGGTTTTTGGGCTGGAGGAATCATTGGACCTTTTTTTATGAAAATGAGGCAGGTCAAGCGCAAACAGTCAATGGTGTTCGGTATCGTGAAATGATAACCAGTTTTTTCTTGCCTAGAATTGAAGAAATGAATGTGGAGGGCTTGTGGTTTCAACAAAACGGCGCCCCATGTCATACAGCCAGAGAAACAATTCAATTGCTGCATCAGCCATTTATTTAAAATTTAAATCTTGCGTTCTTGTTGGGACACCCTTTATAAAACCAAAACTTTGTCATTAAAATTCAACTGAGCTTCGTGGCTGAAGTGGTTGAGTGGCGAGTTAAAGCTTCTTAATTGCATGTGTCCCATCCCAAGTTCGAATCCTGGCAGAGTCAAATAAAATTTGAAAATAATTCAAACAAAAAGTAAAGTTATAAAATATTTTTAATAAGCCGCGTTATCTGCAGTTGAAAGACATTTTTTAAAATTCATATATATAATGAACACGTTTCATATATTTTATGAAAGTTTTCATTAAAATAATTTTAAATGAAACTTGATTCATTGATATAATGAAGCGTGTCATTGGTTGAAAAATAATGAATTTTTTCATTGGATTAATGAAAAAATTCATTGGATTAATGAAAAAATTCATTGGATAAATGAAAAAAATTTTTTCTTATTTGAAACCTTCTTAAAGACTAATTTTAAACTTTTTAAAGGCATTTCGGAAAATCGTAATGGCCGCTATTAAAGCCAGTTGTAAAAATGAAAAGGCTTTCTTATTAAATTTAGGCTGGGAAAAGTCTATAAGGTTACACAAGGCGATCAAATAAGATACCAGAAGCTGGGCCCACTTGGGTCTCTGATTTGGGCACTTTGTGATATAAGAAAATCCTAACAGCCGATGATACAACTCAAAAATATTTGTTGTGTCAGATCTTTCGAAAGACTGTGCTCATTTTAAATTTCCTTTAGCCTTTTCAAGATTTTAATAAAGAATCCAATACGCAATATAATCTTTTAAATCCACTGAAAAACTTCTTAATTAGTTTGGCAGACTTTCAAAGGCCTTCACGAAAATCCTGTTAAAGTGAAAAAATTTCTTCACTAAAAGAAAAACACATTGTTATGGGATTGTAACAGTTATGTTGTCCCCTTTACATTAACGCAAAGACAAATTTGGTTAATTCTACGAAAACTTACATAATAGCTATGAAAATTTTATTACTGTGATGAAACGTTTCATATGTTAATTTTTTTTTTTTTTTATTAAAAATTATTGGCATAATTTTTTTTCAAAAGCTAACTAAAATGCAAAAATCCGCAATTTTTCAATTTTCCTTGTCAGTGAAAATAATGCATTTAGCAAAAAAAACATAATAATTGAAATTAAGCACCAAAAAAAAAATTTTTTTAAATTAATAAAACAAAAAAAACCTGTCCTGAAGATCTGATGTATTTTACTAGATAAATTACTTAAAACTTGAGCTATAAAAAATAATGCTAAGTTTTACTGTGCTAAGCATATTCCCTATAAGACAAGAAATGTGAATTTATTAATCCATTTTTCTCTTTTCCATTTGTCTTGGCTGTTGATATGATTAAGGAAACATATCTGTAAGAATGTTTAATCATTTATGTTACTCTATCAAACCTAGGCATGATGTTACGTGAGTGCTGTTTCAGTGCTCCAATTTATATTCAGATTAGACGTTTGATGTTTTATCTCTGTAAAGAAAAAAAATTAAGTAAACAAAATTTTTAATACATTTTGTAAATCAATTTCATAAATACCACAACTAAGTAAACACATTCAGCATCATTTTATTTAAAATTAAATAATTTAAATAAAATGTCACGAGCTTGGCCAAAAATAGGTAAAACCGATATGGAAAATTTTATCTTTTTGTTTAATTTTTCTACAGAAAACACTTTTATTAAAATTTATAGAAAATCGTGGTGAAAAAATATTTTCAGACATAGAAAAAAATTAATGTTCACGCTTCTAAAAACTAGTAATAGTTTTAGGATTGATTACATTTAATTACACTCAGAGAAAAAATGAAACCATCTGTTGTCAAAATGACAACAAGTCGTGTCAATAGTATATCGACCACGTTTGTGCTCACTTTTGACAAAGCAGGATGTCATTTTAACGAAAATTGACAACAAACGGTGTCGAATTGACACCGTTTGTTAACAAGATGATAACACGCACTGTCAATTTGACAACGTTAGTTAGAAAAATGACATTATGCGTTGTCAATTTGACAACGTTCATTACCAATTTGACTACGTGCGTTTTCATAAAAGGGAATTGTTGCTTTTTTTCTATAAGTTGAAAACCAACCGCTTGTTAGAAAATTGAAAATAATGGTGTCAAAATGTAATTGTAATTTCTACACCGTACATGAGACACCCCAGAAAGTATATATATTTTGTACCAATTTAGCGATATCCTTCTGTCTGTGTAGTCGTTGAAATCAATTTTTTGAAGTCCATAGGCAATGTATACGAGTAGAAAAGTATAGCATGCCAATCTGTGAGTTCTTTCAATTGCATGTGTAAACGGTAGGTAAGTTATGCTCAGAGCATTCATATTTTTCCATGTTGTTTTTTTTTTTGAACATATGACTATTGTGTGAATATCCTAAACATGAATTTTTCTGTACAAGAATGTAAATAAATTTTTAATTATTATTAATGAATTTTCGATATTAAAAGCCTGTTTTTATAAAACGAAAATATGTGTTCAACTTTTTTATTAGTGGAAAAATAATTAACTATTCTTTCAGTTTAGTTAAACGCTTAACGAGCTGCATGGCTAAGTAGCTATTTACACTGAAAAAAAAATTTTTTTTTAGTAAATTCAGTTAAACGATTTTATTAAAATTGCTTAATTAACTCAATGAAATATTTTACAAATTCTATGAATTAATGAAATATTTTCATTAAATTAATGATTTGTTTTATTAAATGAATAAATACTTCAATAGATTTATGAAATACTTCATTAGTTTTATGAAACATTTTATTGGTGCAAAAATAATGAATTTTCCATTATATTAATAAACAAATTCTTAAAGATAGTTAAAAAAAATTCTCTCAGTATAACGACTACAGCTGTGATGGAATTACTTGCTCATTACTTAACGCAGAGCTCGTTACTAGCGACGAAATTCGTACGAATTGTGTTAATGTGTTGTGTTTTCAATGACTATTATTTGCGGAAAAAAATTCAAGTTATATTTATACGAGGGCTGCTTGATAATTTCACGAGTTTTTAAAAAAAAAATTTTTTTTTGGTAAATAAACTTTGTTTCTTGAACATAATTTCCTTTTAGATCAATTTATTTAGTCCGGGGTTTTTAAAATATTTTTTAATCTCTCCATATAATAGGTTTTCTCAAAGCTGTCAAAGTAGGCCTTCTTCATTTGACCCAAATTTCTTAACACCCAGGCTTTTCATCAGGTTAGACAACAACAATAGCCTCAGATGGATTTTTTTTTTTAATTTTTATAAAAATTCATGAGGTTGTCTCACTTTAAACGCCGCCAAACAAAAACTAAATGCTCAGCTTGCTCAAAATTCGACAGCAATTTATTATAAAATGGTGATTGACGCCAGCAGTTCTTGCATTTAAATTCAAAAAGTCAAACAGCCTTCGTATCACAAGAAAAATTTTATCAAACATTTTATTAATTGTAATTATTTTTAATCTTTATTATCTTTTTCCCCTAAAAGTTCTTTAATTTTCTTTTTGTTTAACATGTAGTTTATTTAAACAGTAAAAAGAAAACAAACAAAGAAAGTAGCAAAAACAACAGAAACAAAATCAACTTGAAAATAACTTAAAGATAAAATTGTTTGCAGCATGGCAAACATTCAGTTGTTTTAAAAACAACAATAATAACAAAAACAAAAAAAAACTAATAACTGCCAAAAGGAAATCAAATAAAAAAGAAGAATAAAACAATTTAGCCTTGACTTACTGTTGGACAAACACTTGAAACATTCAAAATTGTTTTTAAGACCAGCTAGTCCCAACTAATTTGATTTTCAATAAATATTAATTTTAAAATGCAAAAATAATGAATTCAAATTCTGAAAACTTAAACAAGAAATGCACTTTGCACAAGACAACCACAAGCGAACATTTTCATCTGCTGCTTTTGTTGTTGTTGTTACCGAAAGTAAAAGCAAATAAAGTGGACAAAAATATAAAAAAAAAAAAAAAACAAAAAGAGAATTTTAAAAGTGATTCCTAAAAATGTCTTAATATGATTTCGTTTTTGTGTAAATAAACTGAAAATAATAATAAAAAAAACTTTGCTCTTCTGGTGCAAGTTATTACATCTTAAAGCTAAAACAATAACAGAAAAAATATACCAAAGAAAGAAAAATACACAACAGAAGTCTTGCAAAAGGAATTTGAACCAAAAATCATTATTTTAGCAAAAGACGACGTCTGGTCTTTTTTTTTCCTATTTCCCTTTTTCGTGTGCAAACAGCCAAAAGACTGGCGTCAAGTGAAAAATATTCCACTGCAGTTGTTATATTTTTAAGTTGGATTATTTACCACCACACACTCACTCGTACATACGAAATTTTGTATTTGCTCGTGCCAAGCAATGGTAAATAATAAAATTCTAGTTTATGTTAGTACCAGTCTCAAGTAGTAGTCGCACATATTTGCACAGTTGCAGCACTAATGCTTTGCCAGCATATTTAATTTTACTTAAAGAGTTATGACACAAAGCTTTCATCTCATCGATGAGTAAAAACTAATTTTTTTAAACCAATTTCAATTAAATTTACAATAAATTAAAAATACACATAAAAATTTTTTCCGGACAAAATTTTTTTATATGAAGTTTGATGTTACTCTTTCTGAGACACAGAAGTGATTCTTTTACTACCAACTTTCATATTGAAATATTTTAAAGATTCGTTCTGAACAAAAATTTTGTATATAAAAAACTGTATTTTATATTTCATTTCTCAACTTAAATTTGGTCCGAACAAAACTTTTGTCTGGACAAAATTTTTTATTTATATTTTGTTTTGAGCTAAACAAATAATTTTTTTAAACAGCTTACGCTGAACGTAGTTAGAGGTCTTGTTCGTTATTAACTTGAAATAGTCCCGAACAAAATTTGTCTCTAGATAAAGTTGATTTTTTTCTGAATGATGTGATATGACAAAAATTATTTTTTTTATAGTTTGACATTTCTCTTTTTGAGGGAGAAAAAACTGATATTAAAAGGCCAACTCTTAATTTTATTTGTTGTTTTTTTTTACTTAAATAATATGACTATTTTATTAAGCTTGAGGTCTTATTTTTAAAAAATTTATTTTTATATGGATATTTCGCTATAATTTTTGCAGTTTCTGCAGGATATAATTTAAAAAAAAAACAAAAATTTATAATTATATCCTGAAGAAGCTACACAAATTGGAAAGAAATATCGATATAAAAATTTATTTTTTAAAAATAAGACCTCAATCTTAATAATAGTCATATTATTTAAAAGAAAAAGGTCAAATAAAACTAACAAATAAATAATTTTTTCTTTTAAGATAAAGATAAAAAAAGATTTTTGCAAACAACTTACAATTTGAATTGATTTACAAAAGGATTCACCAATTTAATCCGACAAAATATTTATTCGAACAAACATTTTTTTGAACAAGAAAGAGATATTATTCACCTACCAACTTTTAACTTTCGTTCTCAACGAAATTTTTGTCTGGACAAAATTTTTTTGTGTGTAGTTAGACTATTTTCTTTTGACATGTGATTTTTTACGAACAACTTACCACTTAAAATGGCTTAAAACAGGTAAATGTTTTCTCTCCTTCAAAAATTTTAACCCGACAAACTTTTGGATTCGTTCAGACGTTCTGAACAAAATTTTTGTCCGTACAAATTTTTTTTTTATGTAATTTGCTATTTATTTATTTTTAAAGGAGAGCAAGAAAAATGTTTTTTAATAAAGAAATCTTAACTAAACTAAATATATGTCTTAGTGTTTCCATAAAAAAATTTTTTTATTTGCTTTGCACAGCAAAATATTAAATAACTTTCAGTAACGAATATGGAAATAGCAACTTGGTTCTCCAGAAACTAGAACAAAAAAATATGCAACTTTTTTCATATAAAATTCTATAATTTTTCAAAATGAAAAAATAGTCTGTAAAATAACTTTTTTCGAGCTTAACACGTTTAAAACGAGGCGTATTATTAAAATTTTCTTAACTTTCATATTTTTTTCTTTAATATTTTGCATTTCGATTCTTTTTTCCGTAATATTTAATAAAAGCTCAATAGTTGGTTTTTTCTTTTTTAATTAATAAAAAATCATATGAAGCAAATTTCTCTTCTCTTTTAAAATGGGTCAACTAATAACTGTAGCATCATGGATCTAGATAAAACTAACAAATAAAAATAATATGAAAAGGAAATCGTTATACTAAAAAGCCACATTAGATTTGTCTGCAAAATTTGGTTAACAGACAAATAAAAGTTATAAAACGAAACTGTCTGTGTCTGTGTCTGCAAAGTGCAGCAATAGAAATTTTGTATTAAAAAAAAAAAGAATAAAAAAATTTAATATCAAGAGATTTTTATTGTCTGTAATTGTAAAAAATAATACAATTTTCGTTTAAAGCTACAAGCATATGGATATACAAATGTGAGTACTTACATACACGTGCATATCGATTTTCCTAACAGCAACATACAAGCATAGACATTCATAAATTTTAAGAAAACCAATACAAACAGAAATCTACTCCCTCAACACATGCACAAATACAAACACACGCAGACAAAGTCGTGTGTAATATTTAACCCAAAGGAAATTAAAGCTACTGGCATTACACGTGTAGACTGTACTTTATAGAGGACTGGGGCTAATACCAAATTATTCGCAATATGTTAATAAAATTTAGTTTTGAGGAGAGGATCCTATGATCCTTGCTTGCAAAACCCAAAACTACTCGATGTGACATCTAACTGTTTTGTATACGATTGTTAGTTAAACGATTAGTGTTCGTTTAACAATATATATGATATATTTAGAACAACTTCTTTTAAATTTCTACAGGGAATCAAATATGTTTGTGTGAGCTAAAAACAGCAGAAGAAACAAAAGTTCTTTTTTTTTAATAATTTCACTATAAAGCATTTACAATGTGCTCAAGTATAAAAATACTTTTTAAAAACTATTTTTGCAAGAACATCATAAATCTTTTAAGCAGTTTCGTGTTCTTTTTTTTTTGCGTAATTCCTTTTCTCTTAATTACTTTGCATTATTAGTGCCGAAAGTTAAAAATATATTTGGCATGTGGAATTTTGTTTTTTTTTTTGGAAAAAGCTGACGACAAGGCTTGCTTGCCAGTCAATGGCATTGACATGGACATTTCTCTTTAAAAGAAAAATAAAATTATATAAAAACAAGCTAAATTCGGCTGGGACGACTCTTGCATAGCCAAATATCATACTTTCAGTTTTGCACATTCTTCTTAAATATTAAGAAAAATTGATTTTAAATTTTAAAGGAAACGCAAATATTGATTAAAATAGTAGTTTTGAATATCTAAAGTAAATAGTTAATTTCAGTTAAAGAAATCCACACGCAAAATAACAAATATGGTTGAGGCAACCATGTTCTGATTGCATCTATCCATACATATTTTTAAGATAAATATATTAAAAATATCTCTCAACTACAGATGTTGCGTTTCAAACATCGGTCAGGGCTAAAATATTTTTTTTTTAATTTTTATGTATTAGGTGTTGGAATTAATTCGTAGCGTTTGATGAGAGATGACGTGGTTATTACAGTGTTCTGTTTTTAACTTCAGAAACAAATTGATCGTTAAACAGCTGTTATTAGGTACTGTTTTTACGACGCATCCTATTTTTAATTGTTAATAACAACAAGTGGCAGCTATTTAGTTAAGTCGAAATTTATATCAAATAAAGTGTTTTTGCGGGGAGTTTTATTACATTATTTTAATATAAACAAAAGTGCTGCAGAAAGTCATCGGATTTTAGTAGAAGTTTACGGTGAACATGCTTTAGCTGATCAAGCGTGTTGGAAAGCCCGGACAACCATCATCATCAGTGGCAAAACGCAATATTCATGGATCTAATGTCCTCCTTTGTATTTGGTGGGATCAACAAGGTGTGGTTTATTATGAATTTTTAAAACCCAATGAAACCATCACTTGGGATCGCTACCGGTTACAATTGATGCTTTTGAGTCGTGCATTGAAGGAAAAACGGCACGATAAAGTTATTTTACTGCACGACAATGCTCGACCTCACGTAGCGAAACCAGTGAAAACATACCTGGAAACATTGAAATGGGAAGTCTTAATCCACCCGCCGTATTTTCCAGATATTGTCCCTTCGGCTTACTACTCATGGTTTATCAGGGGAAAAATTAACATCTTATGAGGATTGCCAAAATTGGATCGATTCATAGATTGCCTCCAAGGACAAACAGTTTTTTAGACGGGGTATTCGACAGTTACCTAAAAAATGGGAAAAAGTAGTGGCAAGCGATGGGCAGGTAGTATTTTCAATAATGTAATTTTTTATTTTCATTTCAAATAAATCGTTTTTTTTTTAATAAAAAAACGCTACGAATTAATTCCAGCACCTAATAATTTGTAATAATTTCTATTTGGAATTTAAAAGTTTAACAAAATATTAATGTAATTTAAATTTATTCTTTTTTTTTTTTTAATTTAAAAACGAACACAATTTCTGGAATTAAGCACAAATAAAGATTAATATTTTGTTTTTATGTAATTTTTATAAATAATTGTTTTATTTTTTACATACATACTTTTCAATGGAAAGTACAATGACTTTTGTTCATGATAATTTTATAAATTTAAAAACATTTTTAAAAAGATACCGACTTTAGTGTGACTATAATTATGAGCTAATTGGTATTATTATTATTAGTAGGAGAAATTATTTCATTCTATCAAAGCTTTCTTTAAAAAAATTTTAACTAAAAAAATAATTCTCACTTCAACACATCCACATCCTGTAAGTGAGAAGCAATTCCACTCTGGTGTTCACTAAGAAAGTACAAAAAAAAAAAAAAAAAGAAAACAGGATGTAGCCATCAGTACGACTGCATATAAAATACAGAGAGTCACAGGAATTAGTTTACTAATCTTTAATAATAAATACATTTGCCCTTGGCATTCAAATTGTGTACAACCTCTTAACAATCAGAAGTATTAAATCTATTTATTATAAAAAAAACGTACTTGGGTGCCACACTCATGCGTATGTATTGGTTGTGGGCATGTACCTGTTTAGTTGCATGATAATGGTAAAGGCTTCTGCCAAGACTACAATAGTAAGTAACGTCATTGGGATTCAACATTTCAATAAAGGAATTATGCGAATGTAGAGAAGCATAAAGTGTTAAATAATTGAAATAAAAATGTATTTATGCACAAACCTGTGTAGACAGTTTGTTTTCCTTTCAATAATATTTAAAATTAAATGTTGAATTAAAGGGTGGTTAAATTTTAAGGGCCGATGTTGAATGTGCACCACACCTAAACGTCAACTTCTTTTTTTGCATTTCATTTGACTTTTCTAAATTTCAAACTAACTCAATTTTGAGTTATTTGAAAGAAAAAGTGTACGTCGATAAGCCAGCAACAATTCAAGAGCTAAGGTATGAGATAATTCGGCACATTAACAGCATAGAACCTCAATTATGCCTTAGCGGCATCGAAAATTTGGACCATCAGATGGAGGTGTACCGCTGAAGTTGCGGTGGCCATTTGGCCAATATTTTGTTCCATACATAATTGACCCATACCATATTATCATAATAAAATGAAGTGATAATAATTTCCTAACTAATTTGTGTTTTATTGAAAATCAGCATCGGCCCTTAAAATTTAACCACCCTCTAAAATACAGGTCACAAGATGTTACTCTGCTGAAGAGCTCAACGGTTACTAAAACTTTTCAAGTATTGGCCACAAATAATTTAATCTTAAGAGATTCTCCAGTTAAATCACAGCAGCGTTTGCTATTAAAGTTGGTTGAAAAGCACTCTAAGTAATTTGTCAAAACGTAATATGATGCAAACTTTGTGTTATTTGGCCCGAAAAGAAATTAATTTTGATTCTTTAGCTTAATGAAAATAAATTTTTGACTTTATTATGTATAATTTTTTTTCAGTAATAGAATTGAAACATCCCCACTTAATATGGGAGTGAATTTCAATAACTGCAGGCAACAACAATTGGCAGCTAATTAAACAGCTTATAAAGGGTGTTTTTATAGACGTATAGAACTTTAAATTGCAATAAAACAACGATGGATTATTCGATTGACATGAATTTTGTTTATCCGAAAGATAATCCTGTGGCATTATATTTTAAATATGATTTCTGGCATATGATCGCCACGGCTGGCTCGGATGTAATCCAATCTGGACGTCCAATTTTCGATGACTTTTTCCAACATTTGTGGCCGTATATCGGCAATAACACGGCGAATGTTGTCCTCCTAATAGTCAAGCCTTTGTGGCTTATCCGCATAGACCAATGACTTTACATAGCCCCACAGAAAGTAGTCTAGCGGTGTTAAGTCACAAGATCTTGGAGGCCAATTCACAGGTCCAAAACGTGAAATTAGGCGGTCATCAAACGTGTCTTTCAATAAATCGATTGTGGCACGAGCTGTGTGACATGTTGCGCCGTCTTGTTGGAACCACAGCTCCTGGACATCATGGTTGTTAAATTCAGGAATGAAAAAGTTAGTAATCATGGCTCTATACCGATCACTATTGACTGTAACGTTCTGGCCATCATCGTTTTTGAAGAAGTAGGAACCAATGATTCCGCCAAACAGTCAGTTTTTCTGGATGTAACGGTGTTTCGACATACACTTGAGGATTAGCTTCGCTTCAAATGTGGCAGTTTTGTTTGTTGACGTAGCTATTCAACCAGAAGTGCGCTTCATCGCTAAACAAAATTCGCTTATGAAAATCGGGAACAACGACAATCTCGTTTTGTTCAGGCATGAGTCTATTCATGATGAATTGCCAAATCAAACTGAGAATAAATCACTTGACAGCTGTTAAATCGGTCGCCATCTTGAACAGCAATGCCAACTTAAGGTTCTATACGTCTATAAAAAACACCCTTTTATATTATTATAGCAAAAAAAAAAGCAGGCTTAAATCAAGATAGAGGTCTATTATAGGTCTCACTGGGCCCGAATCCTTGTTACGTAAGTCGGTATCCTCAGAGTATAGAGAGCATATGTACCAGTTTTTAGAGAAATCTGTTTGCAAATAGAATTTTAATCATTAAAAAATACGCTTCAAATAAATACAGGCATTCATTCACTATCTACTTTATGAAGTGGCTAGCGTTGTTAACAGGGGCGATAACTAAAGTGGCAAATTAAACATTTCAAAGCAAAATTTCAAGCCTAAATTAAGTGCGGGAACACATCTTTAGAAACAGTGGTGAGTAAAAATCGCTGAAAGGTGCGGTCGTAAAAATAGGCGTGGCTGATTAAAATTTTAGGTAAATCCGTTGGACAACAAAACCAAAAAAAAAAATAAAAAATTTCGTTTTTATTTAAAAAAAATATATTAATTTTGTTTGGAAGGGCTTTTATTAAACAAGGTCTAGAATTTCTACGGCCATTATGGAATCTAATCACCGCATTCGAAAGCGAGTAGACTATATTATCGAATAATACTTCGATGCAATATTTATCGAATCATAATTTTGTTCAAATTGTAATAGATTTATACACAACACAGAAAACTGTGGCATTCTGCTAAAAGAATTTTTAATAATTTGACTGAACAATTCTTCTGACACCTTTTTCTTCAAATTGAAAAATGAAAATTTATTAAAAATAATCATAACTAATTGGTTTAATTTTTTTTAATTTTTGTTCACAGTGCTCGCTAAAAAATATTTTGTTTTATTTACGAAAGCTGGTTTGCTATCGAATGATATTAATCATCTCAAATTAAGATACATTTTAGTCGATATTGAGTACCATGATACCAAAAAGAAAAATTTCGATCAATTTTACTCTAAATCAAATGCAGTTATACGACCTCTGGGGGGATACTCTCTATTGCGATGCGAAAGAAAACGCATCGCAACTCAATGTAAAAATCATACAGATGCGAATGGTTTTTCTTTTGCATCGCAAAAGAGAGTAACCCCCCTGTTCTTTACTTTTTGTGCTTACAAAAAAAGAAACTGAAAATAAAGACTACAAATAGTAAAAAAAATGTTAATTGGGATGTCCCAAAGAAGAACTTTGAAAAACATTTAAACTGTTTATTTAAGCTGTGAAACATTCCCTGTATGAAAGTCTTTTTTAAAATAATTTTATTTCTCTGCAACAACAACAGATAATTTTTTTTTAATTTGTTAAAAATCCATTGTGTGTATGCATATGTGGTGCTATAAAAAATATTTTACCCAGAGGACATCACACATTCAATAGAAAGTTTAAGTGCTTAAGTATTCGTATATAAAAGTATGTCCGATGATTGGCCCACAAAATTCCTAGTGTGTGTTTGAGTATGTTTAATATACATAAATCAGGAATAAAAATTTTATATTAAATTCAATAAAAGGGAAGTAAAGTAGGGAAATAAAAATAATTTGAATGAAGATTATCAATGAATGTAAACACTTATAATTTTATGTGGCCATAAAAAAGGACCTTTTTATATGATGCTTGACTTAAGCGGTACAGTGAGTTAAAATGGACAAATTTTCTCATTAAGAAAGAGCTTAAATGAATTTAATTCATTTAAGGCCTACCAAAAGTTAAAGTTAGATTTTTGTAGGCCTTAAAACCAATTTCAGGTTCGAGCTTAAGTTGAAACAAAAATTTAAATTAAAAGTTTAGATAAAAACCTCTTATTAGCCCTACAAAATATTAACTTGTAATAATAGGCCTTCGTTTGCTAGAATCTGCATAATAATTTAAAATATTAGAGACTCTACTAAATGAGTTTTATTAATTATTATGGGCCAAAATAGCAGTTTAAACTAAAAAAAAAAAATTTATTCAATATTTAATCGTTATATGCTGCATTTTATCTACATTTTCACTAGATGAACGCACATAAGGTTCTCCAACGCTTACTGTCTCTATTTATAGACACTTTCGTATTAATATTTCTATAACACACCAATTTTACTTATTTATTTAGTTATTGAGTCTATAATGTCCTCTTTGCAGTTTAGTGTAGAGTTTAATATCAGTTTTGCTGAGGTTCTTCTGCTTTAATATATGCGACTAATGCTCACTTAAGCTCTTCAGTACAACTATCTCAAGCTTCGAGCAATCTTTTAATGATCATTATCCTCTTAGGTTAAGCTGCTCACTTCTCAAAAACATTCAACTTTTTTGGTACCTTATAAAATTTTATACGACTAATTGTGCCATTGGTAGAGCTAATGTTAAGCCTTAAAATAGAAAAAAAAACTTAACCATTTTTCAAACTGCTAATTCAATTATCGTTAACCTTCTGTACTGAAAAAACAACTTCGGCTGTGAGCACTAAAATTTGTGAACAATCGAAAATTCAATTGTGATAATCAAATTTCTATTACAGAATTAAAAATTTTGTTATCTTAATAACATTTCGAGTTAAAACATCGATTTTCTATTGTCACAGTTAAAAAATTCGATTACCACAATAGGATTTTTGATTGATAACAATTTTTGGTACTCACAACCAAAGTTGTTTTTTTTTTTTAATGTAGAAGGGTAGCAATAATTAAAGAGGTAACATTAATTAACCTGGCTTGCTAGTCACAGCCAATTATATTTGAGGCTTAACTGCTTTTAAAAGATATATACATGCAAAAGGGAGCCACCATTGCAGATACAATCACTTTAAATTAAATTTAATATGCCTGAAAATTCTAATTGATCAAAAATCGAATTTGAATATTTTATTACTTAGAGCTTTTTTGAAATCATATGACGATATGTATACTCTTATTTATTTCTTTATTATATTTCAATGTAAAAACATTTTACATGCACTTTCAATTGCCAAATTCAAATGTTTAACAAATTCTACCATTTACGACAATACTGCTGCTACTGCTCATGAAAACATTTCTTGACCTTTCATGTCATTTGCACTATTTATAAGAAAATCCCTTTTGAAGTCAATTAAATAAAAGTGATAAATTTTTTTTCGTATTAATTGTTGCCAAGGATTTTATCATGATACTCATAACTCTATCACAATTTATATTGAAATGACAGCGATGTGTTGTCACAATTCCAAATATTTCCATGACATTATTTGGCACATCATTTAATAAATAAATTTTAAGAAAATGTGTGTCAATGCTTTCTAACTTTTCTACACCGGCATCTCAAAAAACTAAAAAAAAAAAATATAAAGAGCAACGAAAACTCTGTCAAAGCTAAAGAAATTTTATTTTTTAAGCATAAAAAAAATTACATGACAAAAAAGAAACGTTATCATGTGAATGATGACAACGTGATTTAGTTTAGCTTAGTGACCCTCTAACTCTTAGTTGGTTATTATTATTATATAGCCATAATTGCACCACAACCTCTGAGATCTATTGGACAGAACCAAATGATGTCCACATACGTAAACTATAAAAGTATTTATATCGACTACTAAGACACACAGGTTATGGGTGCTCCAGTAAGCTAGTGGATAGTGTACTAACCTATCAATCTAGGGGTAGCAGGTTCCGGTTCTACCTCGCCCTATACCTTGGTTGTTTTCTGCAGACAAATCAGGTAGTTTCGCGTATTTCTGTTGCCTACAAAAAATTATTCGATTTTAAATAAAAAACGTCAAACATTGTTCAGCAGTTTTCAGTTCGTTTGTTTTGTGTGTCTTTCGCCACAAAGGAATCGATTGTTTATTTCAACTTGCTGGCATAAAGGGACTGAACTCATTAGGATTGGTTCACTGATGATTTCAAACAAGAAAGTTGTGATTATGGAGCTGGTATTCCTGGCTTAAATTTTCAAACTGCTTAAAAGCAAAAAGAGTTTTTATTTATTACCAATCAACAGATTCGATTTTTTTATAAAAACCTAAACCAGAACTTTCACATTCGATAGCGCACTAAATAAATCAAAATTTTAAAGGGTATTTTTATGAAATAAAATTAAAATTTCCATACAAAATTCTCCATATGGAATACATAATGATTCTATAGATAGAAATGTAAGCCTAACCCTTTTAGAACCATAACTGTACTGAATACAAAACAGTAAATTTAATTATGAGTAAAAAAAATTGATTTTAAAGAAAAAACCAAAAAAAAAATTTTTTTCTTAAAAATAAAATTTTCAACACATTGATGCTGAGGAATAAATAGTTATAAAAATAGAATAGAATTTAACACATACGCTCTCTTTACTTTAAAAATTCTACTTCAAAGAGTAAAGAATCTAGCGATTCTTTAATAATGCCAATAAGATCTAAAAAAAGAACTGAATGGCAACTCAATAGCAGCAATTTAGCAGCTTCTTGTTAAGAATTTATTAAGTTTATTATGACTTAGCTGTGTGTCAAGTTCATGCCAAATTTTCCTTGTGTATAAAGATGAAAAAACACTTCATTTAGAATGGCTTTTATTAAATTTTTCTGAATAAAACAAATACAAACAAAATCCTATACTGAATTTGATATTCATTTTGTATTTATTTAAAACGAGTATAACTGACAATATCTGATACAGGAGAAATAACTGAAAAAGCCTTTTATTTTTGTTTCTCAAAAAAAAAAACCTTTCACTTTCAGTCATGTTATTTTTGAGTCATTATTTTCAAAATATTCACTAACTCGGCCAAGGCTAATAAAGAAAGTTAAAAAGACGAACACCAAAAACATACATTCAATTGAAAGCCAACTAAGTGTCACTTTTGTATAAATACATACAAACACATACGTAAATCCTGACACTTATGCCCACATTCAAACATCTAAAAACACAACAGACACTGTGAAAACATCTAAAACAAATAAAAACCAGAGATGAAAAGGCGAAACCTTTATCGGACAAGTAAAGAGTGTTTATTTAAAACACTTAAAATTTTTTTAATATTAATGAAACGGGTTTCAATTTTTAAGACCACTAGCTTTTTTTGCCTGGTCAGCCCCGGGCCCAGTGCTTCATTATATGAGTCGGTTTCCTTAGAGAGCGAAATCCCTTTACAAATCATGTGCAAATAAATACATCTATTCACTACTTTAGAAAGTAGTATTATTATCAGAGGCGCCAGCCAAAGTGGTAAATATTTTTCTGAACAGTTTTAAGTGAAAATTGTTGAAAAGAGGGCGTGGTTGACCCAAAAGTATGTGGCAACCTTCTTTGGAGTATAGAGACTATATGTACCAAATTTCAGTCAAATCACTTGGTAAATAAAAATTTGGATAACGAACAAACAAACAAACAGAAATTGGATTTTATTTTATAGAAGATTACAAAAAATACTTCAATCGCTGTTATACTTACAATATTTCTGTGACAATATGGGAAAACAGCGTATGTCTTTTTAAATTATTTTAGTGCATTACAATTTTAAAAGCCCTAAAAGGTTTTCTTTTAAAAAATATTTCGATTTTAGCAAACGGTACTGCTTTCCTTGCCATCTCATTAATTGTGAAATATATCATCCCACTATCCCTGAACCACAATAATAAAGTTAGCTTATCAATTTTTTCTTAAGTCGACTTAAGCAATTTTTCCTTATCAGCACAGATTTATTGTGATATTTGGTCCTGAATCTAGATAAATGGAACTATACCTTTAATAAATCTCAGAATGCTTTATTTCCGGCAACATACGAACTGTTATTTTTGAAAGTGGTACAAGTTCATTAAAAAAAAAAAACATCAGTCTGGGTAATTTTAAGAAAATTGTGTCTATAATTGTGTCTGAAATTATCTCTAACTATTTTATTTTTAAGTGAACTTATACCACTTTTCAAAATAGCTGCTCAAGTTCTGGCTATTTTACTTCAGTCTCATGCGGTCCTTTACTCTTGGAATACAAAAAAAAATGTATTAAAAAAATTGATTAAATTTTTAATTAAGCCAACTTATTAACTTAACTAAACCAGTAGCATTATTGATTAAAAATTTAATTATTTCAATTAAAAATTTAATTAAGTCAATTACAAATTTAATCAATTTGAAAATTTTTCTATTAACATTTGTAATCGGCTGATAATTCTTTTCTAAAAATATTTTATTAAAAAAATTCTTAAATTGAATAAATTTTTAATTAAGCCAACTTATTAACTTAACTAAACCAGTAGCATTATTGATTAAAAATTTAATTATTTCAATTAAAAATTTAATTAATTCAATTAAAAATGTAATCAATTTGAAAATTTTTTAATTAACATTTTTAATCGGTTAAAATAATTCTTAAATTGATTAAATTTTTAATTAAGCCAACTCATTAACTTAACTAAACAAGTAGCATTATTGATTAAAAATTTAATTAATTCAATTACAAATTTAATCAATTTGAAAATTTTTCAATTAACATTTGTAATCAAATGATTATTCTCTTCTAAAAAAATTTTATTGATTATAATTTATTAAAAATTTAATTAATTCAAATAATATTTTATTTAATTCAATTAAAAATTTAATCAATTCGAAAATTTTTTAATTAACATTTGTAATCGGAAGATAATTCTATTTAGTATCAATGACATTTGAGTAAAATAATTGTTTCACTTCATGTTACTTCAGCATCACTTGAGTACAAGATTTAAGCCAGTTAATTGAGTTACATGATAATTATTTACTAGTGTAGGGATACACGGTGACAATGGAATTCTTTCAACCTTGAGGTGCAGCCAACCTTAACTTTCTTTAATTGTGAAGGTTTTTTTCACAATTAAAATCACTCCAATTGCCACTGACAAGTTTGCATATGTATGTGTGTCTGCTGTGTCTGCTTTTATTTAAAGAATTTTATTTTGTGTAAAAAATAAAATGTAAATAAAGAATATTGTTTTCTTATAAATTTTATAGTAAATGACAGTCATGTACGTACAAGCAAACAACATATAATTGATTTTACATAAAGAAAAAGTGTTTTAAAATCAGACCATTCCAAGCTTATCCACAATGTGTTCATGTGAAAAGAAAAAGCTTTTAATTAAGAAACAGCTAAATAGCGTGCTATTCAATAAAATAACTTTAATTTTAAGTGCCTACAAAAGAAGACCAATTTGGAAGTGATATGTTTTCATACAACAGCCCAAGTAAAATATAAAAAAAAAATTATTAATTTTTTATTAAAAATAATTTAAATTATTTTAAAGGAGCTAAAAAATTTTGGTGTATTTTAATCAAAATGTATATGTGATGAAAGGGAGTGAATAATGGCTTGACTTTCAGTAAGGAATTTTTAATGCATTAATAAAGTCAGAAAATAAACTTCAGCTCAATTAAATAATAAAAATTAAATCCTTAAAATATCGATTCTCATTTCAATAAAAAAAATGCTGAAATAAGTTTATAATAAATTTTTCGTTTCATATCACTTAAAATTCAAGTAATGCAAAAGCAAATAGAAATGGAAGTTTTTTCAGATTTAGTTCCCCCAGTCTTTTGGGCTTGTCTACAGAAAACACCCAGTATCAAGGCAAAAATCGAATCAAAGACTCTCACATTAATAGATTAATATCCATTAATCTACGAAGTTAACCGAATTAAAATTTAATTTTATTATGATTAAACGCATAGAAATTTTGAAAGTTTTGTTAAAATACGAAATCCTCTAATGTGTCATCACAAACTTTCAAATAATGATCATAGAGGTTAAGTTAAGTAGCACAAAACACCCCAATAAAAAAAAACAGAAGTAGATTGACTTGGGTCATCTAATATAGTCCCTTTGTGATATCTGTATTAAAGGAAAATGAAGAGACAGAAGCATGAAAAGAAGTAGAATGATAGTAAGAATAAAAGAAGGTGACTTTGTCACTTACACTAATTGCTACTTCTAATAAAGTCATATAGTCAACAGCGCAGTGAGACCCTGACAACTTCTACAGTAGTCATTTGATGACAAACTCACTCTCTTAACATGGTTGCCAAAATTGTAGTGGCCTCTTACTACTGGCATCACTTTCCCAGCAAATCTCTGCTGCGATTGCTATCCAGCCTGGGCCAGATCATCCTCGATTTACTGTACCTCTTGTCTCTTATATAAAAATATACTATCGATCTGCTGTTTGCAGACTGAGAGAGGGATGCCGCAGGGCGTGTCGGTATTCTGCTCTGGTAGCCTCCACCCTTCCCTTGCCAGGTTATTCGGTCTACATGTTCACACAATCAAATAAGGGTGATCACCGAATATCCCACCCTTCTATTTATGGATAAATAACATTCTTGTACTAGATCCACTAAATACTTAATAGCAGTTTGTGTGTGTTAGTGTAAATATGCATATTCCTACCATCGCCAGTCTGCTGCTTTTCCTATTGTCAGCAATTCAGTTTGTAGTGCGCTGCATTGATCTGAAGAATATACTAGTCCCGGACTTCGCCACCAACTCCAGAACTATTCTTAAAGCCATCTAGATCATCTCTTAAAAGAGAAGATGCCATCGAGATTCCCGTTTCGTCTGATACTGTAAATCTGAAGTTCCTTTTTGAGTGACGTCCGAATATACCCATGACCTCCGGTTCCACTCACGTTCCACCTGTAACTAATGCTAATTTCTCAGATGGTAGAGCAACTGACAGCCAATTTAGCATCTTGCATGTGCTATTCTAATATTGATTAAATTTTTAATTGAATCCATTAAATATATTATAAAATTTTTAATTAAATTAATTAAATATTTTAATGAACAGAATTATAAAAATATATTTTTTTTCAATTATAGCTGCGTTATATTGATTAAATATTCAATTGAATTAATCAAAATTCTATTTATCAATTAAAATGTTTAACTGCTGTAAAATTTTTTTCTGCATGTGTCTCCGCAAATTAAAAATTATAAATAAATTTAATTTACAAAAATAAAATAATAAAATGTTGTGCCACTGTGCATTGGAATGTGTATAATTATGTCATTGCTGGCTTTATCTAAAGCCTTAAAAGACACTGATGCTAAATTTAATACTTTTGTTTGCAATTTCATATTAAGGCAATGAACAGTAATACAAAAATGGAAGGAAATAAATAAATAAAAGGAGAAAACACTGTAAGGCTTCACACTGGCAATGAAAAGATTTATGGAGGAAAGTAACACCACGTTCAAGGCTGAACCCTTGACAAGGGAGAATTACAAGTAATATTTGTAAGAATTTAATTTTCATGTATACCAACAATCTAAAAATCATTTAAATAAAGAATGAAAGGTACACCCTACACACATATTTGTTGAAAAAAAAATATATGTAAAAAGTTTGTCAGCTTATCTTAAATCTGCCCTCTCTCTCTTCTCGCACAAAACCTCTCTCTGTAAACGATTTTGTAATACTAAATTTAAATGTCTATGTTTACATATTTAGTAATTCAAATAAAGAAAAATGATAAATGATATGTTTTGAAATCGTTTAAATGCGCGACACATTTTTATTTCACTTTTTTTTTGTTTTCATTTCCTTTTATCTAAATCCAACCGTGGCAATGTGGCATGAATAGCATAGAGTAGAATACAAGAAAGTAGGTTGGAGCTTTGACATGCCATAAATATATGAGTCTATAAAAGAGTAGCAGAGAGAGGGAGGGAGTTGAAGCAGGGAAAGAGATTTAACAACAACAACAACAACTAACATTATAAGAGTTCAAAAAGTTGAGAATTTCTCTAAATGTTGTGTGATTATTTTAAATGTACGATAAAATAAATGCTTGTTTTCTTTGAATTAAGCAAGACTGCAATGCTATTAACAATTAAAATATTTATATGAAACACATGGCTGAATTTGCTGTTGTGTTTTATTTATTTTATCTATAAAAAGTAATTTTAAACAATTTTTTAATTTATTAACATTTTTTTTTTTTGTAAATAAATTTTGTAGGTGTGAGAAAGAGCATGCCTGCTGCCAACTGAATAAGTAGAGTAAAAGTTGTGTAGACTAAGAGCAAAATTTGTCACAATTTCTATTTCAAACTTTTATTAATGAAATTGAATACTAGCCTAAGGTAAGAACAGTTTCTATTACTTTTGCACGGCACTAGAGGGTTAGCGTGAACGGCACTGGCATAGTTCGTTAATATTTAATTTCTTTTATTTAAATATTGGTAAAATTAATTTAAATATTACTTATAGGTCTTAATTGCAACGCCACAAGTACAATCTATTTTGCACTCGAAAAACACGAAAAAGCATAGTTGGTTCTCCGTAATAATATTATGGTTTTATAGAGAAATCTATTTACTCAAAATTTAATAATTTATTGTAAGCATCTTAACTTTATTATGATCATTATAAACATCTTTCTAGTTATTTTTAGCCATACCACACACAGAAAACAACTTCAATTGTGCCAACTAAATTTGTTTCCAGTCAAAAATTTAGTGGTGATAATTAAATTTTTTAGTTGCGGTAACCAAAATTCCATAAAATAAACCGAAATTTAGTTCTCTCAAAAATATTTTAAGCTGTAAGATTGATTTTCTATTGTCACGATTAAAAAATTCGACAGTAACAATTGAATTTTTGATTGGAAACAAATTTCATTGGCACAACCGAAGTTGATTTCTCATAATAGAAATATATATAATTATGATTCTATGTTTTTTGAAGTAGAATATTTAAGACTTTTAAAAAATAAAATTTTCCAAGAAAAGAGCTGTTATGATAAAAAGTGGTAAAAGTCCACTTCCAAAAAAAAATGAGTAACAGTCATATCTAAGTTGGCGAGGCAAGTGTTGTGTATATGTCTAAGATTCTCATGCCGAAATAGCATGTCGGCAACGCTGAGCAATTAGAAAATCCAATAGTGAAGTTAGCTGCAAGACAATTGTTTTTTTTTTTATTTTAATGACATTTTAGCTATTTTTGGAATTTAGCGTTTTTAATGTTATTTTTGTTTGTCTTTAAGAAGTTTTGTTAAACAAAATGATTAACATCACTGAAGAAAATATGTACTGGGCGCTAAAAAACGCTTCGTTTGCCGCTACAATTTATATTAGAGTGTTAGCGGTAATTTTAGTAAGATGTACACATAATAAATAGTAAAGTAACTTAATTTGATTTTTCTCGTTTAGTTAGCTAAAGATAGCTAACTACTTGGTTTTTTTCGCCAGTGCTAATGTTCCTTTTCGATCAACAAGCCCTAATTTTTTTTTTAACATCCTTTGCATTTATTTTATAAGAAATTCGCAATGTAACGAGCAGCTGCTTTAACTACCACAAATTCTTCTAAAACAAATCATTCGCTTGTCATTTTATTATGCTCGTGCCACATTTGTGTCGTCATTATTGTTTAACATTTTTTTGAGTTCAATAACAAATTTTATTTGTAATAAGTTTATTTGAAATTCAAAAGTTTCACAAAACATTAATCCTTATTTTTGCATATAGATGTGCCTTTCGTTACTTATTGTAATAAGGAAAACCATACATTTAAAGAATAAGCAAAAAAAAATTATATCTTGTTAAGCCAAACATTTAATTTACTAAATTTTATTTTTTAAAACAAAAGTGTTAAGGTTAAGATAACAAAAATTTGTTCCATCTTGTAGTAGAGAGCAAAAATAATGAATTAACTAGAATATGCAACAGTCAGATTAGCTAATGTTGATGGATGATTTTTTTTTTTTTTTTTTTTTTGATTGGCGTTGCCAAGAGCTAAAAGCAAAATCATTTAAATTGGCTTAAGAAAAAGCTAAATCCCGTAAAATTAGCTAAAAATAAGCTACAGCTTAAATATCAAAATTTTCTTAATTTTTTATCGTATAATTATGATTTTTATAGAAACTAAATAAAATAAAGTCGTTTTCCACATGTATTTAATTATTTTTTAAATTTAATTTTAGTTTTTCGATTAAAAAAAAAAATTTTTGTTTATAAAAAAATTGGGCCATAATCATAGTCAAAAAAGTAGACTTTTATTAAGAGCCGAGCTAAAAATTTGCCGAAAAGAGACAAGCAATATATCGAATAGTTCACGAGTTATAGATTTAAGGATCAGTACATGTTCTTTTAAAAATGTATTAAAATCTTCCATCCATTCAAAAACTTCAAAAATTAATTATAAAAAAATTTTAGCTAATAATTTAAAACCCAACTAGGGTTTTTCTTCTACCATCATAAACTTTCAGATTTCGGGGGTCTCAATCGGTTCAAGATTTCAGTGCTGCACTGTGTTATCATCATTATGTAGACAAAATATAAATTTAATTAAATTCAAGTTTAAAGCTTACAGAACAAACTCGTTTGTGTTCTGGAATTTTCTTCAGGCTTAGTTTGTTTTAATTTAAAAAAAGTCTAATATGGCAACCACACTTTTGATTAAACTCAACAAGTATAAACACAATGGGCCATAATCATAGTCACATTAAAGTTTTTATTTTTTTTAAAGATTTTAAGTTTATAAAATTCTTATGAACAAAAGTCGGCTCTTAATAAAAGTATACTTTTTTGACTATGATTATGGCCCAATTTTTTTATAAACAAAAATTTTTTTTTTTGTAATTTCTTTGAAAATTGAACGAAAATCAACTAATAAATTATGATTGAAAAAAATTTCATAAATTTTTTGGAGAAACCAACTAAAGTCAAATTATGATTTTTTTAATACACGCTTCACCTCCCTTCATCCTTTTTTTGGTTTTTTTTAATTTTTTTTCCTTAAACGACCTCGATTTATTCTAACACTTTTTTTTTTCTTTAGCAAAATGTCTAGCATTAATAAACGAGGGCGATGTACTACTTAAATGCTTTACATCAAAACAGCTTCTGTTCCTGCTGTGATTTATGATTATTTTCAGTTTCTTTATTTTTCTTCTTCTCATATTTTATCTGACTTGTGCCAAAGTTACGCAATTTCCTTAATGTCTTTTCTTTTCTCTTTATATTTGTTTTGCTTAAGAAAAAATAGTTTTCAATTCATCTGTGTGTGATAGTTTGTCAATTTTTGTTTTGAAGGTAAGTAAGTGCTTTATAATGTTGTTCATATGTAAAAGAAAATTTGTTTTTGTAACATTATAACCAAAGTTTTTGTTTCAATAAAGAAAAAAAAAACTTTGAGCCAGACAAATAACTTTTTAATAACTTGAAATCATCTGTTTACTGTTAAATTTTGTTACATTTTATGTTTTACTTTCTAGGAAGTTTTTGTGTGAGAGAAAAAATTTTTTTTAAACTAAATTATTTAATTAAAAGATAAAAAAGGTCATATTAATTACCGACAAAATTCATAAAAACATTGGCCCATAATCATAGTCAAACAATAAAGTCGGTTCTTTTAAAAAAAAAAGCTAAAAATTAAAAGCTGTTACTAAAAATTTTAGTACTATAGACAAAATAAAAGTAGGTTTTAAGTTGAATCATCTTTAACAGGGTATTACCAATATTTCAACTAGCATTTGTATACAATATGCCGCAAAATATAAAAACTGACATTAAAAATAAAAAAAATTTAAAAGTAATTAAAATTTTTTTTTTTAAACTCCTCGTCACCCAAATCAAAAAGTGTAAGTCGTTGTTTGGAAAGGGTGTTTTTTATAGACGTATAGAACTTTAAATTGCAATAAAACAACGATTGATTATTCGATTGACATGAATTTTATTTATCCGAAAGAAAATCTTGTGACATTACATTTTAAATATGATTTCTGGCATATGAACGCCACAGCTGGCTCGGATGTAGTCCAATCTGGACGTTTAATTTTCGATGACTTTTTCCAACATTTGTGGCCATATATCGGCAATAACACGGCGAATGTTGTCTTCCAAATGGTCAAGCGTTTGTGGCTTATCCACATAGACCAATGACTTTACATAGCCCCACAGAAAGTAGTCTAGCGGTGTTAAATCACAAGATCTTGGAGGCCAATTCACAGGTCCAAAACGTGAAATTAGGCGGTCATCAAACGTGTCTTTCAATAAATCGATTGTGGCACGAGCTGTGTGACATGTGGCGCCGTCTTGTTGGAAACACAGCTAATGGACATCATGGTTGTTTAATTCAGGAATGAAAAAGTTAGTAATCATGGCTCTATACCGATCACCATTGACTGTAACGTTCTGGCCATCATCGTTTTTGAAGAAGTAGGAACCAATGATTCCGCCAAACAGTCAGTTTTTCTGGATGTAACGGTGTTTCGACATACACTTGAGGATTAGCTTCATTCCAAATGCGGCAGTTTTGTTTGTTGACGTAGCTATTCAACCAGAAGTGCGCTTCATCGCTAAACAAAATTCGATTATGAAAATCGGGAACAACGGCAATCTCGTTTTGGGCCCATTCGACGAATCTACACAAGCGTTGTTCAGGCGTGAGTCTATTCATGATGGATTGCCAAACCAAACTGAGAATAAATCACTTGACAGCTGTTAAATCGGTCGCCATCTTGAACAGTAATGCCAACTTAAAGTTCTATACGTCTATAAAAAAAACACCCTTTATATTTTCAATTTTTTTCATGATTTAAGTCCTCAAAAATTTCAAAATCTCTGTAAACGATTTGCAATACAAACATTTTTTAATTTGCTTATAAAAAAAATTTTTTTATAACTTATTTGGAATTTTTATTTATGACAGAATATTTTTTTTTTTGTTTTGTTTGTTTGATTTTCTGTTTATAAATTATTTAAAAACAACTTCAGTATATTTTAAATTTGAAAACGAATTTTTTGCTAAAAATACATCTTAACTTGTCTATAGTAGACCTAAAGAACGTATTAAAGAAAAAAATACTTAAGTACTCTTAAAGTATAATTTTTTTTCTGACTATGATTATGGGTCATTTTCTTTAGATAAAAGCTTAGTCCCATAGAAAAATTATATACTTAATTAACATATTTTTTATGAATTTGACTGCAAATATTTAATATTTTTATTAAATCAATAAAATGATTTATTAAAAAAATTTTATCCATATGAAAATTCTATTTTATTAAAATCATTATTTGTTAGATTAATATTTTTGTTTTTTTTTTTATAGAAACAGTTCAGACCCACTGTGTTGTTCTTTTGTATTAAGTAATTGAATTTCACATCACGTTTTATATGCTGATATTTTTTTTTAACAAGTAAATACGAGCACACTAAATACGAGTATGTTTTTGTAACGATTATTATTTATGGCCATAGGATGCATAAAACTGTCACAATCATAAAAATGTACAGATTTGGCCATCAAGCAGTAAGTGACCAATTTTAATATAAGCACAGTTGAAAAACAAAATTAAAATTTAATAAAAACAATTAAAATTAAATTATATATTTTTTTTAAATTAATTTAGTTTTGTATTTATATTACTCGTATATATTAATATTAATTAGAAAGGCCAAGTGCCGTTTTTCATTATTATAATTAGATTCAAAACTGCACTGCGAACTGCAAAATCTATTGTGCAGCTAAACTCGCAACTAAAACAATCCAACGCTGTGGGATTCATTTTACTTTCGACTTCTGGGGGCCAATATCGCACTGTCTAGCTGGCTCGCTTTGAGTCTTTCCAAAGCTGGACAAACGATGTTTCTTGTCTTACAAGTCCCTACTATTAAGCCCATTTTATTCATGTCAACAATGTCGTGTCAACACTTCAATGTAAAGTTTTATGTCATTTCTGCTGAAATTGAGAATAAGCTCTAATGCCTTCGGGGTTCTTAAATCAATTTCTTCCTTAGAGCAACTATAACTTGTTACTAAAAATTTGGCATAAAATAAGAGACTTTCTTTCTGCTGGCAGTAGTTTTCATACACTTTGCCATTTCGAGTAGTTAGTTGGTGGGTATGAAGTTGTATTCGAGATTGAAGCAAATTGTGTCTTGTTTTTATGAAAACCAGAGAGCTGAAACTGGTGCGTGAGATTGGTTGGTTGGTTTATGTGGGGGTCTTTATGATCTCTGAACCCTGTACAGCTGGTCCGCAACGTATCCCTTTTCCCAGTGCGTGGGATTTAAGCAACACATAAAAAGTCGTGCAAAACATTTGATTAAATCAAGTTCAAGGCAAGATTAAAAAATGATTTTTTTTATTATGATGAATTTGAATAGCAAACTGTTAATATTCTAAAATACAAATACGAAAAAAGGCATTAAATCAATGATCACACATATGTGAGTAAACTACTGTGTCTTAAAATAGGGATGTTTTTTTTTTTGTGTTTGTATGGAAATACGGCTCTGTAATGTTTAATGTTTTAATCAAAGCACATGTTATTCATGCAAATATCTTTGTTTGAATTTTGCTTTTTAAATTCAATCATATCGAACAGCATATAAAAGCCATCAGTGTTTAAAACAAATGTTTTAAACAAATGTTGTGCACGATTTTTACTTAAATTGTTAGTTTATGTGGTTTGATGTGATTGATACATAAACACTTTTAATCATGCACAATCAACTAAAAATACGATTTTTCCAGTTCTTTATTTAGATTTCTGTAACATATTTTTTTGTTTTCCTCTTTAATATAACATTTCAACAGTTTAATTCATTTGTCATGGTTTTTTTAAACTTTTATCTGCTTTAAGTTCTTTAAATAAACTGACTGACTAGCAGTTGAATCTATAAAGTGAGTAGCGACTAGTGTTGATTTTATTTGCACAGTTATTGTCGTCAACTAAGCGGAAACGGAAGTTTTAATGCAATCAATGAGAAATGACCCAATGACACCTTCAATCTAATAAAACTTCCGGTACATCATCAATGCGCCACTATACCGATTACAACTATTACTTACAAATCTTTACACTTGTTTTATTACATTTTCCTTATTTTCCTTTTTATTTTTTTTAATACGGTTTGAAGGATTTGCCTTCATATCAGAAAAAAGGAATGTAAGACATCAAATGATTGTTAAAAGAAAGATTAAATAGGATTACCTCACTGATTTTAACTCTACTTTTTTATTCTTGTTTATTTAAATTTTATAAAGTTTAAGCAAAAATAGGAAAAAGCTTTACTAAGATTTAAATAAATTTAACACAGCCCAAATTAACAATTTATGTGGAAATTTTGAAAGAAAAGTGAAGGCATAAATTAGGAATTATTTACGACGACTTCTCTATTACTTTTTTTTATTGATTTATTTACATAATTTTCTATACTGTTATTGTAGATATTTAGGTCAAAAGTAAAAGATAATAAACACATATACATACACACCTACACCTACACGCAACTTATTTTGAAATTTGGTTACTTAAAAACAATTTGTTTTAGAATTTAGTTTACTTTTTAAAGCATGAAAGCATGAGGACAGCACTAAGCCCGAAAATAAATTTTTCTACATTTTGTTTTGCTTTCAATCAAAACATACAGAATATGGAATTGTAAATCATTTATGTGCTGTTTACAGGAAACGAGTATCGTCATTGCGATGTAGGCTAACCACACTAGCTAACCACGGCAGGCATTCTCAAATGCCTTTAAGCAAAGATTTGTTTTTCATTTCAGCATATTTTTGACGTTGAACAGACACGGCAATTTAATTTTTTTGTACTAGTAAACAAGCAAAGATGTTGAACACGTATGGCAATTTTAGTTGCGCAGCTCTTGAGTTTATAGCAGAGAGAGGAAAGAAAGTTTGTACCTCTTTAAACTCAAATTGCCATATCTTTTCAACGTTTTTGTTTGTTAACTAGTGCAAAAAAAAATTATAAAAAACAAAATTCTATTTACCGTCTTAACGAATGCAAATATGAATGTCTACAAACTCTTTTAAAAGAAACAGCTGTTACCTTCTTAAAGTCATTTTTACTAAGAACGATATAAATTACTACTGGAGCACAAAAGGACCATACAAAAGGTCTGAAATATAACATGAAAACCTATTCAGATTTAGCGCTGAGTACAGAAGCAGGCAATCGACGTTGTGCTAGGCTTTATACAACCTAGTTTCAATGAACGACTCAATATAATAATTTCTTTCAACGTTCACTGAATCTTAATTTTGCACTGTTCACCGTTAACTGAGTTTTACTATTCAGGACTTAAAATTATATTATTGATTAAAAGATTTGTTGATAAATATTGCTATAATCGTCAAATTTTAATCATATTAAACAATTTAATTAAAAGCAAATTAAAATTAAATTTGGTTGAAGTAGCTAATTAATTGTAGCTATAGATCATTGTACAGGTAGTTCTTTGTATAATAAATATGCTGAACAAAAAGTACTATGAATGGGAGTCACAAGTCATCGTACAGTGAACGAAAAAACTATCTAGTTTATTTAAGTCAATTGAAAACTCTGAACGATTCAGTGAAATGAACATTAACGCTCTAATCTAGTATGTGCACATGTATTTTGACAGTTCCCTTGAGTTTGTTCTTTTCGGAAGCAGTACATTTTAAATTAAAAACTGGCTTGTTCTTGTGATAAAACTTTATTCAGCTTAGTTATTGTTAACAATAAAGAATTATATTCTTTTTAAGAATTTTCATTTTCGTTTATAAATGAACACATTCTCCTTTTTCCTGTTTCTCCTGTTTCCTATAGAAACGAGCAATGCAATCATAGAAAAATATCAAAAATATTTATAAAATTGAGTCTTTTTTATTAAAATTTTTTATATGATTGGATTGTTCGTGTTCTGCAACTAGCAAACTAAGTGAGTAAGTTACTTGCTCTAAAAAACCGACTTAAAATGCAGCCCAAAAAAATTACAAGATTCACAGCATGTCTAAGATGTTTTTCCTGGATACACATAAAGACAAAATATGCTTGAGTCAAACATAATCTAGGGAAAACATGATTTATTTGGATCAAAAATTATATTTTTATTAAATAGAAAATTTCTTTAACAGGCCCATATTAAACAAATATGTTTTTATGCATGTTTAGATCAAACATGATATGGTTAGATCAAACCCGATATGTTTAGATCAAACATGATGTGGTTAGATCAAACCCGATATGTTTAGATCAAACATGATGTGGGTAAATCAAACAAAATATGTTTAATTTGTATTTTGATGATTTTTTCTCAAGCTATTAGGCTTTCATTTCCTTATGAAAATAAAACACAATTTTTATTTCATACTGTCCCGACGTTTCGTGAATTTTATGTTCACTTTTTCAAGGGGTCTTGTCTATTTAATAAACAACATAAAGTTCACGAAACGTCGGGATAATATGAAATAAAAAAAATCATCAAAATACAAACTAAAAGTGAATCTGGGCAAAAATAAATCAACCAAAGATATGTTTAAATCAAATATGATATGGTTAGATCAAACATGACATGTTTAGATCAAACATGATATGGTGAGATAAAACATGATATGTTTAGATTAAACATATTAATAATGTTTTTCAACTACTCACTTCCAGGTTCAATCTCAAACAGTTCCAACAATTTTCGTTTTTTAATTTTTTGTCTACAGTTTTTAAAAAAAATTATTAAAATTGATTTTTTTCATAAATTATTTTATATAATTTTTTTTATTCTTTTTCGCTTCTATTAATTATTATTTATTACTTTATAACGGGTGGCGCAAAAGTAATCCTCCTATCAGAAAATGCTATAAATTTTGAGATTGGCCCCTAATGTCAACATTGTTTATTAACGTGTATTTCGCATATTTAGTTAAAAAGCATTAACTCGCAACTCAACCACTTCAACCACAAAGCTAAGTAGAGCTTGAAGGATTAACTTTTTGCGTTATAGTTATAATAGAAAATAATTTATTTTCAACCATATTTTTCTCATTTAACTAAACATATTATGTTTGTGGCAATCATAACATTTTTACTATAAGCATATTTATACTACAATCCAACCAATTCAAGTTTTGTTAAGAGCTGACTTTTGTTAGTAAGAATGAATACTGACTTTAGTGTGAGTGTGATTATGGAAAATAGATTTTTCTTATTGTCACACATATCGCTTATTTACTTCAAAAGTGTCATAACTCAAAAAATAATTTTTTTCTTTTTCATTTCATTCAATAACTTAATATTTTATAAAAATATCAAAAAAAAAATATGTAAAAAAAGTATTTGTGCTTTCAGTATAAAATTGTTTAAAACTTTTCTCACAAGAGTACCAGCAAATTTAAGACTTAAAATGTCTTTCTGGCAAAATTAAGTTATTTGCATAATGACATTATTAAAGAAAATGAACGATTTATATAACCACAGTTTTGTTTTAAAAATTTGCAAAAAATAAAATGTTTCACCCTAATGGGCTTAAGCAGAATTTACAAAATGTTTAAAATTAATGAATAAACAGATAATATAGTTCACAGCAGACTTTATTATGTACGAATATTTTATTTTGTTGTATGACCTAAATAAATAAAACAAATGAAATTTAAAATATTTCTTGTATTTGCAAGGCTGTCATGCGTAAATATAACTTATTTTTAAACACACACTCGTACACTAAATATCGTATTTTCTGTTATAACAATTTTAATAAAAAAAAATAAATAAATAATAAAGTTGTGATGCATAAGCTTCATTTCACTTAAGCCCAACGTGATAACTTATTGCTGTTGTGAGTTTGTGATTTCAACTACATGCCATACGTCTATTAAAATATATTAATATTATTCAATACCCCTGAATTTTAACTGCAAGTTGGTGCCAATGTAAATTTCACAATACACATTTAAGTTTTAACTGATGATTGTCAAATTTGTGCTAAATAAAGTAAAACAGATTCTTGTTATACTCGACAGCAACTACCAGAAAAATAATATCACTTCCCAGGTATTTTTTTTTTTTTTTCGCACAGTGCAATAAGCGGAGCTATGAGTGAAAAGACAGGATACAAAAGTAGGCAGAGAGAGTACTTTTTGACGAGAAACTATGTAAGCCTGGCAGGAAAGATGGAACAACGCAAGAAATGCCAGATAGACGGCGAAACTTATACCAGATATTTTTTTTAACAATTTTTTCTCTATTAAATTTTTTTACCATTTTGTTGTGGCATTTATTTTTTAGGTCACGATTGCAATAATATTCGATTTTTATCCATAAGCACGACATCGATTACTATAAATCAAGGAAATCCTCACGAAAAATTTTTCTCGCGCGTTCATTATCATGTTACCACTCAAAAAATTTTGCTTTAAATGAGCTAATTTACAATACACGATACCAGCATGCTGGTACCATCACAAAAATATCAAACTCATTTTGATTTTGCACCAGCAGCTGGTACAATCACACCACAAGCCCATACACGGTCAATCGGCTGGCTCAATCACTCGATTGCGCCAGCATGCTGTCATCGTAGATGCTATTGCATCATTCTTACTTCCGAAAGTACCTGTACAGAATGTGTAAATGATCATCGCCAAAAATATATATTCAAGGCGAAGAAACCCGCACTGCATGACGCAGACTAGACAAACCAGAGAAAAAGTAGGAAATTAAGCAAAAAGTAGGGGAGTCTGAACGCACACAAATAGAAGATGATGGCACAGAGAAGCCACACGGAATCCACCACAAAGTAATGCAAAGTGGTCCCGGGGTGAAAAACAATCTCGAGGACATAAAGTGGTTTTTTTATCGGTATGCCAATATGGAGAGCCTGGTGAGAAGCAACCGTAAGTGCAGTAATGCAGTTTTTCTCTTAAAAAAAAAAGGGTAAAATCTCTTAAGTTGACTTGTTGCAATTAATGAAAATAAATTTTTAAGAAAAACTTTTAATGTTTTTAAAGTTGCAATCCTCTCAAATGATTGAGCAAAACAACCAAGTTTACATTTATTTGCGATTTTTAGTGAATTTTATTCGAGTTCTTTCATTAGAACACCACCAAATAAATCACCTTCCACGTTTTATTTGAATATTTGCCAACTTTTTTTGTAGAATGTTATTTTTCTAACATGCTCGTATTTCTCTATTTTTTTGTTTTTTTCCTCTAGAACTTACAGTAAATTGGATTTTATTTTAGGGTTTAAGTGTTTTTTTTTTTTTTATATATATTTTATTACATAAAAAAGCATTAAAACAAGGCAAGCGATTGAAGTAACTGAGTAAAAAATTTGATTTACTATGCCAACTAGACTTGTTTTAGGGAAAATTTAAATAAAGCTGTTAGCAAATAGACTTTAAGTGCTTAAAAACTAAATTAAACACATGAAAGCAAGTAAATGTGCAACACTGAAAGACATTTTTTTTTTTTTTTGCATAAATCCAATGAAATGATTTTAATAAAATTATTTCAAGCAATAAATAAATCTTTTGTGCAGATTAGCAAGTTAGATTCATTATTTCATTATATGAAGAAATGCAAAAAATTCATTCATAATTCATTTTTTACTTAAAATTTTTGAAATAACTCTCTTAACAGTTTCATGGCTTAAATTTTGACTAAAGTATTCATTAGATCAATGAAAAAGTGCAAAGCATATACGAATAAATTTCAGTCACCTAATGAGAAAAAAAATCATATTTTTAACGAAATGTAATTTTATATAGAGTATATGGAAATTTAAAAAAAAAATTTGAAAAATAGTCCAAAGTAACTTCTGAGTCTTTGGGCTGTAGATTACAAATCTAGACGACCTACCCTTTAAAATGATATGTGTCCTATCCCGTAATCTTTGTCAGAAGTCAACGTATTTATGCATATTTGTACCCATGCACCTATATTTCTCCTAAACATATTTATAAATATGTCATAAATATTAAAAACATATTAAAGGTACTGACTCACTATCCTACACGATCGTACGATTATGTCAAAATAATGTGTGACAGAATTCTATCCTACTTGAAGAAATCGCTTTAAAATGGCGAACTTTATGCCACACTATTATACAAAAAAAGATGCAAAAACATATGTTTACTCAGCTTAATACTTTTAAAAGTATTTATTTTCTTCTTTGCCGCAAAATATTTTTTTTACAAAATATGTACAATGAAAAATAACCTAAAAGTTTGTATAAATAAAACACAAGCTTGGTATTGTTGTTGTTGCTATTTTTCTGCCTTGAACATAGAAAATGCAACTCTGATTGCACAGATAAAATTTATTTTATGAAAATTTTCATAACATTAAAAAATCGGACAGACCTGTCAAAAAGTCTGCTTGTTCAATACACACTATCATACTTTTTTAGCACACATGCGTTTTTAGACAGATCGTACGACTAAGTAGGATAGTGAGTCAATACCTTTAGAAATATTTAATGACGTAAGACGTATTTGATAAATATGTCATAAATCCAAAAAAAGATATTTACAAATACTAAAAGACGTAACGGGTTACGTTAAAACATATTTAACTCGACAGATTTATCTTCACTCACTTAAATTATATTAGCGACAGTATAGCGTGTTAAATGCTGGTTTGTGATAAAATTGCATAGCATTTTTTTGTCCGTTATGCAGAAAAATGGTCAAAAATAGAGGTTATACCGGCTTTTAAATCATAGCTGCTCCACTTATAAGCCGATCAGGCTCAATTGCAATAGCCAGAATCTGACAGAAGCAATTGATAGATTAGTATGTTACACTTTTTTGTACGTTGCCTAGGGACTTCAGAAAGTTGATTTCAACAGCTTGACGGACAGACATCGCTGAATTCATGTACGGTATAGAAATTACAAACGGAATCACAAAAGTATACCCTTCTTACTTACAGTGAAGAGTATAATAATGAACTTTTTCTTAGATTAATAAAAGACATACAAAATATTAATAAAATTATTTCATTTAATGAATGAATTTATTTCTTTATATTAAAGAAAAATTTATCATTAATTTAAAGAATTTTTTCATTAATTTAATGAAATATTTTTAAAGAAAATATTTTTATAATTTCAATGCAAATAGTTTCAAATCACTTTGAAAGAACTTTTTTTTTCATTAATTTAATGAAATGTTCATTCATTTAATGAAACACTATTATTTATTTAAAATTAATGAATTATTCTTTCATTGCAATAAGCAGTTTCATGAGTTGAATCTCAATGAGCCTAAATATCCTTAATTCAGATTCCATATCGATTTCGAGCAAGTTTCATGAAAATTATTAATTATTTTATTTTTTATTCATTTTTAATTTATTTAATACGCAAAAAAAATTTTGATGCATCATAGTAAAGCATTAAATTATTAATACTTTTTTTATAAAAAAAAATTTATATAATTTAATGAAACAGCAGTCCACTCACAGTGCATTTATAATTCACAATAAAAACAAATACACAGAAAGAAGTACGAAAAACATAATTTTAGTTGTTTTAATTTGCCCATTTTTGGTTTCTTATTTATGGCTTTTCAAGAACGGACAGGTGCTTAATGATCACATTTACCATCATCCCTTTATAAGTAAAACAACTAACTTCAGATGGTAACAATAGCAGAGGCAACATTACATAATGGCGGTATTATGGTTATGGATACTAATGGTCATTGTGAGAATTCCAGTAAAAATTTACGATTGTATAAGTGAGTGTGTGCTTAGTAAACCTACACTTGCACAAACAGCAATTGTAGGGAAAAATTGCATAGAATACATCAGCAAAAAAGTTGAATTGAATAGATTTTCATCATTTTATTAAGCTGTTGGAAAAACCAACACGTATTAGATTTGTGGATATTTGCTGTTTAAAATAGAGACATATTCGTATTTACTGCTGTGGACAGGCAGGCGAAAGCAAAAGTAAAGTGTTTTTTGCACACAGTAGAGCAATTAATGTAAAAAGAGGAATAAAAAAAGAACTTAAATAAACTCTACTAATGAGTATGCGTTACAATACCTATAGAAAAGATTTCAAGGTTTGCGGTTTAACGACCAAAATTCAATCATAAAGTTTGATTAATAATATTTTTGAATATTTTTTAACAAACTTCGTGCATTACAACTAAAATATTCGAATATTTTTTATTTCTAAAAAATTTGATTCCCAGAGCTGAAGTGTTTTTCTTGTTGTTTGGTAATTCAGGCAAAATTATTATTAAGAGAACAAAATTTTTAATGCTATTATAAAATGTTGGTACTTGTATCAAAACCTATCAAAACCTATATTTTGAATAGTATTGAAGAAGGAACTATCACTAAGTGATCCCTATCACAAGTTTATTTTTGTCTTGACTGAAATTCAGTATTTTTGCTCATCAAATTTTGTCACTGAAGTATTAAGTTTTAATAAATTAAATTTTTACAATCGCAATTATTTTCTGTGTGGAAAAAATTTCTTATATCCAGCTTAAATATTCTTCGTTTCGTAAAGCTGGTTTTTTAAAGAATAGTTAAAAAATTATTTTGATTCTAGCAAGCGGCATTGTTTTAATTGTCATCTCATTAATTATCAAATATATCAGCCCACTATTCCTGAACTACAATATAAATATAATTACAACAACAATTAAATTTTTACTTAAGTCGACTTAAGCTATTTTTTTTTATTAACTCAAAAATATAAGCTATTTGTGCTGGCTATCCGGCCTAACCTAATTAGCTTTGTTTGTATAACTTTTTTGTCCAAATAACAGTCCAATCAAATAGTTTCCAGCATTTATGTTAAACCATCATCCTTAAATAAGAGCGCTGGCGGTGCGTGTTCCCATAAATTAGTAGGTAGCGTACTAACCCACCAATCTGGGGGTCGTAGGTTCAATTCCATTCTAGACCCTGAGTATTTTCTGCAGATAATCCAAGAAGCTTCGCACATTTGTGTTGTTTAAAAAAATTATCTTGCTTAATAAAAGCCACCAAAGATAAACAAAAAGAAGAATTAAAAACGCTAAATTTAAAAAATAGCTTAAATGTCAAACAAAAATAAAAAAGTAATTGTCTTGCAGCCAACTTCACTACAAAACGCGCTGTGAAAATCAAATTTTCCAATTGCTCAGTTTTGCAACCAGATTGTTTCATATGCTCCATACATTTTGTATGGGGATGAGAATTTTTGAGAGATAAAAAGAGCTAAAATAAGTTATTTTCATTATCTATCGATCCACTGTGCTTAAAAACAGATTTCTAAATGTTAAATGTTGTGTTTCATGTACTGGTTGGTACTCGTATGTACGAGTTTTCAAGTGTGTTACATCTAAAGGGTGTTTTTTATAGACGTATAGAACTTTAAGTTGGCATTACTGTTCAAGATGGCGACCGATTTAACAGCTGTCAAGTGATTTATTCTCAGTTTGGCTTGGCAATTCATCATGAATAGACTCACGCCTGAACAACGCTTGCAAATAGTGCAATTTTATTTCGAAAATAAATGCCGTTGTTTCCGATTTTCATAAGCGAATTTTGTTTACCGCTGAAGCGCACTTCTGGTTGAATGGCTACGTCAACAAACAAAACTGCCGCATTTGGAGTGAAGCTAATCCTCAAGTGTATGTCGAAGCACCGTTATATTCAGAAAAACTGACTGTTTGGTGCGCTTTATGGGCTGGTGGAATCATTGGTCCGTACTTCTTCAAAAACGATGATGGCCAGAATGTTACAGTCAATGGTGATCGGTATAGGGCCATGATTACTAACTTTTTCATTCCTGAATTGAACAACCATGATGTCCATTAGCTGTGGTTCCAACAAGACGGCGCAACATGTCACACAGCTCGTGCCACAATCGATTAATTGAAAGACACGTTTGGTGACCGCCTAATTTCACGTTTTGGACCTGTGAATTGGCCTCCAAGATCTTGTGATTTAACACCGCTAGACTATGTAAAGTTATTGGTCTATGCGGATAAGCCACAAGCGCTTGACCATTTGGAAGACAACATTCGCCGTGTTATTATGTTGGAAAAAGTTTTATTGCAATTTAAAGTTCTATACGTCTATAAAAAAAACACCCTTTAGTTGGTTGAATTTATCTTCATTTTTAGTTGTGCTGCTAGTCATTGAATAGTTTTGTGTGATTTGCATTTAAATTTTTTTAAATTAAATTTACAGTTATTGCTCGTGCAACCTTGAATTAATTCACAATTGTATTTCCTTTTTTTTTTTGTACTATTCAACGTGCCTGCTCTTGTTGCTAAGTTTCCTTCTCAATTAACAGGTTATTTATGCGGAAATTTAGCGATTGTTTTATGCTGTCTTTTCTTTATTTTTGTTTTTGTTTTGTTTCTTATTTTAATTAGTCCTGCATATGGACGCTTGTAAAAAAGAAATGTATTTAATGTTAATATATTTTTTTCTGTTTTAAGAATTTTAATTTATTTTTAATTGCATACCCTGAGAATAAAATGGTAACAAAAGTTATTCATTTACAATTCTAATTTTAGGTACTTTAAATACACAACTCATTAAAGCAAGGTTTTTCTCCTTTTCGTATTTTGTGGCAATAAAAATTAGTGGAGTATAATTGAAAATTAAATTTTATATGGGTTTCATATTTAAATACACAATTTAATTCAATTTTTTTTAGAATTAAATTCTTTTTTTCTATTGTAGGAAAAAACGTTAATAAAATTATACTCGCATTCCAATGACATTTACAATACTTTTATGAAAACGTTATTGTGTCATTATTTAAATTTGTTATTTTAAAGACAATAATTTTTAAAAAATTTGCAAAATGATAATTTCTACTTGTAGCAATTAAAATTGGAGTAGCAAATGAAAAAAAATTATAAAAGTGTATATACAGTGAAATCTGGCTAAAGTAAAGGCCAGTGAAACAAATGAAATGTGTCTTAGAAAAGTGAATAATGACCTCTCAGAAAGAATAATAAAATTAAAATACGAACAGCGTCCGTGTAAAGAAAATGTTGGCTTAAGTACAGAAAACTACGGAACAAGCTTTTAAACATTTGCTTAAGAATAAGACGTAAGAATAAACTACTTAGGCTACCAAGAAATTTTTATCAATTAAGGCCCAACAATGATTATCAGGTTTGCAAGAAGTCTATTCTTACTTTAGTTGGCCATTAGGCTTTAAAATAAATTTCTCTAGTCACAGCGCTATTATGGCTTCTAAACAAATAAGTAAATACTGGTAAACAAAGAGAGTATTCACAGATATACCTAAATTGGCGCGGCCAGCCAAGAATTCTCAGGCTTATACAAAATGCATGAAGCATGTTGAAATAACTCGACGGCAGCGCGGAATGGTTGGAAATCGAATTTAACGGCGCGTTTTGTAGTGAAGTTGGCTGCAAAAGAACTAGTTTTTATTTTTGTTTTGTTATTGCTATTGTTTACTAGTAATAGTATCATTTTAGCTATTATTTTATTAAACAAGATGATTAACACTAATTTAGAGAATACGCACCGCCGCTTTAACATACATACTGGGCGCTAAAAAACGCTACGCTTGCCGTTCAAGTTTAGGTTGGCTTGTTCATCGATTGAGAGCCAAGTCGTATCATTTATACATCAATATGCGCTTAGTAAGTTCAAACCAACTTGTATAAGCAAGCAAGACTAAACCAAAAATTTTCAAAATTAAAAAAATATATCACATACTAAAAAAATGTTTGTAAACAGTAGAAAAATGCAAGTCTAGGTGGCGTAAATAGAAACAACTCTCTGATATGCATGGTAGAAGCGAAATCAAATAATTTTTGCACACTAACAAAATTATAGAGAGTACAAGGAAACGCCTTCCCGATAGGCTTAGTAAAAGTGAAATCAAATAGCTTGCGCACAATAACAGGATCAAAGAGCATCTGTTTTTCAGGTTAGGGAAGGCTCAAACCGAGTCTAACTTCAATAGGACATTTGCACTGACATTAAGAACTTTAGTCTAAAGGTAAAGCTGACAGCCCCAACCCGAATTAAGGTGCGTCAGGCAAATTTCATACCATGATTAAATAAACCACATGTGACACTATAGTGTTGGAGAGATATAGCTTTTCCCCATTAAATTGAAATTAATCTAAGAGAATCTCCTCTTTAATCCCCAATAACTCACATATATCGTCCATTAAATGTGTATCGAAGCCAGATAAGCCATCTCTTCAGCTCCGTATGTGAAAACACCGTACTAGTCTGTTGGCACGTATAACAATCACTCAGTAATCAATAAAATCACAGTCACAAACCTAGAAATAACTTTCCTATACCCGTTCAATTAGTGAGAGAAGCATTTCCCAAAGTCAAACAACTGTCTCAAAACCCTGACCTCTGGTACCCGATTTGGCTTGTTGAGATTTGAAGATACCACTCCTGGGAGGCTATTCAGCACTACGATGCTAAAGCAGTTGCTAAATCTTTGGGTTTGCTCTTTGCTTTTCACAAGATATTTGTGGGTATAAAACGACAATGACATGGACTTACGCATTACAGAGCAAAAAATAAACTATCAAACACATTAAAGATTCGAGTTGGTACCATTTTTTTTTTCGCATCGCAATAGAAAGTAACCCTCCTGATATTACTAAGCGACATAGCGACCGTTACTAACAAGGAAAACTTTATATTAGAACCAACTCTAGCTAGTTTGTTTGACTACTCTTTACCAATGAAGCTTTTGTGTTTAATGGAATTCATATTAGTAATTTGTCAGTTCAAAATTGACTAACCAGAACAGAAGATGTCGGAAAAGCTATTACATACAGAGACTTATTTAACTTATTAGCCAGTAAGGCGGATGTATGCCAAGTGCCCTTTGTCTCCGTTTAGAGAAGGACACATTTGGAAGGGAAACATTTCGTTTGTAGGTAAATTGCGGGTGGGGAAGAGATCATCATTTTGGTGTTCGGTATTCGAAGACACACCTTGTTTACATATTTATATTTTGTTGAAATTTGCTTTACTTCTCTTTTCTTTCCTTGTTTTGTGTACAAATAAGAACACAACATGTTCGTCTGAGAATTCCAGATGTATTTATATTTTCTAAATATTCCCTCGTCGAAATGGGGACTTTAATACACAAAATTTTACTTCATAATATTTAGTTTTTATTAAGAGATTTTTTTTTTTATTATTAAACAATGTGCGCTTATCTAAATTCATCTCTAAACCATATGCTGCCTTTTTGTTGTTATTTTATAACTGCTGATAACTAAATATTAATTCAATATGTTATCTATCATAAATTTAACTGGAAGCAAATAAAATTTAATAAAAAAATAAAAAAAAAACTTAACTAATACGCAGTTCTAATGAATTTGCCTAAAGCGTTTTTAATACTCGTATACTCGTGTCTTCTGTTTTACGAGTATTAGCCATGCAAGCTAGTGATAAGTGTTTTACAAACAACCGTTTCTGTGTAAGCAGTCATGTACGGACACATGAAAAACTAAATGGAAAATATTTATTGCTATTTAGACAATTTTTTTCTAAATTTTATTATTATTGTTTTATCGGTTGCTAATATTTTTTTACCTACAGGAGATTCCCAAAAAAACAAAAAAAAATTAATAAATTTCTGATATTTTGTAATCTGCACACACACACACATATGGTTGGACTTAAGTAAACACATACGTAAATATGTATTCATGGCAAATATATTAGCGGACTTCACGCTTCAGTGTAAAATCCCTTGTATCGAGTGTAAAAATAAACTAAATGTAAATTTTTTTTTTTAACACACACCAACAAAATACACTATCCTACGATTTTCCAAAGCACTTCAGAAGTACAATATGAAAACCTAATGTAAAGACATTCTACAATTGTTTAAAACAGCTGTCGCTAAATCGTGCCTTTTAGTTTGAGATAAAGTTACCACCACAGTTGCTTTTTTTTTATTAGTTTTCAGAAAAAAGTCGTTCGAGCTTTGTAAAGGGTGTCCCAACAAGAACGCAAGATTTAAATTTTAAATAAATGACTGATGCAGCAATTGAATTGTTTCTCTGGCTGTATGACATATGGCGCCGTCTTGTTGAAACCACAAGCCTTCCACATTCATTTCTTCAATTCTAGGCAAGAAAAAACTGGTTATCATTTCACGATACCGAACACCATTGACTGTTTGCGCTTGACCTGCCTCATTTTCATAAAAAAAAGGTCCAATGATTCCTCCAGCCCAAAAACCACACCACAGTGACACGTTGCTTTTCGTGAATCACTCGAGGATTTTCCTCACCCGAAATGCGACAATTCTGCCTATTGACGAAGCCATCAAGATGGAAATGGGCCTCGTCATTGCAGATGATTTTATCGGCAAAATCAGCATATTCATGTTGTCTCTCCAAATCCCCATTAACGAACTCCCTTCGCTGTCCATGGTCATTTTTTACTAACCTCGTACCTTGTACTAGCAAACAATAACAATTGTTAAAATGTCAAACAATGACACTTCGAATGGCGCCAAATTTAAATCTTCTGTTCTTGTTCGGACACCCTTTAATTAAAATTTTCTGTAAATTTGCATTAATTGTAAAAATACTTCCAAGCGTGCATACAGATGTTGCATCTAAAGTAAATAAATTTTTATTCGTGGTTGCTTTATTAAAGCTCTCCAAAAAGGCCATATTGTGTTTCCACTTGGGGAGATATTAAAAATATTTAATGTTTTCATACGTTTAATACAAATTATTTTATTTACACAATTTTTTTGCATTTTTGCATATAAAATTAAAATGATAAGCAAAAAATAATAATCAGAAATACAATAAATAGATACACAAACTGACCTCAATATTTGTTTGGTGTAAATAGGAAAACACAAACCGAGCACTTACACAGTGCTTACACAGCAATCGCTTAAGAGCTGATATTTTTCTTAATTTTAAAATTCCAAATTTGAGAAAACAATACTTAGAAAAGTACTTAATATAAATAAAAAGTACCATTTTGTTTTAGGTTAGTTTCATAATTATAATAATGAAAAATCATGAAGTACCATTTAAAAAAAGTAGCTACTCTTAAAATAATAAAAAGTACCAATTGGTTTATTTTATAACTTTTTAGTTTAGAACCATTTGCTTTGAGTTTCATAATTTTACATACGTTAAACTTAAAAAACAATAAAAGTATCATTAAAAATATAAAAAGTTTCATTTTGTTTCTTTTAGAATTTTTCACTCTGCTCTGCTTGTTTCAGTGCTATAAAAAATCCATTAAAATTAATATATGTATCATTTTGTTTCTTTTCTGCCTTCGATTTAAGTTTCGTTAATAAACTCAAAAAGTGCCATTAAAACTAAAAAGTACCATATTTTTGATTTGATCTCAGTTTCATAGTTTTAGTTTTATAAACTTGCCAAATCTGTAAAAGTACCATTAAATAAACAAAAATTATCATTTTAGCTTTTTTATAATTTTTCACTCCGCTCAATAACGTTTGAGTTTGGTTTCACAATTTTAAAATTTGTTGAACTAATAAAAATTTTAAAGATACCTGAAAACTCAAAAAATTTTATTTTAAAATTAATTTTAAAAAAGTACTTTTTTACTGTTTTACTTTTCCTTGAATTTTTTTGTTACATTGAATTTTTTTGGACGCTAAAAGTACATTTATGGAAGACGTATTTCTACTTCTACGAATTAAGAGAAAATTGCCAAAATAAATTGAAACGTTTTTTATGAACAGAAGAACACAATTTAGGTTTTACTGCATGAGCATTTACTACATGAGCATTAGCTGCTCATGTATAAGATTATCCTTTTTTTCCTTTTTTTTCCTGACTTCCTAAACCTCGTACTGTACCTCGTGAGCTGGCAAAAAGCTGGTACCTAAATCAAATCACTACTTTTCAAACAGACAAAAACGCTTCATGACAATACTTAAATCATGCAATACTAGTGCTTTCAGATTTCTAACGAAGTGGTTCACTGAGCACTAAAGCCTTAGGTATCATCAGTGTAGCAAAGGTTATACAAGGTGGGCTAAAAGAAATCACCCTATTGGAAGATGCTCTTTTTTTTGCAAATGGCGGCCAATGCCAAATCTGTTTTGACATTTGTGAACTAGACAGATGTAGACTACAAGTGAACAAGCCATAGAGCGATACACTCCCCAAGAACGCGGAATAATCGAAGTGGACGATTTTTTCCACCAAAATCATAATAAGCGACGAGGCTCATTTCCACCTAAAAGGGTACGTGAACAAACAAAACTATCGCTTCTGGGGCCCCGAAAATCCACGAGTGATGCACGAGGAGCCATTGCACCCACTCAAAGTGACGTCATGGTGCGCTGTTCACGCTGGAGGAGTCATCGGGCTGGTCAAACGACAACAGTGGATGGTGCTCGCTATAAAGCCATGTTTACCGAGTTTTTTCTGCTGCAATTGAATGATTTAGGACTGGAGGACATGTGGTTCCAACAGGATGGAGCAGCGGCACACATTTCATTTTCATTTATAATAGAAAAAAAAATTAGAGCCAAACAACATCGGATGATTTCTTTTGGCCCAACTTGTATTAGAAATAGCTAAAAAACCGATGGGTCATGTGCTAACCTATAAATCTGGAGATTGCAGATTCCATTCCTGTCCTGACTGTGGGAATTTTCTTAAGACAAACAACAAAGCTTCGCAGATTTGTATTGGTTATTTAAAAAAATTACCTTACGGTCCCGCAAGGCAAGACTCATTGAAGCTTTTTTATATAATTATTACGAAAACCCAGGATTAAAGTAGTCAACTTATGGGCTGCACAAAGGACTCGCGATGTGAATAAAAATAATGAACCATAAAAAGAAATATTTTGTTTAGTAGACGAACTTACAATGTTTTCATCTGTTGGTATTTAAGTGGCACTTAAACTCTTTCGCAAATACAATAAAGTTTATCTAAATATTAACAAGTCTTTTACCCTTATTTTATATTCACCCACACACACATGAATAGAGAAATAAAATTAATTAATTGAGTACGCAACGGGTGTTGCATACATTAAATAGTCTGCAGTTTTTTTTTTTCCATGAAAATTAAATTTTATTTAAGAAATAAATTTCCTTAACTTGTGACATAAACTGCTGCTCACATTAAACATTTTGCTGCAATAAATTTCTATATGATTTATGCGAAATGAAAAATAAAGTAAAATTGTCATTGACCAACAGAGTACGAGTATAAAAAAAGGAAATATATTTTGCTACATAAAAAATATAAAAATAATACTTGAAGCATCATAAAGCAATGACAAACCACTTAATAGAATTATTTTGAATTTATGTTTCCATTGAATTATAGCAGAAAAGAAATGAAATGAAAAATCATAATGTAAATAATTCTTTATATTTTCGCTCTTTCTCTCTCTCTCTCTCTCTTCTTTCATTTAGATTTTTTCTCCTTTTTTATTTTTATAATTTAAAAAATCAAATTTAAATTTTTATAAAACACACAAAACATGGATGTAAATCTAATAAAAAAGAGCCTTAAATGGTGCTTAAAAATCTTATGATGCGTGCAGGCCGCTTAAAGTATCTTTAACTGTGCTGAAGACATGACACATTTTCAAATATTATTAAGCAAAATTGTACTTATGTTTACTTACAGCTTATCTGAAGAACCTCACATGTTGGATGCAAATTTCTCATAACAGACTACGGACACAGTCAAACATACATTGGAGAGAACTGTTATAGAATAGGTGATCTTAAGATATTTTGCTTAAGGCCAAAATTAATTTTTTAAGTAAGTGATAGCACGGAAAGTTTAGAATTTATTAAGTTTCTTTAAAAAGATTAATTTAGACTAGAAAGGCAACCAAGAACGTAGTTGGGCTTGCTTTTGTAAATGAGGAAATGTTTGGCTCTCATTTCTTTTCTAAATGAAAATGAAATGTTGGAACCACATGTCCTCCAGTCCTAATTCGTTCAATTGCAGCAGAAAAAACTCGGTTAACATGGCCTTTGTTGTTATTTGACCAGCCCGATGACTCCTCCAGCGTGAACAACGCACCATGCAGTGACTTTGAGCGGGTGTAATGGCTCCTCGTGCATCACTCGTGGATTTTAGGTGCCCCAGAAGCGATAGTTTTGTTCGTTCACGTACCCGCTGAGGTGGAAATGAGCCTCGTCGCTCATTATGTTTTTTGTCGAAAAACCGTCGACTTCGGTTATTCCGTTTTCTTGGGGAGTGTATCGCTCCATGGCTTATTCACTTGTTAAAACATTGGCTGCCATTTGCAAAAATAAGAGCATCTTCCAATAGGGTGATTTCTTTTAGCCCAAATTGTGTGAACTGTTATAATTGAAAGTGGTCTAAGTTCACTATTTTTTAAAAATGAGTCAGGGGTAATTCTAGTTAGATGGTGTCCTTATCTTACTAAAATTACCGCTAAAACTAGAATTAACCGAACGTCCCTTAAGATTTCGTTACCAGCTGATCCGTTTTGTTATATGAAAAGTAATGAAAGTGCTTATCGAAAACAAATGTCACGTTGACGGTACGGCAAGTTTTGTATAAAATAGAATCCAGCAACGTTTTTACGGGACATTTATGCACAGCTGAGACAGAGTAGTTTTTTATTGAAAAAAAAAAGCGAAGCGCGTATGAACGAAAATTTAAATAAAAATAACAAAAACCAACTAAAAACTATAATATTTAATAATTAAATACTAGAACAAAAGGTGCGATACAGTTTTTTGTAAAAAAATTTTTTTATTTGTTTTCTTATATGAAAAGCATATGACACGTTTTTAAATGTTCTATAACTACACAAACGTTTTAACGTCAACGGACGTCACCGGACTTTTTCAACAACGTTCAGCTAAACAAGCCTTTACTCGTAATTTTTTTTTAAGTAGACTTATTACACTTTCTAAGCAAGCTGTCTCTAGCAAAAATAAATTTTAAGTTATTAAAATTTAAGAAGCTGTTTAGGTAAATAAATTTGACCGAAATATAAAAAAATCAATAGTGAGTTCAAGAGTCAGTCAGTTGACTCTCAGTTAGTTGATTATTAAATTGCTTGTAGGGTATGAATGTATGTAAGTGTTGATGCTATAGCTTATACAATTTTTAAATTCTATAAAATCTAAAGTAAATATTTACAAAAGCAAACAAAATTTACTCCTTAATAAATTTAAATTTTTTGTTATTGTTTATAAATTGACAAGAACTTAAAGCCTTTAGTAAAACTAAAACAAGCAAAGCAGTCTTAAGGGAGAGTTTAATGAAAAGGATATTTGCCTTGTCAAAAATTTAAAAAATAAAGGGTTTTTCATTTTATGTGTTGTTTTTGTAACACAAACGATCAAATCGTCTAAAAAATTTGTATAACAAACACTCAATATTTTGAGTACTTTTTATATAAAATTTCTAGACGAGTTGATCACTTGCGTTAATTATTAAAAATTTTTTTATTTCATTTCATTTTCATAATTTTTACTTGAGATTTCTCAGACCTCAAGCTATAGACGTACCTGATCAAGAGCCATGTGTACCCAGAGATTAAACTTTTGTTGTTGTAAACATGACAAATAATGTTGAACAAAATTATTATCTATTAACGATTTTCTCGGTTGACTCGGCCCAGTGCCTTAATAAATAAGTCGGTAACCTTAGAGTACAGAGAGCGATGTACCATTTTTTATAGATATTCATTTACAAATTGAATCATTAACAAATCCGATTCAAATAAATAGAGCTTTCCCTAGCATTATTAGCAGAGACGTTAACTAACGCAATAATAAAATATTTCAAAGCATAATTTCAGGCTTAAATTACAAAGGAGCATACATCTCTATGAATAGTAGTGAGTGAAAAATGCCGAAAAGTAGGCCTGAAAATGAGCGTGACTTGTCGAAAAATATATTCCGATCCTACTTATAGTATAGAGATTATATGTGTCAAATTTCAGACTAATCCGTTGGAAAACAAAAGTTTATATAGCGAACAACAAGCAAACAAACGGAAAATGAATTTCATTTATATAAATTAGGGGGTGACTTATGATTGATAACAGGCATCACAATCAAACTCCCTTTGAAAATATTTACTTACAGGGAAGAAAAAGAAATTTTAGAAAGCTTAGCACGATTCTTACAGTTCAGAAAAACAACACCAGAATTCTTTTTTGAAACCTCTTCGCGCTTTTTTAGGGCAAAAAACTAAATTAAGAAAAATGATCCAAATTTTCAAAATACTACAAGAAAGTACACACTTTTTTATTTAAAGTGGGAGTATGCCATTCTCATTTGTATTACGAAAGCTTGAGGAAAATTGTAAGGACTAAAAGTACATGCTTGCTTTGGGATAGTCTGGCATCTCTTAATAAACTTGGAATTCATAATAATCTTTCGGTGTATTTGGTGCCTGGACATAAGAAGCATGCTGGTAGTTAGTGGCTGCTTGGCACGTTCACAGCACTAGAAATCTTGTTTGGAATCTCTTCGGTAGAAAACTAGTTTCTAAATCAAATCACAATTATAAAAATGTTTAGAAAATGGTTGAATAGTCTCAATTAGACCAAAATGCTTTATGAAAAGGCACTAGCACTCAATAAGAATGAGCTCAGACTTCCAAAGAGAACGTTTCCATAGCTCATCGGTTTAAGATATCGCCCGTTTAATACAAGAAATACAGATTCTAAAGCATGACAAAACATCAGAACTTAAGCACAACTTTTTTGACTCCCAAGAAACTAAGTAAGCTCTTACTGAGGACTAAATCACCGAGGCAGAACTATGTGTTCACTTATTAGCTCAAAAGATCTTCTAGATCACTGTAACCAAAATCTAGTATCGATAATGATAATAAAAGAAATATTGGAATCAGCCAATGCAGGTTAGAGCCTGTAGAACCCTAAAATTTGTGCTTTGGATCTCATAAGGCCAGATTTAGGAGAGACTTTTTTACTCTCAGTTAAGTAAGTGAGCTTATACTGAGGATTAAATTTCCGTGGAAGATATGGTTACTTAAAAGATTTAAAAGATCCTCTAAGTGGCCTAGTATTCGTAATGATACTCGTAACCTAAGCTGAGAACTTGTGCTTTGTTACTGCCCTGTTTAAGGTAGCTCAAATGATAGATGTTTTGGTAAATATAATCTTTGTAGTCCAATGATCATACTTTGAATCAGCCACGCTAACTATAATGCCCAATTTTCAATAGAACTAGTTCGATGACTTTTTTTTAAACTAAAATTCTATTTCTCTAAAATTTAATAAACACGCTCAATTTACTCTAAGAATTTTTAATAATAGAGTAAAGCACTGGGAGATTCCAGGAACAATAGCTAGTTTTTTTAAATAAAATTATTTCCTATACAATTTTTTAATGCTAAATCTCAAGTGAGGCCGATATAGATCGAAATTTCAATAAAATTTAAATATAAATTCGACCGATATCGAGTGCTGCAATTTGGCTTTGTCTGTATTGGAGGTCTTAAATATATTCTACAATATAAATAATGATTTCCCATTTAAATTAATTTTTTAAAGTGCTTTATTACAAAAAACTGTTTAATAAATTTCCAAAATTACCGTATTCCTTTTCAGCTTATAAGGCTGTTCGAAAATGTTACACTAACGATACACAGTTGTTCCAGGTGTTCAAACAAGTGCTGTGTGTGAGGAATAAAAAAAAATTTTTCGAATTCAGTGTCTATTCATTTTCAATCGGCTCAAAATCGATCTAATTATAAATAAATGTCTCAAGGAAAATTTTGTTTTCCAGAAAAAACAACTCAAGTCGAAAAATGTTAAATGAAAAAGAGAGAGAGAAAAAGCACAAAATGGAAAATTGAAAAAAATGAAGTTTTATTTACTACTGGGATGAATATTTTGTAAGTGTTGGTTGGTTCGCTTGATTTCGTTTTGAACCACCTAATCGCCACGACTATTTAGCCGTAAAGTGACCTAGATCCATTTTCTAAGGAAACATGACTTCTTATGTGTTGTTACATGGCAGCAGAAATTGACTTGAGGTGGTATGAGTCTTAGGAACTTACGAGCAAAATACCCGTGATTTTAGCCAGTCATGCACGCGCACACTTACAATTTGCTAATAGTGTTCTGTAGAAAGTCATGTGTTTGTTAATGAGATAGCATCCAGACTACTCGTGTTTAGTTTATCATCAGTAAATCTAATTTACATTTCTATCGACAAAAAGTTGTTTCTCTTAGTTTAACTACGTGTATTGTTCGATGTTATCAAATAACGTTTAATTTTCCAACAGCTGGCAAAATACACACGCTTAGCAAATGGATAACGTTGCCCAACAAATTCATAAATTGTATATTTTCAAATGATAACAAAGCAAATAATAATTAATATTTCTTATTACAATTTGTACGCTTGCAAATAATTGAAATGTGTCACATATGCCTAAGCAATATATCCTTCAGGTTGCGTTGCTATCATGAGCCATAAATAAAAAATGTCATAAATATTCGCGATAGAGAAGATAATAAAAGAAGGATTATTTAATACTAAAAACGAGTGCTAGAACAACACATAACAACCATTAAATGGAAATACGCACTTGGCAACATATAAACCAGCAAGTCTTGCATTCAATGAAATGTTTCTATTAATTAAAACGAAACGAAGAAACGAACTGTTTGCGGTATTTTGTTAGGGTTTTCTTGTTAGTTTATTATTATTACCAATACTAGTTTTTATATAGCATGAGTCAGATCATGTTTTAACTCCATATGTTTCGAATTCCGGTTTTGAGAAAGCCGGGGAGTTAGGAAAAGCTATTCTACTATTCTGAGAATGCGTCATGCTAACTATAGCATTGGCTGATCCCAATATTTTTGTTATATCCTAAAGGACATTTTATCCATATAAGTGCTCATTTATGATAGGTTCATTTCTCAGAGATATAGATCTTGTAAGAGTGAACTGATTTTTTTGGCACGGATTTCCTTAACAAAAATTTTTTTAAGGGATTCGAAAAATTTTTTTTATTCCTCACACACAGCACTTGTTTGAACACCTGGAACAACTGTGTATCGTTAGTGTAACATTTTCGAACAGCCTTATAAGCTGAAAAGGAATACGGTAATTTTGGAAATTTATTAAACAGTTTTTTGTAATAAAGCACTTTAAAAAATTAATTTAAATGGGAAATCATTATTTATATTGTAGAATATATTTAAGACCTCCAATACAGACAAAGCCAAATTGCAGCACTCGATATCGGTCGAATTTATATTTAAATTTTATTGAAATTTCGATCTATATCGGCCTCACTTGAGATTTAGCATTAAAAAATTGTATAGGAAATAATTTTATTTAAAAAAACTAGCTATTGTTCCTGGAATCTCCCAGTGCTTTACTCTATTATTAAAAATTCTTAGAGTAAATTGAGCGTGTTTATTAAATTTTAGAGAAATAGAATTTTAGTTTAAAAAAAAGTCATCGAACTAGTTCTATTGAAAATTGGGCATTATAGTTAGCGTGGCTGATTCAAAGTATGATCATTGGACTACAAAGATTATATTTACCAAAACATCTATAAAGAACAAACAAACACACAGAAAATTAATTTCATTTACAAAGAAGATGTTTGTTTTTATGTCAAGGATATAAAAAAAATCATAGTTAATTACCCAAGTAGTATCTTTAGTTTAATTTACGAGTATCTACTAATCATACGCTACCCTTATCAAAATATGTTCTCTTCATTAGAATCTTCTTTATGCCTTAAGAAAAATATGAAAGCAAAAATTAGCTGAACTACGCATAATATTTATTTCTTATCGTACTTTTGAACCCCCTCAACGAGTGGCTTTAAGCACCCCAATAAAGGAAGCAACAGATCGAAATCTTCATTCATTCCCGACCCAATTACAATCTACTTCACAACTTCAGTTGTGTGACCTAATCAAAAAATTAATTGTGATAACCAAATTTCTTAATTGTTACAATAAAAAATCTATGTTACAACTCGAAATATTTTTAAGACAACTAAATTTTAGGTTATATTATGAATTTCTGGTTGCTGCAACAGAAAAATTCAACCATAATAACTGAATTTTTAATTAGAAAGAAATTTAATTCCCACAACCGAAATTTTTTTTCTGTGTATAGTGAAATATTTCATTAATTCAATAAAATATAAATTAATTTAATGAAATTATTTCAATACTACATACAAATTAATTCATTCACACAAAGAAAAAAGATGATATGGTCTCCTCAAACATAGTTTATTCTCCTCAAAAATATTATGGTTAATTTGAAACATCTAAGCATTATTGTAATCACGATAAACATATTTCTAGTTATTTTTAACCATATTATTTATGTTTAGCGTCTTAGATCAACCATATAATTATCATATTATGTTTAATAAAATTTTACTTGAAACCATAAATATGTTCATAGCAAACATAATAATCAGAAAAATATGGTTGAATGTGAATTATTTTCTATTTTGTTTCTTTCACAACCATATAAATAAAGTGAGTATAAAACAAAAACTTAATCGTTCAAACTCAACTGAGCTTTGTGGCAGAAGTGTTTAAGTGGCGAGTTAATGCTTCTTAATAAATAAATACTCCCAAGTTCGAATAAAATTGAAAAGAAAAAACTCAAAAACTCTGTATAATGTAATAAATAATAAATCAATAGAATAAAAAAAAATTATTTTAAAAAAATTTTATATAAAAAATGCAGGTATGTAAAAAATTAAAAAAAAATTATTTATAAAAATTGGATAAAAAATTAAAAAAATTTATTTTTAGCCCTGACCGGGGATTGAACCGATATTTTTAATATGTATGGTTAGATGCAATCATAAATCTAGTTATACTAAGTTTCCACCAGAATATGGTTGCCTCAACAATATTTTTTTCTTTTCCTGCATAATTTATGAAATATTTCATTAAATCAATAAAATTTTTATTATTCCAAATAAAAAACAAAAACAAGAAAACATTTCCATGACTACACCTTAAGACAAATCTGTGATTAACTTTTTATAACTAACACAGTTGCAAAATACGTTTGCTTAAATTCCTCTTCACATTCACGTAAAGTGTAAACGTCAATTTATTCTTTTTTTTTTTTTTTTTTTGTATCGACTTGGTTGAGGCTTTTGATAATGATAATGTGAAAACGTTTGTGTCTATTAAACGTGTAAATAAACACTTTATAAACAACCACAAGTTTGTTTATTGTTTATATTTTATATTTATAGTTTTCCATCCCACACATGTACACTCCTTCATTTCATATACCACCTTTAAAAATGTATCTCATATCACACTCTTTCAACGCTACAACAAATACTTATTTTATTGGTTGTGATGTTTTGACTCTAGGATGTGTTTCGGTAAGTTTATTTTATAACTTTATGACTTTATATGTTATAAATGTTGTTGTAGCATTTTGTTTTATTTTTTTTTTTTTTTTTTTTTCATTTTTCATTTATAAACCTTGGCCTGTTCAGTCAATGATTGTCTTTTTATAGCAACACAAGGATGCAAAACTCAAAGGGAGAAGAAGCGATAAAATGTATTTGTCATAATTTATTTTTAAAGGAAACTAAATATGTACACAAAAACAACAACAAATTTACCACAATGTGTTTATTTTATTTTTTTTATTCTTGGTTTGTTTTACATAAATTTATATTAATTAAATTAAAATTCCGTTTTTATATAAATAATAGTTTTTAAATACAGACATTATTTTGATATAAAAAAAAAAACTTGTTATTACAGTAGAGGACAAAACAGTTTAATATCAAACGTTTTTTGTAAGGCTTGCTCTTACACAGAGAAGACAGTTACTTTCTCAACGATAAAATAATTCGATTTCATTTAGTTTATTCCTAATGCCAGTACCATAGTCGATTTTATGATAAACTAGACTGTATTGCCACATATCAAGACGTCACTGATAATCAAGCTTATTTTATTTGTCATTAAAGTGGCTAGTTTTTTCAGCAAAATATTTTTATTAAAAAAATAGAAGAATTCGATTTTCCCAATTGAAATATTAACTGGCAACAAATTAATTTCTCCCAACCGAAGTTCTTTTCTAGGGAAGTTTAAATTTAAATTTAATTAATTTTTAAATCAATTCGCCGTTATAAGAAACAAAGTCTTCAAAAGCAAAGCTGAAATCAAAACTGAAAGGCTAATTTCTGCAATTAATTGGAACAAAAATATGTAGTTTAAAGAAAAGCAAGTCTCATATCACCCCATTAGAGAATAATCTTTGGTAAGGATGATGTCAGACTCTGGCAGTAATTAACAGTAATTGATATATAAAATATAAAATATTTTCTTATCATATATTTACAATACAAAATATTTAGGAAAAAGAAAAGTTCTATCAGATATCTTATTAGAAAAAAAGTAAAACCTGCGCTGATGCTACCAGTATTTTTAAATAGAACCCTCTAAAAAGCAACACACAGAAAACAACTTCTTTAATGAGAACTAAATTTATTTGCAATCAAAAATTCAGTTGTGGTAATTAAATATTTTAATTATAGCAACCATAGTTCGACTGGAGCAGTTAAATTTTTTTTTTAATACTTTGAGCCATTAATCCGATTTTGTATTAGACTTCCACCAATGAATTTAGGATTGGTAAGAAAATTTAGTTTTATTTAATGTTCCCATAACACAAGCAATCAACCCGTGTGTAAACTACTAAAAAATTTAATTTTTCTTAAAAATTGTCCAAAGGAAATGATGTCTTACGTTATTGGTAACTTGTAATAAATAATCAGCTTTTGGCTATTTTGGTCTGTATCTAATGTAAAATATATATTTATCAAATCCTGTCATTTAATTGAGTTGAAAAATTTATTTAGCTGTTAACCGGTAGATTACATCGTAAACAAACTTTCTGTTGTTAGTATAGCTTTTGATAACGAACAATAACATTAAATATCATAAGCTATGCTATAAATTGATGCTGCTTATTAGGAATTTCAGTTTCAATTCAACTTGAATTTAGATCACTGTTCTTAATATCAATTCAATTACTTATTTAACAATTATAAGAAAAGTGCAAATAAAGGGTTTATGAGTAAGACTACAATTTTAAAATTTAGCTCAATATTTTTTTGTGGAAATGGCAGCTCTGAAATTTGGCAGTTGTCACTTCTGTTTATTCCAATTATTAAAAATGGAGGGCTTTACGAAAAAAACTTATTACATAAATTTGGAAAATTATCGCTCTCAAGAAGAATTTTCAGCCGATAAAGTGCACCTATTTAGTGTGTCAACTAATCACAGAGTGGTCAAGTTGAAAACATTGCTGCTGTAAACCCGAAAACATCAATACGGAATCGTTCTCAACAACTTCAAATTTCACGAAGCACTATGCAGCGAATTTCGAAAAAAGAGCTGTACCTTCGAGAGTACAAAATTCAGTTTACTTAGGAGCTGAAACCAGCAGACTAGGGAAAGCGGTGGCAATTAGTTCAATGGATAATAGTGAAGTGAAATCATTACCAAGTGACATATTAAAAAACTACCGCTTCGCTTGGCGGAAAAAGATATCAGAAAAATTACAACAAAAAATTGATAGTACAAAAAATTATTCAATTAGTGGTAACACTTATTAAATGCATCGGTGGTAACACTAAGAAAGATTGAATTTAATAAAAGCTGGGTATTGTGATGAGAGTTCAAAAATTCTCGTATTCTATTTCTGTTGATACTTAAATTAAATACTCAGCGTTAACAATCCCATAGTTGGTGACACAGATGGTAATTTGCTGCGACGAAGCTCATTTTCATATGAATGACTTTGTGAGTACATAAAATTGTCGAATTTTTGAGGCTTAGAAAATGCATTCATAACCAGCAATTTTATGGTGTGAATTTTGCTCTGTGAAAAAATCATGAAAAGAGTCCTGGTTGTCATTTGACGGATATTTCATTCCATAATTTATTGGAATATGATTTCTTTATAATTCAATATAAAAAAAATCACAACTCTCTCAACAAGTACATGTTTTTCTTTTTATATAAAATTTATTTGATCTTGAGATCATTTTCATTAATTAGTTTTTTTTTTTACATAAAATGCAAATAAGAAGATCAAATAATTACGATATTATGAATGAAGTACATGTTTTTATTTTTAAATAAAAAATGCACTCTTACAGACACACCTTTTAGCAGTACTCGCATGTACTAAAGGGTCCGCCATCGAACTTTTTTTTTCAACTAGTGCTTATTTCGTGAATGGTAACACTTAGCTCATGTCTGATTTGACAGATAATTAATTTTATTCTTCCGCTGAAAGAATATGGTTGTGTTTTCGCTTCGCTAAGTGGGCCTGCGATCGACTTACAGAACATGCCGATTTTGCCAAAAAAAAATCATCTTTTCAGATGAAGCTCATTTTGATCTTGGCGGGTATGTAAACAAGCAAAATTGTCACATTTGGGGCACAGAAAGCCCGCACGCATATATTGAAAAGCCGACGCCCTCAAAACGAGTCAGTGTTTGGTGCGGATTTTGGTCCAGAGGCATAATTGGGCCATGTTTCTTCGAAAATAAGCAAGGAGTAGTCGTTAGTCAATGGCGATCGTTATCGGGCCATGTTGAACGAATTTTTCTTCACAAAAATTGAAAAGGAGGATATTGGCAACATTTGGTTTCAACAGGACGGCGCTACGTGCCACACAGCCGAAGCTACACTCCATGTTTTTATAGCATTTTCCAAAAAAAAAAAAAAAGTTATTTGGCGGACCCTATATACATATAAGCTGAAAATAAAGATAAATTAAAACAAAAAAAAATTTTTTATGTTGAATAAATATAATTTAATGATTTCTCTAGAAACTACAGAACGTATTTTATATATTTTGTTTCAAATATATAAATTTTTATTTCAAAATAAAAGTTTTTTTAAAAAAAATTATGTGTTTTGTTTTAAACAGAAATTATTTGTTTATACGAGTACATTTCATTTGCCATTTTTGAAGCGAATTAAATTGTAGAAATTTTAGAAAATAAATGCTGCGCGTTTAATGCTTGTGTACTTTAAGAAAATTTCTTCTAAATGGGGTTTTCTTTATGACAAAATTTATACAACAACTCAAATGGGATAGTCTTAAAGTGGATTGAAATTAAGTACATGATGTTTAAAGGAGTAACAAAAGAATGAAACTTTGTAAATTAATTCAGCGAATTAATTCCTTCTGGCTCTAAAATTCATAATTCAAATTATTCTTCTAAGAAATTAAGCATTTGCATTCTAAAAATATCAAAAAAGAAACAAAAATTTATCGCTAAATTTTTTAAGAAGAATAAAGGCTTATATAGCTAAACGTTGTTGAAAACGTCCCGCGACGCCCCTTGACTCTAAAACGTTTGTGTAGCTATAGAACATTTAAAATCGCGCCCTATGCCTTTGACGTAAGAAAACAAATAAATATAAAAAAAAATTTCTTTTTATCAAAAATTAAAGCATCAGCAATGAATATGGAAGAGTTAGTTGCTTATTGGTTTAAACTTTTTAAATTTAACAAAATATTAATCTTTATTTGTGCTTTATTCTAGAATTGTGTTGGATTATTTGATATTCTCATGAGTTATTGATTTTGGTCATTTTCAATCTATATGAAAAACGACATTATTTTCTTTATTTTTTGATATTTCATATTTTTTTGTATAAAAATTATAATTAAGTAAATTTTGAATTTTAAACTGTAGCTTTGTAACTTTTTCTATCTTTTTTTCGGCGTGATTTAGCCTTTTCTAGGCTATAAAACAAGCAGCAGACTGGCTGTGGTATCATGGAGTATTTGGCAGGAATGTTCGCATTTATACCGACAGTCGGACTGCAATCAGGTCCTTAGCGGGTCTATTCGACATCCCAACTGGTCCAAAAATGCCGCACATCCTTAAATAGAATGGCAGAGCATTCGGTGATCACCCTCATTTGGGTGAGAGGACATGGGACTTCAATGGGAAACTGCAGGTCGGAAGGGTCTAGGCTGCCAGAGCAAGATGCCAATGCGGCCTGTGGCATCCCTCTATCGGTCTGTAAAAAGAAGATCGAAAGCATATTCTTGCGAAAGGCACAGTCCAGATGGAGAGACGAAGGGACGTGTAATACGGCGAGGATGATCTGGCCTAGGCTGGATAACAGTCGCAGTAGGGATTTGTTGGGGCTCCAAAGAGCCCGACTGAGAAATGTGGTGGCTGTAGTAACGGGACACTGCAACTTTGGCAACCATGCTAGAGGAATGGGTTTGCGTTTTTATGACTACTGTAGAAGTTGTCAGGACGAGGAGGAGGAGAAGACTGTGGAACACCTTCTCTGCCAGTGTCCGGCCCTGGAAGAGCGGCGCATGATCCACTTCGGTGAGCGACGCCTGCAGGGTCTCACTGCGCTGTCGAATGCAAGTGTCGACACGCTTTATGGCTTCATTAGAAGCAGTGGTTGGTTTGTGTGACGGACTCACTCACTTCTTTCTTTCTTTCTGTCTCTATCTTCTTTCCTCCCCTTCACTCTGCTTTCACTATCTCTATACAGGTATCACAAAGGGACCACGGCAGAGGACCCAAGTGAGCCCAGCTCTGTTTTATTTCTTTCGGGCGACCTGTTAACCTAACCTAACCTAACCTAGCCTTTTCTAGTGTTTTTTTTTTTTTGTTTAAAGAAATATGGTTTATTTTTTTAAAGTCCAGGCAACGCTAATTGCAAGAAACGTATGCTGCGAATTTCAAATTTTAACCGTTTAGCCAATGATTCAGTAACAGTCCGCTTTTGTGTATATAGAAATAGATTTACGATATTTTGGGTGAGAGACTGATAGATAGATAGTTTTTTTTTCTTTCTTTCTTTGACTTTACAAAATACATACCTTTTGTTGTTGTCACTTTGAAGCATAATCCAACACTAAATTATATTCCCAAAAGCAGAGCGATAGAAATGCTACACACATATTTATTATTTCGTTAATTTAAACACAAAGAAAACCAGTCAAACCAACAAAATAGGAAAAAGGAAAAATTATGGGCTGCATTGCATGAGTGTCTGGAACTAGACAAAATTAATTTTTATTTGGTTAAAATGTTTTTTTTTTAACTCATGTATTTTTTAGATTTTTTGTTTTTTTTTTAATTTTTGTGTATATTTTTAAATGATTTTTTTTTAATTTAAATAATTTCTATTTATAGATAAATTTATTTATATTGCTGAATATATTATTTATTTCCATTTACACCAATTCTCTAACAATCGATTTGTATTTTAGTTACGAGTATTTTATTTTATGCCTACACGTGTTTTCAGATTTTTGTCATTTAAATTCAAATGTTTACAATTTGAATTTCATTATAAATTTTTTTCAATTTTGTGTTACACACATTTTTTTTAATTTTTTTTTATTTATTTATTTTATAAAATAATTAAATTCAAGCACAGTTTTTTTAGTTTAAAACAAATTTAGACACAATTAGTATAAAAAAAAAAAAGTTTAAATAAACATGTCACAAATTTAAAACCAAAAGTTTATTATTTATGCTGTTGAAAGTTTGCTTGGCCCTCGTATTTCACTATAATTTCAAATAACGAATTATTTATAATTTTATTTTTTTGTTTAACCGCTTCAAGTAATTTTTTTTTTTAATTTAATTAAAATGTTGAAAAAAAAACTTGTACAGACAACGTAAGTATTTTAAAAAAATTGTTATTTCACTCTAATTAAAAAGTAGTATTCCGTTAAAGAGGTTCGTTGTCATGCCCGGTTTAAAACATAATGATTGTGCCATTCTTTACTCACAACTAGATATTCAATGTTTGAAGCCTGCAGCTACTTGTTTTACAATTTTTTCCTTTAATACGAGTATTAGATAGAGAGTTTATATTTGCTGTACAATAAAGCATCCAACCAACAAACATGTTAACAACGCACAGACCACAATATCCGTTAGAAAGTTATGTCTCTACACATACATACTGGTACAACCGCAACAACACTTGACGATAACGCAAAATACTTACATACTCTTGATTCGTTTCTATACAAGAACTAAATGAAAGCACGAGTATGTGTGTAATAGAAAATATCTCTAGGGATGTTTGAACGTTAAGCAAAACTTTCATTCATTCGCGTCTGTATCATCATTTTTACTCATTCATTCATGCATCCACAACAAACAAGATGTTAAAATAGAGAAAATAGCGAGGGGATTTTTTAGCTGAGGAATAGAAATAAAGGGAAATAAAAGTGTGATAACATTTTAATTAAATATTTTAAATTAACAAAATTTTAAACTAAACTAAAGAATTGATTATATTAATTACATTTGTAATCGATTCAATTAAATATATATTTTATTGATTCAGTTGAATGGTCGTTTTTATTAAAATCTAGTTTACGAAAACAGATACAAATTATTTGATAAAACTTTCAGTTTAATTAATTAAACTTTTTAATATGGAAAAACGCAATATTTACTGTACGTAAAGGGTTTGTAATTTCCACACCCTTTAAACTATATATATATACATACATATTATTATTTATTATTTGATATTAGAAATTAATTCTAAGATAAAATTTTTTAATGGGTGACTATGACCATTTTCCTATAGCTAAGCATGCTACCCAGCAACCTACATATTTTTTATTCTTATAAATAACGGAATCGCTTAAGTGATGTCCGTTTGTTTGTCTATCTGTCTGTCTGTGTAGTCATTGAAATCAACTTTCTGAAGTCCCTAGGCAAAGTACAGAAAAGCTTAGCATACCAATTTGTCAGTTGTTGCTGTCTTTCAATTGCTATTGAAATTCAGCCAGATTAGTTCATAAATGGCGAAGCTATAAGTGAAAGAATGCGACTATCTCCATTTATTTAACATTTTTCTGAGTGTGTTTTTGTACTTAGTATGTATGCAGTTGTATCATCAATGATAGTCCTAATGTTTTTGCACAATATCAAAACAATCGATATACAAATGGCCAAGAAAAATCAAAAATTCCACAGAAATTTTAGATTTTTCTTAATTTCTGTAAAATGTTATTTCTCTGATATGTGTGTACTAGGGCAGTGCACAAGCATGCTGGAAAGAGTTTGCAAACATTTTTTATTATAAAATATTACACATGTTTGTAGTGATTTGTGGCTTTCAAGAATGCTTGCGCAGAGCTCTAGTGCATACACACTTCTATTAAAGAAAGTAAGCCAACATGTGCGAACTATTGTTAAATTTTATATAAAAAAAATTTTTTTATAACTTCTACGATATTTCTGAAGCCACTGAGGGCATTTAAAAACATAAAGTAGGACCTTACTTGCTAACATAAATTACATGTCATTTCAGTGAAAAAAAATATTTATTTTATTTATGTCACTTTAAAAAAATGTATTTTAGTCAATATCAGACGCTACTCTGAATGAAATGGTCCATATAGGTATGCTATCCCCTTCAGTACTTATTGTACTGAATAAATAACTCATGAGAATATCATGAGTAAAAGAATAAATTTTAAAACCAACACAATTTCTGGAATTAAGCACAAATAAAGATTAATATTTTGTTAAGCTTTTAAATTCCAAATAGAAATTATTACATATTATTATTTAATATTAATCAAGCTTAAGATCTCAAAAAAATTTTCCAATATTTCGACTTTCTTTTGAAAGTCTGCTGAAGAAGAAGTCTTGGAAAATTTAAATAAAAACAATTTTTTGAGATCTTAAGCTTGATTAATATTAAATAATAATAAATTTATAAAATCAAATAATTTACTAAAATTATTAAATATCTTTTTTTATTTTTATTAATTTTTTTTTAATATGTTAAGAATATATAAAGACTAAAAATATGAATATTTGACTATTTTTTGTATAAATTTTATTATTATATTAAGTTAAACTGATTTATTCAATATTTAAGAATATTTTTAATTATTTATGAGTGCAGACATTTTAATGTTTACACAAAAAAGGAGGAGGCCAAAGCAGATTTTTTTGTATTTAGATGTCGTTAATTTAAATTTATTTAACTGCAATTAATTATTTATTTTATGATTACGAAAAACAAAAATTAAAAAAAAAATATTTTAGGTCATATTTCCATCTCATTGTATAACTTTTTTATTATAAATTTTTTTAATTCTTTTTTAAGAAGAACTAGCGAATTTAAAAATATGATTATTTGGCAACTACAGTATAAGAGAAAGGCAAGATTTCGCCATGTGTATGATTTTTCTTTAGATGATGTAGATTGTCCACTGTTTGAAGAGAAAAATAATACATTTCTCTCTCTCTCTTTCTCTCTCCCTCTCTCTCTCTCTTGCCCCTTTCTCTTTCTCTCTCTCTCTCTCTCTCTCTCTCTCTTTCTCTCTCTCTCTCTCTTATTTAGCTGTAAATTATTTGCCTATAGAAACACATGGCGTGACGTCAATTGTGCTACAAATTCATAAAATTTCAATTTTATGTAAGGAATGGCATATTTATGTATATCATTCTTGACAGTGTTTTATAAGACTGTCCACTGGCACCTTTAACCTGCGCTATTTCTGATTAGTGAGTATTTTAATGTTTAGAATGGTTCTCATTTGAATAAAAAGTACCATTTCCTAAATTTAAATTTTAAAACCATTTCTGATTATTGCACAAGCAGAAATGCACAATCCCATAAAAGAGCTTTCCGATTTTAAAGAGAGCTAAAATGAGAGTAAAAGTATTTATAATTTGTATATGAAGAATTTGTTTTTGGTGCAAGCTTTAACTATAGCAATAACAAAACAGTATTTAAAATGGCTGTATGAATTTGTTTGTATGTATGGGTTTCTGTGAGTGTGTATGCAAACATCATTTCGAGGTAAAACATTTGTGTATGCGTAAAAGCCGGAAATCGAAAACCTGTTGCATGGTTCTATCTTTATTACGTTTTCTTTCTCTCTTATTTTTTTTTTTTTGTTGTTTTTATTTAAATGAAGGTTAATGCCAATGCTACTTTACTTACATATACATACATATGTGCGTAAACATGTGTGTGCATTAAAATAAAAGGTGTTTTTTAAAGATTCACAATTTTAAGTTTAAATAAATTATAGAGAAACATCCCTAAAATCAATGGCCCAATATGATGGCCAAAAAAAATAAGTTTTTAATAAAAACTTATTTTTTAATTCAACTTATTTTATATTTACATAATTAAATTATCCCAGTGCCCTAGAGCCTTTGTAGGGATTTTATAGATTTAAAATCGTTAAAAGAAAAATTAACAACTTTAGTGGGATTATGAATGGGGGACTTATTGAAAAGATTATTTTATATAAAATTGGACTTAATGGTTTTTTTATTTATTTTAAAAAACCATATGTACCGTTACACAAAAGATGTTTTGTACAGACCCAGAGTTTAGGCAGGAATTGAACCTGCAAGCACCAGATTGTGAGATTAGTACAGTATCCTCCGTTCACTGGGAGGCATCTAGCTTCATGGCTTAACAGCGTTTTGTTTATCTCCTCTTTGACGTAATTAATGGCATATGCTATGATCGCTTGCTTTTTAAAATTTTCTATTCTCGCCCTTGACACTCAAGTTTTTTTTTACTGCTTTTTTAAATCCGCCTTTTTTTCTTGCTATTGATGCTTCTTTTTCAAATTTAAACGAAATATATACTTTTATTAATGACTAAAACGAATACCCTTTAAAACTCCAATACAAACGTATTCCTATTCCTAAACATATAAACAACACTCTAATACACATTTAAACAAAAGACTTAATGATAACAACAAGTGAAATTTAATTAATTACACAAACATTATGGGAATTTAATTGCGTTGCGTTAAGACAAATTGTAATTAAGAAATTAAACACAGTTTAATGCTTGTGTGGCAATGACTTTACTATTCAAGATCATAGTAATGTAAAGCACTAAAGAATATTTTGTAGACTCAATATAAAAAAGCTTTAATTTAAATTGAAATATTAAAATATCAATTTTATAAGTAGATGTAGCTGCTTTAGAGGGCAGCTAGATAGTAACAAATAACTTTATTTTCTAAAAGGAAGATATTGGAATAAGAGGAAGGAGGGGGTAATTTTTGTTGCTTACACAGCTTTTTCTTAAAAAAAAATATTTTTTTTTTTGAAGCAGCTAATTATCGTTTAGATACAAAAGCAAATACAAAATCCATCTTGGAACTACAAGCAGGATTTGAATGCTGCATTGCAAAAGTTCTGATAATTCCATTAATTGAATCCAAAAAAAAATTTTAGTTTCTAATAAAAGCTTTTTTCATTCGATTTTGAATAATTTGGTCTAAAATTTATAGAGTGCATCACGCCGCATACTTGCTTTTTCAGTACGTACTCGTACATATCAATCATACGCGCAGTAGCCCAGCAGATACAAAAATTTAATATTTTTTAATAAACACAATGATAAATCATTAATAACATTTAAAGAAAATTTTATTAAATGTATTTATATTTCATTTATAGCAAGTTTAAGTCAGTTGTGTCGAGTCTTATATACCCTACACTGTGTTAGCGAAATATAAATATTTTTCACTTTCCACATTGTTCTAAAATATAAAAAACATACAAAAATTTAAGTGAGTAAAGATAAATATGTCGAGTTAAATATGTTTTAATGTAACCTTTGAAGTTTTAATATTAATATTTATAATTTTCCTGACGAAGCTTTCCACAGGAAGGCGAAATATTGAAAATAATAAATAATTCTTATAAAAAGACTAAACCTCAATAATAATTAATTATATATATAAAATCAATAGTCTAAATAAATAATTATATAAATTTCTAAATATGTTTTCAGTATTAATGGTATATTTATAAAATACGTTTTACGTCAGATTATTTTTAAATTTTTTTTTTTTTTCAAATTTCCATATACCCATGTGCTGTTAATGACTTCCGGACGAACCATAGAAGATTACGGAATGCGCCACATATCATTCTAAAGGAGAGGTCGTCTAGATTTGTATTCTAACACCCAAATAATCAGAAATTATTTTGGACTATTTTTAAAATTTTTTGGAAATTTCCATATACCCCAGTGCTATTGCTTTGAGGCTTTTTACCATTTTCCACTTTGGCGAGGAATTTATTCTGTAGGCTCTAAACTTTCAGGAAGTGTGTTGACATTTTTGGAAAACTTCGTAGTTTTTATTTTATGATTCAAAACGGAAACTGCCAAAATCCTTGAGAACAACAGTACTGGAGTATATGAAAATGTTAAAAAAAAATTGTAAATAACTCAAAGTAGTTTCTGAGTATTTATGTGATAGATTACAAATCTAGACAGATATAGCAACATTAAACAGATTTTAATATTTTGCTAATAGTGTCACTTTGCTGGTATTTTTTATGGCAAAATTAGTTCAATTAAAGAAAATTGTGAAAGAGTAAAATATTGTTTATTGAAAATGAAGGCATTTCTTCATTCTAACAAGACTTTTCCTTATAATTTTTTCCTTTTTCCTATTTTCTTTTTTCTTATTTTATTTAATTATTTGAAATACTTTTATAATTCAGAACAAAATATGTTCAACTATTCAAAACGACCCTACCATTAATTTTTTTTTTTTAATGAAATAAATATTATAGCAGTTTTTTTCAAAACCTCAGCAGAAATGATATAAAACTCTACGTTGAGCTGCTCATGGGCTACTGTAAGCTTAATTATCACATGAGTAGAATATGTGTGGTGCAGAACTATTCCTATCATTTCTGTCGAGAAAGATAGAAAATGTGCGAATGCCCAGCGAAGCATGATGAACTGTTTAAGCTGTTGAGCATTGGTCCCAGGCGATCTAGTCACCATACGAGATTTGTAAGGTGTCTCGCATTGTATTTAGTTAGAAACTTGGCTGAACAATAGAACTTAAAGGTCGCGGTGGGTTTATAGCCCTTGATAATAATAATAACTGTACCAGTTTTGTGGTATGTTATGTGGTGCGTGCATGCTGCTGACGTGTATGGGCTGCTATAGTGAGTTTCCCTCTTCTTACATGTTTATGTATTTATTGTCAATTTGTTTTTTTTTTTTCTTTTTTTGTCTACTGCTTATAAATTAATTTTCAAATGTCAACTAGAAATTATGCTTTTAATGCCATCATTCACCGTTTCTGCCTGGCAACAAACCTAAAAATAAAATGTGTTTGCTAGTCTTAATACTAGTGCATGCAACAATGAAAATGCCACCAAACAATCCACTAAACTTAACAAATTTATTATTATTTGAGTGTTTGTAATTTAACTTAATTAGAATAAAGTGTATCCAGTGTCTGTCCATATTAGACCAACATAGAAATAAGGAAAGGAATCATTTAAATTGGAGCAGAAAAATGAAAAAAGTTAATTGCTGTGCTAAATTTGTGGTTCCTTTTTTTTTTTTTTTTTCTTTTTTTGTGGGGTGCGTAAAAGTTATTATTAAAATTTGGATAAAAAAGCAGTTTTCTGTATGCGTGGTCGTAGTGAATCCAAATTACGGCACTCAATATCGATAGAAACTTCAAAATTTCAATTTAAATTTTTTAAGCAAAATTTAATGCTTAATTCCAATTTATGTTGGTGTGCAAAATGCATTATTTTCCATGATGTTCTCTTGGAAAACTTTAAAAAAAAAATAATTAAAATGGCTATTTTGTTAAGCTTGAGGTCTAATTTTTCAAAAATTAATTTTTATATCGATATTTCGCTCCAATTTTTGTGGCTTCTTCGGGATATAATTAATTTTTTTATAGCGAAATATCGATATAAAAATAAATTTTTGAAAAATAAGACCTCAAGCTTAACAAAATAGCCATTTTAATTAAAAAGAAAAAGGTCAAATAAAACTAACTAATAAAAAATATAATTTTTTGTTTAGTTTTCATTAAATTTTTTAATTGTATTTGCATTAGTTTTTGGACCCCGTTTGACATACTCGTAACCAAATTTATTTTAAAATAGTTTCGATTTTATTTAATTTTTTTTTTTTACTCATATTCAACGTCTGGGGAGCATAATTCCATAATACGTTGCTTTAAAAAACCTCTTTCACCTGATTCAGCTTTTAAGCGACCGCTTTAATATCACTATTCATTTAACCTTGCAACCTTGAAATTTTTGTTAGAACAATGTTTTAAGCAGTTCACAAATTCTTGCCTAATGCTGACAGTCCTTAACACATTTGCCTTTGAGTGTCTTGTGTGCATTTGGTTTAGAAAAAACTCCAAGTATTAATTAATTAAATGATTCTTTTTTCTATTTTGTAAGAACACGCGTCTTTTTTTCGTCTTGTGGCTTTTAATTCTATCCCATCAAATTGTTTTTTTTTTTTTTTGTCAGAATTCTTAATGATACAAAATTGTAGTTGATGTGATAATAATTTTTATTCTAAGTATTTAAATTTAATTTTTTTTTAATTTAGCATTTTAATAATTTTATTAAATTATTCGATCTTATAAATTTATTATTAGTAAATATTATTTAAGCTTAAGATCTCAATGAAAATTGTTTTTATTTTAATTTTACAATATTTTGACTTTCTTTTGAAGGTCCTCTTCAAGGAAATTAATATTATAATAATAAATTTGCCTGAAGAAGACCTTCCAAAGAAAGCCGAAATATTGGAAAATTAAAATAAAAACAATTTTCATTGAGATTTTAAGCTTAAATAATATTTAGAATTTTAGTTTAAAAATAATAATTATAAGCTAAAAGAAATTCTTGGAACACCCTGTAGGAAATGTTGCACCAAAACCTATGCCATGACTTGTTAAAAATATATTTCGGCTAAAAGAAAATTTATCACTTAATTATTTAGTACCAAGTGCCAGTTATATAATAGAAATACTGGTTCAATATTAACTAATTATATATCAACTTTGTTTAGATGGCTCACAATCACATATTTAACAGAGTAGTAATTGGCTCCCTCCCACAACCTCAAAATATTAAAGTCAGCTCTAGTCAATTACATAAAAAGGACAGTCCACTGACATAATCTATGAATATTTCAAATTAATTTGCTGTTTGCTTTTGTTTTGCAAAGCATGGCTCTGATATTTGGTGTATATAGTCTATATTAAAGGGCTGCACAAGCATACTTGAAAGTTACATAACACTACAATCATGTGTAATATTTTATAATACCAAGTTCTTGTAAGCCATTTCAAATATGCTTGTGCAGCCCTTTAGTCTATAGACTACAATACAAGAAAGATCGTTAGGTGTGTGAGTTTTAGCTGGCCATGCCCATTTTTTAACAACAAAAACTATCTTTTCTGGTCACAACAAACAACTTAGGTTGTGAAACCTAAATTTGTTTTCAATAAAAAAAAAATAAAAAATTCGGTTGTTATAAAAAAAATTTTAGTTGAAGCAACCAAAATTCAATACTATAGCCTAAAAATTTTTTTTAGTAAAAATACAAGGTGAGCAAAAAGAAGTCATCCGATGTTTTTTGGCTCTCATTTTTTTTTTATAAATGAAAAGGAAATGTGTGCCGTTGCTTCGTCCTGTTAGAACAACATGTCCTCCAGCAGAAAAAACTTGGCCCTATAGCGCGCACCGTCAACTGTTGTGGTTTGACCAGCCCGATGACTCTTCCAGCGTGAACAGCACCCCATGTAGTCACTTCGAGCGGGTGTAATGGCTCCTCGTGCACACCTTGTACTTCTAATTGAAACGGTATGTTTATTAAGCTTGAGGTCGTATTATATTAATTTATTTTTATATCGATATTTTGTTCCAACTTTGCGTAACTTCTTTATTTTTATTATTATTCAATATGAAAATTCAATTCTTTACAATTTTTTAATAATAAATTCAAATTACATTATTGATATTAAATCCGATATAATTATAATAAACTAGCCGTTTCAATTAAAAAGAAAAGAGTGCAATGAACTTACAAATAAAAAAAATATTTCCAGTTTTTAAACGGATTTTCTATTATCACAGCTGAATTTTTGCTTGAAAACAAATTTAGTTCTCACAACCGAAGTTGTTTTCTCAGAGTAAATGACATATATAATACACCAAGTCTCTTCGTTTTTGACAAACGGGAAATATTTTTAAGTACAAGCATGCAGATGACTTCACTTTACATATTAATAAACTCTATGCCAGTGAACTGGTTTTATGCCGCCTCTGCAGTCGTATTCTTAAACTGAATTCACCCACTCGTTTGGGAGAAAATTTTTTCGTACACTTTTTTTTATATATGTACGAGTATGTAGTTTAAGATTTTTGTTTGTGAAATATATAAAAAATCTTGCAAAAAGAAAATTTCTCCGGAACGAGTATGGTGAATTCAAATGCTTTTTCGGTTATTGAAAAAAAAAGAAAAAATTATTTTTTGTTTTTTAAAAATTTAAGATCCCTGACTCAATAACCCACCTCAAAAATTAAATTCATTATAAATATAACTGAACTTATTAATAACTTAAATATGCGTGCGGGTATTTCTTTGTTGAAAATGTCTTTTAACTAAAATTCGCACACACGTTATGGGTGAGAAGACAAAAAGAGACAAATTCTTGGAATAGCAACAAAGCTAAAACACGCGATAACGTTAACTTTCATGAATGAATATTCAGTAATTTTAATTCGTCTACATAATTGCAGTGGATTTCTAATTAAATTAGATAGGCAACTCAAAACAAGTTAGAAAAGAGCCCACTAGGACTCTTTATTATACCTGTAAGCGGCGTAAGGCAATAAGGAAGAGATGAGTGTAGAGAGTAGAGAAGACATAAAAGCTTCAATTGCTAAGTACTTAATTTTCTCTGTGATTGGATGCTTGCGACGTTGTCAACTAACATTTTCTACGCCGACAATTTGCGAACCCTTTTAGTTTTAAGGCTTTCTTTGGTGCTTTTTTCAACTAGTTAATGCCACTAAATTTGTGTGTAACTTGCTCAAACAAAAAAGGGGATGATAATAAGCAAAACAAGCATATGAATTTTTTAATTGTTGCTTCAAAATAATTTTTGATTGAATTGTAACTGATTACACTGTACAGCAAAATCAAACTGGTGGAGGCGTTTTGAAAATTTACCTCTGTAAATATCTCAAAATGAGACTTAAAGCTTCCCCTCTTTTTTCAAATAAGTCAAAACTTATCGCATGCCAAAATTTAACTATTTTTTTAATTCACTTTATTAAAGATATTACTTTTCTATTACAGCTGATCACTAATAATTATCTATCTATTATAATACTATATAAAAGATTTGTTTTAATATTATCATAGAATGATATTGTTTATAAATAAATTATAATTTATTAAAATTACTCAAATTATTTTATTTAAATTTTTCATATTAATGTACTCGTATGAATGTGGCTACTATATGCTGCCGCAACAAACAGTATAGCGCAATAATTATTAATTAAATTGTAATTATCTAATTGTTTATTAAAAGAATTTGTGCTTTTTACAAAAGAATTATAAATTATTTTGTTAGCAAAGATGGCGTAAGAGGCTATCATATTTTTGTTTATCCTTTTTTTTACTTACTTTCTGCGTATAGATTTCAAATGCTGTTGTAGTTGCTCACAACGTTGACATTCTTTTGTTAGCTGCTTAACAGCGGCTGCATATTGTCGCTGCAATTCCAAGAGACCCTGTAATTCTTCATTAAGCATATCACGTCGCCTTTTTTCATCATTGTATTTAGTTTTGACTTTTTGTTCTGTTTGCTTGACCCCATTAATAATTTGCTCAAATTGTTGTATAAACTCTTCACGACCATGCGTTGTCATCATGCCTTCATTGTAAGCTTCACATATAGAATTCAGCAACGACAACTCTTTTTCCATATAACGTTTTTGATCATTTAAAGTATTAAAAAGAGTATAATATTGTTTAGTTTCTAAATGCTTTGAACTCACTGGAACCAGAAAAAGAAATTAAATTGTTATTAAAATTTTAAATAAGTTTATATTTTCTTAAAAATCAGTAGCCTTACTTTCATTATATAGTTCATGGAAACGTCTTTGATACTGAGCCAGTTCCGTACGATCTGGTGTATTATCCAATTGTCGTTGTATGGCCATTATGCCTCTATTACGTTTAGCCAAATGTAGTTTAAGTAATTGTATGCGTTCTTTTTCTTTTGATAAAGCTTTTTCTCGTTCCTCAGGATCCTGGGCATTAAATGTCTCTAGCTCTCTACATTTCGAGAGGAGTAATAAATTAATTTTATTTTCTTCATATGAAAAAAAACTTACTCTATTTGTTGCTGTAGATCTGCTAAATCCTTGCGACATTGCTCTTTAAATTCAGATTCTTCTTTTTTTAATTCATCATGCAGTTTGAGAAGACGTTCTACTTTTTCCAAGAGACTTGAAAAACAAAACAAAAATTTTTTAACTAATTTTAATATGATAATTTAATGTACCTTGGATCCACATTTGCCTTCATTTTTTCATAATCCTCTATTTCATTTGTTAATTGCTCATGTGTCGCCTTTTGTTTTTCATATAGTTCTTTTTCTTGCTGCAACAAATCTAATACTTCTTTAGTTTCATTCTGGTTACGTTCCAATTTTCGTTGTAATAACAGTTTTGCTGCTTCAAGAGTTTTTATTTGATTTTGTTCAGTCAATTCCTTAGCATCAGTTTCCATTTCCATTACAAATTCTTGATAATGTTGTTTTAAAGCCAAACGTGTAGCATTATCAAGCTTCTGAGGTGATCCCACGTTAATCTAATTTGAAACATTTAAGAAACATACAATATTATATTGAATATAAAATAAATAGTTTTTGTTTACCTCATTGGCAACAATAAGATTTTTAAGTAAATTTTGAACATCAAGCTGCAAACATAAAATATTGGTAACGAAGCATTAAAAAATAAAAATCGCTTTAAAAATTATACACATAAATTTAAAATGCATAAAAAGATATAAAAAATACTGTTAAGCATAATTTTAAATAAGCTTCATTAACCTACTTCAGTGACGACATCTTCTTTTAAAGATTCGTCTGTGGTTTCAACATCTTGTCCACTACAAGATGCTGTCAATAGATCGCCATACTCCAACAAAGTCATATGAACTCTTGTCTTTTCATCATCATCCGTTAAATCTTTACGCTGATATTGCCGAACGGGATTATAAAGTTCCTTTTAAAATACAAAAAAAAAAACAAAAAAAAAAGGTTAAAAGCGAATTAGATCGAAATATTGTAAACTTACTTGTATCTTTTTAATATGGATGGAAGCATTCCGCATTTTTTCTAAATTTTGTTTATCACTTTTATACTGATAGTTATTATGAAATTGACCAATTGCAAACCGTTTTAAGCGCAAATTTCGTTCTGCTCTATTTTCAACCTTAAATGTGCAATAAAAAGCATATATATTTTAATATAATTTAAAGCAATTTTTTTTGCGTGTTATTGACTTTACCGATTTCTTAACCAACCATTGTATGACCGGATGTATACTTAAAAATTCCAAGCCTTGTATTTGATGTGGCTCTATGCGAAAAGGACATTTCATTTGCGGCAAGACAGCAACAATTTTCTCAACTAAGGCACTTGAAAACAAAAATTATAATTTTTTAATTGATAACAGTTCGGTTGTATATTGGAAGCTATGGAACTTTAAATATATGAATGTATGTATACAGTAAATAGTAAATTTTAGTCACATTTTTTGTCCAATTGTAAGATTTTCATGAAATAACAAATCAACATCCACATCATAGTCGCAACATTCTAAGCACCACGTCATGCCACCAACAACCTTATCAAAAGGCGATAATCCTTTAATACATGCCCGATAATAACCGGCCTTTATTAGCATATCAAATGTCTCCTGCTCCTTGGCCGTAGCATCAACATCCTCTCTTCTTTCTACCTAATGTAATAAAACAAATAAACAATTTTAATTTATATTTTTATAAGTTTAGAAATTCAATAACTCACTTGCACTTCACGCCCCTCAGCATCGTATCGTGTGGCCAATTTTACATTGGACTTTATATGTTTCGAAAATATTTCCTTATTCGCCATATAGTAAAGCAATAGGATTTATATTCTCAAATGCAACTAAATAATTGAATTTTCTAAAAAAATTTCACTATTTTGGTTTCTCAAATTTTTCTATTTTTACTCTTCTTTCTTTTTCATGTTTTTATAAAGTGGTCAGCTGTTTTTTGTTGATATCGCTGTAAATTTGTTGTTGCTTATACCGGTGAAAAGTGCTGCCATGTACTTTAAATAAGGATAAAACGCTCACCCAAGAGATCGTCAATAAAGGATATGAACTTTATCATAGATTTTGTTTTCATCAACTCAAATCTTTGCATTCTCATACAGTAAACTCAGGAACTGCTTGCTATTTGGAACTGTAATTAATTTAATACAAAAAAAAAGTTTCTTTAGAAACAGGCTATTAAATGTTGGTAACATAAATTTGTCGTATTGACAACATATACTTGTGTGTGAAATATTTGATCGGGTAACACTGCGATAGCGTCTTTTTGTGTGTAAAAACGTGTTGGTCTCAATTTAAAATAATTTGTCATTTTATTTTATAACAATTAATTAACTAACATATAAATAACAATGCCTTATATATGTCTAATACAAGAAGGCAATTGTAATTTGCCCAATCAAATTGAAAAAGCTCAGCAAAACAATTACTCCGTTATAGCCGTTCCTTTGAATATCATCAGCATGCCAATGGAATTTCAGCGTACTCCTATGAAGGATAAACAAACGGATTTCACATATTCGGATCTAGTGCTAACAGCAGATCAATGGAATTGCAAAATCATTACTACACTATCGGACACTATAGACTGCGATTCAGAAGATGACGAAGTTCGTAAAAATTCCATTGAAATTTTAAAAAGAGATATTTCCTGGGCTGAGCACCTTCAATATGGCGGCTACTCTATGATAAGGCTGAATAAAGCAAATAATTTTAATTTAACCACAATATTGACAAATAATTTAAAGGGTAAGTTCTTTGAGTTTCAATCTGTCATGAAAGTACCTAATTAAATGCGCTCTCATTTACCACTTTGAAGGCATTATGCTCATACAAGTTCCTCTATACAATAGAGCTGTTGCTCAATCTAGCATTCGGCGTGATTTATCTGAAGATGAAGTTCTAGAATTAGAAGCGGAAGACACTTGGCATTGGTGGAACCGTTTTCGTAGAGCAGCTGATTTTAATTCGAAAGTTAAAGTTGTACTTGAATTGAACGAGGGAGAACGTCCCGCTAAAAATGTTATTTGTCGCTGGCTGGGGGAACCTCTTGAAGCTATTATTTTACCCTCCACTATGTTTATAAAAAATCGCCATAACTATCCTGTTCTTCCAAAGGTTTGGCAAGAAGTCCTGAAACTATTTATACAGGCTCACGTCAATATAATGGTATCCACAGATATGGAGGACACTAGCTTGAAGTTGTACACTGATTATTTAATTAACTTTCGTGAAACTTTTAAAGATTGTCACAGTTTGCAAAGGTACAACGATAATAATTTTTAAAAACTATTTATATTTTGCTTTTTTTTAATAAAAATTAATTTTTAGCTATGAAGATGTTTTGGAAATTCCTTTGCAACCTCTATACGATAACTTAGATTGTTACACTTATGAAATTTTTGAAAAAGATCCAGTTAAATATAAACTTTACCAGGATGCCATTGAATCAGCTTTAAAAGATCGAGTTGGGGAAGATGAACTGGATGAAAAATTAGTAAGTTTACTTATTTGCATATCTGATATACTGTACAACATGATAAAGTGCCATTTATTTATTTTGATATACAATAAATCTATTTTAATTCTCGTACAGACTGTTATTATGGTGTTAGGCGCAGGTCGTGGTCCTTTAGTCAGATCTGCTTTAAATGCAGCCCAAAATACAAATCGTAAAGTAAGAGTTTATATTATAGAAAAAAATCCTAATGCCATTAGAACTCTTACAGCTATAGCAAAAAAATTATGGCACAACAAAGGTACTTTTTGTGACTTACTTTTAAATACATATAAATCACTTTGTTTTCTTTTAGATGTGCATATATTCTCCAAAGATATGCGTGAATTTTCTCCGCCCGAAAAGGCGGATATTTTAGTTTCTGAACTGTTGGGTTCTTTTGGTGACAATGAACTTTCACCAGAGTGCTTAGATTGTGCACAAAAGCTATTAAAAGCTGATGGCATAAGTATACCTTGTAAGTCTGTATCATATATAAACCCCATTATGTCCGCCAAAATCTACAACGCTGTGCGTCAAGTAGTGCGTCATGAAGCCTTTGCACGTGAAAAGCAAGCCACTTATCATACACATGCCGAGAGTGGTTTCGTGGTATTACTTAAAAATATATATAATATCGATAAGACTAAGGCGTTATTTGAATTTGTGCACCCAAATCGTGATGCTGTTATTGACAATAGTCGTTATAAGGTATTGAAATTTAAAGCAGATTTAGATTGTGTTTTGACTGGTATAGGTGGATATTTTGAGTGTGTACTCTATAATGATATAATAATGAGTATTAATCCACCAACTCATACAATAGGAATGCCATCCTGGTTTCCAATGTACTTCCCATTTTCGGTAAGTTTAAAAAAAGGTTTTTTTTTATGATATAAACTTTTGTGTGTATGTTAAACTATTTAGGAACCTATGGATGTTAAAAAAGGTCAAACTATTGAAATACATTTTTGGCGTTGTGTTTCAAAGCAGAAAATTTGGTATGAGTGGTGTTTAGCCTCCCCTTTTACTACACATATACATAATTTGGGTGGACGTTCTAGCCCAATTTATTGCACATAGACAAGCTAAGATTAATTTAATCAAATGGTATTTACTTTAAAGCTTTATAGTATTTAGTTCTTGTGCTTTTAACTGTCAAATGGCAAATCTTTTTATATCATATTTACATACATATCGCTTATTTACTAGAAGACTGTCATAACTTAATTTGTTCACCATACTGTTTAAAAATACTGACTGTTTTATTTTTTAAATTTTGCCGTGTTAAAGGGTAAATAGAAAAATATATATTTTGTTTAAATTAACGTTTTTTTAGTTCAGACGGTTCAGAAGTAATTCAGCAGTATGTATGTATGTAGTTGTTTTGATTATAGAAGGCTGTTAACTTTATATATATTCAGCTTCTACTTTATAGAAATAAATATAAGTTATTTTTATTAAAACGTGCATTCTAAAATTATTTTTAAGAATTATGTTGTAAAAAAAATTAAACAAAAATTTTGACGCATGAAATATTATACATAAAATAATATAATATAACAGAAACTGACAAAAAATCTTAATAAGATTTCTAATAATTTTATTACATTATTCGATCTTATAAATTTATTATTATTTAATATTAATCAAGCTTAAGATCTTAAAAAATTGTTTTTATTTAAATTTTCCGATATTTCGACTTTCTTTTGAAAAAACAAATTATGGTATTATTAATATTTTTCATATATTAATTTTATTTTAATTATTATTCTAATTTTTATGATTATTAATATTAATTGTTGTATATAATTAATTTTTTTTTGATCTTTAAATTACCCGTTAAACAAAAACCGAAAGGGGACCCCTTTAAGGAATTATTTGGCTCGGAATATCCATAACGCCATAACAAATAATAATTAAAATTAAATCAATAAAGTAATTATGAGTTATCAATAAATAGTTTCTGGATCATATAAAAAAAATTTAATTATTTATTTATTTATTTATTTATTATGAAAATAAAATTTGTTTATGTTGATTGAAAAATGAATCGAATAAATGTTGTTTGAAGTATATATAATTAAATGTTTCGTAGTGTATTAAAATAGGAACAGGAAACAAATATTTATATAGTTTTAATTTTTCAAATTTAATAATTTTGACATATAAAATTTTATTTTAATATAAAAATAAATTTCCCTGAAGAAGACCTTCAAAAGAAAGTCGAAATATCGGAAAATTTAAATAAAAACAATTTTTTAAGATCTTAAGCTTGATTAATATTAAATAATAACTAATAAGATTTCATTAAAAAAAAGTCTGCATATATTTAAAGCACTGAAATAATTTTCAAATTAAATGCCAAACACAAATTTTACCTTAATTTTATTATTGTTAACTCTTATCAAGGATCGAAATTTCGGTATTATTGGACCTCTTCTGAAAATCCTTTCATCCCTATTCTGTGTTTCAATCCGCATCAAATTTTCTTCGTTTGGCACTTTTAGTTCGGGATATAAAAAGATCGTTTAGAAAGATAATCAATAAGTAATTAAAATCCATTCAGAATTAGAAAAACCTCTATATTTTATAGATCAAATTAATAAAACAAACACTTCAGTGACAAAGTGTTTTGCACTTCAGTAAAAATTAGAACCACTGGAACATAGAACAACCAGTACACAAAGACACCAGCACAAAACTGAACATAACAAGCAACACGACAGCAGAACTTTATAAAAGGCCTGATTATGAGTGTTGTTGTCGTGGCGAAAACAGTGATATGTGGTAACGCTGGCCATATGTTTTATATGGGCTTGTCCTGAATTCGGCTACGACAACGACAGGCTGAAAATTTTGCTGTATTCACACATATGTATGTATGTGTTTATATGTGTACTTGCACAGCTATATGCTATTTTTTTATACGAAGGGAGCAATAGACCTTATTATGAATGTCGTTGTCGTGACGAAATCAGTAATATCTGGCAACGCCCCACATATAATTTATATTAGCTTGTCGTAAATTAGACTACGACAGCGACATTCGTAATTATTCCTAATATGTGTGGATGTATGTATATACATGTATGTATAATCCCTTTGCTCTAGTGTACATACTATGCATAGTTTAATTTGACGTCACAGCTTCAAAACAAAGTTTTGTTTTGAATTTCTATTGTTATACAAAACACAAATACTGTTAGAACTGTAAAAAAAATTAAAACGCGTCACTGTTTGTCCTGTAGCGTAATTTTTGCATTGACCTTTTTGGTCTACTGTAAAAACGATACTAGAAACTGTGCTTTGTTCTACTATCCAGTAGTGTTACGTGTATTCCAATAGGCTTCCGCAGCCCTTTAGTACATGCATCCACATACATTTCCTTAAGTGCCTGATAGACACATCAAACTTCAACATCTATCAATGCATTAGTTTTTTTTTAATTGAAGTCACATGTTCACAAATATTGTGTGTGAGTTTGACGAAAATCAAAACTAGTTTAATTATTTTGTGAATATGCACACAAATACAAGCTTTAGTCAATCCAAGTATGCACACACACATTAGGCACATGTATAGTTTAAATATTTTTAACTGGATGTACATGTTGCTCATAGCCGATATTTAAAATTCCAGGACTAAATAACAAGTAATTTAATTACTCTACGTTAGTGTTCCTTAAAAATGTACTCTTTAATTTCATTTTTGTAAAAGCAAAGGGCATTCTACTGTAATATAGAAGAGAAATATAATATTCCCTCAGTACTTATTTCATAGAATAAAGGAAATAATAAATTAAAAAAAAGTCAGTATTATTGGAATTGGCACCAAAAATATTAATATTTTTTTTAAAAAGCTAATTTTACTCGCTGTTTTTCTTAAACATAAATGAACTAGTAAGAAATTTTCATTTCATCATGAACACGTTTAAAGCTTTCGTTTATGAATTTTTAACAAAAAAATTGTTTTTTTGTTTCGTAAGGTAGTATCAAGGCATATTTATGTATAAGGTAAAAGCAATCCTAAAGCTTGGTATTTTTTTTTTTTTTTTTGTCAAAGATTTTTGCTTTACCCAACAAAGCGTGTAGCAATTAACCCGTTTCGTCCTACTGTTGCCATATGGCAACACTCTCTGTATGAGAAGTTACTCAGCATTTCCTCAGCGTGGGTAACGGTAAATATTAATGAGCGAATATTTTAGAATGTTTACATATGTTTTTACTATTCTAAAGTAAAAGAAAGTCAGTTTCGTTAGAGGCATCTTGTTGATAAGCTGTAATTTGGAAGTGTAAAAAAATAAGTTCAAAAAATTTGCAAATATGGATTTCATGAAAAAGTAATTGTTTATATTTTTCAGAACTTCTTATATTTTTCTAAGTAATTTGAATAATTAATTTTGTTAGAAGTGTATTTTTGTTCTTGAGTAAAAATTATATATATTAAATGTTGGCATCATATATATATTGAAGTGTTTTGTTACACGTTGCCATATGGCAACGGCAGGCACTACATGGTGTTTCTTATTTGCATAGTGAATAAACAGATATATTAGTTTTTTTTTGTAATTTGTTTGAAATTTTTCAGAAAGTTAACATTATCCGAAGCCTTAGACTTCCTGGAACAGCTTGATAGCGAAACTGAGGAAGAAGTAACAAAGATTTTTATTGAACCAGCTGAAAATGAAGGCTATATAAGCGGTGAAGATGATGCTACGGAAGAAGAAGGCGGTATCCCGGATAATGTTTGTCCTTCTCAGCTGAAATCTAATTGCGAAATAGTTTTTAGAGGTGGACAGCGTTTAGGTTCTAATGATGACTTTGTCGAAAATGATAACAACAACAACAGTCAAACAACATCTGACTGTTGACAGTCCAAAGAACTGTCCAATAGTCAAAAAGAAAGAGATAAAGAAGAAAGAAGTGAGGGGCTTCTGTGACTATGCTGTAGCAAAAGAAGCTGAAATAAACTTGACGCAATGGTTGGATAATTCCGTTGTTCTGCTTGCATCTTCTGCATTTGGTGCCACTTCATTTTCAAAAATATCTCGATACTCGATAGAAGAAAAAAAGAAAGTAAGCATTCAAAGACCATGCGCTGCAGCAGAATATAGCAAGTACATGGGTGGAGTTGATCGACTAGACCAAAATGTCAATTGCTATCGCATTGGATACCGTGGAAAAAAATGGTGGAGTTCCATATTTACATGGTTGTTAGACGTATGTGTTCAAAATGCTTGGCAACTTCAAAGAATAGAGAAGAGTAAAATGAGTCAGCTTGAATTTAAAAGAGAGGTTGCCGTTTACTACTGTAGGCACTACGGAGAACCAAGAAAACAAAGTGGAGTGGTTTCTTCGCGCAAACGCCGTTGCGATGAAGATTCTACAGAAGATGCTCTTCGCTATGATGGTAAAGATCATCTTGTTATACCAATAATTAAGAAACGCCGTTGCGCTGGAAGACCATTGGACGAACAGCCTGTAGAAAGTACGACATTGGTCTTTGCATTAAATGTTTTGCTGATTATCACACAAGATCCTAGATATTTTAAGATAAATGTATTTATAACATTTAGTTACTGAAATAGAAAAGAAATATTTATTTTATTTTGTTATTTTTGTTTTTTAATAAAATATATCAGCTAAAAATATAATTTCTTTTTTTTTATTTTGTAAGCTGAGATAGTGCCTAGCGTTGCCATATGGCAACAGTCCTTCCTGGCTCCTGAAGGATCAGAATGAAAAAAATTATAATGACGAAAGTTTCGTATCATAAGTAAGATTGAAACTTCATAATTTCTTTTTTAAATTTCGTATGAAAGTATTCTCGGACATAGAGGGTTAAACTGCAATATAACTTAAGAATATTACAAATTCTGAAGGTAATTGTTATTATTTTTTTATGAAATTTAAATATATTTCTGTAATATATAAATAAAATTTATTTAAAATTTTGCTTAAGGCAAAAGTAAATATTTTTCTTAAGTGATTTCGCTTGCTAAGTGTGTTTATATTTCTTTTCACTGCTGCAGGCACATAATTCTGCTTGTAGATGCATATAATTCTGACATCTCAAAATTTTGGGCCAGCATTTGGAAGTTTTTTTTTTTTTAAATCACCTTTATGAGTCCTATTCGGGCACTTATGATTAAAAGTATTTTATGAGTGCGCATATGGAAGATAGAAAAAACGTGCTTGGTCACAAACAGATCTTGCATGCGTTTGAAATGTGATAATTTTTTTTGCTTATGATCATATTATGGGCAGATGGATGACTAAAACGATAAAAAAAAGGAATCATAAATCAGTTTCAGCCGACAAAAGTACCCTACAATAACAGTGACACTCATTTGATCTGTCATTTAACTGGCAGTGTTGATAGAAATAGAATGTTTCTATCAAGTTCTTAAGGGCATTGTGAAAAATGTGATACAGTCTAGTCTCCTATAACACGGTGTTTTTTAATTAAAAATGTTTGATGATTAAAAATGTTGTTTTTTTTCTGCAAGTGTCATCCGAAAGACTGTTTTATTACCACAATAAAAGAAATTTATATATCTAATATGTACATACTTCCCATATTATTAATCGATAAAAAAAAACAAATTTTTACTAAAAATAAATGTAAGCAAAATATTTCTGTGAGATTCCATATCACACGGTACGAATTCATTATATTTATTATAATGCGTGGTTTCCAAGGAACGCATATCCGATTTTGAATTAATTCGAAGTTTTTCATATAACGCGGGATGTACAATCGTTTTATATTAGACTGGATTAGAACCTGTTGTGTACGTGTGATTTTGTATCTCACTCTTACACATACGAGTAGATCAAATGATGTAAAATTATTAGTGAATGAAATGAGTAAGTTTTAGTTTCTTTCCATCACACATTTCTGATTGGGTATCTTTTTATGATCAGAAAATGAGAGCAAATTCTGATATTTAATTTGATTGCAAATCTCAAAAAATACTGGCTGGCAAGCAAATTAATTTGTTTTTGTATTTTTGCAGTTACCTTATAAACGAATGTGCCTTGGTAGTACTAAAACAAAAAATCTAATTTATAAATTGTAAAATAATATTTTTTTTCCATTTGCAAATCACACGTAACACTTAAGGTTTATATCCCATATATAATTAATAGGAAGAACGACTGCTAAACAATTATACAAAAGCTGTAGAATTAAAAAAAAAATATCTGTTTGATTTACGTGACGGCAATTATTTAGAATTTCAAGATTTTTAAGACATTGATATAATTTGACTATTCTAGTTTAGTTTTCGTCAAAGATTTATACAACTTTAATTTCGTATATTACACAAGTGAAATAAAACATTTATTTATATTTTGTATTTTTTAATTGATTTTCTTTATTTTTTTTTTATCAATTAGATTTTAAGTTCCTCTCTTATTAACTTTTCTATTTGTTTTTTTTTATACTTAAGTATGTATATTGAAAGAATTTTTTTTTTAATTTATTGAATATTGATTTTAAGGTTTTGTTTCTAAATATATTTTGCTTAGTGTAAAATAAGCAGTTTTTGTATTTTTATTTTATTTTTAATAATTAATTATTTGCATTTAAGTAGGGTAGCAGAATTACATACATACATGGTATTATAAATGTAAATTTATTATCAATAAACATATTTATATTATTTTTTATTATATGTATATTAATTTTTGTTTATTATTCACAAATAAAGCGCTATCTCAAATTTTTTGTTTTTAATTAAATTTCAAATACCAAACACTGTGCTGCCGTTTCATTTTCTTTCGATTTCAAGATTTCTTTTTATTTGAAAAATTAAATAGGGAAACATAATGTAAATGCTGCTCAAAATATTTTCTACCACTAAATTTTTGTTTTTGTTTTTGTTTACTAATAAGTAATTTTTTAAATTTGCATTTCTATATAGGTATAATAATAAAAATTAAAACGTTTTTTATTTCTATATACTTATATTATACAATATCAATTTATTCTCATTAACTTGTGTATTGTTATATTATTATTTTTAAAATATATTTACTGTAATTTTATAAAATATAAGGGTTTCAGTTTTGTAAAATTGTAATTGCAAATTTAATAATTTGTTTAAAAAGATGTTTAATAGCTTGTGTAAATTTTTTTTATTATGATTTTTATATTTAACAGGAAACGATTTAAGTCTGACACCAAAATGCCTCATTCAATATCGCACAAGTTGTAACGTACATTTTAAATTATTTTTTACAAAAAGACAAAAAATTTTATATATTTTGTGTAACTTCATAAAAGAAAATATTTCTTTATTTAAATGAGTTTAAAACTGAAACCTTATTAATATGATATTTGGATAATTAATGAAAATATTGATGCAAATAACTTAACACATAACAAGTAGTACTACAATATTATAATTTCACAGAAAGTGATTAAACGGAAAGTAACAAGATCTAAGTTTTTTTAGAAAACAAAAACAATGTACTAAAATTTGTTTTTTTTTTTTCAATACAAATATTTGAAAGAAGCTAATGTTTTCATTTACTTGACTAGTTAATAATTTAAATTTTTTTATGCAACTTATGAGCTGAGAGAAACATTTCGTATCTTTTTTTTTAGTTAAAATAAAACTATTTTGGTTCTGATAATATTAAACATTTTCAGTTATTAGTCGTTCATATTACGAAATGTAGTTTTTATTATTAAATTCATTAAAATCCTAGTCTCACATATCTGTACAAAACATTTTTCACATCATTTTGATTTCGAAAGAAATAAACTATTAGTGAGAATTTTAAGAACCGATTCCGTTGAATTTTAATAAATCATTTTACTATACTTTTCTATAAATTATGTATCTAATGCCTCCAGAAAATAGTTTTCAGCAGGTAAATGCACAAAACCCCTGGCTCACTATCTTACAAAGTTTTAGAATTCATAATAATGTCTAACAAAATTAAAAAAAAAAATACTTGAACGATTGCTGAATATTTAAAAAAAAAAGTTTTATGAATATTATTTTTTTATATAATTTATTAACAATAGAATATTTTTTGTCTAACTTTTTATTAACTTGAAAAAATTTTTTATTATAATATTTTTAAAGGATCACAAAATTCAAAAACAAAGATTTAAATCATAGTGTAATTAGATCAAGTGGAAGCAAGTCTACATGTGTTTTTTGTTTAAATTTGTGTTTTATTAGACTTGAATAACAAAATATTTTTATTTTGCTTTGTTTGTTTGCGAAATATTATTATGCTATGTTTTCTTTCTTCATTTTGACATTCCCTATCTAATTTTACACTAACAAAATATATGGTGAGTCTACTTTGTATAATTATACTATGATTTGAATTTTATCGGTTTCTGATTTAATTTTCATATCATTCCGAAACAATTTTTATAAAATTTGAAATGCTTTACAATTTTAATTAATTTACTAAATATTTATCCCCTTATCCAAAAAAATTAACGCAGACTTTAAAGTCAACGTTATCGAAATTTTTCATAAATTTTACTTTAAAGTCTACGTCAACTTTTTTTAGACAAGAATATATATCTCCCAAAAAGCAAAATCATATAATAAAAACACTCAAAATCTATATGCATATCGTTGGCAGAACTTAACTGTAATTGTATAAAATTTAGAATTAATGCCGCTAAATGCTTCACAATTCAATTCAGTTGAGTTGAAATTGATACAACTGAGTTGTAATTTTTGTATGTGTTTGTCAAACGCACTAACAAAATTGTAAATGAAAAATTTCAACTAAAGTACAGTTGAGTTCTAGACAGTAATAGGGGCATAATTTTGCTTTCCAATTACAGTTTTACAATTTAAAAACTACCTGCTTTGTATGGCAGAAAATGTTTAAAATTTTTTTTTCAAATATTTTTATATATGTATGTATAAACTAAGGTATAGACATGCATATTTACCATTTATTTTATTTTTGTATTTGTATGAAGAAAAAGGCACAGTTTATTAGTTCATTTTTAATAGACTAAAACTTACTAAAAGCTTATAAAAATAGAAAAAACACTTTATATTTTACAGTTAATAAAATACAAGGTTTTTGTTAAAAGTAATATAACTAAAGATTTAATTAATAGAAATGGCATACTTACTAAAGCATGACGCATTTTTTGTAGTGTATAGCACTTGAAAGTGCAGTAAACAGAAATCGTTTGTTGCAGTGTTGCAGAAACCAACCTGGAATTTTGTTTTGTGTGTTTCTTTAGGTGCTTACATTTTATTTATAAATTAACTAAAATTTATATAGAAATTAAAAATAAAAGCAACAAGAGGTAAATTATGGCGAATTCAATTACATATCGAATGCCGCAATTTGGCCTGTGGTGTAATGAAATATCAAAAAATGAAAATGATGAAATAAATCGTCCACATGCCTGTAAAAGCTATAAAAAAAATTCACCAAAAAATTATCAATTGCTAAAACATTTTTATTACCAATCAAGTAAATAACTTTTAGTCACGGTCACTTTATCCCATTCTTTTAAATTAAACTTAAAGTATTTTTAAGTTGATTACTGCACCTTTCACAATTATATCTAGAGGTTTTTACTTAAAATCTGAGAAAAACAAAATAAATAAATAAAAGCAGTTTGAGTGAAACAATCATACAAAAGTTTTATACACGTTCAAGCACTTACGACAGTTTATTTTCGTTAAATGCTTAATCAAGCTTAAAATTTAAAATTCCTCTCAGTTACTACAGTACATGTTCATGTTTGGCAAAAACTGTTTTATATCGTCATATAATTTCATTAAAGCCCTCAGCTGCATTTAAAATTTTTTAGGAGAAGCCAAAAAGGTTAAAAATGTGAAAAATTAATAAAAAAAAAAAATTATATTTTGTTTAGTTTAAGCTTCAGTTTAAGAATGTTATTTTTAATTGTAAAACTGAAAAACTTGAAAAAGTTTGTTAATTTTTTAAATGCTACTTAAGGTACTGACTTACTATCCTACTTAGTCGTGCGATCTGTCTAAAAACGCATGTGTTCTAAAAGAGTATGATAGTTTGTATTGAACAAGCAGACTTTTTGACAGGTCTGTCCGATTTTTTAATGTTATGAAAATTTTCATAAAATAAATTTCGTCTGTGCGATCAGAGTTGCATTTTCTATGTTCAAGGCAGAAAAATAGCAACAATACCAAGCTTGTGTTTTATTTATACAAACTTTTAGGTTATTTTTCATTGTACATATTTGTAAAAAAAATATTTTGCCGCAAAGAAGAAAATAAATACTTTTAAAAGTATTAAGCTGAGTAAACATATGTTTTTGCATCTTCTTTTGTATAATAGTGTGGCATAAAGTTCGCCATTTTATAACGATTTCTTCAAGTAGGACGGAATTCTGTCACACATTATTTTGACATAATCGTACGATCGTGTAGGATAGTGAGTCAGTACCTTTAGGGCTTTAATGAAATCATATGACAATATGTAGTTAGAGCTCTTTGTGAAATAAAGTTATAAAATTTGTGTGGACAAAAATTTTTTTTCCGAACAAGTAGACATGATTTTTTTTATCTTGAAAGTAGTTTAGAAAGCGATTTTTTAGCTTAAAATTACAAAAAATAAATTTAAAAATTGTAATTACAAGCGTACATATCGCTTTATGATTTTAAAAAAGCCGTAGTTACAAAAAAAAATTAATTCAACTTTTTAATCTTACACCTTTTTACTCCTACAATTGAAAATAACGTTCTTAAACCTGCTAAAGTTTGTTTTAGTTTGCAAAATACACAGCTAAAAAAAAACCTGAAAAATTTTTCTAGTTTCACTACAATGAATGAAATTAAAGAATTAACTAAATGCTTAAAAACTAATGCATAAATCATTTTATATTTAATTTATTTGCTTTATTATATAAAATCAAACGTGCGGCAGCATTTTCTTTTTGCAGACATACATATTTCGCCCAAGAAATAAAAAAGAAAAGCGCTATAATTTTCATGAAATCAATAAAAGCAAAACAAAAAATGCTAATAAAAAACAGAGCCCTAGAAAATGTATGCATCTCTGTGTGTATGTGTTAGAAAAAAATTAAAATGAGTGTAAATTATTTTTTTTTGTTTGTTACTTTTTTATTGTTTTCTTAAGCTTGATTTTAAAAAGTTGCGTTTCTCAATTTTCATAGTATTATTATTTTATAGTTTTTTTTTTTTTTTTTTTTTTTTTTTTGCAAAATTATCTTTTATATTTTTTATTAAGTTTTTTTTTTGTTTGTTTGTAAATAAATAATTAAAATAATTTAGTTTATATGTATGTATATATATATAAAATAACCGTCTGGGGTTTCGCTTTGCTTATACCAGTTTTAACTAAATTACGAGAGTGTAAAAAAAGAAGCACTGAAAATAGTGTGGTATGTTTGTATGTACGTACGTACGTGAAACATCATTTGAAAATAAACATGTCCTTAAGATGACATACTCTTAATGTCTTCTACTAGTTTTATTTGTTTGCTTTCCAAAAGTTTAAATCATTTGATGTTTTTTTTTTCGATATCTTTGCCATGCTTCTTTCTTTATAATTTTTGTTTTATATATTATCTTCATATTCAAATTAATAAACTAAAAAAATCTTTTTAAATAAAAGCAATGAAGAAAAGTCTCAATGAAAACATAATAAAATAAAATAGAAAGGAAATAAACGTAGAATATTACAGAAATGATAATGATTTGAGTAAATGTTAATAATTAATCTTTTTACGAACTAACAGCACTTGCTTGAGGCATTTGTGTGGGATTAGCGCCGGCACCACCACGTATAGCAATTGCACCCTGACCAGCACGTATAGGTTTTGCAATTTGGGCTTGGGGACCACGACGGCCGAGATGTTTTTGTCGTACGGCCTCTTTAATGCGATCAACTTCATATTGGTAACGTTTGCGGTCACGCATAGCACCTTCTTTGGCTTCTTTTAAAGCTGTCTCTAGTGCCTTGACACGCTCCATTGTTGTACGTAGACGCTTCTCTAATTTGGGCAATTCGCAACGCAAATCGGCATTGTCACGAACCAACTGTTTGTGTACCTTGGTGAGTTGATCGAGATTGTTCTCGAGGAAGGAAATTTTTTGCTTTTGGGCCAAGGAACCACCATCTTCTTCGCTATCTTCGTTAATGACAGTTTTCTTAATACGGGCCTAAATAAATAAATTAAAACAGTGTGACCATCAAAAAATTATTTTTTTAGACACAAAAACAACCCACCTGTAAATCTTGTACGAACAACTTTCTTAAATTGTGTAGTGTTTGCAACTCTTTTGCCACTGTATCTTCGAGGCCCTTCAGGTCTTTACGTGCTTGTTCCCGTCTTTCGTTGGTAATGATAATTTCTTGTAATTTATTGGATTTATCAGCCTCTTCTTGTTTGAGCTTCTCATAATCAGCCGTCATTTGCTGATGTGCCAGTATTAATTTCTGATGGACGTCCTTCATTTCATCCATTTCATGCTGCTTAGCAATAATCTCATCACGCAATTCGGATACTTGTTTGGTGTGAGCTTCGCGTAATTCATCCATCTGTAAATCAAACATGGAACGTAATTGTTCCGCCTTTTGTTTCTCTACGGCATTGACAGCAGATACATGTTCGGCAGCCTTAAGTTTAGCGCACTCTTCACGCAACGAATCGATTTGCTCTTCGAGAGCTCGCTTCTTGTTTTCAGCCTCACGCATTGATTCTTGTAGAGACTTCATGCGAGCCTCATGTTGCGAAATAAGTAGGCGATATTCACCGAGATCTCTTTCATATTCGGAAAGTTTCTTATTCGAGTCCACTTGCTGGGACTCCATGTTACTGCACCGTTGAGCCATATTTTTGGCTTCCGTTTTCATTTTGCTGATGTACAGACGAGCCATAGTAAAATCTTCCTCTACCTTTCCACTGTCTCCGGCACTGGGAATACTATTCATTTTCATGTCTATGGCTGAATCGCCAGATGCTAAGGCTTGGCCTACTTCAGCCAAATCCCGCAACAAATTGGATAACATTTCGTTAATACGCTTCTTTTGGTGAGAAGACATATCACGTAGTTGTTGCAAATCGGCGGTGGTAGTGCTGAGCAAAGTTTGCTTTTGCTGCAGTTCTTCGTTTAGATTATCGATGTCCTTATTCTTGGTTTCGATTTCTTGAGATTTTTGGTCATAGTTTACGGCCAATTCTTCCAAAGCCTGCAAAACTTCCTTAACTTCTTCCTTGGCTGACTCATTCTCTTGCTGTATACGAGCCATTTCCGATTGTAAAGCTTCGTACTCGCGACGGGCATTGGCAATAAGCTCTTCTTGCTCAAGAATTTGCTCCTTAAGATTCTCAACATATTGACTTTGTTGATTTATTTCTTCATCCTTCTCGTCCAATTGTTGATAAAGCCGTTCACGTTCAGCCTCTAGACGGGCTCTTTCATCACCGGTAATGGAACCCAACATTACTCCAGCTGCTGGAGTGGCTGGCATAGGGGCGGCATTAGCAGCGGGCACTGGAGTTTCAACTTCAAGATTTGGTGTACTTGCTTCCATGAGATCTTCAACATTGACTTGTTCCTCGGCATTAACTGTTTCACCAGCACGCCAACGAGCCAATTCCAATTCAAGTTTCTCAACTTTACCCTTCAGACGAGCATTCTTTTCCTTCTCTTTTTCATACCGACGTTTCCACTCTTCGGCTGTCAACTCTTCATTGACACAGACAACATTCTTGACAGTCTTGGCTCGGCGACCAAAGTCCAAAGTGGACTTGGTTTCGGCTTCATTAAAACTGGCAGGAGAACAGCAAATGACTATAGTTGTGCGTGCATTACCACCTAAAGATTCTTGGAGGATACGAGTCAATTTCGAATCACGATACGGTATGTGCGTTTTATTGCCATCGGCCAAGGCAGAGATAACATTACCCAAAGCGGACAACGATTTATTTATATTTTTCGCCTCATCTAACACAGTACCTTCTGCACCGGTTTTTGATACCTTTTCAGAACCAGCCAAATCTACCAAATACAATTTACCCGATAATTTTTTTTGATTTTCTAAATTCTCTTGTTTTACGTTAATCAGAAATACTGAATGCGATCGTGATGAATGCTCGTTCATATCTAGAAATTTTTAATTTATTTATTTAATAAAAATGTTCTCATAATGAAATAACAATTTGTAAAACTTACTTGTAACAGCAATGTGACGGTTTGATTTTCCCTCCTCAATAACCTCGAATACGTCTTCTGGTGAAGATACAAAGCGCTCTGTGGCTCCTTTAACATACGGCACACGATTTTTATCCTCATGCACACTCAAATTAACTTTCGATACGTCCAATAAATCACGAATCTTATCCATATAGATCTCATAGTAAGACACTTTAATATGGAACTCCAAATTCATTTCCATAGTGTATATGTGATTAAAAATATCATTAACTATACGCGGTATAATACCCTGCTTTACCGAATCACCAATTACACCTTCCATGGTATGTGTTTTACCAGACGATGTTTGACCATACGCAAATATTGTACCATTGTAACCGGCCAAAACGTCGGTAACAATTGATTTTGCTGCTTCATTGTACACTTTCTCCTGTGATGCATTTGGTTTAAACACTTTATCAAATAAATAAATTTTACCCTAGAAAGAAAAACGAAATTAAGAATTGTGCAACAAAATACTTAAAATTAAAAGTAAAGCAACATATAGAGATATTTTTAATATATAATTTTATTTAATAAAAAAAGTTTTTAAAATTTAGTGTAAGAGAAGGTACAAGTTTACCTGCTGCTGACAATTTAATTATGGCTAGTACTGTTTATATTTTGACACTCTTATAAAATTGAAAATATATTTTTGAATAAAGCACGGCATAAGTAGATCAGCGATCGGAAGCGTTCTTCACGTAGGAAAATGACAGCTAAGCAAAATTGACATACAAGATTTAATACGTTTTTATGTTTTCCTGCATAGTAAACGGTTGTGCTGTCTAGTAAATTTTTCTTTGTTGGAAAACAACAATTTGGTGTGTCTTCGTAGTTCGCAAAAAGACTTGTACTTACATTTGTATATAGCGCGAAGTATGGCACCAGTATGTATAGGAAATTACAAATTTGGGCTGCACTGCTTACAAATTTTGATTATAAAAGATTATGTACATAATGTATGTAGGTACAAAGAATCCTGTTACGAACATAGATTTTCCAGAATTTTTACTTCACACAACAAACATATTCTTCATCTTTGTATTCATTTCAATTTTCGCCCTCATTTCCAGAGACTTATAGCTTTGTTTTTGTTTTAATTTGTTCCCATTAATGTAAGGGTTTCCTTTAAATAGCTGTGTGTGTACCTAGTATGTAAATACCTTTTTCTTAAAAGGTCTTTCTTTTGCTCTCTTAACAATTTCCATTACTTGCTTGCTGAGATAATACATCCATACATACACATTAATAGATAGCGTAGGTAAGCAATGGTAGTACATGTTCTATTCAATTTCTACATGGCTTGAACACATAAAATTGCTTTTGGCAATAAGCCAAAATGAAAAGCGAAAAATAATATTCGCGTACATGTGTGTATGCATGTACATTTGTATACCCACAATATCATTATTGTTAGTTTACGTGTGATAATGATTGGAGGAAGATGTAAAACTTCAAAAACAACAACAGCAACAACAAAAGAATGTGCATTAACAATAGCAACAACAGAAAAACAATAATCCAACTTAGAAAACGTATTTAACCCAAATTACATAGCGCACTGTGGTGATGTTAAAATATAGTACAAACACACATACATATAAAAATGATTAATAATTTTTAAAGAAAGGTACACTCAACCTTTCTGAAGAATATTCAAAATTTTTTATTGGAGTTTTGACTGATACATGCGATACGATATCTTGTATCTTTTCATAAGTAAATTAAAAGAAAAATGTTGATTTATAAATCATGGAGTTTGTAGAATTTCCAAAATTGCAGTTTATTTTTACGAGGACAAACTTTTCTTATTTTATTGTCGCTTTTCTTATCGGGAAATTTCGCTTTTTTATTTATCAGTTTCAATGCATTGAATAGTTTAAATTTTAATGAGAAAATGTTGTGTAGCGATTATCATAATCACTACATAGTATAAAGCAAAGTCTGTATGTATGCTTAGATCTTTAAAACTACACAACGGATTTTGATTCAGTTTTTTTTAAAAGATAAGAGTGATTCAAGAGGAAGGTTTATATGTATAATCTTGGAAGATTTAACGTCACAAATCCGCCCGGCAGGTAGCGCTAAAGTCGGTATCTGGCTTATTTGCCTACTACCTGTTTTTACCCGGTCTCGCACGGTTCTTTACTCTATGAGTACGATTTCTTAGTGTAAGAAGATTAAATATATAAAAATTTTAAGGCAAGACAACGTTTGCCGGGTCAACTAGTACATATATATGTATATACGTACTAAAATGCTTAAACATTTTAATAGTCGTAAGTATTGCTCTGATTCTCCCAATTGCATACAAAGATCAACACACGTATTACACGAAAAAAATTAATAAATAGATAAATAAGCTCCTCTTTAATGAGCCTTAAGACTTCAATTACTGTATTCGTTTCATACTACTACTTCAGAGCAACAGTCCTGGGGTATGACAGAATTTAAAAAAAAAAAAAAACTTTTAAAAATACTCCAAAGTAATTTCTGGGTCACAGAATACAAATTCCCCCGAAAATTTTAAAAATCCCTAAAAGCAAAAGTACTTGGATATTAAGGAGTTTAAAATTTTTTTTAAAGTATGTACTCCAAAGTAATTTCTGAGTAATTGCGCCGCAGATTACAAATCTAGAGGAACTCTCCTTTGAAATGGTTTGTGTCCCATCCCATAATCTTGTATGGTTCATCAGGAAATTGTAAATGTACAACTTAGAGAAATCTACGTATTTATGCATATTTGTCCCTATGCAGTTATATTTCTTCGAAACATATTTGCAAATACACTCCTTGCCACATGAATAGGAACCTCTAACACAATTTTTTTTTTTCAAAAGGTTACACCTAGTTTCTAAAAGGAAATTGCTACGAACTTAATTTTAATTTCTATTTAAATGTAATTTAGTTATTATTAAACACTACAATAATGGGTTCAATATAACTCTGGTTTTGTTTTTATAAAAAATTAAAAAAAAAGGTAAAAAATGCCTTCAAAATTTGCGTAACATGAATAGGACACATTTATAAAAAAAAACAATTTATGTATAGTTTTCAATAAAAATTGTTAATTTTATTTACATTTTATGAAAATTTTTAAATTTTTAAGCCTTTTTAATAAAACGTAGCGCCTCTATTTTTAAAAATTGCTTTAAATTCGATTGGGTATATAATCGAATGATTAATAACAATTTAATGTAATCGAACGAAATGGTGGACCAAGCCACTTTTATAATTTCAATTAGTTCCTCTTTTGGGTAGTATACTGCAATCTAGAAGCATACACTTTACGAGGTAACCATTTGCAATGATGTTAACGTCCGGTTAGTAAGATTGCCAATCGAGCACTTTAATATTTTGATCGAGTAGCCATGACTTTACCACCCGGACAGTATGAATTTTTTTTAATTGTCATGCATATTATGAACCCATTTTTGTAGTGGGCATTAACAACCTGTAACTTTATTGTTAGGGGGTTCTATTCATGTGGCAGGGAGTGTGTATGTCATAAAAACTAATAACTAACAAATAGAAATATGTAATGACGTAAGACGTATATCATAAATTTTCCATAAATACTGAAAAAATAGTTACAAATACTCAAAAACGTAAGAGGTTACGTTTAAACATATTTATTTCGGCATATGAAGATAACTCACTACCTAATTGACAATAATAATAATTCTTAATTTTTTCAATAATATTATTCCGGGGTAGTAAGAAAACAGAATTTATTTACATGACGGAAATATTACTTTAAAAGTATGTATTGTATTAATTAAAAAATGTAATAACTACCAAAGAGCATAAAAATAGCTTGTTTCCGTTGAAATAAACTCATAAAACAAACATTTTGTTCAAAAAGTTTCTAATAAAAAAATTTGTTTTTCCTCATTGCCACAGAAATAATACAATATAATCTAATCAATTTATATAGCTAAGAGCAAAAAGTACAAAAACAAATCATAGAGTCATAGATAAAACTACACTCAAATTAGATCATATATCTTTGAGAATAAATAAGAAAATAAACTCAAATTAGCATATTACAAATTTATGGTTTTAAGCAAGAAAAATTAACAATTGTTTGTTTTCTGGTGTAAAATTGTTTAATCAAAGCATTTTCTAAATTTTAAAGAGGCTTTCGACCAACTGAAGCACAACATGCATTTATATACTCGTATGAATATTTATAGAGTTACATATGTATGTATGTACATGCCTACATGTGTGCATACATATGTACCGAAGGAAGATTGGATGGAAAACAATTAATAATGCATTCATATTTCAAAGTTAATATAAAATGTATACACACACTCATATAGATACAGTGCTGGTAAAAATTATAGCACTGACTACAGTTATTTTATTTACTACATTACTATGGGTATTATAGTAGGGACTAGGGAGTCCCTATCCGCCACCTTCGGACGCGCCCGATGGGAGATATACAACTCCATACGGTTTCATTATTAGTAAGTTTATTTGAAATTTTTCTTCTTAAATTGAATTTTATTTATTAAAATAAATATTAATAAACTAGGCGTTTCAATGTACTAAATTCATATTATCTATTTATAATGTTTTCAGATTCCACGGTGATGTAAAGTAATGTGAAGCCTTTCTAAAGGAATTAATTTTATTTTTATAAAATTAAAGGTTCTTCTCATATGAAACAAATTCTTTACTGATATGTAAAATCTATCGGCAATAATATAGCACGTAACTCCTTAACTTTCGGCAACTAATTTTTTAGCGACATGCTATTAGATGCCAAAAGGGAGCTCATTACCCCACCTTTTCTTGTGTGAACACTGCACAAAATTTTCCTGCTAAGAAGTACTACCGTATACTGCATGCAAATTTTCGGAGTTAATTTTGTTGCAAATATAACTCGACGAATTTATCTTTCAAAAAATTACGGTTCGCAGTATTTAGTAAACTATTTCGCTAAAAGCCAATAAATTAAATTTTTTTTTTCATAACATAGACCTATTTTAACTACAGTAGGAAAATTATGTCGACAAGTAAACAAACGTAAAATAAATAAAAAAAAACGGAAGCCTTGCCTTCAATGCTATTATTTCTACAGCAGCTGTATGTACATATATTAAATATTCCTTTCAACACAATTTCAAGTATTTATTATAAAAGTTTCAAATTAAATAAAAAAACTAAAATATAAGTGCATGTGGTTTAAATGATGCCTTATTGCAACACACAAAAATGAACAGTGAAGTTTAAAAGAGTTTGAATATAAAAATTAATTTGAAAAATAAAAACACAACATAACATAAATACTTCATTTTTCAAACAAAGGAGCACTTTTAGCTATTTCAGTCATTATACGATATACTGAAGCCAAATTGCGACTTACCAAAATTTTAAAATTATTTTATACAAAATTTTTTAAATTTCGAACATTTTAATATGATTTCGAATTTGAAAATTTTGATTGGCTTTTGGCAATAAGTGTCATATTTGTACAAAAACAATATTTTTAAACAGAAGTTTGTTGTACAATTTGAAATTTTACATTTTTCATAGGATTTTTTTTTTTAACACTAATCTTTAAAACTTGTTTATCCTTTAACATGTACTTCGAATAATAACAAGAATAAAACCTATTAACTAGTAGTACATAATAGTAATTTACAAGTTTTCATTAATTTTTTATGTTCTATTTCATTTATTAAATAAAATATTTATACTTTTGCCATCACATATGTATGTATGTAGCAAGGTGCATATTTATTTATTATATTAATAATATTCAGATACTCCAAAAATACCTTTATGCAATTTCCTATTTTGGGAGTGATAGGCATCAAACATTAGTATTTTTTGTAAACTTCATCCTAATCTTTTATATATAACTTTTTTCCTTGCTGAGCATTATACGGTAAAATTCGCTTTCTAAGTTTTCTAATGCTCTAAGAAATATCGATTTCTAATTATGAATATATTAATGTATTTGTCTTTGTAAAATGTTTATTTTCTTGAATTTTAATTATTAAAGAGACAAACTGCAAAATTGGAGAGTCTGCTAAGTAAATACTCAGCTAAGAATTTTTTTTTTCATCAATAAAAATTTAAAAATGCATCAAACTATAAAAATCATTATGTAAATAAAAAACACATTTCTGCCATCCACTGCATTTTCAAGTTTTTGCTTTAATTTAATTCGTTTTTGATCCTCGATCCTTTTAAATTTGTTTTAATTAAATATGTATGTATCATACAATTGGGGGTGATGTTTATAAATACATATATACATCTATATATACATTTATTATGTATATCTATGTATGTAGTAAATATGGATAGTTTTAATTTGTTTTTTATTGTTGCATTTTGTAATAAATGGCAGCACTCTACTACTGTTGTTTTATATAAACATACATACACACTGTTACTGTTATAATTTGTTTTGTACTCGAGATTTTGAAAATAGAATTAAAGAAAGAAAACAAAAAAGGGGGTTATGGATAAAATGACGTCACCTTGCAAATAAACCTAACCCCAAAAGAAATTATAAATACAGACAAAAAAAATTAAAAATAATATTAAAAACATATTCTAGGATGTATGAATTTTTTCAACAACTTACCCCAATAGAAAGGCAATTCTCCTCAGTACTATTAGGAAATTTAACTATAAACTTAGAACCGGCTTTTTCTTCGCTGTCGTTTAGTGGACGAAAGCGACAAACGACTTTAATACTATCCTCTGCTGGTATTTCACGTTCAGCAGACATTTTATTATTTTTTTATGTCTCCGAATTAATTTTAAAGAGTTACAAATTACACACTATAAGCACCAAATTTAATAATTTCCTTAATATTTGGTAAGAAGGAATGACTCCTCTTCTCTACTGTCAAACTATTTTACAAAACGAAAAGAGCGAAACAATTTTTTTTCACAATTTTGGAGTCAACGTAAAACAAAACGAAGTCTTCACGAACGCTATGGTTATTCTTCGTTTTTTATTTTCTTATTACTCCTACAGTATTTTTCAATTTATTTCTTGTATTATAAATTTAATACAAATATTTAAAAACCACAAATCTATTGAATTATTTAAAAGAAAATATTTATTTATATATATAAATTTCACTGAACGCGATAATTAATTAAAAATCGTTTTGGGAATGGCATGTCAAGAAAAATTGCTCATCATTTACACAAACACCCATACATACATACACATACCACATAAATATGTTAAAACTTCTTTGTTAAATTAATGCAAATTGTTTTTTCAATAATTATAACACACAAGTTAGAATTTGTATGCTTTCCGTGAAATTAAACCCAATTTAATAAATTTTTTAACCAGTTATTAAAAAAATTAAAAATTTTCACTGCTACTCGTCCCAATGACAACCGATTGTGAGTAGACGAGAGTTTTTAATGCGAAAGTAGAAACAATTTAGAGATTTTCTTCATATATCAAGCGATTTTTAATAAAATTTTCAATAATTGTAGCGCTGCCAGAATTTTATTAGAAAATGAAAAATATTACAAAAAAATTGCTGTAAATTATTGTATAAAAACGACAGACTATTGAGTGGTTTGTGAAAAGAACAAACTAATAAATAAAACAAAATATTATATCTATGTTTAACATAATTCTAAGTAAATTCTTTTTTTATAAGAGGAATAATAGTACATTTAAGTGTTTTGTGTATATATTTTAGTATTTATCTCATTATTTATTAAATGTTAATAAGTAATATAAAAATATGCTGCCAGACAGCAGTAATGCCATTTTTTTAATTTATAATTATATCCTGAAGAAGCTACAAAAATTGGAGCGAAATATCGATATAAAAATACATTTTTGAAAAATAATACAATAATACAATAAATTTTTATTGCTAGTTTGTATATTATTTTGTTTAATGAAAATATTTAATTATATTTCAAATTTAATATTAAACTCTTTTCGACTTCTATGGGATTCTAAACTTGTAATGACAACACATTTTTTTAGTCTGGCAATAGGAATTGCTTGTTTTAAAACAGCTGGCTTATTATATAAAGAAGTGTAAAATTAATTGCACGTGCTGTTTTTTTATATTTTAAATTGTATTTGATTGTTTAACAAATATAATATGAGCGATAATGAATTAAGTGATGATTTGCAAGAGCTTAATGAGCTTATTGCAGAATATCGCAGCAAAGAAGAGGAAAGCGAAAAGGAACATCAGGGAGGAAACATCCACAATGACGACACAAATGCCAGCCAAAATAAAGATGATAAAGTCTCCATGGATAAAGTATTGTTTGGGGATAAAACCAAACTCATAAAAAATCTTGAAAAGGCCGTAACCAAGAGAGTTAAAAGTAAAGAAACTGTCGCTGGAAAAGAAGAAAGTGATGAAGGCAATGATGAATCCAAAAGTGATTGTAATAAAAAAGCAATAAAACGAAAACCTAAGTGGACTGATTCAGATGATGAAGATATACAATTAGGAGAAGTTAAACAAGAAACGAAACGCACTGGTCCTTTAAATCATCTGAAAATGGATAAGTCTTATAAAGAATATTTAACATCCCGTTTTACTCGTATAATAAAGCAACCCAAATGGGCTTCGTTTGATGACAAAGAAAAACAAGAAAGTGATGAAGATGATGAGCTTTTACGAACTGTTGGTTTCCTTAATAAATCTGCAGATGGAATCTTGAATTCTGGTCATCTGCAAATTAAAAAGGTGAAGGATTTAAATCGAGCTACATATGGAGAGGGAATTATTAACAGTATACAATTTCATCCCTCAAGTACTGCAGCTCTTGTAGCCGGAGATTCGGGTATAGCAACCATTTATGCCATAGATGGTACACAAAACGATAAACTCCACAACATACATATAGCCAACTTTCCCATAAAATGTGCTAAACTTCTACCTTGTGGAACTAAAGCAATATTTGGTTCCCTTACTCGTTATGCCTACTTATATGATTTAATGAATGCTAAAGAAACCCGTTTTTATATAAGGCCTGAATTTGGCAATTTAAGTAATTTTAATATATCGCCCTGCGGTCGTTATCTGGTATCTGCTGGCCGCTGCGGTGAAATTAATATTTACGAAGCAAAAACATTTGAAATTATACGAACATTAAAACAAAATGATGAGGTAGCATCCTTATGTTTTACTTCCGACTCTCACAGACTTATAGTCAGCGGGAAATCTTCAAATGTCAGTATATTTTCAATGCGACAGCAGAGACTAGAACACAAGTTTATTGATGATGGCTGTATAGTGGGAAGCGCTATGGATTTATCACCAAATCAACGACTGTTAGCTACCGGTAGTTGTGAAGGTGTAGTAAATGTATATGACTTTGATAAAGTAATGCTGTCATCTGCTCCTGTACCAGAAAAATCATTTATGAATTTAACTACAGACATCAGTAGTGTCCGGTTTAATCACTCTTCAGAATTGTTAGCATTCTGTTCAAAGTTGTGTAAGAATGCTGTAAAAATTGCTCATTTTCCTTCAGCAACGGTTTATTCAAATTTTCCGGTTAATATGACTGACTTAGGTTTTGTGCGTGTTGTAGAATTTTCCCCAAATTCAGCATATTTTTCATTGGGGTCCGAACAAAGGTGTTCACTATTCAGAATTAAGCACTTCCACAATTATTAAGTGAAAAATAAACTAATGGATTTTTAAAATTAAATTTAAAATAATAAATATAAATTTGTATACATACAATGGGATTTGCTTATTTAATTTCAATTTGTTCTTTTACATAAAATATATTTTCGAGTTGCATATACACATAAATAAAAATTGATCTGCAAAATTTCCGTGATTAATTATAATAGGCTGATCGAAAAGACCTTTCTGATTCTCTTTTAAAAGTTTCATGCATTTTAGTTATATCTTCTAATTTATTGCCAATTGACGATGTACTTTGTTCGATCCACTGCAACGAGCTCATGTGAGCATTTAGTATTTTGCCAATTTGTATAATGGGATCAGAATTGTCTTGGCATTTATTTGACTCGTTCAAATTGTCAATGATTTCTTTAAGATCTTCAGACATTTGCTTTAGTTGAGTGTCTAAATTTTCCACCATTAAGTATGTTTGAGAACGTTCCACATCGACTTGAGGTATTTTAAGGAATTCTTTTTGTAACGGCACAATACTTTCTTCCAATTCTTTATGTTGTGTAGCAATGAATTCGAGTTCTTGTTCCAAAGTTTGTTGGTCTGATTTTACTTTTTGTACTGCATCATTTAAATCTAGTATTTTCTGATTATTACTTATAAGAATCTTATCCCAAGCATTAATTTGAGTTGCTTGGTCAGTAAATACTTTTTCCTGCTCCTCTAATTCTAGGGTCCATTTGTTTATATGTTCTTCTAGTTGATTGTACGATAACTGCGAGGCGCTAGGTGGCATAGAACTAGAATCCGTAGTTTTTGTGGCTGTTGTTAAGCTAGCGAATCCAGATGACGGCGCAGCTGATGTAATGGTAGTAGACGGTGCTGGCAATAAAGGAGTTGCCGTTGATGTAACATTAACTGTAGCTGCTGACGTAGAAGTTGTGGTTGATGGTGCTGCAAAAGCTGAAAATCCACTTGTTAATGAAGCCGACGATGTAGTTGGTGCTGAGGCTGTACTAGCTGGCGTTATTGGAGTCGGAGCAGTTGTGGGTGCAAGCGTTGTACCAAAACCAAATCCTGTCGTAGCTGGCTGAGTAGTTGCAGCTGTTCCAAACGCAGGTGCCGCTGGTTGAGCTGCAGTTGCAGGAGTAGCAGTAGCTGTAGTAGCTCCAACTCCAAAACTAGTTGTTCCACCGCCACCCAGGCCAAACGTTGCTGTGCTAGCTACCGGGGCTTGTGTAGCCGCAGCGCTAGTAGGTGTTGCTGTTCCAAATGTTTTAGACCCAGCGTCGCCTCCACCTGTGGCGCCAAATGAGAAACCTCCAGTCTTTGCTGCACCTGGCTGTGCAGGCGTTGCAGCAGTATTTGTGGAACCAAAAGAAAATACTACACCAGAGGGATTATTATTTCCAGGTAATTGAAAACTCATTTCTGTGTGCTTCTATAGATTTATAATAAATAGTAATTTTGTAAAATAAATGCGACCGATTCACACACTGCCAACGAAATTTTTTTATGTGTTATTAATTCCCATTGAATAGTTCTTTTATTGTGCTGCCAGATATAATTGAAAAATTTTCGTGTTAAAATTAATGTTGAGTTATTCTATAAACAAACAATTTAAAATGCATATTTCATAATAAAGAAAAAATATGAATTTATATAAGTATATGATATATGAAATATATAATTTTTGTTATCTAAAAAAGCAAATAAATGTAACTCATATTAATAGATTGAAATATTACCCTTCTATAAAATAATCTGGTGGCATCGCTAACCTAATACACAAAACAAAGTTTGTAAACAAAATCAAGAAAAGCTGAATTTTCATACGCAATTTATTCAAAAGTTTTTTATTTACAATAACACAAACACTTTAAATGAGTTATGCTAGAAGTTTTGATGAAATTATTTATATTTGTGTTTAGCTATTTAGTTCTCATTGAGACTAGCAGAATTGATTTAGTTGGACCAAAGCAGAGCTTAATATATGGGCATGGCTTGAAACCAGATGAAGTTGTACTGCCGGCAAGATATTTTTTTATACACGCTTCTACACCGGAAGGCATACTGTGAGTTCTTATATTAAGAGAATGATAAACTCTTACATTTTTCTTTATTAGTTTTAAGCAGTCGCCACCTTTGACATTTGATGTCCAAATTGTAGGCAATTCAGCTCATGGTCGTTGTAGATCCCAAGTAGATGTTATAGATAGAGGGGATGGCACGTTTTGGGCACGTTACAGAATAATTGACAATTGGTGTGATAATGTGGAAATTCATGTACGGTATAATGGCTCACACGTAGCTAAGTCACCGTATTATATTTGGAATAGAGTATATTCTGAAAAATGCTATTGCCCTACTGAACTCAATTTATGGATGATCAATAATGAATGTAAATCGGCCTCGAAAGAAGAACAAATAGTCTCGGACTTGCATTCTTTTAAGCGTGTGAATTTTAGTTTAATACGTGATAATATAATTAAGCGCTATAATCAGCCCGAAAGTATTTCTTTGTGTCATTATATTGTTAAAGATCAACAAATTTGGCGCAAGTGTTATGGCAAATATGATGGTTTTAAAATGTTTATGGACGCTACTCTTTTAGCTTTAGGTCGTGTTGTTCAGTTGCCCGATATGGAATTCTTTTTGAATCTAGGCGATTGGCCTCTATCGAAAAAGGGTGGCCAACAAAGAACATCTGGACCATATCCTATCTTCTCTTGGTCTGGTAGTAACGACTCATATGACATCGTGTTACCCACCTATGACATAACGGAATCTACTTTAGGTATAATGGAACGTGTAACATTGGATATGTTATCTGTGCAGCGCAGTAAATTTCTTTGGGATAAAAAAATTGATAAGCTATTTTGGCGTGGACGCGATTCGCGACGTGAACGTTTGGATTTAATTGATATTGCCAGACAACGTCCAGATCTGATAGACGCTGCCATAACCAATTTTTTCTTCTTTCGCGAGGAAGAGAAGAAATACGGACCAAAGGTGGATCATATAAGTTTTTTGGATTTTTTCAAAGTAAGTTAAGCTATAAAGAAATTTAAGACCCTTAATATGACCCTTAATATGACTATTTTTTATTCTTTTTATTATTTTGTTAACTTTATACTTTAATTAAAAAAAATTGTATTCAATTCAATTTAAAATTTTTTAAAAGAAAAAACTGTAATTAAATAGTCTATAAAAATTATATTATAAAAAAATTAGGGAGTTTAATTATTTGATCGATATTTAGAAGCAATACTTATCGAATTGTATAATATGTTTATTTAAAATTTGGAAATTTCATCTTTTTTTTTTCATAATACAATATTGCAGTATAAATATCAATTTAATATAGATGGAACTGTTGCCTCATATCGTTTGCCTTATCTTTTGGCTGGTGATTCAGCTGTATTTAAGCAAAGCTCGCCATATTATGAACACTTCTATAGTAAACTACAGCCATATAAACATTACATACCGGTCAAACGGGACTTGAGTGATTTAATAGAGACCATCGAATGGGCGAAAGAGGAAAAGAATGAACAACAAGTTAAAGAAATTGCTCTAAATGCTAGAGAGTTTGCTGTTAACAATTTATTACCACGCAATATTTATTGCTATCATATGGCATTATTTAAAGTAAGTTTAACTTGTTCTTCTTAACTCTGTATAATTGATTGTATTTGTTTTCTAGGAATGGAGTCAACGATTAGTATCACCAATAAATGTTTTACCTGAAATGGAACGTGTACAAGAACAAAATGCTTGCTCTTGCAAAGATACTTATATTAAAGATGAACTTTAAATTTAATTTAAAGAAACAGCATCCCATCAGTCACTTTTTTAAATTAAATTATATTTGGCACTTGTAACTTTAGACATTTTTCTGTACCACTTATTAATGTGTTGAAAATATTTTCAAGAATCTTAGTTTTTTCTTTTAATTAAATACAAATAAAAGAAAAACTCAATGTACTATATGTATATAAATATATTTTTATTGCATAAAATACTTTGTTCTTTTGCGGTAATTTCAATTATATAAGTAATAGAAAACTTTCGTAGCCTTACGCCTTTCATCGGAAATCCCACAATGACTGCTTCCAGTCGTATAAGGCACTTATATAACTGTGATAATGAGGAGAAATCGCTTAAGTAAACTTAAAAAAATTAAAATTTTGCAATTAACTCAATAACTTCATAATAAACGAATGGCAGTGAAAACAATACCGTTCGGCTAGAATCGAAATACATAATTTTATTAAACTTTTAGGTTTTTTTAAAGTTGTAGTTTTTTAAAATAACTATAAGCCATAAGCATTTTTACCATATTGTCTAAGATGGACAAGGGAAGGAGATTAACGGTGGCTCTCTGTCCGCCTTAAAGTTCTAGGTGATGTACAAAATATATTTGTCTGTCAGTCTGTTGGAAGTTTAGGAGCGGTTCATATTTTTCTGTTTACGTACCTCGATTTTTTTTTAATTTTTTTGGTTCTTGTGTTGTGTTTGAAGAAAGAGTTGTGGTATAGGTTAAAAGACTCCCACAAGATCTGCCAGGAGCATGAAACACTTCCTAAAAATTGCTAAATTATATATGGGAAGGACAAAAATAAAGTTTTTTATGTTCTTGAAATTATTTTATTCCCGCGAGAATTCAAGTTCTTTAGTTAACACATTGATTAAGGCAGAGCCAGTTAACTAAAAATCGTAAATTCGGGCCTAAATGTTTCTTGTTTAGCTTGTTGTTTTTTAATTAAAAAATTCAATAGTATTTTGGTTTTTGAAGTATAGATGGCGCTTTTGAAACGAAAAGAATTTATTTGATTTTCCAGTGGTGTAGCTAGACTTTACTTTACTGAAGTCATTAACCTTTTTCTTATACTCCTTCCAGCATGTTATATGAAATGTAATTAAAATATTGGTTGGTTTTTAAATAAAATTTTTAGACGAGCTGATTGATCACTTTTGAACATAAACTTGGTTGTTGTATTGGCTAAATCGAAACATTTTGCCTTCATTTGCACTGTTTGCAAGCGCCGTCATAATTTTTATTTGAAAATTAGACAGGTTGTCTTAGGTTGCAACTAATTTAAAGTTTCCAGGCGCATACATGTTGTATCAAACGTTTGACCAGATATTATAAGATATCCATTTATGTATTGTAAGTTTTCATAATTAATTATGCTTGTAAGGTTTTAATAAATAAATAAATAAATTTTGTTAAAAAATTGTTGTTGTATAATAAACAAATATTTAGTTATATTTTTATTATATTTATTTGTGTGTTTTTAATTAAACTCTTTTTATTATTTCTACTACAAAATCTCTTAAAAATAATAATTTGTTTTACAGATTTCTTTTATACAAAATTTAACTACTAATTTTTGTTGTATTTTAATTTATAGTGCGTGTTTTACAATTTTGTTTATTTAATTATTTATGGATAACATGAAGGTAATTAAAATCTAAAATCGGGTATATTCTGTATTTCTTACTCAAAAACATAAAATTCTTTACTTTTTATTACGAATAATACACTTTGAATAATAAAAAAAATATACAGCCAAATTATGAATAAAAATTACCCAGGAGTTTTTTTACTTTTCCTCTTATTATAAACAAAATTTATCCCTTTTTTTAACATAGCAAGTTACCTGATTTAGGGCATTTTTTCCCAAAAACCAAAAATTTCGCAGGGAAAAAATCCTTGAGAAAATTCATAATTTGCATGATATTTTTTTTCTTTTAAATAGCCCATGTATAGAATTTTGTATTTTTACAACGAAACATCTAAATTGATAAGTTAGTACACTACCCATCAATGTATGAGACCTATTAGTTTTTTACGTAATTGAAAGCATATAACCGTTTAATAAAAACGACTTTATCTTAATCTGATGACAAATTAATAACGTCAGAGTTGTTTTTTTTTTAGAAAACGAAATCAATCAGAGGTTTAATTGTGGCATTCAATTTTATTTAAACAAATTTCAATTGTTCTCATTCGATATCAAAATCGATGATTTTGCCTTTGAACTGTCATTCCAAATATACTAGAATACTAGACTGGTATTTAAAATGACTAATAACGACTTAAAGTAGAAATTATCACAAATTTTTTATACAAATTTGTCACAATATCGATTTCACTAGTCATGATATCTAAAGTATGCGTTATTGGGGGGTTTTGCACTGTCATACAAGCCTTAAGATTTGTATGGAAAAAGTAAATGATATTTGATACGGCTGTCGAAAAATCTTATAGAAAGTTTACACTGGAGTTTGTCAGCTGCCCGCTTAAACGACACTACACCTGTAGATATCGATTCGAATCATAATAGCTTTCGAAAGGAATTTTCAATTCAAAAGAAAAATCTAATATATGGAAATTTCGAAAATCCAGCAGAGTTATATTAACAATTTTCAGAGTAATTTTAAAAATGTTAATTTTTTTTCGAATGTTCTACGTAATTATTTTTTTTTTTTTCAAATGGAAAATTCTATTCGAAAGCCTCTTCGATTCGAATCGAAATACATAATAGTCCCCTTGGATTAGGATATGAGAAAAAAAGAGAAATATTTTTTTTCTTCACTATTTTGCTGTTATATTTTTTTTAAAACAGAATATACCCGAATATCAAGAAATGTTTTTCAGAAATTAAGACATTATTTACATTAAATAGAATACGATATTAAGAAAGAATTAAATGAAGCATAATTTTTTGTTTGATAATTTAAAAAAAATATATATTTTTATTCAATTAAAATTTAAATGTTGGTATTTTGTCGGTTTTTTTTTCAACACAACTGCAAGAAAAGAGCTATTGTTCACCCTGTATTTATTGTAAAATAAGGAAGTGCTTTTTCTTGTAAACATTTTTTTAATAACACTGAAGTTGTATGAAAAATCAAACAAAAAATGTTGTAAAGTTAAGGCCGTGATTCACTATCGTATTCAATCGTTCGATCTCTCAAAAAAAAAAGTCTGCACTAAGGCTTGAAATGGCTTACAATTAGTTGTTATCATAAAATATTACACATGTTTGTAGTGATTTGTGGGTTTCAAGTATACTATTGCAGCCTTTTAGTGCTCACAAAGGTGGCATAGTGAGTAACTACTTATTGTAAATATTTGTTACTTGAAACTTTTCATAAAATAACAAGGCATATTCATTAGGCTATTAGAGAAAATTCGCAACTAGGTCATAAGTGTCCTTTAAATTCGCTCATTTGTGCGACCAGATGATAAAATCCTCCCAAGCAATCTGGCAATTTAAACTTTATATAAAGGCCTGCACAAGCAGGCGTATAAGCATTTTTTATTATGCTTGTACATTATAAATTGCACATGTGCTTCTTGTTTTTTTTTGGTTTATTTACATTTGAGCAAAACTTAAGTATTTTTAGTGCAAATTTAGGAAAATGGAGCAAAAATAAGAATGTGTGCATTTTTTTGTTGTGTTGAGTAAAATGACACATTTTTGCACTCATTTGCATTGTTTGAAAGTACCGCTGTGAGTACCGCTGCTGCTTTGGAAGTATTTTGTGTAACAATGTGCACATGCGTAGCCAATTTGAACCGTTTTTTTTAAAGTTGGAAAAAAATCAGACACAAAATCTTACGTCGGTGTAAGATAGTGAATCAAGGCCTTTACTCTATGATATATTAAGCCATTTTGCAATTAAAATAAATTTTTAATTATTTATTTGAAAGTTGCATTATTTAATTAATTTTGATTAATTAATTTTGTTTGTGTAGCAACTCTTACATGGTGTGTAGCGTTCTAATTGTTAAATTTAACATTTGTTTTAATATCTTAATATTTAAATAAAATATTTTTTTGTTTTTGTTTTAGTAGGTAAATAGTTTTTTGGGATAAACCAAAATACCGCGTACGATATTAATAAAAAGTTCAAGTACCAGAAAAAATAAATCGAAATTAAAAAAAAAATTTTTTTAACAAAAAGCTTGCAACTTTGCTTGATTTTATACGATATGGATTTAAATTGAACTTTGCCAGGAAGCTAAAAGAGCTGATATTCAAAATGAGCAAAGCAGATTAACATAGAAATTATGAAGATATTTTTTTAAAACAATTTTGTCACAATATTTACATACTTCAGGTGTAAATATTAAAATTTCAATAAATTTTATGCCCGATGCTCGAGTTACTTTCTGGTACTTTTAAATTTCATTAAATATCGCAAGACATTTCATTTGCTCCCATCTTTTGCAAAAGTACTCGTATATTGTCACATAACCGGCCTCGTTATACATTTTTTTAACACTTAAATATATTTATTTTGATTGGTTTATTTTATTTTTAATTTTATTTTGTTGTGTGTATTGTTTTATTAATTATTTAAAATATAATTATTTAATTACTTAAAAGCCAATTTTAATTTATATATTAATACAAAATATATAACAAAATAAGTAGTAACATACGGAGTAAAAGTACGAGTGTGTAATATAAAATTGTGATCGTATTGATAATTGTAATGGTAATTTTAATTTTAATGGTAATGGTAATGGTAATGGTAATGGTAATGGAAATGGTAATGGAAATTTTAATGGTAATGGAAATGGTAATGGTAATGGTAATGGTAATGGAAATGGAAAAGGTAATGGAAATGGTAATGGTAATGGTAATGGTAATGGTAATGGTAATGGTAATGGTAATGGTAATGGTAATGGTAATGGTAATGGTAGTGATGTTGATATTCTTAATGGTAATGATAATGGAATTCGTAATAAAATTGGTAATGGAATTTGTAATAAAATTGGTAATGGTAATGGAATTGGTATTGGTAATAGTATTGGTAATGGTAATGGTAAGGGTAAAGGAATTGGTATTGGTGATGGTAATGGTAATAGTAAGGGTAATGGTAATGGTAATGGTATTGGTAGTGTTAATGGTAATGGTATTGGTAGTGGTGTTGATATTCTTAATGGTAATGATGATGGAATTCGTAATAAAATTGGTAATGGAATTTGTAATAAAATTGGTAATGGTATTGGTAATGGTAATGGTAATGGAATTGGTATTGGTAATGGTTACGGTAATGGTAATGGTAATGGTAATGGTAATGGTATTGGTAGTGTTGTTGATATTATTAATGGTAATGATAATGGAATTCGTAATAGAAATAGTAATGGAATTTGTAATAAAATTGGTAATGGTAATGGTAATGGATTTGGTATTGATAATGGTAATGGTAATGGTAATGGTAATGGTAATGATAATGGTAACGGTAATGGTACTGGTAATGGTAATGGTACTGGTAATGGTAATGGTAATGGTAACGGTAATGGTAATGGTAATGACAACAGTATGGGTAATAGTGATGGTTATGGTAGTAATAATGGTAATACATTTAATAACAGAATCACACACACAAATATTTATTTTATTTATTTTTAATGTAATACGTCAAAAGAATGATTGATGTATGGGTGCGTTTGTATGTGCTTATAAAGGATACTTTTTAAGCCCCATAGAACTTATTAAAGGCTTGAGGGTAAACCAAACTGTCATTCCGAGCTCAGTACACTGTAGCAAATCATCATGAACAGAGAAATATTTAAAGAATACTCACAAATTATTTATAGAGGATGCTTCTTAGAGGCATAATTGTAAAATTAGGTGTCATACTAATAATGTGTTTTTAAACTTTTTTAATTTTAAATACTTTTAAAAAATTAACATACCCGTACAAAGAGTTATACTAGGACCCAGATCATATAAAAACACAAAAATTATGATAGCTTTCATTTGATATAGAATGGGGTGATTTGGGCCGAAAATAATGCTCACAACGTTACGCATTCTGTTCGTCAAACTTATAAAGAGTTTACGGTGAGCATAATCGTGCATCTGAGCTGGTAATACTTGTAGCATTAAGATTGATTCATAACCAAATTTACTCTTTTGAATAATATTAATTTAAATGAGCTTATTGACTTAGATGCCATTATTGCAATTCATTTGGAAGTTACTTTCGGTCCAATTATTAATAAAAATTCCCCTTTTTCACTGTCCCTTTCATCTTATCATAAAAAAATTTCTCAATTTTTTCACAAAGAAAGTTCTCTGTTTTAGGAAATTTTCCTAAGGAAAAAATTTCTAGAGAACATTTATAATTAGGCTGTTTGTTAAGCCAAATATTTGGAGACCGAATTATGTTAAGAAAATGACTGTGAATTGGCCATATTGTTCGTGTGATATGATACCTTCGGCATATTTTGCTCTTTTGGAAGCCATAATTCAACTCACACACATAAACCCAATACGGTTTAACGAAGTTTTTGGTAAAAGCAGCCAGAATGTAATAAAAAGTCTAAAATTTAGTTCTCTGCAAAATATTAATGCTATAATACCGATTTTCTATTGTTAGAATTAAAAAACTCGACTATCACAACTGATTGCCAACAAATTTTCTTTCACACGAAGTTGTTATATCAGTGAACTATTGACGAAATAACACGGAGTATGCTCGAAAGGTTGTAAAAAATTCGACTAATAGAATGACGTTCATAAGGTGTAGTCACAGTGGTCATATACCAAAAATAAATATTTAGATATTAAATGAAATGAAATTTTGATTATTCTATTGATTTTTTGTGGGTTTTATTTAAAAAAATGGTTTATGCCTCTAAAAAATACCCTTTATTTTGTTTTGAGAATCAGTTATCAGTCTCCGGACTTTGCGATTTTTATGGCTAGCACCACCAAATGATCAAGTCACAAATTCTGATTCGGAATTAAAAAATGTGAAATAAAATTTTTGTCTTTGAAATGTTTGCTTTTTTTATAAAGCAAAAAATAAATAAATTAAATTTTCATTTCCGAATAAATTATTCGACATACCAAACGAATGTGTGTACTAGAGAGAAAAAAGCCAAATTTATCAATTGGAAGCCAACATTGTTTGTATTGACAGTTTGTTACGTCTAGAACTAATTCAATCAATTCACATAAAAGTGACCTTCAGAATGTGCCTCATTAAGAAAAGCTGCCTTGCTGGAAATCATGTTCAACTATTATTGACAAAAATTAATCTTTCAAATAAAAAGAATTTTTTTTTTAAATAAAATTAAATTTTTTGTCATAACTTTTTTTTAATAATGAAAAGTTCTATTGGGTGCTTAGGGAAACCACCCACAATTTGCTGTGGTGCATTATAATTAGGGGCTGATTTATTGTATGTAAAACAATATTGTATAATAAGTTAATAAAACTTTAAAACATAACAAATTAAAAATTGTATACAAAAAATAAAAAAACAAAATCATAAAATAAAATTAAGAAACAAAAAAATAATAATTCGCTATGAAATAAGCAACTTATTTTGATTTGGTGCTAAATTTGAACCGATTGTTTAACAGATAATTTTAAAATTTTAATTTATGAATTAAAATTACATGGGAATCCTGGAAAAACTATGAAATAAGTACTTTATGCCATAGAAATTTTGGAATGAGTATTATTCGTTTGCTTATTCGAAAATTTATATATTTTACAAGATTTTTAATAAAAATAATATTTACGCGGCTGTTGATGCTGATGATGATGATGATGAGGCGCTATTGGCACCCACAGGCTGGGGACCACGTGGTCTAATCATCATGGTAGCCTTTTTTAAGGTATAATCCCAACCACGCCAGCGGAACCAAACAATACCTTGACGTGCTGTTAAATCTTGGGGATCATGTAAGTAGAGACCGTTAAGACCTCTTCCACATGATTTCCACCACCAGCCGCCCTTAAAAAATAAATTAAAAACAAAAAGTTATTTTAACAAAGTGAGAGTGAGTGAGAAAGAGAGAATTTATTTCATTTACAAATACCAACCTTGAGCATACTAGCACAATTTAATGATGATCTATCATTATCACGATTGTATGTAGAGAATGGACTATTATTTGAACCATACCAAGGATCATTTAATGAATCGCCCGCATTGCCTTCATACCCATCGATTTCTAATTTATAGTAATCGGCTTCGGAATGTATTTTGAAGTGTGAATATTGAGCGTACCTGTGAGTAAAAATGAGACGTGATAAATTTAAAAATTAAACATTTTTTTATTTTGTTTATAAAAAGATATTGATTTTAATAAAAACAACTTTTGATATTATTCGGAATACGAAACGTTAAGTAAATTTGAAAAAGTAGAAAGATAGTAAGAGAGACTTAGAGAGAGAGTTAGAGTGTGAGAAAAAAAGAGAGAATACCTATCATTTTGATTGAATTCGGAATATGAAACGAGATGGCTTTACTCTGTAGTCCTAATTTTTTTTCAAAGGGTTACAGTTTTTCACCCTTCATGACTGATCTGTCTGAGTTATTGGTGACTACGTAAGAGCACCTTAAATATTTATACTTCTCATTTCTATCCCGTTATCTTGCCAAGTATGTGCTTCAAAGTAGAATCTCGTCATTCTAGTCGAAAATCGCTGGTCACCATGTAAACTAAGCAACCAACCAACTTTTCATTAATCAGCCACTGTTTCATAACAAATTTTACTCTTGATTTATTAAAGGCCAGGAAGTACATGGCTAAGCTATAAGCAATGTAAGTTTACAGTCAGGTAATAAAATCTTTCCGGTGATTAAGTGTCGGACGGCCCTTGCATGATCAGTGATAAGGATTTGTACTCAATGTTATATATGGCCTTGTGTAATTAAAAGTTTGTCCGCACAAAATCTTTACTTAATATCTATCGAAGACACGTTTGAGAGAGTAGTAGAAAGAAACAATACATTGTCTCTTCTGTATTGTAGAATTGTAAATTTTAGCTACTTAAAAAGGCGTTTACTTCTATACTGATTTCTGAGAATCAGTCGGGGACTAGTTGTGGGGCATTTTAATTTTTTAAGCGTTTTTAAGGTGTTCTACTCATGTAATTTGTTTCTGAAGAAAATTTAAAATTTCTATTTGTATTTAAGCCAGACAGATTCAGAGGCACAGTTCGCAACTAGAGGTTTGTGCCAACAATTAGAACAGCAAAGCAGAGACTTGCTTATTTCTTTGATTCATAAAACCTTTTGTTTTAAAATTAAAAAAAAAAATATTTTTTGGGCCTTTAAGTAGCGGCCTTACCTTTTATGACATTTATTTCTTAGTTCATGCTTCTTACCTCTTATTCCCTTCAAAATCTTCCAATTCTACTCGTAGAATATAATCTTCATTATTTGTTAGCATATAAATGTTTTCGTTACCCAACCAAAACTCCTTGCCCGGATCACCAAAGCCATTTTTATAATCGGCCCAATCACGATTGAAATTCTCTCGAGGCTCACCAAAGTCATCACGTCTTTGGATGACCTATAAAATTTCAACTCAATTTAATAAAATTAAAAATTACATGGAAAAAATACTTACTGTCCAGCCACCATCGGCAACCTCCTGCTCGCAAAATACCTTCAAAAACCAATAGGTAGTGCCACGAATTTGTAAATAGAAAACACCCGACTGTTTCATACCAGCGTTTGATAAATCAACGCAAGAGAAGCCCTGTAAAGTAAATAAAAATCATGATGACAATACAAATATTTTACTTAACCACTGACTGTTAGTTAATTAAAGAGGGTGAATGTGACTTTTTCTTTTTGTAATAGCAAAATATCCCCCTTGTTGACCAAGAAACACTAGCTGCTTTCAAGAGGAACTTAAGGAATTTATCCAAAGACTTAAAATCACGGTTTTTCACTTTTTTCAAAAGGGTTTTTTAACAAAGAAAAAAATTTTAAATAACAAAAATCCCTGAAGAATGGAATGTTCGAAAGTCGTTGTGTAAGTCTTGTTTAAAAGATATTGGGACAGTAATTGCGACATCTCATTATATGGCTACAAGACAAGTACTTATATAGCATAACAAAGCTATATGAGTCAATAAGCAAAAACTACTCCAAATGGTTATAGTGCTTCTTGATATATTTATTGAAGAATAAAAAAATCAAAGATTCCAAAAAGTGTCTTTACAGTTGGCATCAACTGGCACACATATCGAGTCTTTACTGCGAATACTGTCAGAAGTGTGTTAGACAGTGTCTAGTAACGTTGTTCCAATTTGCATACGCTGCTAGTGAATGACAACCATCATATATCAACACTTTCTTTATTTCTGCCCCCGTAGTATAGAATCAGCTTGAACTCCACTTTGCGGGTGATACTTGAACAGCCTTTCTTAGTTTTTGATTGCAGTTGTCCGCGAGCTATTTGACTTGGTGAGCAGCTGTAATTTTCTTCTGTGTCTATTCTTTTTCTAAATATATTTTCTTGCTGAATTCCCTTTTCGACATCATTCTAACGCTATTCATTATTTCCTTTTCCTTAATCAATTAAGGAGGCCTTATTCAAACTTAACTAACTAGCCAATAGGTATCATAAAAGAATCGGAGTATTCTAGTTAAATAGAATATTCGAAGCATGTGTTATGAATAAACTCTATGCCAGAACTGGACGGAACTGGTGCCTAACGAATAAGTCTCTTACAAATCAAATTAATTTAGCTTTTTAATTTAAAAAAAATATAAATTTATTTCTTCTCTTTACATACCTTAACATCTTTCAACGCCAGAATATCTGTTGTAAATGTTGTATTCACCACCGAGGGTTTGTTCTTAACACTTGGAAATATTATGCCACCTTTACGGGAAATTGGTTTTGTTGATGATGTTGAGGCAGCCGATGAGGTGGAAGCGGATGAACTGCTGCTTGCAGATGTTGAAGTAGTGGAGATGGTGGAGGAAGTAGTTTGATTAGAATTAACACCTGCAGCAAATGTGGTGGTGGTGGTGGGTATTGTTGTTGGTGTAGTAAAATTAGAAGAGACAGAGTTGACCAATACTACAGTGGGATGGCTTGTATTCGAGGTAGAGGAAGAAGAGTAGGAAGTATTTGGTGGATTGTTTGTGGTAGTGAATAGAGATGTTGTTATTGAGGGTGTTGGTGTTGCTGCTAGCGAAGCAGTTGAGGGTGTTGTTTGAAAAGTTGATGTTGTCGGGGATGTTGTACTACTTTGTGCATTATAGTCATCAATGACGGAGTATCTGTGGTATAACAGTTTCAAATTATTTTGCATTTTGTTTGTTTTTTTGTTTAATTATTTTTAGTAATGAAAAGGAAATGAAAATGGAGTTAATGAAGTTTCTTTTGTGTGACTGATTTATATGATTTTTAAGGTGAATTTACAAAAGGGAAAAGCTTAAATCATTTAAACTTTTCCTTTTTTTTAAATGAGAAAAAATATATTATTTATTATACCTATTGGGATCATATTCAACTAAACGATCTATGGTGGGATCCATTAAGAGCTCAGCAGGCACTGGCCTTTGGGCCAAGATTTGTACATCATCTTCTTGTTTCTTCAAGCGTTTCTCTACCATATCCAAATTGTTGATAATCAAATTTGTTTTCGTTTTTAAATCTTGATGAATTTCTCCTATAGCGCGTTCTTGTCTTTGTGTTTGTGTTAATAGAGCATCCGATTTGGGTAATAAATGATCTACAGATGATTTAGTACCCACTACAACATCCCACACTTCATCCATTTTCTCAGATACCGAAACCATGGGACGTATTTGTTTTACTAAAGCATCAATTTTACTGGATTTGATTAAAGGCAAAGCCGTTGTAGTGGCATTAATATTGTTGTATTGCTCATGATGATCAACCACAGCTTCATGGATATCGCCCACCATGCGCAGCATGCGTCCCACATTTTCAGAAACAATATTTATGTGGAATTGCAGCTTTTTGTCTATATTGTCAGTGGTATCTCTTAGCTCACTCAATTCATTAGAGACATGAGACATGACTTCAGCATTCATGGCCTTGGTAATCTCTATGACATTCATGCTAATGGGTTTCTTTTCACTGGCCTCCGCATTAAACTCATCCACTTGCAACAGGTTATTGTCAATTTGATTTTTCAATATTTCTAATTTCGAATCAATATCGCTGACTTTTTGATCCAACACCACCAAACGATTATCCAGCTGTTGTGTGGAAGAGGCTGTAGATGTGCGTGGTGAACGCGCAGTAGCTGCACGATTGTTATTATCTGCCCCCAACAGATGCCCTGTATCAATTATGTCATTTGATATTTTTGTATCTAATGATCTCAATTTGGAAATAACTGAATCGGTTTTAATTAAATTATCTGACACACGATTATCTAAAATTTCCATACGTTTCATCATGTGCTCCACAGACTTATCCAGATTATCAATACGTTTCAATTTACCTTCCAAAGTATTGATAATCACTTCAAATATATTTAGCAATTGCTGTTCTCTGCAAAGAGTTTGTTCAAACAAAAAAAAAAAATAAAAATAAAGAGAACAATTTATTAAAAACTAACAAACAAACAAAAATAATTTGCTTTAATTTTCTGTGTGTTTTTGAAAACGGAAACACAAAAAATCGTGCTTAAATTAACCCAGTTTAATGGTGCATAGCAGAGATTTTTGGTTATTCTTTTTTTGTTCATGTGAAGGAATAAAAAAATTATGTTGTTGCCACTTTTAAAACGTTGCTGGCATGTAAGGTAAGTAAGTAACTAACTAAAATTGTTACTGTTGCAATCATACTCGTATTATCTGTCACAACAATACATCAGTTACCAATCAATCTTTAAACTGATTGATATTTGTTAAAATAAATAAAAAAATATTTCAAAAATATTTATGTACGTGATTGAAATAGTCAAATTTATGGCATTTTTTTTAATTTTCTTTGTTTTTATATCTGCAGTGATTTTACACAAAAAAAAAAAAAAAAAATAAAATAAAAAAAAATTAAAAAAAAAAACAATAAGAAAAAAATTAAAAAAAATAAAAAGATTAAAAAAAAAAATAAGAAAAAAGAATAAAAAAAAAAAAATAAAAAAATTAAAAAAAAATATAAAAAAAATAAGAAAAGAGAATCAAAAAATAAAAAGAATAAAAAAAAAATGAAAAAGAGAATAAAAAAAAAAAAATAAAAATAATAAAAAAAAAAAAAATAAAATGTACTTGTTTACCTTTTGTGTTTTAAAAAAAGGTTTTCAAGCAAGAACTTTAATTTCTAATAGACATGCTTTTTGATGAATGACAAATAGACTCAAGGCCTTTAAATTTTGTCATTAATCCAATTAATATATAATTATTTTTAATCTAATAACACTTTTCATTAGATTTCTAAAATATTTAATAAATTCATTACTTTAATAAAATAATTTCATTGCATTTATGTTAATTTTTTTTTCAGTGTATTCAACATTATTTTATTAAAGTAATTTCATTAATTCAATAAAAATATTTCATTAATCCACAACAAAGTTTGTGAAATAGTTAATTGAATAAATGAATTATTTTGAAAAAAAAAATCGTTTCATTAGCTTTATATAAAAATTTTGTTTCAGTGTATTAAGCACTGAATTATTGAATTACTTAATATTTACGGGTAGTACTTGGCAAATTTCGTTATTTAAAAAAATAAGCAAGTAAATTAACAGAGAAAAATTAAATGTCAAATAAAAATTTTAATAAAAAAAAATTGTTACATTGAGTAAATTTTTAATTGAATCAATTAAATAATTAATAAAAATAATAATTTTTTATGGTTGAATTACAATATCAAATTAATTTAATTGGTTCAATTAAAAATTTAATCCAAATGAAAATTCTTTTATTACTAATTAAAACATTTAATTGTTGTGAAAACCATGGCTGTGGCAATTTTGTTCATCACAATTAGAAATTTCGTTTATTCCAAATGAATTTATCTGCGGTGTAATCATCGCATTCGGTATTTAGTAACTTTGCGACAAAAATATTCGATGTTTGCCACGAAGTTAACAGTACACAAATAATCACGGCAAATAACGATTTCTATCTTACAGATTATTTTTGTTGGATAAAATATCTTTATACTTGTTTTTTCGATACGAATATTCGTAATAAAAGTTATTGAATCGCACTACTGGTTTTGTGTTTGTGTGCACAACATTACGCACATGCACAACTTAAAAATTTCTATAAAAAAATAAAGAAAAAAATTTATAAAAAACTAAAATTTCGGTTGTGTTTTATTTTTCCCGGCCAATTGTGTACCGACTGCTCTCATTTTTTGCACAGATATTATGACCATCATATTTAATAAAACTACTTCAGCCATTTTTTTTTCGTTTTATATTTTAGGCAAATTACGCAAAAAACCCACCAAAAATTGTCAAAAAATAGAGGTATTTAGTTGCACTTTATAGTTCGTAGCTGAGCCGTTTATGTACCGATTAGACTGAACTTCAATAGCAAACTGAAGACAGAAACTTCCCACAAATTGGCATAAATATACTTTTCTGTAGGTCTTCTAGGGAACTCAAAAAGTTGATTTCAACATCCCCACGGACAGATGGACAGACAGATGGATATGGTTAAATCACTTTCGTCATTTCATAAAGATCCCATGTATGGTGTCGAAATTACACATGGAATGTTAAATTTAAATATACCCTTTTCCCTTTTTGTGAAGGGTATAAAAAACTGTAGCATTCTGCTAAAAGAATTTTTGATAATATGGCTGAACCATTGCTGCTTCTGACGTATTTTTCTTTTAAGTCAAAAGATGAAAATTTATGAAAAATTTTAACACCTAAAACTAAATAAAACTTATATTTTGTTTAACTTTTGGTTGACCATGCTCGCTAAAAAATGATATCGCCTGATATTTACACAGAAAAAAAATTAGGAACCAATTAAAAATTTTAATTAAAAAATTTGTTAAATCAATTAAATTTTTAATTGAATCAATTAAATATTTAATTAAATTTATATATTTTTCAGTTTAATTAATTATTTAATTGACTCAATTAAAAATTTAATTGATATAACAAATTTTTTAATTAAAATTTTTAATTGTTTCCTAACTTTTTTTTCTCTGTACTAAGATTATACTCTAGCGAAGATTCGATATCGAATGCTATCATCTCAAATTACGTTACATTGTACTCGATATGGAGTGCCATAATAATAATATCGAACGCGGTGGTTCTGGTATAATAAAAAAAATTTATTGGGATATTTGCGAAGAGTGTTTATCAGAATTTCAGGGCTCTTGTTATGGTGTGTGCATGTTTGTCGTCGGTGCGAATACATTAATCATGTTATCGTTAACAAACTAATTTATTAACAAATTCGCAATTTGTCAAACTAAAGTGTTTGGAGAGTATAAACTACATATAAAGTAAGCACACCTCAAGCCACTAGGATGGGAAAATGCTATGTAACTTACATACATACATACAAGTGTATGTGAGTGAGTGTATGTTTGTAAATTGCGGTGGTATTTTCCAAAACATTTTTGTCTGCTGGCCATGTGGTCATATAAAATTTTTGTACAAAATATCAAATTATTAATACAACGTGTAAATTATTTGGGTTAAAAAATTGATTTCATAAAATAAAAGCCAAGTGTGTTATGTTAGTAGTTGTAAAATATTTTTTTGTTTTAACAAAAATATTTGCCATAAAAATAATTAACGCCCGTATATGGTGGGCAGTTTGTCAATACTTTAATCAGGCATTCTGATATATGGGATCGATATTCTTATTAAATTAAATTTTACTTCTCATTTGTCAAATAGGAAATATAAGGCAAAATGTTTAAATTTGTAAATACTTTAATGAGAGAAGTAAAAAAAAAAAAAATACTTAATTTAAAGTCCACCTACAAAATAAAATTTTCTTAAGACTAAAAAAATGTTGTCAAATGAATTAAAAATTAAAAACAAAGGCCCACAATCATAGTCCCACTAAAAATGATTTTAAGCCGCATAAGAAATTGAATATAAATATAAAAGAAAATCTATTTAAGAACAATTATACTCGAAATTAATAGTTATTTATTGCTTTTTCAGAAAATATTAAAAAAAAAAAAATTCAATTCATTTCCTTAATTTCTTTATAACATTCTGATCTACCTGCGCTGCATATTTGTTCCAAATTTTCAACATATTTTTGTTATCATGAATAAGAGTACCACTCTTCTTTAATTTCTCTTTTTGACAATAGTCCAGTATTGTTCAATTGGCATATGCTGTGAAATGTTTTTTGCCACCCTATCAACCTTATGTCTTTGATACGACTCCAGCGCAGTTGTTGAATAATGACAAGTCACTAAATCAAGCGTTTAATTACAGGCAGCAATCATTTCTGCAGGCATTCTTTGATATACATTTTTGATGTCATTGTTCAAGAGACCAACAACTGCAAATTGTTGGCCAAATAATAATTTTTTTTACCAAATTTTAAAATTTTTGTGTATTTGGACGTTTCACAAAACACAAAAGATTTGATCTGACAACTGTTTTAAGTCCATGTCTACATAGATTTCCTCATTCATAATCAGACAATTGTTGAATTTTGTTAAAATTTTATCGCAAAGAATGCAATAGTAGTCTGCTTTTTACTACGATTTGGATATTTCATGGTACGATTGCTTCTTTAGACAGCATCCATTCTTCTTCTTATAGCTCGTGTTGTGTTTTTTGCACCATCATTGTCGGAGGCACCCAGATTTTTTTGCATAGAGCGTATTATATATTTTATGTTCTCTGAGTTTTTTTTTAGGAACTTTGCTAGATCTTCTTAAATTCATCTTGTCCAAGCTAGTTGAACATTACTATTATTGAATTATTGAACTATTATTGAATTAAAATATTCACATATGGTATTCCTTATTTCATCGTAGTGGTGCCCAGCTTAAATTCTTTTTAGCGAATCTGGTGTTCGATATAATACAGAGAAAAAATTGCTTAAGCTTGGCCAAAGGTCAGCTGTGAAAAAGTCTTTTGCAATCAACGCCTGTGTTCGATATATGAACTGCTTTTTTTTGAAAGTGGTATAAGTCAATTTTTTTTTAAATGGACTTATACCACATTAAAACAAACAGCTCATATCATAGAAGATAAAATTTTTAAGCTCCGTATATCTTCTCTTATATGTCAAATATATGCCTTTGCTTACAAAAGTTGTCATTTGTAAATACCGGAAAATTTTCTACTACACATAGAAAACAACTTCGGTTCTGAGAACTAAATTTGTTGCCAATCAAAAATTTAGTTTTGATAATCAATTTTTTTTACTTGTAGTAACCAGAATTTTATAATTTCTACTACGAAACTTAATCTCTACTACCGATTTTCCATTGTTAGAATTAAAAAATTTAACGGCCACAACTGAAATTCTGAATGGAAAAAAATTTAGTTCTCACAACCGAAGTTGTTTTCTTAGTTTATATTGTATGTTTGAAAAAAAAAATTAGTAAAAACCTAATGAGCCCGGGCTAAGGCCTGTCAATCTAGAAAAAACTTTTTAAACAAAGCCCGGAGAGAATATACCACTTAGTGAGTAAATAGCTTTGCCTTCAAGGCTATGTTTTATTGAACAAAATTGTACACACAGAAAACAACTTCGGTTATGAGAACTTAATTTGTTGCCAAGCAAAAATTTAGTTGTGATATTAAATTTTTTTAGCTGCAGCAACTGGATTTCTATAATATGAACCAAAATTTAGTTCTCTTAAAAATATTTTGAGCCCTAAGCTCGATTTTCTAATGTCAGGATTAAAAAATTCAACGGTCACAACTGAATTTTTGATGGGAAACAAATTTAGTTTCCACAACCGAAGTTGTTTTCTCAGTGTACTATTTCCATAAATCAACAAAATGAACTAAATCTCTAAATACATGAACTAAGTCATCAAATATTTTTTTTATATAAAAAATTAATTGAAAATGGGACAGCCAGTTTATGTGAGCTAAGTAAGTAGGAATGAACAAGGTCCCACAAAAAAATTAATAAAAGTTCCCAAAATCGTTGCTGTTTTTTTTCCCAATACAAAAATTTCAGCAATTATGTACTCTTTGCCCAACAAAAGTGATTAACTCGGGAGAAAGAGTACACAAAAAAATTTTTTTGCACAAGTTTATCGCTTGAGTTTATTTTTAGTTTTGGGAACTTAGTTGGTGTAGCCTTTGCCAAGTAAACATTGTAACGTTGAACAGGGCGCTGTTCAGAAGAACATACCAGGGGCTTCACGTAGACTTTCTAATATGGTGCCTTTGTGATACCTGTAGCAGAGGTAAAAGGAAAAAAAATAAAGCAGTGGAAAGACATAGAAAGACGAAGTAGAATAAGTGAAAAATAGAAGAGATAATATAAGGAAGAAGAAGAAGAGTATGCTATGACCACAATGTGTAATTTTCTCATTGAGTGCTGTTCTCCCCCTACATTTTAAAAATGTTGGTATTTAATTGCAGTAATTTTCATTTAGGCGCACTTCTTTTTAAAGATATTCCAGAAAGAATGGTATGCAATTTTCTTTTTTTGATTGTCTTTATATTTAGACGATACTGAAATATTTACCAAAGTTGAATAGAAAGCTTAAATTAATTTAACTCTGCAACATTGCATTGATCAGCAGATGACGGCTGTCTTATAAGCAAAAAGCAGTCTGGTCTTGATGGCATGAAGAACGATTCCAAGGAGATACAGGGAATTTTTTGTCGGTATGCCAACATGGTGACCCCTGTGATCTAGTTTCCCGCCTTTCCAAAAGAACAAAGAAAAAAAATTAAATATTTAAGGATAACAAAACTGAAATAAAACAAATTTGTTTGCTGGTGCTACAAAGCATGTTTACCGTAAAACAACCAAACTAAATTGTGTATTAATTAACGATTTAACTGCAGGTGGTTCCACCGAAATATGCTTATTGCAAAATTAAAACATAAAACAACACTTTTGCTCTATATTCAAAAATTAAATTCACAAAAAAAAAAAAAAAAAATTACATCCATTCCAATCGTAATAATTTTTTTTTTGCTCAAGCTTTGAAATTTATACTTCTTATTTTGTTTTTCAACTTTAATGTAACAAAAACCATAAAAAAAGACACAAGCAAACGCATTCACAATCCAATTGTATGAACAAACTAAAATCTTAGTCGTAGTTATTTTATTTTTTTATTACATGAAAAAGTTGAACGTAATAAAATCTTTTTGGTTTTTTTTTTTCAAAGTGTTACTTTTTTGCACAATATTCCATTCTGTTTAACGGCTGGCAACAATATGCGTTTTATGGTAGAAGAAGAAGTAGCAGCAGTAGAAGGAATTGCAGCCGTCACTGTTGGTAAATGGATTTTAGGAAAATATGATTTTTTCAATATCTGTTTGTAAGAGTGTATTCTATTATTTGCATGCATAAAAATTATTACATGTGGACAACACTGTCTAGGCAGGCCAAATGATTATTAAAACTATAGTTATGGCAGCAGCGGCAACAACTACAACATGAATCAATTGTATTCATTTCATTCATGCATTTAGTTGCTTGTTGCACTACGAATGGATAACCATACACACACACACACACACACACACACACACACACACACACACACACACACACGCACACACACACACTTACACAAACCTACATAGTTTAATTTAAAAAAAACTTGAGATACAAACTTTAATGAGAGCGTTAATTATAAAAGACTTGAGACACACACAAACTTTAATAAGAGCATTAATAATAAAAGACTTAAGCAACAAACATTTAATTAGTTGCCACTCAGCTGTTTTAATTTTGTCAAAACGAGTATAATAATTTTTACAATATGAATTCATTTATGCGACTGGCCAGGCGTGTGTCGCAGCGGCTTATTCTATTAATACCATTTTTTTTATTTTATTATAAATACTTTAGTAGACCAAGATCACACCCAAGAGCATCCTTTTTTTGCAATTTTTTTAACTTTTTTATTTAAGTTTGAGGATATGAATTGATCTTGAATTAATATGTATGATGCACCATTTAAATACTAGCAAAGTACAATATTTGGCCTCACCATGGTGCTAAACAATCCGCTTAGCTGTTCATAAGATTGGCAAGGATATTTTCAGGCTGGTGGCTATGATAACTGTTCATTGGACGATAGGCATGCACGACATGAGACTGCGGTTGCCCATCAATATAAGTTGTTTGCTAATTCTTGATTCTCTGAGATTAAGTAGAAAGTGCTTCAGCTTCTCTACGAGTACTCGGCTCATCTGGTTTCATGACACAAATATCTCCATATAAAGAGTGTTTTTTATAGACATATAGAACTTTAAGTTGGCATTACTGTTCAAGATGTTGACCGATTTAACAGCTGTCAAGTGATTTATTCTCAGCTTGGTTTGGCAATTCATCATGAACAACGCTTGCAAATAGAGCAATTTTATTTCGAAAATAATGGTTCTGTGCGAAATACGTATCGCGCACTACGTCCATTTTATCGTCGACAAAATCGTCCATCAGAGCAGTTAATTCGATTAACCATGGAACGTTTTCGCACCACGCTTACTCTTATTGATAACTCGCATCCCCAGAGACGCTGTACGGTGGGTACAGAAGAAGCTATTGCTGCTGTAGAGCGTAGCATTGAGAAAGACCCGAATGAGTCTATCCCCCGATTTTCATAAGCGAATTTTGTTTAGCGATGAAGCGCACTTCTGGTTGAATGGCTACGTCAACAAACAAAACTGCCGCATTTGGAGTGATGCTAATCCTCAAGTGTATGTCGAAACACCGTTACATCCAGAAAAACTAACTGTTTGGTGCGCTTTATGGGCTGGTGGAATCATTGGTCCGAACTTCTTCAAAAACGATGATGGCCAGAACGTTACAGTCAATGGTGATCGGTATAGGGCCATGATTACTAACTTTTTCATTCCTGAATTGAACAACCATGATGTCTATTAGACACGTTTGGTGACCGCCTAATTTCACGTTTTGGACCTGTCAATTGGCCTCCAAGATCTTGTGATTTAACACCGCTAAACTACTTTCTCTGGGGTTTGACCATTTGGAAGACAACATTCGCCGTGTTATTGCCGATATACGGCCACAAATGTTGGAAAAAGTCATCGAAAATTGGACGTCCATATTGGACTACATCCAAGCCAGCCGTGGCGGTCATATGCCAGAAATCATATTTAAAATGTAACGCCACAAGATTATCTTTCGCATAAATAAAATTCATGTCAATCGAATAATCCATCGTTGTTTTATTGCAATTTAAAGTTCTATACGTCTATAAAAAACACCATTTACATTTTGAAATAAGGGTTAGGTTATTCGTTGTCTTGTTTAGAAATGGAGTCTTAAGAAACTAAATAATGGCTCCATCTTTACATCCTACATTTTACATCTTCAATTTTAGTTCATGAAAAGTTTGTGTCTATTGTGCTTGCCGGTGACTGAAATTAATTTTTCAACTGTAATTTCAAATTTAATAATGAGCCAACGATGCTCAAATTTGCACAAAAATGTCTTTAACTCTTTCTCTCTCTATCCCCCTCACTCTCACTCTCTTTCTATCAATCTCACTATCATTCTCTCTCTATCCCACTCACTCTCACTCTCTCTCTTTTTCAAAATGACGGATGAATTTTTCACTCTCTCTCTTTCTGTAAAAATATATTGGTATTTTAGAAATAACGGAAGAATTTTTCTACCACCAGATGTCAAACACATGAAAATAACTTTTGTTAGAGAAATTGGGCCATAATCACAATCACTTTAAAGTCGCTATCTTTTTAAAAACGACTTTAAGTTCATATAATTCTTATGAACAAAAGTCACCTCTTAGTAAAAGCCTACTTTTTCGTGACTATGATTATGCCCCCTTATTTTTCTTTTTTAATAAAATTCAATGTCTGTAACATCTAATGCGTTTTATTTTGGTCTACAGAGGTAAGTTTTTAAGTGATAGCTAAGAAGGCGAGATATAGCCATGAATCCTTGAATAGGATATCGAAATATTCAGCAGTTATTTTCAGCTTGATATGTGAATATGGATCAGTTGATGGGAACAGCAGGTCTAGTGATCTGGCAAGCCGAGGGGCGAGGTAGTGAGAACATTACATTCACATGTGCTGTGGTATTCTTCTACTGGTCTGCAAATAGCAGATTGAGAGTAGCTTTTTGTATAGAGTACAGGCTAGATAGATTTGCAATACAGCAAGAAAGATTTGGTTATGTTCTATAAAGCTCAATTAAAAAATTTGGTGGCAACTATAACAGACTACCACGAATTTTATAACCATGGGAGAAAAATGGATCTGTCATAAAATAACTTCTGCAAAAGTTATCAGGAAAAGCGAGAGAAAGAGACTGTAAATTACTTTTACTGACTTTGCCGAGCCCTAGTCTAGCGTAAACTCAATCTCGTGGCTGCAGTAATCGATGAGATATCTAGTTTTGTTAGCAGCAACAATGGGTTTATCTCCTATCTTCCCTTCTAGGAGAAGGAGCCACATTAGAAGGAATACTTGAACTAAATTATATATTCTCTTTGGGGGCACGCTCTTCAACCTTACCTAACCTAACGTAATATTTCTCGAGGAAAAAAATAACGGTATTAACACCACACAGAGAAAACAGCTTTGCTTGTAAGAATTGCATTTATTACTGAACGAAAATTCAGTTTAATTTTTTTCGGTTGCATTAATACAAATTCGGTTATACAGCTTAAAATATTATTGAAAGAATTAAATCTTGGACTGTATTACCGAATTTAGATTTTTAAGACTAACAAATTCAAATAATACAACTGAGTTTTTGACTTGTGACAAAGTCAGTTCTCACAACCGAACCTATTTTTTGTATGCATGATTTAAAAAGATGAAGTTGAGATTCATTAACTTGAAATTTTGCAGTTACAGTTGCCTTTTGATAATTTGAAACTCATTAATTTTCAGAAACTTTTTATTTATTATTTTTTTAATTAAAGTTCAAATTAAGCCTAATTTTTATTTAATGAATTTAATTATTCAATTATTTATTTAAAGCAAAAACTTTTCATCGCTAACAAATTTTGTTGCACTCATTTCAAATTAATTTAACATCATTTGGCGATTTCATAGAATAATAAAGATAAACTCATTAATGAATTCATGTTATGCATTTAGATTTTTCAAATTTTCTTCTATGAATTCTTAATATTTATGAAACGACTGCCAGTACTGCATTAATTATTAAATTTCGTGCACTTTTTTGTTGTTGTTGGTGATTTAAAGTGTTAAAAATTGGAATTGCTGCGTTCATAAGTGACTCATGCATGGAGTTTAATTGTAGACACCTGTGGCATAAAAATTTTTTATTTCAACGTTTGAATTTATTTTATTAAAATTGTCCATTTCAAAACAAGTACGAGTATAAGATTAAATAGACAGACCCGTTTTAGATTTTCCAATCTGTGCATTATGATTTGTACAATTATTAAAGTATTTCTTTTTCTTATGCTGCTTTTTTAGAATAATTATTGTTAGATTGTAGTAAAATTGCCTAAATAACTAGATTACGTGTAAGAAAATAATAATAATAATAATAAAAAAAAAACAATTAAAGGCAATTAAAGTTAGGCTGTAGCAAAGTATGCACGTCTTTGTTGGTGCTAGAAAATTTTAATACATAAATTTTATTTAAATGGGACAGCAGCATAAATGATTGATTGATTGATTGTTAGCTGCAAAAGCACCATATGCTGCTAAGGACATCTCAGTTGACTTACAGCAATTATAGATTTAACAATTTTAGTCATAAATTATTAAATTATGTATTCTTATAGGCCAAATATAAATTTAAATTTAACAATAATAAATTCTTATAAAGGGTGTCCGAACAAGAACACAAGATTTAAATTTGTCGCCATTCGAGTTGTCATTTTTTGGATTTGAAAAATTGTTATTGTTTGCTAGTAGAAGATGCGAGGTTAGTAAAAAATGACCATGGACAGCGAAGGGAGTTCGTTAATTGATTATTGGAGAGACAACATGAAAATGCTGATTTTGCCGATAAAATCATCTTCAGTGACGATTCCCATTTCCATCTTGATGGCTTCGTCAATAGGCAGAATTGTCGCATTTGGAGTGAGGAAAATCCTCGAGTGATTCGCGGGAAGCAAATGCATCCTCAACGTGTCACTGTGTGGTGTGGTTTTTGGACTGGAGGAATCATTGGACCTTTTTTTTATGAAAATGAGGCAGGTCAAGCGCAAACAGTCAATGGTGTTCGGTATCGTGAAATGATAACCAGTTTTTTCTTGCCAAGAATTGAAGAAATGAATGTGAAGGGCTTGTGCCTTCAACAAGACGGCGCCACATATCATACAGCCAGAGAAACAATTCAATTGCTGCATCAGTTATTTATTTAAAATTTAAATCTTGTGTTCTTGTTGGGACACTCTTTAGCGAAATATTAATATTTTTCACTTTCCAAACCCTTCTTAAATATCAAAAACATACAAAAAAATTAATAGAGTGAAGATAAATATGCCGAGTTAAATATGTTTTAACGTAACTTCTGAAGTTTTTAAGTAAATATGTTTTCAGTATTAATGGTATATTTATCAAATACGTCTTACGTCACTCAATACTTCTATATATATTTTTAGTAATAGTTTAGCGGAGATCATCTAGATTGGTACCCTACTTCCCAAATACTCAGAAGTTACTTCTGATCTAGACAGTCTCCTCTTTAAAATGATATGTGTCCCATCCTACAACCTTTAATGGTTCATTGGGAAGTTGCTAAAATCACTTAGAGCAACAGCACTAGGGTGTATGGAAATTTCAAAATTTTTAAAAATAATCCAAAGTGTTGTGTGTTACAAAATGGAAGACGGTAGTGCTGGGGCGGGAATTGCAGAACAAAACAATGATGAAAATAGCTGCTATTTTTTGGGCAGAGAATGTCTACAATTTGGCACTTGTGGTACCAGAATATACATTTTCTGAGACAGTCAAGCAGCTCTATGGGCGTTGGCAAACTATTCCTTTCGATCGAGATTGCTTTTGCATTGCTACAAGCTGCTTAATGCTTTGGCAGAGAGGAAGACGGTCATCTTATTATGGATACTGGGTCACAAAGTCAATATTGACGATAAAATGGCAGACTATCTGGCTAAAAAGAGCGTGGTTAAACTTTTATAGGTGATTAACAACTTCATTCATAACCTACTACGCAAGAAGGAGAAACAAAGTCTACAAGACTGCTGGAGGGCCAAAAATGGCATGCGACAGTCAAAGAGACTCTTTAATCTAAAACACATTAGGGCAGAGGTTGTTTGAAATCTTAGCAGAAATTATATAAAACTCTATTTTGAGCTAGTTTTTGGGTCGTTATAGACTTAACTATCACATGAGTAAGCTCAGTAGTGTATAAGAAGACTCTTGTCGTTTCTGTTGGGAAAGGAACATGTTGTGTGCGACTGCCCTGTGAAGCAGAATGAGCTGTTTGGTCCAAAGAGAGATAGGTATAATTACCACTACAGCAATTACGGGATTCGTAAGAAGTCTCAAATTGTAGTTGAAAACTGGGCTGCCCCATAGATTTTAAAGGTAGCGGTGCGTTTATGGCCCATGCAGATAATAATAATTATAATAATAATACTGCGGATTCCAAGATTTTGGAATGGAGACCCAATTGTGCCAGCTCAATTTGAAAACCAAAATATCACATTTTAACTCAATGGCTGTCTAGTTATAGCTTAAAAGCAGGTTTAGATCTTAAACTTAAAAAATGTTATAACTCTTGCCTTCCTATTACCTCAAGTGAATGACACAAAGGAAAACCAACGACTTATTAAAAATAATTTTAATTTCTGAGGAAAACCGCTTAAAAACGTTACCAATTGGTGGCCAAAAGACAAGTTTACAAGTTTACTGCTTGAAATACGTAGTCTGGCCCACGGTGTAGTTTAACGTTAAAGTTCTAGTTACTACTAGTAGTTATGTGACTGCTACGTTTGTCTAGCTAAACTCAAGAATCTTTTGATAATTGAGCAATAATGGCTGAAAAAATTGCAAATATTTCCAGTGTGTCTTCAAATAAAGTTAAGTTTGTAATTGAGTCAATTAAATATTTCATGAATATGATATTTATTTTTTTTTATTTAATTGGGTCATAATATTTGTCTGTTGAACAAATCGGCCTTACTAATGTTTAATTTGTTTTATTTCATTTTGCAAAATTTTTTTTGTTAATACACATACACACACATGGATTAATAAAACTCAACAGAATTCAAAGCACTTTTAAAACCAAATTAAATAATTAATTAATAAGCCACTTTATAGAAGAATTTATACATTTAATAAAGTTGTAAAAAAATTAGTAAGCCGAGCCGTTAAATTTAAAAAAATAAAAAAAATAATAGTTGGTAGCCATTCATACGTATTTCATAAATTTTTATTAATTAAAAAAAAAAAAAAAAAAAAAAAAAAAAAAAACAAAAAAAGTTGAGAAATACAACTTTTTGTTGGGCTAATAAAATAATATTGAAATGAGAAAAAAAAATTTTTAAATTAAATGAACCAGTGGGAGATAAAAGATTTCAAATCGACAACAGCCTTCAATTAATCAAAACGTGAATCAATTGTTGTTGTTTTAGATGTACGAAAAGCTCACATTCAAATAAATATATTTTTATTTCTATGAATATTTACTAAGGTGACAGTGGAAGTCACAAGGTATTGTTATTAGAAGCTTAAGTCGACTTAAGTAAAGAGAAACTTGGTGAAGCAATTAACTCAATAATTTTGTTATTGTGGTTCAGCGAAGGTGGTGCAATATATTAAACAAAAAACATTACCGCTTGTTAGAATCTAAAAAAAACTTTTAGGTTTTCTGAAGTCGTAGTCCTCTAAACTAACTTAATGAGACATAAGCGGTTTTTTCTTTTTTTGAACAGAAATAAAGGGTGACGCAACAAGAACGCAAGATTTAAATTTGGCGCCATTCGAAGTGTCATTGTTTGACATTTGAAAAATTGTTATTGTTTGCTAGTAGAAGGTACGAGGTTAGTAAAAAATGACCATGGACAGTGAAAGGAGTTCGTTAATTGGGTATTGGAGAGACAACAAGAAGTCGTTCTAAATTTGGTTTTTCAACTTTTATTAAAAAGCTGTGTCAACTGTTGAGTTTACGCTTCTGACCCAGACCAGGTTGTTTTCATGAACTGACTTTATACCTTCCCTGCTTTATAAATTTTTTTTTTGTTAAATGCTAAGCCCGACTAAATTTTATAGTGCCAGGGATAAGCTCTGCGTTAGCGTAATAAAGCGTTTCATTTGTCTGAGTCCAGTTAGGGATTCCTAATGTTTTCAGAATTGTGTTTCTGCATAGAAACTAGTTTTGTTTGGTTGAGTTACTCTGTTGGCCAAGCAGCCTCTACAAGTCTTTTTCCTCAATTATTTTTTTACAAAAGCAAGGATGTCGTAAACTTCTGCCTCAAAAATCCTTGGGTAGTTTTCAAAGGATATAATTTTCAAGTCATCAGTAACCTAAACATCCTTAGCCTCTTCATCCCACCAAGATAAATTCTACCAAAGATCTTTTTTAGAAATTAAAACCTAAAGTTCTTGTGCAGCAGCAGATTAAGTTAGGTTAGGTTAAACAGGGTGCCCCAAGAAAGAAAGCAGAAGATGGCTTATGTGGTTTTCCTTCTTTTCTACCTGTAGAATAGGAAAAATGAAGAAGACATAGCGATAAAAATATGTCAAAGAATCCAAGTAAATCGGAAAGCGGTAAAAGAGATAAAAATGAAGACGAAAAAGAGTCCATCGCGACGTTAGCCAAATCAAAAGTCCCCGCAAATAGCGCTCCCATGATGGAGTTCACGCTGATCCCTTAGTATTGGGCAGAAAAAATGTCTTAATAGCTTCTGCAGTAGTCTTGTGATTGCATATGCATTCTCTTGGCATGGTTGCCAAAATTGCAGTGGCTCATAATTTCTATCATCACATTTCTTAATTAAGTTGTATAAAGCCTTAGCAGCATTAGAGTAGATGTCTAATAGTCATCAACGCTAGAAGAGGCTAGAAGAGATAACAAATTTAAGTATTTTTGGATGTACCCCGAAATTCTCAGGTTTCAGCTGCATACAGCACTTTCGCATGTCTGCTCTAGCTTAGAGATGATAAATGCAGCATAGAAAACAAAGGGAAACAAACGGGTGTCTATTTTTAACTTTTAATTTTTTAAATTTTATAAATTTCAAATTCAGGCTACCTTTTCCATAAAACCCTGTTTTTTCATCAGCACCATTTGTATCACCCACCAACTCAGGTTGCTGTAAATAGTGGTCAGCATTTATTTTAAGAAAACGAATACGAGAATTGCTTAACACAATCTGTACATAATTTTTATCTTTTCTTTTTTCTTTTCCCAAAAAAATTGCCTAAAAACGCTCTGCCATGTATTGATTAAAATGAAAAGCCAATAAAAGATAAATAAATAAAAGTTTGAACCTGTAAAATATATTTGTTTATCTTTTATCTTATCGAAAATCTCTTTCATTTCGTTTCATTTGTAGTTGTCAGTGTAGTTGCTGTTGCTGTTTGTTTGTTTAATTTCAGTTTTTCTATGCTGGATATGGAATACGTTGTTTTCTTTTACCGGCGGTAAATATCAAAAGATATCAAGGCGTAAAAACAAAAAAATCTAAATCCAAAGCAAATTCGCACTAAATGTAAATAGATATCGACTTTGTAATACAAACACACATGCACTAAAAGCAAAAAATAAAATTCGATAATAAAATAGTTAAATAGTTGGTATTCATAGATTTTATTTAAGCCATAAATTAAAATAAACAAACGTATCTTCATACTACTAGAAATACAGGTGTGTGTGTAGTAATTTTTATTGTAACATTAATGTGTGTTAAGCACTCGCTTGTGTGTGCGTTTATTATTTTGCATAATCGAAACAGAGGTGATAAATCAATTTTAAAGATATTTTTTGTTTGTTTGTGTTTTTTCGGGGCTTCTAGCTGCTATTCAGTAATGCGCTACTGTGTATTATTAAAAGATTTGTTTGGGCTTTCTATTAGAAAATTTGCAAGATTTTCTTTTAAACTTATTAAAATAAAAAAAATTATTAAAATATTTCAACTTCTATTAATCAGTAGATTTATGGCGTTTTATGTGAGATTAGGAATTTTCTTTTTGCTCTTTGTATAAACAATTAGCTCACACATATGTATTAGTTGACAGATATGTATTATAAATTGAGTGCATAATAAGCACCATATTGGCATCTTTTGCATGCAATATGTTGCAATAAAAAAAAATTAAAATGTTTTTTCATAAAAAATAAATTAAAAATATTTCATTTAAATAAATTAAAAATTTTTAATAAAAAAATACTTTTTATTTTTTTTTTCATTAGAAAAAATTTTAAATATTTCATTAAAATAAATTAAAAAGTTTTCATTAAAAAAGTAATATGTTTTTGTTAAAAAAAATTTAAAAATTTTTAATGAAAATATATTAAAAAATTTTTATTAAAAATTTTTTATAAAAAAAAAAAATAATTTCATTCATAAAAAAAAAATTACAAATATTTCATTTATATAAATTAAAAATTTTTTATAAAAAAAATAACAAAAATTTCTTTCATTAAAAAAAATTAAAAATATTTCATTTAAATAAATTAAAAATTTAAAAAAAAATAATTTTTATTTTTTTTCATTAAAAAATTTAAAAAATTTTTCAAAAATAATAATTTTTTATTGAAAAATAATAATTTTTTATTGAAAAATAATAATTTTTTATTGAAAAATAATAATTTTTTTTTTTATTGAAAAAAAAATTATACTATAATAAAACATTTTTTAATTAAAAAAAAATATTTTATTTATTATACTGCATCCTCTCTTTGCTATGCAACAGTGTAGGAAGGACAAGGGGGACAAGCAGGACAAGCAGGAGCAGGGGGACAAACAGTATCAGGACAAGGTGGTATCGAAAACAAATAGGTATTTTCACAGAAGAAATCAAAAACTAATAAAAAAACAAAAGGGAAACATTAGAGAGCGAAAATGGGTGTTGTGGTTCTAAGCTTTGTCCTCTCTACTATAGGATACCGTCGCTCCGACTGCTGTTTTTGGTAACTCCCAATATCCACAGCGTTGCCATTTTAGCCTTTTGAAAGCTAGATTTAGCTTTTTTTCTCACATTCAGCCTCAAAATTTTTTGATTTAGCCTCTAGCTTTTTTCTTAGCCTTTTTTGTTTTGCAAAATAGCCTAATTTTAAAAATTGTTTTTGCTGTTTTACTAAAATTATTTCGCCATTTAAGAGGAACTTTTAATCACTAACAGCAACATTTAGCTTGTTAAAATAATATTATAAAATAGGTGAACTGGATATCTCTGATTGAAAGTAAGGCACCATGTATTTGGCAGCTGAAACCTATCAAGAACAATTTTATATCTTCGGAAAAAGTGATCACTATGATTTCACTCAATATTTAGGGAAATCTAAAGCTTAATTATGAATCACTTTGAATAAATTTGCTTCTTTTTTTTACAATAAAAATATCTTCGATTTAGGAATTTTTTTTCTCGAACACAAATTTTTCCCTGGGAATATTCATAATTCTGCTGATTATAATAAACTTCAAATGAGATTAGTAACACAAAAAGTGTGCTTTTATATTCGGCTTAAAGTGTTAAAAATTTTGTTGTTGTTGTTGTTCTCTTGTTATAATTTCATTTGCATTTATTAGATTTATTAGACGCTCATGTGTTTGCTCGTGTGTGAGTGAGTGCGTTTATTATGCGATAATATTTATAAGTGTGTGTGTAAGTGGAGAAGGCCTCTAAATCAAATCTCAATCGTGATAAGAGAAATATGTGTAGTGTAAGCTGTGTAGTTAGCACACTATTTAAAGTGGTTCATATGCGCTTTATTGCCATCCACACACACCCAAATAGCTGACTATATGAATGTGAATCAAATGGATGGATGGATGATTGTGTAGATGGACTATTTGTGTGTTTGCCCATGCGCCAATTCATCTATTTAGTTCGGTTGTAGCTGCCGCTAGTTGCAATTGTAGGTTTTTTTCTTTTGCTTCTCTTTTTTGTTTGTTTTGTTTATTATTTATTTAACTACTTGACAAGCCGTACGGTTAGTAGTTAGCTGGTGCTAACGATCTGGCACAGTTAAATATTAAATAGTGGCTACCAGCCTAAATGGTGTGGCATGGTATGGTCTTGTTGATGTGGGGAGTACACGTTACAAATAATTATTAATTAAATCTTTAATATCTTGCACAGTACGAAAGCTTGTGGTTATTGCTAGATATCTTGTATGTTTGTTTGTGTGTTACTATTACCACAAATTAAAAAAAGAAAAAAAAGATTGATGAGCCTAAATTAAAATGTTAGAATCGTTGGATGCAAAATTTTTTAAATTTAATTAAAGATGAAAATTATTAGATAGTGTAGCGTAAAATGTCATAAAGAAAAATGATGACAACTAAATATGACTTGTTTGTTATCGTTTTTTTTCTTAGTGCAGCAACACTTAGTTAGGCACTTGAGAAATTCATCATCATCGTCATCATTATCACGATCATGATAAAGCAAAATTAGTAGCCATAACATGAAATATTCATGTGATAAACTGATTGAGTAGTTTTTAACAATTTAATGAAATAAAAATATTAAAAATACATAAATGATTGATAAGTGTTGGAATCAAGTAAGAAAAAGAGGCGGGAATATGAGGGAAATACGGTTAACCAGCTCTAGGAGGAGAACGAGAGAGAGAGAGGGAGAGAGAGTGCTAAATACAGCTAAATATTTCAACAATTATACTCTTCTAGTATCAGTTAAGGGGCTATTAAGCGATCATGAGCGATATATCAGCACACGATATGATGAGAGAGAGTGCTTTGCTATTACATGTCCTGCAGGGCATGACTTGCAGTCTGCAATCAAACAGTGAATGGTAAACATCGTTTGTGATGTCGAGTAATTTTGTAGTTGCTTTGATAATTGATGGACTTGTAGCGCATGATCGTCTAATAGGCGCTTTAGAAAACCACATACAACAATTTTAGTTGAGCAATTCTTGATTTTGTAGGAGAGAGAGGAAAGAGGCCTACAAACTTGCTCGTACTTGGCAATTCTTTTTTGTTCTCTCTTCGTATCTCTTATAAAGATGTAAAAAAAGAAGACAGGCAGCTGGAAGGCTGAATGAATGACTGAATAAGAATGCTAAAATTGCCGAAACAAAAAATTTGTGTATGGACAAAATGACAATTTTAAAAGAGAATTTAAAAAGAATTATCCAACTAAACTTGCTGTGTGGGGTCCTGGTCTAATAAATAAAAGACTTGAAATAATGGTGTAAGTTAACCAGGTGACACTGAGACTCCAGCTGAATGTTTGTTTTTCCATGATTGATTCTCCTTTTGTCAAAAGTTAAGAGAAATCAATAGCAGAAAAAAACTTAATAATTTCGCTTAAAAAATTTTTTTGATTTCAGCTTACAGAAATAACTTTTGAGAGAAGGCAATCAACATGGCAGAGTTATACATGGTTCATTTTTTTTCTCCATCGTTTTGGCTTTGTAGCTGTCAAAAATTTGCTAACATTCTGTGAGCGCTCTTGTTTTTAGGCTCAAAAGAAGTGTGAGAGTATAACCGGATCTACATTGAATTTCCTCCTTTTTATATGGCACATACGATAGGATTGTTTTTGTAATGCAGTGTTTGCTGTAAGCACTGCCTTACCGTCCATAGCTCTGCCATGGCCTCAAAAGCAATAAAAAAATTTATGGTTTTTTTTTTTTTTGGTAGTTTCTTGCAGTCACCTGGTTTACTTACATGCTTGAAATCAACTAAATTTGTTAAAAATTATTAATTAATCTGAATTGAAAACAATTTCACTTTAAGTTTGTTAATGCAATTACAAGAAAAACAATATAATAAATTTGTATTTTGTTTCACTTTTCTCTAAAACTTTAACAATATTTAAGAAAAAAAAAATTAAAAAACAAAAATAGTTTACAAACGAAGCATGACAGCATAAATATTTGCTGTTGTTAAATAAAATAAAGATTTAATAATGCAACAAACAGCCAACAACACAAAAATAAAAGCCAATTTGTTAGCGGAATCAAATAATTATGAAAATATAATAATGATTTGGCATAAATTTCAAAGATTTCTTATTTCCGTGCCAAACACAATAAAAATCAAATAATACTCATGAGTTGCTTATATTTACAATGAATAACAACAACAACAACATTAACATTTTGCGGTTTCTAAATTCAACAACAATTTATTGACATGATAACAGTTGTGGTGTGTGTGCAGCAAAATAATATTAGTCGTCCCAGTGTGCCAAAGCAGAATCATGAATTATGAACACGGCAAACTCTAATAAACGTAATAATTGCTAATGAAAAGTGAGCGGCAGTGATTTACAAAAAAAAAAAAAAAAATAAACTCTATTTTGTTAATATGAAGTAAGAAACCAAAAAGAATTTACAAGAAACTAACTGATGGCGTGTCTAGCTGCAAGCTGCCGCCAACATAAATGAAAATTAAATGCATAATTCAGCTGTGCCGAAACTTAACTACCCTTCAGCACACAAAATATAAATTTGTTATTTTCAAATGTTTTTTCTAATCGTTATTAAATAGTTTTGACACACATTGAGCCAATGGAATGGTTTCAGTTCTGTAACTTCCCCAATGGGAACTATTTCACCTTCTACAGATTTTTGATTTGCATCACACGTAATTCCATATCTTTTTAAGGCATTACTTTGTTTTAGTATATAAAAGGTGTTTCAACAAATGTGCACTTTTGCATTTTAAAATAAAAATATTAATTTTTTGAGAAAATTGTGATATTTTTATTGGATTTAAAAAAAAAAAACCTAATCGAATTAAAAAAAAAATTAAAAAAGTAAAAAAAATTAATTCCACATTTTTTTTATTTCTATTTCGAATACAGAACAGCACTGATATATATAAAAAAAATTTAATTCGCGATTTTATTGAGGAATTTCTTCTAAAATAAATCAAATTTTTTTTGTAAAAAAAATTTTCTGGAAATGTTTCTGATCATTTCCTTCTCTCTCCCTTTCTCTTTCTCTGTCAAATAGAGAAACAAGCAACTAGATATTAATGTTGTCAAGCTTTGAATTTCAAAAAACACTGAAAGTAAGAAAAAAACTCTGTTTTTTCTAAAGCAATAAAATTGGAAGAAACTCAAATTCAAAAATTTACTTTTATTTATTTTTAAGTAGAATTAAAATAACCAAAACTACAAAATTTCTAATTTAGTTTGTTTTAGGTAAATAACCTTCAGGTGTTTTATTCACAAAATCATTAAAGTAATCATAAGCTTATTTTGCTTTTGGTTTGGGCAAAAAGGCTCTAACTCGCAAATTTTCTACCTAGAAAATGTTAACAAGCAGTGAAAATTGTGCTAAAAGCACTGAGTTGACAACACTGTTAGATATAGAAACATTTTTATGCCGATAAAAATAAATTCTGCTAAGAATTGGTGATTGCACTTGCGGTCTTCAACACATGAATAAAAATGTAAAAAAAAATTATTCTTGAAAGTAGTAAAGAAGTTGTTAGATAAAAGCTGAATTAGTGAGTAAATTTAAAACTATTCCAAAAATTAAGAGTGAAAAGTGTTTTAGGGATTATGAAGTGATTACTGAACAAAATGAATAAAATAATTTTATTTCTTTAGGATATTAAAAAAGGAATTTCACAAAAAAAAGAGAAGTCAATAAAGTCAAATTTTTATTATTTGGAAAAGATGAAATCATTTGTATGACTCAATTTCTAAAAAAAATTCATAGACACAAAAGTCATATCCTAAGAATAATCGCAGCTTTCCCTGATATGAGAGAAATTTCAACTTTCTTCAAAATCTATTAATAAATACTGGCTAACATACTCATATTTAATGAACCAGTAGTGCGATTCAGTAACTTTTAACTCCATATTTTTCTGTGTGATTCAGTAATTCTTGCTTAATTTTAGGAATTAAAAATTCACCACTGATATGAATACCATGGACAACAACCAAAAAGTCTACAAATACCATGTAAAACAACCAAAAATGGCTTGTTTATTCAATTTTTTTTTTTACTTAAGAGTTTTTTACTTTTATTTTGGGGTTAAGTAAGCACCACACAAAATTCTGGCTTTTTTTTGACCACACAGTCATGAAATCATAAGTTCTTTAATTTTAGCGTTAACTATTTTTTAGTCAAACATTTTTCTTTATAATAGAATAGTAAATCGCACTACGGCAAATGTATTCAAATATTGTGGTTCGAAACATTTTAAACTATAATATTTATAAAAAAAGGAATTCCATTTCTAGCGGCCATAATTACAAGTGTCGTGACCAAAAAAATTATATGCAGTAAATTCGACTATGAAAACGACACTCGTAATAGGGCAGATTATTTATGTTTTTTTTTTTATTTAAGAAAAAGTATAATTTTTACTTTCTTTTATTGACACAGTTCAGTAGTGCGATTCAGTAACTTTTATTACAAACATTCGTATTGAAAAAACCAGTATAACGATATTTTATCGATTTCAGTATTCAGTAACTTTCCCACAAAAATTTTCGAAGTTTGCGACGAAGTTAACAGCACATAAATAATCATGGCAAATAACGATTTCTATCGTACCGAATGTTATTTTCGGAAAGTTACTGAATACCGAATTCAATAAAATATCGTTATATTTGTTTTCTCAATACGAATGTTCGTAATAAAAGTTAGTGAATCACACTACAGGGCTCAAATTGTCATATTGTATATTAATTGCGAAACATCGAAAATTTAGCCTTTCTGTAAGAAAAAATTTAAAAATTAATTGTTGAACAAAAGTTGCTTAATATCGAATTAAAAGATTTGGTTGGCTTCAGGGTAGCAACTGGCAGACTAGTACGTTAATCTGGGGTTAAATGTTCAGTTTTTGTAGAGAGAATCTTTACAGATTTGTATTGACTTGAAAAAAAAAAATCAAGAGACTGCAAATGATTTTTATTCTTATCCCGTGCAAAAAACTAATTTTTGTTTAAAAGCAAAATTTTACAACTCGAGAGCAATTGATCTGATGTTATTAAAAAGCCTAATAAGTTGCTTTTTTTATTTAAAATTTTAATAAAATGTAGGCTATGACACAAATAAAAAACCAATTACTCGTATTGAATTGAGAAAAAATATGGTTATTAAATTATTCGTAATTAAATTACCTTCACAGTTCAATAATAAAATAATAAAACATAAAAACTAAATTAATATGACACTTTTGAACAATAACAAATAAACATTTCACATTGGAAATCAACAGAAATAAACAACTAGTAGACAAATGTAAAACAAAATTAAACCAAAAACCCAAAAAAAAAAAAAAATACAAAAAAATAAATGAAACAAAAAGCAAAAAATCAAAAGCCAAAAAATCTAAATGCAATAAATCCATTTGAATTTGGTGGTTTGTTAATTTTTTTTTCTATTTGGTTTTTTGGGTTACAAAATAAATTGAAATTTAAAATGTCAGCAAATATTTATGGACCCAAGATTTTCTGTTTCATATTGAAAAACGACATTGATTTGTAAGAACGGTTCTTGTGCTTGATCAAGTCAAAAATTTATATAAAATTTCAAATAAGAGATAGAGCGAGAGAGAGAGAGCTCAATGACCGCAAAACAAAATAGGTAATAACGCACACAGAAACAAATGAATGGTACACGCATGTTTGTATTTAGGTTTGTAGTTACATGTAAAGCTGTGAGAGCTGCTATAAAGCACTAGTTTATAGGACGTAATTTTTTTTTTGACATTTACTAACCAAAAAGTAATACAAACAAACAAACAAAAAATAAAATTAACAAATCACAAAAACAAAAAGGAAAAAGTCCACTCCACAGCTGCTTAAATCATGTTAACAAGCCGTAAACACCCGCCGGAGGCATATGACTAAAAAACAACAATAACAACTAGAAAAAAAGACTTTTCTAAGCGACTTTTAGCTGTTATTGTTGTTGTTGCTGCTGTTGCAATGCATGTGAGTGACAGGGTGACATATCGACAAGCTTTTTAGATTCAACATGATACAGTATGCAAATGTTTGTTGCATTCTTGTTGCGATTGTATCTTATGCGAACACTAAAGAAAAGGTGCCACAAAATGCTCATTTGTTTCAAATTTCTAGAGCGTATATACTGAGAGAACTTTACTCAAATATGCTCTGTATTTTGTCATTAATCTACTAAATTCATTCATTATCAATGATACTATTTCATTAAACTAATGAAATGTTTCATTGAATAAAATATTCATTCATATAATGAAATATTAATTCGGTTAATGAAATAATTTTATGAAATATTCATTCATTTAATGAAATAATTTCATGAAATATTCATCCATATAATGAAATAATTTCATAAAATATTTATTCAGTTGATGAAATAATTTCATGAAATATTAATTCAGTTAATGAAATAATTTCATGAAATATTCATTAATTTAACGAAATAATTTCATTAATTTAATGAATTATTGATTCATTCAATGAAATAATTTCATGAAATATTCATTTATTAAATGAAAAAATTTTCATGAAATATTCATTAATATAATGAAATAAGTTCATTAATTCAATGCTTCGATATATTCCATTATTTCACATAATTTACGAAATAATTTTAATAAAATCGTTTTATTAGATTTATGAAATATTTATTTAATGTACTCATGAAACCAAATGGGTTAAATCTTTAAAACAAAAAAAAAACATTAGCCTTATGCCACAATTTAAAATAAAAAAAATTTAAAATTTGAAGACAAAAAAATTCTGAAAATTGTACCATATTTAACAAGATGTAAACATTTTAAAAATAGTAGAAGATGATGTGACTGCTATTTAATTTTGTTTTGAAGCGGTCAATCGGTGATTTACTGTTTAAATTATGAACTCTGTAGGTGTTTTGTGGCAAACTGTATCTCCACTTTTTTAACAGAGATAATAAATGTGAACTAACAGACTGATAGTCAAAGTCTGTTGAAGAGGAGGCGAAATTGTAGTGGCCGCTTTTGCTTTTGGAAAATTAAAATGTAGGAATCAAATCATTCGATATCAAATGAAATTTTAATATAAATTGTATTTGCATATCAACTGACATTGACAGTGATTCGGGTATTGCATTTTAATTTCCCAAATGTAATTGAGAACTAAAAAAATTCAAAGTCATTAATCTTCCCTTTAAATTCAACTGCTTACTGTAAACTAATGTTTTTATTTTATTTCAATTATAATAGTGCAGCAACAAATCATATCACTCGTTTACTTCAAAAGTGTTATAATTAAAAAAAAGTGTTTTTTACGTTAATTTTTTCTTCATATCTTACTTTATATTCTATAAAAATAATAAACGAACATTTTAAATGATATTCTCTTCAAAATAAAATATTTACAATTTTCCCCATAAGAATGGTTTTTGAGCAAATGAGCGATATGATAACATATTTTGCTTGTTCTCTGCAAAACTCTAATGAAATCGAATATGTATTTTATTATTTTTTACAAAAACTTTTATTATTTAATCAATTAAATATTGCCAAAGTGATTCAAATAAAAAAAAAATATTTAAAAACTCAATTAAATGACGAAGATTTTTTTTGCCACAAGCTAAACAAAAAACCGCCTGTTGCTTAAGTCTTTCGTTTTTTTCTGTGGTTTTTGTTTTTGTGTGTGGTTTTTGTGTTTGTGCTTTAATGTTTTGATTTATTACTAAAATTAATTAAAAAAAAAAAAAAAAAAAAAACTTTAATATGAAATAAAACCAAATTAAAGCGACATTTATATGAAGAAATTACTCACTGTCAAGTGAAAAGAAAAAAAACTTGAAGTTGAATTAATTTTTAAATTTTGATTTGTTTACTTGTACCCTTTACCTAATTTAATACATGCGCAATTGATTAAAAATCATTAAGTTTTAAATGATTTTTGAAAGAAAGACTTAAATAATTTAGTTTTTTATAAAGAAAATTTATTAAAAAATAAAATACAGAAAATTAAAATAAAAAAAAAATTAGAAATAGTAAAAATTTATAGAAATAGAAATATTAAAAAAAAAATAAATATAAATTAAATTAAAGCAAAAGTAACAGAATTACACACCTAATTCTCTTTCTAAATGAATTTCTCTACCACAAATTCGCTTTAACGATAATTAAAAAGTAATAAAAATCTCTTTATAGAAGAACTATTTTGGTTTAACACGATTTTTATGATAATTCAGAAATAACTTCACAAGATGATGAACAAAATTAATCTGTTGATGGCACTAATATACCTTTTTTACGAATTTTATTTAATTTTTATAATATTTAAAATTAATTAATTAAAATGCGTAAGCACTAAATAAATGAAGTGAACTCTAATAAGAATTTTTTAATAATTCTCTTTATAAATGAATTTTTTGGAACGTATCTATCGTGTTAAAAGAGAATTAAGTGTATGCTTACAGGAAACGAACAATTCAATTTAATTAAGTTCTCTTTAATTAAATTAAAGTAAATTCCTTTTGAAATTTTTGAAAAAGAAAAATTTTTAAAAATACAAGAAAAATTACTTATCAAAAATTTTTTAAAGAAAAATTGTACTGAAAAAAAATCTTATTATTACAAAAAAAAAAGCTTTGCATGGTAACTTCAATTCTGGTCTTTGTAATAAGTCACTACATACTACATAGTATAAAACAAAGTCGTTTTCTCTGTCCCTATATCCCTATGTATGCTTAAATCTTTAAAACTACGTAACGGATTTTGATGCGGTTTTTTTAATAGATATAGTGATTGAAGAGGAAGGTTTATATGTAGCAGGCAGCGCTATAGTCGCTATCTAGCTTATTTAGCTACTACCTGTTTTTACCCGGTCTCGCACGGTTGTTTACTCTATGAGTACGATTTCTTAGTGTAAGAAGATTAAATATATAAAAATTTTAAGGCAAGACAACGTTTGTGCCGGGTCAACTAGTATTTTATATTAGACTAGCATTTAACTCACTACTTCAGCAGCAAATTACCATACTGTCGCTAATAATAATTAAGTGAATGAAGATAAATCTGCCGAGTTAAATATGTTTTCAGTATTTATGGCATATTTATCAAATACGTCTTACATACGTCATTAAATATTTCTAAATATATTTTCAGTATTTATGACATACTTAAAAACATGTTTAGGAGAAATATAAGTGCATGGCTGCAAATATGCATAAATGCGTTGATTTTTCACAAAGATTACGAGATAAAACACATATCATTTTAAAGGGGAAGTCATCTAGATTTTTAATCTACCGCCCAAATACTCAGAAGTTATTTTGGACTATTTTTAAAAAAATTTTTGAAATTTCCATTTTCCCCAGTGCTGTTGCTTTGAGGCTTTTTACCATTCCCTACTTTGCCGAGATACCATTGCCCAGAAAAACTACCAAAATCAAAAAAGGAATTTAATCTATAGGCTTTAAACTTTCTGAAAGTGTTTTAACATTTTCTGAAAACTTCGTAGTTTTTATTTTATGATTCAAAATGGAAACTGCCAAACACTACTGGGGTATATGGAAATTTCAAAAAAAATTTTAAAAATAGTTCAAAGAAACTTTTGAGTATTTGGGCGATAGATTACAAATTTAGATAGTCTCCCCTTTAAAATGTTATGTGTCCCATCCCAAAATCTTTATAGGTTCATTTGCAAAATTTGCTAAAATCCCTGAAAGCAAGAGCACTAGGGTATATGGAAATTTAAAAATAATAAAAAAGTAACTTCCGAAAACACCATAAAAGATTGCGAGATGAAATATTTATCATTTTAAAGGGAAAGATCATCCAGATTTCTAATCTATTGCCCAAATACGAAGAAGTTATTTTGGACTATTTTTAAATTTTTTTTTGGAAATTTCCATTTAGCCCAGTGCTGTTGCTTTCAGGAATTTTAGTGACTTCGCAAATAAGCCTATAAAGATTTTGGAATGGACCATACATTATTTTAAAGGGGAGGTCATCTTAATTTGTAATCTAGCGCCTAAATACTTATAAGTTACTTTGAACTATTTTGAAAAAATTTTTGAATTATTTTTTTTAATGAAATTAAAAAGTTTTTGGAATTTAATTTTATAATAATTAAAATATTTATAAAAAGAGACCTAACAGCTTAAACAATAATTATTTATTTATTTTTCGATTTCCTAAATATTTTTTTAAATGGAAATTTTCATGCCTGGCAGGAGCACTCCGCACCAGCGTATTAATTTCTGGGTCATGAGTTTTTCTTGTTCTGTATTTGGATCTAGAAATTTTGTTATACATGAAAAGTTCTCAAAAAATTTAGTGTTTTTTCATGAAAATTTTCTAGACAATTTGCTTGCTAGTAAATATTATGGAAACAGCACATTAGTTTTGAAACCTTAAACCTTAAAATAAAACTGGAAATAAGGTATAGTTATTTCTATAAAATGTGTGTGTGATTTGAAAAAATTTAATTGCTGGTTTGCAAATTATAATATTTAATTTCTATTTTAAATTCTAAATTTAAAAGTTTTTGGGAAAATTTATGAATAAAACGCACAAGACCTAAGAGATTTAATTCTTTTATTTAATGATTAAATTAACTAAATAATTTAATCATAAATTATGCTCGCCATAATTATGAAAAATCACCATATTTCAGCTCAAGCAATAAATAAATAATAAAAAAATGATTGAATTGTTGCAAATTGTTTTAGTAGACTTTAAATAAAAAATAAACACTAAATCCATTTTATAATTCATGTTGCTTAAAATTATATTTAATTCTTGCATTTTGAACTAAATAAGTATTTAGCTGCAGGGTATATTCATTTAATATGCGGTTCTCTTGTTTTTTTAAATTGGCCAACTGACCTCGTTCAATAATTTTTGTGTTTTTCTGGCTAATAATAATTTATTGTGCATTATTTGAGATAATGCAATATTGATTTGTATTACATTAAGTTGGCAATTAAATTCCTATAAATTTTCTGCAGTTTTTATTTCAAGGTACGTAATTTATGAGCTATTTTTTTTAACGTCTAAACATTTTGTTTAAAAATTACTCACAAAACTGATGGCTTGTGTTACAAAAATAACACCTTAAAATTAAATTAAGTCTGTATGTAAATTTATTTATTTATAAAATCACTTTTCATTTAATCAAAATTAATTTCATTAGAATAAACAAACAAACAAATAAATTTAATTTTTTCTTCTACTAATTCACACTGATTTCTGTGTGACATCTACTGATTTGTTTAATTTGTACAAATTGAAGTGAAAAAATTAAAAAAAAAAAAAAAAAAAAACATAAGCTAAACAGACATATAAAACTTTGTTAGATTTTGTTAACCTTGTAACATAAATAAGAAAAATTTGTGCTGAAAACTTTCTGACTGACGACTATTGTTATGCTTGCATGAGAAAAATTGTCCAAAGTATTGACAGCTGGGTGCCGCCTTCAGAAAAGAAACTTGTGGGGTTTTAACAATTATTTAACAAAAAGAAAAAAAAAAAAGTAAATAGAATTAAATAATTTTTAAGTAATTCTTGTATTCGTTTTTCAAGTGATAGTTCGTTCAGTCAGTGATAGTTTCATGAAAGAGCTCTAGACACAGGGTTTTTGTTTTTTTTACAGGCCTTTCTCTCGACAGGAGTCGAGCCGGCAACCCTTAAATTGTGAGGTTAAAACACTACCCACCAGTCAAAAGGGGTGCACAAGGATTAATTAAAACTCTTTTTTTTTTGATATTCTAAATAATAAAATTATTGATTGACTTTTATTATGGAGAGCAGGTTGTAATTTATTAATCCAACTGCTGCTGAAATAATTATTTAATTTCAGGTAGAGATAATACCGATTAATCATGTTCGGCAAAAGAAAAAAAATGTTTGGAACCCATAGTGACAACTGGAAAAAAGGTATTGCATTTTATTTTGAAAAGAAAAGATAGAAAATTTGTTATTATTAAAAATTTTATATTAACAAAATTTAATCTTTATTGGAGCTTAATTCCAATTTATGTTGGTGTCCAAAATTCATTATTTTCCACGATATTCTCATGGTTTACTTAATACAATAAGCACTAACAGGAAAAGCATTCTATACAGCTGTTTCATCAGACGTTACTCTGAATCTTCAGTATATTAGGTTAGGTTAGGTTAACAGGTCGCCCGAAAGAAATAAAACAAGAGCTGGGCTCACTTGGGTCCTCTGACGTGGTCCCTTTGTGATACCTGTATAGAGATAGTAATAGCAGAGTGAAGGGGAGGAAAGAAGATAGAGAAAGAAAGAAAGTGCTTCTAATGAAGCCAAATAGCATGTCGACACTTGCATTCGACAGCGCAATGAGACCCTGCAGACGTCGCTCACCGAAGTGGATCATGCGCCGCTCTTCCAGGGCCGGACACTGGCAGAGAAGGTGCTCCACAGTTTCCTCCTCCTCCTCGTCCTGACAACTTCTACAGTAGTCATTATAACGCAAACCCATTCTTCTAGCATGGTTGACAAAATTGCAGTGTCCAGTTACTACAGCCACCACATTTCTCAATCGGGCTCTTTGGAGCCCCAACAAATCCCTACTGCGACTGCTATCCAGCCTAGGCCAGATCATCCTCGCCGTATTACACCTCCATTCGTCTCTCCATCTGGACTGTGCCTTTCGCAAGAATATGGTATCGATTTCTTTTTTACAGACACAATAGAGGGATGCCACAGGGCACATTGGCATCTTGCTCTAGCAGCCTCGACCCTTCCCTCGCCAGTATATTAAATTTGGTTTCTTTCCCTTTTAATTTTATTGTTTTGAATATTTAAGTTTTTTTTTTATTAAAACAATTTTTAACCATTTTGGTATGAAATACGAAAACTAAATAACAAGTGACTGATTTTGGCATTTGCGTAGGCAATGGAATCGGATTTTGTATGAAAGTACTTACGTTTTGTTTCTGGTTGTTATGCGCCTGAGCATTCGCGTACAAGTAAGTTAGCTGAACCCAAATCAAATTTCTTTCGTTTAACATGCGCACGAAGATGCTTTTTCGAAATCGCTCAACAAGCCCTAACAATCAAAAAATGTTGTTACAACGTACTTGTTTTCTGTGCGGAAACTAAAATATTTATAAACGTTTTTCAGCTTCTTTTTTATATATACGGTCCGCCATCGAACGTTTTTTTTTTCAACTAGTGTTTATTTTGTGAATGGTAACACTTAGCTCATGTCTGATTTGACAGATAATTAGTTTTATCCTTCTGCTGAAAGAATATGGTTGTGTTTTCGCTTCGCTAAGTGGGCCTGCGATCGACTTACAGAAGATGCCGATTTTGCCAAAAAAAATCATCTTTTCAGATGAAGCTCATTTTGATCTTGGCGGGTATGTAAACAAGCAAAATTGTTGCATTTGGGACATAGAAAACCCGCACGCATACATTGAAAAGCCGACGCACCCAAAAGGAGTCACTGTTTGGTGCGGATTTTGGTCCAGAAGCATAATTGGGCCATTTTTCTACGAAAATGAGTAAGGAGTGGCCGTTAGTCAATGGCGATCGTTATCGGGCAATTTTTCTTCACAAAAATTGAAGAGGAGGATATTGGCAACATTTGGTTTCAACAGGACGGCGCTACGTGCCACACAGCCGAAGCTACACTCGATGTTTTTATAGCATTTTCAAAAAAAAAAGTTATTTGGCGGACCCAAGGCTCATTAGCCTTTTCTTTTATATAAAAAAAAATGATTGTTACAGCTTTCTGTACCCTTTTTTTTGGAGTCTATAAAAAATATTCAAAAATATTGGCCCCCTTTCTTGCTTAAAGGTTGTGCAGGGCCCTTTTAAGTCGCTTAAATTATGTGTATAAAATTGTACTTGAAGAAATATTTAACGATGCAAGAGTACGAGTACAATCGCAAACAAAAACTACATCTGTCTATCAAGTTAACACCACCGCTTGTTTAGTTTTTTTTTCTTTTTTTAAATACAACATTTTGCGGCTGCTTGGTTTTGTCTTCTAGTTGTCTTTTTTACAAACTGTTGGCTTGTTTCAACAATGTTATTTGTACTCGTAGTTCTTTTTGTTGTTTTTTGTTAGTAAATTGAATGCAAATTTCGGTTTTGTATGGTATTGTTCTCCAAAGAATGTTAATGTTAATTCATTTTTGTTTAAATGTTTTTCTTCGTTGGGTCTTGTAAGGTGTTTTTTTCAGCAGTTCCAAGACTTTGGGGAGTGAAGCAAAAAATACAAAGAACTTTAACAATTTATCGCTTGAGGTAGTTTGAAAGCTTTACATTTGGTTTTAGGTTTTTGAAAAATATTGCAGCAAATACATTTTTTGTGGGTGTTGTAAAAGAAACTGCTCATAAGTATTATAATTAATGAGAAGTATTATACAAGCAGCAACAACATACACACATACCCAAACACTTACATATAAAATTATTAACCTAACAGTCATATTTATTTATATTTATAAATTGCTGCTGTTTGCAGCAATTGAACTTGAAAATCACAAGAAAAAAAATTAAAAATTTGATATCTTCATTTGATGGCATCAAATGTGACAATTGAAACTACACACTTTGTTGCGTAATTTTGAATTTTTACTTCTCTCAAGGCCAATATTAATAATTTATTCACATAATTATTAGTTAAGTATTTTGCTTTAATGTAAAAGGAGTCCCATTAATGTGCTAAGATTTGAATTAAAAAAAAAAAAAAACTAACTAAAAATTAAGAACTAATAATGAGTAAAACTAATCGGCAGAAATTTTTGTATTAGTTATGTTTTATTCAAAAGTACAAAACAAAATAAATACAATTGTTTTGTTTTGTTTATTTTTCTACTTTGATTTTAGTAGTAAACTGCACTCCTAAACTCTGATTTGGTGGTGATTTACTAAATTTTTCTCTAACTTATCATTAACGACGAACAAGACTTAGGGCCATTATTGTAAATAAACTAAGGGCCATTACTACCACTAAACAATAACTTAAAAGTTGGATACTATCAGACAGATAAATTATTTTTGGTTATTACAACAGACTTTAGTTAAAAAGTATATGATAAGCTAAAGACATGTTTGTGTTCCCCATAATTTTTAACATGAACTTAAAGCATTTAAAGCTGCCATATTTTTGATTTAAGATATGGCAACTTCAGCTGCTACAGACATTGTAATTTTTTTTATTAATACACAAAAATAAAACAATAAAATACGCAATAATATAGCAAACATTAAAATAAAACTTTAAAATGATAGACTTTGTTAAATATTTGAAAAATAATTATCAAAAACAGGCATGTCGTTGCCATTATGCATTTATAGCAACGAAAAGTAATCGTTTTTCACAGCAGTGGTGCCACATTACAAAAATGATAATATTGTAAAAATGGAAAAAAGTTATTGGTCACTTTGTCAGTTACTTTAATTAAAGTTAATTATCTGACACCTTATAAGTAAGTTGTTAAAATGGCCCTAAAAGTAGGATGTTATTGATTAGATAAATGCTTTTTGTCTATTACAAACAAACTTTAACTAAAAAGTGTATGGTAAACTAAAGATTGATTTGTGTTGCTAATAACTTTTAAATGGTTGCTAGACGATCAAATTTCAAAGTCAATCATGAGTGTGTATGGATGCTTTTTAAAAATAGACATCACGTATACGTTGTGTGGGAATTTAACGAAAATCAAAATTAATTTGATTTTCGTTCAAAATTTGATGGTATTTTGAGGTCGTCCGACTGCATTTCTTCAACCATCATTTTGTTTTGCTTAAAGTTGAGTGCACATCGCGGAAATTTTTCAAATAAAAATGGAGAAAAAAATTTCATTCATTAATTTTTACAGTCCTTTATACAAATTGGTTTTTTTTATTGCTGGTATCAATGCATTTTTTTGTTACTTCAACGTATTTTTTTCTTGATGTGCAATCAGAATAAAAGTGTTTTACCGACAGCAAAATAAATTATTCTTATTTAATGTATTTTGACGACGGTAAATTGCAAGTCTTTACACATTAAAAAAAATCTTATAAAAATGAGATTGAAAACAATTAATTTGATGTGTTTATCAGCAATAATTTATTCATAAACACAAATGCACAATTTCATGTTGAATATTTGATCGTCTAGCACTCACTTTAACGTGAACTTCAAGCATTTAAAGTTGCCATATTTTTAATTTTAAATATCGAAGCCTCAGCAGTCATAGACATTGATTAATACAACAAAATAAAAATATATTAAAATTAAATATTAATTTGGAATTTAAAAGCTTAACAAAATATTAATTTATTATTTAGTTTTATTTGACCTTTTTCTTTTTAATTAAAATGGCTATTTTGTTAAGCTTGAGGTCTTATTTTTCAAAAATTTATTTTTATATCGATATTTCGCTCCAATTTTTGTAGCTTCTTCAGGATATATATATAGCCATTTTAATTAAAATATTAATTTTTATTTGTGCTTAATTTCAGAAATTGTAAAAGAATAAATTTAAAAGCCAACACAATTTCTGGAATTAAGCACAAATAAAAATTAATATTTTGTTAAAATAAAATTTTAAAAATAAAAAATTGTGCCAGGATATTGACCGTGTATTTTCTTGTGGTGTGATTGTAAAATCAAAATAAGTTTGATAGTTTTGTGATTGCTCCAGCGTGCATTTTGCAAATTAATTCATTAAAAGCAAAATTTTTTTAAGTGGTAAAAATAATGAACGCGCGGGAAAACATATTTTGGGAAGAATTCCTCTATTTATATGAATGCCGGGCCTATGGAAAATAAAAAGCGAAGATTATTGCAATCGTAACCTAAAAAATAAATGCTACAACAAAATGGTAGAATAATTAAATAGAGAAAAAATTATTAAAAATTAATTTTTATGCTCAAACTGTATCGTCATTCATTTCGATCGCGTTTAGAAAAGATTTACAAAAAAATTAAGATTGTGACAGCATGCGTTTGATAGTGATTGCTGTTATCGTGTTATTTGAAAAATAATTGTCATGTCGTTGTCATTATGTATTTATAGCAACGAAAAGTAATCGGTATTCACAGCAGTGGTGCCACATAACAAATTTTATAATCACCCTTATTCCATTTGGTGGCGGCAACATCGTGATCAATTTTAAAGCAACATCAGTTTTTGTCATCGTCGACATCAATTCACTTATAATTCGGTATTTTCTAACAGTTGTCATAGTTTGTTTAAAATTTTTAATAAAAAAAAATGCTTAACAAAATATTAATCTTTATTTGTGCTTAATTCCAGAAATTGTGTTGGTTTTAAAATTTATTCTTTTACTCATGATATTCTCATGAGTTATTCACTCAGTACAATAAGTACTGAAGGGGATAGCAGATCTATATGAACGATTTCATCAGACGCTACTCTGAATCCTCAGTGGATTACTCCCAACGTTTCTTGCAAACATTAGAACCTTTATATTGTAAAAGCAATTGACTAAATAAGAATTATTAATCAATAGTTACAAAAAGATTCAAATATTCAAACAAAAAACTCAGTAAGCATTGAACTGAATAAATAAATAAATTTCCCAACCAACATTTTTAATATTGAAAACTATATATTTTATTTTTATTCTTCTTTTCTCTTCTACATTTGAATGCCAGGTGGGTATTACTGAATGTAATTAAAGTGTATATGAAAAACAAAAACAAAAAATTATAAGAAAAACATAAAGTTTATCTAAAATGAGCACTTGTATTTTTTATATTTTATATTAATAAAGATTAGTATTTTGTTAAACTTTTAAATTCAAAATAGAAATTATTACATAAAAAAAATATTTTTAAAGTTTATTTAATGAAAAAACACACGTCATTACATAATATCAAATAAGTGTCAACAGTCATCAAAATTTATCAATACTGAGAAACGATAAAAATTGATGTCGTTTTGTGTCGATGACATCAAATGAAATAAGGGTGAATATTAATCTTATTGATAACTTGTAATAATGGAAGAAATATATTGATCACTTTATCAGTTACTTTAACTAAAGTTAATTATAACTATCTGACACCTCATAAGTAAGTTTTAATAATGGCCCTTAATGTCAGCACATTAAACATTAAATAAGAAGTCATGCCAGGCCCTATAATATATATGTAAATAGTTTAAAATTTATAAAATTAATAACAAATCGTTATGCTATAAATGGGTGTACAGGATATTAAAATAGAATCCATATTAAAGACTACAGCAATTTACCGATTTTTTGCTTTACTATTTGGAGCTCCCTTTATTATTAAATCTAAATGAAATGATAAAATACCTAAGGCCTTTATATGGCCAAGTGAAAAGTTGTTTGTTTGTTAAGTGTTAGAAATACTACTTGTAGAAACTTAAGTGGTTGAAAAAAATGCAGCATCATTATTTTATTTGACATACTTTTTTTTATCAGTTCACAATATAAAATTAATAAGGTATGAATGAATAATAGCTTCAAAAGAGTTCCACTTTTTTTTGATAGTAAAAGATAAATTCGTTCCACTATCAATTGATATCAATTTTGTAAAATTTTTTTTATTGCAAAATTAAAAGCAGCTTATCAAAGCAAAACTGCTTTAAATAATAAAATGCTTAAAATAAATGGGACATCATTATTTTATTTGACACACTTTTTTGTAAATTTTACTCAACATGTATTTTACAACAAGGCCATCGGCCACCTTGAATAAACACTAATTTTTCAACCAAAAGTGAATCAAATTTATTATTGTTACAGCAACACAATAACCAAAATTATTTTCATATTATATTTTTCACCTTAATTTAGGTCAATTTTAATGGGTATCTTAATAAGAGGGCACTTTTTAAATTTAGTGTCTTTATTTTGTGCAAGTGACAACTCTGTCACGTATATGCTTATACTGATGAACGAATGAATGTAGCGATTGCGATAGAGCAAAGTAAAATCAATGTCAATTTTTCGTAAAAAAGTCTTTTTTCAGCTGAAGTGAATTACCATCTCTAATGACTTGGTGAATACACAAAAGGTTCAAATACTCATGCAATCCATGAGAAACAAATGTACTCAAAAAGAGCAACTACCTGCTGCGGATTTTGCTGAGGCCTTACTTTATTAAAGATGAGGTGACTGTGACATTGGTAAAGGATTTCTTGTGGTCTCAACTGAACGCCATGAAGCTGGACGTTATGGCATTGCAGCAAGACGGCATCACTTCCTACCCAGAAATAATTGATTTAATTCAGCATGAAATTAAAAAAAGCACTTTTATATTGAGACATTCTTTATTACATAATAAATGAAAAAAAAGTGGCCTTGCTTGACTTTTATTTTTTCTTGTGATGTGCTATGGTTGCCTGACTTTCTTTTGAAAAAAGAAAACAAAGATAAAATTACTAGATTCATGGCGAATGGTGGATGATTCTTTTATCTGTGAACTGTTCTGAGCAATTGCGGTGCTTTATGCCCTTGATAATCTGAAATTTGAATTGACAAAAACTGTCAGACCAACATTACTGGATTATGAAGTGATTTCAAAAAATTTCTTTTAATACTCTAAAGTAATTTCTGACCGATTTTGTGGCAGATTTTTTCTCTTCTAAGGTTCATTCGGAAATTAAGAAAATCCCTCAGGGTATGAAGAAATTAAAAAATTTTTTTTTAAATACTTTAAACTAATTGCTGAATAATGCGTTAGGATATAACCTTTTCTGGTGCGTCTTAAAATTGACAAAATTCTTTAGAGTCAAAAAGTACTGGAGTATGAGGGAATTTCAAATTTTTTTTTAATATTCCAAAGTAGTTTCTGCTCAATTGGTAGACCTACTCTTTAAAACGGTCTATGTCTTATCAAATAGTCTCTTATTGTTCGTATGGAAATTGACCAATTCTTTAGAATGTAGGTAAATTTGGACTAATAAAAATTTAAAAATATTTAATGACGTAAGACGTATTTGATAAGTACAAAAAAAATTTACTCTACGTTTTAAAACATACTTCTTTTATTAATTCAGTTTGTTTTACGTGTATGTACATAATTAAATTATTCCAGCGCAGTGGCCTCCGTTACATCATGGAACGACGTCCTGAGTTATCCACTGGAGTTTCTTAACTCTCTGAAATTACCACAGGATTATCTTAATATATAAAAATCGTCTGTAGGTGTGCTTCACATTGTACTTCTCCTAAACGGTTGGTCCTATTTAATTTAATTTCTTTGGATGCCTTTGGCTTACGCCTTGGAAGGCTTAGCGTCACAAATCCGCCCGGTAGATGGCGCTGCAGTCGGTATCTGGTTTATTTATCTACTACCTGTTTTTATCTGGCCTTGCATGGTCCTTTACTTTGTGAGTATGATTTCTTCAAGTAAGAATATCGAATATACAAAAATTTAACATTTTTATTAAAACCCAACTTGGATTTTTATGAAAATTAAAATAGACCACGCCCGCATTTTAAATCTTTTTCAAATTGCAGAACTTCTAGATCGATTTGCTTAATTTTTTCCTTATATATTTAGAACAACTCAGCATAAGTTTTTATGAAAATAAAAAAAAACCACGCCCACTTTTTAAATTTTTCTTAAATTGGAGAACGGCTGGACCGATTAGGCTCATTTTTTTCCAACTTATATTTTTCAGTTTTTAATTATTTTTTAATATAAATAAAAGTTGAAGGCAACACAACATTTGCCGGGTCAGCTAGTCAATGAAAAAATTATGAGCAAAATTTTTGCTAACAAACTTTTGCTTCAGTTTATGTTTTATTCTATTATCTTTTTGTTTAAATCTATAACTTTTTTTGTTTGCTATTTTGCTTCTGTGCATGTTCTTTTTTTTCATTACGCATTGAGTGCTTGGTTTTACGAATGCTGTGGTAAAACTTATTTCAGTTAAAAAGTTAAATGGGTTTATAAATTTGATTTTTAGTTTTTTCTGTGTAATTGCTTTGTCCATTCCTAGTCAAATTAAATGCTGAATATTTAGAAGAAATTTTCAAAGCAAAATACAGTGTACGACAAAGTTAACAACACAAATACAAATTTTAATCGTACCACAATCAATTGCAATTCATCATCGCACTGCAGGAACTGAATGACTGTGTAAAATACAATCTATCTTGTCATATTGGAAAAGAAATTTCATGTTTTTAATTATCTATGCATGTGCACCTTTTTGTTTTGCTAAGATTATCTAACCTAACAAATAAATAAAGTCAATGTCCTATGATGACAGTTAGTTTGTTTGTTTTCCAAGCAGCCTCTTACGCAAAACAACCAACAACATGGTATAATGAATCATCTTTATTAGACATTTATTTCTACTTTCACTTGTTGGCTGTTTCTTTTCTTGCCAAAAAAATTTTTTTTTTTTTGTAAAAATTGCAACGAATACTGACAAGGGTTATACATTTGTTACGTATAAAGCACATGATGACTGTAAATAAATAAAATAAAATAAAAATCCCATAAATAGATAAACTAACGACTACGACAATTAAATTTTCCTGACATGACATAATTTATGCATGAGTTTGATGTTGTGTATTGTGCGTTGTGTTTTTGTGTTGTGCATGCATGTGTATTCAGTTTTATTTATATCATGCATGTAATAAACCACTCATCTTTGAATTTTCGAACTTTTATGTTAACACAGGCCTCCTCTAATGAATTTTGCAGACCCCCTTGTGCTGACACACTCGTATTTCTATCTACCTGCTTATGCACGAAATTTTTTCTGTGTTTGTGTGGCTGCATTATCAATTGACTTTTTGTAACTTCCTGTAGTTCAAGTGAATTTTATTTATCTGTCGGTTCAGAGTGTGGAAGTAAAGAAAAAAAATATGTTGCTTGAAAAGATGTTACCTGCAGTGAGTGGTGGTGGTGGTGGAGGTGTTTGGTGTAAAGGAAAATTTCTTTATTTAGCTTTTGGAGGGATTACTTGCAAGTTGGACTGTTGAATTACCAAAATTTGGACGAGTATTTATGTTATCAGGTGTTTCTCATTCGCAAAATATTTATTTTTCTTTGATAATTATCTTGCTAATAATAACACAGCAAAAAAAAGCCAACCAGCAGAAATAATACTAGTCAGAGCTGGAAGCTAAATGTTTATGGAAAATACCGGAAAAACAAACTTGTTATTTGATGAAGAAAACATTCATTATTACGCAGGTGTAAAGCCAAAGAAATATGCCTGTATTATGAAGCAGCCCGTGTGTGCTTACAGTCAAAATTTAAAAAAAAAAAAAAAAACCTAAAAACTAACGTGCCTAATGCTAGTAACGCTTAATAAAACACTAATTCGTATAATTTAAATGTCAAGTAGCATTTTTAAGCTGCTTACTTGACATTTACGTTTATAAAAATTAATGTTTTTTTGAAATTATATGAAAATTTATCTTGTTCGCTACAAATAATTTACACAAGTTTTCTATACTTTAACAAACAAATGTTTACAATTTTTCATTTGAAAATAAATAATAAAAGCAAAACTAGTATTGGAAAAGCCTACTGTCTTTAACACTAAATTTTTATTTATCTGGCATCTTTTTTTTTAATAAAAAAAATTTAGCAAGAATTTTTATTAAATAAAAAAAAAATATTAGTGATATTCGCGATGCTGCTAGTGAGTATTCTTTTTTATTTTCAAAAATTTTAATTAATCAATGCTAGCAGATGACAAAATCCCCCAAAAAATCTGGCAATTTTAGATTTATTTATCAACTGTAATGGGTATCCCAGTAAGGAAGCACTTTTTCATTAAAGTATGCAGCTCTGTTTTGCTGAAACCTAGTGTTGAAGTCACAAGAACTCCGTAAGAGGGCTGTCACACTAGGCAAGTTACTTGCTCAAGTTTCTTCCGAAACTCTTGTGCTTGTAGATGATCGCTTTGAGGAGAAGAGAATTTTTACTTTTTTTACAGTACACTCTTGCCCGTGCTCGGCAATTCGTTTTGTTTTTTCATTTTGTGTGTCTTTGTTTGTTTTGTGAGTGACTGAGGGAAACAACATACAAGAAATTAAAAAAAGAAAAATTGAGAATTTGAAACAAAGGAAAAAAGAAAAAGTAAATTTTTGTACTACGAACGGTACGGCAAATTCAAATAAAAAACCTAAGAAATTAAAAACCTACTTGCGCAAGTCACTTGCTCTTATCATGTTCCTATACTGAATACTAGCCTATTCACATTGTACTATTCACTTATTTGAAATGAACGAACTAGTCTGTGTTTTAAATTCCCATAGTTCATTTCCTTGCTCTTTATTTTAAATGAACGAACTAACGAAACTTAAACGAAAACAATGATGAAGGAACGAAAGTTGCAAATTATTTTCTTTTACAAAAATGGTATTTAAAATAAATAAACTGAAGAAGAGAAAATGTATTATGCGTGCTAAAAAACTTAGTTTTAAGATTTTAAAATTAAAACTTAACTTTTTACTAAAGTACTTTTTGAAATACATTATAAAAAAGAAATCGAAAACAAAATTTAAAAATTTTTCGAATTGTGTTTTGTTGTTTTGCTTTCTCTTTTCGTAAAAAATTCCTTTCAACCCCTATTCGATATCATTTTACATAATAAAGAACGTTCAATGACAATCAAAAGTATAAGTGATAAAGATACAAAAGATCAAATGAACTAAATAAACGAACTATTCCTTTTTAATTTATGAACTAAGAAGAGCACTTTGCTACTGAATACCGTTCACAGTCACTGCTACTTCAGCTTCCTTTTCAAAAACCTAAGAAATAAGCAAAATCTGTTTCTCATTAGTTGCATTTTCTGAGCCCCAAATAGAAGTCAATCAAATAGAAATGGATTTTACCAGAGAATATGACTTTTTGTGAAAAATTGGCATTGACTTTCCTTTGCTTTATAATCCACTAACCAAACTGTTGGCTTATATATTTTATTCCACACTTAAACGGAACATGTTTTCTTTACAATTCAATAAAAAAATAAGTCACAATTCTTTAAAAAAAATATGTGTTTTTATTTTAAAATGAAAAAGTGCACTCTTACTGGGGCACTTATTATAGGTTTTGGTTTATTTACTTTTAAGGAAGTATACTCAGCGATGTTTAGGTTAGGGAAAATGTAGCGAAAAGCAAATGTGGGTTGTGTTGAGCACAATCATGGCAGAAATAACACGATAAGGCATTTAGTTACAACAAACACTGAATTACAAAAACAACCTTAGCGTATGTTTTATTTTTTTTTATTTAGGACCAGCACTCAGGGGATGGCCTCTACTCATGCAATGCATTGTGATGGAACTAGGAAAATAGGTTGTGGGAAGGAGGATAGAGGGAGTAGTGTCTGTGAACATTCGATTTGAATTTTCCCAAATTGTAGGATTCAAGAAAAACGTCAGCAGGAAGTTTATTCCACATATGAACTGTACGGCTAAAAAAAGAACTCTGTCTGTTATGCGTAGTGCGATCCACTGACCAATCGACCACAAAGGGATGTGCTCTTGCTGAAAAACGAGTGGCTCGTGTGAATGAGCGGTTTTCGGGAACAAGATCCCTAATTTCATTAGAACACATTCCGTTGTAAATAGTAGCGATAGAAAAGTGAAACACACCCCACATTGCGACGGTGTTGCAGTGAGTCAATAGAGCTGGCTGCCCTACTGTCACCGATAACTTCTTTCGCCCTCTCCTGTATGCGATCGAGTAATTTGAAAGTAGACTTTGAATCACCGGCCCATATATGTGAGTTGCATTCAATTCTCGGTCTGGTATAAGTGGTGTAGATATGGAGGAGGTTATATGGGGTGAAGTATCTCTTGCACCTCTTTAGGAAGCCCAGGCAATTGGATGCTTCTTTAGCGATCTGAAAAATGTGATCAGTTCAACGGACATCACACTGGATTCCCATGGCAAGAACATCAAAAGCTTCTGATTCCTCAATATCTACACCATCCATGAATACGGATGAGGCAGCTCCACTTGCCACTCGCTTATGGGTAAGCGTGCAGCACTAGGTCTTACGAGCATTTAAATCTACCCTATTCGTTTGACCCCACTCAGAGACAGTAACAATATCGTGGTTTAACGAATCGTTCATGCTCTGCTATCTCTTGGGGGGCTTAGTCTCCTAACGGACAAATACGAGTGACAATTACTGCTGTCATCCGCAAAAGAATGGATGGGATTTGTAGTCCTACATAAGAGGTCATTCAAGAAGACAAGAAATAAAGTCAGAGAAAATAAAATTCAATGCAGATCCCCCACACTCTGTGTACTTATTTTAAGCACAAGAACAATGGCGCGCACAGAATGTAAACAAATTTTGACAGCTTTGCAGACAAAACAATGAAGAGCAAAACATGTACAGTTGCTTTATTTGCTTTAACGTGTTAATTCATTTGCATCGTTCTCACTGTCTTGCAAACGCTGTACGTTTATAGCTAGAAAATATTATTTGAAGCAAAATTTATTTTACCATACAATTACATTCCATTAGAGTGGGTAGCATACCTGCAAAGAAAGAAGTGAAAACAAAAATTATTACAAAGTTTTACTGAAAAAATTGTTAAAATTTTTTAAAAGATTTTTATAACCCTCAATTTCGGTACACTTTTTTGAGGTTCAAGTAAAATTTAAATTCTGTTTGATAACAACATGTTTTGTTAAATATTTAATTAAAACTATTGTTTGTTGTCGGAAACGTGGGAAACCTTCTCTTTTTTGAATAATCGATTAATACACAATCAATTGAGTAAACAAATGTAAATTAAAATTTTGAAGAAAAAAAAAAGGTTTTTTTTTTGATTAAAAGTCAATTAAAATCGTAATAATGTTGCGTTGTGTAAAATGATAATAAACAACAAGCAAGCAGTCTCTACTATTCCATTCATATGAGTGGCCGACAGACCGACCACAGACAGTCACCATTTAAAATGGCTTGAAATGATAAAATTTGTTCCCCTGCTATCTCTGTCTTGACCGTGTTAAGATTTTAAAATGCTACTGTTTTAGTTATTTTGACTGCTTTTCCATATTTTTTTTTGTTTGCTGGCTTAAAATGCATTTAAATAACGTTTTGTTTTTTATTTATTTTTTTTTGTTTGTTTGTTTTTGCATTAGAAACGTAAAAACGTTTAAGAAAAAGGCGTGGCTCTTCTAATGTTATGAACGTCGTTGTGTACATTTGTTGTCGCACGAGTATGAATGTTGGTTTCTGCGTAACGCATTTAAACTAATAATTTGTTGTTGTTGTTTTACGGTAATAAAAATAATTTTAATTGCTATTTATGTTACAGACCATTTGCAGTTGTAATTTCAGTGTTTTTATGCAATTTTTAATTGACTAGGCTTGTAAAAAATTCTCAAAATTCGCTTACACAAGTTGAACCATTAGAAAAAATGACAACAACAACAAAGAGATTCAATAAAAAAAAAAACAAAAACAAAACTTGAACTAATAAATACGAGTACAATCTAGCCATAGAGTCTTTTTATGACTGTTTTTTTGTTTTTAATTTAAAAAAAAAAAAAATTCGAAAAAAATGCGCATTTGTTAAAAGTTTTCAACGAACATGGGTGGTTTATGTGAGTCTGTCACTATTTAAAGTTTGATAATTGCCTAATCTTTTGAAATACAAAAAAAAAAAAAAGAAAACCAAATAAATTACTATTTAAGGCTAATAGGAGAAATAAGTAACATAAAAACAAATTATTTCATTTTAATAATAAATTTTTATACTTTTAAGCAACAACAACAAAATAACGACAAGTTGAAAAATGATAATTTGTTATGATTGACCATTTAATGGTCATTTACTCAGTGTGTCACTTAAAAAATCTGTTTAAACGATATAAATGGAAAGTGTTGATACAAGTTAATCGTTTTAAATTTCATAAGGACACACATACACATTAAATTCTTTATTTTTACAGATATGGAGTACAGGGGAAGTACACTTTTTATAATAAATAGACACATGTATTTTGTAGATGATATTTTAGTTACGCATTTAAATTTAATTGGAAAAACACTAAATTTATAAATTTGATATTGTGGTATTATAATAGTTCTGAAACTAGTTACACCTTGTAGTTTCGCATTTGATCATTTGTTGCTTGAGGATATAGGTCCATGTTCGCAACTTCAGGCATACCTCGTTTAGCTCTCAGATTTGATTCCTTAAAATTAAGCGTTAACAGAAACAGCATTAAAAGAGGTGCTTTTAGCACTAAAATTTAGTTAGTAATGTATCCGAACTAAGAGACTTCGGACTATCGTTCACCATTCTTAATTCATTTTCATCTCCAAAGTCAAGCTTTTTCTAGATTTGCTTAGCAACATGTGTCTTTCGTTCAATTGATTTTTTATTTAATCAAAATTTCCGAGCTCCATATCAAACCATATCAGTATTTTGAATGATAAATTTAAGCAAAATTTCACATTTTGGGATTTTCCAAATTTAAAATTATTTTTTGTTATTTTTTTTTAAGTTTCAAAAACAAGAATTCCAAAGACTCTAAATTAAGTTTTATAAATTTTCATATGAAACTGGAGTTAAATTCGGCTGTGCCGAGTCTGAATGCAAAAAAATTTAATTAAATTTAATTTTGCAACATATTTAATTAAATATTTAATATCAAATAAAGAACTTGAAATTAACGGCAAAAATTAAAAAAAATATTCTTTCAATAATTATTAGTAAATATTTATTATTCAAGTTTAAGATCTCAATGAAAAAATAGTTTTTGTTTTAATTTTCCAATATTTCGACTTTTCTTCTTCAGGGAAATTTATAATAAATTTATAAATTTCCCTGAAGAAGACCTTCAAAAGTAAATCGAAATATTGGAAAATTAAAACAAAACCAATTTTTTCATTGAGATCTTAAACTTCAATAAGATTTTTGTATTCGTAGTTTTATTACACTGTACATACAGAATACACACAACTTTGTACAAGACCGACTGCCTGGTTTTGTGTTTATGTGCACAAACATTACGCACATGCAGAGATTAAAAATTAAAATTTCGTTGATATATTTGATTGTTCTCTGCCATTTGTGGACCGATTGCTGTAATTTGCGATAGAACTGCACACCACAATTTTTTTATCCACTTTGTAATTTAGACAAAATACACAAGAAAAACAAAACATAAATTAATGAAAATCCAAAATTTTTTTTTTGTATTTTTATTATTTGTTGGTTATTTGTGGAGCGTTTATTTTGATTTATTGTTAATTCCAATAAAACTGCGTAGCACAATTTTCTGTTTGATTTGGATTTTAGATAAAATACAAATAAAAAAAAAAACTCTGAGAAAAATAGTCAAAACTAGAGGTTGTTCGCTTAGCAATTTTGCACCGATTCGACTGAATTTCAAAAGCAACTGTTACATTTGGTAGGTTGTTTAGAGACTTTAGAAAGTTGATTTAAGCGACTACAAGATCAGACGAACGAGTACTAGAACATCACAAACTTATATTCCATTCTTACTTATAATATACCCTTCAATAAACAATTAAAACTTCAAAATAATATTTTTAATAAGTCGATCAGTTGCCTTTTCAATGGGCAACGCAACTGAAATGAAAATTGTTTCATAAGCTCCGATCCCGTAGTTTTTGGGTAAAGTTCGGGCAAATGACAAACAACTCTCAATTAGAGACTAAAATGTTTAAAAGTAAGGGAACAGCAAACAACAAATTTTTAGCCCAAAACAAAATTTCAAATTGTTTTGACATTTTAATACAAAACAGCATAAGAGGCGGGCAACAAAATTTAAATTTTTATTATTTACAAATGAAAATGTTACATATTTAAAAATTTTTTAATAAAAATATTTTTATTTAAACTCTTAAAAATATTTTTTTTATATATTTTAATTGTCAGCTGTTGGATTGTTTTATACACTTACCAAATCAGCCCGAATAAATTTTGCGGACTGTTTCGGGCATGAAGAAGAAGAAGAATATTACTTTCTCGAATTCTCTATCACTTGCTCAAAGTTTGTGTACTGGAACAGTTTTGGGTAAGCTTGGGCAACCGCGGGCTCGCAAAGTAGAGTACGGGAAAGCAGCTATTGAATGGCAATGACTTTAAGCTGCCAAGAAAATTCTATTTTTACAAATTGAAAATTCAGAAATAAAACTTTATTTTGAAGATGAGCAAGAACAAAATTTTTTTATAAACATTTTTTTAAATTTATTTGTTAATTTATTTAGCCTTTTTCTTTTTAATTAATATGTCTATTTTACTAAGCTTGAGGTCTTATAAAAATAATACAATAAGACCTTAAGCTTAATAAAATAAACATTTTAGTTTTTTTAAATTTGTTGTTAATGAAGTAAGATGATGTTTTGGCAAATCAGTTTGACGATAATTCAAAATTATTAATTGAAAAAAAAGCTATAGCGAAACAGCGCTAAAAGAGCTACCAGTAGTAGTTAACTTTTAGTAAAGCAACAAAATTTTCTCAGTGTAACAGAGCATATTTTTAATAAGAAATGACTTTATTTTTTGGTAAAATTAATGATATCCTGTTACTTTGGGGGTGTTAGCAGGATAAATTATTTCTACTGACAGACAGTTTTATTATTATGCAAACCAGTAGGAGGAATTTTTTATGAAAAAGAAAAAGAAAAAACTGACTAATTTCCTACTGTTCCATTTACTCAACAGCCTATAAACATTTTTCATTATAAACTATTTATATTTTGGCTGCAATCACGCCACAGAATTCCAAGTAGCCAAGCCAACTAACAATCAGCAGACCTAAATTAAATATTGTGAATATATTTTATAGAATCTAAAATTTATGGTTCCATGGCAAAATTAAAATTATACAAGCAACAATACCCACCAACCACTTTGTCTGAAATGGTTGACGTTGTGTTGTTGTTGTTGGCGGTTTTAGATTCAGAAAATCAAGTAGATTCACATGTGTGCCAAACAAACAATTGTCAAGACATGTGACATTTTTATGTGAAAATGTAAAACGTGTGTGTTGAGATTGCAAAAAAAAAAAATAAATAAATAAAGACAACAAACGGCATTTCTTCTCCTCAAAATAAAATTAAATAACAAAAGCAGCAAAACTAAAGTTGGCGGCTGTAGCTGTGGCTGTGGCAACGTATAATTGCCATAAACTGCCATTTTAACGCATTGACTTGGAAAATTCAAATTGAATTTCATTGAATGTTGAACAGCAATTAATTTAATCGCTTCCATGTCTAAACACAAACATAAGAAATCCATTTTACGTTGTCCAAGTGAGGAAAAAAAAACATAATAAAAATAACCTAAAGTCACAAAAAATGTTTTTTTTTTTTTAATAGAAAAATAAAAATTAAAGCTAGTGCGTAGAGTACAAAAAAATGTATTACAAACAGGGATTTATTTGGGGCATAAAAGCTCAATGTTTATGCATATAAAAACAAACAAAACAAATCAAAGATAGACATGAAACAACATACAAATACTCACTCGTACAATGTGACTCTTACTCTTAAAAAGTATAAAATTTCTGTTTTTATATTTAAATTTTTGTTTAGCCACAATTTTTTTTAAGAAAAAAAAATGTTTAAACGCTTACTGGCAGATAAACTAAAAAATGGAATGAATTTTTAAAGAAAAGTTTTTCACATAAGAGCTGTTAAATGTCAGCAGTAATAGTTTCACAGTTTAGCAGTGCATGAGTTCAATATTTATTCACTACTTTCAACTAAACTTAATGGAAATTTGATATTTTTTTCATTATTTTATTATAAGAAACACAAATACATTGAATGTTAATCTTTGAAAATGAATTTAATACGAATGGCACACTTTTATTAAGAAAATGAAAGTGTAACAGCCAAAATCTACATCAAAAAAATATGAAAATTTTGAAATTTATAAAAAATCACAGGTTAAGATTAAAAAAAATTTTTTTAGCAAACGAAAAAATGATTTAAAAGGACCCTCTACACTACATATAAAACGACTTATTTAAACTAATTAGGACATAAATCGTAGCATTTGATATCGTTTGAAATATACATTGTCTAGAGACTTCAGAAAGTTGATTTCAACGAACAAACGGACATCGCTTATTCGTCTCCGCTATTTATAAGGATTCTGAATATATATACTTTATAGGGTGTCCCTTATACGGCGTAGAAGTTACAAATGGAATCACAAAGCTATATATACCCTTCTTACTTACAGTGAAGGTTATAAAAAAAGCCTAGAAATAACCTATAGCTACAGCGATATACCTTATACCTTTCCATGCTCTAAATGCTTTATGAGTTAGGAAATATTACACCATTTATTTTCGTTTTTAAATAATTTTGACTGAACGCTAACGGTTTTCTTAACAAACCAACACAAATCTTATTTAGATTTGTGGGCACACTATGTACTCGTATATATGCCTGCATATGCTCTCCTCTTAAAATTCATTTGTAATGATTTAGTATCAGCAAATAATTCCAAAAAAATGTTTATACAAGCGTTAATATCTTTCTAAGCTATCAGTACAAAGGCAATATCAATTCAACATGTAGTAACTGGATTAATAAAATTCATAACACTCACTCATTCATTCATTCATTCATGCACTCTATTGCATTGGTGCTGATGTGGATGCTCTGATTTTTTTTCAACGTAGATTTGAATTTGAAAAAAAAAAACAGAATTTTTCACCAATTCATTTTGTTATTTTTGTTGTTGTTGTCGTTCTCATTAAATAAATACGATGCAGACATACAATGTTATTAAATAGTTTTCAAATGTCGTTTGTATGCAGAGCATTTCGATACAAATATCATTTCACTAGTAGCCAGAGATTCGCAAATATTTTTTAAACTAAATAAGTTAGCTCTAAAAAAATTAATTCAAATCATGAAATTAAACTTTAAAAAATTTTCGTTATTTGTTTTTGTATTGCTGAATCTCTTATAATTATTAAAATAGAAATTAAATAATTTGTGTTGAAAGCATCGGGGAATAATTTCAATATTTCTTATTCAAAAAAATTAATATACAATTAAAAAATTGTATATAAATAAAAGAATCTTAAATAGCAATAAAAATTAATTTCTATAATAAAAAATTTCTATTTGGAATTTTCTTATTGTACTGAATAAATAACTCATGAGAATATCATGAGTAAAAGAATAAATTTTAAAACCAACACAATTTCTGGAATTAAGCACAAATAAAGATTAATATTTTGTTATAATAAAAAAAATTATTTTCGAAAAAAAATTTCATTGGTTTAATAAAATATTTCACGAATTAAATAAATTAATTAAGCTTTTTTACGGTTTTAATGAAATTATTTCATTATATTAATAAATATTTCGATATTATTTAATTAACTGAATGAATATTTCACTGAATTAATGAAATAAATCATAAAATAAGTGTATTAATGAAAATTTTTCACGGTTTTAATGAAATTATTTCATTAAATTAATAAATATTTCATTGAAGCGATGAAATTATTTAATTGAATTAATAAAATATTTCACAAATTAAAAGAATTAATGAACCATTTTTATGGTATTAATGAAATTATTTCATAAAATAAATAAATATTTCATTGTGTATAAAATAATAATTTTAAACAAAAAATATTAATTAAAAAGGTATTTGATCCTGGCAATGTATGTCCAATTTATTATTATTGTGAATTATTGAAATTATAAAGTTAACGAAAAAAGAGAATTGTAAAATGAAAAAAATACAGATAGATTTACTTATCAACTAGCATCCAAGCGAGGAACTTCTCACCAGCATTAATAAACTTATTGAATACTAAACCAACTATTTTAATTCAACCCTAATTTGTATACTTTGTCATATCAAGTATACAAATATATATATAAAGAAAAAAAACAGAGGACTTCCACAGAACAGCTAACTACAGTCCACTCTAAATAATACCAAGCGCGAAGTGGTAATCCCTCAATCTTTTTCTTCACATTGAATCGATGAAATTATTTAATTAAATTAATGAATATTTAATTGAAATAATGAAATTTTTCATTAGTTTAATAAAACTTGATATTGTTTGAAAAATAATGAGCTTTTCATTGGATTAATGGAAAAATTCAGAGGATAAATGAACAGTGTTGCTGGTTAAAAAAAAAGAAAATTCAACAGTTTGGGAAATCATTGCATGTTACTGAAATTTTGCATTACTGAGAGCGAAAGAAAAAAGAAAACAAAAACTAATTTAATAGCATTTTTGCTTATAAAGCCACTGAAGAAGGCGACACTGTGTCCGTAAATGATAATTAATTGATGTCGTATAAATTTTCAACAAACATAAATATTTTAAACACATCAAATCCCCGCTTTATTTATGTAAATGATATAATTTTGTGTCTGTTCCCAGTCTACTAAATTATTTTTAGAAATAAAAAAAAAAACCTATAACAACAATAAAAGAATTATTTTAAAAGAAGGATTGAAAAGCTTTTCTCAAAGCACAAGATGTACGTAAATAGAGGATTATTATAGCTAGGCCATGTGTACCTCAACCCAAAGGCTAAAAGTATTTTGAATTAGGGCTTATAGCTTTGAGTGAACAGCGAAAATTTTATTTTTTTTTTTTAATTTGAAATTAAGAATTACGTATTTAGAGAATTAATTTTCATGCCTGTATGTTACGTGGCCTCATTGCTAACCACTTTGACTATTGATAAATTTTAGTTTATTAAGCATGTCTAAAATCTTTTAAATGTCTGTACAGTTTGACAATTAAAATTGATAGTAAATGAATTCAATAAATTTCTATAACAGCCGATTAAGTAGTTTTCTTTAAAGTTATAAAACGTTTTAATAAGTTAATTATAATGAATTAGTGGTTAGATAAATGTTTTTTTAAAAAAAAAAGAAAAACTTTATTAATTAGCAGTTTTTAATGGTGGTTAAAAATGTATTTTAGTCCTTACACACTCTTTAAGTAATTTTCTGCTAATAAATTTTAATTAATTTTTTTTTTTTTTTGGTTTTTATAAATAAGATTTATCGCTTTGGTTGGTGCTGTAACATAGAAAAATTCTTCCTGTAACTGACAACAACTTAGAAAAGGCTTTATAAATAAAATTCATGTTTGTTTTTAAGTAATTACTTGAATATTTTTATTAAGTTTTTTCTTTTTCTAATTTTCTTATTCAGTTTTTTTATATAAAATCTTTTAATGAGACTGAAACATAACATTTTTGTTAAGCAATTTTTTTTTGTCGTTTTGGTTTTAATAAGATTATGCTTAAAAGCATTTAGCTTAATTTTTTTATCTTCAGCTTAATGAGTGATAAAGTGTTTTTTTTAACAATCTTTTACACAAAAATTTTATTTTTAGCACAAACCTATATGTTATAAATTTATTAGTTGAGGCCAAAACAAGTTTTGTGGAGAAAAACAAAAGTAGAAGAAGAAACGTTCCACAAAATTTACAATGGGAAAAAAATTATGTAGACTTGCTTTTTTTAATAGCAACCAGCGTTGCTATTTTAGGTTTCTTAAAGCTAGATTTAGCCTTTATATCCTGAAGAAGCTACACAATTTGGAACGAAACATCGATATAAAAATAAATTTATAAAATAAGCTTAATAAATTAGTCATTTTAATTAATAATTAAAATAGTTATAAAGAATGTCTAGGCTATGCCCAAAAAAAATTCCTAATTTATTGGCTTTATAGAAATATTTTACTAAATACGATTGACACTCAACTTTTGACCGGTAACAAAATAGATCTGGCACTTCGGCTTCATGTTAGTCAGGGTTTCATAACTTGTTTTAATAATCCATTTACATGGCTTCTTAACTGCAGCAAAAAGATGTTCGTTTTTGGTTGGTTTTTGTTAGCATACATTTTTCCAAACTTCAGCTTAAAAATTGTATATTAAGTTAGGGTCTAGCGATTCCGCAGGCCTAAACTATCAACTGTCAACTGACGAGCCTTTTTGTTACTATTCTTCGAGTCATTGTCATATTGGCTGATCCAACCAAAGTGATTGTATATCTTCTTCTGAATAAGTCTAAAATATCGCCGTACTCATTTGGTGTGTTGTACATCTGAATAAGGTAAAAAAATGCCTACACTATTATGTTAATGGTCTTTTCGGATTGTATTCTGCACTTGGAGGTCCCCTTTGCTACCATTCAAAACAACTTTACTCTCTTTCCATAAAATTTGCCTTCAATTAGAAACAGTTCATTTAAGCGTTCATAGCTAAATTTTAAACATTTGCTGATAAGCTTTACAGTCAACAAAGGAAACTTTCTGGGACTATAAATTTTAATATTGTGTTGTGGCAAATGCTTATGTACTGTTGAAGAGATAATTTAATTTTTAATTCTTTTTGTTTAGCCTCTTAGTATGGCTAGTCAATTGCCGCTCTTCTCCTCAGCATTAAAACTTTTTGAGAGTACGTTATTATATTACGTATCCTTTTATTTTAGAAATTGAACAATTGTTCTATTTCTGCATAACTTTTGCTTTCTAAGATCATTTTTTTAATAAAAATTCTGTTTGGTCTATGCAATGCTTCCAACGTCCCATATTTCTTTTATAATAAATTTATTCTAAATAGATATCGCAATAAACTAAATCGACAGACTTTAGATATCAGTACAGAATTTTTTTCATATGAGAAGAATCATTAACTTTAGGAAAAAAAAATTAACTGTGAATCCAAAATCATCAGAAATAGATAATAGGAATTTTGTATTGCAGTAAAAATAATGGGTCTAATTATTGATTCCACATGGAGAGAAAAATTTAAGGAAAAGGAATATCGAACGATTTCAGCGGAATTGTCTTATTATTTTGAATGGCAGCATTTAACTGTGAATTAAAAGGTTGTCTATTGTGAATGAATTGTGTTTATATTGCAGATTTTTTGTTAATAAGAAAAAATTGCGTTTTTTTTAAGGTCAAAATAGTATAAATTTTAAATAAGCAAAAAAAAAAAATTAATTTTCAGTATAAAACGAAATTATTTTCGAAAAATAAATTGAATTAAATTTTTTTTTTAAATTTTGTACTTTTTCTTACATTTTTGATCTTTCCGTTTGCTTTCCGTGAACAAATTTAAGCGTAAGCAAAATGTAGAAAATTTATCTATATTGCGGAATCATTAATTAATTCCGCAGATAAAATGCTTTCCGCAATGAATAATTAGACATAATACGTATTCATATTTGACTATAACATTGTTCGGTATATAACACTCAGCATTTGGTAAATTTAACTGTAACAGTAATAAAGAGTGATTTTTTTGCTATTATCTTTTTGGCAACACTAGTTTTGACAGCTCACGCACGTTTTATTTTATTACCAAAATGCGTGCTCTGTTAAGAAAGTTCATCGCGCGCTTCTTCCATTTTATGGTCAGTTTAATCGACCTACTGAGGCTTCTATTCGGGCTATTGTAACAAAATTTGGAGTGAAGAGCAGCCAGAAGCATTGCAAGAGCTACCAATGCATCCACAAAAAACAACCGTTTGGTGCGGATTATGGGCTGGCGGCATCATTGGGCCGTATTTCTTCAAAGATGATGCGAATCACAACGTTACTGTGAATGGTGAGCGCTACCGTGCGATGATAACAAACTTTTTTTTGCCCAAAATGGAAGAGCTTGACTTGCATGACATGTGGTTTCAACAAGACGGTGCCACATGCCACATGCCACACAGCACGCGAAACAATGGACCAATTGAGAGGCGAGTTCGGTGAACAGTTTATTTCACGCTTGGGACCAGTCAATTGGCCGCCCAGATCGTGCGATTTAACGCCTCTAGACTATTTTTTGTGGGGCTATGTTAAGGCTAATGTCTATAGGGACAAGCCCGCTTCGATTGACGCACTGGAAGCCAACATTGCCAACATTATTCGTGAGATACCGGCCGAAATGTTAGAAAGAGTATGCCAAAATTGGACTAAGCGGATGGACCATTTGAGGCGCAGCCGCGGCCAACATTTGCATGAAATAATCTTCAAACATTAAATTATATTGACCCAACTATCGATCCAAATAAATATTTCATGCATTTTTCTGAATTTTATGTTTTTTTTTTTTTAAATTTCCGATAGTTCTTATAAAATCACCTTTTAGTAAACGCTTGTTATAGTTCCATATTGCATAAAAAAATATATATTTTAGGCTTAAAAAAATACCGATAAATCAAAACTAAAAAGTAAATTTTACTAGGCAAGTTATTTATAATGATCTGAAGATGAGCCACTTTGCATAAGTTTCACGCCAACATAATTTATGTCCACAGCCATTGAAACACACAAGATAAATGCGCATACGTAAGTACTTTGTTCAACTTTGATTATTTATTATTTGGAAAATAATTTTTTCTAATTTAGCAGCTCTGTAGAGAATTTTTTCTTTATATTCAAAAAAGCCTTTCACTCTTTCGTCTATGCTTTATAATAATATTTTCCCACTACCTCAACAACCAAAAAAAAAAATTAAACCCACAAAAACGGTTCATTTACACAAGCAACAACAACAACAAATATTAAACAAAATGATCTGTATTATAAATTTTTGTATAAAATTTCAATAATTCAACAACAAGAGACACTAGATGACCTTAAACTCTACTCCAGCTTATTCAAAGCTTTTGAACGACATGCTCGTACACACAGTTTGTTGGTTTTTTTTTTCGGTTGGTACTTGTTGTCGTTTATACAACAAGTACATATAACTGACATAAGACAGGCCAAGATAAATGTAGTAAAATACAAATAGACACTAGTTAAACAGAGTAATAAGGACAGACATTTTTGGCTAACAAACGTTTTAATGTTTAAAGTGTTTTTTTTTTATTATTTTAAGATATTTATAAAAGCGTTTCTTAAAACTTAAAAAAATCTGTTAACTGTACATTTCTCTTAAATACCCTACAAGATGCAATTTTTAAATACATAAAACGATTGGAGGATTCATACCAGTGTTTTAAAGTCATATTATTTTATGATAGACTAAAAACAATTTTGTTGTGCTTCAAACAAAAAACTAAAATAATAAAACTGTTGCTATTGAACCATAATCATAGTCACACTAAAGTCGGTATCTTTTTAAAAACGAATTTAAATTCATAAAATTCTTATTTAAAAAAGTCAGCTACGAGTACTTTTCTGTAACTATGGCAAAATGTGTTTAATATTTTGTCATAAGTAAACTCAACTGATTCATATTTGAAATGTTATAAGGGGCTGCTAACAGCAACCATATCTGTTGGTGTTATTTTTTTAAAACATGGGACTTTCTGACTACTGTGTGAATATTTTAAAATCAAGAGATGAATATTTCGTTTTTAAATTGTCGATATCAAGTGTTTAATATGATTAAATTGTTTATTAGCAACAAAAATTAATTAGTTTTAAAATTGCATTACATTTAAGTACAGATATTTGTTGTTTTTCTTTTATCTAGTTAATTTTTATATTTTTACTACCCCGAAAAGATAATATTAAAAATATTTTCTTGTTGCTAAATGCCTTTTGTTAGAAACATATTTCTTGCAAAAATTAATAAAAAAAAAAAAACAGATACAGATATTGAATGCAAAAAGTCGGTTACAGCGTTTTATAGGGCATTTAAATTTTAAAAGATTTTTAGTATTTTTGGCCTGAACTCATTATAATTAAAAAAAAAAAATAATGTTGAGCAATCAACCACTTGTGCAATATTGTAAAATACATATTTTTTTAAATTTTAAATAATTTTTAGATTTTTTTTGGAATCAATATTTCGTTCAATTTACTGCAGGCAGCATTTAACCACAAATTAAAAATCCATAAAATAATAAGTGGCACTTGACAGTTTGTTTACTTGTTTTTTGTTGTTTATTTTTTTTTATATTTAACATTTTTTTTCCAAATATTTTTTCAGTAATTTTCAAGAGATTTTGACACAATTGATCAAATACGCACATGACAATATGTCATGCCTGAGCACGATTTTTTCGACATTTAACAACAACATTATAATAATATTTTATTATTTAGTCCATTTGATTGTTGTTTTTTTTTCTTTTAATATAAACTTTATTTCAAAACTGTTTTGATACAAGACAAAAAAAAAAGTTAAAATCTGTAGCAGCAGTTTCATTTTTTTTAAGCTGCCACATGCATTTAATGAATGGCTTTTTAATACCTTTTAAGTGTTTCATAACAATTACAGCAACAAAAAAAGCAAAAAGTTTGAATTTATTATTTCGAATCCAGGGGTATTAAATATAAAATTTTGTCACTTGAAGTGTTGACCTCTGCACACCCTCACTTTGTGTTAATATCTGGATTTTTAAGTGTTTCATTGAATTTTGTTACGCTTATTTAACGTGTTGAGTGGTGTGGCAATTGTTTGCTATTTAATTTTATTATTGATTAATTCATGAGCTTTTGTTAACTAACGATTGAGGTTGAGCCCAGAGTCAGTAGAGCTAAATAAAATCAGCAAAAAAAAAATTCCCAAAAATTTTTCACCTATTTAATGGCATCTTTTGTGTGAGTGGTAGCGCTTAGAACAGGGATAGGATGCTCCAAAAATAAGAACAGAGGGGAGTTCACTTATGTCTTGTGATGGAAAATTTAAATTTTAAAAATAAAATTTTTGGAAAAGAAAATAAAAACTTTGTAAAGCATTAAAAATTGCTTACACTGAGAGAATTTTGTTCATATAACTTAAGAATTTTGTCATTAATCCACATCACTTTCCAACCAATGACACTTTTCATTAAACTAATGAAATATTTCATTAATGAAATTAAATATTTCATGAATTAAATGAAATATTCATTAATTTAATGAATAATGATTTTACTAATTCAATTAAATTATTTTATTAATTTACTAAATTTATGTAGTCTTTCACTGAATCAATGAACAATTTCAATAAAATCATTTCATTAGATTTGTGAAATATTTTTTCTTTCAGTGTAAAAACACTACATTTTGAAAATCTGTGTATTAAATAAAATTATTAAAAGAAATTTATAAGTTCACTGTTTAACATTCTTGATAGACTAATTAACTGTATGTGGACCTTTTAAATTATATATGTTCAGTTATTTTCGGCTATTTTTGGTCCTTACATTAACAAAAACAATAAGTAAAAAAAACCAAGGTTTCTGATAGACTTCATGAAAGTAAACAGAAAGTCTACGCGAAGTCTTTGCTTAGAAGAGTGTAAGGCCAGACAGTCAAAAATATTTCGTATTGTGCAGAATCGATAATGTTTGATTCCAATATCTTCTATTTACTTTACCCTGACGACATCGAAAATCACAGTGCCCGATAAAGCATATCTTTGCAAGTCTAAGATTATTGACAGTCAAAGCCAAAAATAGTGCTTGTCTTATGAATAAGCGATAAACCAAACTGTGGATCAAGCATTGTGTTCACTTAATGACAGGGAAAAGTCAAAACCCAATAAAAGTTGTTGTGCCAATATGAGCAATAGCCCCCCTGTTGGTCAAACAGTGTGTTCGCTTGATGTCAGCATAACTTTCTTGTCTAGACACGGCAAAGTTCATTCATAGATGGCAGTTGGTCTTACCAAATACTACACAGTATCCATTCATAAATTAATTTAAGCCAGCTGCATTTGAAATCAATTCAATACAAAGATCGTTTTTATTCCCAGGATTTTAAACATTTAAAAGTAATAAGCAAATTAAATGTAAATCTAATGAATGACATTATTATCCATAAAATGTTTATCTTAACTTAATTTTGGCCAACTACCCATACCTGCTGTTAAAAGTGTTTTTTAAATGTTCCTTTTGCTGAAAAACTTGAGCTTTAACTTTAACTAAAAATCTAGAGTATAATTTGTTTCATAACAACTAATTTAAGTAACATAATATATGAATATTATGCTGGTAAATGACATAACTATACATAGTTAACATAACAAACATTTCAAAATGTTGCACATAAACACATTAATTTCATATAAGATTTGATTGTAACAAAATAAAAAGAAAAAAAAAAAAACTGTTTCTATCAAACATAGAGCAGAAATAACCATTCAATAAGGCATTAAGCCATTGCTTGGTCATAACTGAAAGCCTCTCAATGGTGCAAAACTCAAGCCATGAACGATCTCTATTGGCTGAACGTTATTAAATGAAAAAATGAAAACTTTAAAGACACCAAATTATAATTGAATAAACTAATTGAATCAACCGTTTATTTGTAGCAAAAAAGAGAGAAATAATAAAAATTTTAAAGAAAAAAAAACCGTAAAAATGTTAAGGAAAATTCAACGTTTAAATATTTACTGCCAACACAACTAACGGATGTAATAACTCAAGGCGAACTAATGACAGGACAAAATGAAAAATCACCTGAAAATGACTTCGATATGTATCGTCGTTTAAATAAAGAAGAAAATATTTCAAAACACAATTTAAAGCTTACAAGACACAGATGGAAAATGCTGTCTCAAGAAATATTTTTTCTTTAATAAAAAAAAAATAACACAACTCTCAGTCATCATAGAAAAATTAATTTTTTATTTTATTAAATATAAATAAATAAAAAAAAATACTCTATATGTGAAAATAAGTTATTCTTCATTTAATTAAGTAATAGATTTCTCTATATAAATATTTTTTTCTGTAAACTATTTGTTTTTAATTATGTTTTTTGTGTGTACATGGAAATATTCTTCATTAATTTTAAAAATTTTTATTAAATTTCATTGAAAAAGTACCAGAAAATAATAAAAATTGGAAAACTCTAAGAAACTTTTCTAAAGAGCTCAAAATGAAAACAGTTTTTCTAGTCATAAAAATGAATTCCTACTTTAAATCTACAAATTTGTTGTCAATGCAAAATTCAGTTGTGATAATCGAAGTTTTTAGTTTTAGAAACCAGAACCAAAATTTAGTTCTCTTAAAAATATTTAAGAGTTGTAACAATGATTTTCTATTCTCAGGAATGATGGGTAACAAATTTACTACTCACAACCCAAGTTGTTTTCTCGCTGTCGGCTACTCAGTATTAGTTTTACAATTATTAAAATTAATAAATGAAATTGTTATTTTTTTTTTTAATTTATTTTAAGTCCATTATTTTTTTCATATATTTTTATTTACAATTTTCTAAACTTCAGCCTCTAGTTTCTCAAAAAAAAAAAAATCTTGTAACTTTCCTAATATTTTTGCTAATAGTTTTGTAGCTCTCTCCACTTTTTTTTAATTTCACAGTTTTAATTTTGCTAAATACTAATTGTATCAAGAATTACACACTGAAAAAACAACTTAGGTTGTGAGAACTAAATTTGTTTCCAGTTATGAAAGTCGAATTTTTTAATTGTGACAATATAAAATCGGTCTAACAGCTCGAAGTATTTTTAAGACAACAAAATTTTAAAATGTAGTATCGAATTTTGTTTGTTACAACTAAAATATTTGATTACCACTGAATTTTTGATGGAAAACAAGTTGTTTTCTGTGCGCACGCAAGAAACTTTGGTTGTGAGAATTTTTTTAACAACATAAATCCGCATAGCTTCTTACTTGTCTGCAAAAAAAAAACACCTAAAGTCAAGGCAGGAAACGCACCTGCCAAGCACTGTAATAACTTATGGGAGTATAGAAAAATTCTTTACCATTCAAAAATGCAGTTATAGTTGTGGCAACCATAATTCGATAACGCAGTCTGTAATTTAGTTCTTTAAAAACATTTAAAGCTAAGAAGTGTTATTTACTTTTTTCAGTAATTGTTACATACAGAAAACAATTTTGGTTGGGACACATCAAAAACTCAAATGTGAATTTAATGTTTCAGTCAGGTCGGTTTTAAAATCAATATATTTCATAATACAATACCGAATTGTTATTGCCACAACTACATTTTTTTATAATAGAAATTTGTTAAACACAAATAAAATTTTTATTTCAGTATGAGAAATTTATGTATTCGAAAAAAAGTATATTATGCTCTAACAGACGCAATGGATTTCTCAGAAACTTTTTTAATTGTGATAAAATGATTTTCCATAAGCACTTCTTAAAATGATTTAATATTTTAATTTCAAGCTGCCTCCGTTTCAGTGCCAAGAAATTTCCAAGTCGGGTTTCAATAAAATTTTTGGTATATGATAATTTCTCCTAACAAGGATCATGTCCTTAGAAACAGGATATGCACATATGCGTGCCTTGGGATTTCTTTTCGACAAAATATAAATACGTTAAATTTACCTACACAGCCGAATAATTTAAAAGAAATTTTACTTCAGATTAGATTCAATAATCTTTTCGAGTTAACATTTTAATGTCATCAGATCATTGATGAAGTTACTCTTTGTGTCTACTGCAAACAACATGAACATCTTGCAGACACTCAAAGAATTTTTTTAAAAATATTTTATGAATTTCAGTATTACATTTTTTTCCACACAAAAACACAATTCATTAAATTAATGAAACAAATTTCATTATATTGATAAAAGCTTTTGTAAAATATAAGAAACGTATTAGATTAAATGCTTAAATTTTTTTATTTGCTTAATAATTCTTGGAATTATTCATTAATTTAATGAAAAATTTCATTAATTTATTGAAAATTTTCATTAATTTAATGAAAATTTTTATTAAAATTTTTGAAACTGTACTTTCAATGAAATTTTATGAATATTTTTTTTGTTTTTTGACTTAATAAATGAACTGTTATATTTGAAAGTAGTATAAGTCCACTTAAAAACATTAATGAGTTAGCGGTAAATATAATAAAATATACTAGATACCATCTAACTAGAATTAAAAAAAAGTGGACTTATACTACTTTCAAATATATAAGCTAAAATATTTCATTAAATTAAGAAAACATTCATTTAATTAATGAAACCGTTTGATTCATTTAACGAAATATTTTCTTTCACTTTAGGAAAAATTGTTTTTAGTATTAGTAATTTCATATAATAAAAATATTTCATTAATTTCATAAAATATTCATTGAATTGAAAAAATCATTTCATTCATTTAACGAGTAAATTCAAAAACACATAATTTGTAAAATATTTCTTTGAATTAATGAACCAACTTTAATTATATCAAAATATATTCAATGTGTGAGATGTTGATGTTGTAAACAAACCTGTGCTTAAGTCGATTTATTTAAAAATTTAGTTACTGTCGCTATTAACTCTGACAAATATTTTATTCGGAAGTAAAAAATTCGGTATCTCATAACTACTGTGTGAGCCATTTAATTCTAACGTTAGAATAAGACTAAAATGTTTTCTTTTTAATTAGTGTAAAAATTATTGGCAGCTGAAACTCGGTAGCATCGACTACTTAAAAAAAATGTCACAACCAGCTTAATGTATGGAAAGACCCCTAAAAACTAATAGAGTAGAAAAAACCAAACCTAAAATTAAAGCTTAAAATCATTAATTGTGTGTGTGTGTGTGTGTGTGTAAATATGTGCAAAGAGGCCATAACAACAAGTTAACGTTCAATAAAATGACACATGAAAGTGATAAATTTCATAGTGTGCAAAAAAACAGCAGGCATTAGATGGGCCTGCAGTTTATCCTACTGCGTATTTAGTTATTGAACACAGTACTAATTTAATGTTTAAACTTTTTCTGTTTCTGTTTCTCTTTTTGTTTTTGTTTTTAAATCTTTAAACTAAATAAAGTTCATTGGATTTTGTTATAGTTTTCATTATGTGTCAGCTCTTTAAAACGTATAACAAGACTCGAAATGTTGCATGGTCTTAAGTACTTTTGTAAAAAGTGTTTGTTAGTTTGTTGATTTGCTTAGTTGGCTGTCGGTTTTGCGATAAATATAACACGCATGTTTATTTACTTAAAGTATTGTTTTTTTCATTTTCTCTACTTATCATTAAGTTGATGTTGTTGTTTTATATTTCTTCTGGAATAGATAACATTTTGGTTTTTTTTTTTGGTATGTAAGTGAAAAGTACAGGTTAGAGAGTTGTGGCCTAACCACCTTCTATTGTTATCTAATCAACAGCAAAATGCAAGGAAAAAATAAAATAAATTTAATGTTTGTATTATGAAACGTTCGCATACATATTTATAGATATACTCCCCAGTTTTGTTGTTGTTATTTTATTTGCAGCATTAGTTGTCGCCGTAGAAATTTTTACAGCAAAACAATGCATACGAGTGTTGTGTCTTGTGGTCTCGGTATCTTGTTAAGAAATTTTATGTGTGCCTTTCTTTTAGCATAAATAATAGAAATAATTTAGTTAGAAAAAGAAAATGCAGCAAATAAATAAATAAATTATGAGAGTTTTATATATTTGGTTCATAAATTCAACAAGAAAAATAATTTATTTCCATGTTTGAATTATTTGCAATTGTTTGTTACAGGCGAGGAGCACTCGCATTAGATTTGTTGCAGTGATAACTTATTTTTGTTCAGGTCTTTTGTGTTGAAAACATAATAAATTTTAAATTTAACAGAAGAAAAAAGCAAATGGTCACTAAATTGTATTAGTTACTGGCATCTGTTAAGAAAAACTTTTTTATTAGGCTAGTCGACATACTAACTGGTTTTTATATTAGGAAAGGCAGATAATGTGGCCTCACCAGTAATCTGTGAATTTAGGTACTACAGAGCTCAATTGTAGAGTATGGTGGCAGCGTTAATGAGCCACTGCAAATTTATCAAGAATATTTTTAGAATGAAATTTTATTTTAAATTAAAAAAAAGGAGGTTTGTTGGACACAAGATTGAAATAAATAATTTGAAAATTTCGTTTGTAAAAAAATTTCAATATTTTTTTAAAGTGAAGTAGAGCAGAATAAAATTAATAAATTTTAACGTAAACAATAATTTTTATTAAATAATTTATTTCGAAATGTTTCTATTTGGGGCTAATGAATACCCACAGGCTTTTCATGTGTTTTATAATCATATGAAGCTATGAAAATTGAAACTAAAATATTCACTTTAATTTTCTTTTTTGTATTTTAGATTGCTTTTGAATATTTAATTAGCTTTTTAATTATGCAAACAGCAAAATACAATTTGATTTTTAAAACTTGCAGCATTTTACTAATTGGATAACTCTTTTTTTTTTTTTTTTTTTTTTTTTTTTTTTTTAATTATACCGAATTAATACTTTTGTGAAGCCCATAATTATAAATTCTGTTTGTGAAAGACTGACATTTCTTTTTGTTGCCTTAATTTATGGAAAATAGGCGCAATCAAATCTTTATTTGTTGTTGTATAAATTAAATTTGTATTTAGTTAAAATTAAAAATTAAAAAAAAAAAAATATTGTAAAGCCTGTCCTAAATATTTTATTTTTAACTTAAATTCTCACGGAACTAAACTAAAAATATTTTTAATATTTAGAAGATATTGTATTTTAGTTTAATTAAGAAAAAAAAGGAAACCTTTCACTTGATGCCGGATGTTACTTACTGCTAAAAGAAGAACGAAGTTGTAAAATTAATAAATCATGAGATTCTTTAAAAAAAAAACTTGTTTCTTTTTTCATTTTCATTTTCATGAGTGATAGTAAAATATTTCAAGCCAGCATTAATTAACAAACTTTGTTATAACGAAAAAATCTTGAAAAAATTTCTCTACTGCAAAAGTTTTTCCCACAAAAACGAAGTATTCATTTTAAAGCTTCTATACAACGAAAACATACTTGAGAAATATAACATTTGAAGTGCGCAAGGCATTGAAGTCCCATTATCAAAAGCTTCTACATAACAGCGAAAATTCGTGCTTGGCTGGAAGAATTTTTGTAAGTTAGACAAAAGAACGGAATCACTTGCAGTTGGACATTTATAATCCATATAGCAATAGTTTTCGCTTCCACAATATGCTTATTTTATGCATTCTATGATGCATTAAATTGATGTTCTATAAAAAAAATACAAGAAACTACTTAATTTGTTTCATTTAATTCATAACACTTACTGGGCTCGAATCAAGGCATACCTGCAGTTTAGAAACCTCAACTTGTCACTCAACCACTTCAGCCACAAAGCCCTGTAAGGGTTGATTGCTTGTTTTATTTTCACTTTCAACAAATACTGCTTGTGCGAAATGTGTGTGAAAACGTTCAGTGTCTGTACAAATGTTTTTTTTAATTTTCGCTTACATTACTGCTTCTTGGAAGCATTAAATTTTCATTTCAAGCTAGTTTGTCCTTAGGATAGAATTTTCTACATTTAAGTTTTATGTTGTGTTTATATAAAAATGCTCTCGTTTATCATAAAGAGAGCATTTGAAAAAGTTTCTCTAAAAATATGACTTTTTTAATGCTTCTAAGGAAGCACAAATCTGCACAAAATTCAATTTTTGGCTTTGAAAGGCTATTGCATTCAAAAAATTCAATAAATTGCTTCGAATCTTTAAAATGAAGTTTTCTTTTTTGTTGGGCTATAAGGAAATATTTTTCAATCTCCTTCAGATTCATTATATCGAAGTTTCACTGTATTTTATTATAATTTAAATAAAGAAATTAAGTGCTATTTTGCTTTTCTAAACAGAATATTTTTTATTTAATATGACTATTTTATTAAGCTTGAGGTCTTATTTTATAAATTTATTTTTATATCGATTTTTCTTAAGGATATACTTATAAATTATTAAAATTACATATTTCTAATATTTTTTTAAATGAAAACTTCAACGGTTTTTAAATACTTGTGTCTTATTTGAAAATTTTTAAAAATAATTTTTATAAACCTTTAATTTCAAGTAGAGAAAATTTCTCTCTTCCTAGATATGCCAAATGCAGATTTTGCTAATAAAATTTTTTTTTGATAAAGTGTCCCAGCAAGAGTGCACTTTTGTTCATTTTTCAATTAATCAATCTATTGGATTGGAAGGCGAATTCCGTTATCAGGTTCTTATAATTAATGCCATTCACAGTCTATGTAATTTAGGCCTCATCTTCAAAAAAGTAATTCTTGATTAAAATACTCATCAGACAATTGCTTTGGGTGGCTGCATTTGTTTCTCTTATACACTTTAGTGTATTCACTAAGCCATTCAGATGGAATTGGGCTTCATTGGAGAAGAGGCACTAGCTGCATTCAGCTTCATTAGGAATTGCACGAATTGCTCATAAGAATATCTTATTTCTTACTTAAACGCAACTTGTTTTCTTTTTAAGCAAAATAAAAAAAAAAAAAATTACAACTCCTTCGAAATGTATGTGTTTTTATTTTAAAATGAAAAAGTTCAGTTTTACTGAGATTTAAAAAGAACTTTTTGTGTAAATAAATTCATTTTTCATTGATTAAAAAAAGTTTTGGTTTTTTTTTTTTTAACAAAATTGTATTTTACACGCTTTATTTATTTATTTATTTATCAAATGTTTTTATTTAAATGTATTACTTATTTTGTTTTGTATTTATTTAATTTTATTTAAATTTAAATTTAAAAATTTTTTTCTATCAAGCTTTGTTTTTTATAACAACATATTGTTGTGAAGGTTTTTATAAGTTTTTTTTATAGATAAAAATATAAAATTTTCAACTTTAATTAAATATCTCGCTAAACATTAAGTTCTTGACAACTGATCATCCATCTTCTTTCAAATTGTAATTTTATTCACAAATTTTAGCTTCCCACACTTAAATAAATAAACAATGTAACAGAAATATTCTCTTCTCAGCAAAATAATAATAAAAAATAACAACAAAAAACGTGTCATTAACTTCCTTTAAAAAGCATTGACAGTAAAGTAAGTCGCGCTGGAATCACACTTTCAAATTGTATTAACAAAAAACTGAGAAGGAAGAAACAAAAGAAAAAACAAAAAACTTAAGAAACAAACTTTATAATTTATAAGGCAGCGGCGACTGAGGAAAACCAAAAAAAAAAAAAAAAAAAAAATTAATTATATTAGTTCAAAAATTGGGTTCCTGTAGATTTATGGGTAGGGTGCTAACCTAAGAATCTGGGGGTTGCAAGTTCTATTCTTGCCCAGGCTTTGGTAACCGATGGTCAAAGTTATTAGTGCTCAGTAACAAATTTAATTTTAGAATTAATTTCTAATATTAAATATTAATAATAATAATAATCATCTTTGCCATTCTGAATGATGGCCGATGGCCGTCATTTAGCTCTAGCCCTTTAATAAGGAATGCTTAAAGCCTGTAACGACACGTTTTCGCTGGTTCAGTATTCAGGGTCGTACATTAAGTAATGAAAAAGATGTTTGTTTTTTCTCTTAACATTATAAAATTCTCTTTATTCACTAAATCTTTAATATCTACTATCCCGTGGCAGGATATCTGTAAGCTATCAGAGCCGGTAGGCAGGATTCTCTGTTGATGTAGCACGAGCTTAGTACTAAATCTTTCCTGCAAACACCTGAACACCGTTCACACGTACACTAATAAAAAGAGTACGCGGCGGACTTTGCTCTTTCGCACTTACGAGTGAACGACTTTTGGGCTGTTACAAGCCAGATTACATATTCAAGATATGTATAAGTTTTATAGTACGCTTCTAATTTCTACATAACTTTTTCATTTAAAATAAAAACACGTACTTTTTGAGAGAGCTGTGGTTATTTTTATTGGATTGTAAAGAAATCATGAAATAAAATAACCAAGCTGTAAAATTTATTCAATGGGCGATAAAGTAAAAGAGTTGAATTCTGCAATGAAGCCCAATTCCATGTGAATGACTTGTAAACTATCGATTTATTGCACAATGAAATTAAAAAGCAAGCTTTTACGGGGACACCCTTTAGCTGGCAAAGTCCCTAAATCGACGATAATTTAATTTTTACTATTTTTAACTCCGGCATAAGATAGCATTTTATTTAATTTATTTTGTTTTTATATTAAATAAAATTAAAACTACAAAAAAATAATTAAACAATTTAATAAAAAAAAAAAAAAAAAAAAAAAAAACAACCTTCATATTGCTTTAGCTTTAGTGGAAAATAATCACGAAATCTTAAGCAAAATTGTTAATTTATTAAATAAATAATAAATAATTTATTTCTTTATCAGAGAATTAAGCAACTGGTAGAATATAAATAAATAAAACGTGATTGTTGTTAACTTTGTCAAATGTAATTATAGTTTGGAAATATTAAAAAAATTAAGAAAACAAAAATTCTCAAGCTTATGAATGTAAATAAATAAATCTTTTATTAGATTTTTTTTCATAATTATTTTTAATATTTTTTTTGATAAATTTAAATTATTCAATTTTAATTTTGTTTCCTTTGAAAGACATGATTTTCATTAAAAGTTTCTTTTAACAAAAAACAATGCAAAACATGAAAATGGAGTCAATGTCAGGGTTAAAAATATTTTAAATTAAAAGCATTTGCATGCAAGTTGAGTTTGTTTTTCTTTAGTTAAATAAAAATTGTTTTCAAAGTTTCACAAAAAAAAAAAAGAGAAAATATTTGTGTGGAATTTTAGTCAAGCTCACTTAGCATTCAGTCAGTTTTTAAAATATTTTTAAACTCAATAAAATTGTCTATTTTTTTTATTAAGCTTGAGGTCTTATTTTATAAATTTATTTTTAATATCGATATTTCGCTCCAACTTGAGTAGCTTTTTCGGGACGTAATTATATTCTGGAGCAAAATATTGAAATAAAAATAGACATTTTAACAAATAAAATTTTTTAAATTCTTATTTAAAAATTTAGTTTTATTAAAACATAAAATGAAAAATATTTAAAACTAAAAAATAATTGATTTTCAAAATTCAAATGATGATGATCAATTTAGCTTAAAAAAATTAATTGTTTTTTTTTTTAATTTTTATTCATTAAAAGTCTTTGTTTATTAATTTAAAGCTTAGAAATATTTGAAAATTTCAAACCTAGAATTTTTATATGCCTTCATGCACTCATGAGTACTTAAAAATAATATTTTAGAAAAATCTCTAAGAGTTCTGTATTGCTGGCAACAGGGATGATATCATCTACTCTATATCGAGAAAATGATAACCTCATGTAGATAATTTAGAATAATGCTTAATGAAGGCTAGGAAGTTACGTTCTTACAATAGCTTTAGCTGACTAACGCAATTGTCAGTTTCATATGTTATAATTGCAGATGATGATGTTACTCATTTTGTGTGGTATTAGACTTGGGATTGCAGACAATCACACATAAGCCACCAGGTGTGAATGCTGTAGGAAACAAGATATCAGAGTAGCGAAAACATTTGAAGGGGAACAAGAGGTGTTAGGATAGTGAAAGCATTTATAGCATCATATTCTCAGAAGGGTACAAATGATTTACTGGATCTGACTAGCTGATAAATACTCACTGTCATAGAATGCATGACCGGACACTAGTATAGCAACACTTGACAATTATAAAAATCAGCCTAAATGACCTCTGCAGTTTATGTAATTAAGTTGAAGAGGCAGCATATATTGTGTCACTGTATTGGTCTCATTTGGAGCCGTTTTCAATACGAACAAATCACCCAAGGAGTCTTTGAAATTTTAATGAATGCTAGACTTAAAGGAAAGTGTAGTGACACAATAGCTCTTGTTCCAGCTTTTCAATTTCATTCTAGCTTTATACTAAATATTAGCCCAACCTGGTCCTGTATTACATGAGTCTAAAATAGAATTTTAATTTTTAAAAAGGAAAACATAATTTTGCTGGCATTATTATAGTTGAAAGCATAAATTCAGTTTTAAATTACATAAGGGCTAGTGAAAATCATTGAAAAGTGGTCAAACAAATGGGTGTGGCCTTGCCAAAAGCATATATCGCTGTATAGAACAAATCCGTTCAAAAACAAAAATTTGTATAGTGAACTAACAAAAAATGAATTTTATTTATATAAATTGGAAATGATTTTCTAAAGAAGATGTTGTGAATGATATAAATGATAAATGCGAGAAATAAAAGCATTAAATATGGTGAAGTATTGTTCTATTCCCACTAATTGTTCCCCATATCGAAAGAAAATGCAATATTTGCTGTCTTCTTTGCTCTTCCATCACACCTTAAAATGTAAATAAATATTATTTCTATAAATTGAGAGGCGTGGCAGGTTTATATATTAGGTGTACAAGTTTGGTTCCGCTGTTTTTTTTCCGAAAGTCGAGTATTTATTTTATGATTCAAATTATTGTGCATCGCTGGCCACTACTTTCTCTAATCTTACGGATAGCTTACGAATCCCGCATTAAAAAAACTGGTCATCTTTTGAAGCGATATACGAATCCATCCAATTTTTTACTTCTTCATAAGACCGGAAGTGCTGGTCAGCCAGGCTGTGTGCCGTGTGTGTTAGAATAGAATTAAAAAAAATTATATTAAGCAGCCCACAATTAATTTGATTTCATTATCTGTGTTTTATTTAAATTTTTTTAGGTGATTTTTATATCATGCCTGAGCCGTCCTTAATGGCGAAAAAGTCTTCACTTACTAAATGCAGATTTAAAGGCAGCAGCACAAAATACTTTGGAAACAGTTTTGAGATGCTTTAAACGAAAAGTTGCTTTGCATTTGTAAGCTCAGATTTATTAAATATTAACAAATTAAGAGACAGTGGGCCAGTGGGATTTATATGAACTTAAAGTTATTTTTAAAAAGATACCGACTTTAGTGGGTCTATGATTATGGCCCAATATTTTCGAAAAAATTTTAATGCCTTAAAGCTTTAAAAATTACAGTCATATTAAAAAAAAAAAAAAAAAAATTAAAGTAGACTTTAAAGTCACCATTGTAGTCTTTAAGACTACGTTAATTTTTTTTGCATAAGAGGGTTAATATTTATTTTTTAAAGTACCATTTAGAAGTTGTATTTTTCCAACTTATTCGTGAAAGCTTTATGGTTTTTAACAGGACGTTTAATTAATTGTCTGTTTTAAATTAATTTTTATATAAGAAACATAAAAGCAGTACTCCTGGTAGTTATTTTCATTTAAATATAAATTAAATTACACAATTTTAAATATTTTTTCTTTCACTTATTTCTTTTTCTTCTTACGTTATGCAGAATACATAGCAGAGTCATGGTGAGAGCGTGTGATTTTTGTTTGCACACATCTCAGCTTATCTAATCTAAAATAATCAAGCAAATCATAAAAACCATTTGAAATTTAATTAAAAATATAAATAAAAAAAAAAAAAAAAAAAAAAAAAAGTTTATTTAAAATGTTGAAGTTGTGCAAGAATAACTTAATATTTGCAACATTTGAATGTGTGCTTACAATTGATGATGATAAATAAAGAAAAAGAAATAGAGATATTCAAATTATGTACGAAATTTTGCTTTGCTTTCGTTCACTTAGCTTTTCTTGTGACATCGCTGAACAGGCAATAAATCAAAACACAATTTTGAAAATATTTTGAATCGCTTTTTCAAAGTATCATGGAGACTGACCTAAGAATTCTAATGGAGTGGCTTACCAAGCATTGTATAGTATTAAGTAAGAAGTCTTAGCTAGTGAAGGTTCTGTATTTTGTCTGAAGAAATCTCAGAATCTGCTGGGCCTTAGTGAAGTATCATTCGAAGTCTGAAGCCAAATTGGGTCATTAGATTCAGTAGAAATTTCGATTGCTATCAAGAATCTAAAACAGTGAACTAACATTCGGTGGGTCACTGTACATAGAGCCTATACGCTAAGCTTCTTGTTGACTTCCAAAGAAACAGAAAAACTTTCACTGAACAAAGTATGGGGTTTTATAAAAGATCTACAACTGAAACTGTAAAGTTATGGCCTGGATATATTATCCTGTTTATCGCGGTAGTTATGCTTTTCAATTAAAGCTTACAAAAAATTAACTAATACAAGTTAAATTAGAGCATAAAAATACTAAATTTCTTCGTAAAGTAGGCGTTGCGTGAGTCACAAGATATTCTTTTCAATTTTAAAACCCGAATTAGTTAACTAAAGAGTGTGGTTTTGTTGATTTTATTATAATTGCTTAAACAATCAGTTAGTGGTTAGAATTAGAATAAGCAGAGGGAAAAAGTCGCCTGGTCCTATTGTTATACTACTCTCAAGTTACAAATCTTCCCTGAGTCTAGTATTCATTAAGAATTAAAAAACTTCTTTAAGTGATTTGTCCGCCGTGTCCAACCGTTGTAGATAATGTGAACCAAAATCATTACAGTGACACAATATGCCTGTAGAGCTCATTTTGACTCAGTTAGTGGTTAACTAAATAAAGCAAATTCAAGCCTAAATCAAGCTATGAACTTGAAGGCAAATTAACGCATTCGTAATTAGAGAAAATTTTATTAAAACTTAAGTGAAAATTTCGTTAGTTAACGAAAGCTATAATTTAAATGCAGGCTTTTAAATTTATATTTTAGCATTTTATAGAATTTTGCTTATCAACTCTAACAACGCAGATGTTCGTATTTCTTTTCATTAACTCAATAAAAGCCTTAATAAATATTCATTAAAACTATTTTATCTGCAATGTGAAATCTTAATGTTGTTGTACTTTGAATAATACTGATTGCAACAATTTGTTTAACAATTTAATGATCAACATAAAATTTGTTTAAATATTTTTATTATTAAAAAAAAAATTAATTTTTTGTTCTAAACAAATTTCTGAATCATTGTCAATGTCAATTAAATAGTTTGCTTTTTTCTATTAATCAATTTATTATTTTTGAAAAAGAAATAGACAAACACAAATTAGGTTTTGTAAATGCAATTTAATGAACGAATGTTTATGAATAAGATATTTTTAATTAGATAAAAAAAGAACACGGTTTGCTGTAAATAATTTATGTTTAAAAAATTTTTTTTTCTCTTCTCAAATTTGGGTTATGTTGTATGTTTGTTTTTAAAATAAAATTGCAATTAAAGTGGTTTGTTCAAATTGTTTTTGTTCTTTTATTTTCTCAGCTTTACAGTGACGCCCATTCTACAAAAAAGAATTAAAAAGAAAAAAAATGAGGGAAAAAATTATTAAATAAATTGTGGTTGTGTCTAAAGAAAAAATAAACTTTAATGAGAACATAAAATTTAGACAAAGTCTTCATATTCTAAGAATGGTTTGCCAAACGCAAAAAAAGCCAAACTTCTTTTACAATTATTGGCATGGCTGTTTACCGCAGAAGAAATCAATTACGTTGTTGCTTGTATCTGTAACAAAACGTCCGTCTGCCTGTCTGGCTAATGACCAAATTAGGCTATAAAGTGTTTGGCTTGATTTTGGGTCTGTGAGCTGGTAATGAGTAAAACTTAATTTGTGAATTCTTAAACAATAATAAATAAATAATTTGAACACTTATATTCGTTACATTATTTATGAGTTGCAAAACTCCAAAATGAAAAATAAACACAAAAACAAAAATACTAAAAACCATTTTATATTATTTTTATTGAAATTAAGATATACGAGGGCATTCGTATAACGTCAGTAAAATCAGAATTTACTTATGGATTTTAATATTTTATACTTCAATTTATTCATTAGATTTTAATATTAAATAACAAAACAATTAAATTGAAAGCTTTTTATTTTTTTTTGAATTATTTCTAAGGCTGGTATTCAAAATGACTAATAATGACTTCAAGTAGAAATTATGACAAATTTTTCTTAAAAATTTGTTACAATAACGATTTCAAGTCTACTTTTTCTTTGAATACAAACATAAATATTTCTTTTTTTATAAGATTTTTCTTAATAGCTCGCAAAACCAAAATTAAAGCGGTGGGTAGTGCGCTAACCTATCAATCTGGAGGTTGTAGATTCCATTCTAATATCAAATAATAAATAGGAATAATAAAAAATTCAAATAAATAATATTAAAAAGAAAATAAAGTCAATATAATTAAAAATGTTTTGAAATATTTCTTAACAAAATCGGATAAATCGTTTCCAAGTTATGATAAGATTTAAGAAAGTAATCTTTTCAAAAGTCTCATATATTAAAAAAAGAAAAAAAAAATGTGAGGAAAAAAGTCTTTAGTAGAATTTGAAATATTTTTGAATTTTGTAATTAGCTAGACCATAGTGCAGCGGCAGAAAATGACAGTTATTCAAAGAAAATTTTTTTGTGGTCACTTAGTTGCTTGAGTTAAATGGCGGCCTTCAACAGACTAACAATTGATTTTCTTATTAATCTAGACCAGATAAAAGTATAAAATTTTGACCAGTTGGTCAAAGTAACCATATCAGCCTATTAAGCTAAAAAAAATTTTTAAACACTGGGCTATTACCAGAACGTTTTGAACGTTGGATAAAAATTTGAATAAAACTAATCAAGTACTGATTAAACTTCAAAAATGCAATATTTATTAAAATAAAAATGAGATCAAAAAAATTTTACACATTAAACAATTTGGACCAACAAAATTTCATTTAAAAATTTTCAATTAATTTTTTTTTAATTTTTAATTACACAAAAAAGCTCATTCACAGAATTTCAAATATTTATAAATTTTGTAGTTAGTTAGCCTATAGTGCTTTAGCAAAAAATAATATTTAGTTATTTAAGCAAAAAAATTGTTTCTATTTCTTGTGAAAATATTGGTTCTTTGGATAAGTGTTTTGAATTTCTTATAAACCAAGGCTTCAACTACATCTAACCAAATTTCAGTTAAAAATGTGTAATAAAAAAAATTTTTTTTTAATTTTTAATTCATGAATAACCCTAGAAATGTAAGAATTATTTTTTAAATTAATTTAAATATCAATAAGCTTGTCATTAAGTGTGTAATTTCTACAGTGTACATAGAACAGTGTCGATTTAAGAATGTCTGTCTGTCCATGTAAAAGTTGAAATTAACTTTTTGAAGTTCCTAGATGACACACAGAAAACTTTAGTATATCAGCTTCTTGAAACTTACTGCAAACAGCTTTCTATTTAAATTCAGTTTAATTGATTTATAAATGGCTGAGCTTTGAGCGTAATTTGTCGAAAATACAAAACGAAAAAAAATTTGGTATGTAATTTTGTTATAAATGATAAACGTGCAAAAAAAGAGAGCAATCTCTCAAATCAAAAATACAACCGGAATTTTTAGCATTTCAATAATTTTTTTTTGCTTTTGTTTTTTATGGCAATTTTTAAGCTGGGCATGTGCGTAATGTTGTGCACTCAAATACAAAAGCAAATTGTCGGTCTTAGACAAATGTGTGTATGTATCTTTGTAACAGTAACAAAAATCTTATTGAAAGAGTATTTTTTAATTTTGCTTTTATTTGATATAAAATTTTTTATTTAATAAGTTTGTTTAAAAAAATGTTTTTAAACATTTTAAATTAAATTAAATTTATTTTGCATTCCTATTGGATATCTTTTTTAAAATTTTTTTTTTTTTATTAATTTAACAATTGAGTGCCTACAGACAGAAAGAATTGTTTTTTAGAACTCGTTAGTTTTAGTTTCTGAACTGAAACTGATATTAATTATTTTTTTTTTATTTATAAAAAAATTGTTATTCAAAAAGATAACTTTTTTTAATCATTTTTATATAAATTTTTATTTGTAAGTTTATTTAAACTTTGTTAACCTTGAGGTTGTATTATAAAAATTAATTTTTATATCAATATTTCGCTACAATAATAAATAAATAACCCTTTTATCCAAAAAAAATAACGTAGACTTTAAAGTCAACGTTATCGAATTTTTTTTTATATAAATTTTTCATAAATTTTACTTTAAAGTCTACGTCAACTTTTTTTAGATAAGAGCATAAATTTTTATTAGAAAGTAGCCGTTTCAATTATATTTTTTTTTATTTAAGAAGAATGTGGTAAATGAAATATATTGACAGTGTAGGGTAAAAATATAAAACTTTTTTCTTTATTGTAGGTTTATTTAAGATTTTGCAAAATTTTATTTAATTTTTTTTAATTAAAAACCAAAAGTTAGTATCAAATGACCACACAAAAATATTAAATTTAATATTCATTCAAGTTTAAAATTCATTCGGCTGCTCAGTACTCACAGCTTGCAATTCATAAAATTTGTACGTTTAAGCATTTGCATAAATTGTACGAGTATGTGTTGTCACTTATAACGGACGCCTTTATGTCTGGCTTTAGAAAAACTAAATAATCATAAACAAATTAACAATCACTTAAACAAATGAATGAATAAACGAATGTACAGACAAAAAATTTTAGAAACAAAAAAAAAATTGACAAACGTTGTTATTGTTAATTTAGTTTGCTGTTAAACAAAAAGATTATAGTGATAAAATTTAAATATAAAATAAAGAATATAAAGAAAATGAATGAATACAGGCAGGCAACCAGACATATTTCGTTTAGAAAGAAAAAAAAACTTACCAGCCACAAGTTTAAGAAAAAAATTTGTTGAGAGGAAATAACTTACCTGTAAAATAAAAAGAAAAAATTAAATTAAAAAAAATTTTAAATGCTATAACACACTATCCTACATAATCATAAAATACTGAAGAGATTCTAACCTACTTGACATTAAATGTTTTAAAAACTCAAAACATTTAAAAAATTTAAGTTAAGCAAAATTACAACAAAAGAAATTCTTTATAAAGAAAGAAAAACAAAATTATATCGTTTAGTAAATTCAAAGTGTCATAACTCAATAAACATTTAAAGTTTGCTATTTGCCAGAAAAAAAAAATTTTAAATATTTTATTCTGAAAAAAAAAACAATTTTTTTTTAATATTTTTACTTAATTTATCTTACTAACAGCCATTTTCACAATGTATAATTAAAAGTTAACTGATACCATTTAACCAAAAAGTTGTTTTTAAATCTAACCGAACAAAATTTGCCTGTTAAAATACTAATCGGAGTCAAAAAAGTGGAAATGAATAAACATAAATGTTGGTATTGCCTTCTGGAACAAAAATAAAAATTTTATTTAAATACAAATGTCCCCTTTACGTAGAAAAATTTATAAACTAAATGTCACTCTTTATTTAATTTTTTAATAAAATTTCTTTAAATTTCTTTATTCATTTTTTTTAAAGAAAACTGAAAAGCAAAACAATTTTTTTGGCTTAGAATTAAAATAACAAATTTTCTTTATTTACTTTGCTCCCTTCAACAACTGCAGCCGACCTATGCTGCTTTCCTTTAGAAACTTGTAAATAATATGCTGTAGCCCTGTTGCTTAAATATTTTTGTTACAGCTTTTTTTTTTTCAAAAATATTTTATTTTTTATTTTTGCATTAAACTATTTTTTGTAAATAAATGGACACAGTACTGTTATACTAATACCCTGTTCAGACATAAAAGTTAATGAAGTCAATTAAGTTTTAAATTGTGTGACTGATTTGGGTGTTCACACATATTCAATTAAGTTTACGCAATTAAGCATTTGACAACTGAAAATATTTTTGAAAATATGTTTGAGTATTTATAAAATAAAAAATGAAAAGAAAGTCAAAATTTAAAAAAAAAAATGTTTTGAAGGCAAGCTATTGATTAAAAGAAATTAGTTATTTAAAAATTATTTTCAATAACAATTTTATAAAATTTACTTACCGGTAACTTCGGCTGCCATTTCTTTTTTTAAACATTTATTTTTAAATTTATTTACTTTTTCTTTTTTTAATACTGAAAATATCAGCTTTTCTCACTTCTGAGTTGATATTTAAGGGTACAACACAGAGTTGCATTTTGATTTTGACTTCATTAACGTGCAATCAATTGGTAATTGCGCAATTACTTAATGGAAATTTGTATGGTAAATTGAGCTCAATAAAGGCGATAATTGCGTAAAATGCTTAATTGCTCAATTAACGTGTATGTCTGAACAGCCTATAAGCCAAATGATGGTGAAACCTAAATCCATAACCGTTAGTTAAGTGGTGCTTGTTAACCAAACCAATAATTAGTTCATTTGCCATTTAAAATAAAATAATCATTTATTGTGAAACTATAATAACCGGTTTTTGGCTAAAACTTTGAAACCAAATTTTGACGGATATTAAAGGACACGCTATTCGAAATTTAATTTAATGTCGAACCAAAGGTTGATATTTGATTTATAAAATCTTAGCTTTAACTATGGGTAACTTGTGTGAATGACCCTAAGTCATTTTATGAGGATACAAACTTAAAAGCCCTAAAAGATTTTCTTATAAAATTATTTCGATTCCATCAAAACGATATTGTGTTCATTACCAACTCATTAATTGTTTAATATAACACCCCCAAACCATCTCTGAACCTCAATAATAACACTATTGAATTTTGTCTTAAGTCGACTTAAGGTTTTTTTTTATGAATTATAGAATTGGACTCGGTATCTTGCTTGTTGTCTATGCACTTAATGCATAACATCTCATCTATATAAGCTTTCAAATAAAATTAAAAAATAATTACGAATTTTTTTCTAAATTTAAGAAAATCAAACAATTAAATAGTCTTGAAAATTTTTATAAAAATTACTTGAAAAATTAAAAAATTCCAAATTATGTTGGTGTGCAAAATGTATTATTTTCGATTATATTCTCATGGAAAGAGGGAAAGCATATCTATACAGCTGTTTTATCTTAGTACTTAATGTGCTAAGTAAACAATTTTTTGAAATTTTCCCTGAGAATATCATGGACTTAGGAATCATTACCATTCATTCCATACATTCCATGATTTTGGAAAATCACCCAGATAGAGTTTGGGAAATTAGTGGTCATGGCTTCTGAGTTTTGGTTGCTACCTAGAGCTTTAGTTGCTTTTAACTTTAAGTTCAGCAAATCGGAATTTAAAAGGACTTTGTACAAAAATATGAATGTAAAACAAATTTTTTTTGTTGGTGCCCACTCTAGCTTTGTAGCAAACGTTTATGACAACTTTTATTTGTTTTTAATACACTGTAAATAATTGACTGCTTTTCATAAAGAAATTTTTAAATGAATTGGATCGCTTGTATTAAAAATAAAGGCACATGACAAAGCTTATCTACTCATAAATAATATTTTTAATTTATTTTTGATATTGAAACTTCTAATTATTATTTATTGCCCTAAAACGCTTTTACAAAAATATTAAAAATAATTTTTGGAAATACAGGGTGGGCCAAAAGAAACCAAGGGGTGTAAAAGCTTAATAACTTTTTTGTTTATTAACTTTTTTTATTTTTTCTTTCAGATTATATAATATACAAAATGGAAATTTTTTACACTAAGTATGAAAAATGATGTCTCTTAAATGACCACCGTTTTCAGCTTCGCACTGATGGGCTCTTTTTAGAGCATTTTCCATAACATCTTTCAAAACTTGTGGCTGTAGCGTTCGAATTTCTGCAACAATGTTTGCCTTGAGTTCAAGGATTGTCTCTGGCTTGTTCACATACACTCGCTCCTTAAAAAACCCCAAAGAAAATAGTCGGGTGCTGTCAAATCTGGCGATCACGCTGGCCAAATAATTTCCGAATTTCGAGAAATTATTCGCTCTCCAAAAATTTGACTTAAAAGTGCCATTGTGTCTCGGGCAGTATGGGCAGTGGCTCCGTCCTGCTGAAACCACATACCAGGTCTGTTTTCAAGAGCAGGACGTAAAAAATTTTCTATCATAAAACGATACCGCTCTCCATTTATGGTTACAGCACTTCCATCTTCATTCTCGAAGAAGTAGGGCCCAATGACATTTTCAGATGTGATCCCACACCATACTGTACACCTGGGGTGCAATTGGCGTTGATGAATGGCTCTTGGATTTTGAGAACCCCAGAACCTACAGTTCTGCTTGTTAACAAAGCCATTCAAATGAAAATGAGCGTTAAAATAATTGATCTCTGATTTAAATAATAAAATTCTATTGTTCTGGTTCTCTGTTCAGTTGTGAACCTCTCCATTATAAATTCTCCAAGTGTTGTCTATATAATCTGAAAGAAAAAATAAAAAAAAATTAATAAGCAAAAAAGTTATTAAACTTTTACACCCCTTGGTTTCTTTTGGCCCACCCTGTATTATAAATGCTTGGGACTTAAAAACCTATTAAAATGATATTAATTTTATTTAATTTTTTTATATTTTGGAAATTATGTTAATTATGCAGTTAATATTCGTTTAGAAAAATTAAAGCTCATCTTAACAATAGTGCCATAAATAATCAATTTTATGTTTAATAACTTAAAAAAAAAATGATTTTTAAATGTCATTTAAGTAGTTAACACGATGTCATGCATAAATTAAAGCAAAAGAAAAGTTTTTAAACATCATTTTGTAAGACCGTAACTTTAAGCATTTAAATGATTTTAAATCAAAATATTTAAGCAACTTTAAAAGCAAGGAATTGCTTCGGTTTTTAGTCATTGGCTTGAGTAGTTTTTAGAGCTCTAATGACATTTTTTTGTAATAAAGTGGATCTATAATTAAACGTCAGTGATGATATTGATAATGACATTACTGTGATTAAAAAAATACAAATTCTGAATTTGAATTCGGTTTACGATATCTAAAAGGAGATTTTTGAAAATAAAAGAAATTATTTTAAAATAAAAAATTGTACACACAAATTCTGGTAAAACTTAAATAATGGGTGATTCAAGTAGAGATACTTTTTTCAATAGCCTTTTTTTGACAGATCACGTGTAAGTCATGTCTTGCGTACTATTCGCAACACCATCACCCATTTTGAGACCCAACATTCATTATTGGATAATATTCGACCGAATAAACCACGTCCAGCACGCTGTGAAGAAAATAAAGCGGCCGTAGCTGAGAGTGTACACGAAGACCATAACCGTCAATGGCGACCGGTATCGTGCCATGATAACCAACTATTTGATGCCTGAAACTGAAGCTCGTGATCTTGGCGACATTTGGTTTCAGCAAGACGGCGCCACTTCCCACACATCGCATCAATCAATGGATTTAATGATAGAACATTTCGGTGAGCACATAATTTCACGTTTTGGGCCGGTTGATTGGCCACCAAGATCGAGTGATATCACACCGTTAGACTTTTTCCTGTGGAGATATGTAAAGTCTAAAGTTTATGCGGACAAACCCGCTTCGATTCAGGCCTTGGAGGAAAACATCACGTGTGTCATTCGCCAGTTACCAGTCGAAATGCTCGAACGAGTCATCGAAAATTGGACTCAACGGATGGACCATCTGCGACGTAGCAACGGCCAACATTTGATAGACATAATCTTCAAAAAATAAATGCCAAAGAATGTTCTTTCAAATGATAATAAGCATTCTCCAATTAATTTGAATTTTCTGTGTTTTTTTCTTTAAAAAAGTAGGGAACCTCGAAATGGATCACGCTCTAAAAAAAATCTAAAAATATTCACGGCAAGTTTAGTTGGGCAATTCTTTCTCAATTCTCTTTTAAAAATGTTGTTTTGTTCACACACAAATTTTTTGTTTCGGCAATTTTAGCATTCTTATTCAGTCATTCATTCAGCCTTCCAGCTGCCTGTCTTTCTTTTTTACATCTTTATAAAAGATACGAGTAGAGAACAAAAGCGGATTGCCGAGTACGTGCACCCCTTTCCATTCTTCTTTCCTCTCTCTCCTATAAAATCAAGAATTGCCCAATTAAAATTACGGTTTGGTTCTGGTCTTATTTAGTAAAAAAAAATTTTGTCAGTAGCAGCTTATTTGTAAGCTTGGTTAGCCATGGACAATCAAAATAGAAAAATTTCTTTGAAAATCCAATGTGGTCAGGTGCAAAGATTCCAAAAAAAAACAGCAGCCTTCAAAAAGCACTGAAAATAAAATTTTGCAAAAATATGACCAAACCTTAAAGACAAACCTTAAGGACAGAGCTTACAAAATATACGCCGATAATTATCGTGCATAAACATGCAACATCAGTGTAGGTTAGATTATGTTAGGTTACACAGGGTGCCCAAATAAGAAAAACAGAAGCTGGGCTCACTTAGGTCCTCTGACGTGGTCGTTTTGTGATACCTGTATAGAAAAAAATGAAGAAGGATAGCAATAGAAGAGTGAAAAGAAAGGAGATAAATAAGAAGACAGATGGGGAATGTGAGTCCCTGCGGCCGTACAACACCAGTGTAAGAAAAATCGATGGTGGTGGGCAATAAAATATCCAAATTGGTATGAAAAGCAGACTGATATTGAAATAAAATGGCCACGCATTCTTTACGATAAAGTGTTAACAAAATTCATTAACTGCTTTATAATGAACGATGAAACTTATGTTGAAATGGACTTAAAACAACTGCCAGGTCAAATTTTTTGTATTTTAGTGAAGTGTGGAGATGCTGATTCAAAATACAAATACAAGAAACTGGATAAATTTATTAAAAAAATCATGATTTGGCAAGCGATTTGCAGTTGTGATCTAAAAATCATATGGTCTTTTCAACAATAACATCAGAAATTTATATCAAAGAATGCTTGCAGAAATGATTGTTGTCTCTATTTAACCGCCCTCACTCTTCAGTAAAATTTTGGTTTCATTTAGAGTCTTGTAATTATTCAAAAACTATGAAGGAGTGTAGAGGTATCAAGGTTATTAGGTCGATATAGTGACAAAAATATTAACCCTTCTAAATGTCCGTAACTGCGGTCAATTGAACAATACTATTCTTTTGTCAAATGTTACTCTTATTCCTGACGTCAAGCAACAATTCAGCTCTAGATGATCAAAATATTGTACAGCAGTTAATCGGCTGCATCAAAGCAAAAACATGTAAGTTTATGTAATGTTTACTGAAAAAGCAATAAGTAACTATAAGCCATAATCACAGACTTTTATTAGAATTAGAATGAAGAACGGGAACAAGTCTCTTGGGCACTGCGGCCAAAACAGACCTATTGTAATACCACTCTCAAGTTACAAATCCTCCCAGAGTCTAGTATTCATTAAGAATTCAGAAACTTCTTTCGGTGATTTGTTCGCCATGTCCGACGGTTGTAGGTAATGTTGTCCTAAGTAGCGAAAACGGGTCCAAATTAGACCATTATAGGGACACAATATGTGTTCTGTTGTCTCTTCAACTTCGTTACACAACCTGCAGAGGTCCTCATATTCGCCAAGTGTTTCAATACTCTGCAATTTGAAGTCAGGAATCGCCTCAAGCCAAGTAATTCCTTTGTTCTCTACAGAGATTGGCTTTTATTAAGAGCTGACTTTTATTCATAAGATTTTAATGAATTTAAAATCGATTTGAAAAAGATACCGACCTTAGTCTGACTATGATTATGGGATTATAGTTTTTTAAAAGCTTTCTCACTCTGTCTCTGTTTTATTTTTATTCATCGATATTACGTTTTTACACTAACCTTAAAACGATTAGTTTATTAAGGTTCGTTATTGTATTTAAAATAAAACACAACACTGAAGACATACAATTTTATTATAGCTGTCACAACAACACTTTATTGTTCAATACACATTTTGTTTACTCTCTCACGCACAATTTTCGATTTTATTCTTAATTAAGTGATGCTACTTTATTATGACACAAATTTCCTACAGCATTTATAATTATAATCTTTATAATTAAATTAATTCTCAAGCTCAGTTTTGTTTCAGCTTTTTTTTAAGTTCATTTGATTGTGTTACCATTTAAGGTTTTTAAAGTATTTTTTTTTTGTTCAAGGCCTTTGCCTCCAAATAAGATTTTAGACTCTTGGTATTCGATATCGAGCAAAATTTGTAATACAATTTAAAAAGACATTTCATTCCATCGTAAATGCTTTGGTTTGGTTCCTTGTTGCTGAAGAAATTTTTAATTTGATATTTTCTTTAAGCTTTTTCCTTTTGCTTTTAAAAATTGTGCTTTCTACTGCTCCTCCCCTAAGTCTGTTTTGCATATTAAATCATAAATTTTTGTTTTTTTAATGTTTAAACACTAAAAGTTAATAAACTTCCAAAAATGTAGGTTAACGCCTTTTACATGTAAATTGATAAACAATTTGACATTCAGCTAAGAAACAAAACCCTCATTTATTTATTTAATTAAAAATTTTGTAATTTTTCTATTATCATGTTTATTTTGTTAATTAAAATTGTCCTTAATTAAAACCAGAAAAAAAAAATAAAATAAAATAATAGAAAAATATTAATAATTATCACCATAATTAAACTTAAGCCATTACAAAGAGTTTTAATTTTTTTATTTTGAAAAATACATTTTTAAAACCCGAGTTTATATCATTTCCTCGCTCTAATAATAAAAAAAAAAAACAAGTTTATTAAAGAGAAAAAAAAATAAAAAATAAAAATAATTTAATTTCAGTAACAATTTTTAGTTGCAGTAGCGTTCAAATTATTAGGGACTTTTAAAAGTTATCAAAAAAAAAAAAGCTTTTACTAAAGTGGGTAGCATTTTAAAAATTTCTTATTTTATTATTTTATTTTCCATCATTTCAAATGACTGTTTTGCTTAAGATAAAATAATTTTTATTGTATGAAGAAAGAACCCACAAAATATAAATACCCAAGATTATGGTAGAGGAGACAGAAAACCTACACGTATATCAGGGTTATGAAAGTTTAATGATCTTATCCAAAAAAAAAAAAAAAATTACGTAGACTTTAAAGTAAAATTTAAGAAAAAATTATGTGAAAAATTTTGATAACGTTGACTTTAAAGTCTTGCTTAATTTTTTTTTTTTTTTTTTTTTTTGGTTAAGGGTAAGTGTTGTTAAAATGTTCATTGTGAGTCGGTTCAGGTAACCATAAAATGTTCAGCGAACTTATGTAAAATCCTTTTATACCTCTAACTCTGCATTTGTTTAGCCTTATATCTAAGAAAAAGGAAAAAATTCTTACAACTTCAAATAAGTGAATATTTCATTGAATTAATGCAATCTCATTGCTGGAAAAATAATGCATTTGGTCATGGAATTAATGAATTCAGTTCTTTCAGTGTGTAATTGTTGTTTTCCAGCTTAAATAGTCCGCTGCGTGAGTTCGATTTTATGAAAATATTTTCTAGATTTCTTTACTAGTTTTAAATTTATTTTTATTTCGATTATTTTTCATTGCTTTAGTTTGCCATGTTTTGTGCCTTAATGTAGCCGGTTTAATTTATTTGCCACATAAGCCTTAAGGTTTTCACTAACGTTATTTCTTACACAAAAAAAAATTAAATTGTTGTCAATTGTAGTCATGCTTGAATTAAAAACATTTAAAAACTCATTCACTCACTCACTGACTGTAATGCCTGAGTGCATTTCCTATGAATTCATATTTAGGAAATAATTATGATTTTTTTTAAAAAGTTTTACTTTAACAATTTTATTATTTTTAATTTAAAAAAAAAATATAGACTTTTAGTTAGTAAAATCATAATTGTTTTTTTTTAATCAAAAATGCCACTAAAATAATCAACTTTAGGCAAGAGGTGTCTACAAATGCACTTTGGTTATTTAGCAAAATGTCAATGTTTTTATCTTAAAAAAATTATGAAAAAAATTATTAATTTTGACAACAAAACACATTTATAACAACTTACGATTAGAGATAAGGGCGTAAGTGTTTTTTTTTCTTAATTCACAACCACGCATAATACTTCAAATAATAAAAATTAATAAAAAAGTATTAGAAATAGGGCCGGAAAATATATGAAATCAAATGAAAAATAAAACTAAATTGATTTGCCAGCAGAAATTAATTTGAATTTAATATTAATTTAAATTTAATATTAGAATTACTGCTCTTCCAAATTTGTTTTCGCTAGCTTAGTAATTAAACGCAAGTTTAACGTCCAAATTCATGAAAATATTTTTCTGCAGTAAAGCCTTATTAAGCAGTTATTATTTGCTTTGCCAGTTTAGCCTTTTTGAGTTTAGATTTTGCCTTTTTTCAAGCATTTAGCCTTAAAAAAGCTTAAATTATCTATTAATTTCTAATACAATTTAAAACAAATTAAATATAAACGGTCAAATTAAACAAATATTTGTCAGCTACATGTACGTTTTGAAGAAATGTTTTATTTAAACACAATATACTTGCATTATTATATTATTTTAATTAATTTTATGTAAATTAATTTGGTAAAATATTTGCCAAAAAAAAGTTATCTAACGGGAAATAATGTGCATGGCGTAATCTTGCCTTTCTATCTGTTTTAAATCTTAGTTTTTATTTAGAACAAAAATGAAAAAGTAGTGCAGAATATAAAATATTAGAAGATAGTGAACATAAAAAGCAAAAGAAATACTTATAAGATATGACGTTTACATTGTCACAACGTTGCCAAAATACCACGAAATGGCTTGAGAAAGAACTAACAAGTTATAAAAACTGTTTTTTATAGACGTATAGAACTTTAAATTGCAATAAAACAACGATGGATTATTCGATTGACATGAATTTTATTTATCCGAAAGATAAATATGATTTCTGGCATATGACCGCCACGGCTGGCTCGGATGTAGTCCAATCTGGACGTCCAATTCTCGATGACTTTTTCCAACATTTGTGGCCGTATATCGGTAATAACATGGTGAATGTTGTCTTCCAAATGGTCAAGCGTTTGTGGCTTATCCGCATAGACCAATGACTTTACATAGCCCCATAGAAAGTAGTCTTGCGGTGTTAAATCACAAGATCTTGGAGGCCAATTCACAGGTCCAAAACATGAAATTAGGCGGTCACCAAACGTATCTTTCAATAAATCGATTGTGGCACGAGCTGTGTAACATGTTGCGCCGTCTTGTTGAAACCACAGCTCCTGGACATCATGGTTGTTCAATTCAGGAATGAAAAAGTTAGTAATCATAGCTCTATACCGATCACTATTGACTGTAACGTTCTGGCCATCATCGTTTTTGAAGAAGTAGGAACCAATGATTCCGCCAAACAGTCAGTTTTTCTGGATGTAACGGTGTTTCGACATACACTTGAGGATTAGCTTCACTCCAAATGCGACAGTTTTGTTTGTTGACGTAGCCATTCAACCAGAAGTGCGCTTCATCGCTAAACAAAATTCGCTTATGAAAATCGAGAACAACGGCAATCTCGTTTTGTGCCCATTTGCAAACGTTGTTCAGGCGTGAGTCTATTCATGATGAATTGCCAAGCCAAACTGAGAATAAATCACTTGACAGCTGTTAAATCGGTTGCCATCTTGAACAGTAATGCCAACTTAAAGTTCTATACGTTAGTTGAATGCAAAGATTTATAAAATTATAAAATTATCTATGCCCACCGTTGGCGTTAGCGTTCAACGCTAGTAGTGTAAAAAATAAGGTTATAAAATTTTTCAGTTTAGATTAATTAAAAAATTGAAAAAAAAAAAAAATAAATGAATAAAATTCTGTTAGTGTAAAATTCTAGTTCATAAAAAAACATAAATAGAGACTTTTATTTTTTTCTCTTATAAATCTAAGCAAATCAGTAAAAAAATATTTTTAAACAAAAAAAATTTTTTTTCTTAAATTTTGCAACATAAAAAATTTTAATAAAATGTTAAATATAGTTTTAAATTCTTAATTTAATTTTGTTCAATTTTTCTTTTTCAAAACTGTAATTTCCTTCCACTAAATTGCTAATAATTCAGGTTCTTTTTTTTAAATAATAAAGTGTGTGCATGCGTGTAAACATTTCAAAAGTAAAAGTTGTTTAATAAAAGATTTCGCAAAATTTTTAAAATCCCCTTTTATGATCACAAATGACACACATTGAAAAATTAAATTCTTTTTATAAAACAACAAAAAAAAAATCTATTTTAAAGACCCTTTAAAATTAATTAATATTTAATATTTTTAATTATAAGCTGGTAAACTATAGAAAACAAATTTTTTTTGTCTAGCAAAATAAGTATATAAAATTAGTTTGATTTTTTGCTGTGATTGCAACAACAAATTTTTAAAAGAATTTAATTACTGTACTCTCGCCTGTTGCAATTTGTATTTAAATGGTGGTTATGAGTAATTACAATGTAGTTTCATAAACAAAACTTTCATAACGTTAATTAGAAGTTTTCAGTCAAAAAGTTACAGACACCCAAAAAATTCTAAATACCAGTTGCCAAAAAACAATCTCTCAAATTAAATGCTGCGTAACAAAAACTACTTGAAAATTGATTTGTGCAATCAATAAGCAAACAGTTAATTAAAAGTAGCACTTACTCACTTACACTTTTATTATCCACCTTGCTTGGAACTCACATCTAGACTTCACCTATTCACTCACTCACTCACTCATTCATTCATTCTTTTATTAATTTATATAGAGTTTTAGGTTCATATTTTATAATTACAGCTGATTTGAAAAAAAGTGTTCAATAACTAACAGTTACTTTGTTGGTAAGTAGTTTTTGGCCAGAGGTGTTTTGCATAACACAAACAAAAACGAAACTTAATATTTGATTACAACCTTCAAGCACCATTTGAGCGTGAGTGTGTGTGTGTTCAATATCCTGTTATTAATGTTTTTCATAATTTTAATTTGGTGATTTTGTTGATGTTAATTAAATGCTTAAAGTTTGTTTAGAGATTTTTCTGTTATGAAAAAAAAAAAAAAAAATTTATTTGAATGTTTATTACTTTTAAAAGTCACTTATATTTTTCACAGGCTTTAATGACTTTAGGCAGGCAGTTAGTATGTTTTGATGTCATTGATTAGTTAATAATTTTTTTGTCTAAAGGAAAAGCTTATTTGTTTATGAAACAAAACGTACATGCGGCAAATTCAAGTTAATCACTGTAAAGGATCTTGTTGAACATTTCCCACAAGTTGTTAATTCAAGACTTTTACACTAAAGAGCTGCTCAAAACCTTATGAAAGTCACACTTTAATACAAATAATTTACAGTAAAAAGTGTTATTGCCAGTGAAAGATATTTCTATCCACACTGCTGGTCAAATGACAAAGTAGGGTTGCTTCTCGGGCCATGCTGTCACATATTACTAAACGCAACTAAACTAATTTTGTCTATTAACGTATGATCATTTGGATGGCAGCATCCTTTTAATTTGCTTTAAAGAATGCAAAGTAATTTTTGTTTTATTAAATCTTGCTTTTACCTGCCATAAAGATAATAAAGAGAGGGCATTTGTCAATATTGTTATCAGAGGTAACTTGCCTTGAAATGTGTTACTCATAGTCAGCACTTAAATGGCAGATTCAACTTTTAAAAAACAGTTGATATAGAAGTTTTGAGTATAAAAAGTTAAGGAATTAACAACATGAGTACGAGTTGGGCCTTGTTTTACTTTTATTTAGACTAATTCTGGATCATATAAAAACATTTAACATTTTTTATTTTGTTTTATTTTGCTAAAATGTTTTTGTAATAAATTTGTTAAAACAAAAAGAACATACTGACGTGCAGAACAAACTAACAAACAAAATTTTTAAATTAAAATGTTTTTCCAAAATAAGGATGTCTGTCCATTTTAAGCATCTTAAACATAAACATGTTTTTAGAAAAAAAAAACACACACACACATATTTCAAATTGAAATGTTCTTTTATTATGAAACAGTTTTGTACAAACGAGTATTTTGTTTTGGATTAAAAACACCATTCATTCATTCGCTCATTCATTCATTAAAACATTCATTCATACCTGTGATGGCAAACATGGCAGGCACTTGTTTTTCAAAACATTTTTTTCTCACTTTTTTTTTTTTTTTTTTTTTTAATAACGTTGCACAACTTTAAGCTGAAAACCCTTTTGGGAAATAAGCAAAACACAAATCAAACAACAAAATTCAATTCACATTGTTCTTAGAGAATTAAATGCAAAAAAAAAAACAAAAAAAATACCTCAAGTGATTTTTTTATTTTTTTTTTCTTAATTTAAGCCAACGGATTAGCTGTTGGCTGTTTAAAATTTTTTTTTTTATTTTTATTTCAAACATTTGAAGAAAACAATACTCAGTTACATTTAGTAGAATGTTTAATGTAACGAGCAACAAATACGTTCTTACAAATCGGGGTTAAATTTATAAATCAAAGCAACACATTTAGTGTATCCAAAAGAAGAAAAAAAAAAACACACACATACAAATACACGGCAGCGATTAAAACAAGAACTTTAGTTAAAAAACAACATGAAAAGAGCAATAAATAATGAAATAAAATAAAATTTTTTTCAAAATTAAAAACAATTGAAAATGAAATGAATTCGCCTATAACGAATTTTATATACCCTGCATGAAAAAAAAAGGTTTCTAATGAAACTGTTTTGCCGTGCGATTAAAAGAAGACAAGCTTAAAAGTTAAAGGCAACTGAAATTTACTTTTGAAATATTTTTGGGGCTTATTGGTGGCGAGGCCGATGTAATTATCTGGAATCCTCAAGTAATTTCCACTATCTCTTCTTCACAAGTGCCATTTTAAGATATGCAAAGGCATGGCTTATCATGAAGTAATTGAAATGATTTTGTTACATGGCCGGCTTCGCTTTGTAAATGATAGTTTTACTCGCTTCTCAAATATACTTACTTTGGTCCATACATTTATTATATTGGGGAAGTCAAGCAAAAGACCACTGAAGAGCAAATAACATGAGGAATATGATAATTTAAGTGGAAGTGGGAAGAAAATAAATATGACTGCATTGGAAATTGAGATACCGTATCAGCGTTGCCAGCGTTTCAACTTCAATGTTGAAAAATAATATTTAAAATTCCTTTAATTAATAATTCATTTTTGATTTTTAATGCGATTTCTATTCTGATATTCTTACTCAAAAACGGGCAACCTCAGCATTATTAAACGGCAGTTTTAAATAACTAAATAATAAATGGAACAATTAATTAATCAATTAGGAATTTCTTTTTTTACTTGTGAAATTACCTTCGTTCTACCAATTTATCAATTTACTTACCAAAACTTAATCGAAAATATTTCTTTAGCTAATTTAGTTTCAGTTTTAGTTTGTTTATGTTGATTTGTTTTTATTTTTCCAAAAAAAACTTAGAGGCTAAATCATAAATTTTGAGGCGGAATGCGAGAGAAAAAAGGCTAAATCTAGCCCTAAAAAGGCTGGTACACCAAATACCAATTCAATTAGCAGTAAACCATCGGCAAAAGTCATGCAAGAATCAACTTTTCCCCAAAATGGTGGCTTTTCTATGCCACTGTGAATTGAGTGGACTGTATTGAGAATGAAAGGAGAAACCTATTTGGGTTTCAACCTTTTCCTCTTATCTATAATTGCTCAGTAATGTGAGCAATCATGTGGTTAGGATTATATTTTAAATAAATGCAATGGAGTTATTGAAAGAATGTGGGTATGGTTGAATTGTGTGTGTATGTAAGCTCACCTTTGCTTATGTATATTATGAAAATCTGTGATTGTTTTAATATTTTAGATTTTATATTTAAAATTTGATATATTCAGGCTGGTGACTTTTATGTGAGTGATTTTTCCTATTAAATTTTAGTTGGATTTAGGCTTAGCATACTTTACCTAGGTTGATTAACAAAACTTCGAATTCATTTTAGTACAATTCACAATAGCTTTACAATGGACAACTCGTTAAAAAATTTATTTAGAATTATTTAAATTGAAAACTAAAATTAATTACAATTATTTAGGTAAATTAATAAATATAATATAAAAAATAAATATTCCTTAAGTTTTTGGTATAAAATCTTGGGATTGTACACAGTGAGTATTTTATTAAAAAAAAAATGTTTAAAATTTTTTTAACAAACTTGCGTTAATTTGCATTAAAGTTGGAAGTCTTCCTGCTTTAGTTAAACGTTAGTGTGTTTTTAATTTTTTAAAATTCCCTATGCAATAAGTGACACAACTTATAGAAGCATAAATTATATGTTTTGTTTGATTAAAAAAAAATTCGAAATTCTGTATTAAAATTTTCATTAAGTCGTTGAATTAAAAAAATTATTATAGAAATTAATTTGTATTGCTAGTTCTTAAGATTCTTATTAATACAATTTTCTCATTTTCATTTATTGAATAAGAAAAATTGAAATTATTTCCAGACACTGGTTTGCTGGAGCGACAAAGCAAATAAAAAAATTTAAAAGAAAATATTTAAAATACCCCAAGACAAAAATAAATTTTCAACATGTGTAATATTTTATAACAAAATTTAGTTGTAAGCCCTTTCAAGTATGCTGGTGGATTATTATAGTATTTAGCCACCAAAAAGTGTATCGCTATTATTTGCCTATTAAGCGTACACCACTAGTACTGAAGTTTCCAACTCTGGGCTGCCTTTTAAAATATCAATAAATAAGAATACTTAATAATTACTGGTAATTAATTTGCATTTAGATTTTTGCTACTGCTGTGAGTATTAAATAAAAATTATTTATGATTCTTGAAGAGACACAATTTTAATAAAAAATTTATGTGTGTTTTTTATAAATAAATTATAAAGCTTAAATAAATATCTTGTAAAGTTGTAGTAAATAAAAGAAATTTATCAAACTGATTATTAAAAATTAACAATAAGTTTTGTTAATTAAATGATTTACGGCCATGACTACAAGTAGCCGATAGTTAAAGGTAAGATTTTATAAGTCAAACTAGCCGACTCGACAAACGCTGTTTTGCCATATGAATTATTTCTAAAGTATGGAAATACTCGATATCTTATTTATTTAATCAAAATCGGTTAAGTTGAAAAAATAAAAAATTTTTTTGGGGTGAACCGCCTCCCCTTAGGGTATAAAAATTAGTTATAAGTCTATTCTCATTCCTACTGAATATATAGGGTCCGCCAAATAACTTTTTTTTTGAAAATGCTATAAAAACATCGAGTGTAGCTTCGGCTGTGTGGCACGTAGCGCCGTCCTGTTGAAACCAAATGTTGCCAATATCCTCCTTTTCAATTTTTGTAAACAAAAATTCGTTCAACATGGCCCGATAACGATCGCCATTGACTAACGGCCACTCCTTGCTTATTTTCGAAGAAACATGGCCCAATTATGCCTCTGGACCAAAATCCGCACCAAACAGTGACTCGTTTTGGGTCCGCCGGCTTTTCAAAGTATGCGTGCGGGTTTTCTGTGCCCCAAATGCGACAATTTTGCTTGTTTACATACCCGCCAAGATCAAAATGAGCTTCATCTGAAAAGATGATTTTTTTTGGCAAAATCGGCATCTTCTGTAAGTTGATCGCAGGTCCACTTAGCGAAGCGAAAACACAACCATATTCTTTCAGCAGAAGGATAAAACTAATTATCTGTCAAATCCGACATGAGCTAAGTGTTACCATTCACGAAAAAAAAACGTTCGATGGCGGATCCTTTATAATACTCGTACATATTAAATTTAATCAAAATCGGTTAAATCTTTTCGGATGAGTATAATCACTAACACTGTGACACGAGAATTTTAAGTATTAGATAACAAATATCGGATAGTGTGTCCTTAACAATCCATTCAAAATTTAGTTATAGCCAAAAACCGGTTATTTGACTCACAAAATTTTAACTTCAATTAACCAAAGCTGTAATAATTTGCCTCAGTATTTTTTTAAATGTAAGTGAAATATTAATTTCTATGGTTAATACTCATACTCGAAAGTCGATATCTTTTTTAAATTTAGCTCTTAATAAAAGCCAACTTTTTTTTTTGTAATAACGATAATGCCCCAATTAAATACAGCTAAACCTCGATTAACCGGGCCTCTATTAATCGGTTACATCTATTAACCGGCATGCGGTTATTTTTATATTTTCCCTCTATTATCCGTGATTTAGATTTATTTCTCTATTAACCGTGCTTTACATCTATTCTCCGTGCAGCATTCATATGTTTTTCATTATGTAAATTTAAATCCGGTGGTTCCCCTTTTTAAGTTCATGTACCCACACATAAGAACATATTTGCGTTTTTATTCATTTAATAAGTGAAATTTGATCTGCTAATACCTGTTTTGGAATGATGGCTCCTTCAAATAGTAAATTACCAAAAAGATCAAGAAAAGTTCTTTCAATTAAAGACAAAATTACTTTGATTCATGACTACGACAAAAACATATCTGTTAAGTTGCTGTCTGAAAAATATGGAGTTGGTAAGCAAACTGTACGCGATTTGGTCAAAAACAAAGAACAAATTTTGCTATATGGTTCTAAAAGTGATTCAATTGACGGTTTAAAAAATAGATATACACTCAAAAATTCCGAAAATCCGAAAGTAGATTTTACACTAAAAGACTGAAATACAAACTCCAACGTTGGCACAAGCGATAGAGGTCTGTAATGTTCTGTTAAAGCTTGCAGAAAATTCTCCAGTTATATCAGAACCAGATAAAATCCAAATGCATCGTATTCAAAACCAATTATTAAGAGAAAAATTAAAAGCAAAGAGGCAAAGTAATATAAAAGAATATTGTAAATAAACAAATATTTCATCAGAAGAAATAAATTTCTGTATATTTTAATAAAAGCTCTATTAACCGTATATTTCGATTATCCGTGCTGGTACCGGTCTCACGAGAGCCGAATAATCGAGCTTTAATGCACTTTATAACGAGAGCTGTGTGTTAAAGTAGTTGTTTTCATCGTTATAAATTAAATGCATATTTTGCTTGTTTATTTGTTCGTTTCCTATTCCAATTCAAAAACTTTGTCTGAAATTTGGTATATACAGTCTCTTTACTATAAGGAAGTTCAGCATATACTTTTGAACCGCAGGTTTTTACGCCCACTTTTCAACGCATTTCACTCGCCACTGCTTAAAAATATTTACTGAAAATAATTAAATTAGATTAAATACTAGAGTCTTAAAGGACTGCGCCGGGCAAGATCGAGCAAAAATATCTATAAAACTTGGACCTTTACAGCGCTATATAGCAATTTTGCAACACGCAAAGAAAAAATATGGTTGAGGCAACCATATTCTGGTGGAAACATAGTATGGTTAGATTTATGATTGCATCCAAACATATATATTTTTAAGTCAAAGATATTAAAAATAGCTTTCAACTGCAGATGTTGCGGTTCAACCCCCGGTCAAGACAAGATTTTTTTTTTATTTTTTAATACATATATATTTTAATATGAATTAAAAAAAAATTTTTTTATTTAAATTTTTTGTATAATTTTAAATTTTTTGTATAAATAAATTTTTTTTTTATTCCATTGATTTTTCTTTTCTATCAATTTGTATTTATTTATTACATAATACATCGGGCTTAAATTTATTTCTCTAAATTTTAGTTGTCTCTACCAGGGCTCGGGCTCGAACTTGCGAACACTTAGTTAAGAAGCATTAACTCGCCACTCAACCACTTCAGCCACAAAGCTCAGTTGAGTTTGAACGATTAAGTTTTTGTTTTATAGTTTCTTTATTTATATGGTTGCGGAAGAGACAAAATAGAAAGCAATTTACATTCAACCATATTTTTATCATTATTATGTTTGCTATGAACATATTTATAATTTCAAGTAAAATTTTGTTAAACATAATATGATAATAATATGGTTGATTTATGACGGTAAAGATAATATGGTTAAAAATAACTAGAAAAATGTTTATCGTGATCAGAATAATGTTTAGATGCTTCAAATTAATAATAATACTTTTGTGAAGAACAAACTATGTTTGCGGTGACCATATTCAACCATCTTTTTTCTTTGCGTGAACATATTCTTAAAATAAATTTTGGGTAACAAAGTTACTGATTAATTTGTTAAATGGCAATACTTGCTTATTTATCTCATTCAATCGGCACTGGCCGACTTATAACATGTAAATATTCCGATTGCTAGGGATATACTCAAACATCTTACGAAAAATGTGAAGTTGGCTTATGTTACAATAAGCAAAACTGTTGTTTTCATATGCTAATTTGAATTCAACTAAAATTATTTGAAGTTGTACTTTTGCAACACATAGTTTTTGTGTAAAAAACAAATTTAATTAAAAAAGTAATAATTTTTTATGTAATACTGAGCAAATTACCAGCTAATAACAGCAAAACTAACAGAATTAGAGTTAAGAATTTAATTACACTGAACAAACCCAAGATTCTGATTACTGATTATGGTAGAGGCAACCAAAAAAATGCACCCGTGTTTCAGCGGTTTGCAAGTTTACATGTCACTTTAGGGCTCTTCTGAAATTACAGGATAGTGTACTGAATTTGACCTCACAAGCTAGGGGTTGCTAGCTGGAGGTCGCGTTTCATATAATTTTTTTTTAAAGGTCATTTAGGACTTTAAAGTTTCTTTCATTGTGAAACAGCGTAGATAACTAAATAAAGCTTTCATTTTATGTACATAAAATGTTCAAAAAACTAGTGCAAAACATTGCAAAGAATATTTTTGAATAATAGTTTTTCATTTAGAGAGGATTTTTTGACTTTTAATTAAAAAAGAATAGAAAAAGTCACATAAATTAAATAGTTAGAGGATTAAAATGTTTAACAAAAATATTCTTCATGAAGTTCCATTAATGGGTGTCGCAGTAAGAGTGAATTTAGTATCATTTTCTGCTGTGTTAGTCGTAGCATACTTGTGACTATTTCTGCCACTACTAGTAGTTTTTATATATTGAAGTTAAAAGCAATAGCTACAGTTCTTTAATAAAAATTAACCAAAATTTACTAATATTAAATAGTTGTTGTTTAAAGGTCTAAATAAAAATTTATATAAAATTAACACAAATTAAAATTGTAATTTCTCACAAAGCCCGGAGGGTAAACTCTTATTTAACAAAATTGAATTAAATTATTGTACCATTACGAAAGAGCCCTATTTTAGTATGTAAATGTAAAATGATAAGCTGTGAAAACTAAATGAGAAAAAAATTTATACCTAAAACGAAACCAATTAGCATAATTTAACTAAACTTGTTAAAAGAAATAAAATGGAAAAAGGGCTGGATGGCTAAATGGTTGACTGTGTGGTTGGCTACAAATTGTCTAGCCCGGGATTTATGTAAATGTAGTATTTAAAACTTTTAATAGGCGATTATCATACGTTTGTGGTTGGGAAGCCACTTCTCAGAGTATTAATTTTGTAAAGTTATTTCACAGTTTGTTTGTTTTCTTTTCTTTTGCATCATTTTTGGTAAACAAAGACCTTAATTTGTTTTAATTCAATTTGTTTAGCAATTAATTTATATTAAAGTGTTGTATTATTCTATATTACTCTCTGTCTTTGTCTCTAATTTGGTAGCATTTCGTTAAGTGTTAATTGCTGTGCAATTTTGCTATTCCTTTTGTTTCGATTACAATTGCAGAGTAGCCAAAATTGCTTGCAAATAATTGTTTTTATTTTATAATTAAAATAATAAAAAGAATTATTTGCAAGTAAGTTAAAGTTACCAAAAAGTTAAAAAAAAAAACAATTTAAATGCCGCATTACCAGCAGTGTTGTTATCTTTTGAATTAAAAAAAAAAAAATCCGAAACCAAGAAAAAAGCGAATATTTTGAAAAGCACTAAAAGTTGAACAATAACAAATTCAAATTTATATTTTTAAGTAAAATTAAAATATTCAGGTAAAATTTTATTCTCAGCCTATCAATGAACAGATTTACATCAATTTGACAACATTGATCTTCAGTCTCTATTCTTTACATGCAAAAAAAAAAAATGGTTAAATATGGTCACCGCAAACATAGTTTGTTCGCGGCAAAAATATTATTGTTAGCTTAAAGCATCTAAGCATTATTATGATAACGATAAACATGTTTCTAGTTATTTTTAATTGTACTATGTTTACCGTCTTAGATCAACCATATTATTTTTGATAACATTTTAACGGAAACCATAAATATGTTTATGGTAAACATAATAATAAGAAAAATATGGTTGAAGGTAAATGGTTTTTGTATTTTGTCTCTTCCGCAACCATATAAATAAAGTGAGTATAAAACAAAAACTTAATCGTTCAAACTCAACTGAGCTTTGTGGCTGAAGTGGTTGAGTGGCAAGTTAAGGCTTCTTAACTAAATACTCCAAAGTGCGAGTCCTGGTGGAGTCAAATAAAATCTTAAAAAATTTAAGCCCGCTGTATAATGTAATAAAAAAAATTTAAATTAAAGAAACAAAAAGCCAATAGAATAAAAATATTTATATAAAAAATGTATGTAAGAGTATGTAAAAAATAAAAAAAAATAATTTAAAAAAATTGCCTTAAAAATAATTTTTTAGGCCTCATACAGTTGAACCGCAACATCTGTATTTGGCCAGTATTTTGAATATGTTTAGTTTAAAAATATGTATGATTAGATGCAATCATAAGTCTCACCAGAATATGGTTGACTCAAAAATATTTTTTCTTTTGGTTTATTCTCTATTGAAACGTTTTGCTGGACTGGATCCACTGAATGGTTCCCTGATAAAAGATTGCCTCTAAAGTCACTGCCTAAAAAGACTCAACTCTTTTTAATTCAAATTAAAATTTTTACTTTTTCATATTATTTTTTTTTTATTATTGAATTTATCACTCTGAAACTAAAACATAACTCCACCCTCGCATTTGTCTCTCTTCATTTGGACAAAAAAAAAAAATTAATTTTAAAAAATACGAAAAGAAGAAAAAATGTTAATCAAGTTTTCCGAACCATGATAACTTAGTGTAAATTAATCTTTTTTTTTTTTTATTTTGATTTTTGGATATCTAACGTATAATTTAATACTTGTCTTGTTGTCTGTTTATTTTTTTCCCAATCATTATTTTGTTTTTCTTTATTCTTTTTGTCGGCAATTTCTACAAGCAACATTGTTGCAACATGTTCACAACAAAAATTTCCTTTTTGTAAATGAAAATATACGAGTATGAGTACGAGCAATAACATGTTTTTTCCGCATTTTTAATTAGCATTAACAACATTAATGTTAAATTTATGAAAATATGCCAGCATATTATTTACATGCTGAATGAATATGGAAAATTAAATGCAACACGGATGCTTAGCAAAAAAAAAAAAAAAAAAAAAAAAAAAATAAGGAAAACTAAAAATTAAGTTTACAAAAGAAGAAGAGCAAAAGAGCATAAGGAGAATTTAAATTAAAGGTTTTTTCTTTTAGAAATTACTTGCAAAAAAAAAAAATAAATATAAGAAAATTCTAGAATTTAAAGAAATTACTTGTTCAGCTTCCACTTTTTTTAAGAACTTCCCGTTTAATTGAACATAATACTAATAATTAAATTAAGCCTCAATACTTCAGCTTCCCAAGTATGTGGTAAGGCATCTCAAAAGACGTCTCAATTGCTGCTAAAGCAAAAATTAAAAATGAGATCATATTGACAACTAAAAAACTTAACTTTGAAAAAAAGGCGGTAAAAAATGTAAACACATTGTGTTGATATTGTTCACTCAAATAGCGAGACCTAGAGGTCTGGGCTTTCAAATGCATCCATTACCATGTGCTAGACTGATTGGCCCACAAAAATTAATTATAGTGGGCTTTATTAAGGCTCATAATGTAACATTCACTAAACGGTTCTTATTTAATGGCAACTGACTTATTTTTTTTTGTTTTTTTGTGAATGCTTTTACTCAGTATTCAAGCAAAAAATATTTCTTTTTAAAAGCGATTACACAAATAAAGAGGATTGATTTTTGTTTTATTCACACTTGACTTAGGCCTCTAGCCTAATCTGGAATAGTTAGTTTCGATTAAAATAAATTTTTCTTTTAAATTCCTTGTATGAGTGATTAATTTTTTTTAAGTCACGCTTGACATACAATTTTTTTTTATCTAATCCTTTTTGCTTTTAATTTGTTTGTTTGTTGTTCCACTTACACAAAAGCCACAGACATGAAAATTTCAAGTTCGCTTGTTAAGTCTTTTGTTTTATCTGAGAAAAACAATTTTTGATGATTTTCAAGCAAATTAACTACCAAGTTAATGAAATTAAATTAAATAAAATGAAAAGAAACTATTTTCAAGTCAAAGATTTTAAACTTAAAAAATTACTTTTTTTTTGTTTTTTGGTTTTTAATTAAAAATTTTGCTGTTTTCAAATACGGGTAGTTGTCATTGAACTTTTAAAATTACAAACAGTTTATGTGTCCAAAGTTTTAGTGTAAATTCATGTTGCAAAAAAATTTATTTAAATGTTTGTAATTTTACTAGAGAAACTTTTTGCTTAAATAAACATGAACTTTCCTAGGAAAGAGAAACAAAACATCAACAGCAAACAAACAAAAAGTAGTGATTACAATGTCAAGGAAAGTAAAATAAAAACAAAATCGTGACTAAGAAAATTGTAAACAGTTTTCAGCAAACTGACATTAAGAAAACAAAAGTTTTGGGTGAAAATTTTATAAAAAAAAAGAAAATTTTTGTTTTAGAAACTATTTCTAAAATAAAACACCTGCAATTTTTAATAAAAAAAATCATTAGCTGAGTATTTATAGCCCTGTTTGTTAGTTTGTTTTTTATTCTAGTGATTTTCTATAACATTTGTTACATTTTGTTACCATATTTCAAAGAAGTTTTTTATAAGTTTTAGAATCGGTTGTTTACTGAAAACAAAAATAAAATTATTGCCTTCCTTTTATGTCAAAAAGCAATTTTTTTTTTAATTCAAGAGCAAATTTTTTAAACTATTTAATCTATAAAAAAACTATTTTTTCAAAATAACAATTTTGAGGGATCTTTTTATGGTACAAGAAACCACATAAAATTACAAGAATTTCTCTTTTTTTTAATTTTTATTATGCATCATCAGAGATAATCACAATAATCAAGAAACGATAGGTTGGCTGATTTACGTAGCGGCCCGATGGCCTTCAAATAGAATCATAAGATTCCGTTTTGAACCATTTACTCACCAAGCCTACGAAAAATTAAGTGACCTTGATCCATCCTGTGATATTAAAATATCTGAAAAGGTCCCTTTTTAACCCTTTTCCTGATATCTCAGGTAGTCCGGCCATTAGATGTGCACCAAGAAATCTGTGTCTCGAAGTTATAAGAGCCATTTACGTGCAGAGAAGGTGAGAGACTGTCTGTCTGCTTACTTTCAGGTGACCGACAACTTCAGCAAATTTCGTTGAAGAGCAGTCCCAGCCTGCTATTGTGCTTGCCCATCATCTAGAGACAAGTTATCACAGCCACCAATCTAGAAATATCCCTCCTATTGGTGCCTACTACCCAGAGGAGCCATAACTGACACGTAACCTTACACGTTTCTAGACTCCACCTTCTAGTATCCGCCCTTCCTTTGTATTTAGTAGTCAAAAGTAACGCTTCTGATACTACTAAGCGGTTAAAACCAGCCTTAGTCAATCTCTATGCCTGCTTATTACCAATGAAACTGCTGTGTTCAGGAATCCATACCAAAGATACTTTGCAAATTGGATAACGTAGCCTTAAATTGGCCCACTAGAATAGATGATATAATACTCGATTTAAGTGGCAGGAGAGACTCTTGGCTAATTACACAAATTGCCTACAGTTCCCCTGATAGCATGCCCTCCTGCCTGAAAATCAAGTTTCTTGAAAAAGACCTTAGAGCCTACATCGCAGATCTTATTGGATGCATCAGTGAACACCTTAGTGTCGTACCTGTTTGTATGTGTGCTCTGTTTCCACTCTCGCTTGTAGGGGACCTAGAATAACCAATCAAAGTCCATATGTAATCTGATTCAGAATTCTAATATGCCCATACGTTCAATGTTTCCCCCAGCTTGAAGCAGATGTTTCACAAGCACTACTAGGAATAGTTTTGTGAAAGCTTTTCATTTAAAGGGACTTTTTAGGATCATACGAGTATTTAAGAAAGCACAAAAAATTAATTTAATATCAGATTAAAAAAAAAACTCACATAAAGAGTTATTCCTAGAGAATTTTTTTTAAAACACTGAACACATCAATAATGAAAATATAACTTTACCGACAGAAGTAAAAAAGAAATTAAAATGTTTTTAAGGGTTAAAATCAAAATGCTATTTAGAAGGGTTGTGTGTCTGCATTTCTAACTTCCAACCTTATAAAAATTAACACAAATTATATAAATGCCAACCTTTTCAATTACCGGACAAGACCGGGTAATAATTTTTAGTATTTAAATAAAATAAAAACAAAGAGAAACCTGCTTAATTTTCCTTTTCATTATGACTCCTTGTTAAACGAAACCTTTTGCCAATCAATACTATTCACAAAAAAAATGTTGCTTAAAAAAGAAACATTTTTTGTAGGTTTCTTTTCCTTAATGGAAAGGCATTCAAAACACACACACATTTAAACTCTTAAGTTGTTCAATTGAAACACAATTTAACAAATTTTAAGCAGGCGACTGTGTTAAATCGCTAAACCATTAAAAGAGATGTCTCAGTTGCAGCAACACGTTAAAGTTTTCCTCTTTTTTTTTCTTCTTGATTTTGGCTTAGTATTTATGGTTTTACTATTTTTTTTTTAATATGTTTTCTGCTGTTGTTGAGCATTCATACTCATAAATGTCAATGTCGTCACCACAAAAAGAAAAAGAAAAAAAAAACTGAAAACACTTTCTGCTTGTGCTCGCAGGCATTTAAATTAAACGGTAAAAAAAGAAAAGTAAAAAATAAAAGAAAAAGTAGGTTTTGAATTTCACTTTTGGCAAAAATTTTTATAAACTTTATTTTCTTTTGAAAAAATAAGAGCCATAAAATTAAGAAAAAAAAAAACTGTTTATTAAAAGCCATGAGTTTTGATCAGGAAGTTACTAAAGCCCACATGCACTCATAGAAATTTCTGGTTAAATTATTGCTCATTAACTAAGTAAGTAAATAACACATTAAAGCAAAACTATTAAACACAATTTTACACCAAGACTTGGGCCATTTCTTATAAGTGACAAACAGCTAAAATTTGGATTTTGTCCTGGAAAACAAATCTGCTTTTAGCTAGATTTTAGCATTGAGTGCATAATAAAGAGTGATTTTTTTGCTATTATCTTTTTGGCAACACTAGTTTTGACAGCTCACGCACGTTTTGTATCTTGTGTCACTGTCAAACATCTTCAGTTTGGTCTATAATTTAATCATGAATCGTCTTACAAACGAACAACGCTTGCAAATTATTGAATTTTATTACCAAAATGCGTGCTCTGTTAAGAAAGTTCATCGCGCGCTTCTTCCATTTTATGGTCAGTTTAATCGACCTACTGAGGCTTCTATTCGGGCTATTGTAACAAAATTTCGCACCAAATTTACATTGTTGGACATTAAACCACCTACACGCTTACGTAGAGTGCGAACTGAAGAAAATATCGTAGCCGTATCGGCCAGTGTTGGTGATGACAGTGAATTATCGATTCGGCGCCGTTCGCAGCAATTGGGCCTCTGTTACTCCACTACGTGGAAAATTTTGCGGAAGGATTTGGGTGTGAAGCCTTATAAGATACAACTGGTGCAAGAATTGAAGCCAAACGACCTACCACAACGCCAAATTTTTGGTGAATGGGCTCTTGAAAAGTTAGATGAAGATCCACTTTTTTATCGAAGAATTGTGTTCAGCGACGAGGCTCATTTCTGGTTGAATGGATACGTGAACAAGCAAAACTGCCGTATTTGGAGTGAAGAGCAGCCAGAAGCATTGCAAGAGCTACCAATGCATCCACAAAAAACAACCATTTGGTGCGGATTATGGGCTGGCGGCATCATTGGGCCGTATTTCTTCAAAGATGATGCGAATCACAACGTTACTGTGAATGGTGAGCGCTACCGTGCGATGATAACAAACTTTTTTTTGCCCAAAATGGAAGAGCTTGACTTGCATGACATGTGGTTTCAACAAGACGGTGCCACATGCCACACATCACGCGAAACAATGGACCAATTGAGAGGCGAGTTCGGTGAACAGTTTATTTCACGCTTGGGACCAGTCAATTGGCCGCCCAGATCGTGCGATTTAACGCCTCTAGACTATTTTTTGTGGGGCTATGTTAAGGCTAATGTCTATAGGGACAAGCCCGCTTCGATTGACGCACTGGAAGCCAACATTGCCAACATTATTCGTGAGATACCGGCCGAAATGTTGGAAAGAGTATGCCAAAATTGGACTAAGCGGATGGACCATTTAAGGCGCAGCCGCGGCCAACATTTGCATGAAATAATCTTCAAACATTAAATTATATCGACCCAACTATCGATCCAAATAAATATTTCATGCATTTTTCTGAATTTTATGTGTTTTTTTTTTAAATTTCCGATAGTTCTTATAAAATCACCTTTTATTTGGCATTTAGCTTTCAGTTGGTTTTTTAATTTTAAATTGATATTGAAGCTAGAGCAGGAAAAAAAATTTTATTTTCAAAAACCATTTATTTCTCAACATAGTCTCCTTTTAGCTTAATACACTTTTTAAGACGATATTCCAACTTTTTTATACCATCTGAATAATACGATTTGGGGAACCCTTCAAAATACGCGTTAGTTTCGGTAATTACTTCTTCGTTTGAGATGAATCTTTTTCAAGTTTGGGAACAGGAAAAAGTCACTAGGAGCTAAATCTGGACTATAAGGTAGATGATCAATCAATTGTAAGTGTATTTCATGTAATTTTAGCATCGTATCTAATGCTGTGTGAACCAGTGCGTTGTCTCGAAGAAAACCCAAACGCCGCACCCATCTTGCTGATAGCTTTTTCATATGCACACGTTCATATGATATGAGTATGTTTACCATTTCAACAATCTCACGTAACTTGACTCGGCGATCATTCATAACGATATCGAGGATTTTCTTGATATTTTCTTCAGTAACCAGTGCTTGTTCGGCTGCGTTGAAATTCAGCAATCCAATATTTTACCAAGTAATCTGACGGAGCAAACTCACCGTAATATTTATCGAGCTTTTCTTTTGTCTTTTTCGCCGTTTTCCGTTTCAAATGATAGTGTTTAATCACTACATGAAATTCACTTTTTTCCATTTTTCAAGAAACACAAAAGTTGCTTTCTTCAAACGACTACAACAAATAAATTACTCGATGAATTTGGTGAAATTTTAACAGCTGACGTTTGACAGATCGCAATTTCTAAAAAAAAAAGTTTTTGTATTTGTGCTGCCATCTAGCGTTAAGTAGCTTCAATATCAATCCGCTCTAGTATTAACTTTAATTATTACCAAGGCCCCTTTGCCCTTAATTTCATATATTCAAATTCATTAAAAATATTTTTATTTAATAAGCGCTTGTTAAGCAAAAATATTTTTTAAGAATTTGGCTGTTAGGTTTTTTTCAAAAAAAATTTTGTTTTTAATTTTTTTTTATTGAAATTAATTAGACCAGCTTTATAAGAGTCGTAATTAAATTATATTCTCAACTTAACCTCGTCTGTGCAAAAACAATTTCACATTTTTAAAGCGGATTTCCCATTTCAGCTACAAGATGAAGCTGGTAATGAAAGAAGGTGGGAATTCTTAAGTCAAACTTTCAAAAAAATCGTTTAGTTTTCAACTGAAGGTTCGTTTCTTAAAACTAGCAGGCCAACCTAAATTGAAGCGACAAACGTGGAATTTGCACATAATATAGAGCAAAATAGTAGCTATAAGATAAGATGAGTTTCATGTCTCTACGGCCAACCAATTGAATTTACGTTTTTTTAGCTTTCAGCATTGCCTGTTAATCATTTTGTTTAATAAACCAAACTAAAGACATACAAAAATGAAGTTCAAATGTCATAAAAATAAGAAAATAATTGTTTTGCAGCCAACTTCACTGTAAAGCACGTTGTCAAAATTGAACTTTCCAAGCTCTCTTAGCATTGCTTACAAAATCAAGAATTGCCCAGCTAAAATTGCTGTGTGTAGTTCTAGTCTAATAAAACAATTATTCTCAAATAAAGAGAGAGAGAGAGAGAGAGGGAGAGATGTCTGTGTAAAGCTAAAAATTAAAAAAATTGTTTTGCAGACAATTTTTCTCAAGAGTCAGTGAAAGTGAATCGAGTTTAAAATTGTACACACAGTCACAATATGTGTGAAACTGTAAAATTTTGTATGCCGTCTTTATGTAAAAATTTTGGATTAAGCTTAAGAACTTATTGTGGGGCCAAGACACCGATTTGTAGATCTGCCACTTATGACTAAAGTGTATGGAGCGAGTTGCAGATAAGCATCCTCTAAATGCTTTGGGCACTTCATTTTTAACCAATGTCTTCTAGGAGAAAAAAAATTCACTCTGCTATTAGTTATTTATGTTACATTGGGCCATAATCATAGACACAAAAAAGTAGGCTTTTATTAAGAGCTGACTTTTGTTCTTAAGAATTATATGAATTTAAAGTCGTTTTTAAAAAGATACCGAATTTAGTGTGACTATGATTATGGCCTATTTTCTTTTCTAAAAAGCTATATTATTATTGTCCTTATGGGCTATAATCGTACCGCTATCTTTAAGATCCATTGTGCAGCCCAGTGCTTAACTATAATCCGAGATTCCTTACGAATCTCGTAATTGTTGTAGGACTTATCTTGGCCAGATCTTCTAAGACTAATTCCCCCTTTACCCAAGCAGCTCATTCTGCTTAATAAATGAAATCTAAATGATACTTTTGGCTGAGTATTTAAAAAAAAGAAAATTGATGTTTTGACAGTGATAATACTAAAATCCCCACATTTTTTTTTAACTCTCAAATTGTATATTTCATACAAAACGACTAGAATTTTTTATGATTTTTTTCAATATCGAATAACACTGTATGAGCTTAAGCTAATAAATATTCATACGACTAGATATTTTACTTCAAATCTTTCAAAACAAAACTCAAACTTAAATTTTTAAATTTCAATCAAGTTAATGGAAAAAACTAAAGTCTTGTTAAAACGCTTTATTAACTGCAATTAATGCAGCTTCAAAATCAATTTTAACACAAGATTTTGTTTTTTTTTTCTAGACTAAAAAAAATTTTTTCAACTCATAAAAAGAGAAGAAAAGATAAATTAATCATGCAAACTTTATTATTAAAATTTTTTGTTGAGTTTCGAATTTTTTCTTTTTTTTTTTTTTGGTTCCGTTTACAGCACCATGTATCACAGTTGGAGGCGTGGCTGAAAAGATGGAGAAAAAGGGTAAATGAACAGAAATGTGCCCACACTACATTTACTCTGCGAAGAGAGACATGTTTACCAGTTACCATAAATAATCAAACTATCCCCCAGCATGCACAGGTCAAAAATCTCGGAATGACATTGGACAGACGACTTAGCTGGTACAACTTAAACTAAAAGCAATTCAACTTTATTGGCTCATAGGCCGAAGTCTAGATTGTAACCTCTTACTTTATAATGCAGTTTTAAGACGAATTTGGCAATATGGTACGCAGTTATGGGGCACAGTTTCAACGTCTAATATAGAAAAAATTCAGAGACGTCAGAACAAAATTCTAAGAACAATCACAGCCGCTTCCTTCATACACAAAGACCTAAACGTGTTATCAGTAAAGGAAGAGATAAAGAAGCATGTGTCGTCTTACTTAACAAAGCTGGCCCGCAACATTTTGAACGAGAGAGGCTACATTCGCTTCAAACGGAGGGATGTTGCTGCACTTTTTCCAACACAAAGTAGATAAGAGATAGAGTATCTTGTCTAGCACTGGCTGGACTCAATATGTAATTAAATTTTAGACTTTAAGATTTGAGTACTTATTATGAGTTCAGCAAAAATTCCGAAGATACAATAAATAAAAAAAGAACCAAAAAAAAAAAAAAAATAAAAAAAAAATTGAATCTGATTATGTCTAAAATTTAGATTTTTTTAATAATTTTTTTTGTTTGTGAAAATACTTTTTAATTTTTTGTTACTTGTTGTTGTTGTATTTTATAAACTAATGAAATTGAAACAGCAAATTATACTGCGCGCACAAGTTGGAGTTTTAAAAATGACAAATGCCTTTTAAGTTTTCAACAACCACATCAATTTCCACCATAGCAACAACAACAACAACAACAGTAACAGTAAATAGCAACAGCAAAGAGAGATAAAAAGCAACAGGCATGACAACGTCGTCAGACATATTTAGTGCAACCATGGCAAAAGCCACGGCAGTCAATAAGTAGTTTCGTTTTATGTTTCTATATTTTTTTTTTTTAATTTTTAACTTTTTTGTTCAATCACTCTCTCACTGTGTAGTTTTTCAGCAGCCGTGACAATATCAAGTGCAGGCGTTTTAACATGTGATTTACATGTTGACTACATTAAGTACGCTCGTATGCAGTTGTTATTTAGTAAAAAAAAAAATCCAATAAATAGTTGCCCACAAACCAACGCAGTTTTAAAAGTTTTTCTTTTTTTTTTAATTTTTGATTTGCGTAAATCATGATTTCGTGAAGGGTCATGTACGTAATTACAAACAATATTTTTTTTTAGTTTATAAATTCAATAATAATTTATTCCCCTTATGCACTGACCCATAGATTTTGGCTTTAGACTTGTTACACATTTTTGTCTAATTATAATTGCAAATTACAAATCAGCAACTGCAAACTGCAGCCTGCAAAACTAATGAAATCCAACTCGAAATGGTCAGCCTTATGATGATTGACTTTACAATTTTACTCGCCAGAAAATAATAAAAAATCAATCAATCAATATTTACTTATTTGGCAAACGTAATTTAATATTTAACTAGTCTACCATGCACAATGGGCACGTAATTTTAATTTATTAAATTGCTTAGTAAAATCCAGCTTAGAAGCACTGAGCTTGCTTCACTAATTTTATTATTGTAGTCAGAAGAACATCCATGAAAGATAGTAAAAAATATTTTTTTTTTCTTTTGATATGGCAGCGTATGAGTTAATAACAATCATGCGTGCGAAATGCCCTCGTAATTATTTAAGAATTTTTTGTTAACACTGACAGAAAACCAACATCTTCTTACGTTTTCTTGTTTGTTCTTTATACAAAATTTGTGTTATGTCACTAATTGTTTTTTAAATTTTATTTGCGAAGAGCACAGCACAGCAGACGAGGATGATCTGGACTAGGCTGGATAGCAAAGGCAGCAGAAGTTTACTGGAATTTCATAGTCCCAATTGAGAAAAGTGGTGTTAGTCAATTTTGGCCGGTGCAATTTTGGCAACCAATACAAAAGGTTTGCCATCAAACAACAGCTGTAGAAGTTGTCAAAATAAGGAAAAGGAGGAAACTGTGGCAAATCTTCTTTGCTGGTGACCTGTTCTGGTGAAACGGTACAAGCTCCACCTTATAGAGCGCTACCTACAGGGTTCCACGGTTGACATGTTATATGGCTTCTTTAAGAGAAGTAATTGTCTCTATCTGTCTTATTATTATAAATAATTATTATTATTAATTATTTCCTTCCAAAAACGTAACCAGTTCTACTAGAAAGTGGCCGGCAAAAGGCAGTAGTAGAACTGCTTACCTTTTTGGTCATAACTTGATTAATTTTCTAGCTATCGATTTGATTTCTATTGCGTTGGATAGAAAGCCACATTGGCTTTAATTCGACTTTTGGTTTTTGCGAATGAAGTTGATATCTAGAAAACTTAGGAAGTTATGATGAAAATCGTAACCAGTTCTACTAGAAAGTGGCCGGAAAAAGGCAGTAGTAGAACTGCTTACCTTTTTGGTCATAACTTGATTAATTTTCTAGCTATCGATTTGATTTCTATTGCGTTGGATAGAAAGCCACATTGGCTTTAATTCGACTTTTGGTTTTTGCGAATGAAGTTGATATCTAGAAAACTTAGGAAGTTATGATGAAAATCGTAACCAGTTCTACTAGAAAGTGGCCGGAAAAAGGCAGTAGTACAACTGCTACCTTTTTGGTCATAACTTGATTAATTTTCTAGCTATCGATTTGATTTCTATTGCGTTGGATAGAAAGCCACATTGGCTTTAATTCGACTTTTGGTTTTTGCGAATAGTGCGAAAAAAATATTTTTCGCCAAAAAAAAAACGATGGACTACCCCCTTTGCTTTTTTTGAAAAATGATAAAAAAAATTTTCTTGCACTATCCAGAAGAAAAAAATTTCTAATTAAAGCCAATACGATCAACTATTGAACGCAAAAGAAATGAAGTTGATATCTAGAAAACTTAGGAAGTTATGATGAAAATCGTAACAAGTTCTACTAGAAAGTGGCCGGAAAAAGGCAGTAGTAGAACTGCTTACCTTTTTGGTCATAACTTGATGAATTTTCTAGCTATCGATTTGATTTCTATTGCGTTGGATTGAAAGCCACATTGGCTTTAATTCGACTTTTGGTTTTTGCGAATAGTGCGAAAAAAATATTTTTCGCCAAAAAAAACGTTGGACTACCCCCTTTGCTTTTTTTGAAAAATGATAAAAAAAATTTTCTTGCACTATCCAGAAGAAAAAAATTTCTAATTAAAGCCAATACGATCAACTATTGAACGCAAAAGAAATGAAGTTGATATCTAGAAAACTTAGGAAGTTATGATGAAAATCGTAACCAGTTCTACTAGAAAGTGGCCGGAAAAAGGCAGTAGTAGAACTGTCTACCTTTTTGGTCGTAACTTGATTAATTTTCTAGCTATCGATTTGATTTCTATTGCGTTGGATAGAAAGCCACATTGGCTTTAATTCGACTTTTGGTTTTTGCGAATAGTGCGAAAAAAATATTTTTCGCCAAAAAAAAAACGATGGACTACCCCCTTTGCTTTTTTTGAAAAATGATAAAAAAAATTTTCTTGCACTATCCAGAAGAAAAAAATTTCTAATTAAAGCCAATACGATCAACTATTGAACGCAAAAGAAATGAAGTTGATATCTAGAAAACTTAGGAAGTTATGATGAAAATCGTAACCAGTTCTACTAGAAAGTGGCCGGAAAAAGGCAGTAGTAGAACTGCTTACCTTTTTGGTCATAACTTGATTAATTTTCTAGCTATCGATTTGATTTCTATTGCGTTGGATAGAAAGCCACATTGGCTTTAATTCGAATTTTGGTTTTTGCGAATAGTGCGAAAAAAATATTTTTCGCCAAAAAAAACGATGGACTACCCCCTTTGCTTTTTTTGAAAAATGATAAAAAAAATTTTCTTGCACTATCCAGAAGAAAAAAATTTCTAATTAAAGCCAATACGATCAACTATCCAACGCAAAAGAAATCAAGTTGATATCTAGAAAACTTAGGAAGTTATGATGAAAATCGTAACCAGTTCTACTAGAAAGTGGCCGGAAAAAGGCAGTAGTAGAACTGCTACCTTTTTGGTCATAACTTGATTAATTTTCTAGCTATCGATTTGATTTCTATTGCGTTGGATAGAAAGCCACATTGGCTTTAATTCGACTTTTGGTTTTTGCGAATAGTGCGAAAAAAATATTTTTCGCCAAAAAAAAAACGATGGACTACCCCCTTTGCTTTTTTTGAAAAATGATAAAAAAAATTTTCTTGCACTATCCAGAAGAAAAAAATTTCTAATTAAAGCCAATACGATCAACTATTGAACGCAAAAGAAATGAAGTTGATATCTAGAAAACTTAGGAAGTTATGATGAAAATCGTAACCAGTTCTACTAGAAAGTGGCCGGAAAAAGGCAGTAGTAGAACTGCTTACCTTTTTGGTCATAACTTGATTAATTTTCTAGCTATCGATTTGATTTCTATTGCGTTGGATAGAAAGCCACATTGGCTTTAATTCGAATTTTGGTTTTTGCGAATAGTGCGAAAAAAATATTTTTCGCCAAAAAAAACGATGGACTACCCCCTTTGCTTTTTTTGAAAAATGATAAAAAAAATTTTCTTGCACTATCCAGAAGAAAAAAATTTCTAATTAAAGCCAATGCGATCAACTATCCAACGCAAAAGAAATCAAGTTGATATCTAGAAAACTTAGGAAGTTATGATGAAAATCGTAACCAGTTCTACTAGAAAGTGGCCGGAAAAAGGCAGTAGTAGAACTGCTACCTTTTTGGTCATAACTTGATTAATTTTCTAGCTATCGATTTGATTTCTATTGCGTTGGATAGAAAGCCACATTGGCTTTAATTCGACTTTTGGTTTTTGCGAATAGTGCGAAAAAAATATTTTTCGCCAAAAAAAAAACGATGGACTACCCCCTTTGCTTTTTTTGAAAAATGATAAAAAAAATTTTCTTGCACTATCCAGAAGAAAAAAATTTCTAATTAAAGCCAATACGATCAACTATTGAACGCAAAAGAAATGAAGTTGATATCTAGAAAACTTAGGAAGTTATGATGAAAATCGTAACCAGTTCTACTAGAAAGTGGCCGGAAAAAGGCAGTAGTAGAACTGCTACCTTTTTGGTCATAACTTGATTAATTTTCTAGCTATCGATTTGATTTCTATTGCGTTAGATTGAAAGCCACATTGGCTTTAATTCGACTTTTGGTTTTTGCGAATAGTGCGAAAAAAATATTTTTCGCCAAAAAAAAAAACGATGGACTACCCCCTTTGCTTTTTTTGAAAAATGATAAAAAAAATTTTCTTGCACTATCCAGAAGAAAAAAATTTCTAATTAAAGCCAATACGATCAACTATTGAACGCAAAAGAAATGAAGTTGATATCTAGAAAACTTAGGAAGTTATGATGAAAATCGTAACCAGTTCTACTAGAAAGTGGCCGGAAAAAGGCAGTAGTAGAACTGTCTACCTTTTTGGTCGTAACTTGATTAATTTTCTAGCTATCGATTTGATTTCTATTGCGTTGGATAGAAAGCCACATTGGCTTTAATTCGAATTTTGGTTTTTGCGAATAGTGCGAAAAAAATATTTTTCGCCAAAAAAAACGATGGACTACCCCCTTTGCTTTTTTTGAAAAATGATAAAAAAAATTTTCTTGCACTATCCAGAAGAAAAAAATTTCTAATTAAAGCCAATACGATCAACTATTGAACGCAAAAGAAATCAAGTTTATATCTAGAAAACTTAGGAAGTTATGATGAAAATCGTAACCAGTTCTACTAGAAAGTGGCCGGAAAAAGGCAGTAGTAGAACTGTCTACCTTTTTGGTCGTAACTTGATTAATTTTCTAGCTATCGATTTGATTTCTATTGCGTTGGATAGAAAGCCACATTGGCTTTAATTCGAATTTTGGTTTTTGCGAATAGTGCGAAAAAAATATTTTTCGCCAAAAAAAAACGATGGACTACCCCCTTTGCTTTTTTTGAAAAATGATAAAAAAAATTTTCTTGCACTATCCAGAAGAAAAAAATTTCTAATTAAAGCCAATACGATCAACTATTGAACGCAAAAGAAATGAAGTTGATATCTAGAAAACTTAGGAAGTTATGATGAAAATCGTAACCAGTTCTACTAGAAAGTGGCCGGAAAAAGGCAGTAGTAGAACTGTCTACCTTTTTGGTCGTAACTTGAGTAATTTTCTAGCTATCGATTTGATTTCTATTGCGTTGGATAGAAAGCCACATTGGCTTTAATTCGAATTTTGGTTTTTGCGAATAGTGCGAAAAAAATATTTTTCGCCAAAAAAAACGATGGACTACCCCCTTTGCTTTTTTTGAAAAATGATAAAAAAAATTTTCTTGCACTATCCAGAAGAAAAAAATTTCTAATTAAAGCCAATACGATCAACTATTGAACGCAAAAGAAATCAAGTTGATATCTAGAAAACTTAGGAAGTTATGGTGAAAATCGTAACCAGTTCTACTAGAAAGTGGCCGGAAAAAGGCAGTAGTAGAACTGTCTACCTTTTTGGTCGTAACTTGATTAATTTTCTAGCTATCGATTTGATTTCTATTGCGTTGGATAGAAAGCCACATTGGCTTTAATTCGAATTTTGGTTTTTGCGAATAGTGCGAAAAAAATATTTTTCGCCAAAAAAAACGATGGACTACCCCCTTTGCTTTTTTTGAAAAATGATAAAAAAAATTTTCTTGCACTATCCAGAAGAAAAAAATTTCTAATTAAAGCCAATACGATCAACTATTGAACGCAAAAGAAATCAAGTTGATATCTAGAAAACTTAGGAAGTTATGATGAAAATCGTAACCAGTTCTACTAGAAAGTGGCCGGAAAAAGGCAGTAGTAGAACTGCTACCTTTTTGGTCATAACTTGATTAATTTTCTAGCTATCGATTTGATTTCTATTGCGTTAGATTGAAAGCCACATTGGCTTTAATTCGACTTTTGGTTTTTGCGAATAGTGCGAAAAAAATATTTTTCGCCAAAAAAAAAAACGATGGACTACCCCCTTTGCTTTTTTTGAAAAATGATAAAAAAAATTTTCTTGCACTATCCAGAAGAAAAAAATTTCTAATTAAAGCCAATACGATCAACTATTGAACGCAAAAGAAATCAAGTTGATATCTAGAAAACTTAGGAAGTTATGGTGAAAATCGTAACCAGTTCTACTAGAAAGTGGCCGGAAAAAGGCAGTAGTAGAACTGTCTACCTTTTTGGTCGTAACTTGATTAATTTTCTAGCTATCGATTTGATTTCTATTGCGTTGGATAGAAAGCCACATTGGCTTTAATTCGAATTTTGGTTTTTGCGAATAGTGCGAAAAAAATATTTTTCGCCAAAAAAAAAACGATGGACTACCCCCTTTGCTTTTTTTGAAAAATGATAAAAAAAATTTTCTTGCACTATCCAGAAGAAAAAAATTTCTAATTAAAGCCAATACGATCAACTATCCAACGCAAAAGAAATCAAGTTGATATCTAGAAAACTTAGGAAGTTATGATGAAAATCGTAACCAGTTCTACTAGAAAGTGGCCGGAAAAAGGCAGTAGTAGAACTGCTTACCTTTTTGGTCATAACTTGATGAATTTTCTAGCTATCGATTTGATTTCTATTGCGTTGGATTGAAAGCCACATTGGCTTTAATTCGAATTTTGGTTTTTGCGAATAGTGCGAAAAAAATATTTTTCGCCAAAAAAAAAAACGATGGACTACCCCCTTTGCTTTTTTTGAAAAATGATAAAAAAAATTTTCTTGCACTATCCAGAAGAAAAAAATTTCTAATTAAAGCCAATACGATCAACTATTGAACGCAAAAGAAATGAAGTTGATATCTAGAAAACTTAGGAAGTTATGATGAAAATCGTAACCAGTTCTACTAGAAAGTGGCCGGAAAAAGGCAGTAGTAGAACTGTCTACCTTTTTGGTCGTAACTTGATTAATTTTCTAGCTATCGATTTGATTTCTATTGCGTTGGATAGAAAGCCACATTGGCTTTAATTCGAATTTTGGTTTTTGCGAATAGTGCGAAAAAAATATTTTTCGCCAAAAAAAAAACGATGGACTACCCCCTTTGCTTTTTTTGAAAAATGATAAAAAAAATTTTCTTGCACTATCCAGAAGAAAAAAATTTCTAATTAAAGCCAATACGATCAACTATTGAACGCAAAAGAAATCAAGTTGATATCTAGAAAACTTAGGAAGTTATGATGAAAATCGTAACCAGTTCTACTAGAAAGTGGCCGGAAAAAGGCAGTAGTAGAACTGTCTACCTTTTTGGTCGTAACTTGATTAATTTTCTAGCTATCGATTTGATTTCTATTGCGTTGGATAGAAAGCCACATTGGCTTTAATTCGAATTTTGGTTTTTGCGAATAGTGCGAAAAAAATATTTTTCGCCAAAAAAAAAACGATGGACTACCCCCTTTGCTTTTTTTGAAAAATGATAAAAAAAATTTTCTTGCACTATCCAGAAGAAAAAAATTTCTAATTAAAGCCAATACGATCAACTATTGAACGCAAAAGAAATCAAGTTGATATCTAGAAAACTTAGGAAGTTATGGTGAAAATCGTAACCAGTTCTACTAGAAAGTGGCCGGAAAAAGGCAGTAGTAGAACTGTCTACCTTTTTGGTCGTAACTTGATTAATTTTCTAGCTATCGATTTGATTTCTATTGCGTTGGATAGAAAGCCACATTGGCTTTAATTCGACTTTTGGTTTTTGCGAATAGTGCGAAAAAAATATTTTTCGCCAAAAAAAACGATGGACTACCCCCTTTGCTTTTTTTGAAAAATGATAAAAAAAATTTTCTTGCACTATCCAGAAGAAAAAAATTTCTAATTAAAGCCAATACGATCAACTATTGAACGCAAAAGAAATCAAGTTGATATCTAGAAAACTTAGGAAGTTATGATGAAAATCGTAACCAGTTCTACTAGAAAGTGGCCGGAAAAAGGCAGTAGTAGAACTGTCTACCTTTTTGGTCGTAACTTGATTAATTTTCTAGCTATCGATTTGATTTCTATTGCGTTGGATAGAAAGCCACATTGGCTTTAATTCGAATTTTGGTTTTTGCGAATAGTGCGAAAAAAATATTTTTCGCCAAAAAAAACGATGGACTACCCCCTTTGCTTTTTTTGAAAAATGATAAAAAAAATTTTCTTGCACTATCCAGAAGAAAAAAATTTCTAATTAAAGCCAATACGATCAACTATTGAACGCAAAAGAAATCAAGTTGATATCTAGAAAACTTAGGAAGTTATGGTGAAAATCGTAACCAGTTCTACTAGAAAGTGGCCGGAAAAAGGCAGTAGTAGAACTGTCTACCTTTTTGGTCGTAACTTGATTAATTTTCTAGCTATCGATTTGATTTCTATTGCGTTGGATAGAAAGCCACATTGGCTTTAATTCGACTTTTGGTTTTTGCGAATAGTGCGAAAAAAATATTTTTCGCCAAAAAAAACGATGGACTACCCCCTTTGCTTTTTTTGAAAAATGATAAAAAAAATTTTCTTGCACTATCCAGAAGAAAAAAATTTCTAATTAAAGCCAATACGATCAACTATTGAACGCAAAAGAAATCAAGTTGATATCTAGAAAACTTAGGAAGTTATGATGAAAATCGTAACCAGTTCTACTAGAAAGTGGCCGGAAAAAGGCAGTAGTAGAACTGTCTACCTTTTTGGTCGTAACTTGATTAATTTTCTAGCTATCGATTTGATTTCTATTGCGTTGGATAGAAAGCCACATTGGCTTTAATTCGAATTTTGGTTTTTGCGAATAGTGCGAAAAAAATATTTTTCGCCAAAAAAAACGATGGACTACCCCCTTTGCTTTTTTTGAAAAATGATAAAAAAAATTTTCTTGCACTATCCAGAAGAAAAAAATTTCTAATTAAAGCCAATACGATCAACTATTGAACGCAAAAGAAATCAAGTTGATATCTAGAAAACTTAGGAAGTTATGGTGAAAATCGTAACCAGTTCTACTAGAAAGTGGCCGGAAAAAGGCAGTAGTAGAACTGTCTACCTTTTTGGTCGTAACTTGATTAATTTTCTAGCTATCGATTTGATTTCTATTGCGTTGGATAGAAAGCCACATTGGCTTTAATTCGACTTTTGGTTTTTGCGAATAGTGCGAAAAAAATATTTTTCGCCAAAAAAAACGATGGACTACCCCCTTTGCTTTTTTTGAAAAATGATAAAAAAAATTTTCTTGCACTATCCAGAAGAAAAAAATTTCTAATTAAAGCCAATACGATCAACTATTGAACGCAAAAGAAATCAAGTTGATATCTAGAAAACTTAGGAAGTTATGATGAAAATCGTAACCAGTTCTACTAGAAAGTGGCCGGAAAAAGGCAGTAGTAGAACTGTCTACCTTTTTGGTCGTAACTTGATTAATTTTCTAGCTATCGATTTGATTTCTATTGCGTTGGATAGAAAGCCACATTGGCTTTAATTCGAATTTTGGTTTTTGCGAATAGTGCGAAAAAAATATTTTTCGCCAAAAAAAAAAACGATGGACTACCCCCTTTGCTTTTTTTGAAAAATGATAAAAAAAATTTTCTTGCACTATCCAGAAGAAAAAAATTTCTAATTAAAGCCAATACGATCAACTATTGAACGCAAAAGAAATCAAGTTGATATCTAGAAAACTTAGGAAGTTATGATGAAAATCGTAACCAGTTCTACTAGAAAGTGGCCGGAAAAAGGCAGTAGTAGAACTGTCTACCTTTTTGGTCGTAACTTGATTAATTTTCTAGCTATCGATTTGATTTCTATTGCGTTGGATAGAAAGCCACATTGGCTTTAATTCGAATTTTGGTTTTTGCGAATAGTGCGAAAAAAATATTTTTCGCCAAAAAAAACGATGGACTACCCCCTTTGCTTTTTTTGAAAAATGATAAAAAAAATTTTCTTGCACTATCCAGAAGAAAAAAATTTCTAATTAAAGCCAATACGATCAACTATTGAACGCAAAAGAAATCAAGTTGATATCTAGAAAACTTAGGAAGTTATGGTGAAAATCGTAACCAGTTCTACTAGAAAGTGGCCGGAAAAAGGCAGTAGTAGAACTGTCTACCTTTTTGGTCGTAACTTGATTAATTTTCTAGCTATCGATTTGATTTCTATTGCGTTGGATAGAAAGCCACATTGGCTTTAATTCGAATTTTGGTTTTTGCGAATAGTGCGAAAAAAATATTTTTCGCCAAAAAAAACGATGGACTACCCCCTTTGCTTTTTTTGAAAAATGATAAAAAAAATTTTCTTGCACTATCCAGAAGAAAAAAAATTCTAATTAAAGCCAATACGATCAACTATCCAACGCAAAAGAAATCAAGTTGATATCTAGAAAACTTAGGAAGTTATGATGAAAATCGTAACCAGTTCTACTAGAAAGTGGCCGGAAAAAGGCAGTAGTAGAACTGTCTACCTTTTTGGTCATAACTTGTTAATTTTCTAGCTATCGATTTGATTTCTATTGCGTTGGATAGAAAGCCACATTGGCTTTAATTCGACTTTTGGTTTTTGCGAATAGTGCGAAAAAAATATTTTTCGCCAAAAAAAACGATGGACTACCCCCTTTGCTTTTTTTGAAAAATGATAAAAAAAATTTTCTTGCACTATCCAGAAGAAAAAAAATTCTAATTAAAGCCAATACGATCAACTATCCAACGCAAAAGAAATCAAGTTGATATCTAGAAAACTTAGGAAGTTATGATGAAAATCGTAACCAGTTCTACTAGAAAGTGGCCGGAAAAAGGCAGTAGTAGAACTGCTACCTTTTTGGTCATAACTTGATGAATTTTCTAGCTATCGATTTGATTTCTATTGCGCTGGATTGAAAGCCACTTTGGCTTTAATTCGAATTTTGGTTTTTGCGAATAGTGCGAAAAAAATATTTTTCGCCAAAAAAAAAACGATGGACTACCCCCTTTGCTTTTTTTGAAAAATGATAAAAAAAATTTTCTTGCACTATCCAGAAGAAAAAAATTTCTAATTAAAGCCAATACGATCAACTATTGAACGCAAAAGAAATGAAGTTGATATCTAGAAAACTTAGGAAGTTATGATGAAAATCGTAACCAGTTCTACTAGAAAGTGGCCGGAAAAAGGCAGTAGTAGAACTGTCTACCTTTTTGGTCGTAACTTGATTAATTTTCTAGCTATCGATTTGATTTCTATTGCGTTGGATAGAAAGCCACATTGGCTTTAATTCGAATTTTGGTTTTTGCGAATAGTGCGAAAAAAATATTTTTCGCCAAAAAAAACGATGGACTACCCCCTTTGCTTTTTTTGAAAAATGATAAAAAAAATTTTCTTGCACTATCCAGAAGAAAAAAATTTCTAATTAAAGCCAATACGATCAACTATCCAACGCAAAAAAAATCAAGTTGATATCTAGAAAACTTAGGAAGTTATGATGAAAATCGTAACCAGTTCTACTAGAAAGTGGCCGGAAAAAGGCAGTAGTAGAACTGCTACCTTTTTGGTCATAACTTGATGAATTTTCTAGCTATCGATTTGATTTCTATTGCGCTGGATAGAAAGCCACATTGGCTTTAATTCGAATTTTGGTTTTTGCGAATAGTGCGAAAAAAATATTTTTCGCCAAAAAAAAAACGATGGACTACCCCCTTTGCTTTTTTTGAAAAATGATAAAAAAAATTTTCTTGCACTATCCAGAAGAAAAAAATTTCTAATTAAAGCCAATACGATCAACTATTGAACGCAAAAGAAATGAAGTTGATATCTAGAAAACTTAGGAAGTTATGGTGAAAATCGTAACCAGTTCTACTAGAAAGTGGCCGGAAAAAGGCAGTAGTAGAACTGTCTACCTTTTTGGTCGTAACTTGATTAATTTTCTAGCTATCGATTTGATTTCTATTGCGTTGGATAGAAAGCCACATTGGCTTTAATTCGAATTTTGGTTTTTGCGAATAGTGCGAAAAAAATATTTTTCGCCAAAAAAAACGATGGACTACCCCCTTTGCTTTTTTTGAAAAATGATAAAAAAAATTTTCTTGCACTATCCAGAAGAAAAAAATTTCTAATTAAAGCCAATACGATCAACTATCCAACGCAAAAAAAATCAAGTTGATATCTAGAAAACTTAGGAAGTTATGATGAAAATCGTAACCAGTTCTACTAGAAAGTGGCCGGAAAAAGGCAGTAGTAGAACTGTCTGCCTTTTTGGTCGTAACTTGATTAATTTTCTAGCTATCGATTTGATTTCTATTGCGTTGGATAGAAAGCCACATTGGCTTTAATTCGAATTTTGGTTTTTGCGAATAGTGCGAAAAAAATATTTTTCGCCAAAAAAAACGATGGACTACCCCCTTTGCTTTTTTTGAAAAATGATAAAAAAAATTTTCTTGCACTATCCAGAAGAAAAAAAATTCTAATTAAAGCCAATACGATCAACTATCCAACGCAAAAGAAATCAAGTTGATATCTAGAAAACTTAGGAAGTTATGATGAAAATCGTAACCAGTTCTACTAGAAAGTGGCCGGAAAAAGGCAGTAGTAGAACTGTCTACCTTTTTGGTCATAACTTGTTAATTTTCTAGCTATCGATTTGATTTCTATTGCGTTGGATAGAAAGCCACATTGGCTTTAATTCGACTTTTGGTTTTTGCGAATAGTGCGAAAAAAATATTTTTCGCCAAAAAAAACGATGGACTACCCCCTTTGCTTTTTTTGAAAAATGATAAAAAAAATTTTCTTGCACTATCCAGAAGAAAAAAAATTCTAATTAAAGCCAATACGATCAACTATCCAACGCAAAAGAAATCAAGTTGATATCTAGAAAACTTAGGAAGTTATGATGAAAATCGTAACCAGTTCTACTAGAAAGTGGCCGGAAAAAGGCAGTAGTAGAACTGCTACCTTTTTGGTCATAACTTGATGAATTTTCTAGCTATCGATTTGATTTCTATTGCGCTGGATTGAAAGCCACATTGGCTTTAATTCGACTTTTGGTTTTTGCGAATAGTGCGAAAAAAATATTTTTCGCCAAAAAAAAAACGATGGACTACCCCCTTTGCTTTTTTTGAAAAATGATAAAAAAAATTTTCTTGCACTATCCAGAAGAAAAAAATTTCTAATTAAAGCCAATACGATCAACTATTGAACGCAAAAGAAATGAAGTTGATATCTAGAAAACTTAGGAAGTTATGGTGAAAATCGTAACCAGTTCTACTAGAAAGTGGCCGGAAAAAGGCAGTAGTAGAACTGTCTACCTTTTTGGTCGTAACTTGATTAATTTTCTAGCTATCGATTTGATTTCTATTGCGTTGGATAGAAAGCCACATTGGCTTTAATTCGAATTTTGGTTTTTGCGAATAGTGCGAAAAAAATATTTTTCGCCAAAAAAAACGATGGACTACCCCCTTTGCTTTTTTTGCAAAATGATAAAAAAAATTTTCTTGCACTATCCAGAAGAAAAAAATTTCTAATTAAAGCCAATACGATCAACTATCCAACGCAAAAAAAATCAAGTTGATATCTAGAAAACTTAGGAAGTTATGATGAAAATCGTAACCAGTTCTACTAGAAAGTGGCCGGAAAAAGGCAGTAGTAGAACTGTCTGCCTTTTTGGTCGTAACTTGATTAATTTTCTAGCTATCGATTTGATTTCTATTGCGTTGGATAGAAAGCCACATTGGCTTTAATTCGAATTTTGGTTTTTGCGAATAGTGCGAAAAAAATATTTTTCGCCAAAAAAAAAACGATGGACTACCCCCTTTGCTTTTTTTGAAAAATGATAAAAAAAATTTTCTTGCACTATCCAGAAGAAAAAAATTTCTAATTAAAGCCAATACGATCAACTATTGAACGCAAAAGAAATGAAGTTGATATCTAGAAAACTTAGGAAGTTATGGTGAAAATCGTAACCAGTTCTACTAGAAAGTGGCCGGAAAAAGGCAGTAGTAGAACTGTCTACCTTTTTGGTCGTAACGTGATTAATTTTCTAGCTATCGATTTGATTTCTATTGCGTTGGATAGAAAGCCACATTGGCTTTAATTCGAATTTTGGTTTTTGCGAATAGTGCGAAAAAAATATTTTTCGCCAAAAAAAAAACGATGGACTACCCCCTTTGCTTTTTTTGAAAAATGATAAAAAAAATTTTCTTGCACTATCCAGAAGAAAAAAATTTCTAATTAAAGCCAATACGATCAACTATTGAACGCAAAAGAAATGAAGTTGATATCTAGAAAACTTAGGAAGTTATGGTGAAAATCGTAACCAGTTCTACTAGAAAGTGGCCGGAAAAAGGCAGTAGTAGAACTGTCTACCTTTTTGGTCGTAACTTGATTAATTTTCTAGCTATCGATTTGATTTCTATTGCGTTGGATAGAAAGCCACATTGGCTTTAATTCGAATTTTGGTTTTTGCGAATAGTGCGAAAAAAATATTTTTCGCCAAAAAAAACGATGGACTACCCCCTTTGCTTTTTTTGCAAAATGATAAAAAAAATTTTCTTGCACTATCCAGAAGAAAAAAATTTCTAATTAAAGCCAATACGATCAACTATCCAACGCAAAAAAAATCAAGTTGATATCTAGAAAACTTAGGAAGTTATGATGAAAATCGTAACCAGTTCTACTAGAAAGTGGCCGGAAAAAGGCAGTAGTAGAACTGTCTGCCTTTTTGGTCGTAACTTGATTAATTTTCTAGCTATCGATTTGATTTCTATTGCGTTGGATAGAAAGCCACATTGGCTTTAATTCGAATTTTGGTTTTTGCGAATAGTGCGAAAAAAATATTTTTCGCCAAAAAAAACGATGGACTACCCCCTTTGCTTTTTTTGAAAAATGATAAAAAAAATTTTCTTGCACTATCCAGAAGAAAAAAAATTCTAATTAAAGCCAATACGATCAACTATCCAACGCAAAAGAAATCAAGTTGATATCTAGAAAACTTAGGAAGTTATGATGAAAATCGTAACCAGTTCTACTAGAAAGTGGCCGGAAAAAGGCAGTAGTAGAACTGCTACCTTTTTGGTCATAACTTGATGAATTTTCTAGCTATCGATTTGATTTCTATTGCGTTGGATTGAAAGCCACATTGGCTTTAATTCGACTTTTGGTTTTTGCGAATAGTGCGAAAAAAATATTTTTCGCCAAAAAAAAAACGATGGACTACCCCCTTTGCTTTTTTTGAAAAATGATAAAAAAAATTTTCTTGCACTATCCAGAAGAAAAAAATTTCTAATTAAAGCCAATACGATCAACTATTGAACGCAAAAGAAATCAAGTTGATATCTAGAAAACTTAGGAAGTTATGATGAAAATCGTAACCAGTTCTACTAGAAAGTGGCCGGAAAAAGGCAGTAGTAGAACTGTCTACCTTTTTGGTCGTAACGTGATTAATTTTCTAGCTATCGATTTGATTTCTATTGCGTTGGATAGAAAGCCACATTGGCTTTAATTCGAATTTTGGTTTTTGCGAATAGTGCGAAAAAAATATTTTTCGCCAAAAAAAACGATGGACTACCCCCTTTGCTTTTTTTGAAAAATGATAAAAAAAATTTTCTTGCACTATCCAGAAGAAAAAAATTTCTAATTAAAGCCAATACGATCAACTATTGAACGCAAAAGAAATCAAGTTGATATCTAGAAAACTTAGGAAGTTATGGTGAAAATCGTAACCAGTTCTACTAGAAAGTGGCCGGAAAAAGGCAGTAGTAGAACTGTCTACCTTTTTGGTCGTAACTTGATTAATTTTCTAGCTATCGATTTGATTTCTATTGCGTTGGATTGAAAGCCACATTGGCTTTAATTCGACTTTTGGTTTTTGCGAATAGTGCGAAAAAAATATTTTTCGCCAAAAAAAAAACGATGGACTACCCCCTTTGCTTTTTTTGAAAAATGATAAAAAAAATTTTCTTGCACTATCCAGAAGAAAAAAATTTCTAATTAAAGCCAATACGATCAACTATTGAACGCAAAAGAAATGAAGTTGATATCTAGAAAACTTAGGAAGTTATGATGAAAATCGTAACCAGTTCTACTAGAAAGTGGCCGGAAAAAGGCAGTAGTAGAACTGTCTGCCTTTTTGGTCGTAACTTGATTAATTTTCTAGCTATCGATTTGATTTCTATTGCGTTGGATAGAAAGCCACATTGGCTTTAATTCGAATTTTGGTTTTTGCGAATAGTGCGAAAAAAATATTTTTCGCCAAAAAAAACGATGGACTACCCCCTTTGCTTTTTTTGAAAAATGATAAAAAAAATTTTCTTGCACTATCCAGAAGAAAAAAAATTCTAATTAAAGCCAATACGATCAACTATCCAACGCAAAAGAAATCAAGTTGATATCTAGAAAACTTAGGAAGTTATGATGAAAATCGTAACCAGTTCTACTAGAAAGTGGCCGGAAAAAGGCAGTAGTAGAACTGCTACCTTTTTGGTCATAACTTGATGAATTTTCTAGCTATCGATTTGATTTCTATTGCGTTGGATTGAAAGCCACATTGGCTTTAATTCGACTTTTGGTTTTTGCGAATAGTGCGAAAAAAATATTTTTCGCCAAAAAAAAAACGATGGACTACCCCCTTTGCTTTTTTTGAAAAATGATAAAAAAAATTTTCTTGCACTATCCAGAAGAAAAAAATTTCTAATTAAAGCCAATACGATCAACTATTGAACGCAAAAGAAATCAAGTTGATATCTAGAAAACTTAGGAAGTTATGATGAAAATCGTAACCAGTTCTACTAGAAAGTGGCCGGAAAAAGGCAGTAGTAGAACTGTCTACCTTTTTGGTCGTAACGTGATTAATTTTCTAGCTATCGATTTGATTTCTATTGCGTTGGATAGAAAGCCACATTGGCTTTAATTCGAATTTTGGTTTTTGCGAATAGTGCGAAAAAAATATTTTTCGCCAAAAAAAACGATGGACTACCCCCTTTGCTTTTTTTGAAAAATGATAAAAAAAATTTTCTTGCACTATCCAGAAGAAAAAAATTTCTAATTAAAGCCAATACGATCAACTATTGAACGCAAAAGAAATCAAGTTGATATCTAGAAAACTTAGGAAGTTATGGTGAAAATCGTAACCAGTTCTACTAGAAAGTGGCCGGAAAAAGGCAGTAGTAGAACTGTCTACCTTTTTGGTCGTAACTTGATTAATTTTCTAGCTATCGATTTGATTTCTATTGCGTTGGATAGAAAGCCACATTGGCTTTAATTCGAATTTTGGTTTTTGCGAATAGTGCGAAAAAAATATTTTTCGCCAAAAAAAACGATGGACTACCCCCTTTGCTTTTTTTGAAAAATGATAAAAAAAATTTTCTTGCACTATCCAGAAGAAAAAAATTTCTAATTAAAGCCAATACGATCAACTATTGAACGCAAAAGAAATGAAGTTGATATCTAGAAAACTTAGGAAGTTATGATGAAAATCGTAACCAGTTCTACTAGAAAGTGGCCGGAAAAAGGCAGTAGTAGAACTGCTACCTTTTTGGTCATAACTTGATGAATTTTCTAGCTATCGATTTGATTTCTATTGCGTTGGATTGAAAGCCACATTGGCTTTAATTCGACTTTTGGTTTTTGCGAATAGTGCGAAAAAAATATTTTTCGCCAAAAAAAAAACGATGGACTACCCCCTTTGCTTTTTTTGAAAAATGATAAAAAAAATTTTCTTGCACTATCCAGAAGAAAAAAATTTCTAATTAAAGCCAATACGATCAACTATTGAACGCAAAAGAAATCAAGTTGATATCTAGAAAACTTAGGAAGTTATGATGAAAATCGTAACCAGTTCTACTAGAAAGTGGCCGGAAAAAGGCAGTAGTAGAACTGTCTACCTTTTTGGTCGTAACGTGATTAATTTTCTAGCTATCGATTTGATTTCTATTGCGTTGGATAGAAAGCCACATTGGCTTTAATTCGAATTTTGGTTTTTGCGAATAGTGCGAAAAAAATATTTTTCGCCAAAAAAAACGATGGACTACCCCCTTTGCTTTTTTTGAAAAATGATAAAAAAAATTTTCTTGCACTATCCAGAAGAAAAAAATTTCTAATTAAAGCCAATACGATCAACTATTGAACGCAAAAGAAATGAAGTTGATATCTAGAAAACTTAGGAAGTTATGATGAAAATCGTAACCAGTTCTACTAGAAAGTGGCCGGAAAAAGGCAGTAGTAGAACTGCTACCTTTTTGGTCATAACTTGATGAATTTTCTAGCTATCGATTTGATTTCTATTGCGTTGGATTGAAAGCCACATTGGCTTTAATTCGACTTTTGGTTTTTGCGAATAGTGCGAAAAAAATATTTTTCGCCAAAAAAAAAACGATGGACTACCCCCTTTGCTTTTTTTGAAAAATGATAAAAAAAATTTTCTTGCACTATCCAGAAGAAAAAAATTTCTAATTAAAGCCAATACGATCAACTATTGAACGCAAAAGAAATCAAGTTGATATCTAGAAAACTTAGGAAGTTATGATGAAAATCGTAACCAGTTCTACTAGAAAGTGGCCGGAAAAAGGCAGTAGTAGAACTGTCTACCTTTTTGGTCGTAACGTGATTAATTTTCTAGCTATCGATTTGATTTCTATTGCGTTGGATAGAAAGCCACATTGGCTTTAATTCGACTTTTGGTTTTTGCGAATAGTGCGAAAAAAATATTTTTCGCCAAAAAAAAAACGATGGACTACCCCCTTTGCTTTTTTTGAAAAATGATAAAAAAAATTTTCTTGCACTATCCAGAAGAAAAAAATTTCTAATTAAAGCCAATACGATCAACTATTGAACGCAAAAGAAATCAAGTTGATATCTAGAAAACTTAGGAAGTTATGATGAAAATCGTAACCAGTTCTACTAGAAAGTGGCCGGAAAAAGGCAGTAGTAGAACTGTCTACCTTTTTGGTCGTAACGTGATTAATTTTCTAGCTATCGATTTGATTTCTATTGCGTTGGATAGAAAGCCACATTGGCTTTAATTCGAATTTTGGTTTTTGCGAATAGTGCGAAAAAAATATTTTTCGCCAAAAAAAACGATGGACTACCCCCTTTGCTTTTTTTGAAAAATGATAAAAAAAATTTTCTTGCACTATCCAGAAGAAAAAAATTTCTAATTAAAGCCAATACGATCAACTATTGAACGCAAAAGAAATGAAGTTGATATCTAGAAAACTTAGGAAGTTATGATGAAAATCGTAACCAGTTCTACTAGAAAGTGGCCGGAAAAAGGCAGTAGTAGAACTGCTACCTTTTTGGTCATAACTTGATGAATTTTCTAGCTATCGATTTGATTTCTATTGCGTTGGATTGAAAGCCACATTGGCTTTAATTCGACTTTTGGTTTTTGCGAATAGTGCGAAAAAAATATTTTTCGCCAAAAAAAAAACGATGGACTACCCCCTTTGCTTTTTTTGAAAAATGATAAAAAAAATTTTCTTGCACTATCCAGAAGAAAAAAATTTCTAATTAAAGCCAATACGATCAACTATTGAACGCAAAAGAAATGAAGTTGATATCTAGAAAACTTAGGAAGTTATGATGAAAATCGTAACCAGTTCTACTAGAAAGTGGCCGGAAAAAGGCAGTAGTAGAACTGTCTACCTTTTTGGTCGTAACGTGATTAATTTTCTAGCTATCGATTTGATTTCTATTGCGTTGGATAGAAAGCCACATTGGCTTTAATTCGAATTTTGGTTTTTGCGAATAGTGCGAAAAAAATATTTTTCGCCAAAAAAAACGATGGACTACCCCCTTTGCTTTTTTTGAAAAATGATAAAAAAAATTTTCTTGCACTATCCAGAAGAAAAAAATTTCTAATTAAAGCCAATACGATCAACTATTGAACGCAAAAGAAATGAAGTTGATATCTAGAAAACTTAGGAAGTTATGATGAAAATCGTAACCAGTTCTACTAGAAAGTGGCCGGAAAAAGGCAGTAGTAGAACTGCTACCTTTTTGGTCATAACTTGATGAATTTTCTAGCTATCGATTTGATTTCTATTGCGTTGGATTGAAAGCCACATTGGCTTTAATTCGACTTTTGGTTTTTGCGAATAGTGCGAAAAAAATATTTTTCGCCAAAAAAAAAACGATGGACTACCCCCTTCGCTTTTTTTGAAAAATGATAAAAAAAATTTTCTTGCACTATCCAGAAGAAAAAAATTTCTAATTAAAGCCAATACGATCAACTATTGAACGCAAAAGAAATCAAGTTGATATCTAGAAAACTTAGGAAGTTATGATGAAAATCGTAACCAGTTCTACTAGAAAGTGGCCGGAAAAAGGCAGTAGTAGAACTGTCTACCTTTTTGGTCGTAACGTGATTAATTTTCTAGCTATCGATTTGATTTCTATTGCGTTGGATAGAAAGCCACATTGGCTTTAATTCGAATTTTGGTTTTTGCGAATAGTGCGAAAAAAATATTTTTCGCCAAAAAAAACGATGGACTACCCCCTTTGCTTTTTTTGAAAAATGATAAAAAAAATTTTCTTGCACTATCCAGAAGAAAAAAATTTCTAATTAAAGCCAATACGATCAACTATTGAACGCAAAAGAAATCAAGTTGATATCTAGAAAACTTAGGAAGTTATGGTGAAAATCGTAACCAGTTCTACTAGAAAGTGGCCGGAAAAAGGCAGTAGTAGAACTGTCTACCTTTTTGGTCGTAACTTGATTAATTTTCTAGCTATCGATTTGATTTCTATTGCGTTGGATTGAAAGCCACATTGGCTTTAATTCGACTTTTGGTTTTTGCGAATAGTGCGAAAAAAATATTTTTCGCCAAAAAAAAAAACGATGGACTACCCCCTTTGCTTTTTTTGAAAAATGATAAAAAAAATTTTCTTGCACTATCCAGAAGAAAAAAATTTCTAATTAAAGCCAATACGATCAACTATTGAACGCAAAAGAAATGAAGTTGATATCTAGAAAACTTAGGAAGTTATGATGAAAATCGTAACCAGTTCTACTAGAAAGTGGCCGGAAAAAGGCAGTAGTAGAACTGTCTGCCTTTTTGGTCGTAACTTGATTAATTTTCTAGCTATCGATTTGATTTCTATTGCGTTGGATAGAAAGCCACATTGGCTTTAATTCGAATTTTGGTTTTTGCGAATAGTGCGAAAAAAATATTTTTCGCCAAAAAAAACGATGGACTACCCCCTTTGCTTTTTTTGAAAAATGATAAAAAAAATTTTCTTGCACTATCCAGAAGAAAAAAATTTCTAATTAAAGCCAATACGATCAACTATTGAACGCAAAAGAAATGAAGTTGATATCTAGAAAACTTAGGAAGTTATGATGAAAATCGTAACCAGTTCTACTAGAAAGTGGCCGGAAAAAGGCAGTAGTAGAACTGCTACCTTTTTGGTCATAACTTGATGAATTTTCTAGCTATCGATTTGATTTCTATTGCGTTGGATTGAAAGCCACATTGGCTTTAATTCGACTTTTGGTTTTTGCGAATAGTGCGAAAAAAATATTTTTCGCCAAAAAAAAAACGATGGACTACCCCCTTTGCTTTTTTTGAAAAATGATAAAAAAAATTTTCTTGCACTATCCAGAAGAAAAAAATTTCTAATTAAAGCCAATACGATCAACTATTGAACGCAAAAGAAATCAAGTTGATATCTAGAAAACTTAGGAAGTTATGGTGAAAATCGTAACCAGTTCTACTAGAAAGTGGCCGGAAAAAGGCAGTAGTAGAACTGTCTACCTTTTTGGTCGTAACTTGATTAATTTTCTAGCTATCGATTTGATTTCTATTGCGTTGGATTGAAAGCCACATTGGCTTTAATTCGACTTTTGGTTTTTGCGAATAGTGCGAAAAAAATATTTTTCGCCAAAAAAAAAACGATGGACTACCCCCTTTGCTTTTTTTGAAAAATGATAAAAAAAATTTTCTTGCACTATCCAGAAGAAAAAAATTTCTAATTAAAGCCAATACGATCAACTATTGAACGCAAAAGAAATCAAGTTGATATCTAGAAAACTTAGGAAGTTATGGTGAAAATCGTAACCAGTTCTACTAGAAAGTGGCCGGAAAAAGGCAGTAGTAGAACTGTCTACCTTTTTGGTCGTAACTTGATTAATTTTCTAGCTATCGATTTGATTTCTATTGCGTTGGATTGAAAGCCACATTGGCTTTAATTCGACTTTTGGTTTTTGCGAATAGTGCGAAAAAAATATTTTTCGCCAAAAAAAAAACGATGGACTACCCCCTTTGCTTTTTTTGAAAAATGATAAAAAAAATTTTCTTGCACTATCCAGAAGAAAAAAATTTCTAATTAAAGCCAATACGATCAACTATTGAACGCAAAAGAAATCAAGTTGATATCTAGAAAACTTAGGAAGTTATGGTGAAAATCGTAACCAGTTCTACTAGAAAGTGGCCGGAAAAAGGCAGTAGTAGAACTGTCTACCTTTTTGGTCGTAACTTGATTAATTTTCTAGCTATCGATTTGATTTCTATTGCGTTGGATTGAAAGCCACATTGGCTTTAATTCGACTTTTGGTTTTTGCGAATAGTGCGAAAAAAATATTTTTCGCCAAAAAAAAAACGATGGACTACCCCCTTTGCTTTTTTTGAAAAATGATAAAAAAAATTTTCTTGCACTATCCAGAAGAAAAAAATTTCTAATTAAAGCCAATACGATCAACTATTGAACGCAAAAGAAATCAAGTTGATATCTAGAAAACTTAGGAAGTTATGGTGAAAATCGTAACCAGTTCTACTAGAAAGTGGCCGGAAAAAGGCAGTAGTAGAACTGTCTACCTTTTTGGTCGTAACTTGATTAATTTTCTAGCTATCGATTTGATTTCTATTGCGTTGGATTGAAAGCCACATTGGCTTTAATTCGACTTTTGGTTTTTGCGAATAGTGCGAAAAAAATATTTTTCGCCAAAAAAAAAACGATGGACTACCCCCTTTGCTTTTTTTGAAAAATGATAAAAAAAATTTTCTTGCACTATCCAGAAGAAAAAAATTTCTAATTAAAGCCAATACGATCAACTATTGAACGCAAAAGAAATCAAGTTGATATCTAGAAAACTTAGGAAGTTATGGTGAAAATCGTAACCAGTTCTACTAGAAAGTGGCCGGAAAAAGGCAGTAGTAGAACTGTCTACCTTTTTGGTCGTAACTTGATTAATTTTCTAGCTATCGATTTGATTTCTATTGCGTTGGATTGAAAGCCACATTGGCTTTAATTCGACTTTTGGTTTTTGCGAATAGTGCGAAAAAAATATTTTTCGCCAAAAAAAAAACGATGGACTACCCCCTTTGCTTTTTTTGAAAAATGATAAAAAAAATTTTCTTGCACTATCCAGAAGAAAAAAATTTCTAATTAAAGCCAATACGATCAACTATTGAACGCAAAAGAAATCAAGTTGATATCTAGAAAACTTAGGAAGTTATGGTGAAAATCGTAACCAGTTCTACTAGAAAGTGGCCGGAAAAAGGCAGTAGTAGAACTGTCTACCTTTTTGGTCGTAACTTGATTAATTTTCTAGCTATCGATTTGATTTCTATTGCGTTGGATTGAAAGCCACATTGGCTTTAATTCGACTTTTGGTTTTTGCGAATAGTGCGAAAAAAATATTTTTCGCCAAAAAAAAAACGATGGACTACCCCCTTTGCTTTTTTTGAAAAATGATAAAAAAAATTTTCTTGCACTATCCAGAAGAAAAAAATTTCTAATTAAAGCCAATACGATCAACTATTGAACGCAAAAGAAATCAAGTTGATATCTAGAAAACTTAGGAAGTTATGATGAAAATCGTAACCAGTTCTACTAGAAAGTGGCCGGAAAAAGGCAGTAGTAGAACTGTCTACCTTTTTGGTCGTAACGTGATTAATTTTCTAGCTATCGATTTGATTTCTATTGCGTTGGATAGAAAGCCACATTGGCTTTAATTCGAATTTTGGTTTTTGCGAATAGTGCGAAAAAAATATTTTTCGCCAAAAAAAACGATGGACTACCCCCTTTGCTTTTTTTGAAAAATGATAAAAAAAATTTTCTTGCACTATCCAGAAGAAAAAAATTTCTAATTAAAGCCAATACGATCAACTATTGAACGCAAAAGAAATCAAGTTGATATCTAGAAAACTTAGGAAGTTATGGTGAAAATCGTAACCAGTTCTACTAGAAAGTGGCCGGAAAAAGGCAGTAGTAGAACTGTCTACCTTTTTGGTCGTAACTTGATTAATTTTCTAGCTATCGATTTGATTTCTATTGCGTTGGATAGAAAGCCACATTGGCTTTAATTCGACTTTTGGTTTTTGCGAATAGTGCGAAAAAAATATTTTTCGCCAAAAAAAACGATGGACTACCCCCTTTGCTTTTTTTGAAAAATGAAAAAAAAAATTTTCTTGCACTATCCAGAAGAAAAAAATTTCTAATTAAAGCCAATACGATCAACTATTGAACGCAAAAGAAATCAAGTTGATATCTAGAAAACTTAGGAAGTTATGGTGAAAATCGTAACCAGTTCTACTAGAAAGTGGCCGGAAAAAGGCAGTAGTAGAACTGTCTACCTTTTTGGTCGTAACTTGATTAATTTTCTAGCTATCGATTTGATTTCTATTGCGTTGGATAGAAAGCCACATTGGCTTTAATTCGAATTTTGGTTTTTGCGAATAGGGCGAAAAAAATATTTTTCGCCAAAAAAAACGATGGACTACCCCCTTTGCTTTTTTTGAAAAATGATAAAAAAAATTTTCTTGCACTATCCAGAAGAAAAAAATTTTTAATTAAAGCCAATACGATCAACTATTGAACGCAAAAGAAATGAAGTTGATATCTAGAAAACTTAGGAAGTTATGGTGAAAATCGTAACCAGTTCTACTAGAAAGTGGCCGGAAAAAGGCAGTAGTAGAACTGCTTACCTCTTTGGTCATAACTTGATTAAATTTCTAGCTATCGATTTGATTTCTATTGCGTTGGATAGAAAGCCACATTGGCTTTAATTCGAATTTTGGTTTTTGCGAATAGTGCGAAAAAAATATTTTTCGCCAAAAAAAAAACGATGGACTACCCCCTTTGCTTTTTTTGAAAAATGATAAAAAAAATTTTCTTGCACTATCCAGAAGAAAAAAATTTCTAATTAAAGCCAATACGATCAACTATTGAACGCAGAAGAAATCAAGTTGATATCTAGAAAACTTAGGAAGTTATGATGAAAATCGTAACCAGTTCTACTAGAAAGTGGCCGGAAAAAGGCAGTAGTAGAACTGCTTACCTCTTTGGTCATAACTTGATTAAATTTCTAGCTATCGATTTGATTTCTATTGCGTTGGATAGAAAGCCACATTGGCTTTAATTCGGCTTTTGGTTTTTGCGAATAGTGCGAAAAAAATATTTTTCGCCAAAAAAAACGTTGGACTACCCCCTTTGCTTTTTTTGAAAAATGATAAAAAAAATTTTCTTGCACTATCCAGAAGAAAAAAAATTCTAATTAAAGCCAATACGTTCAACTATCCAACGCAAAAGAAATCAAGTTGATATCTAGAAAACTTAGGAAGTTATTATGAAAATCGTAACCAGTTCTACTAGAAAGTGGCCGGAAAAAGGCAGTAGTACAACTGCTTACCTTTTTGGTCATAACTTGATTAATTTTCTAGCTATCGATTTGATTTCTATTGCGTTGGATAGAAAGCCACATTGGCTTTAGTTCGACTTTTAATTTTTGCGAATAGTGCCAAAAAAATATTTTTCGCCAAAAAAAAAAAGATGGACTACTCCCTTTGCTTTTTTTGAAAAATGATAAAAAAAATTTTCTTGCACTATCCAGAAGAAAAAAATTTCTAATTAAAGCCAATACGTTCAACTATCCAACGCAAAAGAAATCAAGTTGATATCTAGAAAACTGAAGAAGTTATGATGAAAATCGTAACCAGTTCTACTAGAAAGTGGCCGGAAAAAGGCAGTAGTAGAACTGCTTACCTTTTTGGTCATAACTTGATTAATTTTCTAGCTATCGATTTGATTTCTATTGCGTTGGATAGAAAGCCACATTGGCTTTAATTCGACTTTTAATTTTTGCGAATAGTGCCAAAAAAATATTTTTCGCCAAAAAAAAAAAGATGGACTACTCCCTTTGCTTTTTTTGAAAAATGATAAAAAAAATTTTCTTGCACTATCCAGAAGAAAAAAATTTCTAATTAAAGCCAATACGATCAACTATCCAACGCAAAAGAAATCAAGTTGATATCTAGAAAACTGAAGAAGTTATGATGAAAATCGTAACCAGTTCTACTAGAAAGTGGCCGGAAAAAGGCAGTAGTAGAACTGCTTACCTTTTTGGTCATAACTTGATTAATTTTCTAGCTATCGATTTGATTTCTATTGCGTTGGATAGAAAGCCACATTGGCTTTAATTCGACTTTTAATTTTTGCGAATAGTGCCAAAAAAATATTTTTCGCCAAAAAAAAAAGATGGACTACTCCCTTTGCTTTTTTTGAAAAATGATAAAAAAAATTTTCTTGCACTATCCAGAAGAAAAAAATTTCTAATTAAAGCCAATACGATCAACTATCCAACGCAAAAGAAATCAAGTTGATATCTAGAAAACTGAAGAAGTTATGATGAAAATCGTAACCAGTTCTACTAGAAAGTGGCCGGAAAAAGGCAGTAGTAGAACTGCTTACCTTTTTGGTCATAACTTGATTAATTTTCTAGCTATCGATTTGATTTCTATTGCGTTGGATAGAAAGCCACATTGGCTTTAATTCGACTTTTGGTTTTTGCGAATAGTGCCAAAAAAATATTTTTCGCCAAAAAAAAAAAGATGGACTACTCCCTTTGCTTTTTTTGAAAAATGATAAAAAAAAATTTTCTTGCACTATCCAGAAGAAAAAAATTTCTAATTAAAGCCAATACGATCAACTATCCAACGCAAAAGAAATCAAGCTGATATCTAGAAAACTGAAGAAGTTATGATGAAAATCGTAACCAGTTCTACTAGAAAGTGGCCGGAAAAAGGCAGTAGTAGAACTGCTTACCTTTTTGGTCATAACTTGATTAATTTTCTAGCTATCGATTGGATTTCTATTGCGTTGGATAGAAAGCCACATTGGCTTTAATTCGACTTTTGGTTTTTGCGAATAGTGCGAAAAAAATATTTTTCGCCAAAAAAAACGATGGACTACCCCCTTTGCTTTTTTTGAAAAATGATAAAAAAAATTTTCTTGCACTATCCAGAAGAAAAAAATTTCTAATTAAAGCCAATACGATCAACTATCCAACGCAAAAGAAATCAAGTTGATATCTAGAAAACTGAAGAAGTTATGATGGAAATCGTAACCAGTTCTACTAGAAAGTGGCCGGAAAAAGGCAGTAGTAGAACTGCTTACCTTTTTGGTCATAACTTGATTAATTTTCTAGCTATCGATTTGATTTCTATTGCGTTGGATAGAAAGCCACATTGGCTTTAATTCGACTTTTAATTTTTGCGAATAGTGCCAAAAAAATATTTTTCGCCAAAAAAAAAAAAGATGGACTACTCCCTTTGCTTTTTTTGAAAAAAGATAAAAAAAAATTTTCTTGCACTATCCAGAAGAAAAAAATTTCTAATTAAAGCCAATACGATCAACTATCCAACGCAAAAGAAATCAAGTTGATATCTAGAAAACTGAAGAAGTTATGATGGAAATCGTAACCAGTTCTACTAGAAAGTGGCCGGAAAAAGGCAGTAGTAGAACTGCTTACCTTTTTGGTCATAACTTGATTAATTTTCTAGCTATCGATTTGATTTCTATTGCGTTGGATAGAAAGCCACATTGGCTTTAATTCGACTTTTAATTTTTGCGAATAGTGCCAAAAAAATATTTTTCGCCAAAAAAAAAAAGATGGACTACTCCCTTTGCTTTTTTTGAAAAATGATAAAAAAAATTTTCTTGCACTATCCAGAAGAAAAAAATTTCTAATTAAAGCCAATACGATCAACTATCCAACGCAAAAGAAATCAAGTTGATATCTAGAAAACTGAAGAAGTTATGATGAAAATCGTAACCAGTTCTACTAGAAAGTGGCCGGAAAAAGGCAGTAGTACAACTGCTTACCTTTTTGGTCATAACTTGATTAATTTTCTAGCTATCGATTTGATTTCTATTGCGTTGGATAGAAAGCCACATTGGCTTTAGTTCGACTTTTGGTTTTTGCGAATAGTGCGAAAAAAATATTTTTCGGCAAAAAAAACGATGGACTACCCCCTTTGCTTTTTTTGAAAAATGATAAAAAAATTTTCTTGCACTATCCAGAAGAAAAAAATTTCTAATTAAAGCCAATACGTTCAACTATCCAACGCAAAAGAAATCAAGTTGATATCTAGAAAACTGCAGAAGTTATGATGAAAATCGTAACCAGTTCTACTAGAAAGTGGCCGGAAAAAGGCAGTAGTAGAACTGCTTACCTTTTTGGTCATAACTTGATTAATTTTCTAGCTATCGATTTGATTTCTATTGCGTTGGATAGAAAGCCACATTGGCTTTAATTCGACTTTTAATTTTTGCGAATAGTGCCAAAAAAATATTTTTCGCCAAAAAAAAAAAGATGGACTACTCCCTTTGCTTTTTTTGAAAAAAGATAAAAAAAAATTTTCTTGCACTATCCAGAAGAAAAAAATTTCTAATTAAAGCCAATACGATCAACTATCCAACGCAAAAGAAATCAAGTTGATATCTAGAAAACTGAAGAAGTTATGATGAAAATCGTAACCAGTTCTACTAGAAAGTGGCCGGAAAAAGGCAGTAGTAGAACTGCTTACCTTTTTGGTCATAACTTGATTAATTTTCTAGCTATCGATTTGATTTCTATTGCGTTGGATAGAAAGCCACATTGGCTTTAATTCGACTTTTGGTTTTTGCGAATAGTGCCAAAAAAATATTTTTCGCCAAAAAAAAAAAGATGGACTACTCCCTTTGCTTTTTTTGAAAAATGATAAAAAAAAATTTTCTTGCACTATCCAGAAGAAAAAAATTTCTAATTAAAGCCAATACGATCAACTATCCAACGCAAAAGAAATCAAGTTGATATCTAGAAAACTGAAGAAGTTATGATGAAAATCGTAACCAGTTCTACTAGAAAGTGGCCGGAAAAAGGCAGTAGTAGAACTGCTTACCTTTTTGGTCATAACTTGATTAATTTTCTAGCTATCGATTTGATTTCTATTGCGTTGGATAGAAAGCCACATTGGCTTTAATTCGACTTTTAATTTTTGCGAATAGTGCCAAAAAAATATTTTTCGCCAAAAAAAAAAGATGGACTACTCCCTTTGCTTTTTTTGAAAAATGATAAAAAAAATTTTCTTGCACTATCCAGAAGAAAAAAATTTCTAATTAAAGCCAATACGATCAACTATCCAACGCAAAAGAAATCAAGCTGATATCTAGAAAACTGAAGAAGTTATGATGAAAATCGTAACCAGTTCTACTAGAAAGTGGCCGGAAAAAGGCAGTAGTACAACTGCTTACCTTTTTGGTCATAACTTGATTAATTTTCTAGCTATCGATTTGATTTCAATTGCGTTGGATAGAAAGCCACATTGGCTTTAATTCGACTTTTGGTTTTTGCGAATAGTGCGAAAAAAATATTTTTCGCCAAAAAAAACGATGGACTACCCCCTTTGCTTTTTTTGAAAAATGATAAAAAAATTTTCTTGCACTATCCAGAAGAAAAAAATTTCTAATTAAAGCCAATACGATCAACTATCCAACGCAAAAGAAATCAAGTTGATATCTAGAAAACTGCAGAAGTTATGATGAAAATCGTAACCAGTTCTACTAGAAAGTGGCCGGAAAAAGGCAGTAGTAGAACTGCTTACCTTTTTGGTCATAACTTGATTAATTTTCTAGCTATCGATTTGATTTCTATTGCGTTGGATAGAAAGCCACATTGGCTTTAATTCGACTTTTAATTTTTGCGAATAGTGCCAAAAAAAATTTTTTCGCCAAAAAAAAAAAAGATGGACTACTCCCTTTGCTTTTTTTGAAAAATGATAAAAAAAATTTTCTTGCACTATCCAGAAGAAAAAAAATTCTAATTAAAGCCAATACGATCAACTATCCAACGCAAAAGAAATCAAGTTGATATCTAGAAAACTTAGGAAGTTATGATGAAATTCGTAACCAGTTCTACTAGAAAGTGGCCGGAAAAAGGCAGTAGTAGAACTGCTTACCTTTTTGGTCATAACTTGATTAATTTTCTAGCTATCGATTTGATTTCTATTGCATTGGATAGAAAGCCACATTGGCTTTAATTCGACTTTTGGTTTTTGCGAATAGTGCGAAAAAAATATTTTTCGCCAAAAAAAAAAAGATGGACTACTCCCTTTGCTTTTTTTGAAAAATGATAAAAAAAATTTTCTTGCACTATCCAGAAGAAAAAAATTTCTAATTAAAGCCAATACGATCAACTATCCAACGCAAAAGAAATCAAGTTGATATCTAGAAAACTGAAGAAGTTATGATGAAAATCGTAACCAGTTCTACTAGAAAGTGGCCGGAAAAAGGCAGTAGTTGAACTGCTTACCTTTTTGGTCATAACTTGATTAATTTTCTAGCTATCGATTTGATTTCTATTGCGTTGGATAGAAAGCCACATTGGCTTTAATTCGACTTTTAATTTTTGCGAATAGTGCAAAAAAAATATTTTTCGCCAAAAAAAAAACGATGGACTACCCCCTTTGCTTTTTTTGAAAAATGATAAAAAAAATTTTCTTGCACTATCCAGAAGAAAAAAATTTCTAATTAAAGCCAATACGTTCAACTATCCAACGCAAAAGAAATCAAGTTGATATCTAGAAAACTGAAGAAGTTATGATGAAAATCGTAACCAGTTCTACTAGAAAGTGGCCGGAAAAAGGCAGTAGTAGAACTGCTTACCTTTTTGGTCATAACTTGATTAATTTTCTAGCTATCGATTTGATTTCTATTGCGTTGGATAGAAAGCCACATTGGCTTTAATTCGACTTTTAATTTTTGCGAATAGTGCCAAAAAAATATTTTTCGCCAAAAAAAAAAAGATGGACTACTCCCTTTGCTTTTTTTGAAAAATGATAAAAAAAATTTTCTTGCACTATCCAGAAGAAAAAAATTTCTAATTAAAGCCAATACGATCAACTATCCAACGCAAAAGAAATCAAGTTGATATCTAGAAAACTGAAGAAGTTATGATGAAAATCGTAACCAGTTCTACTAGAAAGTGGCCGGAAAAAGGCAGTAGTAGAACTGCTTACCTTTTTGGTCATAACTTGATTAATTTTCTAGCTATCGATTTGATTTCTATTGCGTTGGATAGAAAGCCACATTGGCTTTAATTCGACTTTTAATTTTTGCGAATAGTGCAAAAAAAATATTTTTCGCCAAAAAAAAAACGATGGACTACCCCCTTTGCTTTTTTTGAAAAATGATAAAAAAAATTTTCTTGCACTATCCAGAAGAAAAAAATTTCTAATTAAAGCCAATACGATCAACTATCCAACGCAAAAGAAATCAAGCTGATATCTAGAAAACTGAAGAAGTTATGATGAAAATCGTAACCAGTTCTACTAGAAAGTGGCCGGAAAAAGGCAGTAGTAGAACTGCTTACCTTTTTGGTCATAACTTGATTAATTTTCTAGCTATCGATTTGATTTCTATTGCATTGGATAGAAAGCCACATTGGCTTTAGTTCGACTTTTGGTTTTTGCGAATAGTGCCAAAAAAATATTTTTCGCCAAAAAAAAAAAGATGGACTACTCCCTTTGCTTTTTTTGAAAAATGATAAAAAAAAATTTTCTTGCACTATCCAGAAGAAAAAAATTTCTAATTAAAGCCAATACGATCAACTTTCCAACGCAAAAGAAATCAAGTTGATATCTAGAAAACTGAAGAAGTTATGATGAAAATCGTAACCAGTTCTACTAGAAAGTGGCCGGAAAAAGGCAGTAGTTGAACTGCTTACCTTTTTGGTCATAACTTGATTAATTTTCTAGCTATCGATTTGATTTCTATTGCGTTGGATAGAAAGCCACATTGGCTTTAATTCGACTTTTGGTTTTTGCGAATAGTGCGAAAAAAATATTTTTCGCCAAAAAAAAAACGATGGACTACCCCCTTTGCTTTTTTTGAAAAATGATAAAAAAAATTTTCTTGCACTATCCAGAAGAAAAAAATTTCTAATTAAAGCCAATACGATCAACTTTCCAACGCAAAAGAAATCAAGTTGATATCTAGAAAACTGAAGAAGTTATGATGAAAATCGTAACCAGTTCTACTAGAAAGTGGCCGGAAAAAGGCAGTAGTAGAACTGCTTACCTTTTTGGTCATAACTTGATTAATTTTCTAGCTATCGATTTGATTTCTATTGCGTTGGATAGAAAGCCACATTGGCTTTAATTCGACTTTTAATTTTTGCGAATAGTGCAAAAAAAATATTTTTCGCCAAAAAAAAAACGATGGACTACCCCCTTTGCTTTTTTTGAAAAATGATAAAAAAAATTTTCTTGCACTATCCAGAAGAAAAAAATTTCTAATTAAAGCCAATACGTTCAACTATCCAACGCAAAAGAAATCAAGTTGATATCTAGAAAACTGAAGAAGTTATGATGAAAATCGTAACCAGTTCTACTAGAAAGTGGCCGGAAAAAGGCAGTAGTAGAACTGCTTACCTTTTTGGTCATAACTTGATTAATTTTCTAGCTATCGATTTGATTTCTATTGCGTTGGATAGAAAGCCACATTGGCTTTAATTCGACTTTTAATTTTTGCGAATAGTGCCAAAAAAATATTTTTCGCCAAAAAAAAAAAGATGGACTACTCCCTTTGCTTTTTTTGAAAAATGATAAAAAAAATTTTCTTGCACTATCCAGAAGAAAAAAATTTCTAATTAAAGCCAATACGATCAACTATCCAACGCAAAAGAAATCAAGTTGATATCTAGAAAACTGAAGAAGTTATGATGAAAATCGTAACCAGTTCTACTAGAAAGTGGCCGGAAAAAGGCAGTAGTAGAACTGCTTACCTTTTTGGTCATAACTTGATTAATTTTCTAGCTATCGATTTGATTTCTATTGCGTTGGATAGAAAGCCACATTGGCTTTAATTCGACTTTTAATTTTTGCGAATAGTGCAAAAAAAATATTTTTCGCCAAAAAAAAAACGATGGACTACCCCCTTTGCTTTTTTTGAAAAATGATAAAAAAAATTTTCTTGCACTATCCAGAAGAAAAAAATTTCTAATTAAAGCCAATACGATCAACTATCCAACGCAAAAGAAATCAAGCTGATATCTAGAAAACTGAAGAAGTTATGATGAAAATCGTAACCAGTTCTACTAGAAAGTGGCCGGAAAAAGGCAGTAGTAGAACTGCTTACCTTTTTGGTCATAACTTGATTAATTTTCTAGCTATCGATTTGATTTCTATTGCATTGGATAGAAAGCCACATTGGCTTTAGTTCGACTTTTGGTTTTTGCGAATAGTGCGAAAAAAATATTTTTCGCCAAAAAAAACGATGGACTACCCCCTTTGCTTTTTTTGAAAAATGATAAAAAAAAATTTTCTTGCACTATCCAGAAGAAAAAAATTTCTAATTAAAGCCAATACGATCAACTTTCCAACGCAAAAGAAATCAAGTTGATTTCTAGAAAACTTAGGAAGTTATGATGAAAATCGTAACCAGTTCTACTAGAAAGTGGCCGGAAAAAGGCAGTAGTAGAACTGCTTACCTTTTTGGTCATAACTTGATTAATTTTCTAGCTATCGATTTGATTTCTATTGCGTTGGATAGAAAGCCACATTATCTTTAGTTCGACTTTTGGTTTTTGCGAATAGTGCGAAAAAAATATTTTTCGCCAAAAAAAACGATGGACTACCCCCTTTGCTTTTTTTGAAAAATGATAAAAAAAATTTTCTTGCACTATCCAGAAGAAAAAAATTTCTAATTAAAGCCAATACGTTCAACTATCCAATGCAAAAGAAATCAAGTTGATATCTAGAAAACTTAGGAAGTTATGATGAAAATCGTAACCAGTTCTACTAGAAAGTGGCCGGAAAAAGGCAGTAGTAGAACTGCTAACCTTTTTGGTCATAACTTGATTAATTTTCTAGCTATCGATTTGATTTCTATTGCGTTGGATAGAAAGCCACATTGGCTTTAGTTCGACTTTTGGTTTTTGCGAATAGTGCGAAAAAAATATTTTTCGCCAAAAAAAACGTTGGACTACCCCCTTTGCTTTTTTTGAAAAATGATAAAAAAAATTTTCTTGCACTATCCAGAAGAAAAAAATTTCTAATTAAAGCCAATACGATCAACTATCCAACGCAAAAGAAATCAAGTTGATATCTAGAAAACTTAGGAAGTTATGATGAAATTCGTAACCAGTTCTACTAGAAAGTGGCCGGAAAAAGGCAGTAGTAGAACTGCTTACCTTTTTGGTCATAACTTGATTAATTTTCTAGCTATTGATTTGATTTCTATTGTGTTGAATAGAAAGCCACATTGGCTTTAATTCGACTTTTAATTTTTGCGAATAGTGCGAAAAAAATATTTTTCGCCAAAAAAAACGTTGGACTACCCCCTTTGCTTTTTTTGAAAAATGATAAAAAAAATTTTCTTGCACTATCCAGAAGAAAAAAATTTCTATTAAAAGCCAATACGATCAACTTTCCAACGCAAAAGAAATCAAGTTGATTTCTAGAAAACTTAGGAAGTTATGATGAAAATCGTAACCAGTTCTACTAGAAAGTGGCCGGAAAAAGGCAGTAGTAGAACTGCTTACCTTTTTGGTCATAACTTGATTAATTTTCTAGCTATCGATTTGATTTCTATTGCGTTGGATAGAAAGCCACATTGGCTTTAATTCGACTTTTAATTTTTGCGAATAGTGCAAAAAAAATATTTTTCGCCAAAAAAAAAACGATGGACTACCCCCTTTGCTTTTTTTGAAAAATGATAAAAAAAATTTTCTTGCACTATCCAGAAGAAAAAAATTTCTAATTAAAGCCAATACGTTCAACTATCCAACGCAAAAGAAATCAAGTTGATATCTAGAAAACTTAGGAAGTTATGATGAAAATCGTAACCAGTTCTACTAGAAAGTGGACGGAAAAAGGCAGTAGTAAAACTGCTTACCTTTTTGGTCATAACTTGATTAATTTTCTAGCTATCGATTTGATTTCTATTGCGTTGGATAGAAAGCCACATTGGCTTTAGTTCGACTTTTGGTTTTTGCGAATAGTGCGAAAAAAATATTTTTCGCCAAAAAAAAAACGATGGACTACCCCCTTTGCTTTTTTTGAAAAATGATAAAAAAAATTTTCTTTCACTATCCAGAAGAAAAAAATTTCTAATTAAAGCCAATACGATCAACTTTCCAACGCAAAAGAAATCAAGTTGATTTCTAGAAAACTTAGGAAGTTATGATGAAAATCGTAACCAGTTCTACTAGAAAGTGGCCGGAAAAAGGCAGTAGTAGAACTGCTTACCTTTTTGGTCATAACTTGATTAATTTTCTAGCTATCGATTTGATTTCTATTGCGTTGGATAGAAAGCCACATTGGCTTTAGTTCGACTTTTGGTTTTTGCGAATATTGCGAAAAAAATATTTTTCGCCAAAAAAAACGATGGCCTACCCCCTTTGCTTTTTTTGAAAAATGATAAAAAAAATTTTCTTGCACTATCCAGAAAAAAAAAATTTCTATTAAAAGCCAATACGATCAACTTTCCAACGCAAAAGAAATCAAGTTGATTTCTAGAAAACTTAGGAAGTTATGATGAAAATCGTAACCAGTTCTACTAGAAAGTGGCCGGAAAAAGGCAGTAGTAGAACTGCTTACCTTTTTGGTCATAACTTGATTAATTTTCTAGCTATCGATTTGATTTCTATTGCGTTGCATAGAAAGCCACATTGGCTTTATTTCGACTTTTAATTTTTGCGAATAGTGCGAAAAAAATATTTTTCGCCAAAAAAAACGTTGGACTACCCCCTTTGCTTTTTTTGAAAAATGATAAAAAAAAATTTTCTAGCACTATCCAGAAGAAAAAAATTTCTAATTAAAGCCAATACGTTCAACTATCCAACGCAAAAGAAATCAAGTTGATATCTAGAAAACTTAGGAAGTTATGATGAAAATCGTAACCAGTTCTACTAGAAAGTGGCCGGAAAAAGGCAGTAGTAGAACTGCTTACCTTTTTGGTCATAACTTGATTAATTTTCTAGCTATCGATTTGATTTCTATTGCGTTGCATAGAAAGCCACATTCGCATTAATTAGACTTTTAATTTTTGCGAATAGTGCGAAAAAAATATTTTTCGCCAAAAAAAAAAACGATATCCAGAAGAAAAAAATTTCTTTTTTTGCGTATAGTGCAAAAATTTTTTTCGACAAAAAATTTATCAAATTCTTATTGTTTATTTAAGCGAAATTTTTTCGAACAAATTTTTTGCTGCAAGGTTGAGGATTTCTTTTTGCTAGTTTTCTGCGGCATTATTAAGCCATTTCTACAAATGTCTGTTAAAAAATAAAGCTCCGGTATGTATGTTTTAGCAGAGAATAAATTGTATTTATTTGATGAAGTAGAAGCCAAATACTTCTCTTCGCTGTTGGAGTTACCTTTCATTCGATCAATTTAGCATTTTACACTTTAAAGTTTAATGGAAAAAATTACTTTAGTTGATTTTATATATAATAAAAACTTGAACATTGCGCAAGCAAAATATAAGTTCAAACTAATTCAAGTTGGAAGTTTATAGAAAAATTTTTTAAAAAATATGATGACTATTTTTTTAAGCTTGAGGTCTTAATTATTAATAAAATAGTCATATTATTTAAAAGAAAAAATCCAAATAAAGAAAAAATTTGTTCTTCAGAAATTTTCTTCAGCCTTTGTTTGTTTATGGGTGATAAAAGCTACAGAATAAATCTAGCCCAAAAATTTTCTAAAACGCTGTTACTCACACACCCTTAAGCCAAAAACTTGAACTAAAGCACTTGAGTGTTTTATAGTCACATTTTTAAGCGTGTGTTTTTTTCAATCAATGTCATGTATTGTCACTTATTCGACTGAGGTAGAGTATTTAGAAATGACTTGTTTGTTGTTTTTCTTGTTTATTTTTTTTTTTTTTTTTAATTTTCATTGTACTCATGTTTCCCTCAGGTTTATTTATTGCTGGCTGTTAAGTTGTATTAAAATTGAATTAAAACGCACTAAAATATTTTAGAAACATTAAAAATTGCGAGTAAAAAAAATGTTTCTAACACTTTTAACAACATTTTTCGTTTGCTATGAACCTTGAAAATTTTATGTTTAATTTTTAATTTAAGAGTCAATGATATGGGCTATTGTCTGTGTATGAATGTGATTATGCATGTAGTCATGTATGTGTGAGTGATTAGAAATAAATGCCTGAACCGAGACTTGAAAAATCTATTATTCCGCCCTAAAACAATTCTGGATTTTTAATGAGCCTTGGTCTCGTTTTGAGCTTAATTTTGAATTAGTTTTTGGAAAAGCGTAAATTTAGTCAAATAAATGATAAATGGCTTTAGCCAGCCAAAAAATTACATACAGAAACGACATTGGTTGTGAGAACTGAATCCATCAACCAGTCAAAAGTTCAACTGTTATGTAAAGGGTGTTTTTTATAGACGTATAGAATTTTAAATTGCAATAAAACAACGATGGATTATTCGATTGACATGAATTTTATTTATCCGAAAGATAATCTTGTGGCATTACATTTTAAATATGATTTCTGGCATATGACCGCCACGGCTGGCTCGGATGTAGTCCAATCTGGACGTCCAATTTTCGATGACTTTTTCCAACATTTGTGGCCGTATATCGGCAATAACACGGCGAATGTTGTCTTCCAAATGGTCAAGCGTTTGTGGCTTATCCGCATAGACCAATGACTTTACATAGCCCCACAGAAAGTAGTCTTGCGGTGTTAAATCACAAGATCTTGGAGGCCAAGTCACAGGTCCAAACCATGAAATTAGGCGGTCACCAAACGTATCTTTCAATAAATCGATTGTGGCACGAGCTGTGTAACATGTTGCGCCGTCTTGTTGAAACCACAGCTCCTAGACATCATGGTTGTTCAATTCAGGAATGAAAAAGTTAGTAATCATGGCTCTATACCGATCACCATTGACTGTAACGTTCTGGCCATCATCGTTTTTGAAGAAGTACGGACCAATGACTCCACCAGACAGTCAGTTTTTTTGGATGTAACAGTGTTTCGACATATACTTGAGGATTAGCTTCACTCCAAATGCGGCAGTTTTGTTTGTTGACGTAGCCATTCAACCAGAAGTGCACTTCATCGCTAAACAAAATTCGCTTATGAAAATCGGGAACAACGGCAATCTCGTTTTGGGCCCATTTGCAAGCGTTGTTCAGGCGTGAGTCTATTCATGATGAATTGCCAAGCCAAACTGAGAATAAATCACTTGACAGCTGTTAAATCGGTCACCATCTTGAACAGTAATGCCAACTTAAAGTTCTATACGTCTATAAAACACACCCTTTAGTAAGCGCTCGTAAATTAGAATTCTGATAATGAATGAATTCTTTTTAAATCAGAACCAACATTTTTAATATATTAAGTGCTCTGAAATTAGAACCATTAGTTATAATTTTTCGGCCTTTTTATGTTTTCTTTGTTTTTAGCACTTTAAAATTATCTTTACAATTTTATTTTTTGGCTTCCACATTTATGGGAATCCCATGTTACTGATATAATTTTCATTATCAGTAAATTTTTGTTCATTAGTGAGAAATTTTTTTTAACAACACAAATTTGGGAAGCTTCTTGGCTTGTCTTGAGGAAACACTTAGGATCTAGACTGACAGCTTAGTACACTACCCACTCATCTATGGGTTAATGTTGGAGAGCAATTAAAAACATCTGTACATAAAGTCTTGTTCTTTTTTTATAAAATAACAAATAAGCATAAAAAGAATATTTACTCTGTCATTAGTAATCAAGGTAAAGATATTGGAAAATATTGATAAAAATTAATTTTTTATATTGCGTCTTGTTAAAAAAAAAAAAAAAAACCTTTAGAAATTAAATTACTCCAGCAACAAAGTGGTTCTAATTTACGAGCGTCTACTGTAATGGAAGTTTTTAGTTGCAAGAACACAAATTAAACGATACAGTTCAAAATGTAATTCTCTCAATAATATTTTGAGTTAAATTACCAAATTTTGTTTAACACGATTTAAAAAAATTCAATAATCGCAACCGATTTTAATGGCTGACGAAGTTGTCAATAGTTTAACATACAGTTGTCTAATTTAAAAGGTAAAATGATGCAAATTTCTACTAAAAATTGTTTACTTTTAAAGGGTCAAAAAGAAGCTTTGATCTTGACTATTTCAGAAAAAGATCTTAAGGCATTATGGGGGTACAGTCTTTATAATTTGTCTTACTGCCTCAGCCAGATAAAATAATATTTTATTAAAGCATAAAGCCCTTTAGTGTCATTTTTCAAAAATATTTTTTTTTTTCAAGAAAACAATCACTTTGCTGCCTAAAGTCCCCTAAATCAGCAGCTTAAGCTCTTCATCTGAAACTGTCATTCGTTTATATTTAAGAAAAATTAAAATTCAATTAACACGCTCCTGAATACCTTCCCCCGTTCATCCACACACACACACTATTAAATATCAATTACCTGTAAGACATGTAATTAAATATAATTTTTTTTTTTGTTATTCTGCTTCCAAAGCTCAAACTCTGTCACACTCACTCAGAGTGTAAAATATGAGACCAACACATTATTGTGTCTCAAGTTGTAATGTTGTTACAGTTTAAGGCCAAGGTAGTTTGCTCTTTGTAATAAAATAAAATGAAAATTGTGTAAATCACTGCAGCAAACAATTTCAATAAATAAAAAACAAAAAGACAAATAATGAATAATTCATAAATTTAAATACATTTTACGCACAAAACTTGCAATTTATTGAGATAAAACAACAGCAAAAAAACATTCATTAAATAAAAATTTGCCTTTCAGCATTCAGAATCAATAGATCATGCGATTTAGAAAGGTATAGTGGGTGCAAATATTTTATTTCTTTAAATAATTAAAAGGAGCACAGAATTTGTGCGTTTTTAAGCATCATTTACTGCAGGAATAAGCAGCAAAGCTCTACAAGGGCTGTTTGAAGACTTCATGACTCTTTGCAAAATAATATTTTTTTTGCCAACAAACAAGCATTATATTTTTCTTTAGAATCTACTTTTAGTTCAGCATTTTTCTTATTTCATTATTTTACAGGAGTGGTATTAAAAGTTTAAAATAAGCAGGGACTTTTAAGGGAAAATTTGAAGTAAATAAGCGATCTATGTGTTGAACACTGTCCAGGCCTGTAGTTTTATCAAAAAGTTTTTAAAGCAAACATTTCTTTTCATTTGTTTTTATTAAATTTCTTTATCAAAATACTTCTTCAAACAATTTTTCTATGATTTTAATTTTGATTTGACGTAAAAGAAAATAAATAAAAATTTATTAATAAAACTTTAAGGTTTTTATTTTGCAACAACATCAACAGCAAATACTTAAAGCAAATTAAGTTATAAAAATAAATAAATTATTTTGTGGCAGGCAATTTGCATTTTTTTCTTTTTTTGTAAAAAAATAAATTAAATAATTTCTTTATAAAAAAGAAAAACAATAAATTTCTGTTGTTGTTATAAAAAAAATTTTTTTTTTGTGGTGATGAAATTTATAAAATTTCTCGTGTGCAACTTGACTTGATTGGACAATTAACACGCTTGTACGAGTAACAACAAAATAATAAATTTTACACATGGCGCCACTTGCTACCTAATTGTGAGAGCTGATGTTGTTGTTGTTAAGTTATAATAATTATAATAAAGCTCTTAATTAGTTTTCACCTTTTAATTTAATTTTGTCTTAGAAATTTTGTGCGCAGGTATGCAAAAGAAAGGCCTTTTGTTGGTAAAGATTTTTATTAAGTTTTCTTTGTTTGTTTATCTGCATTAATAAAAAAAATTATAAATACTTTTTTTTTGTTTTAAAAATTACCTACGCCACCGTAAATAAACTCTCTGTGATGTGATAAGATTAATTTCCATGTGTTTACATACCTGAAAATACAAAAAAAAATCAAACTTTTATAAAATAAACTCAAAAGTGACTATAAAATAATCATTAAGATCGATAATAAATAAAAAGAAGCGAAAGAGAATTTACATAAATAATTAAAGCGATAAAACATTTAATATATGTTTGCTTGTATGCCCACACTGGCACACATTTCATCAAAAACTTAAACACACACACACACACAAAAAACACAAACATACAAGTACTCTCCCAACCACATGAGGTAAATGTAAAAGGAGTCAGCAGTTTAAAGCGTCTCCTTTTTTTCAAATTGATACCATTTTATACATGATCATGCGCTGTAATTCTACAGTATGACCAGGGGGCTATTATACGAGTATATTCCGGTTCGAATTGAAATGGCTTTCGAAACGAATTTTCAATTCGAAAGAAAAAACTAATTTTAAAAATATAAATTTTATTTCGAATGTTCTAAATAATTAATTTTATTTTTCAACTTGAAAATTCTTTTCGAAAGCCTTTTTCGATTCAACTCAAAAAAACATAATAACCCCCCAGAAGCACACACAGCAATTTTAGTTGGGCAATACTTGATTTTGTATCTTTTATAAAGATGTAAAAAAAGAAGCCTGAATAAGAATGCAGAAATGGCCGAAACAAATTTGCTACTTAAAGACACAGCGGCAATTTTAAAAGAGAATTAATAAAGAATTGCCTAAATAATATTGCTGTGTGTATTTTTAACAATTATTTTATTAAAATTGAATTAAATAATATCCAAATGCTTGCCATACTGTGATTCTATTGTCGACATATCATTTTGCCTTTAAATTTCTTCAATACAATCAGCTGCCGACTCCAGAATTATGATACTGTATTCGTTAGTCTTAAGTTACTCAATGAAACGTTCTGCCGAGTGCTGGACAAATGACGACTACAGTCAATGATATAAATTTTTCTGCGTCATCATTAAAAAGGAAAAAAAATTATTATTTTTTGTTAATAAATAAATAAATATTTTTTAAGCTCTTAGGTCATTTTTTATATTTTAATTATAATTAAATTAATTTCCTATATTTCGACACGCCTTCGTGTATCTTTCTCAAGGAAAATAATTTTATATTTCGGTAATTTTTATTTATCAACGACAATATTTCAACAAACCATTATAATATAGAAATTGTTTCAAATAATCGGCCTTATCGTATATAAAACACTGTGCTGGTAATCAGACCAAATAGCTTTACCAACCCATTCAAACTAAATTTTTCGTAAGACAACAAGCACTTCTGCAGATGTTGCATACTTATTACTTATTTCAGTAAGATGAACTTATTTGACATATTATTAACGAAAAATGCTTTTTTTTATATATTATAAATTTTTTATCAGTCTTATTTATTTGAGTTTAAAAAACAAAAATGACGACTACTGGAATATGCCGAAATTAAGAGCGCTTACCCTACACTGATATTTTTTAAGCAAAAAAAAAAAATTATTATATTATTGACTTTCGTCCAAACAAAAAAAAATTAAAAGAAAATATATTGATGCAGAAAACCTAAAAAAAAAAACTTTATTGTATAAGTTCGTTTGAAACAAAAAAAAAGCGTGTTTGGAAGAAAAAACAAAAGCACACTTGTTGCTTGCAATTTTCAAGGTCGACCAAAAGATTTTGTCCGTTGGTGGTTGATATAGATGTTAAAAAGCTTGTTGGTTGATTAATTTCATTTAGTTTGTTGTTCTTTTTTTTTTTAAGATATTAATTTTAGGTTCTGTGATTATAATTTCCTTAAAAAAGCTTTTCTATAAAAATTTTTAAGTGAAATTTTTTTTTTTAAATCTAAAGCACTAATTAAAGGCTGACAGGGGAATTACAAGGGTTTTCTCTCCAGTGTAGTCACTATGTGATGACTTTAAAAGGTGAAAAAGAAAAATCGGTGTAGCGATAGCGATAACTGCAACATTTGAATGGATTAATATTTACACATGCAAGTCCAAGTGCTAATAAAATGAATACACTCACAGCTTATTTCTGGAAACAGTGATTTTTTGATACGTCAAAGCAATGAACAGTGTTACCCAATAAGAAATTTCTGGATTGTGGTAAAAGAACAATTTAAATATTAAAATTTTTTCTGGAAAATAAAAAGTAATTGCACATAATTTATTCTCTTCAAATACATATGAAAGACAAATTTAAATTCACAAATATAATTGAAAAAAGTAATAAATGAACTATTATATTACTATTAAAAAAAATAATGGATTAGCAGTGATTTTAGTAAGATAAGGACACCATCTAACCAAAATTAACGCTGACTTATTAAAAAAAAAGTAGACTTATACCACTTTCAAATATAACAGCTTAAATATTGTATGTTATTAACTTGATAACTGTAAATTAAAAAGCAAACAAAATTATCAAAATGAAATGCGACATTTTTAAAATGAACTTTAACTTTCATGTGTAAGCACTCAAGCAACTTGCAAGACAGTCGAATGTTTCTTTGATATTTTCGACTATAATACGTGTAAACCACTTGCAAGGTAGTACTTTCATATGTAAAGGTGCTCTATCACTTACAAAAGAGCTTGAATTTGTCTATCGTTTTCTTAAATTAATTTTTTTAAATCGCACAAACGTTTAAAAAGTTCTAAGCGTTTTTTTTTTTTTTTTCAATTTAAACACTTTTTATTCTACTTGTGTGTGGTATGTGGTAGCAAAAATGGCATGTGACACTTGGCTTATTTCTTACCAAATGCATTCCCTACTGTTGGTCCTCTTAACTTGTAGTGCCATTCAGTAACTTTTAAGGGTTGCACATGCTGTTATTTTTAAGCCCATATTCTTCCGTTTTTACTAACGAATCTGCGATTCAGTAATTTTCGCTTAACTTTAGGAGTTAAAAATTCACCAATAATATGAATATCCTGTACAACAACTAAAAAAGCTACAAATTCATTCTATTTAATTAAAATGGCTATTTTGTTAAGCTTGAGGTCTTATTTTTCAAAAATTTATTTTTATATCGATATTTCGCTCCAATTTTTGTAGCTTCTTCAGGATATAATTATAAATTAATCAAATATTTGAAGCTACAAAATTTGGATCGAAATATCGATATAAAAATAAATTTTTGAAAAATAAGACCTCAAGCTTAACAAAATAGCCATTTTAATTAAAAAGAAAAAGGTCAAATAAAACTTACTAATAAATTCATTCTATTTTTTTTTTTCAATTTTTCTGACTTTTCTGACAGTTAATATAATAATTTTACTGAACCACAAGTTATATAATTTTAGGATTAATTATTTAAAAAAAAAAAATGTTTTTTTTTTTTAAATTGAATAGTGAAGCGCACTGCCGTCTAATTGCCGTTTTCAAATTAAAGCATACTTGCATAACGTATGAAATGTCAAAAGTTATTTACTATCGTAAGCTTTCACTCAAATTTTTTTTTGGGCGATATTGAATGCAATGATGCCAATTGCCTTTGAATTTAAAATATAAGTTTCATTGAAATAAAAAATTAATTTAAGAAAAATTTTCATATAATTTTTTCTTAAATTTTACCTCAAAGTCTATTTTAGTTTTTTGTTTTTCGTTTTTAGAATAAAAGCCTTAAAATGTTTTTAAGCTACCGGGTAAAAGCAGTAGTGAATGAATAATTTTTGGAGATTTGAAAATATTAATGCCACTCGCATATGCAATCTGTATTTTGTTTGCTTTAATTTAATAAACTTTTAAGCAGTTTCTTTTTGTTTCTAAAACTATTATGAAATTCAAGAAAAGGTGGGAGTCTAAATGCCATTGAACTTTTCCAAAAAAAAAATAAATAAGTAAAAACTCCTGTTTTGATGCCTGATGTAACTTCTGCTTACATGAGCGACCATCTGAATTGATTTCGTTTAATAAAAAAAACTAAATTTTTTTTTACGTCACTTGTTTTGAATGCGTTTTCAACATGCAACAAATGAGGCAATAACATGATTTTTATGTTTCAATTTTTCTTTTTATCTGAATAACAATGACTTACTTAAATTTTTTATAAGCATGTGAGGGAATAGTTTTTGTGTTGCTCGATGGCATTGTTAGCCCAAATGTGGTTTGTAAACGAGTACAAGCATAAGAAAAAGCAGGGAGGGAATATAAAATGTTGGTTTCCTTAAAAAAAAAAACTTAAATAAAATCATTTTTAAGCAAACAAAGACTTGTCACGTTTCATTTATCTTTTTTTTCAGCTTTCTTTTACATTTTTCTTTTAAATTGTACGAGTATATGTAACAAACACCAACAACAGTTCGTTAAATATTAAACGGCTACAGAGCTTTAAATACTGCATAATCGCTAGTACAGACGTGCCATACCCTTTGTAGCCAAAAAGCAAAAATTAAAAAAAATATCCGCCTTTTGAAAATATTTTCCTAAAAAAATTTTTTGCTATTGGAAAATTGGAAAATCTTACCACGTTACTTTGCATAACAAATAAAATATTTTTTCATTGAAAAAAAATTAAAATTTTTAATTTTAAGCCACAAGAAAAAACCAAAACTATAACAAGGAAGTCACTGTCAACTTAAGGTGCCAAAGGTTTAACCACAAACAACCAACTTGCAAGATTAAAATAAAAAAACCAAAACAAAAAATTCAAATGAAAATATTTCACGATAAAAATGTTTGCTTTTATTTTTTTTTCTTATTTACTTGCTAAAATATATTTCATAGTTAATTTATTTTACGTGTAATTTTATTATTTCATTTAAAATTCATTTTGCAAAAAAAAAAAAACTCTGCTTGTGAAACCAATTAGCAGAACGTAAATATTTAATGTTTGAAATTCATTTGGGGGAAAATTTTCCTTTCAGAAAAAAGAAAATTTTTATCAGGTTATACAGCCGCACAGTGTCGTGATTTCATATAACGAAAGGCTATAAATGGAAAAAGTTATTGTAAAGAGTTGACATTTAGCACAAATATTCAGCTTAATAAAACATTATTAAAAACAAATTTTCAAAAGTTTCGCTTTAATGATTCGTATCCTTCCCATATATCCTGCTATTTAAAAATGCCTTAAAAGTAAGAAAACAAGTTCAAGCTTCATGAAATTTTATAAAATCGTTGGATATGATATTCTACACCGTTTGACCAAATTTGATTCAAATCAAAACAATGATACGCCAGGCTCAAAATTTTCCTTTTTCAAGAAATTTAAAAAAAAATGGAAAAAAGTAATTTCGTTGCAACACAAAACAATAATAGTAAACTCAATGTGTCTATAAAATTTTTTTAAACTCGTTGCAATTAAATGGCCACCTTTATATTAAAAATGGTATTAAAACTAAAAAACATTTTAAAATGGGCTGAAAAATGTTTCATATTTTATTTATTTGACAATAAATTCTTAAGAAAACTTTAAGTTTCTTATGGTTTTGGGACTCCATATATAGAGTGGTCAAAAATATTTCGGTATCTACCCAGTTATGCAATTTTGTTTAAGAACTACTTTTAATACGCCAGCATTTATCGAATTTTTGAAAGCGTAACTTTAATTTATCTTTTTCTATGTCTGAAAATATTCTCTAAAAACGATTTTCTACAAATTCTATAAATGAATGCAGCACATATTTTGTATTATTTTTCTTAAACTGCATGCACTGCTAAATGTAATGGTGGTGACATTGAAAAATATTTATAAAACCCAAAATTGCACTTACATACTTGTAGCTTTAAAATATCAAAAAATTACAAAAGTTTTATAGAATTTTTTTTTAATTTACCAGCAAAGTTGGTTTATGTATAAAAAATCACATTTTGCTAGGAGTAGTCTTTGCGCTAACGATATGTCGCATATGATAAGTATTTTTAAGCGAAAATAGTGTTTTATTTAAGCAAACATACCTCTCTTACAAGTTTACTACAACAATATATCAGCCGTTGCCAAAATTTATTTGAATTTCCACTACTATATAACAAACGATTTTAGATTTATTAGATTTTCCTAATAAATTTTTTTGGTGCACAGGAACCTTACGTAAAAAACTGCTTAATATTTTTGCATAATATTTTATTTATATATATTTTAATAGAAGTGCTTTCTATAGAAAAATCAAAAAAAAAAAAATATATATAAAGTTAACAACATCGCTTTTCTCCATTTATGGCCAGGCTTGTGACAATATGAGCCGCCAGTTGCCGCTATGAAATTTAAAAAATTATATAGCAAAAATTTACTTAAAAATTTAAGCTGCATTTAAAAGTTCTTAAAATATAAAAAGACTAGCTGACGTTGTTTTGACTTAAAATTTGTGTATACTCCATATTTTCCTCTAAAAAACCGAACTCATAAAGTAAAGGACCGTGCAAGACTGGGTAAATAAATAAGCCAGGCGGATTTGTGAAGCTAAACCTTCCAAGACGTAGCGTAAAAGCATACACAGAAATTCAATTAAATCGGTTAAACCGTTTAGGAGGAGTACAATGTCAAACACATGGAACAGGCAAATTTTATATATTAAGATAAGAGAACTGTTATTTTTAAAAATGGTATAACTTCACTTTAAAAAAAATTGTTAGCGGTAATTTTAGTATAATATAGAGACAATTTAACTAAAATTGCTGTTCAAAAATTTTTTTTTAAAAAGTAAACTTATACCACTTTTACAAATAACAGCTGAAATATTAAAAAAATTGTTTTCTGTGTATTACTAAGGCTGTGTGTAATTGATAACAAAGTATTTTGAAAAAAATTTATTTTATTTTATTAAAATTTATTTTAAAACAAATTTGTGAAGTCACTGATGAGCCACATTTCAGCAGAAAATCTTATGAAGGAAATGATAAGCGAAGAGGTAGTATGGAAAGGATTAACAAATTCTGTAGAGCAGGTACTGAGATCAGAAAGGCAAGATCTGAATGTAGTGCAGAGGCGAGTCTGGATACAGCAGATAGAAGATGAGGAGGGAAGGAGGTTTTTTGCCAACAAAATAAGGACCAACCGTGATGGTAGTAGTGCAGCTTTAGATTTAAAAAATTTATAAAAAAAAATCAATTATTATGGAGATATTTTAATTTTTGATTAAAGCAAAATACAAAACTGCTGCCAACTAAAAAATTGGTATTAAATAAGCAGTAAAAGTTAACATATTTTAAAGGCAATTTTTGTATATGGATGCTCTTATACAGAAAAAAAATTAACGTAGGCTTTAAAGTAAAATTTTTTTAAAATTTCGATAACATTGGCAGATAATCATAGTCAGACTAAAGTCGGTATCTTTCTACAATCGATTTTAAACTCAGCTGTTAATAAAAACCACTTGGCCCATTGACTTTAAAGTTGATGTTAATTTTTTTTTGGATAAGCAGCTAATGCCATCATGAAAGGCCATATTAAAATAACCAAGAAAACAATTAAGGTTTTAAGTCCAATACAAAATTTTCCTATTTTTGAGTTGTTTGGGAAGTAATTTCGTTTTTCCCGTCGGAAAATTTAATTGTATTTTCAAGCCCAACACAAGCAAGGCTTGTGTGTAAAAAAATTCTATTAATTCTGCGCAGTAGCGTTTGGTTGGTGCCCAATAATAAGCATCATTTTCGTCATAATGATGTTCAAGACAAAAAGAAATTACCTGAAAAACCAGATGAAGAAACAAAGAGACGATATAGACATCAATTGTTGGAAATCAATGAATAACAACAGGTCAGATCAATGAGAAGTTAAATTTATTAAATTCAACTGTTTATGACCACATGAAAGAAAATTGTCTATCATTTTCTTAAAAAAAATATTTTTAAAACAACCTTACAGCTTTTAAAATTTATTATTTGACTCTTATTTTTTTTTTTCAAAGCATGGCTGGTGAAAATTTATTCCTTTCAGAACAGTCCAAAATTTTACTCACAAGAGAACTTTACACACACAGACTTACAAACAATCTATTACATGGCCACATGTTTTAATAAAATTAAATTTAATTAGAAAAAAGTATTTAAAGCTAAAAATTTAATTTCATTGAAAACATGTTTGTTGGCATTTTAAACACAAAAGAATTAAAAAAAAACTATTTGAACAATTTTTCCTTAACTCTGGAATTTTAAATGTTTCACACACACAACATTGAACTTGTTTAAACACACTGACACTGAACAAACACTAAATAAATTGACCAAAAATATTTATTTATTTAGAATTGATTTTCAAATTAAAACTAGAATAAATGTTGCATTTAAAATACCTTTTAAATTTGTAGCTAGAGATTGTATATAATAAGATTGAAAAGAAAAAAGTGAATGAAACAATTTATTTTTTTTAAAGCTTAAAGTCCATTCATTTTGAAGGTTGATTTTTTCACCATTTTTTTTTATGTAGACAACAACACCCTAATTTTTTAAATTTGTTGTTGTTTGATGTTTTTCATCTATAAAAAAAAAATATTTTCTCTAACTCCTGTAACCACGTCTGCAGGTAATTTTTTAGCAAATAGTGTAGGTGAATTTAATTTAATTAAGTTTTTATTAATTAACTTGACAGATCAAACACAAAAAAATAAATTAAATTGAAGAAAAATTTTTATTTTTAGTTAGGAAAACTGTTTCAGAAAATAAATTGTTATGACACCATGAAAGAATTTTGTTCATTAAGTCACTTAAAAATGTCTTTATTTTTCAAGCAATGATAGCGTTTTATAAGATTAAAGAAATTTTTCATTAAATTAATTAACTAAAATCAGCAGTAAAAGTGAGTGCCTTATTTCCAAATAATTCAATTTCAAAAGACTTTATTATTAAACAATTAAAACACCTTTTTTTTTTTGCTTAATAATAGTTAGTTAACAAGCCAACTAACTCACTAATTTTATTAGTATCATTAGCATTTGTTAACACCTCTTTTGTTTTATCACGTTTTTTATTATGCATTTCTTAAGCAGAATATTTTATTTATGTTGCCTCGAAACTAATAGAGCTTAATTACATAATTATCAGCCATGGACAAGAAAAGTGCGTTGTCGTCGTCATCGTCATAGTCACCGACATAACATTTTGCCATAACAAACAAAAACAAGCAAAAAATAAATATTCCTCCTATTTACACACTTTTTTGTTAACTGCCCCAGAAAGTGACAAACTGGATGCTTGAACACACGCCAAAACGTACGAAAAATAAAATTTAAAAAAAAACCTGCGAATGAAAAATATAAAACCACAATCACTTGTCCAGAGATGCAAACAAACACATCATTTGGCCAGAGAAATGTACTTGTTTATGCTAAAATAAGCGCAAAAAAAATTGGTTGGCTATAAAAATTCATTGAAGCCAAAAGGCTGGCAGCATATAAAACATACGAAAGTACCAGCACGTTGTCGGCTTAGTGGATAAACAAATGCCAGGCAAAGTCGTCAGGCTGTCACTTATTGATACAATATGGTTAAATACTGTTTGGCGGATATGTCTTTTGATTTTTCTAAGTGCTCAACAGACTAGGCCAGGCCAGGCCAACGAAAATAAAATATTAAAAATATAAAATTTATACCAAAAAAAAAAAAGAAAAAAAGAGTGAAAAACAAACAAACTCACTAACCACATGATTGACGACTAAACATAAATATTTATAAGCCGCCTGTACAACACACTTTAAAAAAATTAAATAAAATTAAAAATGGTCTGAAATTACCAGACATTTTAATAAACAATAACAAAAATTTAACATTTCTGCTTGGAATTTTTTAAAGACCCAAATAATTTTCTATTTCAAAAAGTAATTTAATTTTTTTGTTCTGAAAAAGGGGTGGGTTATGCAAGCCTTGCAAATTTTGCTATGAATATTTTTGGCCCTGAAATTGCTTTTATTGATTTCAAAATTATGAAAATTATTATTTATTAAAGTTTCTTTGGAGTAATACCGATCAGTGATGCCAACTTTTCAATTAAAAAAAGCACCAGAACAAAAAAATCTTTAAAAAAAAGCAAGTTAACAATAAATTCAGTGTCATGGACAAGAAAAAAAAACTGAAAGTCAACAATTTTAAAAAGTACCAAAAACAGGGCTAAAAATACTAAGTTGCCAATGCTGATAGCCCATTAGCTTATTTAAGCCTCTACCGATCAGTAATGCCAACTTTTGAATTTCAAAAGGCACTTAAGTCAATAAAAATAAAAAGGAGTTCTAAAAAATGCCATATACTCACAAATTTAGTATCATGCACTAAGAAAAAAAGCACTAACTTTGAAATTCTTTGATTAAAAAAAAATTTAAGCCCCTAAAAACGTAGCTAAATGCACAAAGTTGACTATGCTCATACCGACAATACCCACCAACTTTTTTGTAGTCTCTTTAAAAAGAAAATCCTATCAATGGTGTCAACTTTTAAATTTCAAAAAGCACTTAAACCAATAAATATAAAAAATATTTAAAAAAAATTTATTATACTCACAAAATTTAAAGTCATGGACTATGAAAAAAAGCACTAACTTGGAAACCCTTTGACTTAAAAAAATTGGAGCTAAAAGCACAAAGTTGACAATACCCACTAGCTTTTTTTTAGTTTCTTTAAAAAGAATAACCAATCTATAGTGTCAACTTTTGAATTTCAAAAGGCAATTAAACTAATAAAAAAGTTTTAAAAAAAATGTATTTTACTAACAAATTGACTCTGGACTTGGGAAGAAAGCACTAACTTAAAAATCTTCTACTGAAAAAAATTATGCTAAAGCACTAAGTTGTTAATGCTCACTCGGATGGTACCCACTAGCTTTTTTTAACCTCTTCAAAAAAAAAACGATTAGTGGTGTCAACTTTTAAATTTCAAAAAGAACTTAAACCAATAAAAATAAAAAATATTTAAAAAAAATTTATTATACTCACAAATTTAAAGTCATGGACTAGGAAAAAAAGCACTAACTTGAAAATCCTCTACCTTCAAAAAATTAAAAAAAAACGATGTTATAGCACTAAGCTGATAATGCTCACTCAGACGATACCCGCTAGCTTTTTTTAACCTCTTAAAAAAAAAACGATTAGTGGTGTCAACTTTTGAATGCAAAAAAGCACCAGTAAAAAGCGCTTATTTAAAAAAAAAATCAATGTGTGGACTAACTAAAAAAGAGCGAGCATTGAAACATTTAATTCAAAATTTAAAAATCTGACTAAAACACTAGTAACAACTCCTTAGTATTTTTCAAGTAATACCGGTCAGCGGGGTCAACTTTTGTATATCAAAAAGTGCCAAAGCCAAAAAATAAAAACGAATTAAAAAAAGGCCCGAAATAAAACAACTTAATTACATAATCAGTGTCACAGACGAGGTAAAAAAGCTGTTATTTGAACATGTTTAATATTAAAAAATCACTAAGAAGCATGATAAAAACACCGAGTGGACTACGATGATCAGTTATTGGTTAAGCCAAAAAATAAAGTCAAAATTTTAATGCTAAAATAATTGTCAGTGTCATTATGTTTTCAAGCTCAACAATAAGTTTTGTAAAACATAATAATATGGCTGTAAATATGCTAAAAAATAAAAAAATTAATAGTTTAAAAGCTCACTGGCATTTTAAGAAACTAAAAAAATTGATTAAAAATTTCACTTCACCTTAGCAAATAATTTTATGTTAAAACATAACGCCCTACTAAGTTCTTGATGTTAGAAATGTAATGCTTCAAAGAAGTTACACCCACAAAAAAATTAATAAAAAAAAAAACAAATCAAGTTTTACGTTTAATAGAATATGACGGTGGTTTGTGTACGAAGCATCATTTTTTCATTTTCATTTCTGTTGCTATTATTGTTGTTGTATTATTGGTATACTTTTTAAATGATTGATGAATGAAACAAACATATTGAAGTTGCAAATGAGTAAATTATCTTGATGATGTAAACAGATATTGTTGGCTACTTTTTAAACTTGTTTTTAAGCCATAAAAAACAGCTAAGCCATAAATAAATATTTAAAAAAAAATACAAACTAAAATAATTTTCTTGCAATGAAAACGCTAAAATAAAATATAGAAAATTTCTATTATCTAGAGGTTTTCTTAAAAAGACTCTTAAGACCTGCCTAAATTGTTTTGTGTTTTTTCTATTTTTTTGTTTAGCTGCAGGCATAATTTTAATTCATTTTTTAATATAAAATTATTTATTTTCTTTTATTTTTTTTCAAGTGCTCAAATTATTTCGTTTTGTTTTAGTTTCCTGCTCTTCATGAGTAGCAAGTGAGCAAGTGAAAGTAAGAAGGAAACAAGTAAATTTTTATGTTATTAGTTTTGTTGGTATTTAATGAAACAAACATTAAAAATTGTTAATTAATTACAAAAACACACAAAAAAGCCATTTGAAATGTACAACAAACACACTAGCACTTTTTGCCATAAAGTTTGCTTCTTTAGTCTTTTGTTTTGTTTATTTTTTTTTTTTTAAGTTGCAGTTTTTATTTATTTATTTACACAATGTGTTTGTGTTTTTGGTTTTGCTTTAACCAAAACTGCTCTTTGATTAAATTTCTGCACTAAATGAGACAAATGAAAGTAACGCTCTGTTATTTAGATTTGTTATTTAACTGAGAAGATAAAAGCGAATATTACATGCTCACTTATTGCTACAATAAAAGTGAAATTTTGGATCAAAACTCAACTCCTTTGTTTCTGTTTCTGTTTCTCTACTATTTTTAGTTGCAATTACCATAGAAGATTAGGGGATGGGATACATATTATTTTAAAGAAGAGGTCGTCTAGATTTATAATCTATCGCCCAAGTACTCAGAAAAATTTTGGAACCTATAGATTAAATTTCTTTTTGGTTTCAAAATGCAAAATGGGTAATGATAAAAATCTCTCATAGCAAAAGTACTAGGGTATATGGAATTAAAAAAAAAAAATTTTACTAGTCCAAAGTAACTTCTGACTATTTGGGTGATAGATTATAAATCTAGACAACCTCCTCTTTAAAATGATATATATCCCATCCCGCAATCTTCGGAAATTACTTAGTGCAGTTGCTTTAAATGATTTTAGCAACTTCCCAACGAACCTATAAAGACTTTGGAATGGGCCATATATCATTTTAAAGGGGAGGTCGTTCAGATTTTTAATCTACTGCCAAAATACTTTGAAGTTACTTTGGATTATTTTTAAAATTTTTTTGCAATTTCCGTATATCCCAGTGCTGTTGCTTTAAGGAATTTTTACCATTCCCCATTTTGCCCAGGTACCATACCCGATTTTGCGCATAAAAATTACCAAAATCAAAAATGAATTTAATCTGTAGACTCTAAGCTTTCTGGAAGTGTTTTAACATTTTCTGAAAACTTCGTAGTTTTTATTTTATGATGCTAAACGAAACCTACCAAAATCTTTGAGAACAAAAAATTTTAAATAGTCCAAAGAAATGTATAAGCATTTGGGTGGTAGACTACAAGGTTAAAGGACCCCTTTCCTCAGAGCAATAGCAATTGGGTATATGAAAACTTAAAAAAAAAAACTTTATAATTCAAATTAACTTCTGAGTATTTGGGCAGTAGGTTAACAATCTAGACAATATCCGCTAAACTACTACTAAAAATATATACAGAAGTATTTAGTGACGTAAGACGTATTTGATGCCATTAATACTGAAAACATATTTACAACTACTAAAAAACTTCAGGGGTTACGTTAAATAATATTTAACTCGGCATATTTATCTTCACTCACTTAATTTGTTTGTATGTGTTTGATATTTTAGAAGGTGAAAAATATTAATATTTCGCTAACACAGTGAAGGGTATATAAGACTCGTCACAGCCGAATTTAACTTGTTTAATTTTATTTTTTGTTTTTACCATGATTTTAAGTGCATGAACTTCCTAGCCCTGTTCATCAATTTTAAATTCTCTAAAAAATTTATTATATATAATATAAATTATATCTAAATATATAAGTAAGTGTGTTTGATATTGAACTTTTCCTAAACGGCTAAACCCCTTTAATTAAATTTCTGTCTATGCTTTTGGGTTAAGTCTTGGAAGGTTAAGCGTCATAAATCCATCCGGCAGGCAGTGCTGCAGTCGGCATCTGGCGTCTTTATCTACTACCTGTTTTTATCCGGACTTGCACGGTCCTTTACTTTTTGCATATGAATTATTCAAGTAAGAAGATCGAATATAAAAAAATTTTATATTTTCATGAAAACCCAACTTATATTTTAATTTAAATAAAAATTTGTCACGCCCATTACTATGCCTACTTTTTTAATTTATCTCAAAACCAATTTGGTTAAAAACAACCCAACTTTAGTTTTCATAAAAATAAAAATAAATCACGCCTACTTTTAAAAATTTTCTCAAATCGGAAACCGGCTAGACTGATTTGGCTAATTTTTTATATATTGCTTTTCTTGAATTTTGAAGGCAAAACAACGTTTGCCGGGTCAGCTAGTTATGTTATAATAATAAAAGACCACGTTACGTTTAAGCTTTCTTACAAAAATAGAAAAACAAAAGAGAAAACCACAACTGCAATTTGCTATTGAATTGTTATCTTTTTTTCTCTGTTATTTCTAAAGCATTTTTCTGAAGGTCATTTTCATCCATTCATTTACTAGTTTTGTGATGCAAATAACCAACGGCAAATTCAATAAAATATTGTAAAAGATTTTTTATAAAAAAAAAAAAAAAACAAACAAACAAACAATATTTTTACAAAAACAATCTACAAGCATACGAGTACACGTGTTTGTAAAAATGTTTTGTTGTCTGCATTTTTAATTAATCAAATATTATAGAAAAAATTTATTTTACTGCGTCTATTGTTATAATAAAATTAATTATAAATGCATACGAGTCTGGCAGAACATGATACCCTGCAATTGTGTTATATTTGTTGCATTAAATTGTTTGCTTATGAGTTTTGTAATTAATTTTTTTTTTTTTTCATAATAAAACTATTATTGATGAATTATGATTTTCGAAAATACTTATTTCTCTTGTAGCAGTACTTTGTGGTATTAGAAAGACCACCTCCCAAGGTTATAATTTAGCCTGCCAAAGTACCCTTTTACTCCATGAATTGTGTTTGATAAATTAAAACTGTTTTTAGATTTAGAGAGACATGTAAATATTCCGTTTTGGCTACCTCGACCATTCTCTTCTCAATTTATATGCCCTAGAATTCCTTACTGACCAAAAACCTGCATAAATGTTTCGCCATTATATTTAAAGATACCCGACTTCTTCGTATACAGATCAGATGACAAATTGACACCCACCAAAAACCTAATTGCAGTACAACTGTCAGTATAGCTGCTAATATTTATGTCAGTCTGCCGCTTTACCTTGTTTTAATGTTATTAATTGCAACTCTACCTTAAAGACCTACCCCCTTATCCAAAAAAATTAACGCAGACTTTAAAGTCAACGTTATCGAAATTTTTCATATAATTTTTTCAACAATTTTACTTCAAAGTCTACGTCAACTTTTTTTGGATAAGAGCACTATTGTGCAGCCCAGTTCTTAGCTACAATTCCAGACTTACTTTTAAATCTCATAGTTGTTTTAAAAATCCTAATAACCAGATCTTCTGGGGCCAGCATCTTACTGCCTAGGCAGCTTATATTTATTAGGTTTTGTTTTCACTGATGTGCAATCGCACAGTATATTTTCTGACGTTTGTTGTACTGCTTGACAGAAAGAACAAAATTGCTCTCTACCATACTGATTTTACTATTTTGGTAGTGAGTCTACAATGGCCTCTCAGCAGCTTAGCTGATTGCAGCAATTTTTTGCTAAAATTCAAAAAAACTTCTAGCTTAATGCGTTGGCGTAAATGAGGTCTACTTCAGGTCTCTAGCAGCCATGTGGATTGTGTTTCTCTTCCTTGCATAGTAGATCATAAGTAAAGTTTTTGTTCCCTACGTAAAAAGGTTCTGGAGCTATGAAAGCAGTATTCAAAAAATATTTAAGCAGATAGTCCGCTATTTCATTGACCACATGAGCTTCATGATTCTTTTAAACAAAAGTAGCCCATTTTCTCTCTGGCAAAAGCATGGAGAAGTTTATAGCATTTCCAAACTACTGTTGATTGAAAAGAATAGCTTATTGTTCTGTCTGAAAAAATATAAAGTTGTTTACCACAAGTGCCCATAGCTTAAGGAATAGAAGCTGCTTTTCAGCTTTTAGTATGCTGCATGGATATACTAAATAGTCAACTCATCTCAAACTCCTCAATAAAGACTCCACTAAATATCAACTGCAGAACTGTTCTTACAGTTAAGCTCCTCAATAAATATTCCACTTTCAACTACAGAACTGTAATTAGAGCCCTCCCTGAAGACATTTACAAGATCTCGCAGACATTTTTATTCATTTCGAAATCGTGAATACGCAGTGAATCTGCAGGAAAAATATTCTAGCGATGTAAACAATGAGTTCAAGAATCTTGCTTGAAAACCCAATAATATACGTACGTTTCGTTTATTCCCGCAATGCAATCAATGCCAGTTTCTCTGCTTGGAAAACAAACAATCTTGTGAAAACATCATTATGCTAAATGTTTTGAGTCCTTTAGCAGTCGATAGTTAGTTTGTGTATCAGAAAAGGAGTTCGAGAGTTTTTAATTATGCCTTTTAAATAAGCAATGTTTCAAGTTAATTCTAAAGTTTATTTAGCATAATTAAATTTCGTCTATACTTCAACTTTAAAATTATTTTCTTTTTTATCTAACCGTTTAAAAATACCACCTGCATTTTAGGCACAAAAAAATGTTTCTGAATATTAAAACCAGATTTTCACATTTAAACTAAAAATATAAAATTTATTTTAGCTCTACTTACATACAATTCAGTAAGAAGGCAAAAAAAAAAAAAAAAAAAAAAAAAAAAAAACTTAAAAAACAGATAAGACAAGTTGCTCTGGTTATATTATTTTTTATTTTTTATTTTATTTTTTTATTTTTTGGTTTTGGTTGTAGCTGTTAAGTATTTTGCAATAAAAATATACACTTAAACTGAATAAGAAAAAACTTATAATTTTAAACATTTTAACATTAGACAATATTGATATTTATCAAGGTCGCAGTCGGCAAAGCTGTAAGTGCACATAAAAATAAAAAATTTGCAATATTAAAGCTTAAAGCAAATAAACCAAAATAAATTGTGCTTTAAATAATAAAATTATAGTTCTAAAACATTTGTATTTTCAGGAAACTTTTTTTTTTTTTTAATATTTTTTTACTTTTAATTTGGGGTTTATTAAAAAAAGATTGAGTTGAGGATGTAATTTAAGTTCTTAAATAAATTCGTTTTTGTTTCTCTTTTTTTTAATTATTTACATAAATTTTTTAAATTGTTTACAGATTTTTTTTAATAATTTTCAATTTTTAATTTTTCCTTTCTAATTTCGGTTCTTCTTTATTTGAACCAAAATTATTATTTCCGGTTTTTTTTTTTAATATTTTAATTATTTATTTTTATTATGCATACAATTAGCAAATACTTATTTTTTTATTATTTTTGTGCCATGATTTTATTTTAGTTAAAAATTAAAATACATAATTTATCATGCAAATTTTTCTTCAAATAAATAAATATTAAAGCCTATAGGAATTATTGCTTTTATTTTATTCTTTTTATATTTATGTAGATTATTTTTTTTTCTTTATAAATATTCAATTAAAAATTGGTTTTAGCAAGAAAAATTATACAGCTTCAGCTGTATTTATAGTTTCTTTTAAATTTGCATAAATTAAAATACTTAAATTTTTCACTTAAGCTTTTGGCAGATTCTCTGCTAAAACGTAACACTCGGCCTGTGATTAGCATTCATTTAATTTAATATTTTAAAAGCCTTTTTATACACACAGAAAAACAAAATAGTTAATCGATATTTTAATATTCTATTCTAATATTATTTTTACACATTATTTTTTATTGCACAACGCGTTACTCAAAACTTTTATTTGGTTTAATTGATTTACAACTGAATAAAGCAAGAATAGTGTAATTCACTATCAAATTTTAAAAACAAATATTATTCCACATCATGTGAGTTCATCAAAGCCCAAGCGCATATGTTTTTAAAGCGTTTCCTCACTTTCAGAACACTTTTGGAAGCTTGCATGGACATTCTAGCATAAAAATGCAAAAAATTTACACTGTCCGGGTGCTATTCATGTAGCACTATAAATCAAAAGCTAGTGAGTCCCGTTTTCATTCGAAAATGACTGATTGGTTTTCTTTCGCTTCACAGTAAGTTTAAAAAAATTATTTAAAATAGAAATGAGTTGCAAGCAAAAGGTCATATTTTATTAAAATTTATTCACAACTTTTGATTTAATTCCAAATAAAGTCAGTATATCACACAATAAAACGTATTATTTTGTAAGAAGCAAATGCTGTGTTTCTTTGACTGCAGTTGTGACTGCAGTTGTGATACATATAAAAGTGTAACTCTACTAACTGGCTGACTGACTTGCTTATCAACATCGCTCAGAACAATTTGGTGCGCAGGTTCCTCTCACAATGTGTAGGACGAATAAGAAGTGATTTTTTAAAAAATTCGAATATTAAGAAGGTAAAAAATTTTAAAAACCCGTAAAATTGGACTTATATTCTTCGGTACTACCACAGATAGAGCCAAAATTCAAACTACAAAATATTCTACCAAAAAAATAAGCACACATCTATGTACATTTGTAGGATAGAAAGGGTAAAATGTTAATGATGGTACGCTTTTTTAACCCCAGTAATCTTCCAAAGTAACATTCACAGCAATAAAAACTAAATTGTATGTGTTCGTCTCTTCTTAAAAAAGTTTCCAAAGTATATTGGAATTTTTTTTTTAAATTCAAGCAAATAAGGGGTAAAATATGTACCCTTTTGACTTCTATTTCTAAATATGCAACTTATAAGCATTTTATAAATAATTTTTGACACCCAATAAAAATCTATTTAAAAAAAAATTTTTTCAAGGGAGAAAAAAATTAACAACAAGAAGAAGAAAAAAGTAGAAAAAGGATAAAACAGGACTGATGGTACATTTAAAGTAAAAATCACAAAAACTATATTGTATTCTTTTGTTCCTAAGCAAGTCTATAATATGTATTGGCCCTTTTTCCAAATTCGAATAAATATGCGGTACAGTTTTGTACCTCTTTTTTTATTTTCCCGTTAAAAGTACCTTTGAATAAATTGCTTAATTTTATCATAAATTTGTAACACCTAATAAACATTTATTTAAAAAAATTTTTTTAAATAAGAAAAAAGTACCAAAAGTAAGGAATACGATTGGTAGTTTATATTTAAAAAATTTTGGTGGGTTTTTTAGTAATGTGCAAGCCTAGTAGAATCAAATGGTACTGAAAGAAATAAGAAATCGTAAAAGGGACATTATGGTACTTTTATTGCTTTTAATGGTACTTTTTGATTTCTTAAGTGAAAAATCTTTGGGGAAAAAGTGGTACTTTTTATTGATTTTTTTTTTTTTTTTTTTTTTTTTTTGATAATACCAGTAACCCTAGAACTAAGGATTGGGCTTAAACGGTACTTTTTATTGATTTTAGGGTTAGTGTTTTAATTATTAATACTAACAACCTTAGAACTATGAGACTAGGCTCAAACGCAAAGTAAAAAATCATTAAGAGAAATATGGTACTTTTTATAAATTTTAGTGGTACTTTTTGATAGATAGAAAAATGACACTAATGTCTTCAATAAAATAAGAAACTACAAAAACAACAATTTAGTACCTCGCTAACGAAGTAGCAAATTCAATGCTAGTAAATTATAATTATAGTGTCATGCTTAAATAGCAGTTATGAAGACCTACATCAGCTTAACGAAAGAAATTAGACAAAAGCAAGCAAATGTACTAGAGGTTGAAAGTTTAAGCGAAAGTGGCAAAATGCGTTCGAGAAGCAAAGAAATCATTCTTTTGGTCTCATTCCGTATTTTTTGAAAATATTTTATCTAAAATTAGCTTGTGACTTAAAAATTTATTTTAGTTTTAATTTAATACTAAAGATTCAAATAATAAAAATAAAAACAAACAAAAGCCCTTTAAAAATAATTCGAGTTCAGTTATTATTCTTTAAAAAGTTAAAAAAAAATTTTTTCAAATCAGTTATTAAGAAAATATATTTTCCTATTGAACGGTAAATAGTTTTTATTTTTATTTTTAATATTTTTGTTCATGTCTTTGATTTCGAGCACATACACATACACATGCTTTAGTTTATTTTTGTAGTTTTTATTTTTTACTTGCTGCAACTTAAAGCCAATGAACTCTACCTGTTGTAACCTGCTCTTGAATTCAAGGATATCTGGTTAATAAAAATTAAGAAAAAAAATATGCAAGACATCAATATTGATGATAATCAATTTGGAAAAAAGTTAAGTTTTAAAATTAAATAATTGCAAAAACATAAAAAAAGTAAGAAAATAAAATAAAACCTACAGTAAAGGAAATGAACGATTGAAATTTAAATAAAAATAAACTTGAAAATGCTTTAAATGATCAATTAAATAAGTAAGGAAGTGATGTAGCCAGATAGATAGAGAGAGAGAGAGAGAGAGAGAGATATTGAATGAGAGAGTATTTACATAAATTTTAATTCTTTTTTAAGCAAAATTTCTTGCTTATTAATTAAAAGTCCTGTTTATCGTTGCTGGCTTAGTAGTATTTAAAAATTTTCTTTTATCAATATGTTTAGCTACATGTATGTTTTCACTTAGAAATGGAACGATTTACTTTACATCAGCATTCACCAATTTTTTTCTTAATCTTGTGAAAGTTTTGAAAACTTTTCTTTAGAAATGCTTTGTCATTTGTCGTACTACTTCTACCAAGTCATTTAATGAATTTAACAAACTTATATCTATTTCTTACATTTCTTTTTCGCCTTTCAGAGTGATAAGCAAAATAAAGCAAAACAAAATTAACTTTTAGTTGTACTTTGTATAAAAATTATAAGCATTTTTATTGTTGTTGCTTAAATTCAGTGTTAACACATTTCACTGTAAAAAAAAGCTTTTTGCTAACCATAAGTAATGACCACCATTGGAACTGGTGTTTGGTGTATTAATTTTCTTGTGGCTATAGGTGCTGCTTTAAAAAAATTTGTTTTTTTTTTCGTTCGTCATCGCCATCATCGCAGGTAAAAAAGGTGTGTCTTTGTTTCTTTTAGGAAAACTATAACAACAATATCAGATTTTGTTTATGGTCATAGTTTAACTTAAGACAACAACTTTGAAAAGGAATAACAGCAAGAGCAGCTATAAAATAAACTAAAGAAACTTGTATTTAAACAACATTCACCATCGCAACAGAATTACTTGTATGACTTAAAGTAAATTTTTTTTGGTTCATGTTGGTTTCTTTTTGTTTTTTAATGTAATAAAATTAAAATTTAAACAAACTCAAAATTGCAATTATATTTGTTTAGTTGTAGGCGAGGAAAGGTTAGAATGTGGTCACTAAGTTTTACAGATTTTCTTTAGGAGAAACAAAAAACAAAAACAACAAAACTAGGATGATTTTTCCTTTCCCCTGGCAAACTAAAAGTGATTTCTAGTATATTCGATACTCTGATTCACACTGTATACCTACCGGTATCTTTTGAGATTCATTGTTATCTAGAAAAAAGAAGAAAATTTGCAAAACCTAGAGAACTAACTAACATAAGCATCGGAAATAGAATCGCCTTTAAATTATGAAAATACTAATTTTTTACCTTCTAGTTTCTGAGATATTCACAAAGCTTTTGCCCAAAAAATATTTTTTTTAAAAATGTTTCTTAAAAAATGCATTAAAAAAATCTAAAAGGAACAAAATCTTAAATATTAATACAAATAAAATGAACCAGATTTCATTCAAGTCCATTTATAAATTCTATATTTATTAACAACCAACATTGAATACGCTACTTTGTTAGTGAGACCTTTATTTTAAGACCTCATTCTCAAATTTCTGTGTCCGTTAATATTAAAAAATCAAAAAGTACCTTTAAAATTTACAATATAGTACCATTTTCTTTTTAATGATTTTTTACTTTGCTTACATAGTTCTACGGTTGTTAGCATTACTAATTCAAAAAGTAACATTAAAATCAATAAAAAGTACTAACTCAAAAAGTAACACTAAAATTAAGAAAAGTACAATTTAAGAGCCCAATCTCAGAGCCCAAAATACAATTTTTTTTATAAAGATTTTTCACTTTAGTATTAAAAAATCAAAAAGTACCATGAACATCAATAAAAGTACCATAATGTCCCTTTTACTATATTTTATTTGATTCTACTGTCACAGTTCTAGGCTTGCACATAACATAAAAAACCACTAAATTTTTTTAAATATAAAATAACAATCGTATATCTCCTTTTTGGTACTTTTTTCTCTTTTGAACAAAAACAAAAATTTATAAATTTTTATTGGGTGTTACAAATTTAGGATAAAACTAATCAATTTACTCAAAAGTACTTTTAGCGGAAAACAACCAAAAAGGGCTATAAAATTTTACCCCATATTTATTCAAATTAAAAAAAAAAAAAAACATACTTGTTTAAGAATAGAAGATTACAATTTAGTTTTTATTGTTGTGATTTTTAGTTTAAAAAATAAAAGGGGGTTAAAACACGTACCATAATTCGTGTTTTACCTTTTTTTATCGAAAAAGTACCAAACACCCATCCACTTTTTTTAGGGGAATATTTATTAGTTTAAGTTTTAGCTTTATCTGTTTTAGTTCCGGAGATTATAAGTCCCATTTTATCTATTTTTACCTTTCTTAATCCTAAGGGGATATTCAAATTTACAACAACAAAAAAGTCCAATTTTACCTGTCTTTAGCCTATCAATACAGAATTTCCAAAAATCCTTTCTAATTCGTCCTAGAACTGTGAGAGGTACCTGCTCACTAAACTTTAAGTCCGTAGCTTTAGCCGTTTGGCTGGATGATGATAACGTTGCTCTTTTAAAATAAGTAATTATGTTCTGAAGAAGTTGACGAAATATCTTTTTTTGAAAGCCATATAAACTGCGAGCCAAAGCAGGGTTTTACTTTAAGCTTCTTCTTACAAACTAATAAAGGACACTACGAGTAATAAAATTTAATTAGAGAGTTTTTTCAGTAAAATTCCAAATTGATTTTGTTTTTTTTTTTTTTTTTACTTCAAAAACATAAATTAAAAATTATATTTTTAGAACCAAATCAGTAAAAAAAAAGAGGATTTTTTAGAAAGAACGTAAGCTTATAATGCTATGACGGATTGTGATTATTGGATTCTTGAGAAGACTACTTTCGGGGAGGCTACAACTAGATGCGCTGTATGTGTCACATCTTAAGGACCGCTTTTATGAATTAAAGGATGGATACTGTGGGTGTCAAAATTATAGCATACACAAATGATGTTGTTGTAATGATATCGGCAATCTAGCTGGATACGATATTCCTGAGGCTGAAAGCGGTGCTTAGAACCATTGCTAATTGAACTAATTGCTAATTGGCACTAAGCATCAATCTTTTGAAAACAACTTTTATTGTGTGAACTAATTTGTTACAATCAACAATTCGATTGTTATAATAAAAATTTTTTTGTTGTAGCAACTAGAATTTGACAGTACAGTCTATAATCTACAATTGAAAAACTAGACTATCATAACGGAATTTTTAAATAGTAAAAAATTTTAGTTCTCACAGGCGGAGTTCTGTTCTCACTAAAGATGCAAAGTTTAGCAAGATTCATAAAAAAAAATTTGTTTAATAAACAAATTTTAATTAGAAAACGTGCCTGATAAGCCCTTATTAAAAAATATATATTTTTATGAATTTGGCTGTTAGACTGTTAGAAAGCAACTAAGTACTTCCACTTCCTTGTTGAAGCAAAATATATTTAAAAATAAAATATTTCGTATTACCTAAAAGTGTTGTTCTTTATTAAGAATCCCACTATTTTATATGAAAAGGACAACTCGGGCCTCTTACAATTACATTTAAAAATTATGTTTTGCTTTAGTTTGAGCAGGAAGTAGTTGATTTAAAAAAAAATTATTAAGAATATTTTGTGTGAAAAGGACAACTCGGTGCTCTTACAATTTCATTTAAAATTTTTTTTTTGCTTTAGTTTGAGTAGGAAGTAGTTGATTTAAAAAAAAAATTTAAATTAAACAAAATTAAGTTCCAATCTCACAAACAATTCTGATAATTTCCTTAAAAATTTCAACTTTAGCTAACAAAATTATGTTGAATTAAAAATTTCTGCATTTAATTCTTTATTAACCACTTGACTCACCCAAAATTGAAAACAAACATTTAAAAACTTTTTTTTTATATAATTTTATCTGAACGATAACAATAATTTTTAAAACTTTTCTTTTATGTTTTCGTAATATTTTTTTTTTTCTTATCGCATTATTGGCACAAACTTAACGTTTAACTTTATTTAATGGCATGTTTTACAAGTTAAAACAATTTAGGTTGCAAGGGCGTTGCATTAACCAAAAAAAATAAAAAAATTAAAAAAAAAATAATCGTAAATTTAAGAAATTTTTTTTATTTTAAATAAAACTAGTTTGAAAATAAAAACACGAATACACACACATCCATTTAAAAAAAAAAGAGAAAAACTTACTGATATTTCCTGAATTTAATGAGAATGCTGGGGTATGAATATTTTTTTTTTTAATTTTTTGTAAATTTTAGCAAATAAATTATTCGTATTGACTGGTGAGTTAGTTAGTGTTGCCAACCTAGTTACGGGTACTTTAATGAAAGCATTTTATTTATTTTTTATTTTTTTTTGACAATAAAGAAAACGAAAACCAAACAAAATGAGCCTTTCAAATTTGAAACGAAAGAAAAATTGCTTTTGACCACCCACATAGTTTATTTGCAAGTCAGTCCAATTTTCAGCAAATGCACATATTTTCTTTAGAAAGACATATAGTTGCTGCAGCCATTAAAAACCAACATGTGTGTTTTTCATTTTATTTACTAATTGTTTTTTTTTTTTTTTTATTATTTTTTTGTCAAAAGAAAATGGATTTGAATGCAATATTTGATATTTTTATTTATTTACCTTCCTATCCAAAAACCAATTTACAGAAAATTTATGAAAAAATATAAACAAAATTTCAATAGTATTGAAAGTTTATGTTAATTTTTTGGAATACATGAAACTACAGGGTGGGCCAAAAGAAACCAAGGGGTGTAAAAGTTTAATAACTTTTTTGCTTATTAATTTTTTTTTATTTTTTCTTTCAGATTATATAGACAACACTTGGAGAATTTATAATGGAGAGGTTCACAACTGAACAGAGAACCAGAACAATAGAATTTTATTATTTAAACCAGAGATCAATTATTTTAACGCTCATTTTCATTTGAATGGCTTTGTTAACAAGCAGAACTGTAGGTTCTGGGGTTCTCAAAATCCAAGAGCCATTCATCAACGCCAATTGCACCCCATCAGGTGTACAGTATGGTGTGGGATCACATCTGAAAATGTCATTGGGCCCTACTTCTTCGAGAATGAAGATGGAAGTGCTGTAACCGTAAATGGAGAGCGGTATCGTTTTATGATAGAAAATTTTTTACGTCCTGCTCTTGAAAACAGACCTGGTATGTGGTTTCAGCAGGACGGAGCCACTGCCCATACTGCCCGAGACACAATGGCACTTTTAAGTCAAATTTATGGAGAGCGAATAATTTCTCGAAACTCGGAAATTATTTGGCCAGCGCGATCGCCAGATTTGACAGCACCCGACTATTTTCTTTGGGGTTTTTTGAAGGAGCGAGTGTATGTGAACAGGCCAGAGACAATCCTTGAACTCAAGGCAAACATTGTTGCAGAAATTCGAACGCTACAGCCACAAGTTTTGAAAGATGTTATGGAAAATGCTCTAAAAAGAGCCCATCAGTGTGAAGCTGAAAACGGTGGTCATTTAAGAGACATCATTTTTCATACTTAGTGTAAAAAAATTTCCATTTTGTATATTATATAATCTGAAAGAAAAAATAAAAAAAAGTTAATAAACAAAAAAGTTATTAAACTTTTACACCCCTTGGTTTCTTTTGGCCCACCCTGTATTACAAGTTACCGATAGTTAAAGTCAAATATCAAGTTTTTGGTTTTACATGAAATTAAAAATATCGATGATATAAATATCGGATAGTGTGTCCTTAGCTATACAACAAAAACTGGTTCTTTGCCACTCAAAACCCTAATTAATCCATTAGAGGTCAAACGTAAACCGTTTGTAGTATTTTGCATTCAAGGTGATTTATTAATTAAAATTAGTTTAAGAAAACAAATGATAGTCAATCAATGGAATCCACTGACCGCTTTTGTGTGGAAATTCTCGAAATATAGTGTTTTAAACACAAACCCTCTTATGCAAAAAAGTCAACGTTATCGAAATTTTTCATATAATTTTTTCATAAATTTTACTTTAAAGTCTACGTCAAATTTTTTTGGTTAAGACTGAAAGTATTTTATGTAATTTTTTAACACTACCAACGTTCTCTGTAATGGTACATGACACAGCGTAATTGTTTTTCCAAGTTGGTAAGATAGTGTCCACCTCCGTTTTGAGACATATTGACAAATACTGAAGCGAACTGACTCGATTTGTTTTTTCACCTTGTCACCTTGGCGTAGATAATATTGAGCGATGTGATTATCAACAATAACGGGACAACGCTTGATAATAACTCTTTGTTTACTAGTTAACGCATTTTAAACGGCTGTACTCAATTGAGTACAGTGACTTCTAATGGGTTAACCTTCACTGTACTGATTGTGATTAAAACTTCTTTCGAAAAGTTTTCTCTTTTCTCTGTTCCTTAAATCTCTTACATCAGTTGAGTTCACATAAAAAGACTAGCGGTGATTTTTTTTTTTCAAATATTTCTCTTTTTTGTGTTCGTTTAATTTTGCTAGGAAACTTTAAAAATTATAGAATTTAAATTTTTAAAAAAACTTTTCAACAGCTAAATCTTTCAGCTAACCAGTTTTTTTGTTTATTTTTCTACAACCAACAAAAAAAAAAAAACAAACAAAAAAAAATAAAAAATTATGTTTAAGCAAAAGTCTGGTTGTATTTACTTTCTTTGTTATTACAAAAAAAAAATTTTTTTTTTGAAAAAGTAATTTTAAGTGTTAAAAAATAAAGATTTATTTGCTTTAATTCGGAAAACTTTTTAGTGGCTTAGCTTTTATTGGTCAATTAATTATGCGGTTGCAAATTTGTAATTTAATGATGAGATAAATTCCTTGATATGTGTGTAATTGTGCAAAAACAAATTAAATAAATATTTTCCTACTTAAATTTTTAACAATTTAAAAAAAAAAAAACTTACAAAGTGCATTTTGAAAGGCAAAAAGAAACGTTAGTTAATGTGCATTTATGCAATTGTTAGCATCAGTATTTCATTTAGTATTTTCTCTGCGTAACAGTGATTAACTTAATTGCATAAACTGTGAGGTTTGCCATCCGTAGTAAAACAACAAGCAAGTAAGTAAATGATGCTGACAACATAAGCATCTCATGCCTCAAATGTTGATTGAAAATTTTTAAAGGAAATTACTTTCAAAATTGTATTCATTTTTCCCATACAATTTTTAAAATATTTTTGTAAGTAGATAATTTAAAAAAAAATCATATTTAGGTGGAATCGCTCCAAACATATTAGCAGATTTCACCCTTGTAGCCATATTTGTCTATATTTTTTGCTACAATGCGTGAGAACCCTTTTCTAGGATCACAGCTGATGTCATAGAGAAAAACAGAAAATGATTAATTTTCTGGTTGTTTATTTTTTGTTAAAATTTAAATTTTTCGGAATTCATTATATTGTTTGTTTATTTTATTATTTTTTTTTAATTAGAACCCGTATAGAGAACAGAATAATGTGTCGGTGCACCATCGTTAAGATTTTACAATGCAAAATTAGCTACAGTTGTTGCATGAACATTCTTGTAATTTTTAACTCATATAGCTTTATAAAAGATATATTTTCTTTGTATGCATCACTGTATTTAATTAATTAATTACTACTTTTGGAATGTAAATAGAGTTAATAGAGGTTTTTTTAATAGAAACTTTGTCAAAACTTTTTTTGCAACTTATTAAGCCAGACATTTTTTTGACCTTGGCCACAAGGTTAGCGATTTAATAATCCCCTCACCATACTATTTGTTATTTTTTTTTTATTTATAAAACTCATAAAATTTTAATTGTCCAGACAAAAAAATTTTAATTTTTTTTTAACATTCTAAACTTAAATAGTGTCTTGAGTAATTAAGTCAGCAACAAAAAAATTAACAATAATAACTTGCTTTATTGACACAATTTAAAAGTATGTTTCTTGTTTAAATTTTTTATAATCAAACAAGGAAAAAAAACTTCAAATTAAAGTGGCATAATGTCCAGCAATTAACTAGCAAGCAATTGTCAAAGTTCACTAGAGCAAAAATGTATTTTGAACATGAATTTATGGTTGCAGCAATTTCTATGTGTAATTAAATTTATTGAAAGTCCACAAAATCGCAACAATGATAAAAAGGCCAACATCTAACACAACAAAGAGAATAAAAATGAGCTCTTTGGTTTGTTTATAAAAGGTGTCCCAATAATAACGCAAGATTTAAATTTTAAATAAATGACTGATGCAGCAATTGAATTGTTTCTCTGGCTGTATGACATGTGGCGCCATCTTGTTTTAACCACAAGCCCTCCACATTCATTTCTTCAATTCTAGGCAAGAAAAAACTGGTTATTATTTCACGATACCGAACACCATTGACTGTTTGCGCTTGACCTGCCTCATTTTCATAAAAAAAAAGGTCCAATGATTCCTTCAGCTCAAAAGCCACACTCGAGGATTTTCCTCACCCCAAATGTGACAATTCTGCCTATTGACGAAGCCATCAAGATGGAAATGGGCCTCGTCACTGAAGATGATTTTATCGGCAAAATCAGCATTTTCATGTTGTCTCTAAAATACGCAATTAACGAACTCCTTTCGCTGTCCATGGTCATTTTTTACTAACCTCGTACCTTCTACTAGCAAACAATAACAATTGTTCAAATGTCAAACAATGACACTTCGAATGGCGCCAAATTTAAATCTTGCGTTCTTTTTGCGACACCCTTTACATGCGGCAGAATAATTTTTTTTTTTTTTTTTGATAACCAGGTCACATGTAGCGTTACGACTATAATAAAAACGTGCCAAGCAAATGTCACCCTAAACAACAAAATCATTTATCATTTGATTAATATTTTTATTCACAACAATCTATTTGCTTGTAAAAGGCATTAGGAAATATGCTGAAGATACACACTCGTGCTTACAAAATACAAGAAATAACTAAATCACAAAAGAAGAAGTATCATAAAGAAATGTAAGTGGTTTGAGCAAATAGTTATGAGTGGCATCTGTAAAAACTAAGAGAATAAATAAACAAAAAATTAAAAATAAAAAAGATGAGGTTTCATTCATTCATATGCATACGAGTACATAAATCTAAATTATAAATAAACAGAGAAATCAAAAGTAAAAAAAAAAAAAATTATTGTTTAAATAAAGCACCGTGTGCAAGACTGCAAATAAATTTAAAAAATAAAATAAAATATAATATTGAAGAGAACACTCTTTGCTGCTCGAAACACAATTTTTAAAACATAAGGAATCATTAACTGCATTCAGACAAGCAGAACACTTTATCAGGCTATTGCAAGTCACATTCCACACTTAATAAGAGTGACCTTAGACTTGTAACGAGAGGGTTTAAACTGAGCTGTCAACTCTTTGTCGCAGCTCATACGAGAGCGGATTGATATTGAAGCTACCAAAGTAAGAAAAAGTATTTTTTTTTTCAAAAACCATTTATTTCTCAACATAGTCTCCTTTTAGCTCAATAGACTTTGTAAGACGATATTCCAGCAATTCTGTAAAAGTTTAGTTTAAGCTTTTGTGTTTACACACTTATTTTTTTTTGTTGCAGTCTCACCACTCTTTCTAAAAGTAGTGAGTAGACAACAAAACAGCGTTAGAAAGTAAAAGCAATTCAGTAATTCTATCCAATCTTCTTTTATTTCTCTTTACTGTAAGCTAAGAAATGCAGCAATAAGACTTGCTAAGACTAGGACTTACACTAAGCAACAAATTGAAAAAAAAAATCTGACCTTTTATAAACATTATTTTATATTTGTAATGTATTTGACTGAATAAAACAAAAGCGGCTTTTCTATAATTAGTGTTAGCCTAAATTAATGCATGTGTTTTCTAATAAAAATTAAACTTTTAAATTTACTTGCAAGTGACTTGGCAATGAATGCCACAATTTGAATCCTTGCTAGATAATCTTATAATTTATGCTTAAATTTAAATAAAATTTCTTACAAATATTTCAATTATTATAGCAAACATTTTATTGTTTAGTTTTTCCTATTCATAACCACTGTGCCTTAGAAAATCAACATCATTCGCCTGTTAATTTAATAAAGAAAATAAAAATGAAAATAAAATCAAATAAAATACATGCTGATACTGAATTGTTAATGTTAAACGAGACCACCTTCTAGTCATAAATATGTCCACGATGTGTGACATGTTTAACTTTCAAAGTTTGTTTCACAAGTCTTTTGTTTACTTGCCACCCAATTATAAACGCTCTAAAGATTACATTATGGTTAAAGTTAAGGTGCATTGAGACAGAAAGAAATAACAAACAAGCATTAGAAATCACAACTGAAATATAATTTACCAACAGAAGTCTGTCTGTCTGTCTGTGTAGCTTTCAAAGTTACTGCAAACAACGTCATTTAATTTGTTTATTTATTTAGCCCTTCGATTAATCAATTTTTACTTTCCTTATACAAATTTTATGCTTTTGTATAATAGAAATTTGATATTTAAGATATTGACCCTATAAAAAAGGTGCCAACAATCAAATTTATGTCTTTTTTTGTGTAAAATAAACAACTACTTGTCACTCATCACTTGTTCAAATGTCGTAAAGTTACATTTTGTAAGTTTTGTTTTTCTTATATTGTGTTTTACACCATCCCCATCATCATCACCGATAGCAGTAGCAACAGTAAGCATGTGAGCAGCAGTTAGAAAAATGAAAAATATTTTGAAGGTGACTTGTTGGTAAATGTCAGCTTTGTATTTGTTTGTGTGTATGTACATGCGTCTTGTCTTTTAAATAAAAATTATTTGATAGTGATTTTGATTTGAATTCAAATGATAAATTGTGTATGATTTATAACTTTGTAAGTTGTTCTTTCGAAACCTTTTTTTTTTCTTCTTTGGTTACTCAATTAAAATTTTTTGTTCATAAAAATTAGTTAATAGTCTGCACTATAGGTGGGAGGTTTTATAAAGTAGTGGGTTGTGTGAATAGGTCACGGCTTCAATGTTTAACTAGGCCCTGAAAATTAATGGCAGCAAACAGAAGTCGTATCATGTGTCTTTGAAATAATTCTAGTTACAAATTCTACCATCAACTGCAAAATTGTGTAAATTAAATTTTTGAAAATGTTTCCGAAAATTAAAATTATATTATGATGTAAATAAACGTTACTGACTAAGTGACTGACTCACTGACTTATCGTCATCGCCCAGCGCAAAAGACTAGAGTTACTTACTTCAATTTACTAAGAAGAATTTTTGGAAATTCGAATATTAAAAGGGTAAAAAAAGTATAAACGGGTAAAATCGGACTTCTTATATCTGCGTAACTACAACAGATAGAGTTAATATTTAAACCACAAAATTTTCTACTAAAACAATAAGCGGATGGGTATTTGGTACTTTTTTGATAAAAAAAAAAAATAAGCACTAATGTTGGTACATTTTTTTAACCTCATTTATCTATCAAAGTAACAATCACAGCAACAAAAACTATATTGCATTCTTCTCTTCTAAAAAAAGTCTACAAAGTATATTGGCTTTTTTTTAAATTTCAGCAAATAAGAGGTAAAATTTGGTACATCTTTTTGTTATTTTTCCTCCAAAAGTACCTTTCAGTAAATTGATTAATTTTATCATAAATTTCTAACATCCAATAAATTAAAAAAAAAATATTTTCAAGGGAAAAAAAAGTACCGAAAGGGAGAAAAACATTTGGCATTTTATATATAAACAATTTTAGTGGTATTTTTTATATTGTATGCCAGCCTAGAATTGTGATTGTAGAATTGAACGGTACTAAACAAAATAAAAAATTTTAAAACAGATATTATGGTACTTTTTATACATTTTTAAGGTACTTTTTGTTTTTTTTAAGGTAAGTACAAAATTAAGTTCAAATGGTCTTAAACAAAGTGAAAAATCATTAATGGACATATAGTACTTTTTATTAATTTTTTGTGGAACTTTTTGATATATTGTTATAAACGAATCTAAAATTACAAGATTTGGCTCAAACGGTCTGAAGCAAAGTGGGAAACCATAAATGGCACCAAATGGTACATTTTGAATTTTTCATACTAACAACCCTTTTTCTTGTTTAAACGCCCTGTGTAACCTATCAGAAAATCAAGAAATAAAATGGTACTTTTTATTTTATTTACTTTTTACTAAATTTTTTTCATGCTTAAGAATTTCATTATTTATTTTTATGAGAAAGAAAAAGTAGAAAAATCAAGAAATAAAATGTTACTATTTTGTGATACCTTTGGTTTTATTTGTATTAAATGAGATTAAATGGTCTACAACGAAATAAGAAATTATAATAGCGTCAGTATGGTACCAGTTATTTTTATAAAATTATGCCCTTTTTATTACTTTTTTTACTAAATTTTTGTCATGCTTAAGGATTTCATTATTCTTCAATATTTTTATGAGAAATATTAAAGAAAATGGAAAGATTTCCTACTTTTTTCTGCCTACACGTATTTTATCACAATATTTATTTGCAGCCAAATTTCTTTTGATTTCAATTTAATTTAATTATGCAATAACAAACGTAATGTATTTAAATTTTTTGCCAGCATTAATAACAAAGAAAAACTAAAACCAAAAAAAAACCTAATGCGGTATTTTGTGCAAATTACAAACCCTTGTGTTAAACAATTTATTTTTACATCATTATCCAACGAAAGCTTTCAGCATTACTGCACAACAATCAAATTACATGGTTTTATGTGCCACTTAACAACTTTTATTTTTGTTGTTTTTGCAACAATTTTGGTTATAAATAACAATTTTCGATAAATGAAAACGTAATAGTACTCGTAAAAAAGAAAATACAAGTAATAATAACATAAAATGCAACTACAATGGTTGATTAAATAAAGTAGAGAATGGAGAGTGTAATTTAAAAATGCCAGTAGCCAGTCTTATGTTAGCAAAATATGTCCATCAAAACTGTTTTGCAATACATAAATTGTGCCAACCTAAATGACACGTCTTAGATGTTTGTCAAAATGTTAGAGACATTAAATTTTTGTTTTTTAATTAAAAATTTTTATTTATTTATTCAATGAAAAATTTCATTAATTTTTTTGTATGAAAAAAACAAAATTTTGAGATAAGTTTGACAGATACATTTTTTTAAATAATTTTCACATAAAATTTTTATATGGAAGGTTTTTGGTTTCTTAAAAAAAAAGAATTAAGAATCTTCCTAATTTGAACAATACCTAAAATAAAATAGGGTCTTAAGTGAACGTTGCTAAGAAAAAGTACTTAAAAACTCTTCTAAACCGATTAATCGTTTGTGTTACAGAAACAACTATTTAATTGGTACTTAATCTCAATCGTCTCTTAAATTTTGAAGATAAAAATGAAATCTAAATAAATTAAAAATTTTAGTATTAGGAAGACATTTTAAGCAAAAAAAAATAAAAATATTCCAAAATATAAAACCAGTTTCATACAAAATATTTTAGGCAAAAATTTATTTGTCTAATAATTGTCTCTCAAGCTTTTTAATAAATTACTTGCTTAGAAGCAAAAATAAAAAATTTATAATTAAATCAATATTCTTGCTTATTAAGGGAAATTTAAAAAAAAAAATTAAATTAAAGAAAACAAAATACGTAAGAATGAGTAATACGTAATAATATAGAACTAGAAATTAATTTAATTTTTTTTAATTTGTTAAATTTACATATTTTACGTAAGCAAAAAATGAAAGATGAGATAATTCGAAAATATGAAATGACTAGATGTTTTTGTGCGGTCTTACTCGGCCCGGTCGGTATCCTTAGAAAGTGTTTGTATCAATTTTTAGCGAGATCCCTTTACAAATAGAATTTTAATTGTTAAAAAAAAACCAACAAACCAAATAAACACAGTCATTAACTACTTTATAAAGTGGCTCAAGTTTTTGCTAGCATTATTTTCAGAAACGTCAACCAAAGTGACAAATAAAATATTTAAAACCATAATTTTGGGCTTAAATTAAGTACGGGCTAGTCAATTTGTTACTAAGAAATACGAGTAAAAAATTATAAATTTCTATTCTAATTATGGTTCACTATTTTGACGATAATTGCTTCCACATAAGAGATAGACATATGCTATCGCGGACTTTTTTGTAGGACTATTTATGGTAAACATACCGTTCGTACATTATATATGTGTAACTTCAACGATATTTTCGGCGCACGCTAAAACATGTCGCCGATTGTAGAATTTTTTCCTACTTACTTGACACCTATCGTTATATTTTGGACAATTTACACAATATCTTTATAAATTATAGCCTATTGTTATTCTGATGTATAAGCTAAATGAAACTTTACATTAAAATCCATTCAGTATTTTTTGCGTGAAAGAGGAACAAACATCCACACTTACAAACATTCGGCTTTATAATATTAGTAGGAAATTCAAAGGGATGAATATAAACACATTCAAATTAACTATCCGGCTGGCAACCCAACTCCCTTTATATATCTTAGATATTAATGTGCTATAGTTTGTAGGCCACTACCAAATTGTTTGCTGGGTTGTTTCATAAGCAGTATATAATTTTTAAATATTTTAGGTTTACCAAAAGCTTAATTTATTATTTCGTATGATTGGTGTAATTTTTAAATAAAAATAAATAAGATTGTTTTATTCAGTTAAAGCCGCATTTTGTATACCCTTCATTACATAGAAATACCAGAATAAGCTCCTTAACTTTGTTTATTTATTAAAATATTGACAAGTTAGTAATTCTAATCTTCCATTTTTGGGAAAATTTATGTAAAACACTGTATGAAATATTTTTGTAGAATATTTTAGCCCTCTACTTTAATTTATAGCTTTACAGAGCTAAAATGTTCTAAAAAATATTTCTTGTAAAATTTTATTGTACTAGTGCTGCAATGAATCGAGTGTTTCACGCGCTCTGTGGCAGGTGACGCTGCACAGCATCGTTATTTCCTATAAAAAAGGCTATAAATAGAGAAAAAGTTATTGTAAAGAGTTGACATTCAGCACAAATATTCAGTTTAATAAAACGTTATAAAAAACAAATTTTCAAAAGTTTCGGATTAATGATTCGTGTCCTTCCCATATATCCTGCTATTTAAAAATGCCTTAAAAGTAAGAAAACAAGTTCAAGCTTCATGAAATTTTATAAAATCGTTGGATATGATATTCTACACCGTTTGACCAAATTTGATTCAAATCAAAACAATGATACGCCAGGCTCAAAATTTTCCTTTTTCAAGAAATTAAAAAAAAAATGGAAAAAAGTAGTTTCGTTGCAACACAAAACAATAATAGTAAACTCAATGTGTCTATAAAATTTTTTTAAACTTGTTGCAATTAAAGGCCCACCTTTATATTAAAAATGGTATTAAAACTAAAAAACATTTTAAAATGGGCTGAAAAATGTTTCATATTTTATTTATTTGACAATAAATACTTGGTTTTGTGACTCCATATATTGAGTGGTCAAAAATATTTCGGTATCTAGCCAGTTACGCAATTTTGTTTAAGAACTACTTTTAATACGCCAGCATTTATCGAATTTTTAAAAGCGTAACTTTAATTTATCTTTTTCTATGTCTGAAAATATTCTCTAAAAACGATTTTCTACAAATTCTATAAATGAATGCAGCACATATTTTGTATTATTTTTCTTAAACTGCATGGTGGTGACATTGAAAAATATTTATAAAACCCAAAATTGCACTTACATACTTGTAGATTTAAAATATCAAAAAATTACAAAAGTTTTATCGAATGTTTTTTTTTTTCATTTAACAGAAAAGTTGGGTTGTGTATAAAAAATCTGGTTTTACTAGGGAGTAGTCTTTGCGCTAACGATATGTCGCATATGATAAGTATTTTTAAGCGAAAATAGTGTTTTATTTAAGTGAACATACCTCTCTTATAAGTTTACTACAACAATATATCAGCCGTTGCCAAAATTTATTTGAATTTCATCTATTATATAACAAACGAACTTAAATTTTAGATTTTTCTAATAAATTTGTTTGGTGCACAGGAACGTTACGTAAAAAACTACTTAATATTTTTGCATAACATTTTATATATATTTTAATAGAAGTGTTTTCTATAGCAAAACCAAAAAAAGATAAAGTTAACAGTATCGGTTTTACCCATTTATGACCAAGCTCGTGACAGTGCACGCCGTTTTGCTAAAACCACATGTCGTTTAGATGTATGTCGTCCAGTTGAGGCTACAGAATGCCGTTCACAGTTAACGCTACTTCGTACTCATCTCCAAAATAATAAAGAATACGTAAAGTCTGCATTAAACAGTTGCTCATTGTGGATGCATTTGTTTCTCATAAATTGCATGAGGATTTTCTAAGCCTCAAATTTTACAATTTTGTGAATTCATACAGTGATGCAGAAGAAAATATGCTTTATTGGAGCAGATGATTTTTATTAAAAAAAATTGCCATTAACTTCACTTTGCTGCATTACTCATTGAACGAATCATATTATACTTATCGCAAAATGCAACAGTTTCAAAAATGTATTTTTTTTTAAGTGCACTCTTACTGGGACACCCTCTTTAAGTCTTTGTACACAATAAATCAATCGCTTAAATGGATTTAATTATTAATTCGTACTTATTTAGAGTTAAAGCAGAAATGTTCCACTAAAATAGATTTTAGCCCGTTTTTACTTTTAATTTAACTAAAAGTCCACATTCCAAAGAAAACTATAGCTATATAGGGCTTGTTAATGTAAGTGCGACTGATAGCTTTTTATACTTAGCCAAAAATTGCATTGCAATATCAACAACGTGTGTAGTCATTTTGACACCAGACAACGTCTATTTTATTGACAACGAGTGTTTTCAATATTCTACTAGGCGTATACAAATCGACAACGGTGGGTTGTTAACTTAGAAAAAAAGCTATGATTTTACATTTTGGACAGTGCACGTTGTAAACTTGTTAACGAACGTTGCGAAATTAACAACAATATGCTGTCCAATTTCCAACTTATTAACAAACGTTATCAACCACCAAATGGTATCATTTTGATACCAAATGGTGACGATTTATCACTGGTATGGTGTCATTTTGACAATTCTGCAATGCTGAGTTGTCAATAATGCGTTGTTAAAATGACACCATGCGTTGTCAAAGTGGGGTAATTTTGGCAACGAATTTTGTCATTTTTTTCCCCTGGGTCTATGTACTTTTGTATGGAAAACAAAATCTAATTTACGAAAAATTCGTTTTGGCTTTCAACACAAATATACGAATAAAGGAATCGTTCGTATTTACGTGAAAAAGCATACTACTGAAATATGTCTAATTTAAAACTTTATAAAGTATCATTCATTTAACATGATTTCCAAATGTTTTGCATGTGGTTAATGGCGTGTCACAAATAAAAGAATATTCATGCTACAGTTAGATTAATTTTGTGTAAGCAAGTTTTGGAATATTAAGCCCTTAAAAAACAAGACAAACAAAGCAAAAGTTTTATTATAATGAATGCTTGTGGGCTGATTATTAAAGTTGCCAATTAATGGTGTCTCAAACACAAACTTAATTTTTTTTTTAAATAATGGGCTGTAACTTTTCGTGTGATGCACATAAATTCTTTCAGAGGAATAACTGAATATTTTTAATGATGATTTCAGCAAATAAATCATTTTATTTCCTCTTTTATTTTACATATAATTAATTTAAATTTTAATTATGAATTTTTTGTTTTTCTTTTGTTTTTCTATCACCAAATGCAAATTCACACAAATTGGTCCATGTCATGCAGCTGCCCTAAGCAACTCATTCATTTCGATTTAAATTTCTCACACTAACTTTAAGCAGGAAGAAAAAAAAATAAAAACACAACAGAAAAACAACAAATCAAAGTATAAAATAACCTTAAATTAATTGCTGAATAAATTTAAAATTTTTTTTATGCATAAATCTTAAAACCCATAATTTTCTTTATTTCATTTCAGTGTTTTTCTTTTTTTTTTTTAACAATAGTGCAAGCAGGCATACTATAGAAATATTTAAGAAAAAAAATTTAAGTAGAAAATATGCTACCACCGTACAATTTTAATAAAGTAATTTGATTACCTTTTGGTCTCCAATACAATTATACGTTACAGTAAGTTAAACCAGCCAATCTATTTGATTTCGGTTTTTTTATTGGCAATTTTCTTAAGTTTAAGTTGTATTTGTGTTTGTATCTTTTTTCATACATAAATTTTTTGCTGGTCTTTTTGTAGTTTTTGTTTCTTTTATTTATTGCCTTAAACTTTAAAAATCATAAAAAAACATGCAATAACAAAAAAAAAACCAAAAACACCTTAAATGTGGGAAAAAGAAATTAAGTCCCACAAACATTTAATAAACCGAAAATCACATCAATAAAATCAATGAATTTTGTGTTTCAAATAAAAAACATTCAATTCATTGTTAGTGTTTTTGCTTATGACAAATAAAACAAAAATAAAATAATAAAAAAAAAATAAAGAAAAATATAGACCGGATCAGTAACACGTGTTAAATGCAACATAAAATACACACATACACACATTTGCATAAATGTGAATGGAAAACAAACTTAAAACCATACACACACACACACACACTCACTCATATACATATATAATAATTTTTTTACATTCAAATAATTTTTTTTTACCCTAAACATTCGGTTTTAGTACAAGAAAAAAATACTTTAACCAAACAAGTATTTAAATTGCTAACGTAACCCAACAAACATTTTTTGTTTAATTATATATTAATTATTTACACAGGATTACCATGGTTTTTGTGCTGCCAAATTAAAAACTGATTTCTAGTATACTCGTTACCCTGATTCAATCTTAAGAAGTTTAGCCATATAATTTGGAAAAACTGGAAAACTAGCTCTTTGATTAAACAATTGCAAACACTTAAAGATTGGGAATAGCTTAGCCTTTGCAATATGTTATAAGTAATTTTTGAACAGCCTTTTAGTTTCATAGTAATTTCCGAAATTTAGTAAAAAATCTAAATTTTTTTAAGAAAATTAAAAATTAAATTATTGATATTTATAATTTTCCTGGCGAAGCTTTCCACAATAAGTCGAAATATTAAAAATAATAAATAATTTTATAAAAAACAAAACTAAACCTCCATAATCATTAATTATATATAAAAATAAAAGTCTAAATAAATAATTATAGTATATAAATCTAAAATTAAATTTTTTTTTTTAAATTCGTTAAAATTCTAAATTCAACAAAATCTTAAATTTGTCTCTTCATAATGATATAAGAGTGGAGAGTGGATGATATAAGAGAGCACATACCGCTGAGTCCCTATCTCACTATGATTAAACCACGAGTTCTATTCCTATCTACCACTACACTGAACGAAAAACCTACGTTAATACATTGATTTTTTAGGTTGCAGTTAAGATTTTGTAATCGGTTTAAAACTAACATCAGGCTTCATTCCTGTTACGAAAAATGTTTCATTAAAAATAAAACTGTCATAAATAGAATGAAACTTTTTCAATGATGACAATTTATGTAGCAAAAATGTTAAACGGCGTTAATACAATGAAAGTATTTCATTTATGTAACGAAATTTTATTGTTCAGGAAATGAAATTTACGTCATTAATTTTGTATAAAAAAAAATTAAAAATACGCATATGAAAAGTTTCATTGCAACAATGAAATTTTCATAATATTAACGATTTTTTTTTTTTTTGCATTAATGTAAGGCTGGCAACGTAATGGTTTCATTCCCGTAATGAGGTGTTTTTCTTTCAGCGTATTGCCCCTGTGACTAATGAAGGACGCAGGAAGCAAATTATGTGCTACATTACACACACCCCTTTGTTGAGAGATTCGGGCCGACTTAAAGCCCGTGCCGCGAGCAACTTTCTGTTGCTTTGCAACAGCACATCAAGGTAACATGACACCTTGCATATCTTTTGATAGCCAGAGCTATACGTGAAACTCAAGAGACCTTAGAGAACCTTACCAATTATTGGTTATAGTTTTAGCCTTATGGATATATCACGTAGTGCACAGAACAAACGACGAACCAGAACATCATCAATAAAACCCGTGGGGTTGATATGAAGTTCGATTCACGGAGTTAGCATATTCATTGTTCAACCATTCGTCAGCATCAGCCCTTAACCCAACAACACAACAAAGCTTCCTCTGTTAGGCTACCGTTTCCCGTAATACCAAAGTTATCTTTCTGCCCGGTTAGGGTGCTAGCACACCTTTTTACTTCCAGGTATGATAACTCACCAAGAAGACACACCCCGGTAGGGGAACTTTTACATATGCTACAAATAAAATGTAATTAAATGTAATTAAAAATAAAACTTAAGTGCTTTTATTTGCTGGGTATTACTTAATCAAATTTAAAGCCATTGAAAGTAAATGTGCTGCAGTATTAATCAATAAAGTTAATAACCAAAAAGGCACCGACCGCTACTTTAAATAAACTCATAAACAACAACAACAAAAATGAACACATGATTGTTTTAGAACATTTAAATTCAAATACACACAGAAAATAACTTCAGTTGCCAGAACTAAATTTGTTTCCCATCAAAAATGCAGTTGTCATAATCAATTTTTTTTAGTTGTGGTAACCAAAATTCCATAATACAAACCAAAATTTAGTTCTCCTAAAAATATTTTAAGCTGTAACACCGATTTTCTATTGTCTCAAATAAAAATTTGGACAGTCACAACTGAATTTTTGATTGGAAGCAAATTTAGTTATTACAACCAAAGTTGTTTTCTCAGTGTACAGTCTTCTTAGTTAACAACTAACTGATGGTTTAAGCAAAGATAAAATCATATTGACTAACCTCCAAATTCATAAAAAATATTATGTGCTTATTAAGGCTTATTTGACAGACTTCTATGCAGTATTTGTCAAATAACTTCTTATTAAGCACATAGTATTTTTTATGAATTTGGGGGTAAATATTTAGTTGACTTTAATAAACTTAAGACTGTATCTAGGAGCTTAAAAATATTTAGATGATTGATATCAATTTAATTTGTAGCACATGATGTCCAGCTTCTAATGTACATGAATAAGGCCTTTGAAATTCTTTCGCTCTTTAACTTACATGTGGTTTTTAAGATTTTTAATCGAATTGGAGTCTTTTTTTGCGATTAAAAGCCAGAATATGCATTCATTTTCCCATCATAAAAGATACTTTTTTCGGGACTAAATGGTACTATACATCGACTCTTTTTGATGAGTCATTTATGATTCTTTTTTTTTAATACTTTTAGTCATCCATCTGCCCTTAGCATGATCACAAATCAAACGTATGCAAAAGCTGTTTAAGACCAAAAACGTTTCTACAATCTGCTAAATACATGCCCAAAAAATTTTGCGATTGCTATACAATTTGCCAGTGCATTTAAAAAAAAGCACTTTTAAATCGTAAGTGTGAATAATATTCGAGTGTTTTGCTACATATTTAAGTGATTAAACAGTTTTTGATCAAGAAAAGTGCTCGAATAGGCCTCATGAAAATTATATTTCAAATGCTGGCTGAGAATTTCCTATTTTGTATAGAGAAGAGCCCCCAATCTCTCCTCTCCCTTCCCTTGCTATCTATGTAAAAATTACAAATGAACTAATAAAATAATATGGACGTACTTTCATTTCTAGTAGTGAAGTCTTTTTACTTTTATTCTATTTTATTTTTAAAATGTAAAACTAACAAAAGCCGCCCACTGTGCACAATTGTTGTGTTAAAATGAGCATTTTCATTTTGTAGGTGTGTCACTTGTTTTATATTTCTTAGTTAAATGAAAGAAAAGCAACAAATTAAAACAACAACAGCAAAAAATATCTCATTAATTTACAAACATGCCTGCTTACGCTGGACGGCATTTCTGTAAAAGATTTTCTTTTTTTTTCAATTTTATTATTTTATTAATCTTTTCAGCGTTTAAACGTAAAGTGTGATTTTTGAAACCGCATTTAACACTTGATATTTTAAATATTTTACGAGATACTAATCACTTCCTTCGTATAAACCGTTAATAAAAATGCTCCATTAATTTCAATTAGTTTGAAATGTTTAATTGAATTTATTATTCATCATTTATGTATTCTGGTATTTCTTTTTTTTGGTTATTTAGTAATTTTGGCTTCAAATAAAAGCTTATGAGGCATTAAGATTTCAAATAAAAATTAAATTAATTATAGATTTTTATTATTTAAAGTGGGTGTTGCGAAACATTTAACGATTCTTGCGGTACATTTTATTAAAAGAAATCATTAATTTAAAAAAATACTAAGTTGACAAGTCTATGTCTCTCTCTTTATTGTTTTAATTGTATTTGTATGTGCATGTGACATATACAATTGAAACAATAGAGTGAGAGAGAGACATAAAGTTTCCAACTTAGTATTTTTAACACTGTTTTGAGTGCTTTTCAACATTTCCTACTAATAAAATTTTCGAATTAGTTTGTTTTTATGGTAATTGTTCTTTTCTTTATTAGCACTACTAAATAAATACGTGTGTATTTTTAATTTAAAAAATTTTTGTTTTTAATTTCTTTTGAAATTAACCATAAAAACAATTTTTTCTTAGAATTTATGGGCTTTTAATAAAATTTTTTAATTTATCTAAAATAAATAAAAAATAAATCTGTGTTAATTTCGAAAATTTTTTTTTTCTTTTAGAAAACTACAACTTCAACAGATCTAAAAGTTTTGCTTATAAAATTATTTCGATTATCATTTCTCTCCAGCATCCCTTAACCACAATAAAAAGTAATTGAGTCAATTTTTTTAAAAACTTGTCAAAAAATAAAGTTTTAGATTCGTTCTAAATACAACATCACAAAATGAAAGATAGTTTTCCACAAAGTAAAAATTAATCTCGCCAATTCTGCATTCTATATTTTTGTTTTATCTCTTATTTTCTATTGTTAAAAATTAAAAAAAAAAAATTAATAATATCATTAATAATTTATTTAATAATTTAATTAGTAATTAATTAAATTAATAAATTTAATTAATAATGTAATTAACAATTAATTAAATTATTTCCTTTAATTAATAATATCATTAATTATTTAATTAATAATTAATTTTATTCATAGTTAATTTAATTAATTAATTTAAATAATACTATTAATAATTTAAATAATAATTAATTAAATTAACAATATCATTAATAATTTATTAAATTAATTAATTTAATTAATTTTTTCATTGAATTAATTAAACATTTTCTTTAGCTCCAACTTAGAAGAAAAACATTTTATTTCATAACAAAAATATGCTCAATACATGTAGCCAAATGAGCCACCAGGAAGAAATTATTTGTCAAGTTTCATCAAAATCCTTAATTTTGTCAACTGCCATTTAATTAAGCAAACCCAGAGGCTGATTAGGCTGATTAATTCCAACCTTTTTTCCAAGATTTTGTTATATGTACTTAGCAGTTTAAAGAAAAATAAAGCCGAATCTTTTCCGAATTGTCAAAATTTATAAAGCAATTTTTTTTTTTAATTTTTTTGTGCATGAAATTTCTACATTTTTATTTCTAGGGACAGGATTTGTGATTTTTAAAAGTTAATTTTTTAAAATGGACCAATTGTAAATTAAAATAAATTTTGTTCATATCGAATATAGCAGCCTCTAAGCGAAATATGTAGCTAAAGCGGTATATTATTTATATAAATTAATTACAAATGATTGATTATTTTATTAAATGAAAATAAAATAGGAAAAACTTGTTTACAAAGTCCTTGCCACTATTGGGTCGACTAAACTTTAGCAGGTGCCATCTAAAGTCAACATTTATTGAATTTATTGAATACGATTCATAGACTTGGCTCAAATAGCCAAATGTCGTCCTTGAAGATATACAAAAACAGTTTTTTACGTTTGATATTTAAAATCTTCTTTAATTTTCTGCTTCATTTATTTGTTAATCAAAAGTTCTACTTCAAAACTGCACAAGCTTAATAACAAGTATTTGAGGCAATTAGAAACATAATTTCATACAATTTGTCTTAATCTACACAATCTATAAGGAATTTTAAGCAGCTAACTGCAACCCGTTTGTTAAAAAAAAAAAAAAACTTTAAATTTTTAAAAATTTAATTTACAAAAAAAAAAACTATTTTTCATTATTTTTTATTTTTTTCTGAGTAAATAAAATTTTAATTTCAATTCAAGCGCATGCGTATGAGTAAATTAAAATTCAAAAATGTTTAAACAAACATTTGCTTTTAAGCTTGATTTTTTCAAAATGTCTGCAATTTATTTTTATTTTTTAATTAAAATTTTAAAACCACCAAAAATTTCAAATTAATTTTGCAAATATTTAATTCTACTGTCAATAAATGAGTATAAAAATATAATAACAAGTATTTAATATTCAATAATATTTTTTTTTTTAATAAATATAAAATAAAACTATTTTGAATAGTAAAATAATTTTTGTGTTTATTTTTTAAATGTTTTGAATTGCATTACAGAATGAGTTTTCAATTAAAAAGAAAATAAAAAAAACATTTAACTGACTTCTGGCTACCGATTTTTTTTTTTTTTCATATAAATTTAAATGAAATGAGAATTTCAAATGAACATTAAGTTTTAGTGGCTTTAAACTGCCAAATTATTGTTTGTATGAAAATCTTGACAATCGTTTAATAGAAAATTTATTTTTTTGCATAATTTTTTGATAAACAAACTCATTTTAAATTAAAATGCAAATTTAAGCGGTTTTTTTTGCTACTTTTATTCAACTACTTTTTATTACATGCATAGCAGAAGAACTTAAAGCAACATTGCAAGCGGTTTTTTTTTTGTCTGTAAAAAACTCCCAGGCCTGCTAGTTCAAATTGGAACAAATAAGCTTAAAGTCTGAGCTTGACAGTGCGTTCAGAGTATTTGCTTTGCAATTGGAATACCCGAGTTTGACAACTCTCAGATTGGTAAACTTGTTTGCAAAACAATTTTTTTTGCTGCACAATGGCTTTTGCATTTTAGTTATTCTACAAAAATTGGCTGAATAAAATTACTTTTCAAGGTTTAAGGCTCTTATTTAGTTATGCCTTTTCAATCTAAATTTCAGAGTTTTTGTTCCTTTTTATTTTTAAATAAACTTCTTGGCTTGTCAGCAAGCAACACCCTCAAATTGATACACTTTATTTATTATTACTGTCACTATAGGGCATAAATAGACTTCGGTCTGTAAGTTCTATTCCCAACTTAAATATTTCAAGATGCTTCACAAATCTGGCAATTGCTGTGGAATTCACTCTACCTTGGTTTTGTAGGTCACTGCTTAGATATTTCATTTTGGGACTTTACACCCCTAAGCAAGCCCACAGAATGTGTTATAAGGTTTCTGGTCCTGCTTGACAGATACAACAACAGTCATCATATACCTCATCGTTCTTACTCCATTGCAACGAGTTTGCAATATCTTGTCAGCAGTTTAGTATAGAGTTTGTTATCATTTCTGCTGAGGTTTAGAATAACCTCTGCTTGATTTTTAAAATTCCTTTATTTGTTTTATGCAAAATATAAAAAAATCTGTCCCACAGGTATATCTCTGGATCTATGATGCGAATGTGATTCCACATTTTTAGCCAGATTGTCCACCATCTCGTTGCTCACATGACCTTCGTGACTAGATTTTAATACTAGTTCTGGGATTTTATTAAATACATGAGTGCGAGTCTGAAGGAAATTTTCAAAAAAAAAAAATCTTGTTACTTTTTACAAAATAAAAAAAAAATCATAAATTTTCTTGTATTTTATTTGAAAACAATTTCATTTAATTTTCTGTGTCATTAAAAAAAACAACTCTTGAAAAACCTTCAGTTTCAACCTTGAGTAATTTGTGGTACCGTAATAAGAAACGTAGTGTTAAAATAGTTTGTTTATTCTGATAGTTAAGTTATCAATTAAGAAGCTTAAACTAAAAAACAATTAAAATAAAATTCAATCATTAAGCAGAAACCTTAAAAAACCACCAAAGGCTGCTAATCAGAAACAGGTGCCAATACGAATCAGTTAAACGAGTTAAATGAAATCAAATAAATTTCATTAATAACCCTTCAACTGTTAGTTTTTTTTCTTCTTTTTTGGTGATAATGATTTAAGTTTCAACAAACAACAAATTACATTAATTAACGCTTATTAATATTAAACGGCAATAAGAGAGAGATAAGGTTGCAAAAGCAGTTGACCTATTCTCTACAACAATCGTAAACGTGTGATAAGTATTTCATTTGATTTAATATCATTCATGTCTATAATTTGTATATTTTTCAATTCTTTTATTTTCATTTTATTAACTAAAAAGCTAAAACAGAAGTAAATGGCGCATTTATTAACAGCAACACTAAAATTAAAATAATATAATCACAAAAAAAAAAAAAAAAAAATAAATAAATAAAAATAGTGAAACAACAACTACAACTACCATAAGACACAAACGTTATATGAGAATTTAATATAAATAAATTAAATAAAAAAAATTTATTTACATGTGTTACCAATTTACAACTGAACAACAACGTTAATAAAGAACGAGGATAATTACAAAATTACCTGTTCTATGCAAAAAATATAGAGAATAAATTGATTAAGCTTTTAAGTAAAACAATCACTGCTATCAAGCATAATCTTTCCCTGGTAATTTTTTAATGATAACATGAAAAAATGTTTACTCTCAAAAAATTCTTTATCTCTCCCCTGAAATTTTTTCACTTTTCCCTAATACTTTTCTCTTAATTTTTGCTGAAGAATTCTATTCCTCAGGGGCTGTCGAAACATTAATATTTCCTAGTTACTTTTTTCCAAAGAAAATTTCGGTTTAAAAAAAAAAAATTCTATAAATCAAAGAACTTTTTATATGATAAAAAAAAAGGCAAAAATTTTAATATGATAAGGGAAAAAGAAAAAGTTTAAATTTTATTCATAATTGTATTGAATAAGTCTTGGGCTGTAAGGTCTTCTTTGCACGGATAACGATAACGACTTTCTTCTAAAACATTCAATGTTTGGAAAAACCTTTCGCAGTATGTTGATTGTGCCCTAGAAACTACAGAATCTCTTGCTACTGCCTTTTGGTATTTACCCTCTGCAAAAAATTTCAAGCTCGACTAATAATTTTTTAGGACACGTCGGAGAGTTATTTATCACATCCCATAAATAAGAAATTGCTGTTCTATTAACTCTTTAATGTTGTTTAAATTTAATACAAAAATTGTTTCAAAGCTTTATTTATTAAATTTGTCACTCCAAGGGATTAAATGAATCGCTTAAACATCTGCTCCTTTTAAGCATTATTTTACTGACTTTGTTTCTTTTGAATTTAAGAGTATTTTTTTTTTCTTACTCAGCTTGTTTTTCTTACTGATTATCATGAGTGTGAGCTAACAGCCTGTAAAAATTTTATGACAGATTCATGATAGCATTTTTCACTTCGATGGATATAAAGAATCTCATGGGGAAAATATTTCAAATTAATTAAAAAATTTTAATACACTCAATTAACTAAAATTTGATTTAAATTGACTAAAAATTATACACTAATTAAATATTTAATTTAAAAAAATTCATATTTAATAAAATTTTTAATTAAATTAATTAAATAGTTAAACAAACAAATTTTTTTTAATTGAATTGAAAAATTAATTAAATTAATAATAAATATTCATTAAAAGGTCGAAACAATGGGCCATAATCATAGTCACACTAAGGTCTGTATCTTTTTAAAATCGACTTTAATGTCATATAATTCTTATGAACAAAAGTCAGCTCTTAATAAAAGCCTACTTTTTTGTGACTACGATTATGGTACAATATTATTAAAATTAAATATTAAATTAAGTATTTAGCTGATGTAAACAATTTCTTAATTAAAATTGTTAATGGAAGACATTTATTTGGGCTGAAATTTATTACTGAGCGGATTTTCAGCTAAATGCAGATGACAGCTCGTAAAACTTTAATTTTTTTCTAATTGTTTTAATGAATTCAATAAAATATGTAATTTGAAAAAACAATCACAATCAGTTAAACAATAACGAACCACAAGGGGTAAAAAATGTTAGAAAAAAAAAACAAAACTTGTTCCACAATTTGACATTTTTAAGCCACTTAATGCATTTTTTCAGGTCAGTTTGTACTACACTTTTTTTCCCCTAGTCTATAGCTACAGTTTTGTGGAAGATAGGAAAATGAGAATAATTGCATGATCTTGGGAAAAATCAAAATTAAGCCAAAAGTTTCGTAGGGCAATAAAATCCTAACTAACAAAACTCAAAAAAAGTTTTATTACTTTCGATAAGTAGTTCGACACGAGAAGCAGCTTGCTTTTTGTGTGTTGCATAGTTAGAGAACATTTTCTGATTTAAAAATTTTTTTCCATTAACATTTTTTTTAATTCCTGCAAAATATTTCTGGTCGCAAACTACCCTCGTAAAAACATTAATAATAAAACTCAAATACAAACTTAAAAAGCAAAATCAATATTGAAAAAGAAAACATAAACAAATGCAAGAACAACAAGTATAACAACAACAATATTAAAGAAATTAAAAATAAATAGAAACGGAAAGCAACAACAAAAACAGGTTTGTTGCTTAAGTCTTTCGTTTTCATTTGAAATGTTGGATTTTTTTTTTATATAATTTTTTCTCTCATTTTGTACAGACTTTGAAATAAAAATAAAAACAAACAAATATGAAAATGACAGTAAAATGACATTAAATACGAGAAGACAAAATAAAAAAATTAAAAAAAAAATAAAAATAAATTGTAAAAATAGCAAAACGTAAACCAAATAGTCAGTTGAATGAAAGAAAAAAAAATTGTTTTTTATAGAATATTTTATATGTAAGCAATTGTGAATGTTTTGCTTAAATAAGCATCATATGTAATCCAAGTTAAGAAGTTGAGGTTACAAAATCTAGGGTTTCTTCTTTCAAGCGTGTACAAGAACAGCCATCAAGTACAACATAAGTTGGAAGCACAATGAAAAATAAAATACTGAAAAGCAAAAAATAAATTTATACTTAGTTTCCATAGAAGTTTACAGTAAACTTGAAAATATAACTGCTTCAAAGCAAAATAAACCCAAGTATTAACTTACAAGCGGGGCTGTTGCTAAAACTTGTAATTCTGAATAAAAAATGTTTATTAATAATGTAACTAACTTTTTTAAAAAGTACTTTTAGTAAACTAATAAAAAGCAGGGACCGTATGGAAAAAACTCTTTATGTTAAAGCCAACGGAGTAAATAAAAGTAGATTAGTTTTGATGAGTGCTTTCAGAATATTAAAGAAGTTCAAGAGAAAATAAGCAACAAGAGTTTTATTTTCTGCTGCAAAAATTAACACTCTTAAAAAGAGAGCAAAATAAAACTCTCGTCTTTTTAAGAGTTTCATCTGAGTTGAAAAATAAATGTTCTAGTGGATTTTATTTTTTTAATTCTCAAAATAACTGTTAAAAATAATTTTTTTTTATATCAAAACTGTTATTTGCGGTCCCTTCTAAAAAGAGTATTTTATTTAAAAAAACTTTTGTTAAAAAAAAAATCACAGAAAAATATTTTTAAAAAATGTTCAATGTAAATTTCATAATTCGTTCCCTGATTGGAATCAAAAAAAAGTTCTAATAAATTTTTTATTGATTTTTTGAGTGCAAATAAGTACGCCACTATTTTTTATTTTTTTCTGTTTCTTTGAAATTATAAAAACGCTCTATTTAAGGAGACATAAAGACCATTAATCAGAAGTTAAAAAATTAATAATAAAAATCAAAAACTTTTAAAGAATAGCTTATTTATTAGTGATTAAAAATTCATTTTTATCACTTTCTCTGAATATTTTCTAGCATACAATCTCTATACTTTAAAGAAAGTAGCTATATAGGCTAGGAGCAACCATGCCCACTTTTTAAGCAAAAGTAGCTTAAATTGGTTTTTAATGGGTGAAATTTAGTTCAGAGGATTAAGTGTCATAAAGTAAAAGATCGGACAAGATCGTATTTAAATTTTAAGCGTACATGTTCTGTATTGAAAAAACGTAGAATTACATTTGTTTCTTCTTATTAAATGAAAACTTTTATGTTTTTTAATTCTACCAATAACTTCGCTCCCAAAATAAAGCAAAAATAAAATTTTTAAATTCTTAAAATAGGCCATAGAATATTTATGAGGTGCTGGATTTTTCAATTCCGAATAAAATATTCGAAAAATTTAATTTTGAAATATATTTTTTTTTTTTTTTTATTATATTGTTGAATCGCTTCTGGGTGTTTTTTACGTATAGCTGACCGGTTCTCAGTCATCGTTAGGTTACATTGAATTCCCCAACCACAACGCCAACCCACAACCCATTTTGCAGGAGGAAGATTTCTTGCCTTTCCGTAATGATATTCTTTGAAGGTCAACTAACGAACTTAAACGTGATTTAGTAATAAAAATTAAAAATGCTAAACCAATAAAGTTCATTTAAAAATAACTCAAAAATATTCAAAAAAGCTGACATTATTTCTATTTAAGCGAAATAACTCTTCAGCAACGTTTAATGCCAAAAACCCCATAAGCTTTAAAAATGAAACAACAACAACAACAAAAATCAATAAAGAAGTCTTATAAATTAGTTAGACTAATACTTGTTCATACAACTAAGTACAAGTAACTATAAAAAAATGTTTTATAATTTTTTTTTTGCAATTTTTTTTTGTACTTACCTTGTGCGTAAATTGCCGTTGCGAGTATTTGAGCTGTTTAATGATTTGGCAGCCAATTTATAGGCAGCACTAGTGCCACTAGTACTATTACCGCTATTCAATTGACTGGCACTGGTACGTGGCAAACGTGCTGAGGGATTGCCAGTACCAGGTCGTACAGCACCAGCACTGCCAGCGACCACAATATGGCCACATAAAATGAAACCAATCAATAGAAGAGCAATTGTTAGAGATGATGATGATGTTGGTGGTGGTGGTGATGGTGGTAGCGTTGACGATCTTGATGATGATGTTGTTAAGACTGACAACAAATGTTTTATTTTTATTGTAACTGCTGCTGTTACTGTTGCTGTCATAGACAATGAAGATGATGCTGCTGCTGATGATAAAGTTTTTCTTGAATTTGTTTTGGTTTTTAAGAACCTGTTCTTTAACATTTTGTTATTATTATTATTATTATTTGTATAGTTGTTGTTTTGTTTATGTTTGTTGCTACTGCACTCTGTGCTATGGTTGTTGCCGTTGTTATTTTTATTGTTATTATCAATGTTTAAGCCAGCATGTGCTTTCATTGCAACGTTGGCCTTAAAGGCCGACATGTTATGTTGTTGCTTAAACTCTAAATTTTTTGTTTTAACTGGATGCTTTGATTTTTCTTTTTTTTTTTGCTATTTATTTTGCTGTATGTTAAAAGAAAATTAAAGCTTCAAACACAATTTTGCTTTTTTTATTGATTTTTCACTTTGATCTTTTTGTTTTCTTTATTTGTTTTATTTGATGCCTTTTTTTATTTATTAAAATTGATGTTTTCTTTCTGCCAACTATTTAATAAATTGTTTAACTATATTTTGAAAAAAAAAAGAAAAAATATTTTTAGTTGTTTTAAAATTTTTGTTTTTATTTTAACGGTTTTTTGTTATTTTTTTATTAATTCATTGACTTTTAGAGCCGGTTTGTTTTAACACATATTTTGCTAAATTTATGTTTGTGCTTTATTTACGATTGAATGTTTTTATACCAAATAAGTTCTGAGTTTAGAAAATTTAAAAAATTTTAATTATTTAAAAAAAAGAGAAAAAAGTATTTTTTTTTCTACAAACTCATAAGTTTCAAAAGGAAAATCCATGCACAACTTTTGATTTTATATTAAATTTCTGAAAGTTGCCGGAGCATTTGTGATTGTAATAGACTTCCTCTGGTATTTGCATTACCAGAGTAGGTCTCTTAAAGTCGGATACCTTCTAATGTTGGTTTAAAGGATTGATATTAGAATCCAGCTGGGTGGCACTTAAGGGCAGGAGAATGGCAATGCAGCAGGTGTCAAAGCTCTAAACTTTCCAAATATTATTCCCATTTAAAAAACTTCAATGATCTTTCAATCGGCAGTTGATGACAACCTTATATGACTGGTGTTAGACAGTCATCAAACTTTTCCACGTACTGACTGGCTTCTTTGAATGAACTTCTGATACAGAACAATCTTGACAAAGTGCACATTCATGTAGTAGGAACAACAATCATATAACGGTATATTTGCTATGATTTTTTCAAACTTTCCGCTATTAAAGTCTTTTTTCTTTTATATTCCAATTCTTTTAATATCGATAGTGTGATTAAGTAACTTTTAAGGGCGCTATATTTAACTCCATATTTTTCTGTTTTTACTAACGAGTGAGAGACTCAGTAATTCTTGGTTAACTTTAGGAGTTAAAAACTTATCACTGATATGAATAACGAAGACAACAACCACAAAAAGTACAAATACCATGTACAACAACCAAAAATGGTTTATCTTAATATATAAAATTCGACTGTACGTGTATTTGACATTGTACTCCTCCTAAACGGCTATCCTGATTTAATTGAAATTCTATGTATAACTTTGGGTTACGCCTGTTTTTACCCGGTGTTTCACGATCCTTTACTCTATGAGTACGATTTCTTAGTGTAAGAAAATCGAGTATACAAAAATTTTATATTTTAGTCAAAATCCAACTTAAATTTTTATGAACATTTTAAAACTTTTCTCAAATCGGAGAACTTCTACGCCGATTTGTCTAATTTTTTTATTATATGTTTGAAAGTAACCCAACTTTTATTTTTTTTTTTTTGTCTCTTTTTAATTATTTTTCAATATAAATAAAATTTGAAGGCAAAACAACGTTTACCGGGTCAGCTCTAGTTTATAATATTTTTTCTTATTTATATAAGAGGCTTTTATTTAACCACACAGCTGAACGTTAACAGTTTTAATGAATTTCAAGTTCTTTAATTTCAAGATTAATTATTTTTAACCAAACATTTTTCTTTAAAATTGAGTAGTGAATCGCACTACCGACATCTTAAATTAAAATAAATTATTATTTTTGTTTTCTTGCAGATCATGCTAGCAATGAACCCCCCAGACTGCTTGTTAATTTCGTCATATTTTCTTTTTACATTATGCACAAAATTGGTCCCTGGGTTGAGTAACAAATCCCGAAACGTTGTTTATTGCTGACTGAACTCACCACGTTTTATCACGCTAAAGTAAAGGATGGTAAAGAATGCACTGTCAAACAACAAAGAAAACTTCAAATTAACCAAATATTAGAATCAACTACTCTACACACAGAAAACAACTTGGGTTGTCAGAACATAATTAGTCACCAGTCAAACATTCAGTTGTGATAATGGAATATTTTAGTCACTAAAATCGAAAATCAATTTAAAGTCATTTTTAAAAAGATACCGACTTTAATGTGACTATAATTATCGGCCATTGAAACAAACTTCGTTCGTGAGAACTTCAGTTGTGATAAACAAATGTTTTAGTTGTAGCAACTAGAATTTGATAATAAATAACAAAATTTAGTTTTCTTAAAAATTAAAACAAGTATTTTTCAAGCTTAAAATCTTAATAAAAATTGTTTTTATTAATCTGTCTCACAAGTCGGAAAAATCTTTGAATTTTTAATTGAAAATTAGATTTAAAACGCGAGACTATTGTTTCAATAAGTCTATTCTCTATTCTATTTTTAACTGCAACACTAACACAACTGAATATTTGATTTGTAACAACATTAGTTCTCACATCCGGAATTATTTTCTCAGTATAGTAGGCTTTGTAATGGGCGGTTCCTACTATTACAAAAAATGAATAAAATAAAACTGCTTATAAAGCCTGTAGCTATTAAACACTGATCCTCTGATAATAATAATATTTTTATTACAGTTGTGCCATTAAAAACGATGTGCTTATCTCATTGTGTATTCAAGATTTTATGTATGAGACAGGTAGCCTTGGCATTTGTCTTGAGAAAGTTGTACGATTGTACTTTAACAAACTAAGAAGCAAAGAAAGCAGCTTAAACAAAACTCATCTCAGCTAAAAATTAAGTTTCGCTACAGTAATTTCAATCTAATTTGCAACCATTTTCGTTAGTTAAGGCAGCACTACCTACAACGGTTTGACAAAGCGGACAATTCAGCCAAGGGAGTCTTTAAATTTTTAATTAAACATTAGATCACAAAAGGTGTTTTTTGGCTTCAGTAACTCATAGTGAAATTGAGTAACTTTTATTACGAATATTCGTATCGATAGAAATCGTTATTTGCGATGATTTTTTATGTGGTCGCAAATTTCGAATACTTTTGTCGGAAAGTTACTGGATACCGAATTCGATAAAATATCTTCATACTTATTTTTTCCATACGAATGTTTGTAATAAAAGTTACTGAATCGCACTACATTTGACTTGTTCCGCTAATAGTTCTTATTCTATTTCTGAAATATTTCATGCCGTTTAAATTTTGAAAGGGAAAATGCTGAAAGAGATAAAGGGCTCTATTAATGTTTTTAAATCATTAATAATTCTTATTGACTTAAATAACAGTAACAAACACCAGAAATAAATTATGTTGCTCAATATTTCCAGAGCAGTTAAGACACTTTTAAGTTATTTACAAAATTTATGAAACAACTTTTACCTGCAAGCTTAAGAATTTTTAAAGGAAATAAATTTAAGACATAAACTAACAGTTAATATTTTGGCTTAATTAAATGATTTTTGGCATTAACTAACTAGAGGATGTCAAGAAAATATTTCACAAACATAAATTTCATATTATGAAATATTCTTTTGAAATAAAATTTTTTTTTTCATTCATTAAAGGCCCCCACATGAAATCAATAGCACGATTCGTATACTTTGGTTTACAGTTTCAACTAGTTTTAGTTACTTTAAATTTATTCTAATAAAAACAAAAATAAAAACTTCCTTTCATTTTTTGCAAACATTAGACAGCCATTTTAAAGCAAAAAAAAAAAAAATTAAGAAAAAAAATATATTTTAGCACTTCTTGTTAGCATGTCAATAAATAAAATGAATAAAATTGTTTCTTGCATTTTTTTGTTTCGTTCTTATGGTTGCCAAATTTGTAATAAATTCTAAGTTTATTTCTTAAAGCATTTAGCTTAGTGTTATCTAATAACTAGACTTTAGTAACAAACAAATTAAAGCATAAAATTTATTTTAAAGAAACATTTCTTAAAGAAAACCAGCTCAATTACAAAATTTTGTATTTTATGGCGATTTTTTTTTTAATATTCGTTCTTTAAGTGAAAAAGCAAATGTATGCAAATACAAACTGTCTGAATTTTTTATTAAAGTTTTGCAGTTTCTTTAATTTTTTATTTCTGTCTTTGATTAAAACAAAAATTATTATTTATTAATTTTGTTTCTTATTTTTCTTTTATTCTGAACATGTTGCAGGTTTTTTTTTAATATTTGTTAATAAACAATTAACACAAAATTAATTTTCAGTAAATTTAGCAATTTTTTTCTTTAACATTTTTTTTTTTTTTTTAATTTTAAAAAACAAAACATGTTAATAGATTTTAATTAAAAGAAAATTATTTAAATTTAACCCAAGATAAGTACTTTTACTGGGACTTTATTAAAAGACAGCAAAATGTGTTTAACTTTTGTAACTCATTTTTTACAACAGAAAATTTGAAAACTAACTTTTTTAATTGGCTATAATTTCTGAAATATAACTAAATATGCTAAGTTCAAGCGTTGACGCACAGTGGCTCGTTTTTGTTTTTTTCATTGCAAAAATCATGACGTTTCATAAATGAAAATTTATTTTAAGTTGTACCAACATTATTTTGAAATCTTCCCAGTAGTTTCAGAAATTTTTTAAAAATGACATTTTTTAAACAAAATTAAGAATTTTTTAATTTAAAAAAAATTATATTAAATAAAAGGAGTACAAAATCTATCTTCTTTTTTATTCAGGAGTGTACACAGTGTCCAGTATAGCAAGCCATTCATTATTAAAATGGATGTCCTATTTGCTATTTTATTTACAATTAAGTTAATCTATCACGTCAATCTCGTCTGATTTTAATTTATTTAATCAAAATTCGAATTTGAGGCAGTTTTTTTTCTATAACTCAAATGATAAACTGTTTTCGGTTTAGGTCTCAAATGAATATACTTAAATTCAGTGACTAATTATTTGCATTCTTATGGATTAAAGAAAAGTTTTTCGGGAATCTTGCAATACAATTATGGAATGATTTAAAAAACTTTTATTTATTTATGCTTTTATCAAAAAAAAAGTTGACGTAGACTTTAAAGTATAATTTAAGAAAAAAATATATTAAAAATTTCGATAACATTGACTTTAAAGTCTGCTTTAATTTTTTTGGATAAGGTGGTTATTGTTTGATTAATATTTAATTAATTTAATAAAAAATTTAAAAAATATCACAATTTTTTGTGAAATTACTTTTTTTCTATAAAACTTGAAAGGTGCTGCATAAAACGGAAAGCAGTGATTAATACAAGCATCGAGAAAATGTTCCCAACAAACAATAGAATGAAACTAAAAACGTTTAGAATTGAAACAAAATATAATTTATTACGCACAAGTGTTTCTGCAATAACTATCATCTTAGTGATTTACATATATTACTTTAGTGTACAAGAGTTTCTGTAACAAAATTTTACATTAGAACTGTCAAAATATCTCAAATTTCAAAATGTATGCGAGAAAAGTGAAAAAGTAAAACGAAATAAAAATAATTTAACCAGACTTGGGAATAATCTACTGAAGATTCAAAGTAGCGTCTGATGAAACAGCTGTATAGATATGCTGTTGCTCTTAGTACTTATTGTACTAAGTAAGAAATTTTTTGAAATTTTCCATGAGAACATCCTGCATTTTTCGAATTAAGCATAATTTCGAATTAAGCACGAATAAATATGTTAAAATAAAAATTGATAAAATAAATAAATAAAAGGTTTTTTGTATTTTTTGTAGCTAAATATTACAATTTTATATGTATTCTTTGTCCATAAATTTTAATTTTTTTTTTTTTTTTTTTTTTTTTTTTTTTTTTTTTTGTGGGGTACAGCAAAATTATAAAGGTGCTGGGATCGCTATATTTAAACACATTGGGCCATAATCATATTCATATTAAAGTCGGTATCTTTTTAAGAACGACTTTAAATTCATATAATTCTTATGAACAAAAGTCATCTCTTAATAAAAGCCTACTTTTTGTGACTATGATTATGGCCCATTTTGTACTAACAAAATTTCATACCAACAAAACTGTCATCTTAAATTAATTCCTCTTTTTGTTGGTTGACACTTTCTATTACATTTGACATTTCAATCATAGCACAATTCCAATAAAAACAAAACAGTTTTGTAGAAAAAATCCTGCACCATCTTGGTTATGTGACGTTTAGCTCAGTTTATCTTTAAGCATTGTGTTATGTAGACGTCCAAATTTTAATATGGATAAATATACGCTACAAGAACAAGCAGAAATAGTGACAATATTTATTGAAAATAAATTCCACATCAGCGGAAATTGAGTCAATGCCTCACAAAACCCCAATTTATCGTTTACATGCGAATTTTCGACAGTATAGTACGACAGCAGATAGGCCTCGTTCGCTGAAAATGTGGCTCTGGTGCGCCATAGAGTTGCAGAGCTTCCATAAACTTCAATTAGACATTTCTGCACGCAGTGTTTTGAAATCCTGATCAACGCGTTGAGTACGGCAATAGCCAGCCAGATCTCCGGATTTAACAGCACCAGACTTTGTCTAACAATTTTTTTTTTAATCAAAAGTTTATGTGTATAAGCCTAAAACGACTCAACATTTTAAAGTTAATATTCATCACGAAATTGAAAAAATACAGCCTGAGTTGTTGCGGGATATCATGAAAAATGCCTAGCGAGTCGCGGTCACCATTTAAAAGATATAATTTTCCAATCATAACGAAAAAAAATGTAAAGACCAAATAAGCTTTTGCCCATTACCCCCCCCCCCCCCCCCCCTTATTCTTATTTTCGCACATTCAAGTATAGAAAAACATTTGTTTTTCGAGAAACTTTTGTTTCACACTTTTGACATCATAACACTTTTGACATAAACAACATAATACTAGTTCTGTTACGTTATTTTTTTAACATCATTCTTATGTTTTTAAACATTATTGTTTGGTTTTCAACTAAACCTAACCTTACCTACTTCTTTTCTATATACCTTGGATCTTCAGCAATCTTAGTCTTTCAAAATTGAACAAAAATATTTAATGAAGCTCATCAAATTGGACAACAAAGTAAATTAGAATTATATCCACTTATTGTTTTAAACACATGGAATGCGCTTCTAAACGGCCTTACTTTAACCTCTGCAATTAATGTGTGCGCATATTTAATGACAAAAAAATTTTGTTTAAAAACAACATTTATTTACAAAACAAACTAAATAATTTTATGAATTTAATACTTGTATTTTATTAATTCAATCTGACAACCATTAACACTTGATGAACAAAGCTAAAGCTAAACGTATAAAATATAAAACAAGAACCACCAAAACTACATTTTTTTGTTAAGTCAGAATAAAATAATAAGTAAATTAAAGCATTTACATATAATTTTGAATAAATTCTCATAAAAATAGTTTTTTATTGATAAAAAAAAATAAATGACTTTGTTTTCGAAACAGCATTGAGGTTTACAAGTGGATGATTGTCTGTACTCGTAAATAGCAAAAATATATTAACTTACTAAAGGGTGAATTCAAGATTTTTAGTTACAATAGGTAATCAACGTGATTAGTTATTGTCACTGCTTAAATCATAATCCGTAGTTAACAAAAGACCATTAATACAATAAGGTCTCGAATAGTTATAGTCAACTTTAATTAAAATGAACAATAAAGTGACCTTTAAATTTTTTAATTATAACAATATAAAAATATTCTGACAACTGCTGCAAATATCGATTTCTTTCCATTGTTATTAATGAATGGTGGCAATATGATACTTTTTTTTAACAAAATTAAATTTTTTTTGGTGCTTAGTTTCAATTTTTGTTGGTGTGCAAAATGAATTATTTTCCATTATATTCTCATTGTTTACTTAAGAGGTAAAGCATATCCATACAGCTGTTTCATCAGACGCTATCCTGAATATTCAGTGGATTACTCCCAAGTCTTATTTTTAAAATAACTAAGAAATTCATTACGAACTGTAAGCGAACTGGTGTTTGGCTTGCCATAAAATAGAAAATCCTCTATTTGCTGTAAAAGCTTTTAAAACTTTCCCGGCTTTGCTTAACATTTTCGTACATTTTAATGCTTTTCGTCCCAAAGATATTTAGTTATAATTTGCTTTTTATTGCAATTTTTAAAATATTTAATTTTTAAATATTTAAAAAAAATTAACGGACACTTTAAAGTCAAGGTTATCAAAATTGTTCATGTGATTTTACTTAATTAAAAAAATTAAAATTTATTTTCATATAAAAATTAATAATATAAAAAAGGACTAAAAGGAGCCACTTTTAAATTGCATAGTATCAACTATCTTCAAAACGGAGTCTTGCCACTTTAATTCAGAGCCGTTTAGGCCGCCACGTAAACCTTCAACTATTTTCTATATTATAGCTACACGGTGTGGCCAGTTAAACCCATTAAATAAAAATATTGGGCCATAATCATAGTCACACTGAAATTATTAATAACAAAAGTCAGCTTTTATTAAAAGCCTACTTTTATGGCTCATTATTTTTAAAATCTTAGAACAGTTTTTTTTTGGTTATTAGGTAGTACATGAAATGCAAATAGAAACGAGTATAGTTATACACCAAAAACAAGTGATTTTGATATAAGTGAAGCAAAAAGTTTTTTGCTGGATAGTGTAAAAACACTTTTTAAAGAAAATAATTTTTTTTTAAAAATTATCAGTTAACATTCATTTATTGTTTTAGTAAGCAAAGTTGGTGGAACACATGTAGCGCAATTTAATAAATACACAAGACCCTAAACAGACATGTCGTATTTTTTTTTTTTTTTTTTTTTTTTGCAGCACCAGGTTTTTAAGATTTTTTAAAAGTTCTAGATTACAGGCTACACTGAATCCTAACAAAATTACTTTAAAACTCATTTATTGACTTTGAACGTTTGAAAGTACAGCCTACACTGAAGCCTGACAAAAAGCCCTTTAAGCTCTACAGAAAATTATTTGCAAAAAATACGTCCACTGCCTTACTTATTTTAATTTATTTTTGAAAAGTTTATTTCAATTAAAATCATTTCAATTCAATTTTTAAAATAATAATACTCGTCTTCATGTTTTGTTTTCAAAAAAAAAAAACACACACACACATACACAGAAAGGTAAGTGAAATTAATAAAAACGCAGTAAAAGTTCAAAATCATTTGAAAAAGTATTTAAAGGTTAAGCATGCTTCTTCTTAATAACAACAAAATTTATTAATGCAATTTTAATAATAAAAGCTCCCATAAATAAAAATATTAAAAATTGTTTTTTCTTTTTTTGTGTGTAAAACAGGTTTAATGTTGATTTATTAAAAATATTAAAAAGTTCCTAACAGAACGAACGCCTTCACATAAAAATGAATGATGCGTACAATTTAAAAAAAAAAGTGGTTAAAAATGTATTAAATTTTTCTACAGAAAATAAATAAATTGAAATGCGAGGATGGCAAATAATGAGACACCGACTTGGATTCATTGTGTAAAACCCGTACTAGTATTAAAGTGGTCATGATCCATGCTTCAGTGAACAACAGAGCTGAGAATATTTTTTATTATTTTTTTTTTTATTTTGTTTTGTGAAAAATCATTTATCAAATTGTAAGTGAAAGCACATGATCGATCAAAGACAATTGCGTGTTAAATTCAAATCATACGCTTTTATTAAACAAAATAAATTTTTAAAACTTAAGCATTTATTTCAACAATATAAAAGTATTTAAAAGATCTTTATACAGTTTAAATTTATGCTTTAAATTCTCTAGACTCATCAAAAGCTGGCTTAAAATGCCATTTAATATAAAACTTTATTTTATTTAAGAAGTCGGCCTTATAATTTTTATTATCTATTCTGGGCTTTATGTACACCGAAAGGAATGATTTTAATAAATTTTTTGGCTTATTAATTGACTCAACTAAACTATTAATTAATTAATCCAATTCAATAATGTTTTTTTCAAAAATGTTCTCTACACAGAATTTAAAAAATTTTTCATTTTAAAACGAATTCAAGCTTCTTCGCTTTAAAACCGAAAAATAAATTTTTATAGACATAAAAAAGTCAATTGACACTTAAAATTCAAAGCCTTTCTTATTCATTTTAGTTATTTGCACTTCAATTTGAATAAAAAATTTTTTTTTCAAATTTTCGCTTCAAGTATGAAGATTGGTTGCATAAAAAAAAGAATTTTTGGTCAAATTTTTAAGGTCCTTACAATAAAATCTTGTATCCAACCGATACGAAAAAAAAATTCTGTTAATTTTAAAACAAAAAAATTTTAATTTGACTTTAAATGAAATCAAAAAAAAATTCTTTGAAAAAAAAAACTAGATAGCGACTTTTTTATTTTAATAATTTTTGGTTTTCAAAAGGACAGAATATTTGTTATATATTAACAAAATTATAGCTTAAAAAAATCTAATATCCGGAAAAAATTCAACAGTTAACTAATTGAAAAAAACGAAAAATTTTAAGGAACATAGTCAAGGACTAGTTAAAAAAATAAATTTATAGAAATTAATTGAGCGAGTTTTGAATTAAACAAGCTAAATTTGGCTATAGTGAGCCCTTAACAGTTATAGCTAAATATTCCTATTTTCAGTTTTGAACAGTTTTCTTTAATATTAAAAAACATTAAATAAAGTTATTAAAGAAATCACAAAAATTGATCAAAATAATGTAATTGATACAATTAAAACTTTAAATAATATAACAATTTTTATTATTAAAAAGGCATAATTTTTTTCTATATAAATACCACAACTCAGAGAATCATATGTGCAGCCAATATACAAGATTTAGACGCAAATTTATGTTATTTAGTGAGAGCTCTGAGGGTGTTAAGAAAAAGTCTTCCACAAGTTTCAAATTATTGAATCAATTAAAAATTTAATTCAATCTATAAGATATTTTATCAAATATAATCATTTCTTCTGTTTAATACAAAATTATTATATTGACTAAATATTTTATTGCTATTTAAATTATTATTTTTAAGTAATCAATTAAAAATTTACTTAAATGAATAAAAAATTTAATGAAAACAATTAAAAATTTAATTAAATGAATTAAAAATTTAATGAAAACAATAAAATATTAATTAAATTAATAAAAAATTTAATGAAAACAATAAAATATTAATTAAATTAATTAAAAATTTATTGAAAACAATTAAAAATTTAATTAAATTAACTAAAAATTTAATGAAAACAATTAAAAATTAAATAAAACAATTAAAAATTTTATTAAATCAACTAAAAATTTAATGAAAACAATTAAAAATTTAATTAAATTAATTACAAATTTAATGAAAATAATAAAAAAATTAATTAAATGAATTAAAAATTATATTAAATTAATTAAAAATTTAATTAAGTCAGTTAATAATTTAATTTAACAAATTAAAAATTTAATGAAAATAATTAAAAATTTAATGAAAATAATTAAAAATTTAATTAAATTAATTAAAAATTTAATGAAAATAATTAAAAATTAAAATGAAAATAATTAAAAATTTTATGAAAACAATTAAAAATTTAATTAAGTCAATTAATAATTTAATTTAACAAATTAAAAATTTATTAAAATCATTTAAAAACTTAATCAATAGGATTATTTCTTCAATTCAGTTAAAAATTGTTATATTGATTAACAGTCAAATTCTTAAAAAACATTTTTATTTAATAAACGCCTATTAAACAAACCACTCATAGAAAATGTGCTTAATAAACCCTTATTAAAGAGAATTATTTTTTTGAATTTTTTTTTTTTTAATTCAATAAAATTTAAAATTTTATATGAAAAGTACTCAAAACATTGAGTGATTTTCATAAAAAATTTTTAGACGAGTTGATCGCTTGTGTTATGAAAACAGCACATAAATTTTCATTGAATCAATTAAATATTTCTGCAATATATTGGCTTTCTTAATTATAAATTCTAATAGAAATTCCTTGGAGTTTTATGGAGAAATTAAAAATTGAATTTTGTTTTATTAAAAAATTTACTTCTTTGTTTACATTATGTTTCATTTTTTATTTATTTATGTATTAAACGTGTACAAACATAATTCATTATGAATTGTAAAGGAGAGGTTTTCATGTTTTTGTTTATAAAAAATATCTGTGACATAAAAATATTATTTAGTTAATTTTTTTAGTTAATCTTAGCTTACGTAAACAATTGGTTTTGTTTCTAATCTTTAATTTCAATGATTAAATTTGTTTATCACTTTAATTGTGTATTCGTTTTGAAGTTATTTTAATACAATTTAATAGTTATTTAGGTGTATTTTGAAATTTTTGTTAAAATAAAACTTTTTAATTTCATTTTAATTTGTTATTTGTTGCCCACGTTAGTAGTCAAATTTATTTATTTTTTTAAGGGTTCAGTGATAGTAAAGCAATTTTGTTTCTATGTTTTTTTTATGAACAAGTTTTATGTTTAATAAAATTGAGAAACTTTTTTATATTTTACTACAGCTAGATTAACATTTACATTTTATTTTTTATCATTTGATTTTATAATTTAATTGAAAATTTTTCTATAGCCCAAGTTGTTTTTTTTTCTTTTGCAAATTATTTATATTTATTGCTTTGCTTTCTTTTTAAGTATGTTGCACATTTTATTTTAAGCCAAATTCATTTCTAAACACTTTAAATTTTTGCTTATTTTCCTAAAGTTGGCAAATTTTGTTTGATTGTAAACGAATTATTTCTTGAAAAATAATATTAACCTCGGCGTGTTATTGAGCAATCTAAAATCACAAACAAATCTGTATTTCTTTTTTTCTTGTTGTTGATTTTTTTCTTTAATATTTTTGTTTTTCATAAACAAGTCAAACCGTGTACACACACTACATACACAAACATATAAAAAATGAAAGAAAAAAAACGTTTTCCAGTCGTCAACAACACGAATTATTTGAAAAAAAAAATTAAATAAATTAAAAATATTTAAAGAAATCTTTAGATATTAAATTAAAACAAGATTTTTATTTTTATTCACAAAATCAAAAAAATAAAAACTTACAAAAAAAATCCACCAAATTAACTAACATATAAAAACACTTTGCAACGTAAACGAAATTTGTTTGAATATTCAGAAACGCGAGCGTAATAAAAGATTTGCAACCGTACAGTTAAATGGTCAAAACAATTCTGGTAACAGCAGCCGTAAATGCAGCAGATATTGGCCACCGAAACGTAACGAAAACGTAAGCTGCAAGTGCTCGTGCCCAAGAAACAGCCAGCAATAACGCCAACAATGAACGATCAATAAGAAAAAAAGCAAGTTTTCAGATACAACAAAATAAATAACAAAAAACACTATACCAGCTGTTTGAAACACTAGCACTAACACTAATACCATCATCAGCCGCACTACCACAACTGTTATAGTTAAGCTATATAAAAACAATTTTTATGCTCTCAAGCAAGCAAGCAACCAACTACCAACTCCCCACAAGAGATGGATTATGCTTTGCGGTTTTTAAAGAAAATCGCAATCAAAACAAACCATAAGAAAATTCATCTCTTTAGTAATTCTACGAGTATCTCTCTATGGTTTACTCAAATAAACGACTTGTGAGTTTCGGCTTTTTAAGGCGAATTAATTCATTGAGAAAAATTACAACAACCAAAAACATGAGAATGTTAAACATAAAATTCGCTTGTTTCCAAATAATTTACCGTTTAATATTTATATGTTACATTTTATATGCGGTAGTTGTGGTTGCTTAGGACTGCCAGCTTTTAGAAGAGAAAATCTGGCTATCAAAAATTTGTGTATTTTGGGGAAGATTTTTCTTTAACCCAAGATAATCAATTCTAGTCGCTTTGACTACCACTGATTACTTTGTTATCGCTGCAGTTTTTTACATATGAAAGCATTAAATTAAATTCTTTTTTAAATAATTCAGATGCAAATTTCAGTATCTGTCAGGGTCGGGGCAGAAAACGCACCAATAAATTCACTGTATTTACTCAGTTGAAAAATTAAATACTAATGTGCTGTTTTTATGAAACAAACAACTCGTCTAAAAAAATTTTATGAAAAACACTTAATATTTTGAGTATTTTCCATATAAAATTTCCAGGAGAGTTAATCGCTTATTTTCTAAAAACAGCACATTTGATGTTTAGTTTGTACAGGAAATGTAAGATTTTTAAAAAAAATTTTTAGACGATTAGACGGTTCGACAGATAAGAATCCAAAATTAATTTAATTTAAAATATTTATAAACATTTTTTAAACTAAACATATTTAATTAGTTACTTAATATTAAAAAAAAATTCAAATTTCTGTTTCGCTAGTTTTATTATACAGAAGACATTTAAAAGACACACACACATACACTCGCTTATATAACGACCGATTGCCTGGTTTTGGGTTTGTGTGCACACCAGCTGTCAAGTGATTTATTCTCAGTTTGGTTTGGCAATTGATCGTGAATAGACTCACGCCTGAACAACTCTTGCAAATAGTGCAATTTTATTTCGAAAATAATGGTTCTGTGCGGAATACGTATTTTACGAATTTTGTTTAGCGATGAAGCGCACTTCTGGTTGAATGGCTACGTCAACAAAGAAAACTGCCGCAAGTGTATGTCGAAACACCGTTACATCCAGAAAAACTGACTGTTTCGTGCGCTTTATGGGCTGGTGGAATCATTGGTCCGTACTTCTTCAAAAACGATGATGGCCAGAACGTTACAGTCAATGGTGATCGGTATAGAGCCATGATTACTAACTTTTTCATTCCTGAATTGAACAAACATGATGACCAGAAGCTGTGGTTCCAACAAGACGGCGCAACATGTTACACAGCTCGTGCCACAATCGATTTATTGAAAGATACGTTTGGTGACCGCCTAATTTCATATTTTGGACCTGTGAATTTGCCTCCAAGATCTTGTGATTTAACACCGCAAGACTACTTTCTGAGGGGCTATGCGGATAAGCCACAAACGCTTGACCATTTGGAAGACAACATTCGCCATGTTATTGCCGATATACGGCCACAAATGTTGGAAAAAGTCATCGAAAATTGGACGTCCAGATTGGACTACATCCGAGCCAGCCGTGGCGGTCATATGCCAGAAATCATATTTAAAATGTAATGCCACAAGATTATCTTTCGGATAAATAAAATTCATGTCAATCGAATAATCCATCGTTGTTTTATTGCAATTTAAAGTTCTATACGCCTATAAAAAATACCCTTTAGTATCAAAGTATTTTTCTGTAATTTTAACATAACTCGAATAACATTTATTAGATTCACTACAAATGTTTAGGTAATATTTTCAACATTCATACTTTAAGAAAACTTCTAAAAAAATAAAATTTTTCTCCCGAATTCTGACTACTTCTAACCGCTTAACAAGAGACTTACAAAATTATTAAATGTGAGAATTGAAAAATTAAAAAATACGTATTACAGCTCTGCTCCAGTATAGCTTAAATGGCTTGTCAGCACTTCTTGTTATAAAATATTACACTTGTTTGTAATGTTTTTAGTACGCATGTATGTCATATATAATAAGTATATTTGTATGTCTGCACTTAAAGAAAAAATATGGTTGAGTCAACCATATTCTACTGGAAATATGTTATGATTGCATCTAACCATATCCTACTAATATTATAAAGCCGAATGTTTGTGAATGGGGATGTGTGGATATGTGGATTTGTGGATGTGTGGATGTTTGTTCCTCTTTCACTACTGAATGGATTTTAATGAAACAATAAAATAATTTAGCTCATACATCAAAATAACACATATGCTATAATTTACAAAGATATTGTGTAAATTTTCCAAAATGTAACGATAGGTGTCAAGTAAGTAGGAAAAAAAATTCTACAATCGGCAACATGTTTTGGCGTGCGCCGAAAATATCGTTGAAGTTACACATATATAATGTATGAACGATATATTTATCATAAATAGTCCTACAAAAAAGTCCGCGACAGTATATGTCTATCTCTTATGTGGAAGCAATTATCGTCAAAATAGTGAACCATAATTAGAATAGAAATTGATAATTTATTACTCGTATTTCTTAGTAACAAATTGATCTATATCAAAATAAATACTTTTATTACCTCTGATATATATATATATATAATAGACTAGCCCGTACTTAATTTAAGCCTAAAATTATGGTTTTAATTATTTTATTTGTCACTTTGGTTGGCGTTTCTGAAAATAATGCTAGCAAAAACATGAGGCACTTTATAAAGCAGTTAATGACTGTATTTATTTGGTTGGTTTTTTTAACAATTAAAATTCTATTTGTAAAGGGATGTCGCTAAAAATTGATACAAGCGCTTTCTAAGGATACCGACCGGGCCGGGTGAGACCGGACGAAAACATCTAGTATATTTATAAACTAAATATATTAAAAATACCTCTCAACTGCAGATGCTGAAGTTCAACCCCTGGTCAAGACTAAAAAATTTTTTTTTTTTAATTCTATTGATTTTTTCGTTATTATTATTTATATTTTTTTTTTTTACATTATACAGTGGGTTTGAAGTTTTTTCAAATTTTATTTGATTTACTCTACCAGGATTTGAATTTTGGAATTTTTAATTAAGAAGCATTAATTCGCCACTCAACTTCAGCCACAAAGCTCAATTGAGTTTGAACGATTAAGTTTTTTTGTTTTATACTCACTTTATTTATATCATTACGGAAGAGATAAAACAGAAAACAATTTACCTTCAACCATATTTTTCCCATTATTACATTTACCATTAACATATTAATGGTTTCCGTTAAAATTTTATTAAAAATAATATGGTTGATCTATGACGGTAGACATAGTATGATTAAAAATACCTAGAAACGTGTTTATCGTTATCATAATAATACTTAGATGCTTCAAATTAACAGTAACATTTTTGTGTGCGGTAACTATATTTTTCTTTGCGTGTGGTAAAGGGTACTCGTATACTACTCGTCGCTACAGCTGAATTTAACTTTTGTTAAATTAAGTTTGAGGATACTAAAGTAAAACAAAAAGCCTTGAAAAAAAAACCACTAAATTGATTGGCACTGCTAAATAGTGGCTGTAAAAAATTTGTCGGCATTCTTATAACACTTTGGGTGCTTAACAGGGTTCTAATAAATATAAAAAAACATTAAACACATTTTTTCATTATGACTTTTACCAATTAAAATTTTTGTTTAAATTGTAAATTTATTTTTTTGTTTTTTTTTAATAAAATGTGTGCTTTTATATCCTAAACAAAAAAACTTGAAAGCTTTAACAAATTTTAAATCACTTTTTTGTTTTTTTTAATTTAATTTAAATTTAAGCAACAGCTACTAAATTTAATGGTTTATCTCAAACAAAAGCTCCACCAAAAATAATAGTTGCTTTGCACCCAAACTTAAATGCAGACAAAAAAAATTAAAAAAAAACAGAATTCGTTAGAAATAGTTAATATTACAATTAAGGCATTATTTTTTTGTTTTGTTTTGTCTTTTCAAAATTTAAACATTTTCCATAAAACATTTAAACATACGTACAAGTACGAGTAAATATAATTTTTTTTTTAGAAAAGAAACAACAATAATAATTACATTTAGTTTTAAGACAATTTTCTAATGCAATCCAAGAGATATAGATTTTGTTGCTCGCACTCGTTTTTGTACTTTTTAGATTCGTAGATAGACAGACAGATAGATGGATACAGAAATTGAATGCAAAAAAAAAATAAAACAAATGCCTAAGAGTGTAACTAAAGCACTGCTATGGCCCAGTTTCCATACGGGCAATTCAACAATTCGCATTGCGATTATAAATTGTCCAAGTTGGTGATTTTTTTTTTTTTTTTGTTAATGTCTTGCGCTACATTTCCATGTTTGCAATTTATGTAAGACTTAATGTTGGTAACATAAAATTTTCTAATTTAATTTTATAGGAAATTTTTTGTGTAAACAAATCAGTCACTTTGACTGTTCAAAAAGCTATATTAAAGATCTTTATGATGCTATAAAAATTCCCAACAGGAAATGCTAGTGGAATCCAATTTAGTGGCATTAAATTTGGCAACAGAAGCAGTTAGCTAGGATTGAATTTTTTTAGTCGGATATTTTCATTATTTTTATTTATCTTAAAGTAATAAAAAGCCAAAATCGTAATTGAAATGCCTAGCTTATTAAGCTTGAGGTTGAATTATAAAAATTCTTTTTTTTTATATCGATATTTCGCTCTAAATTAAAAATTAGTCAAAGTAGCCGTTTCAATTAAAGAGGTAAAGGTCAAATAAACTAACAAATGAGTTTAAAATCTTAAGTTTATATAACTGAAATTAAACAGTCAGAAAACTATCTTGAGCTTAAGCTTACTTAAACTAAAAAAGACTGTCATCTCTGCAAAAAATCTACAGCCTATAACAGACTCGGTATTGGATAGCTAGACACAGAAGATTCAAGAGATTTGAAATTAATTAAAGCTCATACATAATTAAAAATATTTAAGTAAATAAAGCTCTTCTATTCAGGCCAGCTTTGGGCTAGGAGGGAGTCTTAGTAAAGTAAGTCTATTTGTCACTCTGCCACAAGACTTTTCAAGGAGTTAGAAGTGGTCATCAGTGAAACAACGTTGCAAGACAGTTTTAGTAAACTGGCGAACCCATAATGAAAGATAGCAACCTTGCAGTGGGCAAAACAGCTTTTATTTTCAAGAAGAGCTCTTTGCTATTTCTTGCGACCTAAGATAATATATAATTTTTATACACTTATCAATGCTTTATACCCTGTTCAGACATAAAAGTTAATGAAGTCAATTAAGTTTTAAATTGTGTGACTGATTTGAGTGTTCACACATATTCAATTAAGTTTACGCAATTAAGCATTTGACAACTAAAAATATTTTTAAAATAAAAAATGAAAAGAAAGTCAAATTAAAAAAAAAATGTTTTGAAGGCAAGCTATTGATTAAAAGAAATTAGTTATTTAAAAATTATTTTCAATAACAATTTTATACAAATTATTTACCGGTAACTTCGGCTGCCATTTCTTTTTTAAAACATTTATTTTTAAATTTATTTACTTTTTCTTTTTTTAATACTGAAAATATCAGCTTTTCTCACTTCTGAGTTGATATTTAAGGGCACAACAAAGAGTTGCATTTTGATTTTGACTTCATTAACGTGCAATCAATTTTTAATTGCGCAATTATTTAATGGAAATTTGTATGGTAAATTGAGCTCAATAAAGGCGATAATTGCGTAAAATGCTTAATTGCTCAATTAACGTGTATGTCTGAACAGCCTATTAGCAGAGAATAACTTGCTTAACCCAATGTGGATACAAGCAAATGAAGTGGCATGTGGGAAATGAAATGGCAGACTATTTAACTAAAAACTGTGCTGCACACAGGAGAAAATGATGCCAAATTATCTCATCCTTTAGATCACATTTCCTACAGAAACTTACACAGAATTTGTTCGCATATGCTGACTAAAAAAATCACAAAGTGCACGAAATACATTTTGGTTTTAAAGATCATTTTCATAAAAGGCTTCAACGATCTTAACCAGCTGCTCAACTTTGTATCTTCCCACGACTAAATTTGTCAAGCACTGAAACAAAGCCATACTAAATTCAGTTGGGCAAAAAAAAACCGTTAAAATGAGACTCACAATGAACCTTGTGCTTTATCAATAGCAAATATTGAATGAACTGCCTAGGTAGCGTTTTAAGGGGCCCAGATTCCTTTTGCAATTACGAAATTTAAAAGGACTCTTGAATTGATTTAATTTAACCTTAACTCCACCTGCATTTGCGCTACTTTTAGGCCTTAAAATTATAAAATTAAAATATTTTTTCTCTTCTATTAAATTAAGTTTTAAAAGGCACTAGGATAGCTTGACGAGAGTAATCAAAAAATGTAGAAGATCACTCAGTTGGCTTTTTCTATGTGGTTGCTTTGTCATGCTTTTAAAAAGGAAAAGGTACCATATTCTTTACAGAATCAGCAAGAAGATTAATATAAGATCCTTTAGAATCTTTTGTATTTCTTTGCTCTTCTCTTTTTCAACATTCCCACTTTACAAGCACTTGGGGTTTCCTTTCTGTTCTCCCCCTATAATTTTCTAAAAACGTTTTAAAAAAAGAGAACCTTACCTTAATTTGCTTAGGCATTCTGTGTAACCTAACTAAGCATTATGCCTTTTACCCACTAATATAATTGCACTTCCATAACACTTGAACAGTTTTTAAGTGAATTATGAATTTGAATATTAAGTAATTGAACAGACCTATTAATCTCTTGTGAGTTCTTTTTTTATAGTTAATATCTTTACAAAAAAAAAAACTATTTCGAAATAAACTTTTAAAATATTTTTACACGTTTTCTTTGACTGTTTGTTTTATTTTAATTTATTTTTTTTGTTTTTTTTCGGCATTTGTAACCGACCCCCTAAGTCGCATTAACTCAATCAATTATATTTTAGATTTTTTTTTCTTTTTCTTTTTGTTTTTGTTTTAACGTTATAATTTTAGGTCTTTTTTATATTTATTTGAAATATCTCTGCATTCATCTATAATAATGCTAGTACTGGTACTAGATTTGTATAAAATTGCTTTATGTATCACCTGATTGTTGTTACCAACTTATGAGGAGTTTTGTCGCTTTAATATAGAAATTGGTGTACTCACACATACACACACGCACACTATTGGGAAATTAAATATTTTGACAAAAATAAATAAAAAACAATCAAAAGATAGATGCATGTCTCTCATTTTTCTTGCTGTCCATTGCCTGATTGTACAATTGTTTTGTCTATTTGGATACAAAAATTTACGATTTAATAATAGATCAATCGATAGTGTTGAGTAAAACAGAAAATTCAGCAAGAAACTACAAAACAAAAACCAAAAACGTTTAAACATTTGTTGAACAGAAATATTTACTTGATTTTTATCTCTAACACAGAAAAAAAAAATGGGAAAAAAAAACCAAAAAAAAATTTTAAATGAAACTGAAATAGAAATAGCAAAGACGTACTTTTATGAAACTGTTTTCTTAAAAAAATCATATTGACTTGAGTTTACCTTAATTTGTTTTGAAACTATCGAACAGAGTAATAGCGAACTGCCAATTTTATCACCACTAAGGCCAGAATTCGCCATCGTTAGTTAACTGCTGACTGCTTTTTTAGTAAATGATTTTACACTGAAATAATTTGGTTTATAAATCTAGTAAAAAGTTAATTATTTTTCATTCATTGAATCAATTTCATGAAACTAATGAAATATTTCATTAATTCAATGAAATATTAATTTAATTAAAAGTTGTGATTAATCTAATGAAACGTTTTCATTGATATAAAAATAATTATTTACCCACTTATCCTAAAAAATTAACGTAGACTTTAATGTCAACGTTAACGAAATTTTTCAAAAAATTTACTTTAAAGTCTACGTTAATTTTTTTGGTTAAGAGCATTATTCTTTTAGTGTGTAACGTCACTTAACTACAGTCAAAGAAAAATCCATATGAAACGAAACGGCATAAATCCCATGAATCGATTTGTTTAAAATTGTTTCATTTATTTAATGAAATATTTCATAAATTACGTGAATTCATGAAATATTTTCAAAGTACTAATGAAATTATTTCATTAAATGAAAGAATATTTCATTAAATTTATGAAAAATTTCATTAGTCTAATGAAACATTGTCATTAGTTAAAAAATAATGAACTTGGATTAATGAACAAAATTATTTGAGTGTAAAATCATAAAAAAAAGCACTAGCCAGCAGTTTACTATTGATGGGGAATTTTAGCCTTAATTTTAATACAATTTGTAGTTCGATATTTCCATGTTCGACAGTTTCAAACTAAAGCAAGTTAATATAATTTTTTTAACAATTAGATTAGTGACACATACACAGGATAAGAACAAAATTCTCTTAGGGCAAATATTATAAATTCGGGCCCAAGTCGCGGGTGTAAAATATAAACGAGATATCACATAAAAGGTTTGACAAGCCTTTTGAATTCGTTATAATCATACTAGACTGTATAAGTTTTTCGTGCTTTAGTACATACAAACACACATTTCTAATAACCTCAGGCATGCTTTGATTTCAATTTTTTTTTCTGTATTTTTGTTATTGCTTTTATTAGTTAAACGATTTTCGTTGCTGGTGGGTTAAGTTGCGGCACTCATAATTATTTGTGTAGTTGGCCTATGAACTTGCAACTTTCTTTCAAATTGAAAAGTTTCTAAATGTCGATAAACAGAAAAACAGTTTAATGATTAAAAAGAGCTAAAGCATTTTAATATTGGCTTTATCCATTTATTAGCTAATTATTAATAATTATTTCTTTTTTTTACCTTAATGAGACTTTAATTAATATATTTTTATGCTCTTCTCCAAAAAAAATTAACGTAGGCTTTAAAGTATAATTTTTTTAAAAATTATATGAAAAATTTCGTTTACGTTGACATTAAAGTCTACGTTAATTTTTTTGGATAAGGGGGTTAATCTTTAGAACTACCTATTACTCGCTAAAATTTTTATCTTATGCAGACTTTTGTTAAGTGCTGTATTCATTTTTTTTTAATTTTATAATTTCATGTTTTTAATCCTCATCGAACTTTCTCTTCAAAAATCTAATATTTTACAAAAAAAAATCTCCAGAAAAAATTTTATCTATAGAATCTGAAATTCTGATGAATTTTACACAAAGTGCATCATAAAAATAGTTATTGTTCAAGTGAAATAAATGTTTCCTTTTAGTTGCATAGTGTAGATAATAAAGAGGAAAAAGCTGGGGTGGAAGTGGAAGAAAGGTAAAAAAAGCTTTGCAACCCTTTACTTTTATATAAATAAATGACCTCCATTTGCAATAAAATTTAAGTTGCAACAGTCATGCACCCATGGTAAGCCAAGTTTGGCGCAGCAAGTTTTCTGATTTGGCAGACTTTTGGCAAATTATTCAATAAAGTAGCAACCAAAAAAATCAATATTAAATTTTCTCTTTCCATGTATTTTCCCAGCTAATAGATAATTTGCCTCAATATTATTTTCAATCCCAAAAACATTTCAATAGACAACTTTTAGTACAGTATCCCTTAAACTTAATCAGCAATTTTTAGCTAATTAATTACAACCTTGAATAATTTCAGTTTAGGTTAAACATTTCGTAGGTAACAAAAGCTTTTTTACAATTTTCTTGTAGTTTAAAATGAAAATTAAGCCATGGCTATACAAACCAGCAAGCATATACATAATAGAGGCCTTTTTTGAATTTTCAACAGGAATATTTCTAGCACAAGCCAACAAGCTTAACGAATTTCTGTTATTTAAAAAAAATCGTTATCTCTAAAAAAAACGATAAAATGAAAAATTGTGTGCTAAAAACTGGTATGTCAGTCAGATTTTTTTTAATTTTCATAAAAATTGTAATTTCTATGCGACGAAAATTTTAGTCTTATACACTAGAAAAACATAAATTTTTTCATATAAAAGTTATTTCTATAGCTTCTTTAAGATTCTTCAACTAAAAAACCTATATATCCTTTTCGAACCATAAGGTGCATCTTCAGGATCTTATAAAAAATACAATTTTTTAATTTAATTTTCAAAATACTTTTACCATCATTTTATATGATTTTTTTTTTTTTTTTTGCAGTTTAATTCAAGTATTTTAATTTTTTCTGAATGAATGGTGGTTTTTAAAAGTGTGCCAAATTTCAAGTGTTTTGTAGTAGCATCCGCTAACCATCTTTTTTAAAACAATTTTATTAAAGAACATTTAAAACCATAAAAGAAATAAAAAACATTTTAAGCCAAATAACATTTTAAGAGACTCAACTCATTATTAAAAGTGTAATTGACAAAATTTTATTGAACATAAGTTTATAAGACAAGCAAACATGAGCAATAGCCTCTATTTATTAACTGCATTTAAGTAGTATTAACGTATTAATTGCTACTTGCAGTGTGTTTGGCTACTCATGTAGAATGTATATGAGGATGTGTATCAATGATTGTGTGCATCATGAATGAATATCATTTTTTAAATTGATGTTGAACATGATTTTCAGTAATAAAGTTAAAATTTTTACTCATGGCTGAAGATATTTTTTTTTTTTTTCAAAAAACATTTTGTATTGATTGTCTTGCATATGAAATTGCGTATATTGTAGAGATGTGCTTGAATACGATTCAAATGCCTTTTTTTATTTTTTAAAAATGTATATTAAATTGTCATTAAACATAAACCAAATGAATGGTGTCATTGCACGATTCACTATGTCAATGAGATTTGTTACAAAATATTTACATGCTATTGCTTGAATATTCTATAAGCTCTTACCATTCATAAAAGCAACGAATCGATATGAGTGTTACAAGTATATACAAAGCTTTTTAAGCAAATATATTTTGCACTATATTTTAAACAAATTTCAGATATTTTTCCGATGTTAAGAGAAGAATTATTGCAATACTTCAAATTCAATATTTTATTATAATATTTAAAAATAAATATTTCTATTTTATTTAAATTTTAATTCACGAGCTCTACGTTTTTTATATAAAACAGTTAAATATTTATTTATTTTTTTCTTTCGCTATTCGTTGAACAGCATCTTCAGAATTATTATAAATATTAAAAAATTAAAATTGTCCTTTTTCTTTCTCTATTTTTTATAAATTGAAAAACATCATTTTCAATATTTTTATTATTTCAAAATAAAATTAATTTTGTTTCTCAAATCACATGCGAAATCTTATTTAAAATAAACTAAAGCAATGACTTTACAGTATGCTTTGAACTTATCATTGAGCTTTTATGCATAAAAATAAAAAAACAGTAATAATTTTTGATTTGTTACTGCTAACGGAATATTTTAAAGAAATTGAACAAATGTCAAGCAATTCTGAAAGAGCAAGCACTGCATGTAATATTATTAGCACATATTGATGATTGAAAACAAGACAAAATCAGTGAGTAGATTCATATAAGAAAAAAGCGAATCAACTCATTTACATCTCTGGTACATTGAAATTAATGTACGTCCCAGTAGATTGATGGCTCGACACTAGTTAAAGACAGGCCATGTTTGTTGCTTTTAGTTAAACCTTAACAGAAATCAACAAACATGTGGCTGCTGCTGCTGATGTTTATATTTTTAATTTTTACTTAAACGCAGCTTCTTGTTTTTTTAAACGATGATTTATGGTTAAAGATCAGTACAATTTAATGGTTAATTGATTGGTTCATGAATTGTAATTTGTTAAATAATTCTTAAACGCAAAATACAAACAATTAAAAAAAGTAAAGTTGAGAATTGTGCTTGTGTGTGTTGGGTGTTAAATAGCGAGAAGCAAAAGAACAAATAAAAATATAAATATAAAGATTAAATAGTGTCAAATACTAGTGGTGCATTGTTCTGCCAAAAATAAAAATGGAATGGTGCAAGCTTACTGGTATTGTGTATGGTGAAGATAGCTCAGCTTAGGAAAATTTTCAAAGAGTAAGTAAATATCGCGTTACTACGTATTTTATTTAAATTTTAATTCACAAGCTCTACGTTTTTTATATAAAAAAATTAATTATTTATTTATATTTTCTTTCGCTATATTTCGCTATTCATCTTCCGAAATTTTTTTTATATTTATAACAACAAAAGTTTTATAAATATTAAAAATTTAAAATTTTCCTTTTGCTTTCTCTATTTTTTATAAATCGAAAAACACCATTTTCAATATTTTTATTATTTCAAAATAAAACTAATTTCGTTTCTTAAATCAGACACGAAATTTTATTTAAAACAAATTAATGCAATGATTTTACATTATGCGTTCAACTTATCATTGAGCTTTTATGAATACTTTGCATAAAAATAAAAAAACAGTTATAATTTTTAATTTGTACGGAATATTAAAAAGAAAGTGAACAAATAACAAGCAATTAAGGAAGAGCAAGCACTGCAAGCAATATTATTAGCACATGTTGATGAGTGAAAACAAGAAAGTAGATTCATATAAGAAAAAAGCGAATCAACATCCCTGTTTCTCAATGCACCGATGATAATGATGACTCTATACACCATAAATGGCGATTATAGACGACTTGTTAAGTCATTTACCATTACTGATTGTGTAAGAAGCTAAGCGCTCTTTTAGGAACAGCTAAGCCTGTTGTCGAAATGTCAATATATTTAAGAGCTGTTGAAATGAGCTTATCACTAAATTTAAAAAGCACACACTTACTGAAACACCCTTTATTCCAATTAAAAGAAATTCTCATGATAATTAAATTTTTAATTGAAACCTAAGTATTTCTTTAAAATAATAATTTTTTATTCATTAAAAAAAACTGTCATTTTACTTAAATATTAATTTAAATCAGTTAAAAAGTTGTCATATCGATTAAATATTTTGTAAATCAATTAAAAAATTGTCAAAGTCATTGAAATCCGGACTTCGTTCTTTTGACATTTTATCCACATTTCAAGGAAAAGTGTATTGATATGAACACACAAAAATCAAAAATAAAAATTGTAATCTTTTTAAAAGAAATGAAATGTTTATTAAACAAGCACTTGTCGAAATAATATTTTTTTTATCAAAAGCAAGTAATAATAATATTTTCTTCGTTTTACTTACTACAATAGCTGATTACTGATTGATTTTTTCTTTCAAATCCAAATTTGCAATAACCATTCCATTATTTTTGGCAGAAAACTGTCACTCAAACGTAAAATTTTAAGTATGTTTGTTTGTATGAATTTATAAAAATAATAAATAGGCTTAAAAAAAGTATTGTAGAAGGAGTTCCTACAAATAAACAAACATAAAATTACACGAATAGATTTCTCACTGGTACATTAATTTAAGAAAATGTTGTTTAAGATTTCTTTAACTAAATAAGGAATTCTGTCAATAAGTATTTTACCTTTTTTTTTTTTTTGTCTAAGTACATTAAATTTACAATTTAATAAATTGGCCTAAAATTTATTGATCATTTAACAAACAACCAGTTTTATCGATGCTTACAAAGAGATATACTCGTACACCCACGCGTATTTATTTTAATAAATACAGATAAAAATGAAAATGGGCTTTGTTATAGCCTCTCTGTAAGCTAAAAGGGTATACATGAGTTAGTCATTCCATTTGCTATTTTTACAATATTTATTTTCAGTATAATCTAACCCTATGATCCAAAAATATTTAAATAGATCTTAAAGTAAAGTTAATGAAAAAATTTTTAATACTTTTTACTTCATTAGGTTTAGATTTTTATTCGTTGCAAAAATAATTTTTTACTAAACGACAGCAAAAACCTATGAAGCTTCTTCGTTTGCCTACAGAAAATATCTAGAAATCGAATAACTGCCTATTGATAGGTTAGGACTTTACTAATCAAACTATGGAGTGTTTAACTTTTATTTCTTTGTTTTTTTTTTCTGAGACTTTTATTTCTATGCTATAGTGAAGTTCGTTTCTTAAAATTTTTATATTTTTGCAATGCTGAAGTTTGAATCTTAATTTTTTTATTTTTGTGCAAATCTGAAGTTCATGTCTTGAGTCCTTTATTTCTATGCGATACTGAAGCTTATGTCTTAAATTTTTTATTTCTGTACAAAACTGAAGTTCATGTCTTGAGTCTTTTATTTCTATCCGATACTGAAGCTTATGTCTTAATTTTTTTTATTTTTGTGCAAATCTGAAGTTCATGTCTTGACTCCTTTATTTCTATCCGATACTGAAGTTTATGTCTTAAGTTTTTTATTTTTGTACAAAACTGAAATTCATGTCTTGAGTCTTTTATTTCTATGCGATACTGAAGCTTATGTCTTAAATTTTTTATTTCTGTACAAAACTGAAGTTCATGTCTTGAGTCTTTTATTTCTATCCGATACTGAAGCTTATGTCTTAATTTTTTTATTTCTGTACAAAACTGAAGTTCATGTCTTGAGTCTTTTATTTCTATCTGATACTGAAGCTTATGTCTTAAGTTTTTTATTTTTGTACAAAACTGAAGTTCATGTCTTGAGTCTTTTATTTCTATCTGATACTTAAGCTTATGTCTTAAGTTTTTTATTTTTGTACAAAACTGAAGTTCATGTCTTGAGTCTTTTATTTCTATCTGATACTTAAGCTTATGTCTTAAGTTTTTTATTTTTGTACAAAACTGAAGTTCATGTCTTGAGTCTTTTATTTCTATCTGATACTTAAGCTTATGTCTTAAGTTTTTTATTTTTGTACAAAACTGAAGTTCATGTCTTGAGTCTTTTATTTCTATCTGATACTTAAGCTTATGTCTTAAGTTTTTTATTTTTGTACAAAACTGAAGTTCATGTCTTGAGTCTTTTATTTCTATCTGATACTTAAGCTTATGTCTTAAGTTTTTTATTTTTGTACAAAACTGAAGTTCATGTCTTGAGTCTTTTATTTCTATCTGATACTTAAGCTTATGTCTTAAGTTTTTTATTTTTGTACAAAACTGAAGTTCATGTCTTGAGTCTTTTATTTCTATCTGATACTTAAGCTTATGTCTTAAGTTTTTTATTTTTGTACAAAACTGAAGTTCATGTCTTGAGTCTTTTATTTCTATCCGATACTGAAGCTTATATCTTAAGTTTTTTATTTTTGTACAAAACTGAAGTTCATGTCTTGAGTTTTTTATATCTGTCCGATACTGAAGTTCGTTTCTAAAGTGTTTTTTTTCAATGGTGAAGTTCATTTCTTAATTTTTTTTCAATGCTGAGTCTTTTATTTCTGTTCCATATTGTAATTTATGTCTTACGTTTTATATATATGAGCAATTTTGAAAATTCTATCTTAAATCTTTTATTTGTGTCAATAACGAAGTTCGTTTCTTAAGAGCTTTATAATTTTGCAATTCAAAAGTTTGGGTATTAATTGGCAATTTTCTGGGCAATGCAGAAGGTTGAGTGCTTAGTCTTTTATTTCTGTGCAATACTAAAATTTATGTCTTAAATTTTCAGTTTTATGCAAAACTAAAGTTCATGTCTTCAGTCTTTTTTCTTTGTATCCGACACTGAAGTTTGTTTTTTATGCCTTTTTTATTTTTTTGTAATACTGAAGTTCGTTTTTTAAGTCTTTTATTTTTTCAGTGCTGAAGTTCGTGTCTAAGTCTTTTACTTCTGAGCAATACTGAATTTCTTGTCTTAATTCTTTTTTTTTTTCTAGGCCATACTGAAGCTCGAATCTTTTCTTTTTTAGTAATGGCTTGAGTCTTTTATTTCTGTGTCATACTAAAGTTCGTTTCTTAAGTTTTTTATTTTCTATGCTCCAGTTTCTTCTTTATCTTTTATTTCTATTCAATACTTAAGTTTGTTTCTTAAGTCTTTTATTTCTATTCAATACTTAAGTTCGTTTCTTAAGTCTTTTATTTCTATTCAATACTTAAGTTCGTTTCTTAATTATAAAAGCTTAAATATCAATTCCGTTGCTTGTGTCTTACATTGATTTCCACCAGTTATAATAAAAACTACTGTTTTCATAGAATTTAAAAAATTCATAAAACTCCGGGAGATTTTCGGATCGTTTTGCAGTGTAATTAGAAAATGTTTGTAGAAGTTGCCACTATTTGATGTCATATTCTCAAGCAAACTTTTAGATATTTTTTTGATTCTTTAAATTTAAATTAGTGAGATATTAAATATTAAATTAAATGTGTTGATATTGACTTTAAGTTAGGCTACCTTGCTCAGCTTTCAATACCTCAAAAGCAAAATATAAATAATTGATACTATAAATGATGACAGTTCATGACGTAGAACTGTAATGGTGGCACTGCGAAAGGTAGGAAGTTTAGAAAGAATAACTTTTTTCCTAAAAGCCTGACTATTCTAATGCAACGTAAAATAGGACAGATCAGTTATTGAAATGTCTTAAAGCTGTGTAAATAATTATTTAATCATTTATCTGGTCATGTGTATTCGTAGGTATTTACGATAAAAAAAAATTAATTTCGCTTAAAGATGTGCAACACAATCTACTGCTTAACTGATAATACAATTTACACGCTTTTCTCTATTTACTTGTATGAGTAACTCTGCAGATTAAAGTAACTGGGAGCGCTGTATAGATAGTGTGTACTGTAAATTCCTTAAATGCATAAACAGACGCATACTCGTACATACGAGAGCACATAATATAATTAAAAATAAATATTAAAATAAGTAAGTAGCACCTTCATTCCCTGAATGGGTTTGAGATTGTAGTTTTACAAATCAATGAAAAAAAATATCACAAATTATGGCGTTTATTGGTACGTAACGCGCGTTACTTTCTAAAATATGCAGAAAAATAAATAATTTTTATACTTCGTCCATACATACTCCGCAACGAATTGTAAAAGAAAACTGAAACTTGCAAAAGTTTTATTTTAAAAAAAATTTTTTTTGAGTTTTTCTTATTTAGTTAAACTTAAAACTGAAACATAATAAAACTAAAATTAAATACTCATGTCGATTGATTGTGGTCGTACTCGTCGATAGTAAGTATTTAGATGTCAGTATGTGTGTGAATGAAGTCGGCTTTTGTTTTTCTTTTCTTTTTTTTTTTTTTTGTTACTTCTTTAATTTCATTGCAAATTGTATGTATGCTGGCTTGATCGTTATTCGATCATACATATTTGTATGGTTATAGTGTTTAGTTGTTGTTGTTTTATATTTTTTTTTCCTTTTGTTTGGTATGATATGATTTGGTTTAGTTTTATTTAAAAATCTTTTTGGTATGGTTTGTAGTGTTACGTTGTATTTGTTTGTTTCTTTATTATTATGGTAGCAACAAGCTCCTCAAAATGTAACGAACGAAACAAAATAAAATGCATTCATAATATTTGTAACCATATTTGTATAATAATTTAATGTTGCATGAGACCAACAAAGCCAAAAGAAACAATCAAACAAAAAAAAAAAGTTTTTCATTAGAGTGGGTCAATTGTTTGTAGGAAAATTGTAATTCACATAAGAATAGCTTTTTCAAAATATGTACATAGAAAAGTAAAAGTTATAAATACCGTATAAGTAAAGGGTGTCCGAACAAGAACGCAAGATTTAAATTTGGTACCATTCGGAGTGTCATTGTTTGACATTTGAACAATTGTTATTGTTTGCTAGTAGAAGGTACGAGGTTAGAAAAAAATGACCATTTACAGCGAAGGGAGTTCGTTAATTCGGTATGGGAGAGACAACATGAAAATGCTGATTTTGCCGATAAAATCATTTTCAGTGACGAGGCCCATTTCCATCTTGATGGCTTCGTCAATAGGCAGAATTGTCGCATTTGGGGTGAGGAAAATCCTCGAGTGATTCACGAGAAGCAAATGCATCCTCAACGTGTCACTGTGTGGTGTGGTTTTTGGGCTGGAGGAATCATTGGACCTTTTTTTTATGAAAATGAGGCAGGCCAAGCCCAAACAATCAATGGTGTTCGGTATCGTGAAATGATAACCAGTTTTTTCTTGCCTAGAATTGAAGAAATGAATGTGGAGGGCTTGTGGTTTCAACAAGACGGAAATACAGCCAGAGAAACAATTCAATTGCTGCATCAGTCATTTATTTAAAATTTAAATCTTGCGCTCTTGTTGGGACACCCTTTATAATAATATGTTTTATACTTTGCCACTTTCAACTGACATGAATGTATCAAGGGAAAAGGGGATACCATGAGTACTTTCTTGACTAATAATAAATTTTATAAAAATAAAAAAATCCCTTTCTCAAGGCTTTGGCAGAGAGAAATACGGCTACCCTATTGTGGGTACGGGGGCACGAAGAGCATGTGAGCAATGAAATGGCAGACTATCTGGCTACAAAAAGCGCCATTCGTCGAGGTACATAACAAATTTACTAGTGCCCTACTACGCAAGGAGAAGAAACAAAGTCTACAAGACTGCTGGAGGACCGAAGAGGGCAGGTTGTAAAAAGAGTTTATATTCAAAAGTTATTTCTGCCGATTTTTTCCATAGTGATAGAAAACATTTGAATACATTTAGTATCTACTTAGGAGCAGAAGCACACAGATTGAGTTACCTAGCCCGAAAATCTAGTTAAAACAAAAAACACGGTAATTTCAATATTTAGGAGAATATAGCTTAGGCGCAGTGCTACTATGCAAATGATTAATAATAAAAAAGCTTTTTAATAAAATTTATTTTGATACTGCAACTAGTAAAGACAGAATTTAATATATCAAAAACACCAATAGATTCTACGAAATTACAATGACCAGTGAATTTTTAGTGTTTTTTTTTTCGCCCATTCACATAATAAACGTGATCCACCTTAATGAAATATGTTGGCGTATGTAGGCATTCAACAAAATAACACAAAAGCGTTTCTTGAATTGTAGTACAAATAACTATTACGAGTACTTGTGGCTGTTATTGTTGCTGCCACTAGTGCCACTTCTTTTTACGTATACGGGTAGTTACCCCTCCTTTTAATATGTTTAAACCATATTAATACAAGTAGAATTGTAGCTAGTGCAACAATATTTGTTTTATTTTAGTTTTCCTTCTTCAAATAATGACAATTTAAAGTTAGAATAAGTAGTAATTTAAGCTTATTAAAAGGTATGTTTGGCTTTGAAATTTAGTTCAGCGATTTAAAAATCTCGTTTTAACATTAAACAGCTGCTGTGAGAGAAGAAAATTGAAAATTTTCAAAACACAATAATTAGATTCACACAAAAAATGTATGAGACAATTAAAAATTTTATTTAAATAAAAAAACCGTCATGTTAATTAAATATTTAATTGAGTTAATTATAAATGACATCAATATTGAAACACAAGTTTTTATAGTGAGTCGAAAACGCTTAAACCTGAGCGTTTGTCACTGAAATATTTTTTCTCGTATAAGAGAATATGACCCTGCATAAATTTTGTATGAGTATGTGTGAGCGTGATTGACAACAATTTTTTTTTAACGTGAGAGTGCGTGACAAGAAATAGAGACTTTCAAAATTTCAATCCAAATCCAGCCCACGTGCTGATGAGTGATGAATATAAAATTTCGTGACTGTTTGTCAGCATGCGTGACACTTTGAAAGCTTTTAAAATACTGAAATCCAAAAAAAAACATTGAAATCTGTTCTTCCGTTTATCCAAAACAAAAATTATAAATTTCTTATAGAAAATAGGTGATAGGTGAAGTGTTTCGTTTAGCACAGGCTGAACTTAATTTTGATGCTCAAGTCCGCGCCTTAGAGCTATGTGCTACCGGAATATATAATCTCTCAAGCAGTCAAGCAGATCTATGTGCGGGCTATTCCTTTCGATCAAGATTGGTCTGGGACTGCTATAAACTTCTTAATGCTTTGGCAGAGAGAAACACGGTTACCCTATTGTAAGTGCCGGGGCATGTGGGCAGCGAAATAGCGAACTATCTAGCTAAAAAAGGGCATGGTTTCCTCTTTCACAGATCCAGAGCCTTTCTGCGGGATAAACATCAATTTTACTCATGCCCTAATGCGAAAGGAGGGGAGACAAAGTCTACAAGACTGCTGGAGGGCCGAAAGGGGCATGTGGCAGTCAAAGAGACTCATCAGCCCTGAGCGCATTAAAGCAGAGGTTGTTTTAATCCTCATTAGATAAGATATAAAACTCTACGTTCAGCTACTTACGGGCCACTGTAACCTTATTTATGACATGAGTAGAATAGGTGTGCTACAGAAGGACAAGAAACGTCGTAACGACGCAGAACAAGCTGCTTAGGTAGTGGGACATTGGTCCCAAAAGATCTAGGCATGATTAATCCTACAGCAATTACTAGATTCGTAAGCAGTCTCGAATTGTAGCTAGGAACTGGGCTGCACAATAGATCTTAAAGGTAGAGGTGCGATCATATGTAATAACATTATTTACACTGGACTGCCCTTTAGACTAGTGGGTAGTGTACTAATCACACAATCTGGCCCTTCAGCAAAAAAATAAAAAAATAGTTCAGATCTTGCTAGTATCCTCAAATTAAAATGAAAATTCCGTGTTTTAAGAAATATTTTCTTTTGATTTTAGCTTCTTTAAAAAACATTTTTTTAATTTCTTATTTCTATTAATCGTATAGGCTATTTTTTGATCACCATAAACCCATAAAATATTTATCGTTTTTATTTTATTATTTTGTTGCTGTTGCTGTTGCTGTTGTCGCCAATATTGCTGATAGTGCTTGCTGTTGTTCTCCATATTGATCTGTTCCAAAAAAAAGTTTGTTACACATGAGCATTTTTGTTACAAATAAAAACAAGAAACAACAACAATGACAACGTCTGTAACAGCAACAATCAAATGAAACCGAAAAGCATTTAAAGGAAAATACTTGTACGAAATATTGCAATTGCTGTTTGTATATTTCTTTTAAACACAACAAATCGTTGTTGTTGTCCAGCACTTTAAAAGCTGGTGGCTACAGCAATACACCCACTTATGAACATGTACATGCTCATAAACGCACATACTCGTATTTACTTGAATGATTTTCTTTTTGCCATTTTCCTTTTTATAGGAATACATAACATCAATTTTGTTTTAGATCTTTTTTTTTATTTCTTTTCATTTATTTCAAATTCGAATTTAAATTACTCTGGATTACAAGTTAAAGTAGTCGCTTGATCGTCATCAAATGGACTTGCTTGTACAAGCTCACAAACATGCAAGTGTAAAGAGGTGTTGCTTGTTATAGTTTTTAATTGTAGTGGTGTTGGCTTGGTTACGGTACGTGTAATTGTAACAGTGGTTGTGGTAATAGTTGGCGTGTTTGTGGGCTTTCCATTGAATAAAATTAATTTCTATACATTTTCGTAGGAGTCCATGTAACATTTTCACTAAGACGGATATATTGGCCAATGAAAGTGGTCATATACCAGCAAACAATTTTTATATATTTGTAATTTGTCCGAGTGAAATCCCAAGGCACACATATTTATGTTTATGTCCAAACAGGACATAAAAAGTACATTTTTACGTTATTTTAGGTACGAATTATCATATAGCGAAAATTAAAAATCCGATAACTTTGAAAGTCCTTGAGACTGAAAGGGGTAAAGTCAAGCCCCTGATAATAATAATTTAATTTATTTAACACTCATACCTTTTCATTTCAAAAGAAAAGTTTTGTTTTTATTATTTTCCTGGCAAATTTCTTATTTTTTTCTTCTTTTATAAGAACCTGTTGCTGGCAATAAAAAGCAAAAAAAAAAAGGAATTAATGAAATAAGGTCAGCTGCTCACGCGTGATAGCGTGACCAAAGAACTAGGAAATAATTTTTATGTAAATAAAATACCATAAAAACCTTATCAAATTTAAAATTATTTCATTATTGCAACAGAATTCAATTTTTAATACAAAAAAAAACAATCAGAAACTTATTTTTTTAATAAAACTTAAAAAAATATTTTTAATATTAAATATAGGACAAAACGATAAATTTTATGTTTGCTGGGTCATTCATATGTGCCATGGGTGTGAGCACATGTGTGTGTGTGTGTTTTGTTTGTTAATTATTTGCATTTTTCAAATTACCAATATTGCAATGAATTAACAATTTGTTCCTGCCACCACGTTTTCTTACTTTTCAAATGAAAAAATTTGTTTAATTGTTTAACATGCATTTCTCTGATACGAGTGAGTACAACAATTATCAAATCGCTTTAATCTGTGTATGAAATTTGAAAATTTGATTTATGAAATCTTGTTTGATTTCGTTTGTTCAAATAATACATTTTGAAAGGAGGTGGAAATATTTCATTTTTGTATTTATGAAAATGCACAGAAAAATTAAGTCAATAAATTGACTGTGTGCAAGTAAAATTTGAATTTCAAGTTAGTTTTTAAGGGATAGAGAGTTTTCTTGTAAATTGAATTGAGTTTGTATTGAGGTGGCCCCGTAGATTAGTAGGCAAAGTACTAACTTATCAGTTTTTGGGTCGATCTACATTTAAAAAAATTGCGTTAAACTTAAATTTAATTTAAACTTAGTTTAATCTAAAGCCGATCTAAACGATTTTTGTATTTTTCATTCTAACACCATGAAATGAACCAATAAAATTGTTTCTTATAGAATACCAGAGCTCACTGATAGCATGTAAAGCATTTAATATATTTTGACTCTTGGTAGTAAGAAGCACTTTGAGAATTTTGTTCAGATATCCTCTGACATTTTCATTAAACCAATAAAAAAAATTAATTTTTTTTATCAATGACATATTTCATTAGAGGAATGAAATATTTCATTAATTCTATGAAATATTCATTGATTTAATGAAATAGTTTCATTAATTCTATGAAATATTCATTGATTTAATGAAATATTTTTATTGAAATATTAAAAATATTTTATTAATTCACAGGTTTTATGATTCACTATGAAACAATTTTAATGAAATCGTTTCATTGCATTTAATGTTACATTTTTCTGTCAGTGTATAAATTTGTGACTCTGTTTATAATTTCTATACCATTACATGCTCTACTGTACAAAGTATATATCTTCTGGATCGTTATATTTAGTAGAAAAGATAGTCATTTTTCCCTCATTCATCCAACAAAAAATTTCATTATTTTTCCCCCAATGACAAAGTTTCATTCAATTAATGAAAGACTAAAGAAGCACACACACTCAAGTTCCATAAAAATTCATTGCAACATGAAAAACTAAAGCAAAATATCAAAATGACTTTTGTTTTTCTCAATGTCTAATCAATCAATCTGGGGGCCGCAGGTTCGATTCCTGCCCTGATCCCGAGTGTTTTCTGCAGAGAAGCAAAAAAGTAGTTTTGTGTTGTTTATTGAAAAAAAAAAATTAATCTTAAAAATCTCATGCACTGCCAGGTTTTTAGCACTAAAATTTAATTGAATTTGAGTGTGTATGGGTTCCATAGCTTCCATACTTGCTAATGTTTCAGTTGTTAAGGCATCATTGATTGATACTAAGAAATTACTTTGAAGCATACTCGTATTAAACTCGGTATATTTATCTTCACTCACTTAATTTTAATTACTTCGTTTAAAAAGTAGTCCTAGCAGTGGGCATGGTCGGTTTAGTAGTAAATGGAAACTTTAAATATTAAAGAGTTTATGTACAAAATTTCAGAAAAATTCATTAAAATATATAATTTTAATTTTCTTACTTCAAAAGTATTCGAAGAAATTAACATGGTTTGTATAAAAATATATGGCAACCTTAATTTAAGTATAAAGATTTTATGTACCAAATTTCAGAAAAATTCGTTGGAAAATAAACACAATTTCAATTATATTGGTAAAAAAAAGTAGGCTTAGCAGTTTACATGGTCAGTCTAAAGATATATGGCAACGTTCCATGAGATATAGCGAGCTAGAAATCGATTGGAAAATATAATTGTTATTAACAAAAGACACATTTCAATTGTTTTAAAGAAAAGTGGGTGTAAATGTGACCGTAAAGTGGGCGTGGCTAGTCAAAAAGTATATAGAGACCTTCATTGAATTGGTACAAAATTTCAGAAAAATTCGTTTTCAAACCCAAAATTGTATAACAAACCAACATACAGAAAAATAATTTTATTTACATAGATACAGATATCAACGTTAAGAACAAAATTTTAAATTTTTTTATTTTAAATTTTTATTTAAGATTTTTAATAAAATTTTTTTAAGAAAATTTTGGAAAATTTCTTGAAAATCTTGTAAGCTATGAGACTAGTAAAGCAAAAAATTACCGATTTTTTGGTGTTTTGGTAAATTTAATCAGAGAGGTAGTTCTCGTGTTATTGAAAATGATTTTAATGTATGACGGTATTCATGTCTCGAGAACTAAAAGTAGGTTTAAAAAAAAGTAATTTATTTACTATCATAGTGAAAAAAATTTAATTTTGTAGGCCTGTGTAATCTGTCGTCAAATATTTTTTTTTGTTCCATTAGTTTGGTTTTTTTTTTTTTTTTTTTAAATTGTTTAAGAATTAAAAAGAAAACGTATAAGAAAATTATTTTAATCAATAATTTGCCACTTCACTGTAAAACTTTTTTTAATTTAATTTTTTGATTTTTTTTTTATGAATGTATTATTTTAAAAATATGAAAACTTAGCTACCAGAATGAAGTATATATTAGATTCACCACTAATGAATTTAACTTTTGTTTTTCTAACTGCTGGCAACACTATTAATAACTTTCCTTAAATTTATTTTAAGTCCTTCCTTTCATAAAATTATGCATTACCCTTCTTAAAATTTCTCGACTTTTTTTTTGTCTAATATTTTCTTTCTTCAAACTGTATCTCCATATTTTATTACTTTAAAAAACTTACAAAAAGAAACGATTTTATTTTCCACCTTAATAAGAGCGTACACACCTTTCACATGTTTACAAGCAAAATTGCCTCCCATATTTATGCCCAACAATGAATGTTTTGTTTTTTTTTTCTTCTTTATTATTTTATTGCACAATAAATTCGGCCACAAATTTGTAAAACACGAATTTTTCTTTGTAACGATTGTAAAATGTTTGTTGCCATAATAAAAAGTGTAGAAATAATTTCATCAAAATGCATAAAAAACTTATAAATCGATTACAACAACACCCTCATTAAACCCCACACACTTGTAAGCATATTTTAGCGTTAGTATTTTTAATAAAAAAAAAAAAATTTGAAAAAACAAAAAAAATAATTGCAAGCTTTTGGAAAAAAAATATTTGAAAAATTCATGTTACTTATTCGTTTCTATTCCCATTAATTTATTTCAATCGTATTTATATACAAACAAATATTTAAAAAAAAAAAATTTTGTAAAATTATTAATAAACGCATAATTATGAATTGCGAATTCTTAATTATTTTTCCTTTTAACAGACAGTGGTACTCGCACGTAACAATTAATAATAATTAAAGGAAAATTTAAAACTAATTGATGACTGATCATTTGAAGCCCTTCTCTTTGTTCCAGAAAAAGCTAAGTTAAGTAGGGCACTTCAAGTAAAGAAAACAAGACTAGGGTTCACTTGGGTCTTCTGATGTGGTCTCTTTGTGAAGAAGGATAGCAATAGAGATAAAAGAGTGAAAGCAACTTCGGTTGTGAGACCAAAAATATTCAGTTGTGATAGTTAAAATTTTTAGTTGTACCAACAAAAAATTGGTTATACAGCTCAAAATATTATACAGAGAATTAAATTTTTTACTGTATTACTGAATTACAGCTGAGTTTCTGACTTGTAATACATTCGGTTCTCACAACCAAAGCTGTTTTCTGTGTATAAGGAAAGAATAAGAAGAGTATGTTTTCTTGATTAAAAATTCACAAGTAAAAGAGATAAGTTTCCTTTTCAGCTGGCTAAAAAACAGCCTTTTCGAACTGGTAACCCACTGAATTAACGGGTTTAGGAACTAATGTTTTTTAGTACTGCATTTAAAGCCTTCTTTACAGCAAGACTAAAAAAATGTTGTTTTTATATTTTCTAAAATTTTTCATTAATTCAATTAAAAGTTTTTTTCCCCTAAACTAATGAAATATTTCATTAATTCAATGAAATATTCATTAATTTAATGAAGTAATTTAAAGAGATATTTATTTAATTAATAAAATAATTTCATTAATAAATTGAAAATATTCACAAAGTTTATGAAATCAATGAACACATTTTAATGAAAACATTTTATTGAATTTATGCCACATTTTTCTTTCAGTGTATTTTTGTGGGTATTGTGATGCCACCAGTGTAAGATAGAAAATATTAACAGCAGCCAATACAAGTGTTATGTCCGGTCGTAAAGCAAGACAGACTTTTTGTTAACTAGCAGAAAAATAAGAATCCTCATTTGAGGACTAAATTAGTGAACGCATGGGCTGTAAAAAAGGTCTTTTGGGTCAGGCTACATATAAAAATAATATCTGGGCTCGGTGTCGAGTCTATGAACTTCAGGTATACCCTCATAACGCTTAACTGGAACTTAATACGGTTGAGCTCTTTTGTTCTAGCACACAGCAGCAAAACGGACCTTGTCTTCGGTATGCTGTTGGTATTTCAATAGTATTTAAGAAATTTTGCGTTATGAGTTTACACTCGGCTAAATCCCCCAACGAGGTAAACCTCTTTAAGAAGGCAACTTACATACAAATTTAATAAAATTCTTCATTTCTATATTATTTTTTACATAAAGTTTTAAAAAGCACTCAAAACTCTGCTAAAATCACTGATTACAACTCTGTCCAGAAAACATACAAACATCAATAGTGGACGATTGTCGAAGTTATAGTCGAAATTCCACAGCACCAAAATAAAACATTTAAACAACGTTAATGCAATTCTTTGTTTTTTCATTATGACTTTAACAACCGTAACTCCAAAGAGCCCAGTTAAGAAATATGGTGGCCATTGCAGTTTTGGCAACTAAGCTAGAAGAATGGGTTTGCCATCAAATGACTACTGCAGAAGTTGTCAAAACGAGGAAGAATAGGAAACTGGGGAACGGCTTCTCTGCATTTTGCCTATCTGGGAGGAGTACCGCTAGCTATATCTTGGGGAGAGGCCCACCTGCGTATGGCTTCATTAGAAGCAGGAATTGGCTTAGGGACTCATCTTTTGCTTATTTTCTATCTCCTTATTTCATTTCACTGTTCTATCTCTATTACTTCCCTTCTAATACTGGTATCAGACAGGGATCTCATCAGAGAATTCAAGCGAGCTTAATTCTGTTCTGGTTTTTGTGGAGGCGCTTGTGTAACCTTACTTAATCTAACCTAACAACCATAACAAAACAGATAATAGAAATTATAGAAAGAGGGATGCCAGAGAGCATTTTTTGGTTAATTTACACTACGATTTGCCTCTTTTTATTTTGAGTTGATTTTTTATAAGTTTTTGAGATGCAATGTAAGTCTTTGAAATCGCTATGAATTTAATTAACTTGTGCTTTTTGCTTTAGTTTCCAAACAAGAATCAATGGATATAAAATTTTGACTCCAAATTTAAAAGAAAATATTTATGTTTGTTTGCCATTTATCTGCTCTATAGTGAAGGGTGTAAAAAAATCCATAATTTTTTTTTTTATTTATTTATTTAGCTCACTGTATTCTTTTTATATTTTAATGCCAACTTTTAGTGTAACAATAATCTTTGACCAACAGTTAGCTTGGATTTAATTTTTTAATTTATTTTATTACATTAAATTCCATTTTATTGCCATAATGACGTTCGAAAGTCAGTTTAAATAAAAACTGCTTAATTTTATTTTAAAAAATTTATATTTTATCACATTTTTTAACTTTTATTAAAAATTAATCTTTTATTTAAATTTATTTTAAAGCACTTTTTCTCTGCTGCTTAGTTACAAACATTCGCCGGTTTAATTTTTTTTCTTTACACATTTTGTAGATTTTATTGAGTTGTTAGTTACTTTCTTTGGTAACTGTAACAATAAAATTTAATTTTTGGCAGCAATTAAAAAAAATAAAGCTTTTGTTGTTTGTGAGTTTTTTTTTTTTTTTTTTTTTTTTTTGCAAAGAGAAACTTTCAATTTTTTTGTTATCAATCGTCATAGAAAGTAATTAACGGCAGATCAGGAAAAATAAGCCAGAAATGAAAGAAATTAAGAAGCTTTAATATCTTTTTGATCTTTTTGCTAAAAGAGTTTTAAATAAACACAATTAAGTTGTTTCGAGTGCATATACACACGATACAATCTCTAATCAAATTCCCTTTAGCGTAATGCTGTATTTTAACTCCAACTCCTTTCATTTCAGCCCCAACATTTAAGCTAATTGTGTAATTATAACAATTAAATTGTCAGAATATTTGTAGGTAAGAGTATGTACTAATGTAGAGGACTGTGTGTATGTATGTGTGCGTGTGTGTTTGTATAGAATCAAATCATGTTTAAATATCTAATTGGCTCAAACTCTCGTTGCTTTAGTTTGTATGACTAGTAAAACTATCAGGCTGACCGATTGACTGACTAACTGAGTGACTGACTAACTGACTGATTGACTCACTGACTGAGCTTACAGTAGTAAACATTATTTTTTTTTTAACATTCGTGTATGAATGTCTGCACAAATGTACGTACAGTTTTAACATAAATGATTTACACACATCTACTACTGACTGAATGCTTTACGTATCTTGGACAAAACATACACACAAACCACGCAACAGATCTATCTATAATAGGCCTAACAAACATTTCAACACTTTTTAGGTGTTTTTCTTTTTCTTTTTTTTTCATTTAACGTTTTTTGTTTTCCTTCTATTGCTCATTCCAAAACTCCCCATTAAAACATTAATTTTGTTTTTTATCTTTTAAATACTAGAATACACATGCATACGAATATGCCAGTATGGGCAAAAATTGACTGACTTTATTTATGAACTAAAATAACAGTTAAATCTCTTATACGTATCTCCTTCAAACGATAATTTAGCTAGACAATCTGTTTGCTGCAACAAAGCATATAAAACAATATTAGGGGGGTTGAAAAATTTCGGAAAAGCAGCTGCTCCTTTTTTTCTAATATTAGAAACCACATCGACACACTACATATTGAGCACCTTATACACAAACAAGAAAAAAATAGTTCCTTTTGGCGTCAGATCTGTAAACTGTTTTCAGTTTTCCATGTAGTTCATAAAAATTTTTAAATTTATTTCTTCAAAAGGAAAAATAAAAAAAACCTTTTTAAATCTGGTGTAATTTTCTTTTGTGCAGCCAACATCTCTGTTAAAAAGTAATTGGAACTTTTATTAAGGGAGTAATGGACTGTCATCACAGCCTCCACACGTAATCGGAACATGTGTTCTTTACAATCCAATGAAAAAATCATAATTTTTTCGAAAAATACATGTTTTTATTTTAAAAACAAAAAGTTTACTCTTACTGACACAATTTATATGTGCCCAGCGGAGTTGTCAATTTTAAAAAGCAATTTAAAAAAATACAAATTTAGTATCACCGATTAGCCTGAAATTTATATTTTCATTTTGACAAAAAAAAAATTATTTTCTATGAAAAATTTTTTTTTTTTAAAAATATTTTTATATTAAATTTTTGTTTCTGCATACAACTCTAATTTTAAATTTATTAATAAAGAGAAAAAACTTATTGTAATGAAAACTAAAATAGCAGTATACCTAACAATAAAACCGAAATTTTTACAAATTTATAATTAAAAAAAAAAATTAATAAATTAAAAACAGACGGCATAACAGAGTACAAAATTAAAAAATACAGTAATCCCTCGATTTATCTAAATTAGATTTTTATTTTTTTTAATTAATAGATTAACTAATTTTTAATTACATTATTAAGGTGATTTAAAGAAATTGTTAATTAATTTTTTTAATTAAATATTAATAACTGATTTCATTTCATTTTTTTAATTAATTAATGCTTTTTAATTTTTTAATTGTCTTAATTGAAGTTTTTAATTCTTTAATTAAGACCTTCAACTGATTTAATTCATTTTTTAGTTAATTTAATTTAATTAGTTCATTAAAAAAATTTTAATTGATTGACTTAGTTTTTGTTTTATTAATTTCAATTAATTTTTTCATTATTATTTAATAGTTTTAATTAAATTCTTTAATTGATTTTATTAACAATTTAATTAATAAAATTTTTATTCTGTAATTGATGCAATTAATTTTATCTTTAATTGATTTAAACAAATATTTTAATTAATTTTATTACATTTTTTAATTAATTCACTTAGATTGTACATTGGCTTAATTAATTTTTTAATTGATTCAATCAATTAAGTGGGTGGTAGCGAAGAACCAGCCATAAGACAGTTATTAACCAGCCAATAGCAAGCCATGAGCCAGCCTTGAATCCACCATGAGCCAGCCATTAGTGCTCCATGAGCCAGTCATGATCAGCCTGCAGGCAGTCATAAGTTAATCATAAGACAGCTATGACATGAGACCGCCTTGAACCCACCATAAGCCAGCCATAAGCCAGACTGGAGGCAATCATGAGCCAGGCAAGAGCTAGCCATTAGTGCATCATGAGTCAGCCTGGAGACAGTCATTAGCCAGCTATGAGCCAGCCATAAGACAGCTATGAACAGGCAAGAGCCAGCCATAAGTCAGACTGGAGGCAATCATGAGGCAGGCATAAGCCAGCCCTGATATAGTTATGAACCAGCCATGAGTCCACAGTGATCCAGCCAAAAGCCAGCCATTAGTGCACCATGAGCCAGTCATGAGCCAGCCTGAAGACAGTCATAAGCCAGCCATGAACCAGACTGGAGGCAATCATAAGCCAGTCATAAGCCAGGCATAAGCCAGCCATAAGACAGCTATGAACTGGCATGAGCCAGCCATAAGTCAGACTGGAGGCAATCATGAGGCAGGCATAAGCCAGCCCTGATACAGTTATGAACCAGCCATGAGTCCACAGTGATCTAGCCATGAGCCAGCCAAAAGCCAGCCATTAGTGCACCATGAGCCAGCCTGGAGACAGTCATAAGCAAGCCATGAGCCAGCCATAAGACAGCTATGAACTGGCAAGAGCCAGCCATAAGTCAGACTGGAGGCAATCATGAGGCAGGCATAAGCCAGCCCTGATACAGTTATGAACCAGCCATGAGTCCACAGTGATCCAGCCAAAAGCCAGCCATTAGTGCACCATGAGCCAGTCATGAGCCAGCCTGAAGACAGTCATAAGCCAGCCATGAACCAGACTGGAGGCAATCATGAGCCAGCCATTAGTGCACTATGAGGCAGTCATGAGCCAACCATGCGCCACGCATGAGTCAGTCATGAGTCAGTCATGAGGTATCTATGGACGGCAGTAACTAGCTGCTGACTGGCTAACTATTGGCTACTAGTTGGTGGTAAATGGCTGGCTAAAGTAAAAGTAAGAAATTTTGCTTAAAGTTCACTTCAACCCTACGTCAATTTTTTTGATAACAAAGATATTCCTTTTACATACCTAAAGAGAAATTATTATCATGTTAAGAGTAAGTGAGTGAGTCAGTTAACTTTATTTACACCAAATACTTGCAGGAAAAGTTCCCATTCATGACATTTATTTGTACTAAATACACAATACGAGTATCTGCAAGCTCTCTGTCCATTCCCCTTTCTGTCTGTCTATGCACGGTCAGCTGTTATTGTTCAGCTCTCTTTTTTTTTTTTTCTTTATATTTTTTTTTTTTGTCTCAGTTTTACTATCAATATTTATCTCAACATTTTGATCTTGTCAGTAAAAAGACAACTAATCCATCATGTATTTTTCAAAATTTATTTTTCAACCATATTTCTCTGCTTGTTTTTTTGTTAGCAGAAAAAATTAAACTTTTTTAGAAATAATTTGTTGTTGTTGTATATTTTATTTTATTTATTTATGTAGTTGTTTCCATGTGCGTTTAAAAATCTAAATTATCATATTTTTTTTTTTTAATTTTTAGTACCACCAAGTTGCAGTTTGTAGTTTCAAGTCAACTATTTCATCATGTGTTGGACATTCTCTTGTTAAGGAAAAGCGAAATAGTTTGATTCTGTATTAAATTGCAAATTAAATCGTCATTTATTGTGAACGGAATAATATTTTTTGAAAACTGTGAACAAATTATGATTGATCAGATTTACAGAGTTACAATCCTTATTATGCTTACACACTTATATGTTTCGTATGTATGTATGTATTTATGTAGTTACGTCTACAAAATTTAATTCATTTAGTTGTTTGTTGATCTATTGAATTTTACTTGTGATCAATTATTGCAATTTAGTTGTTGTTAGTTAATCGGCACACAGACACACAGAAAAAAGCAAACTGCAATTGTGTAAGTGATGCATGGTAACAGAAGTGTCTATATAAAATGAACAGTCACGTATTTTCAATCATGTTTCAATATTAAATTATTTATAAAAATTTAATTTAATCAATACAAAAGTATCAATTTTTAATTTTAAGTACAGAATGTGTGCAGCCAAAATCCACAAAAAATTAAAAATAAAAAATAGTTGTATCAAAACAATTAAAGTTTTATATAATTCACAGCTTTTCTGTTCAAGTAACAATAAAAAATATTGAAACTGAATACAGCAACTTTCTTTGCGTGAAACAAATTTGTATAGGGTCAATGAACGTTTTCAAAATGCTGCATAAATACAAACGAGTTCAATTTAATCAGATTTGTCTTAAATTAAAATTTATTATAATGGTCTAGCGTTTTATGTTTAGCAATAAAAAATATTCCTGAATGTGAATCACATGCGTGTACTTGTCTACTTTGGTGAAGGGTAGATGCAAAGTTTGTAACGGGTGGCCCAAATGAGAACTAGTGAGCGTATTGTAGTCGTGGTTGGGGGTCTTGCGGTAGAAGCTGTTGCACAATTTGAACTTTAAAATTCTCTGTAATGTTGTTCTGGGTATACCCAATTGGCCGGAACGGCGACGAGTTGAGACAGATGGATCATTTGCAACACTCTGCTGCACACCTTCCACGTTGTCTTCAGTACGAATATTTCGATGAACACCTCTTCCTGGACGATCGGCAACTGAGCCCAGTTCCTCAAAACGGCGAACTAAACTTGTAATCATGAAAGATGTGGGCGCTGATCTTACGTTAAAAAAAAAAAACCGCGATAATTTCGCCGCGTCAGAACAATTGATCGTTGAGAAGAATAATAAAAATCGATAATTTTAATGCGTTGTTGTGGACTGTACGTATTCATTTTAAATTTCCAAGAGTTCAGTTATAAATTATGTTAAAAAATAAAAAAGTTATTTGTGTTTCACATCAGCTGGTCTTATTTGGGTCACCCTGTACTTATAACCCTGACAGAATGCGTTTAGACAGATAAAAAAAATTGTTTGCTATCTTTATTTGCGTTAATTTTTGTTATCTACACTTTGGTTGAAAATATATTAATAAGGTTGGTTGCTCTACTAAAAATAATTTTATTATCTTTCCATTCATGAAAAGAGACCTCTACGTTTCAAAAACTAAAAAAAAATCCAAAACAACAACAACATTGTTAATAAATATATAAACAACTAATTCATCCCAGAAATTCGTCAAGTCTGGCAGCTACAACTCTCACGCAGTTCTATCAAAAGCTGGCAACTCTGACATAAACTTAATTCACTACAATGAAAAAAAGGCAGCTGTTACGGTTTTGTCCATTCTTGCATGATATTTTTCATGGAAGACCTGGATCTGAGTACCGTTTTCCAAGCTGCGAATGCCTTAGTATTGCAAACAAACACATTTTAAAACTCCTCAACAATAATCTTCAAATTTGTGGAAGAAATTTATTAATCTGGCAGCTATACCTCTTATGCACCTCTGTAAAAAAAGTGTATGAAAAAATATGGCAGCGCATTTTTTACCTAAATTCACAAATTTTTTCAAACAAATTAAATTTATAGGGGCTTTCACAATCAAATTATTTTTTCTTTCGTTTTTTGATTTTAATTACTTCGATGTAAAAAAAGACTGCATTAGTGATGACGATTTATATATGTCTTACAGAAATAAATGAACATTGAAGACTGAACCACCAGATTTTTTACAAGCATACATATATGAAAGTCAAGAAAATCAAACTAACAAAAAAATGCGCTACAATCGCGAAGAAGCTCGTCGTTATATGGAGACGCAAAGGAAACAGCGTAAATTAGACTTTCTTAAAGATCCAAGCACCAAGTCGAGAATGGAAAAAGAAGAAATAAAGAAAAGATTAGAAGATCTAAAGAAAAATACGCGCAAATTGTTATCTAAAAATTTGCGGAAAAAGGAAAAAAATTTAACAAATAGAACGCCAGAAGTTCAACTTACAGCTGCGTCAAATCCGCAAGAAGAAAGAGAGCCCAAAAATCCAAGTGAAGGCACAAAAGAATTGTCTAGGACACTGCAATTTCCAAAACATCAAGGAAGTATTTCTTTCAGGTCATGTAGAGTAGATAACACTAGAAACGAATCTAAACTGAAGGAAATATCACATAGATCTTCACAAAGTTTAAATAATGTGTTGAAGCCAGCGACCACATCATTGCTTGGAAATCACAAACGTATTGGCCTTTTAAGAAAAACAGAAAACGATAATGATTTTTCTTTGACTAGGCACAGAAACTATAATTTCGATAAGGAAAATCAGAATATAGAAATGCTTAGAAAGAAGTTGATGAACACAAAAGAAAGAGAAGTAATCAAAGGCACGAATGGCACACAAAAAAATGGAGTGGAAGAACAAACAAATCCCAAAATTAATAAGGAAACCCAAATTAGCCTAATAGAAAGTACAAGAGAAAATATAAATTCAAATTTGGAAGTACTGAAAAATAATTTGAAGACTAACAACTGTGAAAAAGAGGCAGAAACCCACACTAATGCTGAATCCACAAAAGAGGGTGAAAATTTTAAACCTCATGAACTACCTTTTTGGCTAAAAACTTCAACGGCCCAAGTTTATCCTTATAATTTTATTACAGCTGTCAGAAAAAAATTAGAAGCTATTGCCGATCCTATAGTAGCAAGTAAACCAGTAAATGAAACACCCAGTACAGGCATGAATAGGGCACTAGAACAAAATCAAACAAGATCTGTGCAAGTAATTGAGGAGAAACAAAATAAAAAGTTGAAAAGAAAACACGAAGCAACCAACTTCGATAGAAAGGCCACTGGAAAAAGTAGCATTGAATTAACTCTGTTAAAGGAAATGCCTGTTAAACAAATTTTCAGAAAAAATATTCAAGTTAGTCAGTATCAAAGTAGAAGAAAAGACCAATTAGAAGAAGATCAAGTGGATGGAGTAAAAAATACTCAAAATCTTTTGGAAAATGAAAAAAAATCTGTGGCAACTTCTGAATGTTCAAAGAAATCTACACAAACTATAGAATCGAATGACTCCAAACTTATTAATAAAACAAAATCTAATACTTCAGGGTTGGATACTCTTACTTATAAGTCGACACAAAGTTCTTTGCAAAGCTTAATTTTAGATCAGGAGGAAAATAAACAGAATTCACAACTAAAACAATCGACTGAATTTAAATCCTCGGAAAGTCTGAATTCCGAAATTAATTCAAATATTTCCTCCATATCCTTACAATTACCTATTTCAAATACTTTAACAGAAGTGTCATCTTTGAGAACAGAATCTAGAAGAATTTATGCACATTCTATAAAACAATTGCCAACACAGTGTCAAGACGAAATGACTTCAGTATCCTCTAATAGTTTTAGCAGCCCAGAAAAGAAGTTAGCAAAAACGCAGAAAGACTTTGAATTTCTTAAACCGCTTCCTGTTAGCCCATTATCCTTGGAAAATGTGGAAAAGTTTAAAATCGCAAGAAAAGAATCTAATGATGATAAAGAGATGGACTTTACGCAACTATTAGAAGACTTTAATCGTAGCCTGTCTGAAGTTATACAAGTAAATGAACAACTAAAATGCACTCTGGCGAAAGAGAGAGAATCACAACAAACTGCAAGCCCTTTTCCATCAAAAAGGTATAATGAAACAGATCGTTGCTATTCTTCAGACTTTGAGAAATCTACATACTCTAAAGAAAGAGCAAGCTTAAAGTGGTCTTTAAGCAAAACGAATGAAAGTTTAAAACAAAGAAAAGGTCAAATATGTGAAATGGCTAAAAAAATTAAACCTTTACTAATGCCACAAGTATCGCACGATGATGAAAGGCAACACATGTTTTCATCGTATAAAGAAAACTTATCCCTGCCGAACTTGAATTTAAAATCTTTAACAGACCCCAATGCAGCTACTGAAGAAGAAAAAATCAAAACTTTAGAAACTACATTTCGAGATGAAGAAAATACTTTATCCTTAAAAACCACACAATCGTTTAGGGAAATAGAAAAACTTAAAGAAACCTTACAGCAAACAATTTTAGGAGCTAAGGTAAAGCGCAAAGAAAAAGAAAAGCTACAAGAAACAAATACGGCTTTATTAAATCTAAATGGGGGCGAAACTAAAAATGGAAATGGCACCTCCGAAATACTACATGATAGTAAAATCCTTTGTGAAGTAAGTGAAAATGAGCATATATATTTCGGAAATAAGAAAAATATGTTAGTACCCCGCTTGAATTTACAAAAAGAATTTAGTGAAAGTGGCAAAAGCTCAGATTCAGAAAATGGTTTTCAAAATGAAAAAATAAAAATGAATAAAAAGCAAAACAATGATCATTCCATTTATAATGCCAATGAAGAGCCTGTGTTTGAAAGTATCAGCAGGCAGAAAATGCTTGCTTTTAACAAAAATTTGGAAAACTACAAAAATCCCACTCATACGCAGTACAAACATAAATTAAATGATAACGAAAGAGAATTATACAGTGCAACACACAGTAGAGCTGAAACAATAGAAGCCACAAGCTCCAAGCCCACATTAGACACAATCAATGCCGAAACTACAGTAAGTTCCAGTGTAGCTGAAGATTTACAAAAAACTTTCGAATCGAGATCATGTGAGAACGAAAATATACCGTCGAGTTCCCAGCCACAATCTAAAGGCAACAAAACAAAACAATTCAATGAAAACAACGATTGTGAAAAATTAATTAAATCCCATATTAATTGTTCGCGCGGTGATTTTCAGGAAAATATTTCAACAGAACTACATGAAACAAAATTTCAGCAAGCTATTGAAACAGCAGCTTCACAAGTGAGCTCTTCTGAATTGGCTCAAAGTGCTGATGACGAAATAACAAGCAGTGTCACTTCAAATCGCTACCATAAAAAAGAATTAAATATGCTGAATAGTAATACTGTATCGCCTGACAATACGATTTCCAAGGAACTGCTTTTAACAACTTCACCTACAAAGCCGAATAAAGGCATATCGATTGGCAGTGAAATTGTGGAATTTTTCTGTCAATACGATATTGAAAAAGCTGAAAATCAAGCGACCAATAATGATGAAAGCATGTCAGAATCGTCATTAAATTATTCGAATGTGGGTTTGGTAAGTTCTTATGATTTTGTAATTTAGTTAACAAAAGACAATTTTTCAATGCGATATTTTTATAAAAAAAATAATCAAGATTATCAAGGAGATCTACCGACTACAATTCTCCAAATTTTATGATTTTTATCATATGCTAAATATTAAAATAGCAGACTGGCTTTTCCAAATTGTGAGATTTCTTAGTTTTTCCATAATCATAATATGTGATAATTGATAGCAATTTTCTTTAAAAAAAATCATTTAAATAACAACTACAAAGAAATATAAAAAATTAACTAATTTTCTTTATTGGTTTTAATTTATTTCTTTTCTTATGGCCCAAAATAATTGATAGTTTAGAAATTGCTTTTTTATATGAATTTAATTATATTTATTTTCCTTTTGCAGTACGATAAACTAATACAAAATGAAACCAATAAGTCACAACATTTGACAGATCTTTTGAAAATGCGTGAAAAAGCACTTTTAGATAGAACTAAAGGTCAAATTGCTTGGCTAGAGGTACAAAAAGCACGCTATAAAGCTAAAGGTTTAATAAATCATATTGCCGCTATTAAGAAAAAGCAACGTGGCATACTTTTGAAAATGGAAAAAGAACGCGAAGAGATTAAAAGGTAAGTGCATGCTTAAAATGTCTACTTAAATAATAAAAATTAAAATTCAGGCTGGCAGTCAAAATGATTAATAAATACTTGAAATAGATATTCAGGGCTGTCATAGAATCCAATGTTGTCGGTATTGAATTTGAAACCGACAAAAAATTTACTTTGGTGTCATGAAATCCAATGTTATCGGTTTCATTTTCGAACTAGAACTAATGTCGGGTTTTAGGTGTCACAGAAACCAATGTTATCGGTTTTGCATTGGATTGAAACCAATCAGTTGACAGTTGTTGGTTTGTTTAATTTCAAATAAAGCATGTGATTAAAGAGGACTTTTTTCATTACAATTTCGCCAGCAGTTAGTTATTTATTAAAAATGTAAGCAAATTAATATTAATTCTACAAAAATAAATTTTTCTTCATACTAAATAATTATGCATTTTATAGAAAAATATCCTGACATTGCCAAGAAATTTACAAAACGTGATAAGCCAACTGTATGACCTCTTTGACAACAGTTGGCTGAATCAATAAAAAGTGCAGGTTCAGCAAAAATATGTAAACGGAAAGCTTCTTTATTTAACCGGTAATTTATGAATCTTCTTTTTTACTTTCTGTGAGCGTTCTTCTTCTAATAATAAAAATCCTACAACGGCAGTCATTTTATTTCACTACTTATTTTACTGACACTAATTATATATTTTATATTAAAAATTTTCAATAAAAAACACGTTTTTATTTTTATTTAAACGAAAACACTACGATTTATCAAAATTGTTATCAAACATTTACATAAAGAATTTCATACAAATAAACTAATGTATAGAACAACTGATTCGAACATCGGTTTTATTTTTCTTCGAAAATAACAAAAACGACTTGATTTCATGACACCAAATGAAACCAATATTGGTTAGCAAAACCGACAATTACCAAAACCGACTTGGATTCTATGACAGCCCTGATTATGACAAATTTTTTACAATATCTACCACAAATCTACTTTATTTCTTTTTGATTTTAAATACCGCCTTGAAACACTAAAAAAATTTAACATTCAAGTAGTGCTATAAAGAAAAGTGTATCTATTTTATTTCAGTCCATTTTAGGCTTTTGCATTCCATTTAATTTATTTTTGGTAGGAATAAGATGGAATAAGACGGGGAACGATATGGAATTAGAATGTTTCAATTCCACTTCGTTCCGGCTAAATTACACATTACCCACAATACGATTTTGTTCAGGTCAGATTGCAAACAATTTTCTTGATTCCTATTTATAGGGAAATATTAAAATTAAAGGAATAAAAGTTATAATAATTTTTTTTCGGCGACTACGCTCCAACTGCGAAAAGTATTTCTGTTTTGTCATTATCAAGGCAAGGAAGTTCATGCAATAAAAATCGCAAATATTAAGTAAAAAAAATATGCATTAAAAATTTATTTATTCATAAAAAGTAAAAACTTGACAAAAAAAAACCTAAATACATTCCATTCAATCTTAAAAAGTAAAAACATGGTTTAAAAAACTAGTAATAGATAAAAATTTATTTATATAAAAAAAATCGTAAAACTCATTCTATTTGGTTTTAAAACTGTTTTAAACATTTAAATTGTTCCATGGACATCAACGGATGTAATAGGTGCATATTTAAAAGTTTTCAACTCTTTTTTAAAATATTAATTTTCTGCAATATTTTCTTTACTGGAAGGTAAATTAAAAATAATACCAACTTCTTTAATTTTTTTAAGTTTTTTTCAAGTTTGGCTTTTATATTTTCTTATTTTAATGACGGCATCATCAAAGAGTTTAACCGAGGTCCTCAATGATTTAAGCCGCTGCAGTTTGGTTATTGTCTCCACTAGAAACCCATAATTTGAGTGTATAAATACTAATTAAGTCTTTTTATTAGCTAAGTTTAAAATATATAATAGTTTATTGTTTTTATAGCGCCTGCATCATTTTCGTTAAAGTTGTTTACATCTTAAAATTTTAAAACATTTTCGATAATTATGTCAGCTGCCTTCAACCAGATACCCCATCTTATAGTTGGTTGTAGCGGAATGTTCAAGACAGGATATTTTTCTTTAAATAGTGCAAAATAATGAGTCTATTGTATCAAATGGATTTCTAATTTTCTCAGCCGCATGATGCATGGCATGAGTTAAGCATGTGAAATGTAACATTTGTGGGTAAAATACCTTTAAAAAATGTTCAAACTCAATCATGTATTGCACAGCATCAGTCAAGTAATGCAAAATTATATATAGGGTCCGCCAAATACCTTTTTTTTTGAAAATGCTATAAAAATATCGAGTGTAGCTTCGGCTGTGTGGCACGTAGCGCCGACCTGTTGAAATCAAATGTTACCAATATCCTCCTCTTCAATTTTTGTGAACAAAAATTCGTTCAACATGGCCCGATAACGATCGCCATTGACTAACGGCCACTCCTTGCTCATTTTCGAAGAAAAATGGCCCAATTATGCCTCTGGACCAAAATCCGCACCAAACAGTGACTCGTTTTGGGTGCGTCGGCTTTTCAATGTATGCCTGCGGGTTTTGTGTGCCCCAAATGCGACAGTTTTGCTTGTTTACATACCCGCCAAGATCAAAATGAGCTTCATCTGAAAAGATGATTTTTTTTGGCAAAATCGGCATCTTCTGTAAGTCGATCGCAGGCCCACTTGCCGAAGCGAAAACACAACCATATTCTTTCAGCGGAAGGATAAAACTAATTATCTGTAAAATCAGACATGAGCTAAGTGTTACCATTCACGAAATAAGCACTAGTTGAAAAAAAAACTTTAGATTGCATTAAGCAGGAAAAAATTAACAATAAATTTTTCTTTTTGCGGCTGTGTAAAGTTATCATCACATAATTTTAGACAAAATTCAACTCCGTAAAACTGGCAACAAAAACAAGTGTAGGTTATTGTATGCCAAACACCAAAATATTGTTGCTTTTGCTCCTTAAAAATTTCAAAGTATACAGATTATCCCATACTATTTTGATTGTTTCACAGCTGATCCACTGACTACACCTTATAATGAATTCGCCTTGAACAGAAACATATTTCTAAACAAAAAATTAAAAAAAAAGATGTAATTTTTTTTTATAAATACTACGAAATATGACGAAAAATAAGCATTTATAACAAAATATGCAAAAATATGCATTTAAAGCAAAATATGCTTTAAAAAATTGAGGCCATTTTACTGGAAATATTGTGATTCCTAAATGTTTAACTTTAGGTGAGTCTCAGAGCAACGACAACAAACATGTATTTGCATGAAGTCCCTTGCCCTGGTCATTATTATTATTGTGTATATACTTTTTTTACTTTATTAATTTAATTAATTTTTTTTTAATTTTTACTCATACTGCCTGTCAGTCTGATTTGAAAATGGTTTAAAACCAAATGTCCCGCCATATCGACTATTCAGTTTTTTTTATTTATTTTTTATTTTTTTTTGCTGTCGTCGTTAGTTAATGATTTTCTCTATTTATCTTGAAACAGATTCAAGTATTACAATAATGGCGCCAATTTGACGTAAATTTTCTTTTGAATACAGAAAAAAAAGTTTGTCTGCCTTCAATTGTGTAAGTTTGTTTCATTAAGGCAATGTAAATTTATTTGATGAAGGTTATTTTGATTTGTAATAGAAAATGATGAGTGTTTAATCATACAGATTATTTAATATAATTGCAATTTTAAATTAGGTTATGTTAGCTTGAACAAGCATAAATTTTAACGAGGACTATTTAAGCTGGCATCAGTAAAGATGCATTGGAAAAAATAACAAGAAAATTAAATTAGATGTACATACATATGTACATGTACATATCGCTCATTGACTTCAATAGTGTCATAACTGAAAAAAAAAATTTTTTTTGTGAGTTAGTTTGTTCTCACTGTCTTATTTATTTATTTATTTTTTTTTTTTTTGCAACAAGACCAAAAAAAATATTTTAGATGCTCATGTTTTAGAACAAAATTAAAATTTTTTCCAATGTAACATAACTAGTTGACCCGGCAAACGTTGCTTTGCCTTACAATTTTTATATATTCGATCTTCTTACACTAAGAAATCGTACTCATAGAGTAAAGAACCGTGCGAGGCCGGGTAAAAACAGCTAGTAGGCAAATAAGCCAGATACCGACTATAGCGTTACCTGCCGGGTGGATTTGTGACGTTAAACCTTCCAAGATTATACTTATAAACCTTCCTCTTGAATCACTCTATCTTTAAAAAAAAAAACTGCATCAAAATCTGTTGTGTAGTTTTAAAGATCTAAGCATACATACAGACATAGGGACAGACGCGGAAAGCGACTTTGCTTTATACTATATAGTGAAAATCATGTTTTTGTGCTTAATGGAATCTTTAGCTGTCAACAATGCCCAGAGTTATTGTAAGGTAGAATCAATTATCCTATAGTTTAGAGTTTAAAATACTCACCCCCATATTTCGAACAGAACTAAAACGTGTAAAATTATTATTATTTAGTTTTTAAATACACAAATTTTTTCCCCTGAAATAAAACGAATACAAAAATCTGAGTAGTAGTAAAGTAAGGACTTTTCTACTTTCGAAGACAGAAAAATATTGACTTTGGAAGTCCTCCCTAATACAAGTTTTTGTAGGTTTTTTATATGTATGTTCTTCATAATGAGTTGTAGACATTTGTAAATATGTTTGTATGTAATTTTATAAATGTAAATACATGGAGATCATCAACATCGGTATGATTATCTGCCAACTTAGCATTACGATTTACTATTTATATGACCATTTTGTTGGATATTTTATCTAACTCGCAATAAATACACGTACATAAATACATACATTTGTTGTCTAAAATTTTGTCATCTTATAATTATCGTGCCACCACCTTTATGCCTATTTTCTTTATTTTTTTTTTTTTTTTTTTTTTTTTTTTTTTTTTTTTGGTTCAACAACGTGTGGCGAACGAAAAATATCTAGAATATTATAGAGATTTTGTAAAAGATTTATTTTTAAGAGGAGTTTGTTTTTATTTTGTGGGCGCCATCTAATATTGTGCTTTTTTGTGTGTTTATTTCGTTTATATGTGTACATACGACTGCATATCGTGAGCTTAAATGAGAATTACTGAAAATGTTTTATATTTCTAATGTGCTGTTTGTGCAACACAAATGGCCAAATTGTCTAGAAAAAGTAGTAAAAAAATTAAGTGAGCCAAAAGTCACGCCTGTGTTGATGGTAGTCAACTGGTAAAAGTTGTTGGGCCAATTAGACCTTGTATGGACATGCATCCGTGATAAAATACATGCGTCGAACTGATGTTCTGGATATGCCCAGTTGACCACAACGTCTTCGCGTTGAAGTTCTTAGATATTCTTAAACGCTGTCCCGTACACCATCAATGTTTACTTGGCTCTGCACTATTGTCGATCTTCCTGATCGTGGCAAGTCTGACACTGCACCTTGTTGTCGAAACCGTGCGGTTTGGCTAGGTGCTTTTCTGGTACTGAAATAATTTCGATATTGAATGCCCATTGGAAAAGTAAAATTGCTGGGTGCTGTAACACGGTGCAAAGTATAAAATCTAAAAAATAAAATAAAAAAATTATTTGTTAGTTTATTTGATCTTTTTCTTTTTAATTAAAATGGCTATTTTATATATAAGCTTGAGGTCTTTTTTATTTATTTTTATATCGATATTTCGCTCCAACTTGCGCAGCTTCTTCAGGATATAATTATATATAAGAACTAGTTGACCCGGCACAAACGTTTTCTTGCCTTAAAATTTTTATATATTCAATCTTATTACACTAAAAAATCGTACTCATAGAGTAAAGAACCGTGCGAGACCGGGTAAAAACATCTAGTAGGCAAAAAAGCCAGATACCGACTATAGCGCTACCTGCCGGGCGGATGTGTGACGTTAAACCTTCCAAGATTATACATATAAACCTTCCTCTTGAATCACTCTATCTTTTAAAAAAAACTGCATCAAAATCCATTGTGTAGTTTTAAAGATCTAAGCATACATACAGACAGACGCGGGAAGCGACTTTACTTTATACTATGTAGTGATAAAATAAATTTATAAAATAAGATCTCAAGCTTAATAAAAATAAACATTTTAATTGAAATAAAAAATAATAATAAACAAAAAAGTTATTAAGTTTTTACACGCATGCGGGTCTTTTTTTTAGAAGAACTTAACAGCTTGTGTTACAGAAACAGAACATAAATCCGCTAAAAATTTAAAAATTATTCAGTTTCGAAAAATTTTTAAAACCGAAGAAATGCCCATTTGTTGATTTCAAAAAAAAATCCGTTTTGATATCATTCGAAATTAAGTTCTAATTTTTATTTAAACGTCAAAATCAAGTTTTTGTCTTATAAAATTAACAGATATTGTTTGTGTTGTCGGAAAATCTTGTGATGTGTCCTTATAAATCTGGCCAAAATAATAAACCATACGCTTTAGTTTCGAGAAGGTTGTTTATTCGGTTTTGAAAGTATGCGAATTCAGCTAAGAGAGCACCAAAAAAACTGTGAATTCGTTTTAAAATGAAAACTTTTTTGGAATTCGGTCCACAGGATAGGACCGATTTACTCAACATACGACATTGAACAAAATCAAAGACAATTTTATTCTTTTGTATGAAAAATTATAAACAGAGATTTGGTCTTAAACCTACAAATTATGATAAATCATTTTTAAAATTAAAAACTCAACTCTAATTTAGTTGTTATTGAATGATTTTCAAAATTACAATGATTTTGTTGCTAAATTCTATTTCTGCTTACGATATTTACATGCGTGCAAGCACACATACAAAAAAAAAAAAGAATTTTCTCTAATTGGCACTGAATCCAAAATCATAAATAACAAAAAAAAAATTAAAAAAAAAAACAAGAAAATTTAATCCACCATAAAAAATGTAAGAAAATCAAAAAATTATAGTTCTTTAATGTGCATTTTTAATGATGATATTAAAAGAAACACACAAAAAAAAAACTGTTTGTATATTTTATAATGTTTTATTAGTATTTACGTATTAAATTGATTAATATTTGTTGAGATTAATTAATGACGCCACCACAGACAGCCACCTACGATAAATGAAATGCTCGATAGCACTATTTCTATTTGTAATATGAAAACTGTTTTTTATAGACACTACTCCCTCTATCCTCCTTCCCACAACCTATTTTCCTCTAAGGGAAGCCATCATGAAGAGATTGACTCTTGAACAACGCTACCTTTTTATTCAGAATCCTAATAGTTAGACTCAATATCGAGCGATTCGTATCAAAAATTTCAAAAAATAAATAATTTTATAGGTTTCGTTAGATATTGCTTGTGTGCTTTTAGGCTGCACATAATCGTCCATCTAAGTAAGCCAGCCGTTGAATTGTTGTTCGATTTATACCACATAATCTCTAAAGGATGCGTACTGAAGAGAATATCGTCGCTGTAAACGAGCCTGAAGATGCTAATGTTTCGGTTCGTTTTAGGTCTCAGGAATTAAAACTCTGTAAAAATTTCTGAAAGTAAACATATAAACACCATATGCCTCAAATCGTGTGCACAAAAAAAATTCTTGCTGAAAATTTAAGTTTTGGTATTATATTTTTACATTTAAAACGCTATTTGAATTAAAAAAGCATCCTTTACCTTCAAACATATAGAAGAGATAACAAAAAGCCAAATTTATAGATCGATATTAATAAAATATGTGTATGTAGCTGACTTTGTTTAAAATTCATAAGCTAGATTTCCATTTTTCTATTTTAAATATTTTTTTAATTAAAAATTTCAACATTTTTACATAAAAAACTTCCACGACATCATTGAAATTAATGAGTAGGGATAAAATGGATATGGAATAGTAATAGATTGGGGAACTGTGTGGAAATAGACTGGAACAAAAACGAATTAAGTTTAAGTGAATAGGGGAACAATGAGGATTTGGGTCGGCAGGAAATATTGTAAATCCTTTGTTTCCAATTACGCCTGCACACTTCACTCCACAAGCCTTTGATATCTTTTTATTGCAAGCGAACTCCAAACCTCAGTTAACACCAATAACCTTTACTACTTGTCGAATTCCCTTGTATTTTCTTTTACGTTCTCCCACATATAATCAGTTATAAATATGAAAACTGTACAGCAGAAATCATGACAATAATTAAATCCTTTTTTTTTACAATTTTGTTGGTGTGCTTAAGAACTTTATCTTACTATAAAACCCAAAAAGCAAATTTTTTTTTTAAATTTACTATTTTAGGCTAAACTTTAAAATTGATAATGTCTTGCGAATAATATTTCATGGTAAATAATGCATTTGGTAAGATGAAATGCCTCTTAAAATAAAGAAGGAATATATTATGAGAGGACATTGTGATGCTTTTCATAGTATCCAACCCAATGTTAACATCACGTATCAAATGTTTGTCATCATCCATGTTGGGTTGCTCTCGCACAATTTATTTCTCTCTCACTAACACTTTTATACAGGGTGGCCCAAATGAGATCTAGTGATGTTAAACACGTATAACTCTTGTAATAACGATTTTTTTTTAAATGATTTATTTTAATATGTTAAATACATTTTATGGAAATTTAACTTGACTATATGTGAAATATGACATCAGGCAAATGACCACCATTTTGCTCGATACAGGCATTGGCTCTTTTTAGCGCATTTTGCATTACACGGCGTAATGTTTCTGGTTGCAGGCGCCGTATTTCGTCTCGAATATTCTGCTTGAGCTGTCCAAGTGTCTGTGGTTTGTTAACATACACTTTATCTTTTAAATAACCCCATAAAAAAAATCGGGCGCAGTTAAATCTGGTGAACGAGAAGGCCAAGGGAAATCTGAATTTTTTGAAATTATGCGTTCACCAAAAATTTCACGCAACATGCCCATAGTTTGCCTAGCAGTATGCGCAGTGGCTCCATCTTGTTGAAACCACAAATTATAATGTTGCTCCACCATTGTCCGCAAAAAGTTGTCGATCATTGTTCTGTAAGAAGCCCCGGAGACCGTTTCTGGCGTTTCATCCTCATTCTCAAAGAAATATGGGCCGATGATTTTTGTGGCCATAACAGCGCACCAAACAGTGCATCTGATTGGGTGTGACTGATACTGATGTATTGCCCTTGGATTTTCGGTGCCCCACAAGCTACAGTTTTGTTTATTCACATAACCACTTAAATGGAAATGCGCTTCATCCGTCATCAAAAGATAATTTAAAAAATCAGAACAATTGATCGTTGAGAAGAATAATAAAAATCGATAATATTAATGCGTTGTTGTGGACTGTACGTATTCATTTTAAATTTCCAAGAGTTCAGTTATAATCAGCAAAAAGAAAGAATAAATTATGTTAAAAAATAAAAAGTTATTTGTGTTTTACATCAGCTGGTATTGTTTCGGCCACCCGTTAGTTTAAATTGTGCCTACTCCGATGACACCTACGTATACTGTGCCTTGTATTGGCTGTAAGAAAATATGTGGAGAAATGGCGGTATCAGTTATTTTTCTCTCCCTCTCTCTTTCTCGTTATTCCTCCCTCTCTCGTTCTCTCTTCCTCTGCCTCTCTCGCTATTTCTCTCCCTCTCTCGTTCTCTCTCCCTGCCTTTCTCTTTCTATATTCCCCTCTCTCTCTCTCTCTCTCTCTCTTCCATTATCATTCGCACTCCCTGTCTTTCACCTCTCACTTTCTCGTTCGCTGTCTTTCTCATTCTCTCACTTTTCTCTCTCACTACATTTAAATTTTCTGTTCAAACCAATTTTATAAAATTCAATTAATTGTAGCGGATTGTAATTTCTTATTTTAAAAATAATTCAATTATTACTCTACATTCTTTGTGTTTCTTCTATGAAATTTAATTCATATTAAAAATAAAAAAAGAGAACTAAACTAAAATCTTGTGATATGTAATTCCAAATGCTTGGAATTTCTTTTGATTACATGCTTAATAAAGATTCAGATATTCCATTTCATTTCTTTTATTATAGGATCCAACAACATTAAAATTCTTATGTAATGCTTCATTTCAATAAATACTTTCAAAGAGCTTTCTTTGTGTGTTCAGGGTTATGCATTCAGTCATACGCTGTTGATCAATGTGATCACAAGTAAATTAACCCAAAAGTAAAATTAATTTATTTTCTTTGTATAGAAATATAGTCACACATACACGCACATTGTTACATTCACACACATGTGTATGTATGTGTTCATACACCATAGGCGTAATATTGAATGGAATATGTTGTAGGAATTATTTGTTGTTGATGGTGGTGATGCTGAGGCTACTACGTAAAAAATATTTTTTGTTTTGAAAATTAAAATTTTTTTTGTGTTTTTATTTATTGTGCGTATGTGTAAATGTATGTGTGTGTGCGTTTTTCCTTTATTTACTTTAATTTATTGTTTAATGTTGTGTTTTTGACTTGCAAAACATTTTCCTTATTTTTTTTAATAGACAGACTGTTTCCCAGAAAAAAATTTGGGGCCTGTTAAGCTAAATGCGAACGAAAGCATAATTGTATTGAAAACAAAAACAAATACAGTTATCCGAAAAAAGCTATCGCTTCCATTTAGCTGAACAGGCCCTTATAACGCTTTGCTGGACTAAGAAAAAAAGCTTCGTTTATGAAAATCAAATTTGTCACCAATCAAAAAATTCAGTTGTGTTGTAACCCAAATTAAATATGGAATGCAGTTCAAATCTATCGTTAGACCATAAATTAAATAATGGCATTAAGTTAAATCTGGATTAATCTGGCCCTAACTGGATGCTCATTTTAGTTTTAAAGTGTAGCCAAAAGCCGATTGTTTTGCTGAATCTTTTTTTTGAACTCCTCTCATCTTCAGTGATTGACAGTCTTTTGTAACCGTTAGTTATGAGCCTGTGCTCAGGCTCAGTGTGCCACTATCTTTGGTTTTATGTTTAGTACCAGCCAGGTGTGCTCCAGTCTTACTTTTCTCTAGACAAACCCTACAAATATCATCATTCATAATCCCTATCCTGTTAACCAGTTCAAGATAAACCCTGTTTTGATATGCCATAAAGGTGTGTTACTATTTTTCGAGAAGGTGCTGGAATATTAATAATAAATTATTGATTCAAAATGTATTTTCCCTGATTCCTTTGCAATACAAATTTGTTAGTGGGTTGTCTATTGTAGTGTGAATGTGATTTAATATAGAAAAGGGATTTGTCACTGTAATTTTGAAAAACAATAAATTTAATTTTAAAAGAAATTAGCTGAACACAATTTTAGAAAAACCAGATCAACAGTATCATGTACATACATATGTGAATCTGTATGTATCTTTAATTCATTATGGATAAATGCTGGATATGCTGTTGTTTTTATGTTATATTCAAATCGCTACATAACAAATTTTATATGAAAGAGGTATTCAGCGGCTGAAGCAAGTGAGCTTTTAAAGTGATATAACAAAGTAACTTAATATATGTAGTTGCATGTTGTTTTTGTAAAACTACACAAATTTGCATTTAAAAGGATTCAAGAGCAATTTTCCTTAAGCTCTGAATGACCTTAATGATTTTGTTTAAACTCTTACGTATGTTTAATGTAGACAGAAAATTGCATCAGAGTTGTAATTGAATTTAATGTTAAAGAAATTTCTTAAGATGCATTTGATTGATGTTTTTATAGCCTTTAAACTTGAGCTTTTTTTTAAATTGGACTCATATTGTTCAAGAATTTATACAATGATCTCTCTCTCTCTCTCTCTCTGGCTCTTTCTCTAGCTCTCTCTCGCTCTAGCTCTCTCTCTCTCTCGCTCTAGCTCTCTCTCGCTCTAGCTCTCTCTCGCTCTAGCTCTCTCTCTCTCGCTCTAGCTCTCTCTCTCTCTCGCTCTAGCTCTCTCTCTCGCTCTAGCTCTCTCACTCTCTCGCTCTTTCTCTAACTCTCTCCCTCTTTCTCTAGCTCTCTCGCTCTCTCTCTCGCTCTTTCGCTAGCTCTCTCTCTCTCTCTATCTCTCTATGGCACCGTTTTCTTGTCACAAAACTTTAGCAAAAAAAAAATAATAATTTTTCTAGTGATTTTCTTACTTGAAGTACTGAAATATACGTGAACGATTTCCACACAGTAGTGATGAAAAATTTATACATAAATTTCAATTTATTTTAATTTAGTTTGTGTTTTATTTTCTTTTTTCTTGTGTGTAAATTTTTTTTTATTAAAGTTTCTAGCGTTTGTAAATGTAAATATGTTTGTATGTGTGTGTTTATGTATGATATACATATAAAAAAAAATATTCCTACAGATGGAGAAAAGCGATCAAAAAAGTATCAAAGGAATACTCAACTGAAAGTCGTTATTTAAATATAGTAAAAAATTCTATTTCTCAAAAACAGTGAGTGAAACTTGGCATACAGATAGATTGGCCTTTTTTCTTTTCATCTTTAACACATGATTGTAAAGCATAATGATTTTCATTTTATAGTTCATTTTAGTATTTCATTATTTTGTTGTTGTTAGTATATAAAAGGTGATTCATTTTGGGGTTCTTAGCCAAAAGATTCATGTTGTTGCCTCCCGTAAATTAGTGAATGCTGAACTAACCTATTAATCTGGGCATCGTGGGTTTGATTCCTGCCTAAACCCCGCATGTTTTCTAGAAAAAAAACCAAGGATTTTTTTTAATTTTGTTATTTACAACCAAATGATTTATTATAACGCCAAATTGACACTTTTTACACTTTCTGTATTTTTACGGGAAATTTTAACTAGAAAGCGTGAACGTCTTTTTTTGTAATAATTGAAATGCAAACAACTGCTCAATTTTTCCATTCTTTAAGCTCGTTTTAGGTATTACTTAAAACCTACATAACATATTTTATCTCAAAACTAATAGTTAGGCCACTATTTAGTGACAACTGTTTGCATGGCTTACAGTTTTGTTTTCTATTTGTTTTCTATTTTTACGACGTTATAAAAAATAGATTTTGTATCCATTTTGTTAGTTGTGTTTGAAAATGTTGAGTCGAAACACTTTTCACTGAAGTGTGAACTCCGCTATTAATTTATACCTATAGAAAACTTTTATATTCATACGGCTGTCAAGTGAAAACTCAACTTGTAATCACCCTTTTAGTATGATGCTGCTGCTTCTGTCTCTCTGTCTGTCTGTAAATTTCAGTCTGCCTGTCATTATTAATTTTGCGAAACGACGATGGCGGCAGTAAGATGTTGTTTTTTTCAATTTTACTTGAAAAATGTTTTCAAGAAGAAATGTTTTCGTTTTTAATTTATTTAAAATTTTTTTCTATTTGTTTTCTACTTGTTTTCATATATTCCTTCTGCTACTGTTTCATTAAATGGAAATAAATTTAAAATAATTCAAATTATTATTATTATTTTTTTTTTTTTTTGTTAAATAAAAAATTAAATTTTAGTAAAAAAAATACCAAAACTATTATGTTTCGAGAAAGACTTTTTTTTCTATAATCCTGCAGAACTCGTTTGTCCTCTTGCATATACTAAAGTAAGAATAACGTTAATATTTACTGGGCCCAAGTTTTCCAGTGCTTTCTAGCCACATGATCTTCCATGTCAGTAGAATAGTCCACATTAAGTAGAATAACTGAATTCCTGTTCGACAAAACATGTAGAAAAAGACCACCTCCTTCAAAAATATTAAAAAAAGTAGGCGTGGCCTATTTTTTCTGATATTCCTATAAATGTTTACTTTCCGGGTGAACATAAATCCAATAAATCAGAAATCACTAAATTAATTAATCGAGTCACTCATATAAACAGCTAACAGAATTTTTTTTTATATTATATCGCTGCACAAACATACACATCACTGTGTAATATTTTTTAATAAAATGTGCTTGTAAGCCCTTTCCAAGTATATACGAGTACAAAGAATGAAGTGCAAATACCTGGAAAGTGTGGAGTACAAGAAGAATCTGCCTTCTGTTTTTTTTTTTTGCCTGAGCAAAAACAAATACAAAATAAATCGGCTTAAATGTTTGCACTGCTTTTTATTTGACTCTCTGAAAACTACAAAACGAAACGAATGCAAACGTTTTGTTTGGCTTATTTTCTAACTCTGATTTAAGTTAATTATGTGTTGTCTTGTGTTATTTTTATTCAACTTATTTTTAATTCAAATATTATTTTCAAATCTTCATCTATTTTTGTTCAATTTTTAAAAATTGTGATAAAACTGGCTTTTTTCAAACTTCTAACTTTGTGTTAGGTGTGAGTCCTGAATCAACTACATATATGGCTCTATTATGGTTTACAACTCGACTCTACTTTAGTTGAAATTTTAAACTACAATCTCTTTGTGATATTACGCATCAAGAATGATAGAAATACAAGATTACATCAGTACATACGAGTACATAAAATTAAAATTGTCTGCGTATGTAGCACAAATGATGTCACGCAATGTGTTCCGGTTGGCTAATAATTTACATCTAAATAAGAGAGAGAGAGAGAGAAATGTATTTTTTTTTTAAGCAGTGGAGAATCTACTACGTACATTCTACGTCATCTAACGGGAAATCATGCGCTTGGCGTAATCTTGATTACTGTTTATAATTTTGTGTTAGTGCATAAATGAATTACAAGTCACCAATAGCAGCTGTTTCAATTTCAATTCAATTGAGTTGAGTTGTGAACCGTAATAGAGACATTAATTTAATTTTATTTATTTTTGTTTTTTTTTTATTGGCAGTAATTTAATTTATTTTCGATCATATCCGATACAGACCTTAAAGTTAGTGGGTTTACTTTGTTGTGTCCCTTACAGTGGGTACTAATGTAAATTTGTAATACAAAAATATCTTCTCTTTGTGCTTAAGGAATTAATAGAATCCAATACGAAAGAGTGCCCCATAAAGGTAGCGAGTAGAACTGCTTTGTTTAATGTGTTAATATATTTATATAAAAATATATATTAAAAAGCTCACTTTATTTGGCATAACAGCATTTGTTTTGGTCACTACCTGCTTTAAGCTATAAAACTTGCACTTTTTCTATTGGCAATATTTTTTTTTTTTTTTTTGTATTTGAATGAATGAAACCTCAAACATTTTTATTAAAATTATTCGTGCGGTAAATACAACTTGTCTAGTACAAAAAAAAAAATTTTTTTTCAGCAAAAACAGTAAAAGGTAAATGTAGTATAATTAGCAATTAGCCCTTAATTATAAAACTCCTGTTTAAAACCATTTCATATAATTAAATTTATATTTGAATGCAAAAACTACTTACATATGCATATAATATCTATCTCAAGACTGCTAAATATGTCTGAATAATAATTATTATTTTTCGTTAAAGCAATTACCTCCTCTTAAGTTAGTTTTTAAGCCTTTATCTGAGATGCCTTTTTCTCATCTAAGTAAAGTAAAAGAGAAAAAAACTACAATAACAATTTAAAAAATTTCTCACCTTGTGCAGAAGACATTGCTTACAAGTGTTGTTATTCGTTATATTTAGTTTAATTTTATTTTATTTTATCTATTTAAAAAGAAAAAAATTCTCTCGCTTATGTCTTCGTTTAGCGTACGAGTACTAGCAAATAAAAAACATGTTTTCCTTTCTTGTTTTTCAATTGTTTTTTATGTATATGCACACATATGTCCATATATATTTCTTATTTGTATTTATTTTGTTTTTTCGTTTGCTAATTATACGCTATCTAACCCCATCATACCTCAGGCACATATTTCCATTCATAAAATTCAGCACAAAATATCATTAAGCGCCTTCGCTGCTGTTGCTGATTTTATAAACAACAAAAGCTACGCGATATCAATGTTTACATTTTTTTCCCTTCTTACTTTACACACTCCCCATACACATTTTGCTCTAGTCTAGGCTCCCATTAAAAGAGATCTTATCTATAAAATTAAGCTGCGCGGCATCTACAGCGCAGTTGTAGTAACAAGAACAGCAGTATTTAATATAAACAACACATTTTCACAAAACAATATTGGCCTCATAGAGAGAGAAATATTGGGTGACAGAGAGCAAAATTAATGGTTGGGCAGAGGGTACAGGCAAGAGATTCAATGTAACTCTCTGATGTATTACACTGCTCAATACCTCCCTTCTTAATTTAAATATGCATTATAATGTTTTTCTGGTGTGCTCGCTACTCCCATGAAATTGGATATTTCGATTTGAAGCAAACTTTTTGCAGTGCTGGTATTTTTTTATTATTATTCACATATTTAAAAAAAGTGCTTTAAACCAGTATGCCTGCCTAGTTAATTGTTGTTATAGAATTTTTATCCTACTATTTCTAGGGTAAATTTACCAGTAGTCGGCAGTTTAATAGGTTTCCTTTTTTCAAATTCGTACCATTTTGTACATGATCATGGTATTGTTGTAATAGTATAGTAATGGGTATATTTTAAAATATATTAAGCGATTTTTAAAAATTATTTTATTAGAATTGAGTAATTTATATAATATCTCAATGCTTGCCATACTGTGATCCTATTGTCGGCATATCATTTTGCCTTTAAATGATACTGTATTCGGCAGTCTTGAAATTACTAAATAAAACGTTCACAATTTACGAAAAGTCGGCACTCAATGACGACTACAGGCAATGATATAAATTTTTGTGCGGCGTCATTAAAAACCATAAAATAATAATTTTTGGCTAATTTTTATTTTTGATCAACTACAATAATTCAACTCTTTTTCTATCCATAGAAACCATTATAATATAGAAATTGTTTCAAATAATCGGCCTTATCGTATATAAAACATATAGCAAGCGTTGCCACTCGTAATACCAACCCATTCAAACTAAATTTTTCGTAAGAAACAAACACTTCTGCAGATGTTGCAGAGCCCACGTTTGATTTTTATCATTTTTTATTTAAATTAATTTTTTTTAAATATGAAAAATTTCGAAATAAAGCAAAGCGTTTTGGCTGCCCTCGTAGATCAGTGGGTAGTGACTTATCCATCAATTTGGGAGTCGCAGGTTCGATTCCTGGCTAGGCCCTGGGTGTTTTCTGCAGGCAAACCAAGAAACTATGTGGATTTGTATTGTTAAAAAAATTCCATAGTATGAAGTGTAGTTTCCTTCAACTCCGGAAACCCAAGCCAATTTAAAACAACAAAGCACAGCTTTTAAATCAGCGCCCTAAAATACTTTTACAAATTTCAGTTGCTCCAATTATGCATATTTGTGCGTAAGTAGATGTAAACAAATTTTTAATGATAGTGTAGCACTTCCTAAAATCGTTTACTACTTCACTTGTATATTCTCACTTTTTGTGTGATTTTGTAATTCTATTCTAAATAAAATATCCAGCCATACATACATATACATGATACATGTAGATGATAATATCATGATTTTACTCATCGCACTCATACATATGGTTTGTTGGGCTGTAAAGTAGTGAGTTTACTTTTGAACGTGTAGCGAATGAGTACGCGCTCAAAGTGATCGCGCTGTGCTAAACATTGATTAAGATTTTTATTTGTGTTTCTTTTTTTTAAATTTTAATATTGAACGTGAAATTTTGTGAAATAATAATAAAAATAAATAATACAACAACAAGAAAATACTTAATATTTTATTAAAAATTCACTCTTCTAGTCACAACCAAAAGAAAACAAAAAGCAACAACAACAACAACAAAAAATAAAACACAGAAGGAAAAAAATACATCAATATAGTATATTAGTGTTTATTAATATCCGCGTGTGGAAATTGATTCAAATTAAAAATTCTTAGCGCGCTCTTAGTTTATTAAACAAAAATAATAAATTGAAAATAAAAAAAGAAACAGCACCAGCACCAGCAATAATAATAATAATACAGAATACGAGTATACTCGTAGTAGTATGTAGGTATGCAACATCATAAAAAGTAATAATGATCGTGTGATAGTTTTCATATGAATTTATGCATATACTCGTACATACATACTCGTACTACTCGCATGAATTTCAAAATAAAATAAAAAGCTTATAAGATTACACAGGTACCCTATGCACTGTATTACTACAGCTGCTGCTATTAAATACTACTGCTACTTCTCCTGTTAACTATGTATTCTTATGTGTGGCATGAATGTTTATCTATTATAAATTAGTGATGTAAGCGTGAGTGTTTTTGTATCTAGCTACACATGCGGACTTTCATTCAAGATCTATTTTCAAAATTGTCACTCCCACGAACAGAATAGTTTTCCCTCATGCCCTTTTACGCACTTCGGCCCGTTATTGCAACTTTCGATAGTTAAAGTTAGACTTTTGTAAAACAAATAACCGGTTTGGAACCAAATTTAGGTGGATAGTTGAGGACACACTGTCCGATATTTAACTTATCGATATTTTTAATTTAATGTCCAACCAAAAGCTTGATATTTGACTTATAAAATCTTAACTTTAACTATCGGTACCTCATTATAAAAACCTTCATAAAACCATAATCAGCCCAATCATAAACATTCTTTAGGAATTTGTTTTCAGATAAAATTTTGTTTATGGCAAAAAATTCCCTAAGTGACAGAATATTGTATGATAAAAAAAAATATTTATAAAAAGAGAAAAGTGAGAGGACATTTTTCTACATAATTGGGCTCAATTAAAAATTAAATCAATAATTGCCATTATTACACTAAACAATAACTAAAAGTAGGATGTTAAAAGACAGATAAATAGTTTTGGCTATTACAAACAAACTTTAATCTGACATGATTGTGTTGCTCATAACTTTTGACTTTAATACCATGTTCAGACATACACTTTAATTGCATTTTACGCAATTATCGCCTGTATTGAGCTCAATTTACCATACAAATTTCCATTCAATAATTGCGCAATTAAAAATTGATTGCACGTTAATGAAGTCAACATCAAAATGCAACTCTTTGTTGTGCCTTTAAATATCAACTCAAAAGTGGAAAAACTGATATTTTCAGTATTAAAAAAAGAAAACGTAAATAAATTTAAAAATAAATGTCATAAAAAGGAAATGGCAGCCCAAGTTAACGCAAAATAAATTTTATAAAATTGTTATTGAAAATAATTTTTAAATAACTAATTTCTTTTAATCAATAGCTTGCCTTCAAAACATTTTTTTTAATTTCACTTTCTTTTCATTTTTTATTTTATAAATACTCAAACATATTTAAAAAAAAAATTCACAATATTTTCAGTTGTCAAATGCTTAATTGCATAAACTTAATTGAATATGAGTGAACCCCAATTTAAAACTTAATTGACTTCATTAACTTTTATGTCTAAACAGGGTATAACTTTTAAGCATTTAAAGTTGTCATATTTTCGATTATAGATATGGCAGCTTTGACAGTCATATACTCGTATAACGCAATACAATTACACAATAAAATAGCAAATATTAAAAAAGAAATATAAAAGTATTCAATTACTTTATAGCAACGAAAAGTAATCGGTCTTCAAAGAAGTGATGTCACATAAAAAATATTAAAATGGATTGTATTATTGATTCCGCATGGAAAGAAAAATTTCGCGAAAAGAAATATCGATCCACATGCAATTTGCTGTTATTCATTCCTATTGAATTATTTTGAATGGTTTCATTTAATTATGAATTAAAGCGTCTATTGTGAATGAATTGTGTTAATGTTTCAGTTTTTGTTGATGAGAAAAAAATTGCATATTTCAACATAAAAAAAAAACAAAATAAAACAAATTAAGCCAAGAAATATCTTGTTTTTGCGAATTTTGTATTTTTTCTAACATTTTTGATGTTTTCGTTTGCTTTCCGTGACAAAATTGCAATACCGCAACTGTGGAAAAATACTGCAGCAAATTTTTCTTCCGCACAAAAAATGCTTTCCGCAATAGCGGAACGGAATAAATAATTAGACCCGATATTTATCTTATTGGGAACTTTTAATAATGGAAAAAGTAATTGGTCACTTTGTCATTAACCTTATAACGGCCCTAAAAGAGTGAGTGCGTGGTGAAAATGCATGAGTTATCTCAAACTTTTTAAAGGCCATGTGGACCATGACCCAAACTGTCTTTTAAAGGGTGTTTTTTATAGACGTATAGAACTTTAAGTTGGCATTACTGTTCAAGATGGCGACCGATTTAACAGCTGTCAAGTGATTTATTCTCAGTTTGGTTTGGCAATTCATCATGAATAGACTCACGCCTGAACAACGCTTGCAAATAGTGCAATTTTATTTCGAAAATAAATGCCGTTGTTCCCGATTTTCATAAGCGAATTTTGTTTAGCGATGAAGCGCACTTCTGGTTGAATGGCTATGTCAACAAACAAAACTGCCGCATTTGGAGTGAAGCTAATCCTCAAGTGTATGTCGAAACACCGTTACATCCAGAAAAACTGACTGCCTGGTGGAATCATTGGTCCGTACTTCTTCAAAAACGATGATGGCCAGAACATTACAGTCAATGGTGATCGGTATAGAGCCATGATTACTAACTTTTTCATTCCTGAATTAACAACCATGATGTCCAGGAGCTGTGTTTCCAACAAGAGGGCGCAACATGTCACACAGCTCGTGCCACAATCGATTTATTGAAAGACACGTTTGGTGACCGCCTAATTTCACGTTTTAGACCTGTGAATTGGCCTCCAAGATCTTTTGATTTAACACCGCTAAAATACTTTCTGTGGGGCTATGTAAAGTCATTGGTCTATGCGGATAAGCCACAAACGCTTGACCATTTGGAAGACAACATTCGCCGTGTTATTGGCGATATACGGCCACAAATGTTGGAAAAAGTCATCGAAAATTGGACGTCCAGATTGGACTACATCCGAGCCTGCCGTGGCGGTCATATGCCAGAAATCATATTTAAAATGTAATGCCACAAGATTATCTTTCGGATAAATAAAATTCATGTCAATCGAATAATCCATCGTTGTTTTATTGCAATTTAAAGTTCTATACGTCTATAAAAAACACCCTTTATATAGTTTTACACCCAAGGTCTAGGCAGGAATCAATCTAAAACCTCCAGATTTTTAGAATCTGAAACTATTCACGTATGGTTTTTATTTTCTTTTTCAGTACACAATGCATGAGCGGCCTTAATTTTTATTATACTAACTTTTGCGTGATGCACGCGTGACAGGAAAAACACACATCAAATACACACCTCCAGCATGTGTATCATGTATGCAAAGTAGAAGAAATATAAAAAAAAATGCACCAACCATCATGCACAATGTCTGTCTTTTCTTTTCTTTTCTTTTATTTCTCCAAAGACTTTTATTCATAAATAAATATTTATACTTATAAATACTTGTGTATCGAACGGACTGCGTCTGTTTTCATATTTATTTTATAATAATTTTTTAAACATTTCATACCATCATCGGTCGGTGCGGTGCCCGTTGCTTGTATTCTTATAGTGCTGTCATTGTTTGCATTCAAAAGTGACGTTTGCGGTTGGCTGTTTATATATTTTTTTACGTCTTCTATTCTTAGCAACACCAGCAATCATCATCATCACTGTCATCACCATTATGATTGCCAGACAACGTGATCAACAGCACCGGCTGTTTGAATGATTTATATTTTAACCTACAGCCACCCCAAACACCCACACCCCCACTTTTCGAATACACTGAACAAATGAATGAATGAATGAATGGCTTTTTATTTTTGCATAAAAATCTATTCTTAGTTCATTTAGAAAACTTTTGAATAAGAAATTGTTGTTGAAAAATATTATTAAAAAAGAAAAAATATGAAAATAGAAAATGATATTAAATTAAAATTCAGTAATGAAAAAACAAACTATTAGTACACACGTCTATCTATGTAGTCTCTGGAATTGTTGGAAAAGTAAATGCAAATCGTTGTTTTGCTGGACTTATTGCTGAAGTAAAACCAGTCTCACGAAATGTAAAATGGAAACAAGCCATCTTCTTTGAAATTCTTTCTACTAGTTGAATTTTTGTATGCATAAAATTGTGTTTAAAACTTTATAAACCATAATTAGTTAGCATAGTGTGTGATTACAAGTTGGGTATCAGTTAGAAACAAATTCACGGCTTTTTGAAAGAAATGGAAAACCGTATTCAAAATGGGTAATGAAAACTTGAAATAGCAATTATGAAAAAGTTTTCATAAAATCCATTTCATGTCTATTTTATTTCTCATTGAATATCAGTCTTAATTCATTTTTGTGCTTTTGAAATATTCACTTCTATTCTGCGTTTCGAATAGAAACTTTCTCTGTTTAGAAAATTGGTATTCTACGTTTCGATCCGAATCGAAATTTTTCTGTTTGCCAGCTTTGATTTTTTTTCTGTTCCGCTCTGTTGTAATCGAATTTTTTTTTTACGATTGTAAGTATTCTGCATTTTTATCGAAGCTACGTGTTTCCAAGTTGATAATTAGTTGATTGTAGATTTATTCTAAGATTAAATTTTAAAGTCTCCCAGGGTCTAGACAGGAATCGAACCTGCCACCCTCAGATTGATATCAATGGACCTTTTTTCTCTATTCGTACTGAAAGATTAATGCAACATGATCGACACAGCATAGTTTTTCTCCAAAATTTAATTATTTATAATATTTCCACTGCAATCACCTCTGTTGACATATTTTGCAGTAGTGCAACGCTTAGTTTTTTTAAGCACGACCACGACTTTTTATTGTGTTTTAGGACCTTGGAAGACTAACAACAAAATTTGGTCACCTAGCAATTTATTCCACTTGTATTGAATTTATGCTTTTTATTTCTTTACCAAAGCCTGTGGATCTGTACACCTAACAATAATATTGATAATTATAACGCTTGTTATAATTAGATAACAAACCTTAAAATGTCAATTTTTAATTTAATTAACGTGAAAATTTTTATCAGGGCACCCGTTTTACTGAGCCACAACATTTTCTTATTATTAAGAAACTCTACTCTGAACACTTATAAAAGAAAGTTTATTTAAAAGCATTTGAATAAAATCATTTCGACAAAAAAAAACAAGTGGAATAAAAAATTCTACATTAAAAAAAATAAAAATTGAAATTACATCAATTGTTTTAGGGTACCTATTTTAATGGCCACATTCCTTTAAATCCGCCACGCCCAATTTTCTATAGAATCATATAGATGCTTTTTTTAATGATTAAAATATTATTTTTTTAAGGAACTTCTCTGGAAAACTTCTAACTGATAACATAAAGGACTGGCCCAAAATTAAATGTCATGATGTTGTTGGATATTATGTATTTGTATTCCTCATTAATACGTTTAAGTTTAGTGCTCCTAAATTTCGTATTCATTTAACAATTTGTATGTACGTAGCACGACTTTAACGTCATGTGCACATGATTTTTCTGACGTTTTCATTTTAAATGCATTTTTTTTATTCTTAAAATTATAAAAATGTATTTATTATTTACTGTTGCTGTTGATGTTGTTGTTTACTGCTTGTTATTCATAAAGTCGATCGTCAACGCACAGTGTTTCAGATATGGATAAAAGTTAAAAAAAAAATATTGTTTGGAAAAATGCAGCTTAATTTATGCTAAGATACAGAAAAATTTTGGTTTCAACCAAAAACTGTTGCCGTACCCAAAATTTGGACAAGTAATAGAAAGAGAGAGAGAGAAAGAAAATAGTATTCTTCTTCTTGTTGAAAAGAAACTGAAGCAGTCTGGTTCTGCGGGAGGTATAATCCAGTAGTGCAATTCAGTAACTTTTCACATTCGTATCGAAAAAACAAGTATAACGAACTTTTATTGAATTCGGTATTCAGTAACTTCCGACAAAAATATTCGAAGTCTGCGACGAAGTTAACAGCACATAAATAATCATGGCAAATAACGATTTCTATCGTACCGAATATTTTTAGCGGAAAGTTACTGAATACCGAATTTAATAAAATTTTGTTATACTTATTTTTTTCGATACGAATGTTCGTAATAAAAGTTACTGAAAAAACTACTTTTCCAAGCCCTGTTTCCGTTAGATCCACTGCATTTTATTTTCCCTCTTATATGAAAGAGTACGCACTGTGCCTCAATTCCGCATAATTGTTTTAATTTTTTTTTATTATTGGCTCTGCTGTTGTAGTAGTCGTTGTGCGCCCCAAAAAATTATGTATGTGTGTTACACTTTTCCGGCATAAATTTAAACCGAAACAAGAATACTAACATGGGGTTTTTTTTAATATTTATAATTTTCCGCTGTTTTTTCTGGTATTTTTAGCAAATACAACGCCCTCAAACTGATTTTGGTTTTTTGCTTTTCTCTTCATAGTAGTCGCCACTCCACACATGCAACTGTTGTTGACTAGCAAAGAAAAAAAAAGCCACAACAATAAAATTTTCTATAAAAACAAACCATGCAACCATAATTTCAATGTTGCAATTCAGAAAAACATACTCGTGCTTGTACATATTGTTAAATATTTTTTTTTTTTAACAACCTTGACTATTTTGTTTTTAATTTTAAAAACAAAAACATGAAATTTTAAATAAATAAAAACATAAAACAAAACAAAGAATATTCAAAATAGGTTTAATATATTTGCATACGCATATTGTCCCACATACATACAAAACATACAAATATTAAGTTGATTTTGTGTTGAAAAACAAGTTTCATTTGAAAATTTTTGTCTTTTTTTTTTTTTTTTGTCTCACACACATTTCTTTTTAAGTATTTATTCACCTGTTTTAAGATTTATAGAAAAAAAAAATCTCACAACGAACAAAATTTAATTCAATTAAATGCGAAAAAATTTCTCACTAATATTTTACATTTCGTTAATTAAAATCAATACGAGTAATCATTTCGTATTGGTGAGGCTTACCTGAGTAATATATTTAGTGCACGCAAAGAAACAATATGGTTGAGGCAACCATATTTATTTTTAAATCAAACATTTTTAAAATGCCTCTCAACGGCAAATTTCTAAATTCAAATCCTGTTGAGATTAAAAAAAATAATTTTTAAATACAATTTTTATAAAAGAATTTTTTTTTTAATATTTTTTTTTTTTTTGTATAAATAAAAATTTATTAGTTAGTTTTATTTGACCTTTTTCTTTTTAATTAAAATGGCTATTTTGTTAAGCTTGAGGTCTTATTTTTCAAAAATTTATTTTTATATCGATATTTCGCTCCAATTTTTGTAGCTTCTTCAGGATATAAGTATAAATTTATATAAAATAAATTTTTGAAAACTAAGACCTCAAGCTTAAAATAGCGATTTTAATTATAAATAAAAATGTTTGACTCCATTGACTTTTTCGTTTCTATTAACTAATTTATTTATTACATTATACAGCAGCTTTGGATTTTTTTCTACCTGAATTCGAGCTTTAACTGGCCACTCAACCACTTAAGCCCGCGGTTCCCAAACGTTGGGTCGTGGCCCATGGGGGGGGTCTAGTTTTTAATTTCTGTTTTACATATTTTAAAAAAATACTCACAAAAATCTATTTAATGTAAAATTGTTTGTGGCATTATTACTTTATAAATGCCGATAATATCGACTTTTTTCTTTATTTTACTATACCCTGTGCCATAGCGTAATTATACTAAGTGGGCTTACCGAACATTTTGTATAAACTATAGCAAAAACACTCCTTTGAAGGCAAGATTATTTTGAAAGTTGTGTGAAGATATGAGTAGAATATACATCAATTTTGAACTAGTCTGAGATATGTTGGCTATCTCGCTCAAAATTTATTCAAAGAGTGTCCAACTTAAACACGAAATTGCCTAATCACAAAGATTATCTCTTGAAAACTTGGAAATTTTAATAAATTCTTATTTAGTATTTCACGTGAGACTTCCGATAGCAATTTTCCCTTCGAAGCGAATGAAAATTTCAAGGGAACAAGAATTTCACTTTTATTCGCAATAGGGGTGATTATTTCAATGCTATTGATTTTACAAATTTATCATGGATCCAGAATCCATTTTTGTATAACCAACTTGATGCATTTGAATTGACAAACTTTAATTTAGTTTTGGGTGGAATGAAAAAAAGATTATATTACTTTGTCGAGCCAGAACAGTGTTGTTACCATTTGTAATATTATATTTATGTGAAACTGTCACCTCATGCTTGACGCTATGCTACATGTCAGCAGAAAGTCAGTTTGCGATATAAATTTTTAATCGCTTATCCCCATCGATAAAAAGCATGTGTTGAGCATACATAATTTGCTAAGTGTTGCCTTCAGAGTGACAGCAGCTTGACAACAGTAAGATAAGACCCAATCATCATGTACTAAAAACAAACATTACGCCCAATTACAAGTTTTTTTTTTTTTTTTTTTTTTTTTTGAAAGTGAAGCTTATTTAGTTGTCGCAGTCGAATTCACATGGGCTTCGTTGCCTCATATCACTCTTTTCGTCACGACAACCACACTCATAATCAGGTCTATTGTCTCTTGTTATCAGTTAACTATTTAATTCAAGTTATATAAATAAAAATTGATTGTCATATGTGTTGCTAAGCGCAAAATTCGAGCACGGCTCTATCAATTTGCAAATATTTATTTTCATATTTTATTTAAGGCATAAGGAACTGTCTTATGGAGAGAACAAACTAAAAAAACACGACTTTAATTCGGCTAATTTTTTCATATCTTTATTAAGACCTAAAAGTGTTCTCATGGAGAAAAAACACATAAAAATTGCAAGGAAAATAATAAAAACTTCACCTTCCTTTTGATGGGAGAGCGTATGAGTGTTAAATAAATTAAATTAAATAAAAATCATACGACTAAGATACCAGCATAATTATTTATGAATTTATTTATATCACTGACTATTACGATTTACAACTCAACTCTACTTTAGTTGAATTTCTGTGTTGTTGCCGATTACAACTCTTGTGTTCACAAAACACACACAAAATTACAATTTATGACTAAGATTTGTTGCAACTTCCACTCAACTGGACTAAATTGTAAACGATAATAAGAGTGATTATTTGTGCCGTATACAAACTTTTCTCTTCCAAAGGATTTTCTCAAATTTGATGCATATAAATCGGTTACGCCCATTTTTCAATAGAACAAGTTTTTTAAAAATTAAAATCAAAGAATTTCTCTGAAATTTAATACATACGTTTTGTTTACTCACCCCGATAATTCTAACTCATAAATTAAAGAACTGATGAAAATGGGCTAAAGTTGCTAGTAGTTATAATATTAAAAAGCTTGTTCTTTTTGAAAGTGGTATAAGTCTAATTTTTATAAATTGAGTTATGGCTTACAAAAATTACTGCTACCTTTTTTTTTTTTTATTTTGAAGTGGACTTATACCACTTTCGAAAATAACAGCTCAGATATTTTTTAAAACGATTTTTCTCTTCTCTACAAAAAGCTAATTTTTTGTGTACATTTAATTTCCTTCATGCAAGCATAGCCCTTTCCGTCCCCGGCTACACAAACGTGTAGGCAAATTGTATGTATTTTGAGAGAAATTTATGTATGAATGTCTAATTTTATATATATATATATATATATTTTGTCCAAGGCGCACATATGTAATGTCGTGTTTCTAAGGACATGAGATTTGTATGGACATAAAAAAATAAATTTTTACATTATTTAAGGACGAATTATCATATACAACTTTGAAATCTTTGCGACTGAAAGGAATAGAAATAAAAATTATGTGACGAGTTTCTCTTTTTAAAATTTTGATAGTCAAATTAAATACAAGGTATGCCAAAAGAAGTCATCCGATATTGTTTGGCTCTCATTTTTTTTTTTAATGCAAAACTGCAATTCTGTTTTTTGATAATGTTTATTTGAACCTTTAGAATTTAATTGGTCAAAGCGAGAAGATGATATCGGCGAAATGGGCACCCTCACAATTGATTGCTATACGGTTTCGTTTTATGGCATTTTTCATCACTTCAGGCGATTCCAGGGTCTCTGGCTTATTCAAGTAAACACGGGACTTCAAAAAACCCCACAAAAAAGTCGGGAACGGTTAAATCGGGTGATCTTGCGGGCCAGTGCAAATCGCCAAAACGAAAAATGAGGCGACCCGGGAACGCGGCCTTCAGAATATCGGTTGTGGCTCGCGCAATGTGTGCCGTTGCTCCGTCCTGTTGGAACCACATGTCCTCCATTCCTAATTCGTTCAATTGCGGCAGAAAAAACTCGATTCACATGGCCCTATAGCGCGTACCGTAAACTGTTGTCGTTTGATCAGACCGATGACTCCTCCAGCGTGAACAGCGCACCATGCAGTCACTTTGAGCGGGTGTAATGGCTCCTCGTGCATCACTCGTGGATTTTCGGTGCCCCAGAAGCGATAGTTTTGCTTGAGGTGGAAATGACCCTTGTCGCTCATTATGATTTTGGTCGAAAAATCGTCCACTTCGATTATTCCGCGTTCTTGGGAAGTGTATCGCTCCATGGCTTTTTCACTTGTATTCTATTTACATCTGTCTAGTTCACTAATGTCAAAACAGATTGGACATTGGCCGCCATTTGCAAAAAATAAGAGCATCTTCCAATAGGGTGATTTCTTTTCGCCCACCTTGTACAATTTGATTTCTCTTTTATTAGCCGAAAACAACCCTAAGTGAGAAAAATTTTGTTCAATAAAAAATTCGTAGCGCAACGTTACGAATTTAATGAAATTTTTGAAAGCCAGTGAAGAGCGAATGTCGAATGAAATCTTTATTTAAAACAACGAATATCTGTTATTAGTGTTGCTTTTGATTTTTAAAATTTAAGCGAACGTCAGTGAGAGCCCCATTTGTTAAATTAAAGCAGAACAAACTTTTATTTATATACACCGTTTCTGCAAGTTCTATTCAACCCGCTGTTAGTGTTCACTAAAATAAATTAGAAGTTTTGAGCAAAAAAAAATTAAATGAAAATTTCAAATTCATTATTGCTTAAACACGTTTACATGATTTTTTGTTTGTGTTTTGCTATAATTTTTTTTAAGTAATTCCAACTATAAAATAGGATCGTACTCGTATTTATTTAACTTTTAAAATGGTATTAATCACGCGAAATAAACCCCTTAAAAACACTAAACACGTTATAGTTTAATTAAAATGTTGCAATAATTATTTATCTGTGTAACATTCGTTAACATTTTAAATATTTTAAGTTTGTATATGAGTGCAAGTAGAGCAGTCATGTCTTGTTTGTCTTGCTTGTTGCATAATAAGCATTGCTCTCAAATGCAACTTAAATGAAATATATAAAATTAGTTATATGACAATAGAGATATAGAGATGAAAACAAAATGAGATCTTCTTAAATTGTACAGACTCTTGTACAGGGTGGGCCAAAAGAAACCAAGGGGTGTAATAGTTTAATAACTTTTTTGTTTATTAACTTTTTTTTATTTTTTCTTTCAGATTATATAAAATACAAAATGGAAATTTTTTTACACTAAGTATGAAAAATGATGTCTCTTAAATGACCACCGTTTTCAGCTTCGCACTGATGGGCTCTTTTTAGAGCATTTTCCATAACATCTTTCGAATTTCTGCAACAATGTTTGCCTTGAGTTCAAGGATTGTCTCTGGCTTGTTCACATACACTCGCTCCTTCAAAAAACCCCAAAGAAAATAGTTGGGTGCTGGCAAATCTGGCGATCGCGCTGGCCAAATAATTTCCGAATTTCGAGAAATTATTCGCTCTCCAAAAATTTGACTTAAAAGTGCCATTGTGTCTCGGGCAGTATGGGCAGTGGCTCCGTCCTGCTGAAACCACATACCAGGTCTGTTTTCAAGAGCAGGACGTAAAAAATTTTCTATCATAAAACGATACCGCTTTCCATTTATGGTTACAGCACTTCCATCTTCATTCTCGAAGAAGTAGGGCCCAATGACATTTTCAGATGTGATCCCACACCATACTGTACACCTGATGGGGTGCAATTGGCGTTGATGAATGGCTCTTGGATTTTGAGAACCCCAGAACCTACAGTTCTGCTTGTTAACAAAGCCATTCAAATGAAAATGAGCGTTAAAATAATTGATCTCTGGTTTAAATAATAAAATTCTATTGTTCTGGTTCTCTGTTCAGTTGTGAACCTCTCCATTATAAATTCTCCAAGTGTTGTCTATATAATCTGAGAGAAAAAATAAAAAAAAATTAATAAACAAAAAAGTTATTAAACTTTTACACCCCTTGGTTTCTTTTGGCCCACCCTGTATTTGTTGTATTCAATAAACGACTTGGAATCAGTGTATGTAGAAAAAGATAGTATTTGTTATTGGGATATGCTAGAAGAGGATCATGTAATTCAAGTTTGCTTTACATCACCGTGGTTCCAAAATTTGCATTATTTTTAGGATGTTATAAATCTAACATGTCTCCTGTATACGAGTATATGTAAATAAAAATTAATCGGGGAATATGTTGCTAAGCCCAAATTTCGAGAACGCCTTAACCAATTCAGCTAATTTTTGTTTTAATTTTTTTGTTAAAGCATAAGAAAGGTTCTTGTGGCAAAAAAAAAAACTTAAAAACTACAAAGAAAATGTTAAAAACATCACTTTTCTTTTAATATAGGAGCGAATAATTGTTAATTAAATTAAATTAAATAAAAATCATAAGCCACAATTACCCGCATAATTATTTCTGTACTAAAAAAATCGAGTTAAGTAAAATTTAACTTGTTGTCTCAATTAACTTATTAACTTTATTATTGGGGCTCATGTATGGTGAGGCGATATATTCCTCTAATGAAAACAATACCGTTTCCTAGAATCTAAATAATTTTATAAGAAATCTAGTTGTAGTTCTCTAAAATGACTTAATAAGTGGTTTTTCTTTGTGTGTATATTGATCCAGATTTATTTATATTATATCTGGCAGAAAACGAACTTCTATAAAAACAAAATTCATTTCTTCGCTTTACAAAATTTTTAAGAAATTTGCTGCAGATAATCTCTTTAGTGTAAGAAAGTTCGCCATATACCTTTGAATCGGCCACGCCCATTTCAACGTTCGCTTTTCAATAGAAATAGTTAAAGGATTTCTCTTAAATCTCTTTCCTCTAAGGATTCCAACTCACACATTAAAGAACCAGACTAGTATGTAATAAATATGCAACTAAAGAAAAAAAATATTTTATCTTTGAACTGAATTGACAACTACTGATTGAGTTTAATTTAATAAGCTAATTAATTAATTTTTTATTACAAAATACAAAAGCGTAAAAAAATCTGCTGTTATCATAACAAAAAACAAAACACGGTTTACTAGCTTTACTGTCTGTTAAGTACATACAAGTGCTTAATTATAGCTTCTGCTATAGGGGTGAGAGGAGAGGGAATTGTGCATTCCATTAAAAATGTGGCTGAGAAATAACTAATCAAAATAAATATACTTGTACTCATACTCGCTGGCAACTGCAATAGTTTTATTGCTTTTAACTATTTACGCAAGTCAATAATTTTTAAGAATTTGCATTTTGTTTGTATGTATGTACATAGATACATACATATCGTCATATAAACTCCTAAAAGCCCCAAGTTACATTAAAAGAAAAAATTTCTACTACGAAAAATTAACCAAAATGTTGTAAAAAACTTTCAGTTTAAGCTTAAGTTGAAGAGTATCATTTTTATTTATAATAGCGAAATATTTTGCAGGATTATGTAAATTAATACGGTGTATCATAATCAATTAAAAAGTTAAATTTGAATACTATATAACTTAGAATTTTTTTGAAGTCTTATGAACGTATCACAGATGTACATGAACGCGATTCAAATGCCTTTTTTTTTTTTTTTTTTTTTTTTTGAAAAATGTATAGTGATTCATCATTAAACCTAAACTAAATGAATGGTATTATTATAAGATTCACCATATTAAGTGCTTTGTGACAAAATGCATGCTATTGCTTGCATATTCTATAAACTTATACCACCGAGCAACCAGAGATGTCAGAGTGCAGATATAGTATACATTTTCTTTCTGTCTTTTTTGCACGAACTCAAAATTTTTATTTTGTTTTGCTCAGGTATTTCTAAAAAATTTACACTTTCATTATTTACATTTCGTAAACATGAATTTTAAAACATGAAAATTTGTGTTTGTTATCACTTTTACATTAAATTCCATACTTCATAACAAAAAACGTAGATATAAGTATTTTCGGCATGTGCATTTTCAATACGGAAATAACTTTTTAATTAATGTTTTTTAAAGCAAAAAATTTTTCATTTTGCTTATTTTCTCTTATTCGTAATATTAAAACACTATATCTGTCTCTTACATACAAACTCCAAAAAAAAAGCTGAGTTTTTCAAAATTCTAACCTCAAAAGTTTCATCTCTGGTTGCTTTGTGCTTATACCATTCATAAAAGCAACGAATCGATATGAGTGTTATAAGTATACACAAAGCTTGTTAAGCAAATATATTTTGCACTGTATTTTAAACAAATTTCAAACATTCTTCAGATGTTAAGAGAAGAATTAAGGCAATACTTCAAATTCAATATTTTATTATTTAAATTTAAATAAATTATTTTATTGAAATTTGAATTCACGAACTCTACGTTTTTTTATATAAAAATTTAAATATTTTTTTATATTTCTTTCGATATATTTCACTATTTGTTGGATAACATCTTCAGAAATTTCTTTTTTTATATTTATGAGAACAAAATTTGTATTAACATTTGTCTTTTTTTTTTTTTTTTTTTTTTTTTTTTTTTTTTTTTTTTTTTTGGTACCATAAAAATAGTCACAAAAAAGTAGGCTTTTATTAAGAATTGACTTTTGTTCATAAGAATTACATTTTCAATATTTTTGTTATTTCGGAATCATTTTATCAAAATAAAACGAATTTTGTTTCTTGAATCACACACACAAAAACTTGCTTAAAATAAATTAGGCACTGATTTTGTTTGCACTAGCTTTCAACTTATCATTGAGCTTTTATGAATACTTTGCATAAAAATAAAAAAAAAACAGTAATAATTTTTGATTTGTTATTACTAACGGGAAATGGCAAGCAATTGTTGGAGAGCAATCACTGGAAGCAATATTATTAGCACATGTTGATGATTGAAAACAAAAGCAGTGAGTTGATTCATATAAGAAAGAAGCGAATGAACTCCTGTACATTTCTGGTACGTATTCGTATTCGACCTGTCTTGGGAAGTGATGAATGATGAAAATATCTTTTGCTGCAACACTATGGTTTTCTTTTAGCATCATAAAAATTTTAATTTTTATAAAAAAAAATGATTTTCGAAACATCAATATATACTAAAGACGTGCACGAGTGTACCTACAAGTGTTGTCAAAACAAATATACCAAATAAGTATTTGTTACTACTGGTGTAAGGGAGAGAATGAGTATAACAAATACGGTATGGTTTTGTTTTTGCACACTAACTCAACTCATACACATATTCAGAGTTATAAACAATTTTGCAGCGAGTGAGGAATTTATTTGTTTCTCTGCTTCACATAACTGTTGTACTACAAATGTTTTCAAATAATTTGTTGTAAAGGGTGTTTTTTATAGACGTATAGAACTTTTAAGTTGGCATTACTATTCAAGATGGCGACCGATTTAACAGCTGTCAAGTGATTGAATCTCAGTTTGGTTTGGCAATTCATCATGAATAGACCCACGCCTGAATAACGCTTGCAAATAGTGCAATTTTATTTCGAAAACGAGATTGCTGTTGTTTCCGATTTTCATAAGCGAATTTTATTTAGCGATGAAGCGCACTTCTGGTTGAATGGCTACTTCAACAAACAAAACTGCCGCATTTGGAGTGAAGCTAATCCTCAAGTGTATGTCGAAACACCGTTACATCCAGAAAAACTGACTGTTTGGTGCGCTTTATGGGCTGGTGGAATCATTGGTCCGTACTTTTTCAAAAAACGATGATGGCAAGAATGTTCCAGTCAATGGTGATCAGTATAGAGCCATGATTACTAACTTTTTCATTCCTGAATTGAACAAACATGATGTCCAGGAGCTGTGGTTCCAACAAGACGGCGCAACATGTCGCACAGCTCGTGCCACAATCGATTTATTGAAAGACACGTTTGGTGATCGCCTAATTTCACGTTTTGGACCTGTGAATTGGCCTCCAAGATCTTTTGATTTAACACCGCTAGACTACTTTCTGTGTGGCTATGTAAAGTCATTGGTCTATGCGGATAAGCCCCAAACGCTTGGCCATTTGGAAGACAACATTCGCCGTGTTATTGCCGATATACGACCACAAATGTTGGAAAAAGTCATCGAAAATTGGACGTCCAGATTGGACTACATCCGAGCCAGCCGTGGCGGTCATATGCCAGAAATCATATTTGAAATGTAATGCCACAAGATTATCTTTCGGACAAATAAAATTCATGTCAATCGAATAATCCATCGTTGTTTTATTGCAATTTAAAGTTCTATACGTCTATAAAAAACACCCTTTACTAGTATTTTCTACAATATGAAAACCCAATGTAAATACGTTCTACAATGGTATAAAACAGCTGTCGCTAAATGGTGCCAACTTTTGGTTTAAGATAAAACGTCTTGTTTACGTTTTAAGTGCTGAAAACGAGCTTATCTACTTGAAAAATGTGTATGTTAGCATGATACTACCTTACAGTTATTAGAAAGTTTATCAAGCTTTGTAGCTATTTGCAATTTCACTGCAAAGCCTGAATACCCCTGCTATTTATTACTCACTTCATTTTTTGCAATGTATAGAAGTCTGTAGGAATGTATTTTCCTGTTATTGGGAATACATACAGACACACATATGAACGACTGTGTGTGTGTGTGTGTGTGTGTGTATGTGTGTGTGTGTGTGTAGCCATTAGGTTACTTAGCAAAATTCCGTTTTAAAAGCTGTGATTAGAAATCAATTCAACGCCGATTTATTAATATTATTAATTTCAAAATACCTGCCTGGAATCAGTCAAGTTTGAAGAAATTGGAACAGTTAGTTGAAGCAAGAAATCTGTTGAAAAAACAAGACAATACATACCACTTACTACCTAATAGTAACAAAGCATGATTAATACACAAATTATCTCTTGAATATCTTATCTAATTTAAGTATGTCTGTGCTATAATTTTTTTTTTTTTAATTATCAAGTGACAGCACATACTGTACGTGAAGCATATTTATATTTAGATAAAATTATTTGAAAAAATACTTGGATGTGTGTATGCACCTGCATACTCTACACACACAATACTCGATGATAATTTAAAAACAAATTTCACTTTTATTACAGATTATTAGATTCTACAACAACGAATAGTAAAGTTGCAACATCAACGACTCCATACATCGAAGGCCATAAAGCACATAATCAACATAATAATAATTTTTTGAAGCATAAGCGGAATAAATTGCCCACACCTGCAACGCCATTTTTGAAATCAAAAATTTTCTCTAAAACAGAAAATGCTCCCAGTACATCTACCGTTTTAAAAGCCACTTATGATTTGGAATCATCTCAGGCTGTAGAAGAGCTTTTAAAGCAACGTGAGCATGATCTAAAGAAACGTCGGGAACATGTTGAACGTTTATTGAAATGGCATCAACGTCTAGACGAAGAAGAGGCTGAGGTATTGAGCTTGGAACGTCAACTGTTGAGTTACAATAATGTACCACATATGGTGGAGCAACCTCAACAGCAGCCAAAATTACCATTTACAACAATTTCAACGTTTACGCAAAAGTTGACATCACCATCCACAGGAATAAACACTGCAGCTCACGCACAAACTAACGTTTCAGCTAATAAAACTTCAGAGAAAAAACGCGCCTCACGTGCGCATAAAATGGAAAAGCGTCTTAAGGAAATCGATAAAAGTTTAAAGGATTTATCCCACATATCTGCCAGCAACGAGAAAGAAGATTCTGTATCAAGTGTTAACACACAAGAAGTAGATTTTGTACGCACCACTGGCCTAAAGCTGAACAAACTTTGGAAACGTTTAACTTCTCAGCAAATAGAGAAATTTGAACCAACGCGTCGTTATAAATTGTGCAAAAGCGATTTGGAACGTCTTTATGAAGAAGCAAAAATGGCGGTTTTAAGAGATTTTGCCGAAGATGAGGAACGTATCGCTAAAGAACTTTTAGAAAAAAGTGTCTCTAATTTAAGTTCTACCACCAGTACCACAGCTCAAACAGATTTGCCTGCAACGATAGGCGATAACAAAATAGTTGAAGTGCCCATGTTAAATTTAAATTTTAGTTCTGGCCGCTCAGATGCTGAAGAAGAGTCGGCAAATAATTCTCAGGTTACTGTGACACAAGAAGGTAACTATAGCCCCAGTGTGGCAGAGGAAAATTTTAAGGCTCAGGTTCTTTTAAATTCAAGTGCCTCATCGGAAACTTCCTCGGAGCAGTTAATGGCCACCGAAGCAAAACAAAACAAGCGGGTTGAAAATAACACACAAATGTTTTTAGCTTTAAGCCAACGCATGCAGGCTTCGGCTAGTCAATTTCATACAGCGAACGGCCAACATATTTTGGGAAAATCAGATGCAGGCAGCAGAAAGCTACAACGCAGTTTAAGTGATACAGAAATTTCCGGCGTACCAAAATTTAAGGCAGAAAAAACCACAACTAGTCAAAAGAATATAGCAATAGCAACCACAACTAGTCACTCAAATTCAAGTATATTAACCAATAACAGTTCAGCACGATCTTTTGATGCGCCAGAACACACAGTACACCAAAGATCGAAATCTTCCATAGTGGAAATGACATACATTCCTTCAACACAAACTAATATCACAGATCGTAGTCATACTATTGTTACCGATCAAACAGATAAACAGCAGCAAGATGATAAGCAAAACGTTACTCAAGAAGACTTGGAAAGAGTTAGTATTCAACCAACCACTCGTTCCTCGGTTATATATTCTGTAGGCACAGTAACACCCATTCAATCGTCGCAGCAAACATATTCTGATATCGCTTCAATTACAGAAGATTCAAAATCCTCCACAACATCAACACATTTACAAACGAATACAAAACCCCCTAGTACAACATCGAGCCTAAAGCAAAAGTTAACTTATGCCGGGCAAATTGGCACAGATTTTAAAGCAAAAGCTAAAGAAATCTCCTCAAAATTGGAAGAAATATCTGCTGCTGTTACACAACTTTCACAAATGAATGCTTTACCCTCCTACGAATCGGTAACCCATTCATCACATGCCAAACACAAATCCACAGACGAGTCCAATGATGAGTGTAATATGAGCACGGATACTTCCTCTTCGTATTCCTTTAATTTTGATAACATTACCACTGATAAGCATTCCTCACCCGGTACAACAGCTGCTGACAATAATTCTTTAGCCTCAAGAACTTATACAAAAGAGGATGTATCAAAAGAGATCACCTCTAAAGATTCTTCTATGATGAACACACATTCAACGGATGCTACAACAATATCGAAAACATTTACAAAAGACGATAACACGACGTCTACTCAAACTTTAACTCAATCGATGATGGAAAATCGCATCTTAGATACTTATGAAGTTGATTTTGAATCAGACTTAAGTAATGTTACGCACATTGAGGATATAACTTTGCCGGCTTTTGAAACTACAGCTGAAACAACACAGGACGTTGAAGATGCAGAATTATCACTAAAGTCGTCAAAATTAAATGATGTTGGCATTATAGAACATGCAGACAACTGGAAAACTAAAATCTCTGAAAAAACTGATAATGCCGCTGATGAATTTAAAAGCTCATCGGATAGTGAGAAATCAGCTGCAATTGATTTTAAAACGCATTCTAACATAGCTATTGATAGAGAACTATTACCACCGCCTCCTCCCTTGCCACCACCTCCACCATCCTCATCTATGAGTTTATCTTCAGCTGCAGCCTCAGCAACAAATTCATCAACAACTTCAAACCCGTCGGTGCCAGTCGGTAGTAATCATCTTATGCCTGATATAATTAATGAATTGGAAATGCGACGTCATCAACTTATTTTGGACAATGAGGTAAATTTAAAGCTTAACGACAGCCAAGTGGCTAGTTAGTATTCATATTTTTCATATTTTATAAAATTTCAATTAAACTCTTGAGGCCATTTTACTTTAATAGTTATCGATTACACCCATGTTTTTTGTAATTAATGAAGCTGTGTTCTGTTTGAACCAGCACTTTAGATTGTGTTAGAACTGGAAAAATGGGTTTTCGAAAGCGCTTCATTAGCAATAGTGTTTGTAGGTGGGCTTTTAGTTAAAACCGCCCTTAATAAAGGCTAATTTTAATATATTAACTAACTTTTGTTTGAAGCTTTAATCTTTTAATTTAAATAATGATTCTGAATCTGATCAATGGTATGTGTTATCTTGGCTTTGATTTGTTCGTAAACACCTCTGACTGCAATTTCGATGGCCAGTTGACATCACTACTACGTGAAGTGGCCATGCCCTCAAATCACTAGTGCAAAATTTCCAATTTGGTGTGAGCTGTGCAGCACCTAGCAACATCCTATACAAACCACATATCTTTAGTGCCCATATCCTCTAAGTCAGTTAAAAAGAAGTTAGTAATCATTGAACTAAAGCGGCTTTTGTTGACACCGATGACCTAGGCAAATTCGTCCTTAACCATTTTGCTAAAATAATTTTATCATTCCACTTCCACAGATGTATATATGCTTCAATAACATATCCACAATCAACTGTTGTAAGTTCGAAAGACTCTGTTGAAAGAAGCGCTATAATCGAGAAAATTTTAAATGTTCGTCTCTGTTCTGCATTCCGAACGGAATTAAAAAATGTGAAATTGATACTTTTTCTTTTTATTAAAAGAGGTTTTTTTTAATTTCATCAACATTTACCCAATCAAAATATAGCAAAAAATAATTTTAAAAAAATCCAAAAATGCAACACGGAGCTAAAAGTTTCACTTCCGAATAAAACATGCGGATTCGGAATACAGAAAAACATTGATTGTAAATGCAGTTGTTTTTAAATTTTTTTTCTTATTTAAAAAAACAAAAAAAAAACAATTCAAGATTGTTAATTGGGGTTAATCCGAAAATAATGAAAGTGATTCTCTTTGAAGTGCATTAAAAATGCGATTGGCATATTGTAGGTGCTGAAAAAGCCATTTTTAACTACCAATGGTATGCGATTTTTCTTCAACAATTGCATTACTATTTTAGCAACACAATTTAAAATTAAACATATAAAATATGGGCATTCCTATTTTCAAAAGAGAAAACTTCCTTCCAATGACGACACGCTAATGTTAAATTCATTAGTTTTTCCTCAGAAGTAGAAGTATTTCTAGTAGTGATTTTCTTTTCATTTCTCGCTCTTTTTGCTGGGTTAATTATTGATTTTATTCGGCTGTCTATAGAACTTTTAAGTTGTTAATGCATAAATGGATTTTTCCTTCTGGGTCTCAAATTATTTCTCTTTCTTGTACTTTTTTTTAGCATTTAAAACAGTATGAACATGTTACAGCAGTGCCTTACATGTACGTGCGAGAAATACCCAATAAACCACCTCCACCATATGTACCACCTGCCCATGGTAGCCCTATGACTACAATATTTCCATCCGAAGACCGTATAAAAGATATAACTTTTCGTAGAACTCATGAATTATATTGTGAACTCTTAAAGACTGGTAAGTTTCACTAAAAAATTCCTTTCTAAATTAAAAATGTTAATTCCACAAATAAAAAAATATAAATTCTTTCAGAATATTGCAATGAAAAAGGTGAAAAATTGCCTTCCGTTATGGAGGAACAAATTACCAACATCTATGAACGTATTATACTAGATATTTGTCGAGAATATCTAGAAGAGCACAATGAAATCTTGCGGGAAGGTGATCCAATAAATTTTCATAGTCAGTTGGCATTTTTCAATCCACCGAATCGGTTGCGTTGCATACAAGATGCCATTTATAAAGAAGTTCGTAATTGCTTGGCCATGGATAAAACCCAGCCAAAACGTACACAAATCTATTCAGTGTACGGCCAACGTGCCAAACAAGATCACATCGGTAAAATAATTATACAAGAAATGTATGACGAAGATGATCGTTGGTGTAATTTTCATCGTGAAGAATCAGAAGTATTGCATTTAATGGTTGAGGAAATGATCAATAAAAATATTATACAACTAGTTAAAGAAGTGTTATTGGAAGAAGGTGGTACAATAGATGAAGAGGAGAAACACACAGTGGAAGATGAAATACTCATAGCTGAGGAGAAGACGGAAAAACAGCAGCCATATTTACAAACATCATCATCCTCATCAATATTAATGGAAACTTTAAACGAAATGGATCAAACATATTGTGTGAATGAAAGCAAACAGGAGTGTTCAGTGTTGACTCAAACTACGAATATTGTATCTGATCCCCAAGAAGTTGATAACGTAAATAACACTAACATTACCACCATCGCAAATGCCGTTCAAACATGTTCATAATTTTTCAATTTTTTTTTTTTTTTTTTTTACTTAGTAAACAGATTTGCAAGGTTATAGGTTATAGTGTTAAGGCAACAACTGAAGCATTTTTTTTTAATTTGTGTCATAATGTAAAAGCCATGTAAGCAGCTGCAACGAGTAAATTCGAAAATCACCCTTTCAACAAATTGTAATTTTTGTAATGAAAAAATGAATTAGACTTAGAATATTTATTTATTTAAAATTTTCATAAATGCTGTTTTTGTTTCAAATGTAAATTTTTTTGTTTACAGCTCTAAACATTAATAAAATTTGGCACACCAAACTGGCTTCTAAAAAACAGTAGCCTTACATTACTTAAACAGCTTTGAATTGCTTATTAGGTCGGAATTATTTTGTGTCACTTTCAAATTGCCATTTTGTTATTCCTTTCTTAAAAATATACAGTTTAAAAATTGTACTTAATTTAAGTTTTATTTTAATTTAATTTAAAGAAAAGGAATTTTTTAGGAATCCTTAAGAAGGCTTAGTTCTTGCTGTAAAATTTCGCGTTGGATTATTAATGAACTTAATTTAATATATGTACTTATGCATAAGTTTTGAATATACATACACACAAACATACATACAGAATTACTTTAGGTTCAGTTATTATTTATTAAAATTGCTAAAAACAATTTTATTTGATTCGTACAAATATTTTTAATGAATACTTATTATTTTTGAATTATATAAATGAATACTTTTACACAATTGCATGCTTTATATTCGGATTAAATAAAGAGTCTTAAAATAATAATAATGAGTTTTAAAATAACGAACAAATTAGCTAGTATGTACCTATAAATGTAATTTCGGTTAAAACTTGTTTTCAACTATGAACGAGTAAATTTTAAGCCTTGATTATTTAATAAACAAAATTTTATTTTATATTTAAAATATCTGTCGCTTATTATGTTCGTAAAAAAAGCTGTTTGTAACTTCTTCAGGATATAATTATATAAGAAGCTACAGAAATTGGACCGAAATATCGATAAAAAATAAATTTTTTAAAAATAAAACCTCAAGCTTAATAAAATAGTCATATTTAAAAAAAAGGTCAAATAAAACTAACTAATAAACTGCTTTAAATGTATAAAAAAAAACAAGTACCTATGGTTCACCTTTACAAAGTTTAGATCGATGAAAATCAGGAACATCTTTTGACTTATTAACTTAAATGGGTAGTCATAGAGTTTTTATCCATGTAAACGTTGCTTAAAAATGTTTCCTTAATTTTATAAAATCTTTGTATTTTCCGAGACAAGCAAAAATTAATTTTTTCTAATACAAAATACGATTTTTACATTTCCATGGATAAAAACTTTATTTATTTATGGTTATTTTCAGATAGAAAAGGTCAAATAATCAAGATTTATATTCAAAATTGAGGATATTTACATATGATTCCCACAATTTCCTTACACTAAACAAAAATTCAGTTCGATAAAAAATTGGATGCCCAGGGTTTTTTTTATCATTAATTTGAAATTTTTTATACCAGACTTAAAATTCTCGACGAAATTTTCTCGTGAACCGATAATTTTACCACATGCTGTATACGATTTTCATACTTAGAACTACAAATTCTGCATGAGAATAAGGAAAATGTTGCCTGAATTGACCAGTATTACCTGAAATAATTTTCTTAAGAAAATGATTTATCCGCGTTCAATATTGGCAGATAACTGAAATTTTTTTGTACTATAAACCGACCAAATACTATAGCATACCTTTGGGGGTTTATTTAATTTACGAAAATTTTGTTTTTCTAAACTTTCTCATTCTGAATCCAATTTTTATAAAGCCTTTAAAAACGAAGCTTTGATGAAAATCACGGAAAATTATTGATCCGGGGACCACTATCGTTCAGTATTTGTTGTTTCGTGTTTATCTTTTGTATAAAGCAACAAATATTGCAAAATATTTACATTTCCTACAAAACTAACAAAATTTAGGATATATAAATAAATATTTTTTAAGCTTTTAGGTCTTTTTATATATTTTAATTATTATTAAATTAATTTCCAATATTTCGACACGCCTTAGTGTGAAAGACGCATATATTGGAAATTAATTTAATAATAGTTAAAATTATTAAAAACCCTAAAAGCTTAAAAAATATTTTTTTCAGATAGAAAAGGTCAAATAATCACGATTCATATTCAAAATTGAGGATATTTACATATGTATCCCCCAATTTCCTTACACTAAACAAAATTCAGTTTGATAAAAAATTGGATGCCCAATAAAATTTCTTGGTATAGAAAGATTTCGATATTTCGCGACCAATCCAAGATAAATATCAATTATTGTTGGGCTAAAATAATTTTTTTATGGAAGAAAATATTTTTATAATAGATTGTTTTTGGCGGTAATTATATTTCCAATATAATTTATAATTTGACTACTTGGCAAGAAATATGTATAAATTTTCCAATAAGCAAATGATTTAACAAAGATTACAATTATTTGGCGGTATCAGTAAATCAAAATGGCTAAATAATTTATAATATATTCCGACAAATTAATCTTTGCTTTTGTTAAATTTGCCCTGTAATAATAGTTTAGACAGAATCTTCAATAACGCTCATAGCGTGCATACACAATTGTCCCCTGTATATATCCTAAACAAGGCTTCCTTTTTAATTAAATTTAACACTGTTCACTTTTTTATAATTATTTGGAACATGCATCTGCCCAAGTATTCATATTTTAAATAGCTGCTTATGTTGTAGATGTAACATGTCACTTACCCACGCCAGAGCATTACTAACAATTTAACACAATTCACTTGTTTTCTAATCACAACAATGTTGCATAGATCATTTTAATGATGTTATTTTAAATAATGAAACAGCATAGAGAATAAACAGAGGTGTGTTGAACAAATAAATCACTCGCTAGCAAAACTCTATAAGCTGCATTATAATGAAAATATACAACTTTTTTATCTAAATGCCCAAGTTCATTTGACTTCTTTAACTTGCAGTCCTGGGGGAAGAGATTGCTTGATTTTCTCGGCCTTCTCTTTGTCTTCAACCTTTAGCGTGTACAAGAAACGGGAGCAACGAATCTTGAATTTTGTGTTGGTAGGGTTCTTCTTTATCTTAACAGCACGAGCATCAGCACGTCTGGCTTTGTTCAAGAAATCCTTAACTTCTTTTATTTCACGGGGCATCTAAAAACAACAAATAAAAATTTGTAAAAAAGTTCACTGCAGTAATTTTGCAAAAATTTCACTCACATTATTTGAATTTTATAAAGAAATTTTATAAAAATTAATTTACAATACGAGAAAAACCAAACAATGTTGATGTTTCCACGTTTCGAAAGAAAGAGAGAAGGAAAGTTAATTTTCAATATGGCTGTCGTTGCTACATCCGGCTGTCAAAATGACAGTAGCAGTGGAGAATTAAAAACAGAAGCGACATCTTCAAACGAGTAGATAAGCTGCAAATACAAATAAAAACAATTACAAAATCTTTGTCAAAATTTCATTTTTATTTTTACACATGGAGTCGATAACCAAATATATTAAAGATTATTATACTAAAATATCTGCAAACTATACAGAATAATTCTACCAAAAAAATCTGTACTGCTTTCAAATAAAAATTTGATTTTCTTCACATTAGATTCCTCTCGAGGAAGATTAAAACTCTGCACTGAATTGACGTCCTCAGCGTAAAACGTTTTCAAAAAGTCTTCATGGTCCATGTCATTGATAATAGCTTTTGTTTTTTTAGCTGCAAAGCCACCTTGAAATTGAAAACTAAATGATTTTATTGTTTGAGTCTCTTCAAACTCAATGACTATCCATTGAGGAATACCCTGCAATACAAATAATATTATTATTGAATTTCATTTACACAAATTGAACTTACTCCACCTCATCGGAGCTCCATGCAGTGTCACATTGCTGATCATATAAAAACTGTTTACCATGTTGTTTAGTGTCTTTATTTAGTACTGAACTAACACTAATAAAATTATATGATATAATGCATTAAAAGTAAACGTATAATTAAACACAAGTTTTAAACAAATACCTGCACTTAAATTTTTTGCTCTCTAGTAAATCCATATTTTGGTTTTTGTTTATTTCATATTAAAAAATTTCTGCAATTGATTATTTCACTTAGCAGTTGAGATTAAAAATAGAGCTGCCAGGATGTTAAATTCTTATGATATACTTCCAAATACTGTACAACTTAACAAGAATTAGACTTGTGCGCTGTAGTTCATTTTAGTGAGTACTCTTCTTAGTTCAAAAATTAAAAAGGAACAGTTCGTTCGTTTAGTGCATTTGATCTTTAGAATTTCTATCACTTATACTTTTGATTTTTAGTAGTTTATTTGTATTAAATACCATTTTTGTAAAAGAAAATAATTTCCAACTTTCGTTCCTTCGTCATTGTTTTCGTTTAAGTTGAGTTCGTTCGTTCATTTAAAATGATCAGCAAGCAAATGGGCATTCAAAACACAGACTAGTTCGTTCAGTTCAAATAAGTGAATAGTACAATATGAATAGTTCGTCCGTGTACTACCCAAGACTAACAAGAACGGTAGAAATACAAGTTTACGCCATCCCGCACAAATGACGTCATATGATGTGTTCCTATTGGCTAATAATTTACAGCTAAACAAGATAAATAGAGCGAAATATATTATATATTCTTTCAAACAGTAGACAATCTACGTCATCTAACGGGAAATCATGCGCAGGCCGTAATCTTGTCTCTATCATTCTCGCAACGTAAAGTAAATTCATTCAAGACTAAAAATAACAAACTATAATCAATATAAAAAAAGCTGAGATGACTTTTATTAATTATTACTAATTACAGTGAAGCCGATGACAAAAATGTTCCATTTTTGCTAGAACTCATGTTGTAACTATCTTCTGGCAGACTTAGTGTTAATCATATCATAAAATGTAAACACTTTTATAGCATGCGAACAATACTAAAACAATCTGCCGTGCGAGAGAATAGAAAAATTAAATCAGGTGTTTACATTATTGTAGCAAGCAATTTATTAAATAAAAAATTTGTATCTATGTATATAAAGAATATGCAATTATTTATACCTATTTAAAGTTAAAAAACAATGAAAGTAATAAAAATATTAACTTCAAATCGAAAAAGCCAACTAATGCAACAGCAGTTATTGCTCCAAGCACAGAACCGCAAAACGTCAGTATGGACTAGAGAAAAGATAAATCAGTTAATTGAGCTGTACAAACAACATGAATGCCTTTGGAATCATTGGCATGAAGCGTACAAAAATAAAGATAAACGTAATCGGGCCATTGAAGAGATTTGCAGAACTCTGGGTGTACGAAAATTTGAGTTTGGCAAAAAGATACATAATCTACGCAATCAATTTAATACGGAAATGAAAAAGTTGGAGCAACGTATAGAAGAGGCCGGCGTTAATATGGATGATGCTAATGACACAGAACTGCGCTGTAAATGGAGCCACTTTGAATCCTTAATGTTTTTGCGAGATATTATAGCACCTAGACCGGGAGGTTGTCAATCTTCTTTTCCCCCACTAAAGGTAATAGAAAAATTATTTCAAACATATTTAATTTTATATATTTGTTCCAATTCTAAAGCCATTATTATTATCCGTAGAAAATGCGTTTAAAGTTTGAAATTAATAACTCAGAAGACAATAATCAAAATGGTTCAACTGCACTACCCAGTAGCAGTGTTAATACCACTAACAAGAATACGAATCTAGAAGATTCATCACAATTGCAATACGAAGAAAATGAAACTGAAGAGCTCATCACCGATGATTTTCAATCCTTCGAAAATGAACCTGAAGAAGTTATTGAACCAGATTGTAATGAAATTCGTGATAAAAAATATAATCCTCCGCAACAAGATCTATCTTCAAGTAATTTAACTAATTCAGCTAAAAATAAAAAACAAAAGGGTATAAATATAAATGAAGGATCGTTCACAGCAGATCTGGATTCCAATAATGTAACTGTTGTGGCCTCTAATTCGCAAATTTCATCGGCATCCTCCCTAACAACTACTCCTATAATTTCCTCTATAACTTCAACAAACTCATTGAACAGATCATTGTCGGTATTACGGGATCAGTGGGATGCTTTCGGTGAGCTTGTTGCTGATGAAATTCGCAATTTAAATTCTGAAATTTCACGAAAACGTCTGAAAAGAAAAATCATGCAAGCCATGCTGGAAGTGGGGGAGGATGATGATAATTTGACTACCAATCATTCAAGAAGGAGTTAATTAAGTTTAATATTTATTTTTTTGGTTAATTTTTAAAGGCACGAAAATTAAATTAAAAGAATAAGAAATAGCAACAAGTACTACGCACAAAACTTTATTACAAAAATATGAAAAAGTGTTTTTGTTAACAGAAAATTTTGCATACATTTTTGACGAATATTATTCCTGGTCAAGACGAATCTATACAAGGTGACGACATTATTCTATTCGCTGTTATCATAGACTATTCATTGGCTGTTATCTTACAAATTGTTAAAATTTATTTCCATTACTATTTTATTATGTGTATGCATGTGTAAATGTTTTTAATTTCATAAACAACTGCTTTTGATAGTCGCATGGTCAAAAAGTTGTTTTCGTACTAATCAAGGCGAATTTATGGGAGGTGGTCATATAACTGATCAGGTGTTTTTTATTTATGTTTTGTATGGTTTACTATCAAAATATTTTTTTATTTTGCTTTGTGCGTTTACAACATATTAAGAAATTAAATTTATTTAAATATCTTCATTTCGAAAATGTTAGTCGTAAATACTAAAATATAATCATAAATATAAAAATAACTTAATTTTAAATCAATGTGATTTGATAACATAGAAGGCGTGGGTGACAATTTTGTCAAACTAAGCTCATAAATGGGCTGGAAACTAGTTATTATTGATGCTTAAATTTTGATGATGATAATCAATATTAAATTCGAGACATAATGAATGTGAAGATGATTTAGATATGCATTCTTCCATGGGTGTTCGAACAGATTCAACTTGTGAAGCTGACATAACTAAACCAGTGTGTGGTATTTCAGCCATTGAGTGTCTTATTGAAGTACCAACGATAACCAAGAAGCATTACATGATTTTAAATTACTTTTACTACATCTAGTAGGAGAAAGTAACTTATGCTGAGCGTTGGACTTTTAATTAGGATATTGCTGACGATGATATACGGCACTACTATAAATGTATAATGATTTAGCGTCCTCATCAATATAACTGCAAAAACTACAATTGGGCGATATTTGAGTACTGGATAATTCTACAAATACTAATAACAAAATTATATTACACAATTAAATTTTTTGCACGGTTTTTATTACTTTTTTTTATTATTAAATTAATATTTTCTTTTTCTTTATAACAAATTTTATTATTTGTTTACTTGGAAATTTTATTTCATCCCCATTTTTTTCTCTTTCTTTTGTTTCTTTATTTTGGCAGTGAATTATACATTTTACACTAACAAAATACATGGTAAGTTCATCTTCTTTGAATTCGCCTTGGTACTAATGTAACAATCAGATATGAATTCGCCTTGTTAATAAAACTATCATTAATTTGGCTTGAAATTTATGAGAAATGGTGTAATGCAATTTATGTAGGCTTTCCGCTTTTTTATGTATCATACATAGTGGCATCTCTGTAATCCATATTATTGTTATTGCCTTTAAGAAACATTATTAGCAAATTATATTTGTGCAACATATCTTTAACAAAAAATTTTGATTAGATTAAAAGTGGAAAAATGCAAATATTTTAAATTTTCATCTATTGTCTTTGTTTAGCTTTGATTGAGTCGATTAAAAAAGCTTTTATACGCAAAATACAAACATTTCTTTTAAAGATATTAGAAGTTGCAAATTAAAAATGGAAAAGGAATACCAAATACACATAAGTATAACCAAAGCTTTAAGTCCTTCAGAAGCTCCATTGAAAGTGAAGCACGCACGGTCAGTTATTATAGCAACACATCGGTCAAAAAGTGCTAAACACTTTTGGGCAGTAATTACACGCCAGCCTATAATGGAGCATAGATTTACAGCCTGGAAATTTTGTCATTTACTGCATAAGGTATTACGCGAAGGTCATGAAAGTGCAGTAAAACAATCGCAGACTCATAAAACTTTGATATTGGAAGTGGGCAAGATGTGGGGCCACTTACAGGATGGTGTCGGTAAGTGTATTGAGGCATACACGAGGCTTTTGGTTTATAAATTAGAGTTCCATCAGAAAAACGCAATCATTCCTGGCTCACTAGCACTTGATTTTAATGATTTTGCACGCACAGTTGGCGATGATCTAAATCTCTATTTCCAATTGTGTGTAGAGGTTTTCGATTATATTGAACATATTTTACTAGTGCAAACACAAGTTTTTATGGCTACTAATACTTATCGCTTATCATCGATGACAGCACAAGGCCAGTGTCGTCTAGCTCCTCTGATAACACTAATACAAGATTCAAATCCTCTGTATGATATATGTGTTCGTATAATGTTCCGTCTGCACGACGGCTTGCCGCATGATGTACTCATGGGTCATCGTAATAGATTTAATGAAATATTCAAAAAATTGAAATCCTTTTATGAAAATGTTCGTCCCCTTCAATATTTTTCGGATGTAATCCAACTGCCACATTTGCCGGAAGTTGTACCGAATTTCTCTTCTGAACTCGATTTGGGAAATTATACAGCGCCAGTAATGGTTTTGCAACAGGAACCAGAACCAGAGCCGACTATTGAAAGTTTGGTTGACTTGGTAAATTCCACTGACAACAATAGTCAAGTTGAAAATGTTTTAGAAGAAAAAGAACTCATTATCAGACAGCTCACAGAAGCTTTAAGCGAAAAGCAAATGGCTTTAGAACATTATTCTGATTTGGCACATCAAATAAATAACTATCAATTGAAAAATGTGTCCCTTGAACGAGAGATAGCAAAGACAAGGGAAATGTTGGAGAGCACTCTACTTGCGAAGGATAATACAGAACAAAAGCTGGGTGAAATATCGGAAGTCATGATACAAAGCCAAAATAAAATGTCTATAATGGAAAAGGCGGCAAAACAGAGCGAGGAGAGAGTGAAAGAAGTGGAAGAAAAATTTGATAAAATTAAAACCATGTATACAAAGTTACGAGAAGAACACATTAGCCTTTTACGAATGCGTAATGAAGATTCAAAAAATTTATCTTCTGAGAAAAAAATCGTGCAGCAACTCAGAGAAGAAATAGAGAATCTAAAAGAGAAGTTAACACAATCCGAAGGAATAGAAGTGATTAATTCAAGTTTACAATCTAAATCACTTGAATTTAAAGATATTTTAGCTAACAAAGAAAGTTACATAGAAAATTTGAACTCTGAAATGGTCAAGCTAAAAGAACAAGTTCAAAAAAGCGAAAAAGATCATCTGAACTTGCTTCAACAGTTTGATGAACAAAATAGTAAATTAGAAGCAGTTAATAATTTACTATTTCTTGAAAAACAGGATAAGGAGCAACTAGAACTCGAAATTAGTAGTCTTAAAGGAAAATTGGAACTTGAAATATCTAAAACAGAAGAAATTGATTCTTGCCTTAAATCGAAAAATCAAGAATTTGAAATTGTGATATCGAGCAAGAATCTTAACATTGAAAAACTAAATTCTGAACTATCTGAATATAAAGAAAATATATTAAAAGGTAATTTAGAGCGCTCTACACTTGTTAATGAATATAAAGAGCAAATAAAATCTCTAACTGCTGATATCGAACATTTAAAGCAAAATGCCGAAAAAGATTCCAAAGCAAAACAAGTGCAAATTGAAGAACTTTCAAGTATTCAAAAAAATGATAAAACTGCTTTATATGATTTGGAACAAAAACTTATCCGCATTATCGGTGAAAATGAATCTATTAGAAGACAATTGAGAGATGTTCAAGGGCATTGTGATTTTTTCGAAAAATCTGAAACTGAGGCTCGTGATGTCATCGACAACATTATAGTTTCCGTTATGCAAGCCATAAAACATTCCTTAGAGACAGACTTGAAACATAGAGTACTTGAACCTAATTTGGTGTTAAAACAAGCAGAAGAAAATATGGTAAATTTAAACAAACATTTAAAATCCAAAATGGCAGCTTATAAATTATATGTGCACAAAAATTTTGCGGTAGCTGGGGATTATGTAAAATGTAGCATAGAATTAATTAATTCTTTCAGAAACTTCCATCATTATATTAATTATGTAGCTGATAATACAACTGACATGGAAAATGCACAAATATTGCGGACAGCATTTAATGAATTACGTATCCACTTTATAACTGTTTATCAATTAATGTTTACTAATAGCAAAGATATTGATGAGTTGGAAAAATATTTCCAGGTTATATCTGCTAAAATGATGGAAATAAAGAAATTGTTGTTATTAATGAGCGACTCGTTCACTGAAAATTTAAATATTGGCGATTTGTTACAAAAAGAGTTAAAGGATATGGATAAAATGATAGAAGAAGCTGCTCAAAAAATGTTAGAAATTCAAGAAAGTTCCAAGTCTAAAAATGAGGGCATTAAATTAGAAGTAAATGAAAAAATTCTTGAGTCTTGTACCAATTTAATGCAGTGTATTATAAATCTTATTAAAAAATCTCGGGATCTGCAAAATGAAATAGTGGCACGCGGGAAGGGTACATTTACTGAGAAGGAGTTTTATAAGCGGAACAGCCAATGGACTGAAGGTCTAATATCAGCTTCTAAGAGCGTGGCTAAAGGAGCAAATTATCTTGTTGACGCTGCTAATAAGGCTATAGTTTTGGAATCTAATGAGTGCTTTGAAATCATTGTAGCTGCACAAGAAATTGCTGCGAGTACTGCTCAACTTGTTATAGCTAGCAAGGTCAAAGCTAGTAAAGATAGCCAAAAACTTATTGATCTAACAAAAGCTTCTCGTGATGTCTCCCTGGCCACTGGTACTGTTGTGGCTACCGTTAAAGATGGTTGTAATAAATTGGAATACAACAACGAAATCGACATGACTAAACTTACTAATTCCCAGAAAAAGGCCATGGAAATGGAGATGCACATTAAAGTTTTACAATTGGAACAAGCTCTTGATAATGAAAGACAAAATCTTATGTCATTCCGCAAGAAATTTTACCAAAGCGAAGATGATTAAAATAACTAGTTTATATTAAAAAGTATAAATGAAAGCCTAGTTTTTTATTATTTAATCAAATAGCTTATACCTACATATTCGGGGGATGTTTGGTTAACATTCCGGCTCAAATTTACAGTTTTTGGTTAACTGAGGACAATAGTTTAGCTCAATAATAAAATGTAATATTAACTAAATGCAAGTACTGTAAATTTGGAATACGTTACTAACGATTTATGTATCAATACATGTTTTTATTTGTTTTTTTTTTTTGTTTCTAATATTGCTCTGATTCGTCAATTCAATGTATTACTCCCATGTCTGAGAGAACATGAATTCATGAATTTAAATATAACAAAAACATAGGTACCTATTAATAGATTGCAGTTACATACATATATAAATGAATATAATTTTGTGAACGTTATTTGTAATTTTCTTTAAAATTAAATTATTGACAACGTATTAATGTTTTAAAATGTATTGTATATTATATACTTTTATATGCATATACATACATATATAAAAATATATGTTTTTGAATATTTATATACATACATATTTTGTTTTTCATATAATTATTTATAGTTTTTCATATTTTATTAATTACAAATTTTTTATACATTTTACGAAAATACAATAAAATAACTAACTCATTGTTGTTTAATAAACATAATTCTATGTTTTTAATTATTTATTCGATTTTTTGTTTATTTAAGTTAACTAAAAAAAGTCAATAATAGCAAAGGGAAAATCCAAAAAATTACACATGGATAAAATCCTTATGGCAGCACTGTTCATAAGGCAATTTCGCCGTAAAAAATTTTTCAAGAAAAGTGCTAACAATTGTTACGTCTATTTTCACCGCTAATAAATTGAAGCATATTCCTTTGTTTATCGCCATTGTTATATATGCATTATTAATTTTAAACAATGATTATCTAAAACTATTCAAACATGTTCAAAGTTTTGAATAAAATTTAACCATTGGAAGAGTTATTTTCTATTTTTAATTGGTTCCTAATTTTCATTTGCCACATGTATGAGTTGAGTTTGTATATGAAAATTTAAACACAGTGTAATTATTTAAATCGCTGATTTGTCAACACTGTATTGTCATAAGAAAAAGAATAGTTTTTTTTGCAGTTTTTACAGAAAATATAAGTGTCCTCCTTAGTAATTGATTTATTTAAGTGTTAAGATGAATAAAGAAAGGGACTACACATCCGCTTCTGATGAGAGTGATGAAGATTTTCAACCAGACGATTTAGCCGGCGAATCAGCAGCTAGTGAAAATGCATCTGACAGTGAAGGTAGTGATGGTTTGGATGAAGATGCAGAAAAATTGAAGAAAAATCCTGTGAAACAAAAAGACTCAACCAAAAAAATAAATAGAAAAAAAATAAAGTTCAGCCAACAGGAAGAATCAGATGATGACATAAATACCTCAAGAAGATCACTGCGGCGGAGAGATGACTCTCAGAAAAATGGAAAGATAAATACTTTAGAGAAAGATGAATTGGTTTCAGATGAAGAAGATAAATCGCGCAATAATGAGCTATGGGCAGATTTTCTTAAAGATGTAAATCCTAGACCAACTTTGTCTAAAGTAAATCCTTGCAATGTAAGTTCCTCGAGTAATAATGATAAAGAAGCTAAGGAAAAACAAAAGATCGAAGATCATCCAAAAATAAGTTCTATTTCGAAAGTTGAAGAAAAAAATTTATCATTAACTGAGGTTGTAAATTTTGCTGGGGAAGATATTGTCGTTGAAAGGGAAATAGACGCTTCTAGTATTAAAGAAAATAAGGCTGCAACGATACCAGCAGTTAAAAAACAACCCTTTAGTCGAATCATGCCAGGGGCTGCTGTAAAAAGAACAATAACTACTGCTACAGCAGGTTCTCATACCGGTATAGGCTCTATAATAAATCAACTAGGAAAAAAGAAAAAAATTTCTGTATTAGAAAAATCTCAAATGGATTGGAAGAGCTTCAAACAGTCTGAAGGCATAGATGAGCAATTACAGTCTTTTAACAAAGGAAGAGATGGGTAAGAGGCATATGTCCACAAGAAATGTAACCATCATTTTTAGACTTTTTTTTTGCAGGTATTTAGAAAGGCAAGATTTTTTGCAACGCACTGATTTACGGCAGTTTGAAATTGAGAAACAATTGCGACAGACTACAAGGCGTCCTTATTGATTTTCTTCAAATACTAATGTTAATCCTTAAAATTATACACTACGACTACTTATATACAAATTATTCTAATAACAGACTAAATTAACAACTATAATCATTTGTATTATTTTTTTATTAACATTTTATTTTTATACTTGCTGCTATTTGATTTATATTCCATTATTGTTTTAAGTATAATTATTTCCTAAAAATAAAAACAAATGATTTTGGCAGAAGTTATGTTTTATCGACGCAAATATGCTTTTTTTATGTAATTTAGGAATAAGGTCGAATTTTAATTATTAAATATGTTTTTTTAATATTTTGCTTCAACTTTGCCCATCGACCCTAAACATGTTAGAACTAGCCATTTTGATTATTTAGAAAATCAAACAAATTATTTGAATTAGATTTAGTTAAACTATATAAAATATAATGGAAAGCAAGTATAAGTTCTTATCAGCCGACTTGGTAGAAATTTTTTATAGAAAATGTAATGAAACCTAAAGCATTTATTTGCAAGTTTTTAAACACTTTGTAATTAACGTGCGCAATAGCCATGCATTCATTTTGTTTATAAACAGAAACCTGTAGCTTACATTTTTTAATAGTTTGCTCTTTCTAAAATGATCTATTTTATTCTTTCAATCTTATATTAGTAAAAGTTACAGCATAATTTTTAAATTTAAACTTAAAGCTTAAAAACATGAGCAGGAACTAACTAACATAAGATCAAGTATGGAAGCAGAGAGAGAGAGAGAGAGAGTAAGAGAAAAATACTAAAGTGTATACATAAGTGTTTAAGACACTAACTATTTACGTCTATACTAAAGTATAAAATAAAGCTTATGATTAAGCTAAACGTACATAACAGCAACACATACTCGTACTCATGCTTGTAACTAATAAAACCCCGATAACGAGGAAACGGTGTTAAGCATTCAGTTGTGTGGTCAAAAAAAAAAACAAATTTATTTGGAAAAAAATTAAACAAAACTTTGGTTGCTTGTTTAAGTCAGTTGCAAAAAGTCTTGGCTTAGAGAAACTACAAAAAAGCGGCAAAACGAAGTTTAAAAAAATTTTAAATTTATTTAAAAAAATTAAATATTTTTGCTCAGGTTAATTTAAAAATGAAATTAAAATAAAGTTAATCTACTTTTAAATTTAATTTCAATAGAAAAAGTGCCTTGTAAAAATGTTATAAATGAAATCATAATATTGTGAATAATTATAAGTTGTTGGATTTGGTTACTTTCCGGAATTTTGTTTTTCAGCGGTGAAAGTTTGATAACTTGGCTTAAAAGAGCGTTTTAATTGCATTTTTTTTACAACATAGTACAAATACACATACCCACAAACATACATGTGCATGAATACATTCAGAAAAATTTAAGAAAATGCACAAATATCACATACAAATTTTTATTAAATCAATTTGCATGTTTGTTTGACCTCTGACACTGGCTTGGTGTTCACAATAAAAAAATGCACATCTTTATACAAAAAAAAAAATTAATTTATTAATAGTTTTTTACTTGAATTTTAAAAAATTTTGCTAAAATATAACCAAACAAGCTGTTTAAATAAGTGTAACAACCGTTATATTTTGTTTTTTGGTCTTTATTAAAAGCGCGTGTGCGTGTGTGTGCAAAACTGTGACGAAAGTAGTGTGTATAAAGTGGTGCCAGCTGCAATAATAATAACAAAAACAATAACAACAACAGCAGCTGCAACAACAATAATAGTAATAATCACAACAAAAGCTTTAGGATTTCATCGCAATCGTTGTGCTGATTGCTCTTTATGTCGTTATTAATTCTATTTTGGCCATATTAAAGTAAAAAATAAATGAAAAAAGTAATAATCAAAAAACCAAAACTATTTTATTGACAGTATCGCATTAAATGTGTACCACATACTAAATATAAGTAAAGCACAGTGGCTCTAATTACTTCAACGAATTATTCATTTAAATATCGAAATATTAAAAAAAGGATATAAAACGTCAAACGTGATTTCTTTCAGCTTTTTTATATATAAATAAATATTTTTAAAGCATTTCGGATTTTTTCTTTAAAAACAATTTTTAACAAATAACATATTCTTCAATATTTCACTACGCTTTTGCGTCTTCTTCTTATTATTAAAAAAATATATATAAAAATATTTTTATTATTGTCTACTGACTTATTGGTACTGCCAACCTCAGAATGTTTTGAAGAGTCATAAGTGTGCTATTCAATATTACTAGCAAACTTGTAAATCAAGTTAACTGTTGGATTAAAACAACTGAAAACTGGTTTAAGTCTGCTCAGTAGTTTTAAAAATATTGTAGAATTTGAGACTAAGAAAACAATTTTTTAAATAAAATTAAAGGTAGTTTTGCACATTCCCCTCAAATATAGCTCGTTTTATTTAAAACTATTGGGCCTATATGCTTTCACAGACAAAACCGTCGGATTATGGTATTTTTCTATTATTAATAATTTTTTAAGAATATAAAAAAAAACTTCTACAATATTATTGAAATTAGTTAGCTTGAATTAAAACCGATGTAGGTAGGACTTAAAGAAAATTTTATTGCGGCATTTTGAATTTTGTTTTGTCACTTACGTGTCATAATTTTTTATGATTTTTTTTTTTAACTTTTCGGCCATGTAAGCTAGTGTAATTAATCAAAAATTAATTTTTTTAAACTTAGCTGCTGTTAAATAACCTGAAAACGAACAAAAAAACAATTCTTAAAAAAACAATTGATTCTAATTCGAGCTAATTGAATATTTAATTGCATTAGCAGAATTCAATTAGATTTCTAATTGTAAAGCTAAACCAATTTTTTTTGCTAATGGCAACTAATTGCAATTAGTTTTACCATTGGAATTAAAATTTTATTAATCTAATGGGAATTAGTTGAAATAATTCTAATTGTTTAATGAATTAGAGAATTTCACAAAAGAAGGTTAATTAGCAATCATTAGCCTTATCTAATCATTATTTAACATCTTTGGTATGTGAGTATTTGTGTTAAAATTTAAGGTAATTTAAACTTTTTAAAAATATTTTGTTATTGCGAGTATTTCATACAGGCATGCAAGCGCCCATTGTGCGCCTTGCTAAAGTACTTTAACTATTTTTTGTTTTTTAAAAAAGTATCTATTGCATGCGTGCCTGCAATTCAGACACCTGAATTTTGAATTGTGGTTAAAGCTGCTGTTGTTGTTGCTGTAGTTTATGCTGTTGCCTCTACCCCTGTAATTAAAAATTTTGTTTTAAATTCATTTAAAATTCAGCAAACAGAAGTCTACCAGTCAGTCACAAATAAATAATAGAAACACTCAGCGAAGCAATTAAATTACCAAAAAAAAAAAGAAAAAATACACAATTGCAAGTGTGCCTTGTCTAAGCCCTTTCATAACATAAATGTAAGTATCAATGATTGTTTTAATTATAATATTTTTATGCTTTAATAATTAACTCAAGCTGCAGAGAAAAACAATATTTTCTGCTTGTTTTGAAAAGATAAATTTTTCATTAAAATCTAAAAGTATCTGTAGACTACATACTTTTACTTCGCAGATAGTTTTAACCTGAGTAACCTTTTTTGTGTTAATTGTGACCTGATTTTTTTTAAATAGCTTGTGCTTAAACTTTGCCAAATTGTTTTATCATTTTAGCCATTTATGCAAACATACATACAAACGTAGTCACGTACGTGTATTCAAAAATATGTATGAAATAAATTTTTTTATAGTGAAATTTTTTTTTATTTATTTTTTTAAAGCAACCATCATATCATTGTAATGCACTATATAAAATTTAAAGTTTTGTGTATATCGGTCACATTACAACTGTTCAAGGAAAAAATTGTCCTGCTAAGCAAATTCCAAAAATCAAAAAGTTTTCTAAAAAAAAAAAAATTGAAGAGATTTAATTTATAATTAGAGAAAAAGCAAAAGCGAAAATACGTATGACGAATAAGAAGGGATTTTTGGAAATTCGAATATTAAGGGGGTAAAAAAGAATAAAAACTAGTAAAATCGGAACTACTCCGGAACTATTACAGATAGAGCCGAAACTCAAGCTAGAAAATTTTCTACTAAAAAAATAAGCAGATGGTTATTTAGTACTTTTTGATATTTGTACATTTGCGTAATAAAAAAGATAAAGCACTTATATTTACCATATACGTTTTTTTAAGCCCATTTATCTTTTAAAGTAACAGTCACAGCAATTGTATTCTTCTCTTCTTAAAAAGTGTATTGGTACTTTTTTAGAATTCAAAAAAATAATATTAAAATATTTCTAAATGTGTACTTTTATGTAAATTGATGCAGTCAGCATAGAAGCATTTTATTATTAATTTCTGATACCCAAAAAAAAAAAAAAAAAAAAAATAAATTTCAAAAGAGAAAAAAGGAACAGATATAAGAAATGCGATTGGTATTTTTTATATAAACACTTTTAGTGATATTTTTTATGCTATGTGCATGCCTAGAATTATGGCAGTAGAATAAAAAGATACTGAACGAAATAAGAAATCATTAAAGAGACATTGTGGTCCTTTTTATTAATTTTAAGGGTACTTTTTGGTTTTTTAATATTAAACACCTTAGAACTACGAGACTAGGCTCAAGCGGTTCAGGTCAAAGTGAAAAATCATAAAGGGACAAAATGCTAGATTTTATACATTTAATACTACTTTTTGATATTTTATTATTGATGAATCTTGAAGTACAATATTGGGTTTTTATTAGTTTTTTGGTAAATACTTTTTCATATGTTATTATTAACGCACCTAGAAGTATGATATTGGGGCCAAGTACTCTTAAGTAAAGTAAAAATCATTTAGGGGAGAAAATGGTACTTTATATTAATTTTAATGCTACTTTTTTAATCTTTGATATTAACGAGCCTAGAACCATTAGACTGGGCTCAAACGGCAAGGAGCAAAAAAAAAAATTAATTGAGATAAGAAAGCGGTACTTTTTATTCATGTACTATGAGAAAACTCAAGAAAGTGACAAAATGGTACTTTTTATATACTTTAATGATATCTTTTGATTTTATTAGTATTAAAAAACCTAGAACAGAGATTAAATGGTCTACAACAAAATAAAAAATTAATTCGCTGACGAAGTAGCGAGCTAAATGCTAGTGTAATTCAAAAGCGTAAAAAGGTATCGGGTGTTAACGTGTGGAAATTTAAAGGATGAAATAAAAGTTTGGTTCAAAGTTAAACAAAAAATTTTCAAAAATGGGCAAAGAGTTCAAGAAAATTTTGCAATTTTTTAGATAACTGTTATTTTAAAATTTTACAAATTCCAGTATTTCCTAAAGGAGAAAATCATATCACCGAATTAGTTCTCAAGATATAAGAACCGGTTCTCGTTTTGAACTTTTCTATAAAATAGAATAGTTGTTTTATTATTATTATTATTTAATATTAGAAATTAATTCTAAGATTTAATTTGTTAACGAGCACTGGTAACTTTGACCATCGTCTCAAAGGGTCCGGACAGGAATCGAACCAGCGACCCCCAGATTGATAGGTTAGCACGCTACCCATCAATCTACAGGACACCCCTATTTGGTTTAACATTGCGATGTTGTAGCAGGGATTCAATAAATACTTTTTATGTACTTCGTGGCATTAGAGTGAGCTACTCTAAACAATTTTTTTTGCTATTGCCTAATATTGAATTAGTGGTGTAAGTTATTCCAGCTAATGATAAAAATGCTAGGAAATTAGCTACAGAATGTTACTTTCAATAAACAATTAAATTCGGAAATTTTATTTAAAGTCTAGTAGGCAAATTTTTAAGCTTTTCACTAGTCATGGTGTATTGCTTTTAACATCAATATATTTTTGATAATTCAGGGGACATATTCTTTGAGAAAAAATTCAATAGCATTTTCCATGGGTTCGTGGCTGACAGTTCTATTACAAAATTAATTTTATTTGGTTGTTTACTACATACCTAAAAAGTTTTTTTTTTTTTTTTTTTTTAAATCTGGACCATAAAAATATTTCATAAATTGAAATGATTTTGCTGATTTTTTTAATTGTTAAAGCAATTTAATTTAATAGAATTCTTACAGTTTTTGGAATTATTCTGATAACATCCATTTATATGATATTTAATTGAGGCTGCTATTTTATAGTTTCAAACGAAATACAAATTTCTTTAAATTTAAATAATTATATTATAATACTAGTGATCTATACTTGCACGTACATATGCTAGTATTTATGACAAACCATGCGGGTATTTAAAAGATATTTATAATTATGAGTGTATATGTGTAAAGGCTTTTAAATGTAAATAAATTTTTTATTAGTAAGTTTTATTTGACCTTTTTCTTTTTAATTGAAATGGCTATTTTGTTAAGCTTGAGGTCTTATTTTTCAAAAATTTATTTTTATATCGATATTTCGCTCCAATTTTTGTAGCTTCTTCAGGATATAATTATAATATAATAATAATAAAAATAAATTTTTGAAAAATAAGACCTCAAGCTTAACAAAATAGCCATTGTAAGTAAGTAAATTTTTGTAACATTAAGTTCAGTTAACTGATTGATTGAGCTGAGCTCAAATTAATAGCTAGGGCTAGAACATACATTTTTATATTATTTTTTTTTTAAACTCATTTATATTTTAAAGTAACTTAACTAGACTTAAAATATAAATTGTATTCCTTTCTTTAAGAGTGAAGTTTCCGTCCCTGTATTGCTCATTTTATTATACTCATAAATTATTATATTGTAGCTTTGAAATTCTTTTATTCCTTATAGTTTTATGTTGGGAATTAATTAAAATTTTTAATTTGTTTTTTTTAGTATTAATAAAAAAATTGGCATTCAAAGAAAACTATTTTTATTAATTCTTTTAAAATATTTTTTTATTTTGGTTTATTAATCTTGAGGTCGTATTATAAAAATATATTTCCATAATATTTCTCTCCAATTAACTAGACGTTTCAATTAGATATATAATTTTTATTTTGATATTTAAGAAGAATGTGGAGTCTGCATTCTCTGTACATACACGTGAGTATTCGATATCTATAAATTAATTTTTTCACCGAATTCATTTCTAATTTTTTTTAAGCAGTAAATAGTTATTTCGTTTGACATTTTATATAAAAAATTAGTTAGCATTTTAGCTCACATGCTTAGATAAAAAAAACCAAAAAAAAAAAAGGTTGTTATAACAATTTCACTTCCCGAAGACCTTCAAAATTCCTACTCATCATTGAAATTAAAATCAAGACAAGAGCTTTTATTGTGCTCATCTATACCGTTACTTGTTGTACTTTTTTAAGCAACACAAAGTGAAACTGTTTACAAATATTTTTGCAAAAAACAAACAAAACAAATTATTGCTAAACTCCTACATTTTTTATTGCAAAACTAATTGTTTTTTTTTTGTTGTTGTTCTTGTGTAATTATTTGAATTAATTTTTTTTAATTTAATGATACATACATATAAACATATTTTTATAAATCCAAAATTAACTTGAGCATGTACTCGTACATACATAATTGTAATGAGTTTTTGTTTTAAGATGTCAATTGACTTTTGTTGTTTCTAATTAATCTTGTCTTTAAATCAGCATGATATTAAATTAACAAAACACTAAAAACAACATTTTTATTTAACCCTAAATTCTTTGGCCTTGAGTTTATATGCAGACCTTTGGGCTAGGCAAAATAAGAAAATATTTTTTTCTAAATTATAAAGCAAAATTTTAGTTAACATTAATTAATTGATTTTAATATTATCATTGCTTTTATTGTAATTTACTTAAATTGTTATAAAGTGTTTTGAAAAAAAATATCTAAAGCTGAAAACAAATATTATAATAAAACAAGTTAAATTCGGCTGTGCCGAGTCTTTTTCACTTTCCACAGCCTTCTAAAATATCAAACACATACAAAAATTTAAGTGAGTGAAGATAAATATTACGAGTTAAATATGTTTTAACGTAACCCCTGAAACTTTTTAATATATCTAAATATGTTTTCAGTATTAATGGTATCTTTATCAAATACGTCTTACGTCACTAAATTCTTTTATTGTTTAGATTGATAACCTGCTGCCCAAGTACTCAGAAGTTACTTTGGATTATTAAAATTTTTTTTTTTTTAATTTCCGTATACCCAAGTGCTATTACTCTGAGGAATGGGGTCGTCTAAGCTTGTAGTCTAGCACCCAAATACTCAGAAATTACTTTGGACTATTTAAAAAATTTTTTTTGAAATTTTCATTTACCCCAGTATTGTTGATTTCAAGGATTTTGGCAGTTTCCGTTTTGCATCATAAAATAAAAACTACGAAATTTTGCGAGAATTTTAAAACACTTCCAGAAAGTTTAAAGCCTACAGATTAAATTTTGGTAATATTTATAGGCAAAATCATGCATGGTACCTCGTCAAAGTGGATAATGGTAAAAATCTCTCAAAGTAACAGCACTGGGGTATATGGAAATTTCTAAAAAAATTTTAAAAATTGTCCAAAGTAACTTCTGAGTATTTGCGCAATACATTACAAATCTAGACAGCCTCCCCTTTAAAATTATATATGTGCCCATTGCCACAATCTTTAATGGTTCGTTGGGAAGTTGCTAAAATCACTTAGAGCAACAGCACTGGGGTATATAAAAGTTTCAAAATAATCCAAGCTAACTTCCGGACGAACCATAGAAGACTGCTATATATTACATATATCATTTTAAAGGGGAGTCGCCTAGATTTGTAATCTGCCGCCAAAATACTCTGAAGTTTCTTCCGACTATTTAAGAAAATTTTTAAATTTCCATATATAGTTTGAAGGTTATCAGTAGATGTTAAATTTTAATATTAAAAATATAAAACTTAATACAAATTATGAATAAAAAATATGCATTTATAATAAAATATGCAAAAATATGCAATATGATGCCGTTTTTCATTAAATTCTCGAATTCGTAAAGGAACTTGATCAGAATCGACTTTAAGTTACTGAATAGAAATATGCATTGGCATGAAATTATAGTGATTATCAGAATGAAGATAAGGAAGAGAATGAGATCATTGAACGCTTTCTCTGTTATTCTCTTGGCGTACGTAAAAGGGCCTATACAAGACGACAGCATGCAGGCGCAATCAAGTAATTGTGACAGCTGATTGACCGTGTATGGCCTTGTGGTGTGATTGTACCAGTTGCTGGTGCAAAATCAAAATGAATTTGAAATTTTTGTGATTGCACCAGCATGCTGGTATCGTATATCGTATTATAAACAGTGTTTTTTATAGACGTATCTAACTTTAAATTGCAATAAAACAACGATGGATTATTCGATTGACATGAATTTTATTTATCCGAAAGATAATCTTGTGGCATTACATTTTAAATATGATTTCTGACACATGACGGCCATGGCTGGCTCGGATGTAGTCCAATCTGATAAAGCGTTTGTGGCTTATCCGCATAGACAAATGACTTTACATAGCCCCACAGAAAGTAGTCTAGCGGTGTTAAATCACAAGATCTTGGAGGCCAATTCACAGGTCCAAAACGTGAAATTAGGCGGTCACCAAACGTGTCTTTCAATAAATCGATTGTGGCACGAGCTGTGTGACATGTTGCGCCGTCTTGTTGGAACCACAGCTCCTGGACATCATGGTTGTTCAATTCAATAATGAAAAAGTTAGTAAACATGGCTCTATACCGATTACCATTGACTGTAACGTTCTGGCCATCATCGTTTTTGAAGAAGTACGGACCAGTGACAGCCCATAAAGCGCACCAAACAGTCAGTTTTTTTTGGATGTAACGGTGGTTCGACATACACTTGAGGATTAGCTTCACTCCAAATGCGGCAGTTTTGTTTGTTGACGTAGCCATTCAACCAGAAGTGCGCTTCTTCGCTAAGCAAAATTCGCTTATGAAAATCGGGAACAACGGCAATCTCGTTTTGGGCCCATTTGGGCACTATTTGCAAGCGTTGTTAAGGCGTGAGTCTATTCATGATGAATTGCCAAACCAAACTGAGAATAAATCATTTGACAGCTGTTAAATCGGTCGCTATCTTGAACAGTAATGCCAACTTAAAGTTCTATACGTCTATAAAAAACACCCTTTACATTAACTCATTTAAAGCAAATTTTTTTAAGTGATAACATAATAATGAACGCGTAGACAAACATTTTTTGGTAGGAATTTCTTGATTTATATGAATCGGTGCCTTACCTATATAAAATAAAAAGCTAGGATTAATTGCAATTGTGCATTTGCGTTTGATGGTGATATCACTTGATTGCAAAAGCATGCTATTTTAGTGTGTGGGACACTTAACTGGTCACTGCATAAATGGTGCTTTTGCAAGGAGATCTTTCCTACATGGACTACTACTTAGTTGCTCATTTACAAAAAAAAAAAAAAAAAAAAACCGACTAGCCGCCATATTAAACTGGTACAAAAGTAATTCGTCTCTCTCGTTCTCTCTTTTACTTAAGCAAAAACAAAAGACTTAAGGAACAAACATTTAAAACTAAACAAAATTTTTTAACGAGTGCACTCATCTAAAAATTTTTAATTTGTGAAATTAAAAATATTCATTGCTCTTCCCATATTAACAGCTCACTGCACAAATGGCACTAATACAACGAGGTCGTTGCTATAATGACTATTATACTAGTTGTCAGAATGCAGAGAGTTGTGAGATAATTGAATGGCTATGCAACAAGGTTCTAGGAGAATGTAATTGTTCTGCCCTGTTGCACAAAAGCATAGCTCCTTGCAGGGCTCAATATTACGGAATATGATGGATAAATCACACTGCTACATTCACTTTATTTGCATTTTGGCCTGATTTTTTTGCTGCATCGAGAGTTTGTTTTACAGATCTGACTAGAATAACAAAAAAAAAAAAAAAGGCCCTTGCAATGAGTTACTTGTTCAGCCTAAGCTAATTTAATTTTGTAACCTTCACCAGTGCCAGTTTTCGTTCTTTTGAAAACAAAAAATTGTTTTTTTTTGTAAAAATATTTATAAGCGTTTTAATAAATTTAATAAATTTGAAGCTGCTAATAAAACAAAACCTTGAATTTTTTTATTGTTAAAAAATTTGTTTTTTTTGTTGTTGTTTTTTTATGTAAATAAAATACCAGTTATCATTTAACTCGTGCAACTATTTGTATTGACATATTTTTTAATACATTCATGTCATTGCTAATTTTTTTTTTTAATTTGAATTTGATAAAGAAAGTTAAAGTTTAACAAGTTTAAAAATGAACATTTGAATGCAGATGTAAATGTTGTTGTATATTTTTCAAAATAAAACAGAAAAAAGAGTAAAATACAAAAGAAATATGAGAGAGAAATAAAAGTGAAGTAACAATGTGTGGTAACAGCTATTAACTTGACTTAAACGAATGATAACAACAAATAAAAATAAATTAAATTCAAAAATAATAATAAAAAAAAAACCGGCAAAACTAAACAACCAGCCAACAAACCAAGCCAGCAAACAACCATAACGGCCATAAGCAACAAAGAAAAGTAAAATTAAAAAAATTAAAACATTTTCAAAATCTGAAATACAAGTCATTCACATTTCGTTTGGTATTTTTATTTTAAATCAAAAAAATATTTAAAATCAATATACTTACATTTCAAGACGATAATACGAATATATTCCTACTGGTAGAAAATAATTATGAGGGCCAATTATTGTTTAATAAATAAAATCAGACATGCGTAACCACTGAAAATGATCCTAAAAAACGTATTCAATTAGTAGATTTCTTGCTAATGCTTAGTAGTTTAATAAAAATATAAATTTGTTAGTGCTTTTTAGCACTAACCAGCCAGCTGCTAAGCTATTGATTAAATTTGTAAAATCAATTAAATAAAAAGTTCTGTTGATTTTTATGTGTAAATAAATTTATTTCTTATACAGTTTCAAGAATGTCAGTTAATGTGTATTGCTGTGGTTTTATCTGTATTAGCTTGTGTTTATTTGTTTGGCCCAAGCTGCAGCACATAAACATAAATTAGTTAGTTCATATGTCAGCTCATCTCATAAAAATATTACATGACAATATCTTATAAGTTATGAAACAGCTCAGTAAAGTCGCAATAAAAGAACCAAATTGCACAACCGTTGAGGGTTTTAATTCACTAGCATCCTACTGCGCTTGGAAAACGCTGGGAATGTTTCTTGTCCTATTTGATTAGCGCAGAGACCGCAACTTTACTGTTAGAAGTTGATTATCGAGTTTAATGCCATTTTTGCTGAAGGTCAGAGTAGAGTAGCTTATGCACACACAAAACAAATTCAGTTTTAAGAATTAGATTTGTTATTAATCAAACATTCAGTTGGAAAAATTAAATTTTGTAATTATTTGGTAACAAAATCTAAAATTTCGTTCTCTTAAAAATATTCCAAGTTGTAACACCGAATTTTTTTTTTTATATTTCAGATTGGTAGGTTAGTGCTCTACCTACTAATCTATCGGGATACCCAAATGATAATCACAACATGATTGTTGTTTGGTAAAAAATTTAATTCGCACAACAGATGTTGTTTTCTCAAGTTCAAGGTTAATGTGACTTTTTGACTACCACTTGTTTTTTCAGGCTCTCTGGTAATCCCGTGGATTATGTTCTTTCCTTTCACTTATGTAGTTAGCTAAAGGTTCTGGATTGATAAAAAGAGTATTCGCAAAATTTTTAAAGATTTCATTGCTCACATGCCTTTCAGGTCATGTTACCTTTACTGAGAGAGTTTTGTCCATATATCCTCTGAATTTTGTGTTAGTCAATTAATGGTACGTTTTATTAGACTAATTAAAATTTTTTATTAAATAATTTTAAAATATTGAATTAGATGAATGATACAATTTTAATGTTTCATTTTCATTGAATTTATAAACCATTTTTGTTGTAGTAAAGGTTTCTGCCACCACCAATAAATTTATTGTTTAGATTTCAGAGAGGTCCGGTAAATTTCACTACTCACTTGCCTTTCATATCTCGCAAACGACTTTACAATAATCGAATTCTTCTCTGCCAAAATATCAAAAAGCTCATAAAAATTCCAAACCAACCTCTTTTGGTACTAAAAGCTTCCCAGTGCACTTGTTTTAGAGAAACTACATTCGCACATTCACCTGCACATGATTGTAAGGTGTAAATATCCGCCTCAAAAATAGAAGCTGTTTTTCTTAATGCAATTGCTTTCCAGAACTGTGACCTTACAGTTAGTTTACTAGTAGTCTTATCTTTTTTTTATCTAAATTTTTAAGCTGTCATGTGCGTACACACAAACTCGAAACCTACAAAAGTGTATGTATGAGTGTGGTTTTTAATGCCTTGAGACATCTTTATAAAAGAGAATTTTTTCGATTTTTGTTGTTAATTAAATATTTAATTAAATATGTTTGGTTTAAATTTTTTTTTTGAAATGTTTACAAAATGAAATTAAATTATATATAATTTGCATTCCTATTTAATATCTTTCATAGAATTTTTTTTTATTAATTTAAAAATTGAGTGCCTGCAGACATATTGTTTTATTGATTTTAAAAATGAGGCTCTCAGAAAAAATTGTTTCTTAGAACTTGTTAATTGTAGTTTCTTGATCTGAAGTTAATTATTTATTTTAAGATTAGTAAAAAGTATGTATTCAAAGAAAAAGTTTTTTATTTGTAAGCTTATATGACTTATGGCTGATTTATTAAGTTGAGGTCGTATTATAAAAATAATTTTTTTTTAATCGATATATCGCTCCAATAATTGATAAAGAAATTTTTATATTTAATAAGATCTCAAGCTTTATAAACTAAGCGTTGCATTTAGATAATTTTTTTGAAGTGAGGGAAGATAAATATGGTGAGTTACATACTATGTTTTAACGTAACTCCTTACGGTTTATAGTATTTGTAAATAACTTTTCAGTATTCATAACATACTTTAAGAGAAATATTAGTTCATACATACAAAGTGGGCCAAAAAAAGTCATTCGATGTTGTTTGGCTCTCATTTTTTTTCTAAATGAAAATGAAATGTGTGCCGTTGCTCCGTCCTGTTCGAACCACATGTCCTCCAGTCCAAACTCGTTCAATTGCGGCAGAAAAAATTCGGTTAACATGGCCCTATAGCTCACACCGTCTACTGTTGTCGTTTGACAGCGTGAACAGCGCACCATGAAGTCACTTTGAGCGGGTGTAATGGCTCCTCGTGCATCACTCGTGGATTTTCGGTGCCCCATAAGCAGAAATGAGCCTCGTCGCTCATTATGATTTTGGTCGAAAAATTGTCCACTTCGATTATTCCGCGTTCTTGGGGAATGTATCGCTCCATGACTTGTTCACTTGTATTCTACATCTGTCTAGTTCACAAATGTCAAAATAGATTTGACATTGGCCGCCATTTGCAAAATAGGGTGATTTCTTTTAGCCCACCTTGTAGATACAGATGTGCATAAATACGTTGATTTTTCTACGAGATTTTACCAAACAAGCCATAGATTACGCGATGTGACACATATCATCTTAAAGGAGAGTTCGTCTAGATTTGTAATCTACAGGCCAAATGCTTAGAATTTACTTTGAATTATTTTTAAAATATTTTTGAAATTGCCATATACCCCAGTACTGTTGCTCTGATTAATTTTCACCATTCCCCATTTTGGCCAGGTACCATTTTCGAATTACCAAATTCAAAAAGGAATTTAACTTGTTTTTATTGGTATAGGCTTTAATTAATTATCATTTTCTTGATAGTTTTATATTTTAAAGTAAAATTTATGAAAAAATTATATAAAAAATTTTAATAATGTTGCTTTTAAAGTCTACGTTAATTTTTTTTGGATAAGAGCATTAGACTTTAATTAATTAATTAATAACTTTATTATTAACTTTTGAATTTATTACAAGAAAGATGTGTTGTTAAAAAAAATTGCATGAGATTTTTTTCATTGCTAAAATGAAGAAAATTTCAAAAAGTAAAATATAGTTAATGAACTAATTAACTTCTATTCATAGAGATAATTAAGTAATTAATTGTTTCTATTATTGTTTTTGTCATTTTTATTTTCAAAAAACTAATGAAATGATCACCTCAACTTTTAATGTCAGTTGTAATGAATGAGAAATGAGTTTTAATAAAAAAATACTAAAAACGGTGCTTTTATTATGGGGTATCATAATAAATTAAAAATAAAATGTTTAAAAAAAAAATTAAATAAAAAAAAGTAAAATATAAAATTTATGTTTTGTAAAAACGCTTTTAAAAAGTATTCACAAGTTTGTTAAAAAAAAAATTATTTGAATGTTTAATTAATGTTACTTTTTTCTCCTTTTTCTTCCCCTTCTTCTCTTGAATGCATGTAGACATTTAAAATATTTTTTTTGGCATATTTTTCTTTTTCCATGATTTTTTTTTCTTGAAGAGATAACTAAATATTTAAAATGTAATAAAATCTTACTTAAGAGGTCAGCTCTAGAAGAGTTTTGAATTAACAGCTACATATGCTTAGGGTAACACATTTAATTTTTTTTTTTTTATATTTTCTTTCGAACTTGCCAAACATTTACTTTTTTCGTGTTTTTTTGATTAAAACTCTAAAATTTTTTATATATTGTGTCACAAGTCCGCAACATGAAACACACACACACTTAAACAAAGAATGAAAGAATAAAACGAATTGCCGAGTACGGACGAGTGTGATCAGAAAAAGTAAAAATGCCCCTTAACCCAATCATCTACAAACACAAGAGTTGCGCAAAGGACTTAGACAAGTCCTTTGCCAAATGTGAAAGTCCTCCTTCTTGATGTACGAGTACAAAAAATTAAAAGATTTTGCAATTTTTATTATTTATTTTTTGGGAAAGTTAAGTTTTTGTAGTCAGTGGAAAATATCAAATACAAAATATAATACAAAAAAAAATTTAATGTAAATAATTGGCCATAGTCACAACAAAGCAGGCTTTTATTAAGAGTTGCATTTTGTTCATAAGATTTATATGAATTTAAAGTCGTTTTTAAAAAGATACTATGACTATGATTATGCCCCAACATCTCTCATATCAAAAGAAAAATGTTTGATTAAAAATAGTTAACCTTAAAATTAAAGAACTTGTGATTCAGTAAGATTATTAACTGTCAGCTGTGTGGTTAAATAAAAGCTAGAATTTTTTGTGGTGTTTACTTAACCTAAAAATAAAATTGAATGACTCTTAAATAAAAAAAAAAATATAATAAATAAGCCATTTTTGGTTGTTTTACATTGTAAAGGGTGTTTTTTATAGACATATAGAACTTTAAGTTGGCATTACTGTTCAAGTTGGCGACCGATTTAACAGCTATCAAGTGATTTATTCTCAGTTTGGCTTGGCAATTCATCATGAATAGACTCACGCTTGAACAACGCTTGCAAATAGTGCAATATTATTTCGAACGAAATTGCCGTTTTCATAAGCGAATTTTTTTTTAGCGATGAAGCGCACTTCTGGTTGAATGGCTACGTCAACAAACAAAACTGCCGCATTTGGAGTGAAGCTAATCTTCAAGTGTATGTCGAAACACCGTTACATCCAGAAAAACTGACTGTTTGGTGCGCTGGTGGAATCATTGGTCTGTACTTCTTCAAAAACGATGATGGCCAGAACGATACAGTCAATGGTAATTGGTATAGAGTCATGATTACTAACTTTTTCATTCCTGAATTGAACAACCATGATGTCCAGGAGCTGTGGTTCCAACAAGACGGCGCAACATGTCACACAGCTCGTGCCACAATCGATTTATTGAAAGACACGTTTGGTGACTGCCTAATTTCACGTTTTGGACCTGTGAATGGGCCTCCAAGATCTTGTGATTTAACACCGCTAGACTACTTTCTGTGGGGCTATGTAAAGTCATTGGTCTATGCGGATAAGCCACAAACGCTTGACCATTTGGAAGACAACATTCGCCGTGTTATTGCCGATATACGGCCACAAATGTTGGAAAAAGTCATCGAAAATTGGACGTCCAGATTGAGCTACATTCTAGCCAGCCGTGGCGGTCATATGCCAGAAATCATATTTAAAATGTAATGCCACAAGATTATCTTTCGGATAAATAAAATTCATGTCAATAGAATAATCCATCGTTGTTTTATTGCAATTTAAATTCTATACGTCTATAAAAAACAGCCTTTTTGGTTGTTGTCCATGATATTCACATATCAGTGGTGAATTATTAATTCCTAAAATTAACTAAAAAATTACTGAATTCATTAGTGCAAACAGAAAAATATGAAGTGAAGCCCCTAAATGTTACTGAATAGCACTACTGACCTCCAGTTAAGTGAAACATTTTTTCACTAACTCTAAATACACAACTTTAAAATCAGTTCAATTGGAAACTGTTTCCAAAGTATTTTGTAGCTCTGATTTCAAACCTGTATTTAGTTTTTTTCAAATTAACTTTGGTTTTCGAGATGTAAATACGACTATGTACATTTATTTTCAATAGAAAAGAGTTGACACAAAATATATGACCGTCACTTGAAAATGTTAGGTTCTGTTTATTAAAAAATATAATCCAAAATTCTATAACAAAGTTTTCTTTAAGTCGTGCTCACATTATTTTGTATAAAGAAATGTAACGAAAAAAAAATTAATTTTCAATTCAATTACTTAAAATAGAAGGAGACAAAAATGCTTAATAAGTTTCAAACAAAATGAGAAATATTTTATTACAATAAATACACAACTTTCTATGTTATTCACAATTAATCACACAGTAAAAGATTATGTTTTGTTAGAAACAGATGTTGCCATATGGGCTCACTAACGTCTCTTTGACTGCAGGTGTGATATTGCTGTAGGCATATGCCAGTTTTTTTCACCAAGAAGTAGCACGATTTAATAATAAAATAAAGTTAAAAGTTGTGCCACGATTTCAATAAAATATGACTCGTTTTGTTTAAAATTTATGAGGCTATAAGCATTTAGAAAAAAAGCTGAACTTTTGTCTCTGAATTTTAAATGGTTTTTTTTTGAAAATTTAGAACTTTACTAATATTTTTGAAAGAAGTGATTTAAATTAAAAAGAATGTAGCTACAAATGATTTAAAGAAAATTAAAAATTTTTAGAATAAAATGTAATAAATCCTCTTTAAGTAAATCTCAAATATGCCATGACACCTCTTGAATTTAGGAAATAATGGTAAGTATAACTTGGAAGTTAAAGCAAATTTAAAAAAAAAGCGTAGTTAAGATCAGCGCTCTGAAATACTTTGGAGTACATACTCAGTTGATCTGATTCAAAACCGTGTCTACTTGTGATAAATATGAAATAGCCCTTAGACCCATTGTTTAAGTCCCCGTTGAAGTTTCGTCTCAGTTGCTTGTCTCTTGCCCTTTCTTCGATCTTTATGTGAAAGGAACTTTAACAGGCTCTTATTTTTGTTGTTGCCTGCCTATTTAGTTAATATTTAATTATACTTACTTACTTCTTCGAGAGTAGCGAGTGGTGTATACCAAACTTCATTTTACATTTATATTTTTTCTTTACGGATATAATTTAAAACGTTTAATAAAACCTGAAGTTGAATATTAAAAATCAACAAGTGTTGTGTTATTTTCATTTGGGAGCTTTACAAGCTTGTGACCTATTCAGACCAGACGGATATACGCCGAAACACCCATTTCTAGTTTTGACTTATTTCTGACATTAAAAGCAGAATTTTTAATTTAATAAAATTTCACGAAATATATTTTTGTAGCAGATTTTATCCGTTCAACTCTACAACTTATGGGTCTCTTTTATCTTTTATCTTTTTTTTTTTTTTTTTTTTTAATTAGAAGTCAAAAAAGTCCCATGAATTGAAAAGTTTATGTAACTAAAATAAAAGCTTTACATGGTTACCTACAACGATTCATAATAACCTATATTAACTGAGCTTTGTGGCTGAAGTGGTTGAGTGGGGAGTTAATGCTTCTTAAGTAAGTAAGTAGAGTCAACTAAAATTAAAAAAAATAAATTTAAACCCGCTGTATTATGTAATAAATAAATACAAATTAATATAAAAAAAAAAAAAAACATACATACTTACGTGTAATCAAAGATCCAAGCCTTGTTCTTTTAAAAAAAATTTGCTTTGGTTGTACAGTAAAATCATAGTCACATTCAAAGCGGTATGTTTTCAAAAACGATTTTAATTTCATAATTTCTTATTGTTATATTTAAATTGAAAAACACAATAAGTAAGTAAATTATTTTTTTTTATTTGGAAAAAGCAGAATTATTTTAGAACCGACCGGCTTGAATTCGCTGTGGTTGCATTTAAGACGAGTATTGCTTAAAAAGAAACTTGTATTTGACCACTGAGTGAGTTTCAAATAAGTAGGTTTTGCAGTATATTGTTTGTGGGACTCTTACATTACAACATTTACACACATGTACACCCATACGTAGTACATGTATATGAGAAGCTGCATCGGTATTAACTGCAGTTACTGAATTTTCATTTCACTTGATGTCGTCACTCTTACGTTTTGCACTTTTGCTTTCTGGAAGCCCACACTTAACATACACAAATGCTCTCAGTTTTTTGTATTTGCGTTTTGTTTTTTGTTATACAATTTTTAGTGTTTTTTTCTTCAACATAACTTTTTAACATTCCATTTCATAGCTTAAGGAGGAACCAACTAGCAAATTTTAGAAAAAAATTTAAACAAAATTATTTAAATAAATATTAAAACTGTTAGTTTTTATAAGCTTAATTTCTCTTTATAATTGTTTATTTAAATAAAAAATTTATCAATAAACAAATTTATGTGATTTATCAGGGTAATTGACATATTTTTTCTTTCGTGCGCTCATAACTTTTGCTTTTTAGTTAAAAAAAACAAACGGGTATTCGGGTGTAATTTAGTAGCCGCTACTTAAATAATTATACTTTTTAAACTGTTTTTATGTTGCATTTATTAATAATTAATTTTTTTTATTTTTTTTTTTTTGATGTGCTTAGGAAAACAACACTAACTAAGTTGACAATAAATTACGTTAATTTTTAAACAAACGTAAGCAATTTTTATAAATACCTACGAGGTGAATCTAGATGAGATTTTGGTATGTGAAAAATCAACAAATCATGTACTCATATCAGCTGTAATGTATTTAAGGACTTAATAAGATTTTATTGTTGTTTGCATATTTGAATATTTTAAATAAAATAGAAAATAATTTTAATTATTAAAAAATTAAACAAATTTTAATGAAAACTTTTTTTTTTAATTGCAAATCTACAAATGTAGTTACAGTTACTAACTTGAATTGGAAATATTGTTGGTATTTTGAGTGGCCTATGAAACTAAGATTAAAAAGTAGGTTTAAGCTTATATTATATTAAAATTAAGCCAAGATTTAACTCGAATTAGGCTGCGACTGAACTGGAATTAAAAGTAAGAATAAACTGGAATTATATTAGAATTAAACTAGGTTATAACAACATTAAATAAAATCATAATTGCTTTAGTTGTTGTCAAAACTAGAATTTGTAACCAATCATCATCGCGATCGCTCATTTGCTCCAGACAAATTGACAAGCCAAAAACGATCAACACTGGTCATTCTTTTTATACCTTTCACATAAGTAAGACGGATGATATATATTTACATATAACTTTATGATTCCGTTTGTAATTTCTACCCTATAAAGTATATACGTTCGGGTTCTTTATATATAGCGGAGTCGACTTGGCGACTACCTGACTGAAATCCCTAGAACATCTACAGAAATGTTTAGTATTTTACTTTGTTAGAAGTTTCTATGCGTAAGGTGCTGTTTAAATTCAGCATTATCGGTCTATAAATGGCTAAGATATGAGCTAACAAGAAAAATATTCAATGGACTTTCGATTATACTAAAAAGAGACATAATTATTGGATATGAATATCGAGGGTAATAATTTAGAATTGTTCATTTGACAGATTGCATTTATATACATGTATGTATGTTTTTATACATATGTATGTGTATATATATTCATAGTATGTTTTAGTTTTTCTTTCAATTGAAAAAGAAAGTTTATATTATTTTTAAAAGACATATTTCCTGAAGATGCTACACAAAGATGTAGCGAAATATCGAAATAAAAATAATATAATTATATTATAAAAATAAATAAAAAAAAAAAAAAATAATTAATAAAAAAGATCTTAAACTCAAATAAATTTTACATAAAATAAAAATAAGAAGATCGAATAATTAAGATATTATATTTTTTTTTAATTTTTAGGTCTTTTTATATATTTTTATTTATAAATAAATAAATATTTTTTAAGCTTTTGGGTCTTTTTATATATTTTAATTATTATTAAATTAATTTCCAATATTTCGACACGCCTTCGTATGTCTTTCTCAAGGAAAATAATTTTATAATGAAATGAAAATTTTTTTGATATGTAAATAAAAATTATGATACTAGAAACTTTTTTCAAATTTTTTAAAAAACATATACAAAAACAATAACAACATTAATAACAATTTTATACAAAACACAATTTAACAAAAAAAACAATATTCATTATCTATATATATTATATTCTATCTCTTTCTTACTAAATATCTATAATTTTGTGCTATATTATCTGTATCCATTTTAAAATTAATTCTACTATCATTTGATACATTTATTATTTCTAACATTTCTAATAAATAACGACGTTTATAATTATTTTCTCTATCTAATATTGAAACATCTTCAAATTTCGGATAATGATTCAATTTTGCACAATGAGATGACAAAGCTGTTTTTTGTGCATTAATATTTCTATATCTTTGATCAGATTTATGCCCAGCTATTCTAGTTTTAAGTTTGTTTTTAGTTGTACCTACATATATTTTATTACAATTTTCTGTGCTATTTCCACCACAAGGTATTCCATACACTACATTAGATATTTCTAGTTTATTTAATTTATCTTTCATTTTTGTAAATAATTTATTTAATGTATTATATGTTTTGTGTGCCATTTTGTAGTTATCCCTATCAAATATTTTTGATTTTTCCAATTTTTCTGATATTTCTGGTACATATATTAAAGATTTATAAATTTTATTTTCCTGTGTTCTAATTCTGTTATCCTTGTTCCTATATTTATTATTTTTCAATAACTGATCTATTAAGTTTTTTGGAAAATCATTATTTCTTAAAATATTCTTAATTATTTCCCTATTTTTATAATGAAATTCTTTATCACTAATTTCTAAAATTCTTTCTATCATATTATTAGCAGTATTTATTATAATTCTTTTGGGATGTTTAGAATAATAATTAATTATTCTTCTTGAAGATGTTGGTTTTTGATACCAATCTAGGACTAATGTATCATTCCTTCTTATAAGTAAAGTATCTAAGTAATTCAGTTTTCCATCTTTTTCTTTTTCAATGGTAAATTTAATATTGGAATGAAAACTATTAAATGTATTTAAAATATCATCAATTGCATTTTCTGATACTATACAAAATAAATCATCTACATATTTTGTTAAAATTTTTGGCTTTTTAATTAATTTATAAATGCAAGTGTCAAGTAAGTTTTCCATAACTATATCTGCTAAAATAGGCGAAACTGGTGAACCCATGGGAAGACCATTAACTTGACTATATATTTTGTTATTATATTTAAAATATCTATTATCTAATATACAAAATTTAAGAATATGTAAAAATAAACCTTTACTTATATTTGTATGTTCTTCTATTATAGTCCATTTATTTTCTATAATTTGTAAGGCTAAGTCTACTGGTACACTTGGAAACAAAGACACTACATCAAAAGATACAAGTTTTTCATCATTGTCAAGTTTTAGACCTTTAATTTTATCTTTAAATTCAAAAGAATTTTTAACATTATATTTTGAAGATATAGTAATATTTTTAAGAATATTAGTTATATATTTTGAAAGTTCATATGAAGGAGAATTAATATATAAACAAATAGGCCTTAATGGAAAGTCTTCTTTATGAATTTTTGGCACTCCATATAATCTAGGTGCTAATGAAGTATTTGTTTTAAATTTAAACTTATCTGCCTGTGAAATTACTTTTTCCTTGAAAAGATCTTCAATAATATTATTATTAATTTTCTCTAAATTGTTTGTAGGATCTTTATTTAGAATAATATATTTCGTATGGTCTTCAACTATATCATTCATTCTAGAATAATAATCAGATTTATTCATAGCTACTGTGGAATTTCCTTTATCAGCATTTAAAATAACAATACTCCTATTATTTTTTAAAAATATCTCAGTTTCTTTTACTTTATTTAAAATAAATATATCTCTTTCTGTCAATTTATGTCTATTAATATGATTATCAATAATCATTGTTAATTTAGTTCTAGCTACTTCTTGTTCTTCTTTATCTTTTAATGTTTGTACAAAATCTTCTCCATCTGCAATCATCTTTAAAATAGGAAAATCTTTCTTTCTAACTGGTAATCCATGTTTGTGTCCTAATGAAAGTGTCCATTGAATGTCTGTTGGTATATCTATGTTAGATTTATTAACAAACCATTTTTTATTTAATTTAATTCCTAACTTTTCTTTCTGTAAATTATAAAGACAGTCAAATTTCTTTTTATTGGAAAAATCAAAAATATTTGATAGGGATAACTACAAAATGGCACACAAAACATATAATACATTAAATAAATTATTTACAAAAATGAAAGATAAATTAAATAAACTAGAAATATCTAATGTAGTGTATGGAATACCTTGTGGTGGAAATAGCACAGAAAATTGTAATAAAATATATGTAGGTACAACTAAAAACAAACTTAAAACTAGAATAGCTGGGCATAAATCTGATCAAAGATATAGAAATATTAATGCACAAAAAACAGCTTTGTCATCTCATTGTGCAAAATTGAATCATTATCCGAAATTTGAAGATGTTTCAATATTAGATAGAGAAAATAATTATAAACGTCGTTATTTATTAGAAATGTTAGAAATAATAAATGTATCAAATGATAGTAGAATTAATTTTAAAATGGATACAGATAATATAGCACAAAATTATAGATATTTAGTAAGAAAGAGATAGAATATAATATATATAGATAATGAATATTGTTTTTTTGTTAAATTGTGTTTTGTATAAAATTGTTATTAATGTTGTTATTGTTTTTGTATATGTTTTTTAAAAAATTTGAAAAAAGTTTCTAGTATCATAATTTTTATTTACATATCAAAAAAATTTTCATTTCATTATAAAATTATTTTCCTTGAGAAAGACATACGAAGGCGTGTCGAAATATTGGAAATTAATTTAATAATAATTAAAATATATAAAAAGACCTAAAAGCTTAAAAAATATTTATATATTTATTTTCAGATAAAAAAGGTCAAATAAACAAGATTTATATTTTTATTTATTATTAAATTAGTTTCCAATATAAAAAATAATAAATAAAAAATTATTTTCCTTGAGAAAGACACAGGAAGCCGTGTCGAAATATTGGAAACTAATTTAATAATAAATAAAAATATATAAAAAGATCTAAAAACATAAAAAAAAATATTTATTTATTTACTTTCAGATAAAAAGGTCAAATAATCAATATTTATATTCCAAATAAATTATAAAAAAAAATTTTTTTATAAGAAAATTAAAAAATGTTTGCATTGCAAAACGTCTACAGAGATTTTGAAATTCTCGAGGACTTAAATCATAAAAAAAAATTGAAAATATACAAACAACGATTTTTAAAAATATTTTAATTACTTTTCAGCTTTTCTTTTTATTTTTTATGTAATTTTTTTATAGTTTGCTGCATGTTGTATAAAAATGCTAGTTGAAATATTGGTTAAAGTTGATTCAACTTAAAACCTACTTTTGTTCTGTCTATAGTACTAAAATTTTTAGTAACAGCTTTTAATTTTTAGGTTGTTTTTAAAAAGAACCGACTTTATTGTTTGACTAAGATTTTTAAGGTATTGTTCAGTAAATTTTATAAATTTATTTTATAAATACCTCTGTACGTTTGTTATTCATAAATAGATATTTTCGAGAAAAATAAAAAATATTATTTTAATGTGTTATTATTCATAATAAATTGTATTTATGTATTTATATACTTATATCAATTTATTGTTTAAGTTAATGCGTAGAATTTGTGAATGTAATGCTTGTGTGTGAGTTATAAAGTAAGATATGTACTAGATGTTTTTGCCCGGAGTAGGTATCTCTAGAAAGCATATGTATAAATTTTAATTGTTAATCCACCGCTTTATAAAGTGTCTGATATTTTTGCTAGAATCATTATTAGAAGCGCCCACCAAAGTGGGTTTGGCGAGTTTCTTAATGCGTTAGCTTTAGCCCCAAAAAGTAATGAATCCGAAAATGTCTTGTACCCTATGTTTATTTTACACCCTTAAGGGTAACATTTTTACAAGCTTTGAATGCCAAATTTATTTATAATTAATCAACAGCCTAAAATATAAGTTTTATGCTTCTGGTCTGAAAATGACAATACTAAATTTCATTTAAATCGGTTCAGTAGTTTCGGTGTGAAAGCGAGACAAAAAGACAGAGTTACTTTCGCATTTACACTCGTAATAAAAGGTGATTTTATAAGAACTATCGGAAATTTAAATAAAAAAAACACATAAAATTCAGAAAAATGCATGAAATATTTATTTGGATCGATAGTTGGGTCGATATAATTTAATGTTTGAAGATTATTTCATGCAAATGTTGGCCGCGGCTGCGCCTCAAATGGTCCATCCGCTTAGTCCAATTTTGGCATACTCTTTAAAACATTTCGGCTGGTATCTCACGAATAATGTTGGCAATGTTGGCTTCCAGTGCGTCAATCGAAGCGGGCTTGTCCCTATAGACATTAGACTTAACATAGCCCCACAAAAAATAGTCTAGAGGCGTTAAATCGCACGATCTGACTGGTCCCAAGCGTGAAATAAACTGATCACCGAACTCGCCTCTCAATTGGTCCATTGTTTCGCGTGCTGTGTGGCATGTGGCACCGTCTTGTTGAAACCACATGTCATGCAAGTCAAGCTCTTCCATTTTGGGCAAAAAAAAGTTTGTTATCATCGCACGGTAGCGCTCACCATTCACAGTAACGTTGTGATTCGCATCATCTTTGAAGAAATACGGCCCAATGATGCCGCCAGCCCATAATCCGCACCAAATGGTTGTTTTTTGTGGATGCATTGGTAGCTCTTGCAATGCTTCTGGCTGCTCTTCACTCCAAATACGGCAGTTTTGCTTGTTCACGTATCCATTCAACCAGAAATGAGCCTCGTCGCTGAACACAATTCTTCGATAAAAAAGTGGATCTTCATCTAACTTTTCAAGAGCCCATTCACCAAAAATTTGGCGTTGTGGTAGGTCGTTTGGCTTCAATTCTTGCACCAGTTGTATCTTATAAGGCTTCACACCCAAATCCTTCCGCAAAATTTTCCACGTAGTGGAGTAACAGAGGCCCAATTGCTGCGAACGGCGCCGAATCGATAATTCACGGTCATCACCAACACTGGCCGATACGGCTGCGATATTTTCTTCAGTTCGCACTCTACGTAAGCGTGTTGGTGGTTTAATGTCCAACAATGTAAATTTGGTGCGAAATTTTGTTACAATAGCCCGAATAGAAGCCTCAGTAGGTCGATTAAACTGACCATAAAATGGAAGAAGCGCGCGATGAACTTTCTTAACAGAGCACGCATTTTGGTAATAAAATTCAATAATTTGCAAGCGTTGTTCGTTTGTAAGACGATTCATGATTAAATTATAGACCAAACTGAAGATGTTTGACAGTGACACAAGATACAAAACGTGCGTGAGCTGTCAAAACTAGTGTTGCCAAAAAGATAATAGCACAAAAATCAGTCTTTATTAGTATGGAAGTATGGATTATTTAGTGTTACATATAAAGCAATGCTGAAATTGCCTTGAAATAGTTTTAGTTGAGACGCTGAACAGTACACAAGTTATAATAGGTGTTGAGAAAAGTGTACTACTCGTAATAACGAACTTTAATAAATTAAACGTAAAAACATAACATTATATATAAAATATAAAGGTAATTCAGATATCTTAAAGCAATAGGTTTCAAACCTAATAACTTAAAATTTATCAATACTTCTTAATATTATAATATTAAATTAATATTTTTTTTTTAAATTTCATATTTAATTGAATATTACAAAATTATATTTGTATTAGCTTTAGCATTGGTTTAGAGAGATGTGATAAATTTTAATCTATTTTGAAAATAATTTTAAAAGTTACGTTTTAATATTTTTGTATTTTAGAAGTTATTGATTGAAATAAATAGTTAATAAGTGACACAACTAAAAGTAAAAGGGTTATACAAAAGATAAAATAAAAATTATATTCAAAAAGCAAAAAATATTATATAAAATTTATTTGATTCTTTAAATAAAAAACATAATTAATTTTAAAGAATTTAAAGAAGCTTTACAAATAATTTTTATATAAAATATGCAACATAAATGAATTTTTCAAAATAAGTAATTTATTTATATATTAAACTTTTTTTAAATAATTTTTCTCAGCTTCTTGTTTTATGAAGTCAATCGATTTGGCATGTTTATTCTTAAGTTACTTACAACACTATTACTTAGGTGTTCATAACGACTTAAGCCTGTTTTTCTTATGGCCACAGTTTTAGTTATTTATTTTCATTGATAGTAAATTTTCTTTTCTCTTAACTTTTTATTTATTTATTTATTTTATGCTTAACACGTTTTGTTACAAAAGAAATGTGTTGATTTTTTAGTTTCTTTTTTCTTTAATTTTATAATTTTTACCGTGTCTAAGTAAAATGTATGCATAAGTATGTACTTGTTAATACTTGAATATTTTCGTACATAAGCGCACACAAAAACAAGAAAGGAATTGCAAAATATTATTTGAATATTGAAGAAATAGGTATGTGGTAATAATTGGATAATTGCATTTGTCAATAAAAACTACGAGTATATACGACTGCACAAATTTGTTGTTTTGTTTTTGGCAAAATATTTTTATTTTTATTTCTTTCTTTTTTAATTAGAAAGGAGCCATTATTTCTATTCATAATTAAAAGCTATGTGCTTTTCTGCAAAAACCTGTTGGTTGGTCTGCAGAAAATACTTACTGTTAGCAGCTCGTTACGCACTGTTTTTAATAAGCTGCTAACTAGAATGCCAATTTAGTTTATATAGAGTTTGTTTAAAAATATATTTTTCATCACGCTCTGAATTTTCAACTCTAATTTAATTTTTTTTAAACCCAAATAAAACTGTTGCACACAATTCACATATGAAATGTTTGTTGTTGTGTACAGTCTAAGGCGAAAAACTTAAGTATAGTAGTTGAGTCGAATTTTTTTTCATCTTTCTACTTCGCTTAACAAATTGTATACCCTCATGATTATTATTAATTTCTTTGTTTATTTCTCTTTTCTTCATCTTTTTCTTTTATTTATCAAGACAATTTTTGTGTATTTAGTTGCAGGGCTAAAGCAAGAAAACAAAAAATAATAAACAATAGTTAGACAATGAACAAGCTAAAATCTACCTTGAACTTGACAATGAATTTCACCAGCTGATATAAAAATAATGAAGCAGTCAGCATTCATATGAGTGAAATAAATTATTTATTTTCTTTTTCTTTCAATTACAATACAAAAATGTAAATCAGAGACTGTTTAATCAATTATAAATACTCGTAATATTGCAAAAAGTTAAACTATTCCTATAATCATAAATAACATTTATAATTTAAAATTTATTTGCTTTCTAAATTTAGTTTCCAAATATAGGGGTCAGCGCACAAAATGCAAAACGCAGATATTATTAAATTTTTTGTTACTTATTTATTAAATTAGACCGACCAAAGGCCAGCTAAAACGAACCTTTTATAAGCGAAGCCACTGTTAACAACAGCATATCATCAAAATAAGTAATTAGAACAAAAAATTTTATAATATACTTATCAAAAAATGCATAGCACAAAATTATTCAATTATGACATAAAAAATAATGAAATACATCGGTGGTAACACTAGGCAAGATTGAATTTAATTAACACTATGGATTGTGTTGTTTTCTTATTTTATCTCCGAAAGTGATTCCTCCCCCAAAACAGTATCTGGAGTTAAAGTCAAATTTTGGGCATTTCAAAACAATAATATCAATTTTCAAAAATTCAATAAAATATATTTTACACATTTATACTTTCAATGAATAATATGGAATTGTGCGGTACAATATTGATTGGTATACACTCCATGCAAGCGTTTCCCCAATTTCACAGCACTTTTGGAAGCTTACTGTAGACATTCCAATATGAAAATACCAAAAATTCATACTGTCCGGGTGGTAAAGTCATGGCAATGCGATCAAAATATTAATGTGCTCGATTGGCTGCCTTACTAAAGGTACTGACTCACTATCCTACTTAGTCGTACGATCTGTCTAAAAACCCATGTGTGCTAAAAAAGTATGATAGTGAGTATTGAACCAGCAGACTTTTTGACAGGTCTGTCAAACATTTAAGTTATTTTTTTTAAACAAACATTTAAGTTATTTTTCATTGTACATATTTGTAAAGAAGATATTTTGCGGCAAAGAAGAAAATGAATACTTTTAAAAGTATAAAGTGAGTAAACATATGTTTTTGCATCTTTTTTTGTATAATAGTGTGGCATAAAGTTCGCCATTTTAAAGCGATTTCTTCAAGTAGGACAGAATTCTGTCACACATTATTTTGACATAATCGTACGATCGTGTAGGATAGTCAGTCAGTACCTTAAGCGAATCTTAATCAATTCAAATGAGTGGGGAAGTGAAGTGTATGCTTCTCGAAAGCAGTATAATATGTACCAAAGAGGAACTAATTGAAGTCATAAAAGTGGCTTGGTATTGAATGGTTCTATACCAAATCGAATTCATATTGAAATCTATATATAAGAAGTTTTTTTTTTATAAAGGGTGTCCCAACAAGAACGCAAGATTTAAATTTTAAATAAATGACTGATGCAGCAATTGAATTGTTTCTCTGGCTGTATGATATGTGGCGCCGTCTTGTTGAAACCACAAGCCCTCCACATTCATTTCTTCAATTCTAGGCAAGAAAAAACTGGTTATCATTTCACAATACCGAATACCATTGACTGTTTGCGCTTGACCTGCCTCATTTTCATAGAAAAAGGTGCAATGATTTCTCCAGCCCAAAAACCACACCACACAGTGACACGATGAGGATGCATTTGCTTCTCGTGAATCACTCGAGGATTTTCCTCACCCCAAATGCGACAATTCTGCCTATTGACGAAGCCATCAAGATGAAAATGGGCCTCGTCACTGAAGATGATTTTATCGGCAAAATCAGCATTTTCATGTTGTCTATCCCATACCCAATTAACGAACTCCCTTCGCTGTCCATGGTCATTTTTTACTAACCTCGTACCTTCTACTAACAAACAATAACAATTGTTCAAATGTCAAACAATGACACTTCGAATGGCGCCAAATTTAAATCTTGCGTTCTTGTTCAGACACCCTTTAGAAGTGGCAAAATTTTGAAAGCATTTTTTGCCTTTTTTTTTACAGAATTTTTAATAAAAACAAATATAACAGCTCATATGTACCTTGAAGGAGAAAATATTCCGACTCAATTGTTTTTTATCTATTTTGAAATTTTCGAGCAATTAATATTTTGGGGGATTTTTTTTTATCGCCCTTGTTCTGAAAAACGCGAGTTTTCAAAACGAAGCCGCGCGTTTTGCTTACGTTTTTCTCATAGAATGTGAATGGGAAAACGCCGGTTTATAAGTAAATAATTGACACACACAATTGACAAAATCAAAGTAAATTTTTTAAAATCATATTTTTTAGAAAAAGGCAAATTTTCTTTTAAATTTTGGTTGAAATAAAAAGAAAACATATTTAATTTGAATTGTGAAACATTTTATTTTATCTTAAACTCTTTGTTTATGCAAAATTCATCACTTCGCTTTAGTGTATGCATGCGGTTTAAAAACGCCAAAATTAAGCGGTTTGCGTTTAGCAGAACACCTATCGCAAAAGTTAAGCGTTTTGCGTTTTTCAGAACATGGGTGTATAACTTTTATATTAGGGAGTTAAATTAAAATCCTTCCGAAAAATTAGTTTTTTTGGGATAAAGTTCGTGCTAATTTGAGGAGTTGGTTCATCTAACCCTCAATTTATAGAACAGGTTTAACAATTTTCTTTATATAACAAAACATTTTATGTTTATTATTTTCATTTATTCCCATTATACTTCATATTTTATTTATTTTTGCAATTAATTGTACTAACACTGTGCAACAAAAAAAAAAAAAAAAGTTTTGACCATTGCTTATGGAGAGGACCATATTTCTAAATAAGAAGAAATTACCCTTTAAACATATTTTTGACTTATTTCTGATTTAAGTTAAATTTCTATTATTCGTGTACTCAAATCAAAGTTTTATAATAGAATTTCACGAATCGTATTATTGTACAACATTTCTACCATCTAACTCCTTAATTTATGGGTGTTTTTGTTATTTTTTAAATAGGAATCACAACAGTCCCCTTTATTGAAAAGGGTTAGGGTTAGAGGATTAAAAAGTTTCACAAAAATATTAATATTAGAAATTAATTCTAAGATTAAATTTGTTAGCGAGCACTGTTAACTTTGACCATCGGCTCCCAGGGTGTGAGAGGAATCGAACCTGTAACCACCAGATTGATAGAATAACACGCTACCCATCAATCTACAGGGCACCCTAACACAAATATTATTGTTAGTGTTTTAAATAAATTTGCTCAATATTTATTTTTACGTCGCTTCACAATACAAACTTCAAGCTGTAAGCCATGATTTGTTGCATAGCCAAAGCTAAACTTTCAAAATACCGGTACACGTTCACTTTTCTTGATTTTACTCTAACTCAAGCAGTGGTCAGAAAATTTCAAACAAGGTGGCCACTTTAAATCTCAACTTGATGAAGAGCCTGTAATGTAAACTTCTAAAACGCTGATATACGTATATGTTTTTTGTCCCCTCTACCATAGTCCGTGATGCTAATGTGTAGTACAGTGTAATTGTAAAAAAATTTTCTTAACATTTTTAACAAATTTATTTTGTTTTTCCTTTTATAAATAAATAAAATTTTTTTCGTTTGTTTTTGCTTTTATTTTCATTTTACAATTGTGTAGGGAATAAATTAATTTTTGAATTCTAAATTATGCTTGCACAATTTCCTATTCAAACATGCAATAAATGAAAGATTTTTGTTATAGCATGAAGTTTTAAAACCAAATTGGAGAAATAACTAGTGTTTGTTTGAAAGGCTAATTGATTTTACGGAAGAGTTGTGATTATTTTAAGTTTAAGGTTATTTAATTCGAGTTTAAATAAGAAATTAATTTTAAAGTGAGATCATATGAATCTATAAAGAAAAATTCATTATTTTGTTATTTTTATAATTTTGAGACTTCGTTCATAGAATTGGCTAGTATTAATTTTAAGACTACACATAGATGCAGATATATTTTACAGGTGACATTTTGATCATGAAGTGCATAAGAGTTCCAAGGATGTAAGTGGAATAGGTATTTAACGATCTACTGACTTATGTGCTCTGCAATTATGTTCTTATTGAATGTTTTTTCTTTAAAACATTAATTTTTTTTTATTTTAATTGTTTAAAGTAGAAACAAAAAAAAAAAAAAAATTACAATTAAGAAACCGGCTGTCTTTTTTTTTTTTTTGCAATATACTAAAATTGTGTTCAACAACTAATAAAATATTTGTTTATTGTGGCTTGATGTTGGTTTTTTTTTTTTTTTAATTCAGAATGAAACTTTAAATTAAATCTTTAGAAAAAAAGTAATCAAGAATTACTAAGTAAATGTAATAAAATTATATGGCTCATAATAATATTACTGCATTGAATAATATGAGGGCCGTCATAAAATAACTTTGAGTAAATTTTAAATAAAAAATCGTCCAATAAAAATATGAATATTTAAAAATTTAAACGAGAAACTAATTGAAGTCATAAAAGTGGCTTGGTCCACTTTTAATTATTGAATGGTTCTATACCCAATCGAATTCATATTGAAAACTATATATAAACTGTTTTTTAATGTCCTATTCAAATGTGGCAAATTTTAAAAGCATTTTTTTTTACTTTTTTTTTTTTGCAAAATTTTTATAAAAACAAAACTAGTATCTTGAAGGACTCAATTCCATTTTATCTATTTTGAAATTTTTGAACAATAAATACGAGAATTTTGGGTGATTTTTTTTTATAACTTTAATATTAGGGAGTTAAATTAATATTCTTTATAAAGAGTAGTTTTTTTGGGATAAAATTCGTGCTAATTTGAGGAGTTGGTTCATTAAATATTTAGTGCATCTAACCCTCAATTTATAGAACAGGTTTAACAATTTTCTTTATTTAACAAAAGCTTTATGAAAAAATTATATGAAAAATTGTTCTAGCGTTTACTTTAAAGTTTACGTTATTTTATTTATTTTTGTTTAAGAGGATAGATATTTATCTTAGCAGAAATAAAAACGTTTAGAACACGGTAAAAAGTAAATCTTATGCACAAGATAGATAATGGCGGTATGTCTATATAAATAAAACTCTTTTACTGGTTTTTGGTTTGTTCGCTAAACAAAATTTTGTTTTCCAACGCATTTACAACAATTCTCAATCGCCACTGTACAAAAAGACGTGTGCCCGTACTTCAATTAAGCCTAAAAGTATGCTTTCAATTATTAGTTGGTGCCTCTGATAATAATGCCAGCAAAGTCATGGGCCACTTTATAAATTAGTGAATGGCTTTATTTATTTGGTTGGGTTTTTCAATTATTAAAATTATATTTGTAAACGGATTTCTGTAAAAATTGGTTCATATGCTTCTTATACTCTTAGGATACAGACTTCGGGCAAAAGTAAAACAAAGAATAAATGACAAAGTGATTCCAAAAATTTTTTCAGTATAAAAGGTCGCTAAGACAATTATGTTGCTTAACAATTTATTTGCTAGAATTTGTTTAATAAACAATTTTTTTTATATTTAAGATTTGGATACTTATTGTAATTTTCTTATAGAAAGATTCAATAAAAAAAAAAAACAATTTTCATGTTTTTTTTTCATAGTCAACAAGTTAAAAAAAAAAACTTAATCAAAGAAATTTTGATAACGATTTCGTAAATAAAAATTAAATCTTGCTAGTCAAAAAGTTCTATGGTAAGTTTCCATATACAGTAAGCATGTTTGTAAGTAAGTGGCAAATAAGTTGGTCGATCTAGTATTAAATTTAAAATCCATATTGTACAAAAACAAAAATATATATATTTTGTACTCCCTTGAACTGAAACATGTTGCACAATTACATAAATGTTGTATGAAATTTGTTGTTTTTCTTCTTTGGGGTTTTTTCTTTTTAAATGAATTTTCAAAAAAACAAAAAAAAAAAATGCAAACCAAAAATCAATTTTATTATGCTGTATTTCTAGCATGTACTCGAATGTACTGTAACACACGATCGGTGTTTTATGATCGTCAGCCAGGCGTCATTATATCTACGTTAGTTTTAGTCAGCACCAGTGGTCATGGTCAATTAGATAATTTAAAAAATTTTTGATTTTATTTAAAAAGATAAAAGAAAAATTACAGAATATGTAAACATGAGTGTGTATTAGCACTGGCAAAAAAAAAAAAAAGAAAACAAATAATTTCAAGCTAAAACAATTAATTGATTTTGGATTTTTGGGGATAGATTTTATTGATTTAAATTAAACTTTAGTTTTTCAAAGCATTTAAAACATTAAACAGTGTTTAATTACACCTTTTGAAAGCAAGTTTAGTAACAAGTTTAGCGGTTATTTTTAAGTATAAAAACAACATTAATTTCTGTTAAACTTTTTGATTGCAAATAATTTATTAATTTCATTAAAAGAATAAAAATAAATATATTTCTTTTGTTTTTCTTTTAGCATGCAGTATTACATATTTGGCACAGCGCTGCTGTTATGTCTGGGAAGTTGTTTGTCAGCAGATATACTAATGGTTACAATGGGTGCTACAAAATCACATAAAATTCCTTTTTGGGAATTGGCAAAGGGTCTAATACACAGGCAAGTTTAAATCTTGATTGTATTTGTATATGTTGGGAGAAATTGTAGAGCTTATTAAATGAAAATTAAAAAATGCACTCTAATGGCGCTTTCTTTTCCAACAAAAATGTTGCATATATGTTGCCATCCAAATATGTTTGCGTTCTATTGTCAAAAAAATGTAATAGTTAAAATTTACATCACGTTCTCTACTCAACATGTAAAAAATTTTACTCAATTTATAAGTGAGAGTGAGATAGTGCGCTATTTTTTACAACTGTGTTTGTACAATTAAGTACATTTTTTAATTTGTATTTATATGAAATAGGAGATTCAATATTTTCTCTGTCAAGATATTCTTCATAAAAATTAATTATTGGTCACTTTTGAAGCAAAAAATTATTTTATTTAATTTTTTGTGCAAAAAGGTTTTTTGTGTCAATTCAATAGTGTTAACGTAATTAGATTTTTTATTATTTAATGTTATTCAAGCTTAAGATCTCAATAAAATAATTGTTTTTATTCTAATTTTCAAATATTCCGATTTTCTTTTGAAGGTCTTCTTCAGGGAAATTTGTAAATTTATATAAAAACAAATTTTTCATTGAGATCTTAAGCTTGAATAATATTAAATAATAATAAATTTATAAGATCGAATAATTTACTAAAATTAATTAGATTTCTCAATATAACGCTAAATATACATTAGCGCAAATTGTTGCATGAAAAACAAATTTTTGTTCTATTAAAACCATAAAAAAGGTATCACTTTGTGCAATTTTAGGCAACCTGTCGAAAATATTATATAATTTAGAGGCAGAATGTTTTTTGAGCATAGAAAACGCCATAAGAAAAATTATAATTTCACTTCTCAGGTAATTTTTTTGTTGTGACACAGATAATTATGCAGTTTCAGAATGCTTGGTCGGCCAAATTCTTAAAGCATAAGAACCGATTCTAGTAGTGCTAGTGCTAACTACTGGTTAGGGTGCTTCGTTAGACTAGTGGCTAGTGTACTAACCTCACAATCTCGGGGTTGCAGGTTTGATTATTATCTAGACTATGGGCACTTGTCTGTACAAAAGTAATTTTAGGTCGAGGTACATATGACCATTATGATAAAAAGTCCAGCTACTTTTTAGCACCAATATATTTTTTGAAAAATTTCAAAGGCATATTCTTTTGGAATGATTAAGCCAGCATTTTCCGCAGGCTTATAATACCCTAAAATTTCTAATATATTTCTTTTGGAGATATATCGTTATATCAGAAAAGAAAGTCAGTCTTATGACTTGTATAAGTTTAAAATGACGTCTACAGGTATTTTCATAATTTCTATTTTGCAATACAGCATCAATTAAATAAATATGAAAATTATACAACAAAATTATTTAAAAATTTTATCAAAGGCCTGTCAATCTTATCATTTAGTCATTTTACTGGGTCTCGTCCGGTCCGTTGCTTTATGTGTTAGAATGCCTAATGGGAAGAGAGCATTTGTATTCAATTTTACATAAATTCGTTGAAATATAAAATTGTAATTATAAAAAGAATCTCATATAATTTGTACTATGGCCGATTCAACCCATCAAACTTTTGTAGGTGTTAAGGTGAGAGTAGCTAATTGTTTGGCTATAAATAAATTCATAATTAATTATGCATAACGATCAAAAAAAAAAAAATTATATAATGGAAATGGATATTGTATTAAAATTGAGGTCGTATTATAAATATATAAAAATTTATTTATTTATCCATTAAAAGATATATTAAAAAATTATAAAAAATAAAAAAAGAAATGACAAACATTGATAAAAAAATTTTCTTGAAATACCTACTTTTTTAATAATTCTAAAATAAATAATTAATTTCGGTTCAAGAAACTAAAACTAACCAGTTCTAAGAAAAAATCCTTTGTAAGAACCTCATTTTTAAAAGCAATAAAACAAAATGTCAATTTTTAAATTAATAAAAAAAAAAATTCTTAAAAAGATATTAAATAGGAATACAAATTATATACAATTTTATTTCATTTTGCAAACATTTAAGAAAATTTTTCAAGGCAAACATATTTAATTAACAAAAAAAAAAAAAATCGAAAAACTATCCTTTTAATAAAGATGTCTGTATTCGTAATGCTATTACACTCAAAGCATTAAAAACCACACACACACACTTATACAGTTTTGTAGGTTTCGTGTTTGTGTGCAAAAAGGATTACTCATATGACAGCTTAAAAATGTCCATAAGAAAACAACGCAAAAGGAAAACAAAAATTAATGAAAATGTAAAATATCGGTTGTATTTTGGACATTTCTCTGCCAGTTTTGCACAGACGAATGCTTCAATACATTTTTTTCTCCCTTTTTTAGTTTGGACAAAATACGCAAAAAAAAACAAAACAAAAATTAATGAAAATTTAACATTTCGGTGGTATTTTTAATTTTTCTGATTCACTTGTGGACCGAACTTTTTGATTTTTTGCACAGGCACTATGACTGTTGTTTGTGGTAAGACTGCGTACCACGTTTTATTGGCCATCTTGTATTTTAAACAAATTACGCAAAAATCCTACCAAAAATGGTAAAACAATTTAAGTAGTCGCTATTTTTGACTCAAAGCTTGGCCATTTATGTACCCATCCAACTGAGTCTTGATCCAGATCCTATTAATATGATATTTAAAAAAACTGTGTAGTACTTTTTTTTAGCTTAGATAAAATATGCAAAAAACAAATCAGAAATGAATGAAAATCTAAAATTTCGGTTGTATTTTTTATATTCCTTTACCATTTGTGGACCGATTATTCTGATTTTTTGAACAGAAATCATGGCTAATTTTTTTGATAAATCTGTATATAAAGTCCGTTTTGTAGTTTAGACAAAAAACGCACCAAAAATGGCCAAAAATTAGATGTAGTTGAACTTCAGAGTTCATAGCTCAGCTATTTATGAACCAATTGGCCTGAATTTCAATAGGAAATTGACAACAAAAACTTGTAACAAATTAACATGCTAAACTTTTCTGTAAGTCTTCTAGAGACTTTAGAAAATTGATTTCAACATACACACGGACAGACAAGATTGACTCCGCTACTTATAAGGATCCAGAATTTATATACTTTATAGGGTGTAGAAATTACAAAATTAATGATAAGCTTTTATATACGCCTATAACCTATTTATTTATCTATAGATAGAAAATATATGTAAATTTCCAAATGAAATAGGAATTTAGGTTTTGTTACTCTCTTTTAATTCATCCGTCAACACTTTGGGCACCAATCCCAAGATTCCGTTATGAACAGTTTACAAATATTTGTATTTTTCGTATTTTGTTTTCTGAAAAATAGGCCTTTAAATAAAATATTTTTTTTAACTTCTTCCTTCACAATCTCTAAAATATTGCCACGTGTATAAAATTTCTCCAAAAAAAAAAAACAAAATAGTTTTGATGTCATAATAAAGTAAAATAAAATAAAAATCTAAAATATTCGCGTGCAGCTGATTGAATTCACACAATTTTCTGATTATTTATCGTTGACTACAGCGACTGTTACAAAGTGTCAAATAGTCAAGAACGTTTTCTGAACAATTAATCATATTTTTTACCAAATTTTATATATTAAATTAGCAAACTCAATATATTAAAGAATTTTAAATATTTAACAAAATAAAAGTTTTAATCCATTAGAGAATTCATGAAAATAAGTGCTGCTGCTTTGGGCTGCATTTTAAAGCTGTTAAATAAGTTCGCAGTTAAATAATTTCGCTATTGAAATAATAAATACTTTGTTATAACTGGAATTCGTTATACACATATCTAACTGGTTACATATAAAGTATCGCCCATGTTCTGAAAAAGGCAAAAACCTTATATTTAGCTGTTTAGCAAAACGCTTAGTTTTGGCGTTTTCAAAATGCCAGCATACAGTGAAACGAAAACTAGAGGTAAGACGGAAATAAAATGTTGCAAAATTCACATTAAATTTGTGTTCTTTTTATTTCAATCAAAATTTAAATTTTTATAAAAAATACGACTTTAAAAGGTTTGTTTTGATTTTTTTTGTGTGTGTCACTTGTTAACTTATAATATGGCGTTTTCCCATTCACAAAATCATAAGCAAAACTCGCGTTTTCAGAACATACTGTGGCGTTTTCAAAGCAACAAGCGTTTGGCAGAGTATGGGCGTATGTCTGGCTGTAATAATTTTTTTTTTTAGATTAAAAGTTAAACTTTTATGGCGAACGAAAGCAAAGCACATTAGCATTTACCTTTAATTACACTTTTAAACAATTTAAGCCAACTTTTAGTGTTTTTATTTTATTTTTATTTGTTTTCAGGGGTCACAATATAACATTTCTAAATGGTTTTCCCTCCGATTTTCATATGAATGGTTTGCATGAGGTTACACCAGCTGGTCTAGTTGAATACATACAAAATTACACAAATTGGGATCTGTTGGGGGCACGAATGTCTGGTGAAATGCCAATTTCTTTATGGGACAGTGTCCGTTATGCTTTCGAGGTGAGTTAATAAAAAACAACGAAACAAAAATTTAAATCATAACTGCACATAAAAGTGGAACAAATGATTGTGAGTAAATGACTAGTTTGCTTGTGTATGTGTACATGTGAATCGCTTAAACATTTTCATTACAACTCAATTGTTTAATCGTCACTTGCTGACTTGTGCATTTTACAAATCATTAATAACTGTAGACAAGAGTTTGTTGTAAATTTATTTGTTTTGTAGCATTTTTGCTATACGGTTTGATTAATTGCTTTTGTGTGTGTGTGTTTTTTTTTTTCAAAACACAAAATTTTAATCAAATTACAGTACTCGATAGAAATCAAAATTTCAACAAAAATTTAAAAGAAAATTTCCATCTTTATCGAATGTTGTAATTTAGCTCTTGCTTAGTTATTTCTAAATAAGAAACAATTTAATGCAAAACGTAAACATTTCGATTCATAAGAAAAAATTTTTCTACATTTTTGCACAAAAGAATATAAATTGTTACTTAGTGTAAACTTGGTAAATTGTAAAACTGTAGCTTTAGTTCATAATGTAATTATATCAAGGGGAAGCAAGTCTACATGGGTTTTTTTGTTTAAATTTGTGTTTTATTAGACTTGAATAACAAAAATTTTTTATTTTGCTTCGTTTGTTTACGAAATAATATATTATTATGCTTTCGTTCTCTTTCCTGATTTTGACATTCCCTATCTAATTTTACACTAACAAAATTTATGGTGAGTCTACTTTGTATAATTACACTATCATATATTTTATTCGGAATTGAAAAATTCAGCATATCAAAACTAAACTGTGGCTTATTTTGGCTAGGAAATTATTGTTGGAATTAAAAAAAACATAAAAAAGTTTCTTCTATTTAATAAGAAGAAAAAAATTTACTTCCACATTTTTTTAAATCCGTGTGTAATCCAGAACGGGCACGTATGCTTTAGTTATTTCACAAAAAAATAACAAACAAATGAGCATTTTGTTCCGAGTTAGTAAAAATTTAAAGAAAATTTTAATATGTCGAAAACTTTTATTCTGGTTGCACATCAAGAAAAAATAACACTATGTAACAAAAATATTTTTATTGCTATTGCATTGGCACTAGCAATTCAAAAACCAATTTGGATTAAGGACTGTAAAAAATTAGAGAAAAAATTTGTTTTCCTCCATCCATCCGCAGTGTGCACTCAATTTTAAGCAAAACAAAATGATGATTGAAGAAATGCTGCCAGACAACATCAAAATACCATAAAATTTTTCACAAAAATCAAACGTCCCTTTAAAAAAAAAAACACACACACACACACACACTCATGATTGACACTGAACCACCCACTTTAGGGGTGAGAGTACTTGTTTTGTCCCCTTTACCACAGGTAGTGGTAAGAATCTTGTTAGTCTGAAAAAAATTTGATTTTGTGCTACAGTGTAATTTTTACATATTATTTTTTTTTATTAAATTAACAAAAACAAAAGAAATTCAAGTTAATTTTATTTAAAAAAAATTTAAGTTTGTTATTTCATTTTATTATAAATAGATATTTAAAATCCACAGTTGGCAACAAAATGGCGTCATAAATTTTTAATTAATTTTTTTGATTAAGTGTACAGTTAAATTTTATATTTCATTTGATATCTAGAAATATGCTGGTAATGAAAGTGTGTAAGTGTTGTAAATATTTTCATGTTGGGTATATGTTACGCTTGAAGCCGGCATGGTTGCGACAAAAGTTAATCACCCTTGACTAAGTAATCCCAATTAAAAATACATTTTTGTGCGTTTGAATAGATTTACTAAATTGTACATTTAAAGAAATATAATTTAAATATGCAGATAAAACAAGGGAGTATTTTTGTGGATTATTTAAGCCCTCTAAATCTGAAATTGAGGTAGTATTCAAGCTGAAGAGTTATATAATTAAAATGTTGTACAACAATGAAATTCTACAACGAACTTAAAATGTGTTTAAGAGTTAATTCTAAACGGCGTAAGTAACCAAGTGAATCTTCCCTTTTAGCTATTCTTTATTTATAATTATTATAACTTTTTTGTCCCCAAATAAGTTGTAGAGTTAGAGAGCTAAGCCGTTCTAGAAAAATACTAGTCATATAGTTCTACTAAAAGTCTTTGAATTCTTCAATAATGAAAATTTAATTTTAAAGCTAGAAAAGAAACAAAACTTAAAGTGTGCTTAAGGGTTAATTTGCTTGAATATAGAGTGGAAGGAAATTTCAGAGGATTGTTTGTATGAGAGAAATGTTTTTACTTTTTTTATTTTTTGATAAATTCTAGCACAACCAGTGATCAGAGCCTTGCTTGAAAATTGTAAAATTTGCTTACAAATTATGAGTGTTGTGTTCATAGAAAAATTTACGAGTGTCGTTGGTTGGTTGGTTTACGTGGCGGCCTAACGGCCCTCAATTAGAGTCGCAAGATTCCGTTTTGAACCACCCACTCGCCATGACTATGTAGCCGTAAAATGACCTAAATCCACACTGTGACATTTAGATATCTGAGAAGCTCTGCTCTCTTACTCTCGATATCTCAGGTGGTCTGTGTTTCGAAGCCATAAGAGCCAGTTACTCGCAGAGAAGGTGAAAGACCGTCTTTTCCATTTCGGGCGACCGAGAGCTACGGCAGCTATTGTTGAAGGGCAGTCCTAGCCTGCTGGCGTGCTTTCTGATCATCCAATGACCAGTTATCACAGCCACCAGTCTGGAAATGTGCCTTCTATTCCTGCTCACTAATTGAACAGAGCGTTTACCATCAAAACGGCTTGTAGACTCTGTCATCTGGTATCTGCCCTTTCCCGGTAGTGATCAAAAATATCACTCCTGATACTACCAAGCGATACAAGGACTGCCTTTGACATAGAAACCTCCATGTTAGAGCCAGCCCTAGCCAATTCATCCACTTGCTGATTACCAATGAAACCGCTGTGTGCAGGAATCCATGCCAAGGATTCGTCAGACTGACGTCTTAGATTGAATAACACAGTCTTGCACTGGCCCACTAAAGTGTCGTTTTCGAAATTGAATATTACATAAGCTTATATAGGGTGTAACAGTAAGAATGCACTTTTCCATTTCATGCAACAATAAATTAATTGTTCCAGATCCACAAGAACTCTGTTCTTCTCGGACCTGGCGGACAAATCACCCAAAGAAGTTTTTGAATTCTTAATGAATACTAGACTCTGAAATGATTTTCAACTTGAAATTAGTGTCACAGGGAACTTGTTCCCGCTTCTCATTCTAATTGTAAAAGCCATTTAGATGGAAATGCGCTTAGTTTTTTTTTGCATTGACTTTACTTTGCGAATCGGCGAAGTAAATACTTTATTTCATACTAACTCTGTCTTAAAAAATACATATTTTTGCTTAAAACGGAAAAAGTGCACTCTTACTGGCACTTACTTTTTAAAACATATGGCCGGCGTTGTCATATATGTATCATTGTTTTCGCCACGACAAAGACACTCAAAATCAAGCAGACTCTATCTAATTTTTTTTATTTAATTATGCCAACTTCGTATCAAATTTTTATTATGTATGAGACTGACAAAGTCTAGGAGTTTTTTACGATAAATCAGTATTTTTCTGATACCATCCACACAGGCAAAGTTAGAGTCAATTTGAAGACTCAAAGGTTTTCAAAAATTTTAAATTAATTCTTCTTTTCTTACTAATATTTCCTACAAATCATGTTTTTTTTTTATCATACAAAAGCAACAAATAAGTCGCTGATACAGAATGTTTGAGACAAGCTGTACATAACATGTTTTTCTTGACGAAAACCGTAAAATAATCAACAACAACAGCAATTGCTATTAACTCATAATTACACATGCAGGCATACTTGCTTTTATATTTATTTAGTATATAAATGTGTTCAGGTGCAGCATAAGTCTTACACTTGCATGGTTCAAGGTTGTTTAACAGGAGGTTTTTTGTTTTTGTTTTGTTGTATGTTTTTTGCTTTGATTTGATATACAAAATTAATTTTTATAATTTTTTAGTCTTGCGATTCCATGTTGGAGGATGCTGAAACCCAGGCTTTATATAATCGGAATTTTGATTTGGCTATATTGGATGGTGCATTTCCGGAATGCGCCTTGGGTATGGTGTATCAATATAAAATACCCTTTATGTATTTGAATACGGTGGGTTTTTATACTGGCAGCTTATCCAAGTCTGGTAATCCAGGTTCTTATGCGGTAACCCCACATTTCTATACGAGTTTTACAGACAATATGAATCTGCTGCAGAGAGCAATGAATACGGCTGTACATTTATTTTCTGATTTATTGCATAAGGTTTGTCTTGGCGTTAATATTGAATGAAAAAAATTACAATTAAAAAAAAATCTGTTTAAAGTTTGTTATGGAGTCGGTGTATCGAGTTATGAGACATCGTATTGGCTCTCACATGCCACATCCTTGGGAAGTATCGAAAAATGTGAGTTTCATTTTGCAAAATGGTCATGCTGCTGTATCGTATCCGCGTGCCTTAAGCCCCAATGTGGCTGATGTGGCCTGTATACATTGCAAGCCTGCTAACCCATTGCCCAGGGATTTGGAAGAATTTATAGCCTCTTCTGGGGTAACAGGTTTCATTTACGTTTCAATGGGTTCCTCGGTAAAAGCGGTCAATATGCCACTTACTTTGAGGCGTCTACTAGTGCAAACTTTTGCCCGTTTACCGTATAATGTTTTATGGAAGTATGAAGGAAATGCCGCTGACATTGAGGGTCTTACTGAGAATGTCAAATTAAGTCGTTGGCTACCACAACAAGATATTTTGGGCCATCCTAAATTGAGAGCATTTGTTACTCATGGCGGTTTGTTAAGCATGTATGAAACTGTTTTCCATGGAGTCCCAGTTGTGACCATGCCAGTGTTTTGTGATCATGATGTGAATTCAGCAAAAGCTGAAGTTGATGGTTATGCCATAAAATTAGATTTGAAAACATTGTCAGCATCCCAATTGCACAAGTCCATTATTAAAGTTGTACACGATCCTCAATATCGAAATGCGGCGAGGTGAGTATTAATAGACATTAATTTGATTTCAGAAACTATTCTTTTTTGTGGTAAAGGTATTTTATTTATTTATTAAAAATTTTCACAAAAAGCTGCTGGGGATAGCTTTTATTAAAGTTTTCAAATTATTTCATTAAAAAAAAAAAGAATAAAATTTCCAACTATTTTAGTCGATGTCAAATGTTCTGTGAAAACAATTTAAATGAATAAAAGCCCTAAGTTACATTAAAACAAAATTCCAAATATGAAAAACTAACCAAAATTTTTTGACCAAACGGCCTACATTTTACAATAAAAAAATTAAATAAAACTAGAATTATGTAAGAAAATAAAGTTAAAAACGCCACATTAAAAAATTATTACAAAACAAAATTGTTTGCAGCCAACTTCATTACAAAACGCGTTACCAAAATTAGCTGCCGTAAAGTTATTGCGCTATGCTTCATACAGTTTGTATGGGCATTAGAATTTTTCAAGATAAAAACTTTTTTAGGTATGGCTGTTAAAAATTTTTATACAAGTCAAATTTTAAACGTGTTCACAATGAAATGCAAAATTTATTTATTCAGTTCAATGCTTACTGAGTTTTTGTTTGAATACTTGAATCTTTTTGGAACTATTGATTAATAATTCTTATTTAGTCAATTCCTTTTACAATATAAAGGTTCTAATGTTTGCAAGAAACGTTGGGAGTAATCAATCTACTGAGGATTCAGAGTAGCGTCTGATGAAATGGTCCATATGCTATCTCCTTTGGTACTTATTGTACTGAATGAATAATTCATGAGAATATCATGAGTAAAAGAATAAATTTAAAATAGCCCAAAAGAAAAAGTTTAGAATTTTTTTTTAATTTATAGCTTTTTTGCATTTCATGTTACCATAAGTGGTTTTATTAAGGGCCTGTTCAACTCCTCAAGTATGCGTTAGATTTATTTAAAAAAAAAAATATTTCACTGACGACCAGTGTTAAGTCAGGACCACACACAGCAAGTTTAGTTGGGTTATTCTTTCTTTTAAAATTGTTGTTTTGCTCACACACAAGTTTTTTATTTCGCCAATTTTAGCATTCTTATTCAGTCATTCACTCAGCCTTCGAACTACCTGTCTTCTTTTTTTACATCTTTATACAAAGAGATAAAAAAAAGGAATTGCTGAGTACCAGCAAGCTTGTACCCTTTCCATCAAGCTACTAAGTTGTATGGGTGTATTTTAAAAATGGTTACGTTTATTGTCAAAGAATTTTTTTAATTTAATTTTTTATGGAATTCAATTGAATTTTCTGTTAATAAAAATATTATTGTAGATTTCGACAACGTTTATTATTAGATCAGCGTACCACACCCTTGGAAACATCAATATATTGGACGGAATATGTTTTGCGTCACAAAGGAGCTTATCACCTGCAAACTCCTGCTCGAAATATGAAGTATGTAAACGGAAATTAATTAAGAAACTCATAATAACTTTTCTCTTTCTCTGTGTCTTATTTGCTCTTTCTTTTATTTCCCTATTTATTTCTCAGCTGGCTACAATACTATTTAATAGATGTTGCAGTTCTATACCTTGCTGCCGCTTATCTGTTTTACATGTTGATGCGCCAATTATTAACACGTATAATACGCACCTTCCACACCCCTTTAAAAGCTAAAACAATGTAAATAATTAATTTATTCAAACAATTTTTTAGTTTAATTTAGTTTAACTGAAACAAAAAGTGGTTATTTTTCTAAATGTAAGCGTGTATGTTGTACGTGTATAAAAAATTTAGATTTAATTAAAAAAAAAAAAAAAATTTGGGGAGCCAGCCCAAAATCCCCATTATTTATATTTATAATCTTTTGAAGAATTTATATGTATGTGTGTGTGCATGTAAATGTAAATTTTGAAAGTAGACAAAAACAAATTTTTTTTTATTGTTAAAATTTGACGATGCTCACGAGCCACATGTGTAGCTTAAAATGGGTGATATTGTTGTTTATAAGAAAAAAATTAGACAAAAAAGTGGTAAGAACTAATGTACCGTAAGTTAGATTATTTATTTAAATTTTATAATTTTTTTATTTCGTTTAAGTTAATTAATGTAAGCAAAACAAAATAAAAGCTTCGTTGTGTAAATATTTTATTGAATGTTAATTAGTTGCTTAAAAGCTAAGACGAAATTTTAACAAAATTAATTTTAGTTTAAACTAAGAGGTAAATGTAAACCAAAGTTGATTTTTTTTTTATTTACAAAAATTATAAATAAAAAGAACTGCAAATAAGAATTTTGTATGAGTGTAAATAAAAACTTGTTTCTTATTTTTTTTTTAATTTATTTTATTTAATATTAAAAATAATATATAGTTTTCAATATTTAAATGTTGGCTAAGAAGTTTATTTATTCAGTTCAATGCTTACTGAGTTTTTTGTTTGAATATTTGAATCTTTTTCGAACTATTGACAAATAATTCTTATTTAGTCAATTGCTTTTACAATATAAAGGTTCTAATGTTTGCAAGAAACGTTGGGAGTAATCTACTGAGGATTCAGAGTAGCGTCTGATGAAATCGTCCCATGAGAATATCATGAGTAAAAGAATAACCCAACATTTCTGCAATTAAGCAAAAAAAAGATTAATATTTTGTATGTAATAATTTCTATTTGGAATTTAAAAGTTTAACAAAATATTAATCTTTATTTGTGCTTAATTCCAGAAATTGTGTTGGTTTTAAAATTTATTCTTTTACTCATGATATTCTCATGAATTAAGCACAAATAAAGATTAATATTTTGTTAAACTTTTAAATTCCAAATAGAAATTATTACATATAAAAATACAAGTGCTCATTGTAGAAAAAACCTATGTTTTTCTTTTTATTATTTTATAATTTTTTGTTTTTGTTTTTCATATACTCTTTAATTACATTCAGTAATACCCACCTGGCATTCAAATGTAAAAGAGAAAAGAAGAATAAAAATAGAATATATAGTTTTCAATATTAAAATGTTGGTTGGGAAATTTATTGATTTATTCAGTTCAATGCTTACTGAGTTTTTTGTTTGAATATTTGAATCTTTTTGTAACTATTGATTAATAATTCTTATTTAGTCAATTGCTTTTACAATATAAAGGTTCTAATGTTTGCAAGAAACGTTGGGAGTAACCTACTGAGGATTCAGAGTAGCGTCAGTACTTATTGTACTGAATAAATAACTCATGAGAATTTCATGAGTAAAAGAATAAATTTTAAAACCAACACAATTTCTGGAATTAAGCACAAATAAAGATTAATATTTTGATTAATATTTTGTTAAAAATAATATTAAAAATTAAATACACGAAATTTTTTTAATAAAATGTGACTTTAACTATAAAAAATTTATATTTAGTTATAAATAAAATAAAGTATGATTTTTGAAGATAAACCATCGTAAATGTGACTACGATTACAGAGGCTTACAGAATGAGGTTTTCTTCATGGTAGTATTTAAGCTCCAATCGCTTGAAATTACTTTTTAAATCTTACTTTGTTCACATAAAATGAAGCCGGCTCCACTTGAATTTAAAAAATAAAAAAAATGTTCTAAAACTAAAAAATTTTTGTCAGTATTAGTTTATTTGTAAGCTTGGTTTGCCATGGAAAATCAAAATAGAAAAAATATTCTAAGCAAATGTTTTGAAAATCTTTACTGTTCAGGTGCAATGAAAATGATTGCAAATAAACTTTTAAAACCTTAAGGACAGGTTGTAATCACACACACAGTGACGATGTCAATGCGGGTTCGAGAGTGTTGATAATGAGGGCTTTAATGACCAGATCAGGGCTTTTATGGCCCCTATTGACATTATCATTGTGTTTTGTCCTTGTCCCAATAAATAAATTCTGATTTCTTTGATATTTGTGACCTGGTATTAATTGCTGCTAAGCTGAATGATGGTGAAGGTATATCACTGACCATCAGGCAGCTCTATTGGTAGTAATTGATATCATCGCCTCAAATATCTTTGTTTTGATTTCCCCAAATTGTTTGTATGACGGGGCGTTTCAGGATAGACTTTTATAAACTTCCTGATGACGTCTTTCCTGAATCCTACAATTTAGAAAAATTCAAATCGAATGTTCATAGACACTACTCCCTCTATCCTCCTTCCCACAACCTATTTTCCTAGTTCCATCACAATGCATTGCATAAGTAGGGGCCATCCCTTGAGTGCTGGTCCTAAATAAAAAAACAAAAAAAAAAGAGAAGCAAAAAGAACATAAAAAAATTGCTAAAAGAAAAATTCAGAGAGCATAAAATAAATAATACACTCAATGCAACAAAATCTGGATGTCTCCGACCGCAAGAAGAACAATAGATGCTGTCTACAGCAGTAATCCAAATCGTAGTGAAAAGTAGATTCCTATTGAAATAAAACGGTCAGGCATTCTTTACGATAAAATTTTAACAAAAATCTACAATAGCCTTATTATGAACGATGAAACCTGTGTAAAAATGGACTTAAAACAGCTGCAAGTTCAAATCTTTTGTGTTCTAGTAAAACGTGGAGATGCCGATTCAAAGTTCAAATACACAAAAAATTTTAAAAATTTGAGACAAAATCATTACTTGGACAACAATTTGCAGTTGTGGTCTAAAAAGCACACCATTTATCGTCTCTTCAACAATGACAGCATAAATTTATATCAAAGAATGCCTACAGAAACGATTTCTGTCTCCTATAAAATTTTATATTGATTTAGCATCTTGTCATTATTCAAAAACAGCAATGGAGTGGTCAAAGACACCTTTAATTTCTCTTTGGCAATAGTGCAGTATTGTTCAATTGGCGGAAACTGCTAACAGTTGGGAAGGTTCATGTTTTTTGCCACAATATCAACCTGTAGTGCGATTCAGTAACTTATAAATATTAAGAACATTCGTATCAAAAAATACAAGTATAACGATATTTAATCGAATTCGGTATTTAATGACTTTCGGACAAAAATATTCGGTACGATAGAATTTGTTATTTGCGATGATTATTTATGGGCTGCTAGCTTCGTCGCAAACTTCGAATAGTTTTATTGGAAAGTTACTGAGTACCCAATTCGTTATACTTGTTTTTTCGATACGAGTGTTCGTATCAAACAGTGGTAAAAAAACATGAACCCTCCCAACTCTTCACAGTGTCCGCCACTTGAACAATACTGCACTATTGCCAAAGAAAAGTGATACTATGTTGAAAATTTGGAATAAATAAAAAACCCGAAATATCATAAGAGGAAATCAATTGTAATTTTTTTTAATATTTTCTGAAAAAGCAATAAATAACTATAAATTTGCTTATAATAATTTTTTAATAGCTTTTTCTTTTAAGTATATATTCAATATCTTATGAGGCTCCACTTTGGATGAACAATGCTTTAGTTCTCGAGCTATAACGTTATGCAGAAAAAATTTCTCGAGAACTAGCTCTTTGATTAATCTTAAAAAACAGTTAAGGATTAGGAATAAAATAGTCTTTGAATTATGTTTGGCCAAAAAAACTATTTTTTTCTAGAAAATTGAATTTTTTTAAAACTCATTGCACACAAGCGTAATTTTTTTTCCTAATATTGTTACCGACATATGTTATAAATAAAATGAGCCATATATCTTTACAATCCATTAATAAGTTTTTAGTTTATTCACAATTTGGTGGTACCACTTAAGATCCTTCGCTATGCAAATTTGTTAACAAGTATTTTTTTATTACTTAAAATTATAAAAAAAAATATGTTATTGCATTAAGAACTTGTTAATAACTTTTGATGAAATATGGTTCATTTTGTTAATAACATATGCAGATATCTAAATTAAACACAGATTTTAAGATTTTGTTTATATTAAATTTTAGTGAAATTTAAAAAAAAATAAATTTGTTCAAGTTTTCTTGAGAAAGCTTTGAAGGCTGGTTGAAAACTGTTTAAAACATAATTTAAAAGTTATTTATTTTTTTTTGTCCACTTGAAAACTACAAGTAGGATTACAGTTTGAATCAGGATATCGAGTATTTTAAAAATTAATTTTAGTTTTGGCAGCAACAAAAACAATACGAATTAAAAAAAAAAAAATACAATAAAAAGTATACCAATGTGAACTTTTTTGTACCCTCTACCATAATCAGTGCTTAGAAACTTGTAAAAAAAAAGTAAAAATTATTTTGGTTGGGCAGTATCATAAAACAAGATTTGTGGTTTCAAAAACAACATTCATTATATTTTGTAATATTCTGAATAAACCAATGACAGTTCATTTTAATTTATGAAACAGGAATTTAGATTTAAATTCCGTTCATTTGCATAATTTAAAATCTTGAATTTATTTTTTTTAGCAATTTTTACAGGTATCAATTTATTTCTTACTACTTTTTACAAAACTTTGTATAGCTAAAGTACACATACTATACTACTTTTTGAGCACACCTGCTATTTTTGGACCGGTCTAATGACTAAGGCCTAGTATAGAAAATTAAAAATAGCTAAAATAATGATAACTTAACTAGCATTTAGTTAAATGTTGAATAATTTGTTCTCACTGAAAATCTTAGTTTTAAAGTAAAATTTAAATTCAACAACTAAAAGTTTGTTTTGTTTGTGTTAATTCATATACAGAGGAAACATTCCATACTGTGATTAATTAGGGTTAATTAGTTAGAAAAAAAAGAGTTATTTTTTTGCTATTATCTTTTTGGCAACACTAGTTTTGACAGCTCACGCACGTTTTGTATCTTGTGTCACTGTCAAACATCTTCAGTTTGGTCTATAATTTAATCATGAATCGTCTTACAAACGAACAACGCTTGCAAATTATTGAATTTTATTACCAAAATGCGTGCTCTGTTAAGAAAGTTCATCGCGCGCTTCTTCCATTTTATGGTCAGTTTAATCGACCTACTGAGGCTTCTATTCGGGCTATTGTAACAAAATTTCGCACCAAATTTACATTGTTGGATATTAAACCGCCAACACGCTTACGTAGAGTGCGAACTGAAGAAAATATCGCAGCCGTATCGGCCAGTGTTGGTGATGACCGTGAATTATCGATTCGGCGCCGTTCGCAGCAATTGGGCCTCTGTTACTCCACTACGTGGAAAATTTTGCGGAAGGATTTGGGTGTGAAGCCTTATAAGATACAACTGGTGCAAGAATTGAAGCCAAACGACCTACCACAACGCCAAATTTTTGGTGAATGGGCTCTTGAAAAGTTAGATGAAGATCCACTTTTTTATCGAAGAATTGTGTTCAGCGACTAGGCTCATTTCTGGTTGAATGGATACGTGAACAAGCAAAACTGCCGTATTTGGAGTGAAGAGCAGCCAGAAGCATTGCAAGAGCTACCAATGCATCCACAAAAAACAACCGTTTGGTGCGGATTATGGGCTGGCGGCATCATTGGGCCGTATTTCTTCAAAGATGATGCGAATCACAACGTTACTGTGAATGGTGAGCGCTAACGTGCGATGATAACAAACTTTTTTTTGCCCAAAATGGAAGAGCTTGACTTGCATGACATGTGGTTTCAACAAGACGGTGCCACATTCCACACAGCACGCGAAACAATGGACCAATTGAGAGGCGAGTTCGGTGAACAGTTTATTTCACGCTTGGGACCAGTCAATTGGCCGCCCAGATCGTGCGATTTAACGCCTCTAGACTATTTTTTGTGAGGCTATGTTAAGGCTAATGTCTATAGGGACAAGCCCGCTTCGATTGACGCACTGGAAGCCAACATTGCCAACATTATTCGTGAGATACCGGCCGAAATGTTGGAAAGAGTATGCCAAAATTGGACTAAGCGGATGGACCATTTGAGGCGCAGCCGCGGCCAACATTTGCATGAAATAATCTTCAAACATTAAATTATATCGACCCAACTATCGATCCAAATAAATATTTCATGCATTTTTCTGAATTTTATGTGTTTTTTTTTTTAAATTTCCGATAGTTCTTATAAAATCACCTTTTATATTTAGTGATGCAAATGCAAATGTTTTTTGCAAGCCATCGTTAAAAAATGCAAAGTATTACTTCTATTTTTAGCTTAATTTTGTTTTTGCACTTGGTAAAACTGGGGAATTAAATATTTATAAAAGAAATTTGGTAGAAAAAATGGCAACCATGAGAGAAGAATGGACTTGGCATTCAATGACTACAGTAGAAGTTGTAAAGATGTAAATGAGCAGGAAACTGTGGAATACATTTTATAGCTTGTCTGTCACTAGGGGATCAAGATAATCTACTTGCAGTAGGCTTCTGTACTGCGCTGTTGCCTGCAAGAGTCGCCATGCTTAGTTTAGGTAGTGGCGGACTCGCCTTTCAATAGTGTGTGCTCATTTTGACAACGCATTGTTGACAACAAGGCTTTGCAGAATTGACAACGAATAATGTCATTTTCACACCAGTACCGTAATAAATCGACAACACTTGACACTAGAAATAATACCATATGGGTGTTGAAATGACAACATGCGTTGTTAATTTGAAAACGTTTGTTAATAAGTGGAAAATTTGACAACACATGGTTGTTAATTACACAACGTTCGTTAACGAGTCCTCAACATGCGTTGTCAAACATTTTTGATGTGTAAAGTGCGAAAGGTAATTTTAGCAGCGAAGAAAAGTATTAGGCTTCTACTTCGTTAAATAAATGCATTTTATTCTTTACTTATAAAGGGTATTTTTTTTATAGACGTATAGAATTTTAAATTGCAATAAAACAACGATATACGGGGGTATATGGATATATAAAAATTTTTAAAAAATAGTTCTTTCTTTGTATTTAGGCGGTAGATTACAAATCTAGACGACCTCAAATTGTTTACTTACGCTGAGGTTGCCTGCTTTTCAGTACGATAAAGCAAGTTAAATCACCTTAAAATCAAAAAACTAAATTATTACTTGAAGAAATTAAAAATTTTATTTTTTAATATTGAATTTGAAAAATAATTCGAAATCGACTTAATTTTTTTGCGTTGGATAAATGATCGTATTGGCTTTAATTCGAAAATTTTTATTGCGGATAGTGCGACAAAAATGTTTTTGGCCAAAAATTATCATAAACCACAAGTGAGTGAAGATAAATATGCTGAGTTAAATATGTTTTAACGTAACCCGTTACATTTTTTTAGTATTTGAAAAGATCCTTTCAGTATTTATTTATAACATTTTTATAAATATTTTTAGGAGAAATATAAGTGCATGGGTACAAACATGGATAAATAAATTGACTTATCAAGAAGATTACGGGATATTACACATTATATTTTAAAATTATTTAAAATTAGACCCTACAGAATAAACTCCTCTTTGATTTTGGTAATTTTCATGGGCAAAATCATTCCCCGGCAAAGTGGGGAATGATAGAAATACTTAAAGAAGTCCAAAGTAACTACTAGGGTATATGGATATTTAAATTTTTTTTTTTTAAATAGTCCAAAGCATCTTGTGAGTATTTGGATCGTAGATTACATATCTATACAATTTCCCCTTTAAAATGACATGTGTCCCATCCCGTAATCTTCTATGGTTCGTTCGGAAGCTACTTTGAATTAATCTGAAATTTCAATATATCCCAGTGCAATTGGAAAATTAAAACAAAAACAATTTTTTCATTGAGATCTTAAACTTGAATAATATTTACTAATAATTTATTAGTAAGTTTTATTTGACCTTTTTCTTTTTAATTAAAATGGCTATTTTGTTAAGCTTGAGGTCTTATTTTTCAAAATACTAAAATTACTAAAATTATTAATATTTTTAAACTACCTACTATCCTAGTAATGTTGTTCTGAGCGGTCCGTCATATTTCCGGTCGAACCACAGTAGAGTTATTAATGGAATATACACCGTTTTAAAGGGAAGGTGGATTCTATTAGTAATTTGTTCTGCAATCGGTCAGAAATTGTTTTGGAATATTTAAAAAAATATTTTTTAGCTTATAAAGTAACTGTACAATTTTTGAATTTATTTTAAAAATATATTTATTAATGAATAAAACTAAATTTTTTTTAAATCTGTTTTTTCAGAGGTCATTTCAATAAAAAATTTTTACTTTTCAGTTTTTTTTTTTTTTAACTTAGCATTATCAGTATCCCGTTTAAGTGACCAGCAATATTCTGAAATCATTTTTATTTTATTTTTGCAACTATTTCTTGGTGAAAATGTTCCCTAAAAATTCGATTACTACGAACATTAAAAAAATTAAATGAATCAGTGTAGCCTTTCTCCGTCCGCTTTTAAATAAATAAAAAAAGTGTGAGTAAAAGTTATTTTTTCTTTCCGTTATGACGAACATTTAGAAATAAATTTTGTGACATTGGTGGAACAGTTCTCAAGTGATGTGATTTCCAACGAACGACTTCTACAATAAAAACTTTTTTCTCAATACATATTTTAAAACCTGTAAAAATTAAAAGCAATAACGTTATTCTTTTCAGAATAAAATATTTAAAATGTATCTTACAAACAGCATTATAAAAAAATATATAAAAAAGTTAATTTTTTCTTAAAGAAAGTTAGCTTTAAAAAGAAAATAATAAAAAATTTTGTGTTGAAAATTTTAACAAAAATAATAATAATATTGCTCTTTTATTTCAATAGTGTCATAATTCATAAAACATGATTTTCCAGCAGACCTGTTTAAAATTTTAAATTTGTTAGAAAAATGGAAAGAATTTAATATTTTCAAATATTTTTATTTATTTTCTACAGAATTTAAAGTGACAGGAATTCAGAGCAATTTTACTTAGTAACTTAATAAAAGACATTTTTGAGTTATAACACTATCTATCTATTGAGCGCTATGTACTTGGACCCTGGCCCATGACTTTACTGTTAAAAATCTAGACCTCAAATGAAGCCAATTGAATTATAAAGCTTGAGCTCTAATATTTCCCCAACAACTCCCCCACAAGTAATGCATTAAAACAAGCTCAAGGCACATGCGTGCTAAAATCATCAAACTTGAAATGTTTAAAAAAATTTACTCTCCAAATTTAATTATTTTCTTCTTTTCGGAAACACAATTTCCCAAAATTAAATTCATTAAAATCATTTTTTATTGAAAATATTTTACTTAGTTAAAGTGATGGATGGCATGTCAATCAAATTTCTTAGTGAAAATAAAAAAAGAAAGAAAAATATCCGTCTAATTTAAAGTCATCATTAATCACTTTACTTTTGTATTTATATAATTTTGAACAATATTTTTTAAAAAGGTATGCAACAACCATTTTTAAACTTTTCCATTTAGTTGTGTTTAAGAAGAAGATGTTACTTAAGACCTGAAGAAAGATTGATTTTGTTACAAAACGAAACCAGTTTACATTTTAAATGTCCACAACAAAAAAAGTATGAATTAAACAAAATGCCGATAGGCATCTGCAAATTATTTTAAATTATGCTGCAAAAATCGTACAACTAAAAAAAAAAAAAAAAAAAAAATTAAAAACAAACTGCAATTACTACTTTTAGATAAAATTGTAAATTAAACAAATGCAAGTTTTAGAAACAGAGATGGAAGGGTTAAAAAAGAAATTAATTCAAATTTTTATCAAAATTTCAAGACATCATCGTTCTTTTTTTAATTAGAAAATTATTCTATTTATTTATTTATACTTAGGGTCGTTTAAAATTGAAAATAGAAAAAATTTTAAGTTTATAAATAAAAGAAGCAAAATTATTTATTTAATTAAAAAAATTTTTTTTTGGTCTCTAACTGGGGGTTCAACCGTGATATCTGCAGTTGAAAGACATTTTTAAAATTCATATATATAATGAACACGTTTCATATATTTTATGAAAGTTTTCATTAAAATAATTTTAACAAAAGTTGATTCATTGATCTAATGAACCTTGTTATTGGACTAAACATAAATTTAATTCAAATTAGAAGCTTACAAAACAAACTCATTTGTGTTTCGGAATTTTCTTCAGCGTTAGTTTGTTTCTGTATGATTTGTTTTAATTTTTCCCAAAAAGGCTATTTAAAGCCATTTTGAAAAACAAAAAGGGCTAGGAAAAAGCTAAAGGATAAATCATAAATTTCGAGGCTAAATGCGAAAAAAAGGCCTTAAAAAGGCTAAAATGGCAACGCTGGTGGTACTGTCAAGTATAGACTGTTATTTCAACCAACTTCTGTGTTTACTCTTTGGCACCTCCTAAGCTCCCAGCTTAAACAAAAACACTTTCTTTAGCCATGTGAGAAATTAAAATTTTTCTTAAATTATTTTAATGATAATTGTATACTTAATTAAATTTTTTACTGTTAAGTTTATTGAAATTTGTGCGACTTCTTGTGCTACATTTTTCCTTAAGCTTTTTTGTGGTGCTGTGCTGGCTCACAAATTACAGTTTAACAACTCTGATCCGACAAAAATGTTTATTCGAAAAGAGCTTCAATTTGTAGCTTCATTTAAAACATCTTGCCACAATAAATTATATATATTTTTTTGTTGTTTGTTTGTCAGATCATCTTGCCACCAACAACAAGCAACTAAAAAAAAAAAAAACAAGTGTTTACAACGTGACACAATTTTCTCTCCTTAATAAAGTCCCCAGAGTGAGTGGACAAGATTTTGGAAAATTAAAATGAACAAACATACAAACATGGATTCATCACAAACAAGAAAAAAAAAGAAGCAACAAACAAAAAAGACATTTTAAGTGAAAGATGCGTTTCCTATTAAAGTTCACTTCTTTAGGGGGGAGAAGGGAAATTTAAGATAATTTCTAAATTTTTTTAACGATCAAAGAGCATTTACTACAAAATTTAAAAAAGAGAAAAATTTTCCCAGTTTTTGTTAAAAACAAATTTTAGTTTCTGTTTCTGTTTGGTAGACGTCCCTGCAAACAATGAACATAATTTTTTTTTAAATTTATTTTCAATGGATAAAATAATTGCTATTGCCAAGTTATAGATCGTTGGTTTGTGGTAAATTTTCTTTACAGAGCTAATGGTCTACACACTCTCACACACACACATACGAGTGTGTCGCATTCAAAGATACGGTGGCAGGAAAGGTAGCTTAGCCAGAAGATGCACCGAAGAAGCGCCATTTGTGTCATAATAAGTTGCCTATTCTCTGTTTCATTTTGGCTGTTTTAAGAGTTGGTGTCTGAGTATTTTTAGCTTCTTTATCAAAATGAGTACCAACTGGGGGAAAATTGTAGTCATACCCATAGTAAATAATAATTTATTTTTAAAGCATTTATTTTTGTGTGCTTTATGTTTTTTTTATTTTTTATTTTTTTTTTTAGAAAGGAGGAAGTTAAATTTTTGTGCTTTTCTGAACAAACATAAATTGTGCTCCTTGTAACACTACCAGCAAACAAAGAAACAAACAAGCATTCACTGTCTGTTGGCAATTTGCAATAATTTTTGCAAATTAAATACTCTTTTACTAAAAAGGTTCATTATAAAAATTCACAGTAACTTTAGAAATACCTTTCGATATTAAATAAGTTTTTATTTTAATAAGACTACACAATCAGTATCAGCAGCATTTTTCATATTGTGATTAACTTTTTTTTGTACGGTAGGAGGGCCTGTTTAAAAAGCCTCCAAAAAAGTGAAAGTTTAAATTAAAAAAATAATGTTATAAATGAAAAAGATCCATCTACGAATCAGAAACAGCGTTATGAAATTTTACATCTCAATAATATAACACATTGGATTTTGAAGTATTGGCAACTTTTGATATGGCTATTAAATGCTTCAATGGATAACGCTTCCCAGTTGTCGATATCTAGAAAACTCAGCAAGTTATGACCAAAAAGGTAAGCAGTTCTACTACTGCCTCTTTCCGGCCACTTTTTAGTAGAACTGGTTACCTTTTTGGTCAAAACTTGCTGAGTTTTCTAGATATCAAATTGATTTCTTTTGCGTTCGATAGCTAAGCGTATTGGCTTTAATTAGAAATTTTTTTCTTGCGGATAGTGCAACAAAATTTTTTAATCATTTTTTCAAAAAAAGCAAAGGGGGTAGTCCATGGTAATTTTTGAAGAAAAAATTTATTTTCGCACTATCTGCGAAAACAAAATTTTGTATTAAGGCCAAAACGGTTATCTATCCAAAGCAATAGAAATCAAGTCGATATCTAGAAAACTAAGCAAGTTATGAGCAGAAAGGTAACCAGTTCTACTACTGCCTCTTTCCGGCCACGTTTTACTAGGACTGGTTACCTTTTTAGTCATAACTTGGTCAGTTTTCAATATATTGACTTGATTTCTTTAGCGTTCGATAGCTAAGCGTATTGGCTTTAATTAGAAATTTTTTTCTTGCGGATAGTGCAACAAAATTTTTTAATCATTTTTTCAAAAAAATTTATTTTCGCACTATCTGCGAAAACAAAATTTTGTATTAAGGCCAATACGGTTATCTATCCAAAGCAATAGAAATCAAGTCGATATCTAGAAAACTAAGCAAGTTATGAGCAGAAAGGTAACCAGTTCTACTACTGCCTCTTTCCGGCCACGTTTTACTAGGACTGGTTACCTTTTTAGTCATAACTTGGTCAGTTTTCAATATATTGACTTGATTTCTTTAGCGTTCGATAGCTAAGCGTATTGGCTTTAATTAAAAATTTTTTTCTTGCGGATAGTGCAACAAAATTTTTTAATCATTTTTTCAAAAAAAGCAAAGGGGGTAGTCCATGGTAATTTTTGAAGAAAAAATTTATTTTCGCACTATCTGCGAAAACAAAATTTTGTATTAAGGCCAATACGGTTATCTATCTAAAGCAATAGAAATCAAGTCGATATCTAGAAAACTAAGCAAGTTATGAGCAGAAAGGTAACCAGTTCTACTACTGCCTCTTTCCGGCCACTTTTTACTAGGACTGGTAACCTTTTTAGTCTCAACTTGCTCAGTTTTCAATATATCGACTTGATTTCTTTAGCGTTCGATAGCTAAGCGTATTGGCTTTAATTAGAAATTTTTTTCTTGCGGATAGTGCAACAAAATTTTTTAATAATTTTTTCAAAAAAAGCAAAGGGGGTAGTCCATGGTAATTTTTGAAGAAAAAATTTATTTTCGCACTATCTGCGAAAATAAAATTTTGTATTAAGGCCAATACGGTTATCTATCTAAAGCAATAGAAATCAAGTCGATATCTAGAAAACTAAGCAAGTTATGAGCAGAAAGGTAACCAGTTCTACTACTGCCTCTTTCCGGCCACGTTTTACTAGGACTGGTTACCTTTTTAGTCATAACTTGGTCAGTTTTCAATATATCGACTTGATTTCTTTAGCGTTCGATAGCTAAGCGTATTGGCTTTAATTAGAAATTTTTTTCTTGCGGATAGTGCAACAAAATTTTTTAATCATTTTTTCAAAAAAAGCAAAGGGGGTAGTCCATGGTAATTTTTGAAGAAAAAATTTATTTTTGCACTATCTGCGAAAACAAAATTTTGTATTAAGGCCAATACGGTTATCTATCTAAAGCAATAGAAATCAAGTCGATATCTAGAAAACTAAGCAAGTTATGAGCAGAAAGGTAACCAGTTCTACTACTGCCTCTTTCCGGCCACGTTTTACTAGGACTGGTTACCTTTTTAGTCATAACTTGGTCAGTTTTCAATATATCGACTTGATTTCTTTAGCGTTCGATAGCTAAGCGTATTGGCTTTAATTAGAAATTTTTTTCTTGCGGATAGTGCAACAAAATTTTTTAATCATTTTTTCAAAAAAAGCAAAGGGGGTAGTCCATGGTAATTTTTGAAGAAAAAATTTATTTTTGCACTATCTGCGAAAACAAAATTTTGTATTAAGGCCAATACGGTTATCTATCTAAAGCAATAGAAATCAAGTCGATATCTAGAAAACTAAGCAAGTTATGAGCAGAAAGGTAACCAGTTCTACTACTGCCTCTTTCCGGCCACGTTTTACTAGGACTGGTTACCTTTTTAGTCATAACTTGGTCAGTTTTCAATATATCGACTTGATTTCTTTAGCGTTCGATAGCTAAGCGTATTGGCTTTAATTAGAAATTTTTTTCTTGCGGATAGTGCAACAAAATTTTTTAATCATTTTTTCAAAAAAAGCAAAGGGGGTAGTCCATGGTAATTTTTGAAGAAAAAATTTATTTTTGCACTATCTGCGAAAACAAAATTTTGTATTAAGGCCAATACGGTTATCTATCTAAAGCAATAGAAATCAAGTCGATATCTAGAAAACTAAGCAAGTTATGAGCAGAAAGGTAACCAGTTCTACTACTGCCTCTTTCCGGCCACGTTTTACTAGGACTGGTTACCTTTTTAGTCATAACTTGGTCAGTTTTCAATATATCGACTTGATTTCTTTAGCGTTCGATAGCTAAGCGTATTGGCTTTAATTAGAAATTTTTTTCTTGCGGATAGTGCAACAAAATTTTTTAATCATTTTTTCAAAAAAAGCAAAGGGGGTAGTCCATGGTAATTTTTGAAGAAAAAATTTATTTTTGCACTATCTGCGAAAACAAAATTTTGTATTAAGGCCAATACGGTTATCTATCTAAAGCAATAGAAATCAAGTCGATATCTAGAAAACTAAGCAAGTTATGAGCAGAAAGGTAACCAGTTCTACTACTGCCTCTTTCCGGCCACGTTTTACTAGGACTGGTTACCTTTTTAGTCATAACTTGGTCAGTTTTCAATATATTGACTTGATTTCTTTAGCGTTCAATAGCTAAGCGTATTGGTTTTAATTAAAAATTTTTTTCTTGCGGATAGTGCAACAAAATTTTTTAATCATTTTTTCAAAAAAAGCAAAGGGGGTAGTCCATGGTAATTTTTGAAGAAAAAATTTATTTTCGCACTATCTGCGAAAATAAAATTTTGTATTAAGGCCAATACGGTTATCTATCTAAAGCAATAGAAATCAAGTCGATATCTAGAAAACTAAGCAAGTTATGAGCAGAAAGGTAACCAGTTCTACTACTGCCTCTTTCCGGCCACGTTTTACTAGGACTGGTTACCTTTTTAGTCATAACTTGGTCAGTTTTCAATATATCGACTTGATTTCTTTAGCGTTCGATAGCTAAGCGTATTGGCTTTAATTAGAAATTTTTTTCTTGCGGATAGTGCAACAAAATTTTTTAATCATTTTTTCAAAAAAAGCAAAGGGGGTAGTCCATGGTAATTTTTGAAGAAAAAATTTATTTTTGCACTATCTGCGAAAACAAAATTTTGTATTAAGGCCAATACGGTTATCTATCCAAAGCAATAGAAATCAAGTCGATATCTAGAAAACTAAGCAAGTTATGAGCAGAAAGGTAACCAGTTCTACTACTGCCTCTTTCCGGCCACGTTTTACTAGGACTGGTTACCTTTTTAGTCATAACTTGGTCAGTTTTCAATATATCGACTTGATTTCTTTAGCGTTCGATAGCTAAGCGTATTGGCTTTAATTAGAAATTTTTTTCTTGCGGATAGTGCAACAAAATTTTTTAATCATTTTTTCAAAAAAAGCAAAGGGGGTAGTCCATGGTAATTTTTGAAGAAAAAATTTATTTTTGCACTATCTGCGAAAACAAAATTTTGTATTAAGGCCAATACGGTTATCTATCTAAAGCAATAGAAATCAAGTCGATATCTAGAAAACTAAGCAAGTTATGAGCAGAAAGGTAACCAGTTCTACTACTGCCTCTTTCCGGCCACGTTTTACTAGGACTGGTTACCTTTTTAGTCATAACTTGGTCAGTTTTCAATATATCGACTTGATTTCTTTAGCGTTCGATAGCTAAGCGTATTGGCTTTAATTAGAAATTTTTTTCTTGCGGATAGTGCAACAAAATTTTTTAATCATTTTTTCAAAAAAAGCAAAGGGGGTAGTCCATGGTAATTTTTGAAGAAAAAATTTATTTTTGCACTATCTGCGAAAACAAAATTTTGTATTAAGGCCAATACGGTTATCTATCTAAAGCAATAGAAATCAAGTCGATATCTAGAAAACTAAGCAAGTTATGAGCAGAAAGGTAACCAGTTCTACTACTGCCTCTTTCCGGCCACGTTTTACTAGGACTGGTTACCTTTTTAGTCATAACTTGGTCAGTTTTCAATATATCGACTTGATTTCTTTAGCGTTCGATAGCTAAGCGTATTGGCTTTAATTAGAAATTTTTTTCTTGCGGATAGTGCAACAAAATTTTTTAATCATTTTTTCAAAAAAAGCAAAGGGGGTAGTCCATGGTAATTTTTGAAGAAAAAATTTATTTTTGCACTATCTGCGAAAACAAAATTTTGTATTAAGGCCAATACGGTTATCTATCTAAAGCAATAGAAATCAAGTCGATATCTAGAAAACTAAGCAAGTTATGAGCAGAAAGGTAACCAGTTCTACTACTGCCTCTTTCCGGCCACGTTTTACTAGGACTGGTTACCTTTTTAGTCATAACTTGGTCAGTTTTCAATATATTGACTTGATTTCTTTAGCGTTCAATAGCTAAGCGTATTGGTTTTAATTAAAAATTTTTTTCTTGCGGATAGTGCAACAAAATTTTTTAATAATTTTTTCAAAAAAAGCAAAGGGGGTAGTCCATGGTAATTTTTGAAGAAAAAATTTATTTTCGCACTATCTGCGAAAATAAAATTTTGTATTAAGGCCAATACGGTTATCTATCTAAAGCAATAGAAATCAAGTCGATATCTAGAAAACTAAGCAAGTTATGAGCAGAAAGGTAACCAGTTCTACTACTGCCTCTTTCCGGCCACGTTTTACTAGGACTGGTTACCTTTTTAGTCATAACTTGGTCAGTTTTCAATATATCGACTTGATTTCTTTAGCGTTCGATAGCTAAGCGTATTGGCTTTAATTAGAAATTTTTTTCTTGCGGATAGTGCAACAAAATTTTTTAATCATTTTTTCAAAAAAAGCAAAGGGGGTAGTCCATGGTAATTTTTGAAGAAAAAATTTATTTTTGCACTATCTGCGAAAACAAAATTTTGTATTAAGGCCAATACGGTTATCTATCCAAAGCAATAGAAATCAAGTCGATATCTAGAAAACTAAGCAAGTTATGAGCAGAAAGGTAACCAGTTCTACTACTGCCTCTTTCCGGCCACTTTTTACTAGGACTGGTAACCTTTTTAGTCTCAACTTGCTCAGTTTTCAATATATCGACTTGATTTCTTTAGCGTTCGATAGCTAAGCGTATTGGCTTTAATTAGAAATTTTTTTCTTGCGGATAGTGCAACAAAATTTTTTAATAATTTTTTCAAAAAAAGCAAAGGGGGTAGTCCATGGTAATTTTTGAAGAAAAAATTTATTTTCGCACTATCTGCGAAAATAAAATTTTGTATTAAGGCCAATACGGTTATCTATCTAAAGCAATAGAAATCAAGTCGATATCTAGAAAACTAAGCAAGTTATGAGCAGAAAGGTAACCAGTTCTACTACTGCCTCTTTCCGGCCACGTTTTACTAGGACTGGTTACCTTTTTAGTCATAACTTGGTCAGTTTTCAATATATCGACTTGATTTCTTTAGCGTTCGATAGCTAAGCGTATTGGCTTTAATTAGAAATTTTTTTCTTGCGGATAGTGCAACAAAATTTTTTAATCATTTTTTCAAAAAAAGCAAAGGGGGTAGTCCATGGTAATTTTTGAAGAAAAAATTTATTTTTGCACTATCTGCGAAAACAAAATTTTGTATTAAGGCCAATACGGTTATCTATCTAAAGCAATAGAAATCAAGTCGATATCTAGAAAACTAAGCAAGTTATGAGCAGAAAGGTAACCAGTTCTACTACTGCCTCTTTCCGGCCACGTTTTACTAGGACTGGTTACCTTTTTAGTCATAACTTGGTCAGTTTTCAATATATTGACTTGATTTCTTTAGCGTTCAATAGCTAAGCGTATTGGTTTTAATTAAAAATTTTTTTCTTGCGGATAGTGCAACAAAATTTTTTAATCATTTTTTCAAAAAAAGCAAAGGGGGTAGTCCATGGTAATTTTTGAAGAAAAAATTTATTTTCGCACTATCTGCGAAAACAAAATTTTGTATTAAGGCCAATACGGTTATCTATCCAAAGCAATAGAAATCAAGTCGATATCTAGAAAACTAAGCAAGTTATGAGCAGAAAGGTAACCAGTTCTACTACTGCCTCTTTCCGGCCACGTTTTACTAGGACTGGTTACCTTTTTAGTCATAACTTGGTCAGTTTTCAATATATTGACTTGATTTCTTTAGCGTTCGATAGCTAAGCGTATTGGCTTTAATTAGAAATTTTTTTCTTGCGGATAGTGCAACAAAATTTTTTAATCATTTTTTCAAAAAAAGCAAAGGGGGTAGTCCATGGTAATTTTTGAAGAAAAAATTTATTTTTGCACTATCTGCGAAAACAAAATTTTGTATTAAGGCCAATACGGTTATCTATCTAAAGCAATAGAAATCAAGTCGATATCTAGAAAACTAAGCAAGTTATGAGCAGAAAGGTAACCAGTTCTACTACTGCCTCTTTCCGGCCACGTTTTACTAGGACTGGTTACCTTTTTAGTCATAACTTGGTCAGTTTTCAATATATTGACTTGATTTCTTTAGCGTTCGATAGCTAAGCGTATTGGTTTTAATTAAAAATTTTTTTCTTGCGGATAGTGCAACAAAATTTTTTAATCATTTTTTCAAAAAAAGCAAAGGGGGTAGTCCATGGTAATTTTTGAAGAAAAAATTTATTTTCGCACTATCTGCGAAAACAAAATTTTGTATTAAGGCCAATACGGTTATCTATCTAAAGCAATAGAAATCAAGTCGATATCTAGAAAACTAAGCAAGTTATGAGCAGAAAGGTAACCAGTTCTACTACTGCCTCTTTCCGGCCACGTTTTACTAGGACTGGTTACCTTTTTAGTCATAACTTGGTCAGTTTTCAATATATCGACTTGATTTCTTTAGCGTTCGATAGCTAAGCGTATTGGCTTTAATTAGAAATTTTTTTCTTGCGGATAGTGCAACAAAATTTTTTAATCATTTTTTCAAAAAAAGCAAAGGGGGTAGTCCATGGTAATTTTTGAAGAAAAAATTTATTTTTGCACTATCTGCGAAAACAAAATTTTGTATTAAGGCCAATACGGTTATCTATCTAAAGCAATAGAAATCAAGTCGATATCTAGAAAACTAAGCAAGTTATGAGCAGAAAGGTAACCAGTTCTACTACTGCCTCTTTCCGGCCACGTTTTACTAGGACTGGTTACCTTTTTAGTCATAACTTGGTCAGTTTTCAATATATTGACTTGATTTCTTTAGCGTTCGATAGCTAAGCGTATTGGTTTTAATTAAAAATTTTTTTCTTGCGGATAGTGCAACAAAATTTTTTAATCATTTTTTCAAAAAAAGCAAAGGGGGTAGTCCATGGTAATTTTTGAAGAAAAAATTTATTTTCGCACTATCTGCGAAAACAAAATTTTGTATTAAGGCCAATACGGTTATCTATCTAAAGCAAAAGAAATCAAGTCGATATCTAGAAAACTAAGTAAGTTATGAGCAGAAAGGTAACCAGTTCTACTACTGCCTCTTTCCGGCCACGTTTTACTAGGACTGGTAACCTTTTTAGTCATAACTTGGTCAGTTTTCAATATATCGACTTGATTTCTTTAGCGTTCGATAGCTAAGCGTATTGGCTTTAATTAGAAATTTTTTTCTTGCGGATAGTGCAACAAAATTTTTTAATCATTTTTTCAAAAAAAGCAAAGGGGGTAGTCCATGGTAATTTTTGAAGAAAAAATTTATTTGCGCACTATCTGCGAAAACAAAATTTTGTATTAAGGCCAATACGGTTATCTATCTAAAGCAATAGAAATCAAGTCGATATCTAGAAAACTAAGCAAGTTATGAGCAGAAAGGTAACCAGTTCTACTACTGCCTCTTTCCGGCCACGTTTTACTAGGACTGGTTACCTTTTTAGTCATAACTTGGTCAGTTTTCAATATATCGACTTGATTTCTTTAGCGTTCGATAGCTAAGCGTATTGGCTTTAATTAGAAATTTTTTTCTTGCGGATAGTGCAACAAAATTTTTTAATCATTTTTTCAAAAAAAGCAAAGGGGGTAGTCCATGGTAATTTTTGAAGAAAAAATTTATTTTCGCACTATCTGCGAAAACAAAATTTTGTATTAAGGCCAATACGGTTATCTATCTAAAGCAATAGAAATCAAGTCGATATCTAGAAAACTAAGCAAGTTATGAGCAGAAAGGTAACCAGTTCTACTACTGCCTCTTTCCGGCCACGTTTTACTAGGACTGGTTACCTTTTTAGTCATAACTTGGTCAGTTTTCAATATATTGACTTGATTTCTTTAGCGTTCGATAGCTAAGCGTATTGGCTTTAATTAGAAATTTTTTTCTTGCGGATAGTGCAACAAAATTTTTTAATCATTTTTTCAAAAAAAGGAAAGGGGGTAGTCCATGGTAATTTTTGAAGAAAAAATTTATTTTCGTACTATCTGCGAAAACAAAATTTTGTATTAAGGCCAATACGGTTATCTATCTAAAGCAATAGAAATCAAGTCAATATCTAGAAAACTAAGCAAGTTATGAGCAGAAAGGTAACCAGTTCTACTACTGCCTCTTTCCGGCCACGTTTTACTAGGACTGGTTACCTTTTTAGTCATAACTTGGTCAGTTTTCAATATATTGACTTGATTTCTTTAGCGTTCGATAGCTAAGCGTATTGGCTTTAATTAGAAATTTTTTTCTTGCGGATAGTGCAACAAAATTTTTTAATCATTTTTTCAAAAAAAGGAAAGGGGGTAGTCCATGGTAATTTTTGAAGAAAAAATTTATTTTCGCACTATCTGCGAAAACAAAATTTTGTATTAAGGCCAATACGGTTATCTATCTAAAGCAATAGAAATCAAGTCAATATCTAGAAAACTAAGCAAGTTATGAGCAGAAAGGTAACCAGTTCTACTACTGCCTCTTTCCGGCCACGTTTTACTAGGACTGGTTACCTTTTTAGTCATAACTTGGTCAGTTTTCAATATATTGACTTGATTTCTTTAGCGTTCGATAGCTAAGCGTATTGGCTTTAATTAGAAATTTTTTTCTTGCGGATAGTGCAACAAAATTTTTTAATCATTTTTTCAAAAAAAGCAAAGGGGGTAGTCCATGGTAATTTTTGAAGAAAAAATTTATTTTCGCACTATCTGCGAAAACAAAATTTTGTATTAAGGCCAATACGGTTATCTATCTAAAGCAATAGAAATCAAGTCGATATCTAGAAAACTAAGCAAGTTATGAGCAGAAAGGTAACCAGTTCTACTACTGCCTCTTTCCGGCCACGTTTTACTAGGACTGGTTACCTTTTTAGTCATAACTTGGTCAGTTTTCAATATATCGACTTGACTTCTTTAGCGTTCGATAGCTAAGCGTATTGGCTTTAATTAGAAATTTTTTTCTTGCGGATAGTGCAACAAAATTTTTTAATCATTTTTTCAAAAAAAGCAAAGGGGGTAGTCCATGGTAATTTTTGAAGAAAAAATTTATTTGCGCACTATCTGCGAAAACAAAATTTTGTATTGAGGCCAATACGGTTATCTATCTAAAGCAATAGAAATCAAGTCGATATCTAGAAAACTAAGCAAGTTATGAGCAGAAAGGTAACCAGTTCTACTACTGCCTCTTTCCGGCCACGTTTTACTAGGACTGGTTACCTTTTTAGTCATAACTTGGTCAGTTTTCAATATATTGACTTGATTTCTTTAGCGTTCGATAGCTAAGCGTATTGGCTTTAATTAGAAATTTTTTTCTTGCGGATAGTGCAACAAAATTTTTTAATCATTTTTTCAAAAAAAGCAAAGGGGGTAGTCCATGGTAATTTTTGAAGAAAAAATTTATTTTCGCACTATCTGCGAAAACAAAATTTTGTATTAAGGCCAATACGGTTATCTATCTAAAGCAATAGAAATCAAGTCGATAATCAGAAAACTAAGCAAGTTATGAGCAGAAAGGTAACCAGTTCTACTACTGCCTCTTTCCGGCCACTTTTTACTAGGACTGGTAACCTTTTTAGTCATAACTTGGTCAGTTTTCAATATATTGACTTGATTTCTTTAGCGTTCGATAGCAAAGCGTATTGGCTTTAATTAGAAATTTTTTTCTTGCGGATAGTGCAACAAAATTTTTTAATCATTTTTTCAAAAAAAGCAAAGGGGGTAGTCCATGATAATTTTTGAAGAAAAAATTTATTTTCGCACTATCTGCGAAAACAAAATTTTGTATTAAGGCCAATACGGTTATCTATCTAAAGCAATAGAAATCAAGTCGATAATCAGAAAACTAAGCAAGTTATGAGCAGAAAGGTAACCAGTTCTACTACTGCCTCTTTCCGGCCACTTTTTACTAGGACTGGTAACCTTTTTAGTCATAACTTGCTCAGTTTTCAATATATTGACTTGATTTCTTTAGCGTTCGATAGCAAAGCGTATTGGCTTTAATTAGAAATTTTTTTCTTGCGGATAGTGCAACAAAATTTTTTAATCATTTTTTCAAAAAAAGCAAAGGGGGTAGTCCATGGTAATTTTTGAAGAAAAAATTTATTTTCGCACTATCTGCGAAAACAAAATTTTGTATTAAGGCCAATACGGTTATCTATCTAAAGCAATAGAAATCAAGTCGATATCTAGAAAACTAAGCAAGTTATGAGCAGAAAGGTAACCAGTTCTACTACTGCCTCTTTCCGGCCACTTTTTACTAGGACTGGTAACCTTTTTAGTCATAACTTGGTCAGTTTTCAATATATTGACTTGATTTCTTTAGCGTTCGATAGCAAAGCGTATTGGCTTTAATTAGAAATTTTTTTCTTGCGGATAGTGCAACAAAATTTTTTAATCATTTTTTCAAAAAAAGCAAAGGGGGTAGTCCATGGTAATTTTTGAAGAAAAAATTTATTTTCGCACTATCTGCGAAAACAAAATTTTGTATTAAGGCCAATACGGTTATCTATCTAAAGCAATAGAAATCAAGTCGATATCTAGAAAACTAAGCAAGTTATGAGCAGAAAGGTAACCAGTTCTACTACTGCCTCTTTCCGGCCACTTTTTACTAGGACTGGTAACCTTTTTAGTCATAACTTGGTCAGTTTTCAATATATTGACTTGATTTCTTTAGCGTTCGATAGCAAAGCGTATTGGCTTTAATTAGAAATTTTTTTCTTGCGGATAGTGCAACAAAATTTTTTAATCATTTTTTCAAAAAAAGCAAAGGGGGTAGTCCATGGTAATTTTTGAAGAAAAAATTTATTTTCGCACTATCTGCGAAAACAAAATTTTGTATTAAGGCCAATACGGTTATCTATCTAAAGCAATAGAAATCAAGTCGATATCTAGAAAACTAAGCAAGTTATGAGCAGAAAGGTAACCAGTTCTACTACTGCCTCTTTCCGGCCACTTTTTACTAGGACTGGTAACCTTTTTAGTCATAACTTGGTCAGTTTTCAATATATTGACTTGATTTCTTTAGCGTTCGATAGCAAAGCGTATTGGCTTTAATTAGAAATTTTTTTCTTGCGGATAGTGCAACAAAATTTTTTAATCATTTTTTCAAAAAAAGCAAAGGGGGTAGTCCATGGTAATTTTTGAAGAAAAAATTTATTTTCGCACTATCTGCGAAAACAAAATTTTGTATTAAGGCCAATACGGTTATCTATCTAAAGCAATAGAAATCAAGTCGATATCTAGAAAACTAAGCAAGTTATGAGCAGAAAGGTAACCAGTTCTACTATTGCCTCTTTCCGGCCACTTTTTACTAGGACTGGTAACCTTTTTAGTCATAACTTGCTCAGTTTTCAATATATCGACTTGATTTCTTTAGCGTTCGATAGCAAAGCGTATTGGCTTTAATTAGAAATTTTTTTCTTGCGGATAGTGCAACAAAATTTTTTAATCATTTTTTCAAAAAAAGCAAAGGGGGTAGTCCATGGTAATTTTTGAAGAAAAAATTTATTTTCGCACTATCTGCGAAAACAAAATTTTGTATTAAGGCCAATACGGTTATCTATCTAAAGCAATAGAAATCAAGTCGATATCTAGAAAACTAAGCAAGTTATGAGCAGAAAGGTAACCAGTTCTACTACTGCCTCTTTCCGGCCACTTTTTACTAGGACTGGTAACCTTTTTAGTCATAACTTGGTCAGTTTTCAATATATTGACTTGATTTCTTTAGCGTTCGATAGCTAAGCGTATTGGCTTTAATTAGAAATTTTTTTCTTGCGGATAGTGCAACAAAATTTTTTAATCATTTTTTCAAAAAAAGCAAAGGGGGTAGTCCATGGTAATTTTTGAAGAAAAAATTTATTTTCGCACTATCTGCGAAAACAAAATTTTGTATTAAGGCCAATACGGTTATCTATCTAAAGCAATAGAAATCAAGTCGATATCTAGAAAACTAAGCAAGTTATGAGCAGAAAGGTAACCAGTTCTACTACTGCCTCTTTCCGGCCACGTTTTACTAGGACTGGTTACCTTTTTAGTCATAACTTGGTCAGTTTTCAATATATTGACTTGATTTCTTTAGCGTTCGATAGCTAAGCGTATTGGCTTTAATTAGAAATTTTTTTCTTGCGGATAGTGCAACAAAATTTTTTAATCATTTTTTCAAAAAAAGCAAAGGGGGTAGTCCATGGTAATTTTTGAAGAAAAAATTTATTTTCGCACTATCTGCGAAAACAAAATTTTGTATTAAGGCCAATACGGTTATCTATCTAAAGCAATAGAAATCAAGTCGATATCTAGAAAACTAAGCAAGTTATGAGCAGAAAGGTAACCAGTTCTACTACTGCCTCTTTCCGGCCACTTTTTACTAGGACTGGTAACCTTTTTAGTCATAACTTGGTCAGTTTTCAATATATTGACTTGATTTCTTTAGCGTTTGATAGCAAAGCGTATTGGCTTTAATTAGAAATTTTTTTCTTGCGGATAGTGCAACAAAATTTTTTAATCATTTTTTCAAAAAAAGCAAAGGGGGTAGTCCATGGTAATTTTTGAAGAAAAAATTTATTTTCGCACTATCTGCGAAAACAAAATTTTGTATTAAGGCCAATACGGTTATCTATCTAAAGCAATAGAAATCAAGTCGATATCTTTAAAACTAAGCAAGTTATGAGCAGAAAGGTAACCAGTTCTACTACTGCCTCTTTCCGGCCACTTTTTACTAGGACTGGTAACCTTTTTAGTCATAACTTGCTCAGTTTTCAATATATTGACTTGATTTCTTTAGCGTTCGATAGCAAAGCGTATTGGCTTTAATTAGAAATTTTTTTCTTGCGGATAGTGCAACAAAATTTTTTAATCATTTTTTCAAAAAAAGCAAAGGGGGTAGTCCATGGTAATTTTTGAAGAAAAAATTTATTTTCGCACTATCTGCGAAAACAAAATTTTGTATTAAGGCCAATACGGTTATCTATCTAAAGCAATAGAAATCAAGTCGATATCTAGAAAACTAAGCAAGTTATGAGCAGAAAGGTAACCAGTTCTACTACTGCCTCTTTCCGGCCACTTTTTACTAGGACTGGTAACCTTTTTAGTCATAACTTGGTCAGTTTTCAATATATTGACTTGATTTCTTTAGCGTTTGATAGCAAAGCGTATTGGCTTTAATTAGAAATTTTTTTCTTGCGGATAGTGCAACAAAATTTTTTAATCATTTTTTCAAAAAAAGCAAAGGGGGTAGTCCATGGTAATTTTTGAAGAAAAAATTTATTTTCGCACTATCTGCGAAAACAAAATTTTGTATTAAGGCCAATACGGTTATCTATCTAAAGCAATAGAAATCAAGTCGATATCTTTAAAACTAAGCAAGTTATGAGCAGAAAGGTAACCAGTTCTACCACTGCCTCTTTCCGGCCACTTTTTACTAGGACTGGTAACCTTTTTAGTCATAACTTGGTCAGTTTTCAATATATTGACTTGATTTCTTTAGCGTTTGATAGCAAAGCGTATTGGCTTTAATTAGAAATTTTTTTCTTGCGGATAGTGCAACAAAATTTTTTAATCATTTTTTCAAAAAAAGCAAAGGGGGTAGTCCATGGTAATTTTTGAAGAAAAAATTTATTTTCGCACTATCTGCGAAAACAAAATTTTGTATTAAGGCCAATACGGTTATCTATCTAAAGCAATAGAAATCAAGTCGATATCTTTAAAACTAAGCAAGTTATGAGCAGAAAGGTAACCAGTTCTACTACTGCCTCTTTCCGGCCACTTTTTACTAGGACTGGTAACCTTTTTAGTCATAACTTGCTCAGTTTTCAATATATTGACTTGATTTCTTTAGCGTTCGATAGCAAAGCGTATTGGCTTTAATTAGAAATTTTTTTCTTGCGGATAGTGCAACAAAATTTTTTAATCATTTTTTCAAAAAAAGCAAAGGGGGTAGTCCATGGTAATTTTTGAAGAAAAAATTTATTTTCGCACTATCTGCGAAAACAAAATTTTGTATTAAGGCCAATACGGTTATCTATCTAAAGCAATAGAAATCAAGTCGATATCTAGAAAACTAAGCAAGTTATGAGCAGAAAGGTAACCAGTTCTACTACTGCCTCTTTCCGGCCACTTTTTACTAGGACTGGTAACCTTTTTAGTCATAACTTGGTCAGTTTTCAATATATTGACTTGATTTCTTTAGCGTTTGATAGCAAAGCGTATTGGCTTTAATTAGAAATTTTTTTCTTGCGGATAGTGCAACAAAATTTTTTAATCATTTTTTCAAAAAAAGCAAAGGGGGTAGTCCATGGTAATTTTTGAAGAAAAAATTTATTTTCGCACTATCTGCGAAAACAAAATTTTGTATTAAGGCCAATACGGTTATCTATCTAAAGCAATAGAAATCAAGTCGATATCTAGAAAACTAAGCAAGTTATGAGCAGAAAGGTAACCAGTTCTACTACTGCCTCTTTCCGGCCACTTTTTACTAGGACTGGTAACCTTTTTAGTCATAACTTGCTCAGTTTTCAATATATTGACTTGATTTCTTTAGCGTTCGATAGCAAAGCGTATTGGCTTTAATTAGAAATTTTTTTCTTGCGGATAGTGCAACAAAATTTTTTAATCATTTTTTCAAAAAAAGCAAAGGGGGTAGTCCATGGTAATTTTTGAAGAAAAAATTTATTTTCGCACTATCTGCGAAAACAAAATTTTGTATTAAGGCCAATACGGTTATCTATCTAAAGCAAAAGAAATCAAGTCGATATCTAGAAAACTAAGCAAGTTATGAGCAGAAAGGTAACCAGTTCTACTACTGCCTCTTTCCGGCCACGTTTTACTAGGACTGGTTACCTTTTTAGTCATAACTTGCTCAGTTTTCAATATATCGACTTGATTTCTTTAGCGTTCGATAGCTAAGCGTATTGGCTTTAATTAGAAATTTTTTTCTTGCGGATAGTGCAACAAAATTTTTTAATCATTTTTTCAAAAAAAGCAAAGGGGGTAGTCCATGGTAATTTTTGAAGAAAAAATTTATTTTCGCACTATCTGCGAAAACAAAATTTTGTATTAAGGCCAATACGGTTATCTATCTAAAGCAAAAGAAATCAAGTCGATATCTAGAAAACTAAGCAAGTTATGAGCAGAAAGGTAACCAGTTCTACTACTGCCTCTTTCCGGCCACGTTTTACTAGGACTGGTTACCTTTTTAGTCATAACTTGCTCAGTTTTCAATATATCGACTTGATTTCTTTAGCGTTCGATAGCTAAGCGTATTGGCTTTAATTAGAAATTTTTTTCTTGCGGAAAGTGCAACAAAATTTTTTAATCATTTTTTCAAAAAAAGCAAAGGGGGTAGTCCATGGTAATTTTTGAAGAAAAAATTTATTTTCGCACTATCTGCGAAAACAAAATTTTGTATTAAGGCCAATACGGTTATCTATCTAAAGCAATAGAAATCAAGTCGATATCTAGAAAACTAAGCAAGTTATGAGCAGAAAGGTAACCAGTTCTACTACTGCCTCTTTCCGGCCACGTTTTACTAGGACTGGTTACCTTTTTAGTCATAACTTGGTCAGTTTTCAATATATTGACTTGATTTCTTTAGCGTTCGATAGCTAAGCGTATTGGCTTTAATTAGAAATTTTTTTCTTGCGGATAGTGCAACAAAATTTTTTAATCATTTTTTCAAAAAAAGCAAAGGGGGTAGTCCATGGTAATTTTTGAAGAAAAAATTTATTTTCGCACTATCTGCGAAAACAAAATTTTGTATTAAGGCCAATACGGTTATCTATCTAAAGCAATAGAAATCAAGTCGATATCTAGAAAACTAAGCAAGTTATGAGCAGAAAGGTAACCAGTTCTACTACTGCCTCTTTCCGGCCACGTTTTACTAGGACTGGTTACCTTTTTAGTCATAACTTGGTCAGTTTTCAATATATTGACTTGATTTCTTTAGCGTTCGATAGCTAAGCGTATTGGCTTTAATTAGAAATTTTTTTCTTGCGGATAGTGCAACAAAATTTTTTAATCATTTTTTCAAAAAAAGCAAAGGGGGTAGTCCATGGTAATTTTTGAAGAAAAAATTTATTTTCGCACTATCTGCGAAAACAAAATTTTGTATTAAGGCCAATACGGTTATCTATCTAAAGCAATAGAAATCAAGTCGATATCTAGAAAACTAAGCAAGTTATGAGCAGAAAGGTAACCAGTTCTACTACTGCCTCTTTCCGGCCACGTTTTACTAGGACTGGTTACCTTTTTAGTCATAACTTGCTCAGTTTTCAATATATCGACTTGATTTCTTTAGCAATCGATAGCTAAGCGTATTGGCTTTAATTAGAAATTTTTTTCTTGCGGATAGTGCAACAAAATTTTTTAATCATTTTTTCAAAAAAAGCAAAGGGGGTAGTCCATGGTAATTTTTGAAGAAAAAATTTATTTTCGCACTATCTGCGAAAACAAAATTTTGTATTAAGGCCAATACGGTTATCTATCTAAAGCAATAGAAATCAAGTCGATATCTAGAAAACTAAGCAAGTTATGAGCAGAAAGGTAACCAGTTCTACTACTGCCTCTTTCCGGCCACGTTTTACTAGGACTGGTTACCTTTTTAGTCATAACTTGGTCAGTTTTCAATATATTGACTTGATTTCTTTAGCGTTCGATAGCTAAGCGTATTGGCTTTAATTAGAAATTTTTTTCTTGCGGATAGTGCAACAAAATTTTTTAATCATTTTTTCAAAAAAAGCAAAGGGGGTAGTCCATGGTAATTTTTGAAGAAAAAATTTATTTTCGCACTATCTGCGAAAACAAAATTTTGTATTAAGGCCAATACGGTTATCTATCTAAAGCAAAAGAAATCAAGTCGATATCTAGAAAACTAAGCAAGTTATGAGCAGAAAGGTAACCAGTTCTACTACTGCCTCTTTCCGGCCACGTTTTACTAGGACTGGTTACCTTTTTAGTCATAACTTGGTCAGTTTTCAATATATTGACTTGATTTCTTTAGCGTTCGATAGCTAAGCGTATTGGCTTTAATTAGAAATTTTTTTCTTGCGGATAGTGCAACAAAATTTTTTAATCATTTTTTCAAAAAAAGCAAAGGGGGTAGTCCATGGTAATTTTTGAAGAAAAAATTTATTTTCGCACTATCTGCGAAAACAAAATTTTGTATTAAGGCCAATACGGTTATCTATCTAAAGCAATAGAAATCAAGTCGATATCTAGAAAACTAAGCAAGTTATGAGCAGAAAGGTAACCAGTTCTACTACTGCCTCTTTCCGGCCACGTTTTACTAGGACTGGTTACCTTTTTAGTCATAACTTGGTCAGTTTTCAATATATTGACTTGATTTCTTTAGCGTTCGATAGCTAAGCGTATTGGCTTTAATTAGAAATTTTTTTCTTGCGGATAGTGCAACAAAATTTTTTAATCATTTTTTCAAAAAAAGCAAAGGGGGTAGTCCATGGTAATTTTTGAAGAAAAAATTTATTTTCGCACTATCTGCGAAAACAAAATTTTGTATTAAGGCCAATACGGTTATCTATCTAAAGCAATAGAAATCAAGTCGATATCTAGAAAACTAAGCAAGTTATGAGCAGAAAGGTAACCAGTTCTACTACTGCCTCTTTCCGGCCACGTTTTACTAGGACTGGTTACCTTTTTAGTCATAACTTGCTCAGTTTTCAATATATCGACTTGATTTCTTTAGCAATCGATAGCTAAGCGTATTGGCTTTAATTAGAAATTTTTTTCTTGCGGATAGTGCAACAAAATTTTTTAATCATTTTTTCAAAAAAAGCAAAGGGGGTAGTCCATGGTAATTTTTGAAGAAAAAATTTATTTTCGCACTATCTGCGAAAACAAAATTTTGTATTAAGGCCAATACGGTTATCTATCTAAAGCAATAGAAATCAAGTCGATATCTAGAAAACTAAGCAAGTTATGAGCAGAAAGGTAACCAGTTCTACTACTGCCTCTTTCCGGCCACGTTTTACTAGGACTGGTTACCTTTTTAGTCATAACTTGCTCAGTTTTCAATATATCGACTTGATTTCTTTAGCGTTCGATAGCAAAGCGTATTGGCTTTAATTAGAAATTTTTTTCTTGCGGATAGTGCAACAAAATCTTTTAATCATTTTTTCAAAAAAAGCAAAGGGGGTAGTCCATGGTAATTTTTGAAGAAAAAATTTATTTTCGCACTATCTGCGAAAACAAAATTTTGTATTAAGGCCAATACGGTTATCTATCTAAAGCAATAGAAATCAAGTCGATATCTAGAAAACTAAGCAAGTTATGAGCAGAAAGGTAACCAGTTCTACTACTGCCTCTTTCCGGCCACTTTTTACTAGGACTGGTAACCTTTTTAGTCATAACTTGCTCAGTTTTCAATATATTGACTTGATTTCTTTAGCGTTCGATAGCAAAGCGTATTGGCTTTAATTAGAAATTTTTTTCTTGCGGATAGTGCAACAAAATCTTTTAATCATTTTTTCAAAAAAAGCAAAGGGGGTAGTCCATGGTAATTTTTGAAGAAAAAATTTATTTTCGCACTATCTGCGAAAACAAAATTTTGTATTAAGGCCAATACGGTTATCTATCTAAAGCAATAGAAATCAAGTCGATATCTAGAAAACTAAGCAAGTTATGAGCAGAAAGGTAACCAGTTCTACTACTGCCTCTTTCCGGCCACGTTTTACTAGGACTGGTTACCTTTTTAGTCATAACTTGCTCAGTTTTCAATATATCGACTTGATTTCTTTAGCGTTCGATAGCTAAGCGTATTGGCTTTAATTAGAAATTTTTTTCTTGCGGATAGTGCAACAAAATTTTTTAATCATTTTTTCAAAAAAAGCAAAGGGGGTAGTCCATGGTAATTTTTGAAGAAAAAATTTATTTTCGCACTATCTGCGAAAACAAAATTTTGTATTAAGGCCAATACGGTTATCTATCTAAAGCAATAGAAATCAAGTCGATATCTAGAAAACTAAGCAAGTTATGAGCAGAAAGGTAACCAGTTCTACTACTGCCTCTTTCCGGCCACGTTTTACTAGGACTGGTTACCTTTTTAGTCATAACTTGCTCAGTTTTCAATATATCGACTTGATTTCTTTAGCGTTCGATAGCTAAGCGTATTGGCTTTAATTAGAAATTTTTTTCTTGCAACAAAATTTTTTAATCATTTTTTCAAAAAAAGCAAAGGGGGTAGTCCATGGTAATTTTTGAAGAAAAAATTTATTTTCGCACTATCTGCGAAAACAAAATTTTGTATTAAGGCCAATACGGTTATCTATCTAAAGCAATAGAAATCAAGTCGATATCTAGAAAACTAAGCAAGTTATGAGCACAAAGGTAACCAGTTCTACTACTGCCTCTTTCCAGCCACGTTTTACTAGGACTGGTTACCTTTTTAGTCATAACTTGCTCAGTTTTCAATATATCGACTTGATTTCTTTAGCGTTCGATAGCTAAGCGTATTGGCTTTAATTAGAAATTTTTTTCTTGCGGATAGTGCAACAAAATTTTTTAATCATTTTTTCAAAAAAAGCAAAGGGGGTAGTCCATGGTAATTTTTGAAGAAAAAATTTATTTTCGCACTATCTGCGAAAACAAAATTTTGTATTAAGGCCAATACGGTTATCTATCTAAAGCAATAGAAATCAAGTCGATATCTAGAAAACTAAGCAAGTTATGAGCACAAAGGTAACCAGTTCTACTACTGCCTCTTTCCGGCCACGTTTTACTAGGACTGGTTACCTTTTTAGTCATAACTTGCTCAGTTTTCAATATATCGACTTGATTTCTTTAGCGTTCGATAGCTAAGCGTATTGGCTTTAATTAGAAATTTTTTTCTTGCGGATAGTGCAACAAAATTTTTTAATCATTTTTTCAAAAAAAGCAAAGGGGGTAGTCCATGGTAATTTTTGAAGAAAAAATTTATTTTCGCACTATCTGCGAAAACAAAATTTTGTATTAAGGCCAATACGGTTATCTATCTAAAGCAATAGAAATCAAGTCGATATCTAGAAAACTAAGCAAGTTATGAGCACAAAGGTAACCAGTTCTACTACTGCCTCTTTCCGGCCACGTTTTACTAGGACTGGTTACCTTTTTAGTCATAACTTGCTCAGTTTTCAATATATCGACTTGATTTCTTTAGCGTTCGATAGCTAAGCGTATTGGCTTTAATTAGAAATTTTTTTCTTGCAACAAAATTTTTTAATCATTTTTTCAAAAAAGCAAAGGGGGTAGTCCATGGTAATTTTTGAAGAAAAAATTTATTTTCGCACTATCTGCGAAAACAAAATTTTGTATTAAGGCCAATACGGTTATCTATCTAAAGCAATAGAAATCAAGTCGATATCTAGAAAACTAAGCAAGTTATGAGCACAAAGGTAACCAGTTCTACTACTGCCTCTTTCCGGCCACGTTTTACTAGGACTGGTTACCTTTTTAGTCATAACTTGCTCAGTTTTCAATATATCGACTTGATTTCTTTAGCGTTCGATAGCTAAGCGTATTGGCTTTAATTAGAAATTTTTTTCTTGCGGATAGTGCAACAAAATTTTTTAATCATTTTTTCAAAAAAAGCAAAGGGGGTAGTCCATGGTAATTTTTGAAGAAAAAATTTATTTTCGCACTATCTGCGAAAACAAAATTTTGTATTAAGGCCAATACGGTTATCTATCTAAAGCAATAGAAATCAAGTCGATATCTAGAAAACTAAGCAAGTTATGAGCACAAAGGTAACCAGTTCTACTACTGCCTCTTTCCGGCCACGTTTTACTAGGACTGGTTACCTTTTCAGTCATAACTTGGTCAGTTTTCAATATATTGACTTGATTTCTTTAGCGTTCGATAGCTAAGCGTATTGGCTTTAATTAGAAATTTTTTTCTTGCGGATAGTGCAACAAAATTTTTTAATAATTTTTTCAAAAAAAGCAAAGGGGGTAGTCCATGGTAATTTTTGAAGAAAAAATTTATTTTCGCACTATCTGCGAAAACAAAATTTTGTATTAAGGCCAATACGGTTATCTATCTAAAGCAATAGAAATCAAGTCGATATCTAGAAAACTAAGCAAGTTATGAGCAGAAAGGTAACCAGTTCTACTACTGCCTCTTTCCGGCCACGTTTTACTAGGACTGGTTACCTTTTTAGTCATAACTTGCTCAGTTTTCAATATATCGACTTGATTTCTTTAGCGTTCGATAGCTAAGCGTATTGGCTTTAATTAGAAATATTTTTCTTGCGGATAGTGCAACAAAATTTTTTAATCTTTTTTTCAAAAAAAGCAAAGGGGGTAGTCCATGGTAATTTTTGAAGAAAAAATTTATTTTCGCACTATCTGCGAAAACAAAATTTTGTATTAAGGCCAATACGGTTATCTATCTAAAGCAATAGAAATCAAGTCGATATCTAGAAAACTAAGCAAGTTATGAGCAGAAAGGTAACCAGTTCTACTACTGCCTCTTTCCGGCCACGTTTTACTAGGACTGGTAACCTTTTTAGTCATAACTTGGTCAGTTTTCAATATATTGACTTGATTTCTTTAGCGTTCGATAGCTAAGCGTATTGGCTTTAATTAGAAATTTTTTTCTTGCGGATAGTGCAACAAAATTTTTTAATCATTTTTTCAAAAAAAGCAAAGGGGGTAGTCCATGGTAATTTTTGAAGAAAAAATTTATTTTCGCACTATCTGCGAAAACAAAATTTTGTATTAAGGCCAATACGGTTATCTATCTAAAGCAATAGAAATCAAGTCGATATCTAGAAAACTAAGCAAGTTATGAGCAGAAAGGTAACCAGTTCTACTACTGCCTCTTTCCGGCCACGTTTTACTAGGACTGGTTACCTTTTTAGTCATAACTTGCTCAGTTTTCAATATATCGACTTGATTTCTTTAGCGTTCGATAGCTAAGCGTATTGGCTTTAATTAGAAATTTTTTTCTTGCAACAAAATTTTTTAATCATTTTTTCAAAAAAAGCAAAGGGGGTAGTCCATGGTAATTTTTGAAGAAAAAATTTATTTTCGCACTATCTGCGAAAACAAAATTTTGTATTAAGGCCAATACGGTTATCTATCTAAAGCAATAGAAATCAAGTCGATATCTAGAAAACTAAGCAAGTTATGAGCAGAAAGGTAACCAGTTCTACTACTGCCTCTTTCCAGCCACGTTTTACTAGGACTGGTTACCTTTTTAGTCATAACTTGCTCAGTTTTCAATATATTGACTTGATTTCTTTAGCGTTCGATAGCTAAGCGTATTGGCTTTAATTAGAAATTTTTTTCTTGCGGATAGTGCAACAAAATTTTTTAATCATTTTTTCAAAAAAAGCAAAGGGGGTAGTCCATGGTAATTTTTGAAGAAAAAATTTATTTTCGCACTATCTGCGAAAACAAAATTTTGTATTAAGGCCAATACGGTTATCTATCTAAAGCTATAGAAATCAAGTCGATATCTAGAAAACTAAGCAAGTTATGAGCAGAAAGGTAACCAGTTCTACTACTGCCTCTTTCCGGCCACGTTTTACTAGGACTGGTTACCTTTTTAGTCATAACTTGCTCAGTTTTCAATATATCGACTTGATTTCTTTAGCGTTCGATAGCTAAGCGTATTGGCTTTAATTAGAAATTTTTTTCTTGCGGATAGTGCAACAAAATTTTTTAATCATTTTTTCAAAAAAAGCAAAGGGGGTAGTCCATGGTAATTTTTGAAGAAAAAATTTATTTTCGCACTATCTGCGAAAACAAAATTTTGTATTAAGGCCAATACGGTTATCTATCTAAAGCAATAGAAATCAAGTCGATATCTAGAAAACTAAGCAAGTTATGAGCAGAAAGGTAACCAGTTCTACTACTGCCTCTTTCCGGCCACGTTTTACTAGGACTGGTTACCTTTTTAGTCATAACTTGGTCAGTTTTCAATATATTGACTTGATTTCTTTAGCGTTCGATAGCAAAGCGTATTGGCTTTAATTAGAAATTTTTTTCTTGCGGATAGTGCAACAAAATTTTTTAATCATTTTTTCAAAAAAAGCAAAGGGGGTAGTCCATGGTAATTTTTGAAGAAAAAATTTATTTTCGCACTATCTGCGAAAACAAAATTTTGTATTAAGGCCAATACGGTTATCTATCTAAAGCAATAGAAATCAAGTCGATATCTAGAAAACTAAGCAAGTTATGAGCAGAAAGGTAACCAGTTCTACTACTGCCTCTTTCCGGCCACGTTTTACTAGGACTGGTTACCTTTTTAGTCATAACTTGGTCAGTTTTCAATATATTGACTTGATTTCTTTAGCGTTCGATAGCAAAGCGTATTGGCTTTAATTAGAAATTTTTTTCTTGCGGATAGTGCAACAAAATTTTTTAATCATTTTTTCAAAAAAAGCAAAGGGGGTAGTCCATGGTAATTTTTGAAGAAAAAATTTATTTTCGCACTATCTGCGAAAACAAAATTTTGTATTAAGGCCAATACGGTTATCTATCTAAAGCAATAGAAATCAAGTCGATATCTAGAAAACTAAGCAAGTTATGAGCAGAAAGGTAACCAGTTCTACTACTGCCTCTTTCCGGCCACGTTTTACTAGGACTGGTTACCTTTTTAGTCATAACTTGGTCAGTTTTCAATATATTGACTTGATTTCTTTAGCGTTCGATAGCAAAGCGTATTGGCTTTAATTAGAAATTTTTTTCTTGCGGATAGTGCAACAAAATTTTTTAATCATTTTTTCAAAAAAAGCAAAGGGGGTAGTCCATGGTAATTTTTGAAGAAAAAATTTATTTTCGCACTATCTGCGAAAACAAAATTTTGTATTAAGGCCAATACGGTTATCTATCTAAAGCAATAGAAATCAAGTCGATATCTAGAAAACTAAGCAAGTTATGAGCAGAAAGGTAACCAGTTCTACTACTGCCTCTTTCCGGCCACGTTTTACTAGGACTGGTTACCTTTTTAGTCATAACTTGGTCAGTTTTCAATATATTGACTTGATTTCTTTAGCGTTCGATAGCAAAGCGTATTGGCTTTAATTAGAAATTTTTTTCTTGCGGATAGTGCAACAAAATTTTTTAATCATTTTTTCAAAAAAAGCAAAGGGGGTAGTCCATGGTAATTTTTGAAGAAAAAATTTATTTTCGCACTATCTGCGAAAACAAAATTTTGTATTAAGGCCAATACGGTTATCTATCTAAAGCAATAGAAATCAAGTCGATATCTAGAAAACTAAGCAAGTTATGAGCAGAAAGGTAACCAGTTCTACTACTGCCTCTTTCCGGCCACGTTTTACTAGGACTGGTTACCTTTTTAGTCATAACTTGGTCAGTTTTCAATATATTGACTTGATTTCTTTAGCGTTCGATAGCAAAGCGTATTGGCTTTAATTAGAAATTTTTTTCTTGCGGATAGTGCAACAAAATTTTTTAATCATTTTTTCAAAAAAAGCAAAGGGGGTAGTCCATGGTAATTTTTGAAGAAAAAATTTATTTTCGCACTATCTGCGAAAACAAAATTTTGTATTAAGGCCAATACGGTTATCTATCTAAAGCAATAGAAATCAAGTCGATATCTAGAAAACTAAGCAAGTTATGAGCAGAAAGGTAACCAGTTCTACTACTGCCTCTTTCCAGCCACGTTTTACTAGGACTGGTTACCTTTTTAGTCATAACTTGGTCAGTTTTCAATATATTGACTTGATTTCTTTAGCGTTCGATAGCTAAGCGTATTGGCTTTAATTAGAAATTTTTTTCTTGCGGATAGTGCAACAAAATTTTTTAATCATTTTTTCAAAAAAAGCAAAGGGGGTAGTCCATGGTAATTTTTGAAGAAAAAATTTATTTTCGCACTATCTGCGAAAACAAAATTTTGTATTAAGGCCAATACGGTTATCTATCTAAAGCAATAGAAATCAAGTCGATATCTAGAAAACTAAGCAAGTTATGAGCAGAAAGGTAACCAGTTCTACTACTGCCTCTTTCCGGCCACGTTTTACTAGGACTGGTTACCTTTTTAGTCATAACTTGCTCAGTTTTCAATATATCGACTTGATTTCTTTAGCGTTCGATAGCTAAGCGTATTGGCTTTAATTAGAAATTTTTTTCTTGCGGATAGTGCAACAAAATTTTTTAATCATTTTTTCAAAAAAAGCAAAGGGGGTAGTCCATGGTAATTTTTGAAGAAAAAATTTATTTTCGCACTATCTGCGAAAACAAAATTTTGTATTAAGGCCAATACGGTTATCTATCTAAAGCAATAGAAATCAAGTCGATATCTAGAAAACTAAGCAAGTTATGAGCAGAAAGGTAACCAGTTCTACTACTGCCTCTTTCCAGCCACGTTTTACTAGGACTGGTTACCTTTTTAGTCATAACTTGCTCAGTTTTCAATATATCGACTTGATTTCTTTAGCGTTCGATAGCTAAGCGTATTGGCTTTAATTAGAAATTTTTTTCTTGCGGATAGTGCAACAAAATTTTTTAATCATTTTTTCAAAAAAAGCAAAGGGGGTAGTCCATGGTAATTTTTGAAGAAAAAATTTATTTTCGCACTATCTGCGAAAACAAAATTTTGTATTAAGGCCAATACGGTTATCTATCTAAAGCAATAGAAATCAAGTCGATATCTAGAAAACTAAGCAAGTTATGAGCAGAAAGGTAACCAGTTCTACTACTGCCTCTTTCCGGCCACTTTTTACTAGGACTGGTAACCTTTTTAGTCATAACTTGGTCAGTTTTCAATATATTGACTTGATTTCTTTAGCGTTCGATAGCTAAGCGTATTGGATTTAATTAGAAATTTTTTTCTTGCGGATAGTGCAACAAAATTTTTTAATCATTTTTTCAAAAAAAGCAAAGGGGGTAGTCCATGGTAATTTTTGAAGAAAAAATTTATTTTCGCACTATCTGCGAAAACAAAATTTTGTATTAAGGCCAATACGGTTATCTATCTAAAGCAATAGAAATCAAGTCGATATCTAGAAAACTAAGCAAGTTATGAGCAGAAAGGTAACCAGTTCTACTACTGCCTCTTTCCAGCCACGTTTTACTAGGACTGGTTACCTTTTTAGTCATAACTTGCTCAGTTTTCAATATATCGACTTGATTTCTTTAGCGTTCGATAGCTAAGCGTATTGGCTTTAATTAGAAATTTTTTTCTTGCGGATAGTGCAACAAAATTTTTTAATCATTTTTTCAAAAAAGCAAAGGGGGTAGTCCATGGTAATTTTTGAAGAAAAAATTTATTTTCGCACTATCTGCGAAAACAAAATTTTGTATTAAGGCCAATACGGTTATCTATCTAAAGCAATAGAAATCAAGTCGATATCTAGAAAACTAAGCAAGTTATGAGCAGAAAGGTAACCAGTTCTACTACTGCCTCTTTCCAGCCACGTTTTACTAGGACTGGTTACCTTTTTAGTCATAACTTGCTCAGTTTTCAATATATCGACTTGATTTCTTTAGCGTTCGATAGCTAAGCGTATTGGCTTTAATTAGAAATTTTTTTCTTGCGGATAGTGCAACAAAATTTTTTAATCATTTTTTCAAAAAAAGCAAAGGGGGTAGTCCATGGTAATTTTTGAAGAAAAAATTTATTTTCGCACTATCTGCGAAAACAAAATTTTGTATTAAGGCCAATACGGTTATCTATCTAAAGCAATAGAAATCAAGTCGATATCTAGAAAACTAAGCAAGTTATGAGCAGAAAGGTAACCAGTTCTACTACTGCCTCTTTCCAGCCACGTTTTACTAGGACTGGTTACCTTTTTAGTCATAACTTGCTCAGTTTTCAATATATCGACTTGATTTCTTTAGCGTTCGATAGCTAAGCGTATTGGCTTTAATTAGAAATTTTTTTCTTGCGGATAGTGCAACAAAATTTTTTAATCATTTTTTCAAAAAAAGCAAAGGGGGTAGTCCATGGTAATTTTTGAAGAAAAAATTTATTTTCGCACTATCTGCGAAAACAAAATTTTGTATTAAGGCCAATACGGTTATCTATCTAAAGCAATAGAAATCAAGTCGATATCTAGAAAACTAAGCAAGTTATGAGCAGAAAGGTAACCAGTTCTACTACTGCCTCTTTCCGGCCACTTTTTACTAGGACTGGTAACCTTTTTAGTCATAACTTGGTCAGTTTTCAATATATTGACTTGATTTCTTTAGCGTTCGATAGCTAAGCGTATTGGCTTTAATTAGAAATTTTTTTCTTGCGGATAGTGCAACAAAATTTTTTAATCATTTTTTCAAAAAAAGCAAAGGGGGTAGTCCATGGTAATTTTTGAAGAAAAAATTTATTTTCGCACTATCTGCGAAAACAAAATTTTGTATTAAGGCCAATACGGTTATCTATCTAAAGCAATAGAAATCAAGTCGATATCTAGAAAACTAAGCAAGTTATGAGCAGAAAGGTAACCAGTTCTACTACTGCCTCTTTCCAGCCACGTTTTACTAGGACTGGTTACCTTTTTAGTCATAACTTGCTCAGTTTTCAATATATCGACTTGATTTCTTTAGCGTTCGATAGCTAAGCGTATTGGCTTTAATTAGAAATTTTTTTCTTGCGGATAGTGCAACAAAATTTTTTAATCATTTTTTCAAAAAAAGCAAAGGGGGTAGTCCATGGTAATTTTTGAAGAAAAAATTTATTTTCGCACTATCTGCGAAAACAAAATTTTGTATTAAGGCCAATACGGTTATCTATCTAAAGCAATAGAAATCAAGTCGATATCTAGAAAACTAAGCAAGTTATGAGCAGAAAGGTAACCAGTTCTACTACTGCCTCTTTCCAGCCACGTTTTACTAGGACTGGTTACCTTTTTAGTCATAACTTGCTCAGTTTTCAATATATCGACTTGATTTCTTTAGCGTTCGATAGCTAAGCGTATTGGCTTTAATTAGAAATTTTTTTCTTGCGGATAGTGCAACAAAATTTTTTAATCATTTTTTCAAAAAAAGCAAAGGGGGTAGTCCATGGTAATTTTTGAAGAAAAAATTTATTTTCGCACTATCTGCGAAAACAAAATTTTGTATTAAGGCCAATACGGTTATCTATCTAAAGCAATAGAAATCAAGTCGATATCTAGAAAACTAAGCAAGTTATGAGCAGAAAGGTAACCAGTTCTACTACTGCCTCTTTCCGGCCACTTTTTACTAGGACTGGTAACCTTTTTAGTCATAACTTGGTCAGTTTTCAATATATTGACTTGATTTCTTTAGCGTTCGATAGCTAAGCGTATTGGCTTTAATTAGAAATTTTTTTCTTGCGGATAGTGCAACAAAATTTTTTAATCATTTTTTCAAAAAAAGCAAAGGGGGTAGTCCATGGTAATTTTTGAAGAAAAAATTTATTTTCGCACTATCTGCGAAAACAAAATTTTGTATTAAGGCCAATACGGTTATCTATCTAAAGCAATAGAAATCAAGTCGATATCTAGAAAACTAAGCAAGTTATGAGCAGAAAGGTAACCAGTTCTACTACTGCCTCTTTCCAGCCACGTTTTACTAGGACTGGTTACCTTTTTAGTCATAACTTGCTCAGTTTTCAATATATCGACTTGATTTCTTTAGCGTTCGATAGCTAAGCGTATTGGCTTTAATTAGAAATTTTTTTCTTGCGGATAGTGCAACAAAATTTTTTAATCATTTTTTCAAAAAAAGCAAAGGGGGTAGTCCATGGTAATTTTTGAAGAAAAAATTTATTTTCGCACTATCTGCGAAAACAAAATTTTGTATTAAGGCCAATACGGTTATCTATCTAAAGCAATAGAAATCAAGTCGATATCTAGAAAACTAAGCAAGTTATGAGCAGAAAGGTAACCAGTTCTACTACTGCCTCTTTCCGGCCACTTTTTACTAGGACTGGTAACCTTTTTAGTCATAACTTGGTCAGTTTTCAATATATTGACTTGATTTCTTTAGCGTTCGATAGCTAAGCGTATTGGCTTTAATTAGAAATTTTTTTCTTGCGGATAGTGCAACAAAATTTTTTAATCATTTTTTCAAAAAAAGCAAAGGGGGTAGTCCATGGTAATTTTTGAAGAAAAAATTTATTTTCGCACTATCTGCGAAAACAAAATTTTGTATTAAGGCCAATACGGTTATCTATCTAAAGCAATAGAAATCAAGTCGATATCTAGAAAACTAAGCAAGTTATGAGCAGAAAGGTAACCAGTTCTACTACTGCCTCTTTCCGGCCACGTTTTACTAGGACTGGTTACCTTTTTAGTCATAACTTGCTCAGTTTTCAATATATCGACTTGATTTCTTTAGCGTTCGATAGCTAAGCGTATTGGCTTTAATTAGAAATTTTTTTCTTGCGGATAGTGCAACAAAATTTTTTAATCATTTTTTCAAAAAAAGCAAAGGGGGTAGTCCATGGTAATTTTTGAAGAAAAAATTTATTTTTGCACTATCTGCGAAAACAAAATTTTGTATTAAGGCCAATACGGTTATCTATCTAAAGCAATAGAAATCAAGTCGATATCTAGAAAACTAAGCAAGTTATGAGCAGAAAGGTAACCAGTTCTACTACTGCCTCTTTCCGGCCACGTTTTACTAGGACTGGTTACCTTTTTAGTCATAACTTGCTCAGTTTTCAATATATCGACTTGATTTCTTTAGCGTTCGATAGCTAAGCGTATTGGCTTTAATTAGAAATTTTTTTCTTGCGGATAGTGCAACAAAATTTTTTAATCATTTTTTCAAAAAAAGCAAAGGGGGTAGTCCATGGTAATTTTTGAAGAAAAAATTTATTTTCGCACTATCTGCGAAAACAAAATTTTGTATTAAGGCCAATACGGTTATCTATCTAAAGCAATAGAAATCAAGTCGATATCTAGAAAACTAAGCAAGTTATGAGCAGAAAGGTAACCAGTTCTACTACTGCCTCTTTCCGGCCACGTTTTACTAGGACTGGTTACCTTTTTAGTCATAACTTGGTCAGTTTTCAATATATTGACTTGATTTCTTTAGCGTTCGATAGCAAAGCGTATTGGCTTTAATTAGAAATTTTTTTCTTGCGGATAGTGCAACAAAATTTTTTAATCATTTTTTCAAAAAAAGCAAAGGGGGTAGTCCATGGTAATTTTTGAAGAAAAAATTTATTTTCGCACTATCTGCGAAAACAAAATTTTGTATTAAGGCCAATACGGTTATCTATCTAAAGCAATAGAAATCAAGTCGATATCTAGAAAACTAAGCAAGTTATGAGCAGAAAGGTAACCAGTTCTACTACTGCCTCTTTCCGGCCACGTTTTACTAGGACTGGTTACCTTTTTAGTCATAACTTGGTCAGTTTTCAATATATTGACTTGATTTCTTTAGCGTTCGATAGCAAAGCGTATTGGCTTTAATTAGAAATTTTTTTCTTGCGGATAGTGCAACAAAATTTTTTAATCATTTTTTCAAAAAAAGCAAAGGGGGTAGTCCATGGTAATTTTTGAAGAAAAAATTTATTTTCGCACTATCTGCGAAAACAAAATTTTGTATTAAGGCCAATACGGTTATCTATCTAAAGCAATAGAAATCAAGTCGATATCTAGAAAACTAAGCAAGTTATGAGCAGAAAGGTAACCAGTTCTACTACTGCCTCTTTCCGGCCACGTTTTACTAGGACTGGTTACCTTTTTAGTCATAACTTGGTCAGTTTTCAATATATTGACTTGATTTCTTTAGCGTTCGATAGCAAAGCGTATTGGCTTTAATTAGAAATTTTTTTCTTGCGGATAGTGCAACAAAATTTTTTAATCATTTTTTCAAAAAAAGCAAAGGGGGTAGTCCATGGTAATTTTTGAAGAAAAAATTTATTTTCGCACTATCTGCGAAAACAAAATTTTGTATTAAGGCCAATACGGTTATCTATCTAAAGCAATAGAAATCAAGTCGATATCTAGAAAACTAAGCAAGTTATGAGCAGAAAGGTAACCAGTTCTACTACTGCCTCTTTCCAGCCACGTTTTACTAGGACTGGTTACCTTTTTAGTCATAACTTGGTCAGTTTTCAATATATTGACTTGATTTCTTTAGCGTTCGATAGCTAAGCGTATTGGCTTTAATTAGAAATTTTTTTCTTGCGGATAGTGCAACAAAATTTTTTAATCATTTTTTCAAAAAAAGCAAAGGGGGTAGTCCATGGTAATTTTTGAAGAAAAAATTTATTTTCGCACTATCTGCGAAAACAAAATTTTGTATTAAGGCCAATACGGTTATCTATCTAAAGCAATAGAAATCAAGTCGATATCTAGAAAACTAAGCAAGTTATGAGCAGAAAGGTAACCAGTTCTACTACTGCCTCTTTCCGGCCACGTTTTACTAGGACTGGTTACCTTTTTAGTCATAACTTGCTCAGTTTTCAATATATCGACTTGATTTCTTTAGCGTTCGATAGCTAAGCGTATTGGCTTTAATTAGAAATTTTTTTCTTGCGGATAGTGCAACAAAATTTTTTAATCATTTTTTCAAAAAAAGCAAAGGGGGTAGTCCATGGTAATTTTTGAAGAAAAAATTTATTTTCGCACTATCTGCGAAAACAAAATTTTGTATTAAGGCCAATACGGTTATCTATCTAAAGCAATAGAAATCAAGTCGATATCTAGAAAACTAAGCAAGTTATGAGCAGAAAGGTAACCAGTTCTACTACTGCCTCTTTCCGGCCACTTTTTACTAGGACTGGTAACCTTTTTAGTCATAACTTGGTCAGTTTTCAATATATTGACTTGATTTCTTTAGCGTTCGATAGCTAAGCGTATTGGCTTTAATTAGAAATTTTTTTCTTGCGGATAGTGCAACAAAATTTTTTAATCATTTTTTCAAAAAAAGCAAAGGGGGTAGTCCATGGTAATTTTTGAAGAAAAAATTTATTTTCGCACTATCTGCGAAAACAAAATTTTGTATTAAGGCCAATACGGTTATCTATCTAAAGCAATAGAAATCAAGTCGATATCTAGAAAACTAAGCAAGTTATGAGCAGAAAGGTAACCAGTTCTACTACTGCCTCTTTCCGGCCACGTTTTACTAGGACTGGTTACCTTTTTAGTCATAACTTGCTCAGTTTTCAATATATCGACTTGATTTCTTTAGCGTTCGATAGCTAAGCGTATTGGCTTTAATTAGAAATTTTTTTCTTGCGGATAGTGCAACAAAATTTTTTAATCATTTTTTCAAAAAAAGCAAAGGGGGTAGTCCATGGTAATTTTTGAAGAAAAAATTTATTTTCGCACTATCTGCGAAAACAAAATTTTGTATTAAGGCCAATACGGTTATCTATCTAAAGCAATAGAAATCAAGTCGATATCTAGAAAACTAAGCAAGTTATGAGCAGAAAGGTAACCAGTTCTACTACTGCCTCTTTCCGGCCACGTTTTACTAGGACTGGTTACCTTTTTAGTCATAACTTGCTCAGTTTTCAATATATCGACTTGATTTCTTTAGCGTTCGATAGCTAAGCGTATTGGCTTTAATTAGAAATTTTTTTCTTGCGGATAGTGCAACAAAATTTTTTAATCATTTTTTCAAAAAAAGCAAAGGGGGTAGTCCATGGTAATTTTTGAAGAAAAAATTTATTTTCGCACTATCTGCGAAAACAAAATTTTGTATTAAGGCCAATACGGTTATCTATCTAAAGCAATAGAAATCAAGTCGATATCTAGAAAACTAAGCAAGTTATGAGCAGAAAGGTAACCAGTTCTACTACTGCCTCTTTCCGGCCACGTTTTACTAGGACTGGTTACCTTTTTAGTCATAACTTGGTCAGTTTTCAATATATTGACTTGATTTCTTTAGCGTTCGATAGCAAAGCGTATTGGCTTTAATTAGAAATTTTTTTCTTGCGGATAGTGCAACAAAATTTTTTAATCATTTTTTCAAAAAAAGCAAAGGGGGTAGTCCATGGTAATTTTTGAAGAAAAAATTTATTTTCGCACTATCTGCGAAAACAAAATTTTGTATTAAGGCCAATACGGTTATCTATCTAAAGCAATAGAAATCAAGTCGATATCTAGAAAACTAAGCAAGTTATGAGCAGAAAGGTAACCAGTTCTACTACTGCCTCTTTCCGGCCACGTTTTACTAGGACTGGTTACCTTTTTAGTCATAACTTGCTCAGTTTTCAATATATCGACTTGATTTCTTTAGCGTTCGATAGCAAAGCGTATTGGCTTTAATTAGAAATTTTTTTCTTGCGGATAGTGCAACAAAATTTTTTAATCATTTTTTCAAAAAAAGCAAAGGGGGTAGTCCATGGTAATTTTTGAAGAAAAAATTTATTTTCGCACTATCTGCGAAAACAAAATTTTGTATTAAGGCCAATACGGTTATCTATCTAAAGCAATAGAAATCAAGTCGATATCTAGAAAACTAAGCAAGTTATGAGCACAAAGGTAACCAGTTCTACTACTGCCTCTTTCCAGCCACGTTTTACTAGGACTGGTTACCTTTTTAGTCATAACTTGGTCAGTTTTCAATATATTGACTTGATTTCTTTAGCGTTCGATAGCAAAGCGTATTGGCTTTAATTAGAAATTTTTTTCTTGCGGATAGTGCAACAAAATTTTTTAATCATTTTTTCAAAAAAAGCAAAGGGGGTAGTCCATGGTAATTTTTGAAGAAAAAATTTATTTTCGCACTATCTGCGAAAACAAAATTTTGTATTAAGGCCAATACGGTTATCTATCTAAAGCAATAGAAATCAAGTCGATATCTAGAAAACTAAGCAAGTTATGAGCACAAAGGTAACCAGTTCTACTACTGCCTCTTTCCGGCCACGTTTTACTAGGACTGGTTACCTTTTTAGTCATAACTTGGTCAGTTTTCAATATATTGACTTGATTTCTTTAGCGTTCGATAGCAAAGCGTATTGGCTTTAATTAGAAATTTTTTTCTTGCGGATAGTGCAACAAAATTTTTTAATCATTTTTTCAAAAAAAGCAAAGGGGGTAGTCCATGGTAATTTTTGAAGAAAAAATTTATTTTCGCACTATCTGCGAAAACAAAATTTTGTATTAAGGCCAATACGGTTATCTATCTAAAGCAATAGAAATCAAGTCGATATCTAGAAAACTAAGCAAGTTATGAGCACAAAGGTAACCAGTTCTACTACTGCCTCTTTCCAGCCACGTTTTACTAGGACTGGTTACCTTTTTAGTCATAACTTGGTCAGTTTTCAATATATTGACTTGATTTCTTTAGCGTTCGATAGCTAAGCGTATTGGCTTTAATTAGAATTTTTTTTCTTGCGGATAGTGCAACAAAATTTTTTAATCATTTTTTCAAAAAAAGCAAAGGGGGTAGTCCATGGTAATTTTTGAAGAAAAAATTTATTTTCGCACTATCTGCGAAAACAAAATTTTGTATTAAGGCCAATACGGTTATCTATCTAAAGCAATAGAAATCAAGTCGATATCTAGAAAACTAAGCAAGTTATGAGCAGAAAGGTAACCAGTTCTACTACTGCCTCTTTCCGGCCACGTTTTACTAGGACTGGTTACCTTTTTAGTCATAACTTGGTCAGTTTTCAATATATTGACTTGATTTCTTTAGCGTTCGATAGCTAAGCGTATTGGCTTTAATTAGAAATTTTTTTCTTGCGGATAGTGCAACAAAATTTTTTAATAATTTTTTCAAAAAAAGCAAAGGGGGTAGTCCATGGTAATTTTTGAAGAAAAAATTTATTTTCGCACTATCTGCGAAAACAAAATTCTGTATTAAGGCCAATACGGTTATCTATCTAAAGCAATAGAAATCAAGTCGATATCTAGAAAACTAAGCAAGTTATGAGCAGAAAGGTAACCAGTTCTACTACTGCCTCTTTCCGGCCACGTTTTACTAGGACTGGTTACCTTTTTAGTCATAACTTGCTCAGTTTTCAATATATTGACTTGATTTCTTTAGCGTTCGATAGCTAAGCGTATTGGCTTTAATTAGAAATTTTTTTCTTGCGGATAGTGCAACAAAATTTTTTAATCATTTTTTCAAAAAAAGCAAAGGGGGTAGTCCATGGTAATTTTTGAAGAAAAAATTTATTTTCGCACTATCTGCGAAAACAAAATTTTGTATTAAGGCCAATACGGTTATCTATCTAAAGCAATAGAAATCAAGTCGATATCTAGAAAACTAAGCAAGTTATGAGCAGAAAGGTAACCAGTTCTACTACTGCCTCTTTCCGGCCACGTTTTACTAGGACTGGTTACCTTTTTAGTCATAACTTGGTCAGTTTTCAATATATCGATTTGATTTCTTTAGCGTTCGATAGCAAAGCGTATTGGCTTTAATTAGAAATTTTTTTCTTGCGGATAGTGCAACAAAATTTTTTAATCATTTTTTCAAAAAAAGCAAAGGGGGTAGTCCATGGTAATTTTTGAAGAAAAAATTTATTTTCGCACTATCTGCGAAAACAAAATTTTGTATTAAGGCCAATACGGTTATCTATCTAAAGCAATAGAAATCAAGTCGATATCTAGAAAACTAAGCAAGTTATGAGCAGAAAGGTAACCAGTTCTACTACTGCCTCTTTCCGGCCACTTTTTACTAGGACTGGTAACCTTTTTAGTCATAACTTGGTCAGTTTTCAATATATTGACTTGATTTCTTTAGCGTTTGATAGCAAAGCGTATTGGCTTTAATTAGAAATTTTTTTCTTGCGGATAGTGCAACAAAATTTTTTAATCATTTTTTCAAAAAAAGCAAAGGGGGTAGTCCATGGTAATTTTTGAAGAAAAAATTTATTTTCGCACTATCTGCGAAAAAAAAATTTTGTATTAAGGCCAATACGGTTATCTATCTAAAGCAATAGAAATCAAGTCGATATCTAGAAAACTAAGCAAGTTATGAGCAGAAAGGTAACCAGTTCTACTGCCTCTTTCCGGCCACGTTTTACTAGGACTGGTTACCTTTTTAGTCATAACTTGGTCAGTTTTCAATATATCGACTTGATTTCTTTAGCGTTCGATAGCAAAGCGTATTGGCTTTAATTAGAAATTTTTTTCTTGCGGATAGTGCAACAAAATTTTTTAATCATTTTTTCAAAAAAAGCAAAGGGGGTAGTCCATGGTAATTTTTGAAGAAAAAATTTATTTTCGCACTATCTGCGAAAACAAAATTTTGTATTAAGGCCAATACGGTTATCTATCTAAAGCAATAGAAATCAAGTCGATATCTAGAAAACTAAGCAAGTTATGAGCAGAAAGGTAACCAGTTCTACTACTGCCTCTTTCCGGCCACTTTTTACTAGGACTGGTAACCTTTTTAGTCATAACTTGGTCAGTTTTCAATATATTGACTTGATTTCTTTAGCGTTTGATAGCAAAGCGTATTGGCTTTAATTAGAAATTTTTTTCTTGCGGATAGTGCAACAAAATTTTTTAATCATTTTTTCAAAAAAAGCAAAGGGGGTAGTCCATGGTAATTTTTGAAGAAAAAATTTATTTTCGCACTATCTGCGAAAACAAAATTTTGTATTAAGGCCAATACGGTTATCTATCTAAAGCAATAGAAATCAAGTCGATATCTAGAAAACTAAGCAAGTTATGAGCAGAAAGGTAACCAGTTCTACTGCCTCTTTCCGGCCACGTTTTACTAGGACTGGTTACCTTTTTAGTCATAACTTGGTCAGTTTTCAATATATCGACTTGATTTCTTTAGCGTTCGATAGCAAAGCGTATTGGCTTTAATTAGAAATTTTTTTCTTGCGGATAGTGCAACAAAATTTTTTAATCATTTTTTCAAAAAAAGCAAAGGGGGTAGTCCATGGTAATTTTTGAAGAAAAAATTTATTTTCGCACTATCTGCGAAAACAAAATTTTGTATTAAGGCCAATACGGTTATCTATCTAAAGCAATAGAAATCAAGTCGATATCTAGAAAACTAAGCAAGTTATGAGCAGAAAGGTAACCAGTTCTACTACTGCCTCTTTCCGGCCACTTTTTACTAGGACTGGTAACCTTTTTAGTCATAACTTGGTCAGTTTTCAATATATTGACTTGATTTCTTTAGCGTTTGATAGCAAAGCGTATTGGCTTTAATTAGAAATTTTTTTCTTGCGGATAGTGCAACAAAATTTTTTAATCATTTTTTCAAAAAAAGCAAAGGGGGTAGTCCATGGTAATTTTTGAAGAAAAAATTTATTTTCGCACTATCTGCGAAAACAAAATTTTGTATTAAGGCCAATACGGTTATCTATCTAAAGCAATAGAAATCAAGTCGATATCTAGAAAACTAAGCAAGTTATGAGCAGAAAGGTAACCAGTTCTACTACTGCCTCTTTCCGGCCACTTTTTACTAGGACTGGTAACCTTTTTAGTCATAACTTGCTCAGTTTTCAATATATCGACTTGATTTCTTTAGCGTTCGATAGCAAAGCGTATTGGCTTTAATTAGAAATTTTTTTCTTGCGGATAGTGCAACAAAATTTTTTAATCATTTTTTCAAAAAAAGCAAAGGGGGTAGTCCATGGTAATTTTTGAAGAAAAAATTTATTTTCGCACTATCTGCGAAAACAAAATTTTGTATTAAGGCCAATACGGTTATCTATCTAAAGCAATAGAAATCAAGTCGATATCTAGAAAACTAAGCAAGTTATGAGCAGAAAGGTAACCAGTTCTACTACTGCCTCTTTCCGGCCACTTTTTACTAGGACTGGTAACCTTTTTAGTCATAACTTGCTCAGTTTTCAATATATTGACTTGATTTCTTTAGCGTTCGATAGCTAAGCGTATTGGCTTTAATTAGAAATTTTTTTCTTGCGGATAGTGCAACAAAATTTTTTAATCATTTTTTCAAAAAAAGCAAAGGGGGTAGTCCATGGTAATTTTTGAAGAAAAAATTTATTTTCGCACTATCTGCGAAAACAAAATTTTGTATTAAGGCCAATACGGTTATCTATCTAAAGCAATAGAAATCAAGTCGATATCTAGAAAACTAAGCAAGTTATGAGCAGAAAGGTAACCAGTTCTACTACTGCCTCTTTCCGGCCACGTTTTACTAGGACTGGTAACCTTTTTAGTCATAACTTGCTCAGTTTTCAATATATCGACTTGATTTCTTTAGCGTTCGATAGCTAAGCGTATTGGCTTTAATTAGAAATTTTTTTCTTGCGGATAGTGCAACAAAATTTTTTAATCATTTTTTCAAAAAAAGCAAAGGGGGTAGTCCATGGTAATTTTTGAAGAAAAAATTTATTTTCGCACTATCTGCGAAAACAAAATTTTGTATTAAGGCCAATACGGTTATCTATCTAAAGCAATAGAAATCAAGTCGATATCTAGAAAACTAAGCAAGTTATGAGCAGAAAGGTAACCAGTTCTACTACTGCCTCTTTCCGGCCACTTTTTACTAGGACTGGTAACCTTTTTAGTCATAACTTGGTCAGTTTTCAATATATTGACTTGATTTCTTTAGCGTTTGATAGCAAAGCGTATTGGCTTTAATTAGAAATTTTTTTCTTGCGGATAGTGCAACAAAATTTTTTAATCATTTTTTCAAAAAAAGCAAAGGGGGTAGTCCATGGTAATTTTTGAAGAAAAAATTTATTTTCGCACTATCTGCGAAAACAAAATTTTGTATTAAGGCCAATACGGTTATCTATCTAAAGCAATAGAAATCAAGTCGATATCTAGAAAACTAAGCAAGTTATGAGCAGAAAGGTAACCAGTTCTACTACTGCCTCTTTCCGGCCACGTTTTACTAGGACTGGTAACCTTTTTAGTCATAACTTGCTCAGTTTTCAATATATCGACTTGATTTCTTTAGCGTTCGATAGCTAAGCGTATTGGCTTTAATTAGAAATTTTTTTCTTGCGGATAGTGCAACAAAATTTTTTAATCATTTTTTCAAAAAAAGCAAAGGGGGTAGTCCATGGTAATTTTTGAAGAAAAAATTTATTTTCGCACTATCTGCGAAAACAAAATTTTGTATTAAGGCCAATACGGTTATCTATCTAAAGCAATAGAAATCAAGTCGATATCTAGAAAACTAAGCAAGTTATGAGCAGAAAGGTAACCAGTTCTACTACTGCCTCTTTCCGGCCACTTTTTACTAGGACTGGTAACCTTTTTAGTCATAACTTGGTCAGTTTTCAATATATTGACTTGATTTCTTTAGCGTTTGATAGCAAAGCGTATTGGCTTTAATTAGAAATTTTTTTCTTGCGGATAGTGCAACAAAATTTTTTAATCATTTTTTCAAAAAAAGCAAAGGGGGTAGTCCATGGTAATTTTTGAAGAAAAAATTTATTTTCGCACTATCTGCGAAAACAAAATTTTGTATTAAGGCCAATACGGTTATCTATCTAAAGCAATAGAAGTCAAGTCGATATCTAGAAAACTAAGCAAGTTATGAGCAGAAAGGTAACCAGTTCTACTACTGCCTCTTTCCGGCCACGTTTTACTAGGACTGGTAACCTTTTTAGTCATAACTTGGTCAGTTTTCAATATATTGACTTGATTTCTTTAGCGTTTGATAGCAAAGCGTATTGGCTTTAATTAGAAATTTTTTTCTTGCGGATAGTGCAACAAAATTTTTTAATCATTTTTTCAAAAAAAGCAAAGGGGGTAGTCCATGGTAATTTTTGAAGAAAAAATTTATTTTCGCACTATCTGCGAAAACAAAATTTTGTATTAAGGCCAATACGGTTATCTATCTAAAGCAATAGAAATCAAGTCGATATCTAGAAAACTAAGCAAGTTATGAGCAGAAAGGTAACCAGTTCTACTACTGCCTCTTTCCGGCCACTTTTTACTAGGACTGGTAACCTTTTTAGTCATAACTTGGTCAGTTTTCAATATATTGACTTGATTTCTTTAGCGTTTGATAGCAAAGCGTATTGGCTTTAATTAGAAATTTTTTTCTTGCGGATAGTGCAACAAAATTTTTTAATCATTTTTTCAAAAAAAGCAAAGGGGGTAGTCCATGGTAATTTTTGAAGAAAAAATTTATTTTCGCACTATCTGCGAAAACAAAATTTTGTATTAAGGCCAATACGGTTATCTATCTAAAGCAATAGAAATCAAGTCGATATCTAGAAAACTAAGCAAGTTATGAGCAGAAAGGTAACCAGTTCTACTACTGCCTCTTTCCGGCCACTTTTTACTAGGACTGGTAACCTTTTTAGTCATAACTTGGTCAGTTTTCAATATATTGACTTGATTTCTTTAGCGTTTGATAGCAAAGCGTATTGGCTTTAATTAGAAATTTTTTTCTTGCGGATAGTGCAACAAAATTTTTTAATCATTTTTTCAAAAAAAGCAAAGGGGGTAGTCCATGGTAATTTTTGAAGAAAAAATTTATTTTCGCACTATCTGCGAAAACAAAATTTTGTATTAAGGCCAATACGGTTATCTATCTAAAGCAATAGAAATCAAGTCGATATCTAGAAAACTAAGCAAGTTATGAGCAGAAAGGTAACCAGTTCTACTACTGCCTCTTTCCGGCCACTTTTTACTAGGACTGGTAACCTTTTTAGTCATAACTTGGTCAGTTTTCAATATATTGACTTGATTTCTTTAGCGTTTGATAGCAAAGCGTATTGGCTTTAATTAGAAATTTTTTTCTTGCGGATAGTGCAACAAAATTTTTTAATCATTTTTTCAAAAAAAGCAAAGGGGGTAGTCCATGGTAATTTTTGAAGAAAAAATTTATTTTCGCACTATCTGCGAAAACAAAATTTTGTATTAAGGCCAATACGGTTATCTATCTAAAGCAATAGAAGTCAAGTCGATATCTAGAAAACTAAGCAAGTTATGAGCAGAAAGGTAACCAGTTCTACTACTGCCTCTTTCCGGCCACGTTTTACTAGGACTGGTAACCTTTTTAGTCATAACTTGGTCAGTTTTCAATATATTGACTTGATTTCTTTAGCGTTTGATAGCAAAGCGTATTGGCTTTAATTAGAAATTTTTTTCTTGCGGATAGTGCAACAAAATTTTTTAATCATTTTTTCAAAAAAAGCAAAGGGGGTAGTCCATGGTAATTTTTGAAGAAAAAATTTATTTTCGCACTATCTGCGAAAACAAAATTTTGTATTAAGGCCAATACGGTTATCTATCTAAAGCAATAGAAATCAAGTCGATATCTAGAAAACTAAGCAAGTTATGAGCAGAAAGGTAACCAGTTCTACTACTGCCTCTTTCCGGCCACTTTTTACTAGGACTGGTAACCTTTTTAGTCATAACTTGGTCAGTTTTCAATATATTGACTTGATTTCTTTAGCGTTTGATAGCAAAGCGTATTGGCTTTAATTAGAAATTTTTTTCTTGCGGATAGTGCAACAAAATTTTTTAATCATTTTTTCAAAAAAAGCAAAGGGGGTAGTCCATGGTAATTTTTGAAGAAAAAATTTATTTTCGCACTATCTGCGAAAACAAAATTTTGTATTAAGGCCAATACGGTTATCTATCTAAAGCAATAGAAATCAAGTCGATATCTAGAAAACTAAGCAAGTTATGAGCAGAAAGGTAACCAGTTCTACTACTGCCTCTTTCCGGCCACTTTTTACTAGGACTGGTAACCTTTTTAGTCATAACTTGGTCAGTTTTCAATATATTGACTTGATTTCTTTAGCGTTTGATAGCAAAGCGTATTGGCTTTAATTAGAAATTTTTTTCTTGCGGATAGTGCAACAAAATTTTTTAATCATTTTTTCAAAAAAAGCAAAGGGGGTAGTCCATGGTAATTTTTGAAGAAAAAATTTATTTTCGCACTATCTGCGAAAACAAAATTTTGTATTAAGGCCAATACGGTTATCTATCTAAAGCAATAGAAATCAAGTCGATATCTAGAAAACTAAGCAAGTTATGAGCAGAAAGGTAACCAGTTCTACTACTGCCTCTTTCCGGCCACTTTTTACTAGGACTGGTAACCTTTTTAGTCATAACTTGCTCAGTTTTCAATATATTGACTTGATTTCTTTAGCGTTTGATAGCAAAGCGTATTGGCTTTAATTAGAAATTTTTTTCTTGCGGATAGTGCAACAAAATTTTTTAATCATTTTTTAAAAAAAAGCAAAGGGGGTAGTCCATGGTAATTTTTGAAGAAAAAATTTATTTTCGCACTATCTGCGAAAACAAAATTTTGTATTAAGGCCAATACGGTTATCTATCTAAAGCAATAGAAGTCAAGTCGATATCTAGAAAACTAAGCAAGTTATGAGCAGAAAGGTAACCAGTTCTACTACTGCCTCTTTCCGGCCACTTTTTACTAGGACTGGTTACCTTTTTAGTCATAACTTGGTCAGTTTTCAATATATTGACTTGATTTCTTTAGCGTTTGATAGCAAAGCGTATTGGCTTTAATTAGAAATTTTTTTCTTGCGGATAGTGCAACAAAATTTTTTAATCATTTTTTCAAAAAAAGCAAAGGGGGTAGTCCATGGTAATTTTTGAAGAAAAAATTTATTTTCGCACTATCTGCGAAAACAAAATTTTGTATTAAGGCCAATACGGTTATCTATCTAAAGCAATAGAAGTCAAGTCGATATCTAGAAAACTAAGCAAGTTATGAGCAGAAAGGTAACCAGTTCTACTACTGCCTCTTTCCGGCCACTTTTTACTAGGACTGGTTACCTTTTTAGTCATAACTTGGTCAGTTTTCAATATATTGACTTGATTTCTTTAGCGTTTGATAGCAAAGCGTATTGGCTTTAATTAGAAATTTTTTTCTTGCGGATAGTGCAACAAAATTTTTTAATCATTTTTTCAAAAAAAGCAAAGGGGGTAGTCCATGGTAATTTTTGAAGAAAAAATTTATTTTCGCACTATCTGCGAAAACAAAATTTTGTATTAAGGCCAATACGGTTATCTATCTAAAGCAATAGAAATCAAGTCGATATCTAGAAAACTAAGCAAGTTATGAGCAGAAAGGTAACCAGTTCTACTACTGCCTCTTTCCGGCCACTTTTTACTAGGACTGGTAACCTTTTTAGTCATAACTTGGTCAGTTTTCAATATATTGACTTGATTTCTTTAGCGTTTGATAGCAAAGCGTATTGGCTTTAATTAGAAATTTTTTTCTTGCGGATAGTGCAACAAAATTTTTTAATCATTTTTTAAAAAAAAGCAAAGGGGGTAGTCCATGGTAATTTTTGAAGAAAAAATTTATTTTCGCACTATCTGCGAAAACAAAATTTTGTATTAAGGCCAATACGGTTATCTATCTAAAGCAATAGAAGTCAAGTCGATATCTAGAAAACTAAGCAAGTTATGAGCAGAAAGGTAACCAGTTCTACTACTGCCTCTTTCCGGCCACTTTTTACTAGGACTGGTTACCTTTTTAGTCATAACTTGGTCAGTTTTCAATATATTGACTTGATTTCTTTAGCGTTTGATAGCAAAGCGTATTGGCTTTAATTAGAAATTTTTTTCTTGCGGATAGTGCAACAAAATTTTTTAATCATTTTTTCAAAAAAAGCAAAGGGGGTAGTCCATGGTAATTTTTGAAGAAAAAATTTATTTTCGCACTATCTGCGAAAACAAAATTTTGTATTAAGGCCAATACGGTTATCTATCTAAAGCAATAGAAATCAAGTCGATATCTAGAAAACTAAGCAAGTTATGAGCAGAAAGGTAACCAGTTCTACTACTGCCTCTTTCCGGCCACTTTTTACTAGGACTGGTAACCTTTTTAGTCATAACTTGGTCAGTTTTCAATATATTGACTTGATTTCTTTAGCGTTTGATAGCAAAGCGTATTGGCTTTAATTAGAAATTTTTTTCTTGCGGATAGTGCAACAAAATTTTTTAATCATTTTTTCAAAAAAAGCAAAGGGGGTAGTCCATGGTAATTTTTGAAGAAAAAATTTATTTTCGCACTATCTGCGAAAACAAAATTTTGTATTAAGGCCAATACGGTTATCTATCTAAAGCAATAGAAGTCAAGTCGATATCTAGAAAACTAAGCAAGTTATGAGCAGAAAGGTAACCAGTTCTACTACTGCCTCTTTCCGGCCACTTTTTACTAGGACTGGTTACCTTTTTAGTCATAACTTGGTCAGTTTTCAATATATTGACTTGATTTCTTTAGCGTTTGATAGCAAAGCGTATTGGCTTTAATTAGAAATTTTTTTCTTGCGGATAGTGCAACAAAATTTTTTAATCATTTTTTCAAAAAAAGCAAAGGGGGTAGTCCATGGTAATTTTTGAAGAAAAAATTTATTTTCGCACTATCTGCGAAAACAAAATTTTGTATTAAGGCCAATACGGTTATCTATCTAAAGCAATAGAAGTCAAGTCGATATCTAGAAAACTAAGCAAGTTATGAGCAGAAAGGTAACCAGTTCTACTACTGCCTCTTTCCGGCCACTTTTTACTAGGACTGGTTACCTTTTTAGTCATAACTTGGTCAGTTTTCAATATATTGACTTGATTTCTTTAGCGTTTGATAGCAAAGCGTATTGGCTTTAATTAGAAATTTTTTTCTTGCGGATAGTGCAACAAAATTTTTTAATCATTTTTTCAAAAAAAGCAAAGGGGGTAGTCCATGGTAATTTTTGAAGAAAAAATTTATTTTCGCACTATCTGCGAAAACAAAATTTTGTATTAAGGCCAATACGGTTATCTATCTAAAGCAATAGAAATCAAGTCGATATCTAGAAAACTAAGCAAGTTATGAGCAGAAAGGTAACCAGTTCTACTACTGCCTCTTTCCGGCCACTTTTTACTAGGACTGGTAACCTTTTTAGTCATAACTTGGTCAGTTTTCAATATATTGACTTGATTTCTTTAGCGTTTGATAGCAAAGCGTATTGGCTTTAATTAGAAATTTTTTTCTTGCGGATAGTGCAACAAAATTTTTTAATCATTTTTTAAAAAAAAGCAAAGGGGGTAGTCCATGGTAATTTTTGAAGAAAAAATTTATTTTCGCACTATCTGCGAAAACAAAATTTTGTATTAAGGCCAATACGGTTATCTATCTAAAGCAATAGAAGTCAAGTCGATATCTAGAAAACTAAGCAAGTTATGAGCAGAAAGGTAACCAGTTCTACTACTGCCTCTTTCCGGCCACTTTTTACTAGGACTGGTTACCTTTTTAGTCATAACTTGGTCAGTTTTCAATATATTGACTTGATTTCTTTAGCGTTTGATAGCAAAGCGTATTGGCTTTAATTAGAAATTTTTTTCTTGCGGATAGTGCAACAAAATTTTTTAATCATTTTTTCAAAAAAAGCAAAGGGGGTAGTCCATGGTAATTTTTGAAGAAAAAATTTATTTTCGCACTATCTGCGAAAACAAAATTTTGTATTAAGGCCAATACGGTTATCTATCTAAAGCAATAGAAATCAAGTCGATATCTAGAAAACTAAGCAAGTTATGAGCAGAAAGGTAACCAGTTCTACTACTGCCTCTTTCCGGCCACTTTTTACTAGGACTGGTAACCTTTTTAGTCATAACTTGGTCAGTTTTCAATATATTGACTTGATTTCTTTAGCGTTTGATAGCAAAGCGTATTGGCTTTAATTAGAAATTTTTTTCTTGCGGATAGTGCAACAAAATTTTTTAATCATTTTTTCAAAAAAAGCAAAGGGGGTAGTCCATGGTAATTTTTGAAGAAAAAATTTATTTTCGCACTATCTGCGAAAACAAAATTTTGTATTAAGGCCAATACGGTTATCTATCTAAAGCAATAGAAGTCAAGTCGATATCTAGAAAACTAAGCAAGTTATGAGCAGAAAGGTAACCAGTTCTACTACTGCCTCTTTCCGGCCACTTTTTACTAGGACTGGTTACCTTTTTAGTCATAACTTGGTCAGTTTTCAATATATTGACTTGATTTCTTTAGCGTTTGATAGCAAAGCGTATTGGCTTTAATTAGAAATTTTTTTCTTGCGGATAGTGCAACAAAATTTTTTAATCATTTTTTCAAAAAAAGCAAAGGGGGTAGTCCATGGTAATTTTTGAAGAAAAAATTTATTTTCGCACTATCTGCGAAAACAAAATTTTGTATTAAGGCCAATACGGTTATCTATCTAAAGCAATAGAAATCAAGTCGATATCTAGAAAACTAAGCAAGTTATGAGCAGAAAGGTAACCAGTTCTACTACTGCCTCTTTCCGGCCACTTTTTACTAGGACTGGTAACCTTTTTAGTCATAACTTGGTCAGTTTTCAATATATTGACTTGATTTCTTTAGCGTTTGATAGCAAAGCGTATTGGCTTTAATTAGAAATTTTTTTCTTGCGGATAGTGCAACAAAATTTTTTAATCATTTTTTAAAAAAAAGCAAAGGGGGTAGTCCATGGTAATTTTTGAAGAAAAAATTTATTTTCGCACTATCTGCGAAAACAAAATTTTGTATTAAGGCCAATACGGTTATCTATCTAAAGCAATAGAAGTCAAGTCGATATCTAGAAAACTAAGCAAGTTATGAGCAGAAAGGTAACCAGTTCTACTACTGCCTCTTTCCGGCCACTTTTTACTAGGACTGGTTACCTTTTTAGTCATAACTTGGTCAGTTTTCAATATATTGACTTGATTTCTTTAGCGTTTGATAGCAAAGCGTATTGGCTTTAATTAGAAATTTTTTTCTTGCGGATAGTGCAACAAAATTTTTTAATCATTTTTTAAAAAAAAGCAAAGGGGGTAGTCCATGGTAATTTTTGAAGAAAAAATTTATTTTCGCACTATCTGCGAAAACAAAATTTTGTATTAAGGCCAATACGGTTATCTATCTAAAGCAATAGAAGTCAAGTCGATATCTAGAAAACTAAGCAAGTTATGAGCAGAAAGGTAACCAGTTCTACTACTGCCTCTTTCCGGCCACTTTTTACTAGGACTGGTTACCTTTTTAGTCATAACTTGGTCAGTTTTCAATATATTGACTTGATTTCTTTAGCGTTTGATAGCAAAGCGTATTGGCTTTAATTAGAAATTTTTTTCTTGCGGATAGTGCAACAAAATTTTTTAATCATTTTTTAAAAAAAAGCAAAGGGGGTAGTCCATGGTAATTTTTGAAGAAAAAATTTATTTTCGCACTATCTGCGAAAACAAAATTTTGTATTAAGGCCAATACGGTTATCTATCTAAAGCAATAGAAGTCAAGTCGATATCTAGAAAACTAAGCAAGTTATGAGCAGAAAGGTAACCAGTTCTACTACTGCCTCTTTCCGGCCACTTTTTACTAGGACTGGTTACCTTTTTAGTCATAACTTGGTCAGTTTTCAATATATTGACTTGATTTCTTTAGCGTTTGATAGCAAAGCGTATTGGCTTTAATTAGAAATTTTTTTCTTGCGGATAGTGCAACAAAATTTTTTAATAATTTTTTCAAAAAAAGCAAAGGGGGTAGTCCATGGTAATTTTTGAAGAAAAAATTTATTTTCGCACTATCTGCGAAAACAAAATTTTGTATTAAGGCCAATACGGTTATCTATCTAAAGCAATAGAAGTCAAGTCGATATCTAGAAAACTAAGCAAGTTATGAGCAGAAAGGTAACCAGTTCTACTACTGCCTCTTTCCGGCCACTTTTTACTAGGACTGGTAACCTTTTTAGTCATAACTTGGTCAGTTTTCAATATATTGACTTGATTTCTTTAGCATTCGATAGCTAAGCGTATTGGCTTTAATTAGAAATTTTTTTCTTGCGGATAGTGCATCAAAACTTTTTAATCATTTTTTTAAAAAAAGCAAAGGGGGTAGTCCATGGTAATTTTTGAAGAAAAAATTTATTTTCGCACTATCTGCGAAAACAAAATTTTGTATTAAGGCCAATACGGTTATCTATCTAAAGCAATAGAAATCAAGTCGATATCTAGAAAACTAAGCAAGTTATGAGCAGAAAGGTAACCAGTTCTACCACTGCCTCTTTCCGGCCACTTTTTACTAGGACTGGTAACCTTTTTAGTCATAACTTGGTCAGTTTTCAATATATTGACTTGATTTCTTTAGCGTTCGATAGCTAAGCGTATTGGCTTTAATTAGAAATTTTTTTCTTGCGGATAGTGCAACAAAATTTTTTAATCATTTTTTCAAAAAAAGCAAAGGGGGTAGTCCATGGTAATTTTTGAAGAAAAAATTTATTTTCGCACTATCTGCGAAAACAAAATTTTGTATTAAGGCCAATACGGTTATCTATCTAAAGCAATAGAAATCAAGTCGATATCTAGAAAACTAAGCAAGTTATGAGCAGAAAGGTAACCAGTTCTACCACTGCCTCTTTCCGGCCACTTTTTACTAGGACTGGTTACCTTTTTAGTCATAACTTGGTCAGTTTTCAATATATTGACTTGATTTCTTTAGCGTTTGATAGCAAAGCGTATTGGCTTTAATTAGAAATTTTTTTCTTGCGGATAGTGCAACAAAATTTTTTAATAATTTTTTCAAAAAAAGCAAAGGGGGTAGTCCATGGTAATTTTTGAAGAAAAAATTTATTTTCGCACTATCTGCGAAAACAAAATTTTGTATTAAGGCCAATACGGTTATCTATCTAAAGCAATAGAAGTCAAGTCGATATCTAGAAAACTAAGCAAGTTATGAGCAGAAAGGTAACCAGTTCTACTACTGCCTCTTTCCGGCCACTTTTTACTAGGACTGGTAACCTTTTTAGTCATAACTTGGTCAGTTTTCAATATATTGACTTGATTTCTTTAGCATTCGATAGCTAAGCGTATTGGCTTTAATTAGAAATTTTTTTCTTGCGGATAGTGTATCAAAACTTTTTAATCATTTTTTCAAAAAAAGCAAAGGGGGTAGTCCATGGTAATTTTTGAAGAAAAAATTTATTTTCGCACTATCTGCGAAAACAAAATTTTGTATTAAGGCCAATACGGTTATCTATCTAAAGCAATAGAAGTCAAGTCGATATCTAGAAAACTAAGCAAGTTATGAGCAGAAAGGTAACCAGTTCTACTACTGCCTCTTTCCGGCCACTTTTTACTAGGACTGGTAACCTTTTTAGTCATAACTTGGTCAGTTTTCAATATATTGACTTGATTTCTTTAGCATTCGATAGCTAAGCGTATTGGCTTTAATTAGAAATTTTTTTCTTGCGGATAGTGCATCAAAACTTTTTAATCATTTTTTCAAAAAAAGCAAAGGGGGTAGTCCATGGTAATTTTTGAAGAAAAAATTTATTTTCGCACTATCTGCGAAAACAAAATTTTGTATTAAGGCCAATACGGTTATCTATCTAAAGCAATAGAAATCAAGTCGATATCTAGAAAACTAAGCAAGTTATGAGCAGAAAGGTAACCAGTTCTACTACTGCCTCTTTCCGGCCACGTTTTACTAGGACTGGTAACCTTTTTAGTCATAACTTGCTCAGTTTTCAATATATCGACTTGATTTCTTTAGCGTTCGATAGCTAAGCGTATTGGCTTTAATTAGAAATTTTTTTCTTGCGGATAGTGCATCAAAACTTTTTAATCATTTTTTCAAAAAAAGCAAAGGGGGTAGTCCATGGTAATTTTTGAAGAAAAAATTTATTTTCGCACTATCTGCGAAAACAAAATTTTGTATTAAGGCCAATACGGTTATCTATCTAAAGCAATAGAAATCAAGTCGATATCTAGAAAACTAAGCAAGTTATGAGCAGAAAGGTAACCAGTTCTACTACTGCCTCTTTCCGGCCACGTTTTACTAGGACTGGTAACCTTTTTAGTCATAACTTGCTCAGTTTTCAATATATCGACTTGATTTCTTTAGCATTCGATAGCTAAGCGTATTGGCTTTAATTAGAAATTTTTTTCTTGCGGATAGTGCATCAAAACTTTTTAATCATTTTTTCAAAAAAAGCAAAGGGGGTAGTCCATGGTAATTTTTGAAGAAAAAATTTATTTTCGCACTATCTGCGAAAACAAAATTTTGTATTAAGGCCAATACGGTTATCTATCTAAAGCAATAGAAGTCAAGTCGATATCTAGAAAACTAAGCAAGTTATGAGCAGAAAGGTAACCAGTTCTACTACTGCCTCTTTCCGGCCACTTTTTACTAGGACTGGTTACCTTTTTAGTCATAACTTGGTCAGTTTTCAATATATTGACTTGATTTCTTTAGCGTTCGATAGCTAAGCGTATTGGCTTTAATTAGAAATTTTTTTCTTGCGGATAGTGCAACAAAATTTTTTAATCATTTTTTCAAAAAAAGCAAAGGGGGTAGTCCATGGAAATTTTTGAAGAAAAAATTTATTTTCGCACTATCTGCGAAAACAAAATTTTGTATTAAGGCCAATACGGTTATCTATCTAAAGCAATAGAAATCAAGTCGATATCTAGAAAACTAAGCAAGTTATGAGCAGAAAGGTAACCAGTTCTACTACTGCCTCTTTCCGGCCACGTTTTACTAGGACTGGTTACCTTTTTAGTCATAACTTGGTCAGTTTTCAATATATTGACTTGATTTCTTTAGCGTTCGATAGCAAAGCGTATTGGCTTTAATTAGAAATTTTTTTCTTGCGGATAGTGCAACAAAATTTTTTAATAATTTTTTCAAAAAAAGCAAAGGGGGTAGTCCATGGTAATTTTTGAAGAAAAAATTTATTTTCGCACTATCTGCGAAAACAAAATTTTGTATTAAGGCCAATACGGTTATCTATCTAAAGCAATAGAAGTCAAGTCGATATCTAGAAAACTAAGCAAGTTATGAGCAGAAAGGTAACCAGTTCTACTACTGCCTCTTTCCGGCCACTTTTTACTAGGACTGGTAACCTTTTTAGTCATAACTTGGTCAGTTTTCAATATATTGACTTGATTTCTTTAGCATTCGATAGCTAAGCGTATTGGCTTTAATTAGAAATTTTTTTCTTGCGGATAGTGCAACAAAATTTTTTAATCATTTTTTCAAAAAAAGCAAAGGGGGTAGTCCATGGTAATTTTTGAAGAAAAAATTTATTTTCGCACTATCTGCGAAAACAAAATTTTGTATTAAGGCCAATACGGTTATCTATCTAAAGCAATAGAAATCAAGTCGATATCTAGAAAACTAAGCAAGTTATGAGCAGAAAGGTAACCAGTTCTACTACTGCCTCTTTCCGGCCACTTTTTACTAGGACTGGTAACCTTTTTAGTCATAACTTGGTCAGTTTTCAATATATTGACTTGATTTCTTTAGCGTTTGATAGCAAAGCGTATTGGCTTTAATTAGAAATTTTTTTCTTGCGGATAGTGCAACAAAATCTTTTAATCATTTTTTCAAAAAAAGCAAAGGGGGTAGTCCATGGTAATTTTTGAAGAAAAAATTTATTTTCGCACTATCTGCGAAAACAAAATTTTGTATTAAGGCCAATACGGTTATCTATCTAAAGCAATAGAAATCAAGTCGATATCTAGAAAACTAAGCAAGTTATGAGCAGAAAGGTAACCAGTTCTACTGCCTCTTTTCGGCCACTTTTTACTAGGACTGGTAACCTTTTTAGTCATAACTTGGTCAGTTTTCAATATATTGACTTGATTTCTTTAGCGTTTGATAGCAAAGCGTATTGGCTTTAATTAGAAATTTTTTTCTTGCGGATAGTGCAACAAAATCTTTTAATCATTTTTTCAAAAAAAGCAAAGGGGGTAGTCCATGGTAATTTTTGAAGAAAAAATTTATTTTCGCACTATCTGCGAAAACAAAATTTTGTATTAAGGCCAATACGGTTATCTATCTAAAGCAATAGAAATCAAGTCGATATCTAGAAAACTAAGCAAGTTATGAGCAGAAAGGTAACCAGTTCTACTACTGCCTCTTTCCGGCCACTTTTTACTAGGACTGGTTACCTTTTTAGTCATAACTTGGTCAGTTTTCAATATATTGACTTGATTTCTTTAGCGTTTGATAGCAAAGCGTATTGGCTTTAATTAGAAATTTTTTTCTTGCGGATAGTGCAACAAAATTTTTTAATCATTTTTTCAAAAAAAGCAAAGGGGGTAGTCCATGGTAATTTTTGAAGAAAAAATTTATTTTCGCACTATCTGCGAAAACAAAATTTTGTATTAAGGCCAATACGGTTATCTATCTAAAGCAATAGAAATCAAGTCGATATCTAGAAAACTAAGCAAGTTATGAGCAGAAAGGTAACCAGTTCTACTACTGCCTCTTTCCGGCCACTTTTTACTAGGACTGGTTACCTTTTTAGTCATAACTTGGTCAGTTTTCAATATATTGACTTGATTTCTTTAGCGTTTGATAGCAAAGCGTATTGGCTTTAATTAGAAATTTTTTTCTTGCGGATAGTGCAACAAAATTTTTTAATAATTTTTTCAAAAAAAGCAAAGGGGGTAGTCCATGGTAATTTTTGAAGAAAAAATTTATTTTCGCACTATCTGCGAAAACAAAATTTTGTATTAAGGCCAATACGGTTATCTATCTAAAGCAATAGAAATCAAGTCGATATCTAGAAAACTAAGCAAGTTATGAGCAGAAAGGTAACCAGTTCTACTGCCTCTTTCCGGCCACGTTTTACTAGGACTGGTTACCTTTTTAGTCATAACTTGGTCAGTTTTCAATATATTGACTTGATTTCTTTAGCGTTCGATAGCAAAGCGTATTGGCTTTAATTAGAAATTTTTTTCTTGCGGATAGTGCAACAAAATTTTTTAATAATTTTTTCAAAAAAAGCAAAGGGGGTAGTCCATGGTAATTTTTGAAGAAAAAATTTATTTTCGCACTATCTGCGAAAACAAAATTTTGTATTAAGGCCAATACGGTTATCTATCTAAAGCAATAGAAATCAAGTCGATATCTAGAAAACTAAGCAAGTTATGAGCAGAAAGGTAACCAGTTCTACTACTGCCTCTTTCCGGCCACTTTTTACTAGGACTGGTTACCTTTTTAGTCATAACTTGGTCAGTTTTCAATATATTGACTTGATTTCTTTAGCGTTTGATAGCAAAGCGTATTGGCTTTAATTAGAAATTTTTTTCTTGCGGATAGTGCAACAAAATTTTTTAATAATTTTTTCAAAAAAAGCAAAGGGGGTAGTCCATGGTAATTTTTGAAGAAAAAATTTATTTTCGCACTATCTGCGAAAACAAAATTTTGTATTAAGGCCAATACGGTTATCTATCTAAAGCAATAGAAGTCAAGTCGATATCTAGAAAACTAAGCAAGTTATGAGCAGAAAGGTAACCAGTTCTACTACTGCCTCTTTCCGGCCACTTTTTACTAGGACTGGTAACCTTTTTAGTCATAACTTGGTCAGTTTTCAATATATTGACTTGATTTCTTTAGCATTCGATAGCTAAGCGTATTGGCTTTAATTAGAAATTTTTTTCTTGCGGATAGTGCATCAAAACTTTTTAATCATTTTTTCAAAAAAAGCAAAGGGGGTAGTCCATGGTAATTTTTGAAGAAAAAATTTATTTTCGCACTATCTGCGAAAACAAAATTTTGTATTAAGGCCAATACGGTTATCTATCTAAAGCAATAGAAATCAAGTCGATATCTAGAAAACTAAGCAAGTTATGAGCAGAAAGGTAACCAGTCCTACTACTGCCTCTTTCCGGCCACTTTTTACTAGGACTGGTTACCTTTTTAGTCATAACTTGGTCAGTTTTCAATATATTGACTTGATTTCTTTAGCGTTTGATAGCAAAGCGTATTGGCTTTAATTAGAAATTTTTTTCTTGCGGATAGTGCAACAAAATTTTTTAATCATTTTTTCAAAAAAAGCAAAGGGGGTAGTCCATGGTAATTTTTGAAGAAAAAATTTATTTTCGCACTATCTGCGAAAAAAAAATTTTGTATTAAGGCCAATACGGTTATCTATCTAAAGCAATAGAAATCAAGTCGATATCTAGAAAACTAAGCAAGTTATGAGCAGAAAGGTAACCAGTTCTACCACTGCCTCTTTCCGGCCACTTTTTACTAGGACTGGTAACCTTTTTAGTCATAACTTGGTCAGTTTTCAATATATTGACTTGATTTCTTTAGCGTTCGATAGCTAAGCGTATTGGCTTTAATTAGAAATTTTTTTCTTGCGGATAGTGCAACAAAATTTTTTAATCATTTTTTCAAAAAAAGCAAAGGGGGTAGTCCATGGTAATTTTTGAAGAAAAAATTTATTTTCGCACTATCTGCGAAAACAAAATTTTGTATTAAGGCCAATACGGTTATCTATCTAAAGCAATAGAAATCAAGTCGATATCTAGAAAACTAAGCAAGTTATGAGCAGAAAGGTAACCAGTTCTACTACTGCCTCTTTCCGGCCACTTTTTACTAGGACTGGTAACCTTTTTAGTCATAACTTGCTCAGTTTTCAATATATCGACTTGATTTCTTTAGCGTTCGATAGCAAAGCGTATTGGCTTTAATTAGAAATTTTTTTCTTGCGGATAGTGCAACAAAATTTTTTAATCATTTTTTCAAAAAAAGCAAAGGGGGTAGTCCATGGTAATTTTTGAAGAAAAAATTTATTTTCGCACTATCTGCGAAAACAAAATTTTGTATTAAGGCCAATACGGTTATCTATCTAAAGCAATAGAAATCAAGTCGATATCTAGAAAACTAAGCAAGTTATGAGCAGAAAGGTAACCAGTTCTACTACTGCCTCTTTCCGGCCACTTTTTACTAGGACTGGTAACCTTTTTAGTCATAACTTGCTCAGTTTACAATATATTGACTTGATTTCTTTAGCGTTCGATAGCTAAGCGTATTGGCTTTAATTAGAAATTTTTTTCTTGCGGATAGTGCAACAAAATTTTTTAATCATTTTTTCAAAAAAAGCAAAGGGGGTAGTCCATGGTAATTTTTGAAAAAAAAATTTATTTTCGCACTATCTGCGAAAACAAAATTTTGTATTAAGGCCAATACGGTTATCTATCTAAAGCAATAGAAATCAAGTCGATATCTAGAAAACTAAGCAAGTTATGAGCAGAAAGGTAACCAGTTCTACTGCCTCTTTCCGGCCACTTTTTACTAGGACTGGTAACCTTTTTAGTCATAACTTGGTCAGTTTTCAATATATTGACTTGATTTCTTTAGCGTTCGATAGCTAAGCGTATTGGCTTTAATTAGAAATTTTTTTCTTGCGGATAGTGCAACAAAATTTTTTAATAATTTTTTCAAAAAAAGCAAAGGGGGTAGTCCATGGTAATTTTTGAAGAAAAAATTTATTTTCGCACTATCTGCGAAAACAAAATTTTGTATTAAGGCCAATACGGTTATCTATCTAAAGCAATAGAAATCAAGTCGATATCTAGAAAACTAAGCAAGTTATGAGCAGAAAGGTAACCAGTTCTACTACTGCCTCTTTCCGGCCACTTTTTACTAGGACTGGTAACCTTTTTAGTCATAACTTGGTCAGTTTTCAATATATTGACTTGATTTCTTTAGCGTTCGATAGCTAAGCGTATTGGCTTTAATTAGAAATTTTTTTCTTGCGGAAAGTGCAACAAAATTTTTTAATCATTTTTTCAAAAAAAGCAAAGGGGGTAGTCCATGGTAATTTTTGAAGAAAAAATTTATTTTCGCACTATCTGCTAAAACAAAATTTTGTATTAAGGCCAATACGGTTATCTATCTAAAGCAATAGAAATCAAGTCGATATCTAGAAAACTAAGCAAGTTATGAGCAGAAAGGTAACCAGTTCTACTGCCTCTTTCCGGCCACTTTTTACTAGGACTGGTAACCTTTTTAGTCATAACTTGGTCAGTTTTCAATATATTGACTTGATTTCTTTAGCGTTCGATAGCTAAGCGTATTGGCTTTAATTAGAAATTTTTTTCTTGCGGATAGTGCAACAAAATTTTTTAATCATTTTTTCAAAAAAAGCAAAGGGGGTAGTCCATGGTAATTTTTGAAAAAAAAATTTATTTTCGCACTATCTGCGAAAACAAAATTTTGTATTAAGGCCAATACGGTTATCTATCTAAAGCAATAGAAATCAAGTCGATATCTAGAAAACTAAGCAAGTTATGAGCACAAAGGTAACCAGTTCTACTACTGCCTCTTTCCGGCCACTTTTTACTAGGACTGGTAACCTTTTTAGTCATAACTTGGTCAGTTTTCAATATATTGACTTGATTTCTTTAGCGTTCGATAGCTAAGCGTATTGGCTTTAATTAGAAATTTTTTTCTTGCGGATAGTGCAACAAAATTTTTTAATCATTTTTTCAAAAAAAGCAAAGGGGGTAGTCCATGGTAATTTTTGAAGAAAAAATTTATTTTCGCACTATCTGCGAAAACAAAATTTTGTATTAAGGCCAATACGGTTATCTATCTAAAGCAATAGAAATCAAGTCGATATCTAGAAAACTAAGCAAGTTATGAGCAGAAAGGTAACCAGTTCTACTACTGCCTCTTTCCGGCCACTTTTTACTAGGACTGGTAACCTTTTTAGTCATAACTTGGTCAGTTTTCAATATATTGACTTGATTTCTTTAGCGTTCGATAGCTAAGCGTATTGGCTTTAATTAGAAATTTTTTTCTTGCGGAAAGTGCAACAAAATTTTTTAATCATTTTTTCAAAAAAAGCAAAGGGGGTAGTCCATGGTAATTTTTGAAGAAAAAATTTATTTTCGCACTATCTGCTAAAACAAAATTTTGTATTAAGGCCAATACGGTTATCTATCTAAAGCAATAGAAATCAAGTCGATATCTAGAAAACTAAGCAAGTTATGAGCAGAAAGGTAACCAGTTCTACTGCCTCTTTCCGGCCACTTTTTACTAGGACTGGTAACCTTTTTAGTCATAACTTGGTCAGTTTTCAATATATTGACTTGATTTCTTTAGCGTTCGATAGCTAAGCGTATTGGCTTTAATTAGAAATTTTTTTCTTGCGGATAGTGCAACAAAATTTTTTAATAATTTTTTCAAAAAAAGCAAAGGGGGTAGTCCATGGTAATTTTTGAAGAAAAAATTTATTTTCGCACTATCTGCGAAAACAAAATTTTGTATTAAGGCCAATACGGTTATCTATCTAAAGCAATAGAAATCAAGTCGATATCTAGAAAACTAAGCAAGTTATGAGCAGAAAGGTAACCAGTTCTACTACTGCCTCTTTCCGGCCACGTTTTACTAGGACTGGTTACCTTTTTAGTCATAACTTGGTCAGTTTTCAATATATCGACTTGATTTCTTTAGCGTTCGATAGCTAAGCGTATTGGCTTTAATTAGAAATTTTTTTCTTGCGGATAGTGCAACAAAATTTTTTAATCATTTTTTCAAAAAAAGCAAAGGGGGTAGTCCATGGTAATTTTTGAAGAAAAAATTTATTTTCGCACTATCTGCGAAAACAAAATTTTGTATTAAGGCCAATACGGTTATCTATCTAAAGCAATAGAAATCAAGTCGATATCTAGAAAACTAAGCAAGTTATGAGCAGAAAGGTAACCAGTTCTACTACTGCCTCTTTCCGGCCACTTTTTACTAGGACTGGTAACCTTTTTAGTCATAACTTGGTCAGTTTTCAATATATTGACTTGATTTCTTTAGCGTTCGATAGCAAAGCGTATTGGCTTTAATTAGAAATTTTTTTCTTGCGGATAGTGCAACAAAATTTTTTAATCATTTTTTCAAAAAAAGCAAAGGGGGTAGTCCATGGTAATTTTTGAAGAAAAAATTTATTTTCGCACTATCTGCTAAAACAAAATTTTGTATTAAGGCCAATACGGTTATCTATCTAAAGCAATAGAAATCAAGTCGATATCTAGAAAACTAAGCAAGTTATGAGCAGAAAGGTAACCAGTTCTACTACTGCCTCTTTCCGGCCACTTTTTACTAGGACTGGTAACCTTTTTAGTCATAACTTGGTCAGTTTTCAATATATTGACTTGATTTCTTTAGCGTTCGATAGCAAAGCGTATTGGCTTTAATTAGAAATTTTTTTCTTGCGGATAGTGCAACAAAATTTTTTAATCATTTTTTCAAAAAAAGCAAAGGGGGTAGTCCATGGTAATTTTTGAAGAAAAAATTTATTTTCGCACTATCTGCGAAAACAAAATTTTGTATTAAGGCCAATACGGTTATCTATCTAAAGCAAAAGAAATCAAGTCGATATCTAGAAAACTAAGCAAGTTATGAGCAGAAAGGTAACCAGTTCTACTACTGCCTCTTTCCGGCCACGTTTTACTAGGACTGGTTACCTTTTTAGTCATAACTTGGTCAGTTTTCAATATATTGACTTGATTTCTTTGGCGTTCGATAGCAAAGCGTATTGGCTTTAATTAGAAATTTTTTTCTTGCGGATAGTGCAACAAAATTTTTTAATCATTTTTTCAAAAAAAGCAAAGGGGGTAGTCCATGGAAATTTTTGAAGAAAAAATTTATTTTCGCACTATCTGCGAAAACAAAATTTTGTATTAAGGCCAATACGGTTATCTATCTAAAGCAATAGAAATCAAGTCGATATCTAGAAAACTAAGCAAGTTATGAGCAGAAAGGTAACCAGTTCTACTACTGCCTCTTTCCGGCCACGTTTTACTAGGACTGGTTACCTTTTTAGTCATAACTTGGTCAGTTTTCAATATATTGACTTGATTTCTTTAGCGTTCGATAGCTAAGCGTATTGGCTTTAATTAGAAATTTTTTTCTTGCGGATAGTGCAACAAAATTTTTTAATCATTTTTTCAAAAAAAGCAAAGGGGGTAGTCCATGGAAATTTTTGAAGAAAAAATTTATTTTCGCACTATCTGCGAAAACAAAATTTTGTATTAAGGCCAATACGGTTATCTATCTAAAGCAATAGAAATCAAGTCGATATCTAGAAAACTAAGCAAGTTATGAGCAGAAAGGTAACCAGTTCTACTACTGCCTCTTTCCGGCCACGTTTTACTAGGACTGGTTACCTTTTTAGTCATAACTTGGTCAGTTTTCAATATATCGACTTGATTTCTTTAGCGTTCGATAGCTAAGCGTATTGGCTTTAATTAGAAATTTTTTTCTTGCGGATAGTGCAACAAAATTTTTTAATCATTTTTTCAAAAAAAGCAAAGGGGGTAGTCCATGGTAATTTTTGAAGAAAAAATTTATTTTCGCACTATCTGCGAAAACAAAATTTTGTATTAAGGCCAATACGGTTATCTATCTAAAGCAAAAGAAATCAAGTCGATATCTAGAAAACTAAGCAAGTTATGAGCAGAAAGGTAACCAGTTCTACTACTGCCTCTTTCCGGCCACGTTTTACTAGGACTGGTTACCTTTTTAGTCATAACTTGGTCAGTTTTCAATATATTGACTTGATTTCTTTAGCGTTCGATAGCTAAGCGTATTGGCTTTAATTAGAAATTTTTTTCTTGCGGATAGTGCAACAAAATTTTTTAATCATTTTTTCAAAAAAAGCAAAGGGGGTAGTCCATGGTAATTTTTGAAGAAAAAATTTATTTTCGCACTATCTGCGAAAACAAAATTTTGTATTAAGGCCAATACGGTTATCTATCTAAAGCAATAGAAATCAAGTCGATATCTAGAAAACTAAGCAAGTTATGAGCAGAAAGGTAACCAGTTCTACTACTGCCTCTTTCCGGCCACTTTTTACTAGGACTGGTAACCTTTTTAGTCATAACTTGCTCAGTTTTCAATATATCGACTTGATTTCTTTAGCGTTCGATAGCTAAGCGTATTGGCTTTAATTAGAAAATTTTTTCTTGCGGATAGTGCAACAAAAATTTTTAATTATTTTTTCAAAAAAAGCAAAGGGGGTAGTCCATGGTAATTTTTGAAGAAAAAATTTATTTTCGCACTATCTGCGAAAACAAAATTTTGTATTAAGGCCAATACGGTTATCTATCTAAAGCAATAGAAATCAAGTCGATATCTAGAAAACTAAGCAAGTTATGAGCAGAAAGGTAACCAGTTCTACTACTGCCTCTTTCCGGCCACGTTTTACTAGGACTGGTAACCTTTTTAGTCATAACTTGGTCAGTTTTCAATATATCGACTTGATTTCTTTAGCGTTCGATAGCTAAGCGTATTGGCTTTAATTAGAAATTTTTTTCTTGCGGATAGTGTAACAAAATTTTTTAATCATTTTTTCAAAAAAAGCAAAGGGGGTAGTCCATGGTAATTTTTGAAGAAAAAATTTATTTTCGCACTATCTGCGAAAACAAAATTTTGTATTAAGGCCAATACGGTTATCTATCTAAAGCAATAGAAATCAAGTCGATATCTAGAAAACTAAGCAAGTTATGAGCAGAAAGGTAACCAGTTCTACTACTGCCTCTTTCCGGCCACGTTTTACTAGGACTGGTAACCTTTTTAGTCATAACTTGGTCAGTTTTCAATATATTGACTTGATTTCTTTAGCGTTCGATAGCTAAGCGTATTGGCTTTAATTAGAAATTTTTTTCTTGCGGATAGTGCAACAAAATTTTTTAATCATTTTTTCAAAAAAAGCAAAGGGGGTAGTCCATGGTAATTTTTGAAGAAAAAATTTATTTTCGCACTATCTGCGAAAACAAAATTTTGTATTAAGGCCAATACGGTTATCTATCTAAAGCAATAGAAATCAAGTCGATATCTAGAAAACTAAGCAAGTTATGAGCAGAAAGGTAACCAGTTCTACTACTGCCTCTTTCCGGCCACGTTTTACTAGGACTGGTAACCTTTTTAGTCATAACTTGGTCAGTTTTCAATATATTGACTTGATTTCTTTAGCGTTCGATAGCTAAGCGTATTGGCTTTAATTAGAAATTTTTTTCTTGCGGATAGTGCAACAAAATTTTGTAATCATTTTTTCAAAAAAAGCAAAGGGGGTAGTCCATGGTAATTTTTGAAGAAAAAATTTATTTTCGCACTATCTGCGAAAACAAAATTTTGTATTAAGGCCAATACGGTTATCTATCTAAAGCAATAGAAATCAAGTCGATATCTAGAAAACTAAGCAAGTTATGAGCAGAAAGGTAACCAGTTCTACTACTGCCTCTTTCCGGCCACGTTTTACTAGGACTGGTAACCTTTTTAGTCATAACTTGCTCAGTTTTCAATATATCGACTTGATTTCTTTAGCGTTCGATAGCTAAGCGTATTGGCTTTAATTAGAAATTTTTTTCTTGCGGATAGTGCAACAAAATTTTTTAATCATTTTTTCAAAAAAAGCAAAGGGGGTAGTCCATGGTAATTTTTGAAGAAAAAATTTATTTTCGCACTATCTGCGAAAACAAAATTTTGTATTAAGGCCAATACGGTTATCTATCTAAAGCAATAGAAATCAAGTCGATATCTAGAAAACTAAGCAAGTTATGAGCAGAAAGGTAACCAGTTCTACTACTGCCTCTTTCCGGCCACGTTTTACTAGGACTGGTTACCTTTTTAGTCATAACTTGGTCAGTTTTCAATATATTGACTTGATTTCTTTAGCGTTCGATAGCTAAGCGTATTGGCTTTAATTAGAAATTTTTTTCTTGCGGATAGTGCAACAAAATTTTTTAATCATTTTTTCAAAAAAAGCAAAGGGGGTAGTCCATGGTAATTTTTGAAGAAAAAATTTATTTTCGCACTATCTGCGAAAACAAAATTTTGTATTAAGGCCAATACGGTTATCTATCTAAAGCAATAGAAATCAAGTCGATATCTAGAAAACTAAGCAAGTTATGAGCAGAAAGGTAACCAGTTCTACTACTGCCTCTTTCCGGCCACGTTTTACTAGGACTGGTAACCTTTTTAGTCATAACTTGGTCAGTTTTCAATATATTGACTTGATTTCTTTAGCGTTCGATAGCTAAGCGTATTGGCTTTAATTAGAAATTTTTTTCTTGCGGATAGTGCAACAAAATTTTTTAATCATTTTTTCAAAAAAAGCAAAGGGGGTAGTCCATGGTAATTTTTGAAGAAAAAATTTATTTTCGCACTATCTGCGAAAACAAAATTTTGTATTAAGGCCAATACGGTTATCTATCTAAAGCAATAGAAATCAAGTCGATATCTAGAAAACTAAGCAAGTTATGAGCAGAAAGGTAACCAGTTCTACTACTGCCTCTTTCCGGCCACGTTTTACTAGGACTGGTAACCTTTTTAGTCATAACTTGCTCAGTTTTCAATATATCGACTTGATTTCTTTAGCGTTCGATAGCTAAGCGTATTGGCTTTAATAAGAAATTTTTTTCTTGCGGATAGTGCAACAAAATTTTTTAATCATTTTTTCAAAAAAAGCAAAGGGGGTAGTCCATGGTAATTTTTGAAGAAAAAATTTATTTTCGCACTATCTGCGAAAACAAAATTTTGTATTAAGGCCAATACGGTTATCTATCTAAAGCAATAGAAATCAAGTCGATATCTAGAAAACTAAGCAAGTTATGAGCAGAAAGGTAACCAGTTCTACTACTGCCTCTTTCCGGCCACTTTTTACTAGGACTGGTAACCTTTTTAGTCATAACTTGGTCAGTTTTCAATATATTGACTTGATTTCTTTAGCGTTTGATAGCAAAGCGTATTGGCTTTAATTAGAAATTTTTTTCTTGCGGATAGTGCAACAAAATTTTTTAATCATTTTTTCAAAAAAAGCAAAGGGGTTAGTCCATGGTAATTTTTGAAGAAAAAATTTATTTTCGCACTATCTGCGAAAACAAAATTTTGTATTAAGGCCAATACGGTTATCTATCTAAAGCAATAGAAATCAAGTCGATATCTAGAAAACTAAGCAAGTTATGAGCAGAAAGGTAACCAGTTCTACTGCCTCTTTCCGGCCACGTTTTACTAGGACTGGTTACCTTTTTAGTCATAACTTGGTCAGTTTTCAATATATTGACTTGATTTCTTTAGCGTTCGATAGCAAAGCGTATTGGCTTTAATTAGAAATTTTTTTCTTGCGGATAGTGCAACAAAATTTTTTAATAATTTTTTCAAAAAAAGCAAAGGGGGTAGTCCATGGTAATTTTTGAAGAAAAAATTTATTTTCGCACTATCTGCGAAAACAAAATTTTGTATTAAGGCCAATACGGTTATCTATCTAAAGCAATAGAAGTCAAGTCGATATCTAGAAAACTAAGCAAGTTATGAGCAGAAAGGTAACCAGTTCTACTACTGCCTCTTTCCGGCCACTTTTTACTAGGACTGGTAACCTTTTTAGTCATAACTTGGTCAGTTTTCAATATATTGACTTGATTTCTTTAGCATTCGATAGCTAAGCGTATTGGCTTTAATTAGAAATTTTTTTCTTGCGGATAGTGCATCAAAACTTTTTAATCATTTTTTCAAAAAAAGCAAAGGGGGTAGTCCATGGTAATTTTTGAAGAAAAAATTTATTTTCGCACTATCTGCGAAAACAAAATTTTGTATTAAGGCCAATACGGTTATCTATCTAAAGCAATAGAAATCAAGTCGATATCTAGAAAACTAAGCAAGTTATGAGCAGAAAGGTAACCAGTTCTACTACTGCCTCTTTCCGGCCACTTTTTACTAGGACTGGTTACCTTTTTAGTCATAACTTGGTCAGTTTTCAATATATTGACTTGATTTCTTTAGCGTTTGATAGCAAAGCGTATTGGCTTTAATTAGAAATTTTTTTCTTGCGGATAGTGCAACAAAATTTTTTAATAATTTTTTCAAAAAAAGCAAAGGGGGTAGTCCATGGTAATTTTTGAAGAAAAAATTTATTTTCGCACTATCTGCGAAAACAAAATTTTGTATTAAGGCCAATACGGTTATCTATCTAAAGCAATAGAAATCAAGTCGATATCTAGAAAACTAAGCAAGTTATGAGCAGAAAGGTAACCAGTTCTACTGCCTCTTTCCGGCCACGTTTTACTAGGACTGGTTACCTTTTTAGTCATAACTTGGTCAGTTTTCAATATATTGACTTGATTTCTTTAGCGTTCGATAGCAAAGCGTATTGGCTTTAATTAGAAATTTTTTTCTTGCGGATAGTGCAACAAAATTTTTTAATAATTTTTTCAAAAAAAGCAAAGGGGGTAGTCCATGGTAATTTTTGAAGAAAAAATTTATTTTCGCACTATCTGCGAAAACAAAATTTTGTATTAAGGCCAATACGGTTATCTATCTAAAGCAATAGAAATCAAGTCGATATCTAGAAAACTAAGCAAGTTATGAGCAGAAAGGTAACCAGTTCTACTACTGCCTCTTTCCGGCCACTTTTTACTAGGACTGGTTACCTTTTTAGTCATAACTTGGTCAGTTTTCAATATATTGACTTGATTTCTTTAGCGTTTGATAGCAAAGCGTATTGGCTTTAATTAGAAATTTTTTTCTTGCGGATAGTGCAACAAAATTTTTTAATAATTTTTTCAAAAAAAGCAAAGGGGGTAGTCCATGGTAATTTTTGAAGAAAAAATTTATTTTCGCACTATCTGCGAAAACAAAATTTTGTATTAAGGCCAATACGGTTATCTATCTAAAGCAATAGAAGTCAAGTCGATATCTAGAAAACTAAGCAAGTTATGAGCAGAAAGGTAACCAGTTCTACTACTGCCTCTTTCCGGCCACTTTTTACTAGGACTGGTAACCTTTTTAGTCATAACTTGGTCAGTTTTCAATATATTGACTTGATTTTTTTAGCGTTCGATAGCTAAGCGTATTGGCTTTAATTAGAAATTTTTTTCTTGCGGATAGTGCAACAAAATTTTTTAATCATTTTTTCAAAAAAAGCAAAGGGGGTAGTCCATGGTAATTTTTGAAGAAAAAATTTATTTTCGCACTATCTGCGAAAACAAAATTTTGTATTAAGGCCAATACGGTTATCTATCTAAAGCAATAGAAATCAAGTCGATATCTAGAAAACTAAGCAAGTTATGAGCAGAAAGGTAACCAGTTCTACTACTGCCTCTTTCCGGCCACTTTTTACTAGGACTGGTTACCTTTTTAGTCATAACTTGGTCAGTTTTCAATATATTGACTTGATTTCTTTAGCGTTTGATAGCAAAGCGTATTGGCTTTAATTAGAAATTTTTTTCTTGCGGATAGTGCAACAAAATTTTTTAATCATTTTTTCAAAAAAAGCAAAGGGGGTAGTCCATGGTAATTTTTGAAGAAAAAATTTATTTTCGCACTATCTGCGAAAACAAAATTTTGTATTAAGGCCAATACGGTTATCTATCTAAAGCAATAGAAATCAAGTCGATATCTAGAAAACTAAGCAAGTTATGAGCAGAAAGGTAACCAGTTCTACTACTGCCTCTTTCCGGCCACTTTTTACTAGGACTGGTTACCTTTTTAGTCATAACTTGGTCAGTTTTCAATATATTGACTTGATTTCTTTAGCGTTTGATAGCAAAGCGTATTGGCTTTAATTAGAAATTTTTTTCTTGCGGATAGTGCAACAAAATTTTTTAATAATTTTTTCAAAAAAAGCAAAGGGGGTAGTCCATGGTAATTTTTGAAGAAAAAATTTATTTTCGCACTATCTGCGAAAACAAAATTTTGTATTAAGGCCAATACGGTTATCTATCTAAAGCAATAGAAATCAAGTCGATATCTAGAAAACTAAGCAAGTTATGAGCAGAAAGGTAACCAGTTCTACTGCCTCTTTCCGGCCACGTTTTACTAGGACTGGTTACCTTTTTAGTCATAACTTGGTCAGTTTTCAATATATTGACTTGATTTCTTTAGCGTTCGATAGCAAAGCGTATTGGCTTTAATTAGAAATTTTTTTCTTGCGGATAGTGCAACAAAATTTTTTAATAATTTTTTCAAAAAAAGCAAAGGGGGTAGTCCATGGTAATTTTTGAAGAAAAAATTTATTTTCGCACTATCTGCGAAAACAAAATTTTGTATTAAGGCCAATACGGTTATCTATCTAAAGCAATAGAAATCAAGTCGATATCTAGAAAACTAAGCAAGTTATGAGCAGAAAGGTAACCAGTTCTACTACTGCCTCTTTCCGGCCACTTTTTACTAGGACTGGTTACCTTTTTAGTCATAACTTGGTCAGTTTTCAATATATTGACTTGATTTCTTTAGCGTTTGATAGCAAAGCGTATTGGCTTTAATTAGAAATTTTTTTCTTGCGGATAGTGCAACAAAATTTTTTAATAATTTTTTCAAAAAAAGCAAAGGGGGTAGTCCATGGTAATTTTTGAAGAAAAAATTTATTTTCGCACTATCTGCGAAAACAAAATTTTGTATTAAGGCCAATACGGTTATCTATCTAAGGCAATAGAAGTCAAGTCGATATCTAGAAAACTAAGCAAGTTATGAGCAGAAAGGTAACCAGTTCTACTACTGCCTCTTTCCGGCCACTTTTTACTAGGACTGGTAACCTTTTTAGTCATAACTTGGTCAGTTTTCAATATATTGACTTGATTTCTTTAGCATTCGATAGCTAAACGTATTGGCTTTAATTAGAAATTTTTTTCTTGCGGATAGTGCATCAAAACTTTTTAATCATTTTTTCAAAAAAAGCAAAGGGGGTAGTCCATGGTAATTTTTGAAGAAAAAATTTATTTTCGCACTATCTGCGAAAACAAAATTTTGTATTAAGGCCAATACGGTTATCTATCTAAAGCAATAGAAATCAAGTCGATATCTAGAAAACTAAGCAAGTTATGAGCAGAAAGGTAACCAGTCCTACTACTGCCTCTTTCCGGCCACTTTTTACTAGGACTGGTTACCTTTTTAGTCATAACTTGGTCAGTTTTCAATATATTGACTTGATTTCTTTAGCGTTTGATAGCAAAGCGTATTGGCTTTAATTAGAAATTTTTTTCTTGCGGATAGTGCAACAAAATTTTTTAATCATTTTTTCAAAAAAAGCAAAGGGGGTAGTCCATGGTAATTTTTGAAGAAAAAATTTATTTTCGCACTATCTGCGAAAAAAAAATTTTGTATTAAGGCCAATACGGTTATCTATCTAAAGCAATAGAAATCAAGTCGATATCTAGAAAACTAAGCAAGTTATGAGCAGAAAGGTAACCAGTTCTACCACTGCCTCTTTCCGGCCACTTTTTACTAGGACTGGTAACCTTTTTAGTCATAACTTGGTCAGTTTTCAATATATTGACTTGATTTCTTTAGCGTTCGATAGCTAAGCGTATTGGCTTTAATTAGAAATTTTTTTCTTGCGGATAGTGCAACAAAATTTTTTAATCATTTTTTCAAAAAAAGCAAAGGGGGTAGTCCATGGTAATTTTTGAAGAAAAAATTTATTTTCGCACTATCTGCGAAAACAAAATTTTGTATTAAGGCCAATACGGTTATCTATCTAAAGCAATAGAAATCAAGTCGATATCTAGAAAACTAAGCAAGTTATGAGCAGAAAGGTAACCAGTTCTACTACTGCCTCTTTCCGGCCACTTTTTACTAGGACTGGTAACCTTTTTAGTCATAACTTGCTCAGTTTTCAATATATCGACTTGATTTCTTTAGCGTTCGATAGCAAAGCGTATTGGCTTTAATTAGAAATTTTTTTCTTGCGGATAGTGCAACAAAATTTTTTAATCATTTTTTCAAAAAAAGCAAAGGGGGTAGTCCATGGTAATTTTTGAAGAAAAAATTTATTTTCGCACTATCTGCGAAAACAAAATTTTGTATTAAGGCCAATACGGTTATCTATCTAAAGCAATAGAAATCAAGTCGATATCTAGAAAACTAAGCAAGTTATGAGCAGAAAGGTAACCAGTTCTACTACTGCCTCTTTCCGGCCACTTTTTACTAGGACTGGTAACCTTTTTAGTCATAACTTGCTCAGTTTACAATATATTGACTTGATTTCTTTAGCGTTCGATAGCTAAGCGTATTGGCTTTAATTAGAAATTTTTTTCTTGCGGATAGTGCAACAAAATTTTTTAATCATTTTTTCAAAAAAAGCAAAGGGGGTAGTCCATGGTAATTTTTGAAAAAAAAATTTATTTTCGCACTATCTGCGAAAACAAAATTTTGTATTAAGGCCAATACGGTTATCTATCTAAAGCAATAGAAATCAAGTCGATATCTAGAAAACTAAGCAAGTTATGAGCAGAAAGGTAACCAGTTCTACTGCCTCTTTCCGGCCACTTTTTACTAGGACTGGTAACCTTTTTAGTCATAACTTGGTCAGTTTTCAATATATTGACTTGATTTCTTTAGCGTTCGATAGCTAAGCGTATTGGCTTTAATTAGAAATTTTTTTCTTGCGGATAGTGCAACAAAATTTTTTAATAATTTTTTCAAAAAAAGCAAAGGGGGTAGTCCATGGTAATTTTTGAAGAAAAAATTTATTTTCGCACTATCTGCGAAAACAAAATTTTGTATTAAGGCCAATACGGTTATCTATCTAAAGCAATAGAAATCAAGTCGATATCTAGAAAACTAAGCAAGTTATGAGCAGAAAGGTAACCAGTTCTACTACTGCCTCTTTCCGGCCACTTTTTACTAGGACTGGTAACCTTTTTAGTCATAACTTGGTCAGTTTTCAATATATTGACTTGATTTCTTTAGCGTTCGATAGCTAAGCGTATTGGCTTTAATTAGAAATTTTTTTCTTGCGGAAAGTGCAACAAAATTTTTTAATCATTTTTTCAAAAAAAGCAAAGGGGGTAGTCCATGGTAATTTTTGAAGAAAAAATTTATTTTCGCACTATCTGCGAAAACAAAATTTTGTATTAAGGCCAATACGGTTATCTATCTAAAGCAATAGAAATCAAGTCGATATCTAGAAAACTAAGCAAGTTATGAGCAGAAAGGTAACCAGTTCTACTGCCTCTTTCCGGCCACTTTTTACTAGGACTGGTAACCTTTTTAGTCATAACTTGGTCAGTTTTCAATATATTGACTTGATTTCTTTAGCGTTCGATAGCTAAGCGTATTGGCTTTAATTAGAAATTTTTTTCTTGCGGATAGTGCAACAAAATTTTTTAATAATTTTTTCAAAAAAAGCAAAGGGGGTAGTCCATGGTAATTTTTGAAGAAAAAATTTATTTTCGCACTATCTGCGAAAACAAAATTTTGTATTAAGGCCAATACGGTTATCTATCTAAAGCAATAGAAATCAAGTCGATATCTAGAAAACTAAGCAAGTTATGAGCAGAAAGGTAACCAGTTCTACTGCCTCTTTCCGGCCACTTTTTACTAGGACTGGTAACCTTTTTAGTCATAACTTGGTCAGTTTTCAATATATTGACTTGATTTCTTTAGCGTTCGATAGCTAAGCGTATTGGCTTTAATTAGAAATTTTTTTCTTGCGGATAGTGCAACAAAATTTTTTAATCATTTTTTCAAAAAAAGCAAAGGGGGTAGTCCATGGTAATTTTTGAAGAAAAAATTTATTTTCGCACTATCTGCGAAAACAAAATTTTGTATTAAGGCCAATACGGTTATCTATCTAAAGCAATAGAAATCAAGTCGATATCTAGAAAACTAAGCAAGTTATGAGCAGAAAGGTAACCAGTTCTACTGCCTCTTTCCGGCCACTTTTTACTAGGACTGGTAACCTTTTTAGTCATAACTTGGTCAGTTTTCAATATATTGACTTGATTTCTTTAGCGTTCGATAGCTAAGCGTATTGGCTTTAATTAGAAATTTTTTTCTTGCGGATAGTGCAACAAAATTTTTTAATAATTTTTTCAAAAAAAGCAAAGGGGGTAGTCCATGGTAATTTTTGAAGAAAAAATTTATTTTCGCACTATCTGCGAAAACAAAATTTTGTATTAAGGCCAATACGGTTATCTATCTAAAGCAATAGAAATCAAGTCGATATCTAGAAAACTAAGCAAGTTATGAGCAGAAAGGTAACCAGTTCTACTACTGCCTCTTTCCGGCCACGTTTTACTAGGACTGGTTACCTTTTTAGTCATAACTTGGTCAGTTTTCAATATATCGACTTGATTTCTTTAGCGTTCGATAGCTAAGCGTATTGGCTTTAATTAGAAATTTTTTTCTTGCGGATAGTGCAACAAAATTTTTTAATCATTTTTTCAAAAAAAGCAAAGGGGGTAGTCCATGGTAATTTTTGAAGAAAAAATTTATTTTCGCACTATCTGCGAAAACAAAATTTTGTATTAAGGCCAATACGGTTATCTATCTAAAGCAATAGAAATCAAGTCGATATCTAGAAAACTAAGCAAGTTATGAGCAGAAAGGTAACCAGTTCTACTACTGCCTCTTTCCGGCCACTTTTTACTAGGACTGGTAACCTTTTTAGTCATAACTTGGTCAGTTTTCAATATATTGACTTGATTTCTTTAGCGTTCGATAGCAAAGCGTATTGGCTTTAATTAGAAATTTTTTTCTTGCGGATAGTGCAACAAAATTTTTTAATCATTTTTTCAAAAAAAGCAAAGGGGGTAGTCCATGGTAATTTTTGAAGAAAAAATTTATTTTCGCACTATCTGCTAAAACAAAATTTTGTATTAAGGCCAATACGGTTATCTATCTAAAGCAATAGAAATCAAGTCGATATCTAGAAAACTAAGCAAGTTATGAGCAGAAAGGTAACCAGTTCTACTGCCTCTTTCCGGCCACTTTTTACTAGGACTGGTAACCTTTTTAGTCATAACTTGGTCAGTTTTCAATATATTGACTTGATTTCTTTAGCGTTCGATAGCTAAGCGTATTGGCTTTAATTAGAAATTTTTTTCTTGCGGATAGTGCAACAAAATTTTTTAATAATTTTTTCAAAAAAAGCAAAGGGGGTAGTCCATGGTAATTTTTGAAGAAAAAATTTATTTTCGCACTATCTGCGAAAACAAAATTTTGTATTAAGGCCAATACGGTTATCTATCTAAAGCAATAGAAATCAAGTCGATATCTAGAAAACTAAGCAAGTTATGAGCAGAAAGGTAACCAGTTCTACTACTGCCTCTTTCCGGCCACGTTTTACTAGGACTGGTTACCTTTTTAGTCATAACTTGGTCAGTTTTCAATATATCGACTTGATTTCTTTAGCGTTCGATAGCTAAGCGTATTGGCTTTAATTAGAAATTTTTTTCTTGCGGATAGTGCAACAAAATTTTTTAATCATTTTTTCAAAAAAAGCAAAGGGGGTAGTCCATGGTAATTTTTGAAGAAAAAATTTATTTTCGCACTATCTGCGAAAACAAAATTTTGTATTAAGGCCAATACGGTTATCTATCTAAAGCAATAGAAATCAAGTCGATATCTAGAAAACTAAGCAAGTTATGAGCAGAAAGGTAACCAGTTCTACTACTGCCTCTTTCCGGCCACTTTTTACTAGGACTGGTAACCTTTTTAGTCATAACTTGGTCAGTTTTCAATATATTGACTTGATTTCTTTAGCGTTCGATAGCAAAGCGTATTGGCTTTAATTAGAAATTTTTTTCTTGCGGATAGTGCAACAAAATTTTTTAATCATTTTTTCAAAAAAAGCAAAGGGGGTAGTCCATGGTAATTTTTGAAAAAAAAATTTATTTTCGCACTATCTGCTAAAACAAAATTTTGTATTAAGGCCAATACGGTTATCTATCTAAAGCAATAGAAATCAAGTCGATATCTAGAAAACTAAGCAAGTTATGAGCAGAAAGGTAACCAGTTCTACTACTGCCTCTTTCCGGCCACGTTTTACTAGGACTGGTTACCTTTTTAGTCATAACTTGGTCAGTTTTCAATATATCGACTTGATTTCTTTAGCGTTCGATAGCTAAGCGTATTGGCTTTAATTAGAAATTTTTTTCTTGCGGATAGTGCAACAAAATTTTTTAATCATTTTTTCAAAAAAAGCAAAGGGGGTAGTCCATGGAAATTTTTGAAGAAAAAATTTATTTTCGCACTATCTGCGAAAACAAAATTTTGTATTAAGGCCAATACGGTTATCTATCTAAAGCAATAGAAATCAAGTCGATATCTAGAAAACTAAGCAAGTTATGAGCAGAAAGGTAACCAGTTCTACTACTGCCTCTTTCCGGCCACTTTTTACTAGGACTGGTAACCTTTTTAGTCATAACTTGGTCAGTTTTCAATATATTGACTTGATTTCTTTAGCGTTCGATAGCAAAGCGTATTGGCTTTAATTAGAAATTTTTTTCTTGCGGATAGTGCAACAAAATTTTTTAATCATTTTTTCAAAAAAAGCAAAGGGGGTAGTCCATGGTAATTTTTGAAGAAAAAATTTATTTTCGCACTATCTGCGAAAACAAAATTTTGTATTAAGGCCAATACGGTTATCTATCTAAAGCAAAAGAAATCAAGTCGATATCTAGAAAACTAAGCAAGTTATGAGCAGAAAGGTAACCAGTTCTACTACTGCCTCTTTCCGGCCACGTTTTACTAGGACTGGTTACCTTTTTAGTCATAACTTGGTCAGTTTTCAATATATTGACTTGATTTCTTTGGCGTTCGATAGCAAAGCGTATTGGCTTTAATTAGAAATTTTTTTCTTGCGGATAGTGCAACAAAATTTTTTAATCATTTTTTCAAAAAAAGCAAAGGGGGTAGTCCATGGAAATTTTTGAAGAAAAAATTTATTTTCGCACTATCTGCGAAAACAAAATTTTGTATTAAGGCCAATACGGTTATCTATCTAAAGCAATAGAAATCAAGTCGATATCTAGAAAACTAAGCAAGTTATGAGCAGAAAGGTAACCAGTTCTACTACTGCCTCTTTCCGGCCACGTTTTACTAGGACTGGTTACCTTTTTAGTCATAACTTGGTCAGTTTTCAATATATTGACTTGATTTCTTTAGCGTTCGATAGCTAAGCGTATTGGCTTTAATTAGAAATTTTTTTCTTGCGGATAGTGCAACAAAATTTTTTAATCATTTTTTCAAAAAAAGCAAAGGGGGTAGTCCATGGTAATTTTTGAAGAAAAAATTTATTTTCGCACTATCTGCGAAAACAAAATTTTGTATTAAGGCCAATACGGTTATCTATCTAAAGCAAAAGAAATCAAGTCGATATCTAGAAAACTAAGCAAGTTATGAGCAGAAAGGTAACCAGTTCTACTACTGCCTCTTTCCGGCCACGTTTTACTAGGACTGGTTACCTTTTTAGTCATAACTTGGTCAGTTTTCAATATATTGACTTGATTTCTTTAGCGTTCGATAGCTAAGCGTATTGGCTTTAATTAGAAATTTTTTTCTTGCGGATAGTGCAACAAAATTTTTTAATCATTTTTTCAAAAAAAGCAAAGGGGGTAGTCCATGGTAATTTTTGAAGAAAAAATTTATTTTCGCACTATCTGCGAAAACAAAATTTTGTATTAAGGCCAATACGGTTATCTATCTAAAGCAATAGAAATCAAGTCGATATCTAGAAAACTAAGCAAGTTATGAGCAGAAAGGTAACCAGTTCTACTACTGCCTCTTTCCGGCCACTTTTTACTAGGACTGGTAACCTTTTTAGTCATAACTTGCTCAGTTTTCAATATATCGACTTGATTTCTTTAGCGTTCGATAGCTAAGCGTATTGGCTTTAATTAGAAAATTTTTTCTTGCGGATAGTGCAACAAAAATTTTTAATTATTTTTTCAAAAAAAGCAAAGGGGGTAGTCCATGGTAATTTTTGAAGAAAAAATTTATTTTCGCACTATCTGCGAAAACAAAATTTTGTATTAAGGCCAATACGGTTATCTATCTAAAGCAATAGAAATCAAGTCGATATCTAGAAAACTAAGCAAGTTATGAGCAGAAAGGTAACCAGTTCTACTACTGCCTCTTTCCGGCCACTTTTTACTAGGACTGGTAACCTTTTTAGTCATAACTTGGTCAGTTTTCAATATATCGACTTGATTTCTTTAGCGTTCGATAGCTAAGCGTATTGGCTTTAATTAGAAATTTTTTTCTTGCGGATAGTGTAACAAAATTTTTTAATCATTTTTTCAAAAAAAGCAAAGGGGGTAGTCCATGGTAATTTTTGAAGAAAAAATTTATTTTCGCACTATCTGCGAAAACAAAATTTTGTATTAAGGCCAATACGGTTATCTATCTAAAGCAATAGAAATCAAGTCGATATCTAGAAAACTAAGCAAGTTATGAGCAGAAAGGTAACCAGTTCTACTACTGCCTCTTTCCGGCCACGTTTTACTAGGACTGGTAACCTTTTTAGTCATAACTTGGTCAGTTTTCAATATATTGACTTGATTTCTTTAGCGTTCGATAGCTAAGCGTATTGGCTTTAATTAGAAATTTTTTTCTTGCGGATAGTGCAACAAAATTTTTTAATCATTTTTTCAAAAAAAGCAAAGGGGGTAGTCCATGGTAATTTTTGAAGAAAAAATTTATTTTCGCACTATCTGCGAAAACAAAATTTTGTATTAAGGCCAATACGGTTATCTATCTAAAGCAATAGAAATCAAGTCGATATCTAGAAAACTAAGCAAGTTATGAGCAGAAAGGTAACCAGTTCTACTACTGCCTCTTTCCGGCCACGTTTTACTAGGACTGGTAACCTTTTTAGTCATAACTTGGTCAGTTTTCAATATATTGACTTGATTTCTTTAGCGTTCGATAGCTAAGCGTATTGGCTTTAATTAGAAATTTTTTTCTTGCGGATAGTGCAACAAAATTTTTTAATCATTTTTTCAAAAAAAGCAAAGGGGGTAGTCCATGGTAATTTTTGAAGAAAAAATTTATTTTCGCACTATCTGCGAAAACAAAATTTTGTATTAAGGCCAATACGGTTATCTATCTAAAGCAATAGAAATCAAGTCGATATCTAGAAAACTAAGCAAGTTATGAGCAGAAAGGTAACCAGTTCTACTACTGCCTCTTTCCGGCCACGTTTTACTAGGACTGGTAACCTTTTTAGTCATAACTTGCTCAGTTTTCAATATATCGACTTGATTTCTTTAGCGTTCGATAGCTAAGCGTATTGGCTTTAATAAGAAATTTTTTTCTTGCGGATAGTGCAACAAAATTTTTTAATCATTTTTTCAAAAAAAGCAAAGGGGGTAGTCCATGGTAATTTTTGAAGAAAAAATTTATTTTCGCACTATCTGCGAAAACAAAATTTTGTATTAAGGCCAATACGGTTATCTATCTAAAGCAATAGAAATCAAGTCGATATCTAGAAAACTAAGCAAGTTATGAGCAGAAAGGTAACCAGTTCTACTACTGCCTCTTTCCGGCCACGTTTTACTAGGACTGGTTACCTTTTTAGTCATAACTTGGTCAGTTTTCAATATATTGACTTGATTTCTTTAGCGTTCGATAGCTAAGCGTATTGGCTTTAATTAGAAATTTTTTTCTTGCGGATAGTGCAACAAAATTTTTTAATCATTTTTTCAAAAAAAGCAAAGGGGGTAGTCCATGGTAATTTTTGAAGAAAAAATTTATTTTCGCACTATCTGCGAAAACAAAATTTTGTATTAAGGCCAATACGGTTATCTATCTAAAGCAATAGAAATCAAGTCGATATCTAGAAAACTAAGCAAGTTATGAGCAGAAAGGTAACCAGTTCTACTACTGCCTCTTTCCGGCCACGTTTTACTAGGACTGGTAACCTTTTTAGTCATAACTTGGTCAGTTTTCAATATATTGACTTGATTTCTTTAGCGTTCGATAGCTAAGCGTATTGGCTTTAATTAGAAATTTTTTTCTTGCGGATAGTGCAACAAAATTTTTTAATCATTTTTTCAAAAAAAGCAAAGGGGGTAGTCCATGGTAATTTTTGAAGAAAAAATTTATTTTCGCACTATCTGCGAAAACAAAATTTTGTATTAAGGCCAATACGGTTATCTATCTAAAGCAATAGAAATCAAGTCGATATCTAGAAAACTAAGCAAGTTATGAGCAGAAAGGTAACCAGTTCTACTACTGCCTCTTTCCGGCCACGTTTTACTAGGACTGGTAACCTTTTTAGTCATAACTTGCTCAGTTTTCAATATATCGACTTGATTTCTTTAGCGTTCGATAGCTAAGCGTATTGGCTTTAATAAGAAATTTTTTTCTTGCGGATAGTGCAACAAAATTTTTTAATCATTTTTTCAAAAAAAGCAAAGGGGGTAGTCCATGGTAATTTTTGAAGAAAAAATTTATTTTCGCACTATCTGCGAAAACAAAATTTTGTATTAAGGCCAATACGGTTATCTATCTAAAGCAATAGAAATCAAGTCGATATCTAGAAAACTAAGCAAGTTATGAGCAGAAAGGTAACCAGTTCTACTACTGCCTCTTTCCGGCCACTTTTTACTAGGACTGGTAACCTTTTTAGTCATAACTTGGTCAGTTTTCAATATATTGACTTGATTTCTTTAGCGTTTGATAGCAAAGCGTATTGGCTTTAATTAGAAATTTTTTTCTTGCGGATAGTGCAACAAAATTTTTTAATCATTTTTTCAAAAAAAGCAAAGGGGTTAGTCCATGGTAATTTTTGAAGAAAAAATTTATTTTCGCACTATCTGCGAAAACAAAATTTTGTATTAAGGCCAATACGGTTATCTATCTAAAGCAATAGAAATCAAGTCGATATCTAGAAAACTAAGCAAGTTATGAGCAGAAAGGTAACCAGTTCTACTACTGCCTCTTTCCGGCCACGTTTTACTAGGACTGGTAACCTTTTTAGTCATAACTTGCTCAGTTTTCAATATATCGACTTGATTTCTTTAGCGTTCGATAGCTAAGCATATTGGCTTTAATTAGAAATTTTTTTCTTGCGGATAGTGCAACAAAATTTTTTAATCATTTTTTCAAAAAAAGCAAAGGGGTTAGTCCATGGTAATTTTTGAAGAAAAAATTTATTTTCGCACTATCTGCGAAAACAAAATTTTGTATTAAGGCCAATACGGTTATCTATCTAAAGCAATAGAAATCAAGTCGATATCTAGAAAACTAAGCAAGTTATGAGCAGAAAGGTAACCAGTTCTACTACTGCCTCTTTCCGGCCACGTTTTACTAGGACTGGTAACCTTTTTAGTCATAACTTGGTCAGTTTTCAATATATTGACTTGATTTCTTTAGCGTTTGATAGCAAAGCGTATTGGCTTTAATTAGAAATTTTTTTCTTGCGGATAGTGCAACAAAATTTTTTAATCATTTTTTCAAAAAAAGCAAAGGGGTTAGTCCATGGTAATTTTTGAAGAAAAAATTTATTTTCGCACTATCTGCGAAAACAAAATTTTGTATTAAGGCCAATACGGTTATCTATCTAAAGCAATAGAAATCAAGTCGATATCTAGAAAACTAAGCAAGTTATGAGCAGAAAGGTAACCAGTTCTACTACTGCCTCTTTCCGGCCACGTTTTACTAGGACTGGTAACCTTTTTAGTCATAACTTGGTCAGTTTTCAATATATTGACTTGATTTCTTTAGCGTTTGATAGCAAAGCGTATTGGCTTTAATTAGAAATTTTTTTCTTGCGGATAGTGCAACAAAATTTTTTAATCATTTTTTCAAAAAAAGCAAAGGGGTTAGTCCATGGTAATTTTTGAAGAAAAAATTTATTTTCGCACTATCTGCGAAAACAAAATTTTGTATTAAGGCCAATACGGTTATCTATCTAAAGCAATAGAAATCAAGTCGATATCTAGAAAACTAAGCAAGTTATGAGCAGAAAGGTAACCAGTTCTACTACTGCCTCTTTCCGGCCACTTTTTACTAGGACTGGTAACCTTTTTAGTCATAACTTGGTCAGTTTTCAATATATTGACTTGATTTCTTTAGCGTTCGATAGCTAAGCGTATTGGCTTTAATTAGAAATTTTTTTCTTGCGGATAGTGCAACAAAATTTTTTAATAATTTTTTCAAAAAAAGCAAAGGGGGTAGTCCATGGTAATTTTTGAAGAAAAAATTTATTTTCGCACTATCTGCGAAAACAAAATTTTGTATTAAGGCCAATACGGTTATCTATCTAAAGCAATAGAAATCAAGTCGATATCTAGAAAACTAAGCAAGTTATGAGCAGAAAGGTAACCAGTTCTACTACTGCCTCTTTCCGGCCACTTTTTACTAGGACTGGTAACCTTTTTAGTCATAACTTGGTCAGTTTTCAATATATTGACTTGATTTCTTTAGCGTTTGATAGCAAAGCGTATTGGCTTTAATTAGAAATTTTTTTCTTGCGGATAGTGCAACAAAATTTTTTAATCATTTTTTCAAAAAAAGCAAAGGGGTTAGTCCATGGTAATTTTTGAAGAAAAAATTTATTTTCGCACTATCTGCGAAAACAAAATTTTGTATTAAGGCCAATACGGTTATCTATCTAAAGCAATAGAAATCAAGTCGATATCTAGAAAACTAAGCAAGTTATGAGCAGAAAGGTAACCAGTTCTACTACTGCCTCTTTCCGGCCACGTTTTACTAGGACTGGTAACCTTTTTAGTCATAACTTGGTCAGTTTTCAATATATTGACTTGATTTCTTTAGCGTTTGATAGCAAAGCGTATTGGCTTTAATTAGAAATTTTTTTCTTGCGGATAGTGCAACAAAATTTTTTAATCATTTTTTCAAAAAAAGCAAAGGGGTTAGTCCATGGTAATTTTTGAAGAAAAAATTTATTTTCGCACTATCTGCGAAAACAAAATTTTGTATTAAGGCCAATACGGTTATCTATCTAAAGCAATAGAAATCAAGTCGATATCTAGAAAACTAAGCAAGTTATGAGCAGAAAGGTAACCAGTTCTACTACTGCCTCTTTCCGGCCACGTTTTACTAGGACTGGTAACCTTTTTAGTCATAACTTGCTCAGTTTTCAATATATCGACTTGATTTCTTTAGCGTTCGATAGCTAAGCATATTGGCTTTAATTAGAAATTTTTTTCTTGCGGATAGTGCAACAAAATTTTTTAATCATTTTTTCAAAAAAAGCAAAGGGGGTAGTCCATGGTAATTTTTGAAGAAAAAATTTATTTTCGCACTATCTGCGAAAACAAAATTTTGTATTAAGGCCAATACGGTTATCTATCTAAAGCAATAGAAATCAAGTCGATATCTAGAAAACTAAGCAAGTTATGAGCAGAAAGGTAACCAGTTCTACTATTGCCTCTTTCCGGCCACTTTTTACTAGGACTGGTAACCTTTTTAGTCATAACTTGCTCAGTTTTCAATATATTGACTTGATTTCTTTAGCGTTCGATAGCTAAGCGTATTGGCTTTAATTAGAAATTTTTTTCTTGCGGATAGTGCAACAAAATTTTTTAATCATTTTTTCAAAAAAAGCAAAGGGGGTAGTCCATGGTAATTTTTGAAGAAAAAATTTATTTTCGCACTATCTGCGAAAACAAAATTTTGTATTAAGGCCAATACGGTTATCTATCTAAAGCAATAGAAATCAAGTCGATATCTAGAAAACTAAGCAAGTTATGAGCAGAAAGGTAACCAGTTCTACTACTGCCTCTTTCCGGCCACGTTTTACTAGGACTGGTAACCTTTTTAGTCATAACTTGCTCAGTTTTCAATATATCGACTTGATTTCTTTAGCGTTCGATAGCTAAGCATATTGGCTTTAATTAGAAATTTTTTTCTTGCGGATAGTGCAACAAAATTTTTTAATCATTTTTTCAAAAAAAGCAAAGGGGGTAGTCCATGGTAATTTTTGAAGAAAAAATTTATTTTCGCACTATCTGCGAAAACAAAATTTTGTATTAAGGCCAATACGGTTATCTATCTAAAGCAATAGAAATCAAGTCGATATCTAGAAAACTAAGCAAGTTATGAGCAGAAAGGTAACCAGTTCTACTACTGCCTCTTTCCGGCCACGTTTTACTAGGACTGGTAACCTTTTTAGTCATAACTTGCTCAGTTTTCAATATATTGACTTGATTTCTTTAGCGTTCGATAGCTAAGCGTATTGGCTTTAATTAGAAATTTTTTTCTTGCGGATAGTGCAACAAAATTTTTTAATCATTTTTTCAAAAAAAGCAAAGGGGGTAGTCCATGGTAATTTTTGAAGAAAAAATTTATTTTCGCACTATCTGCGAAAACAAAATTTTGTATTAAGGCCAATATGGTTATCTATCTAAAGCAATAGAAGTCAAGTCGATATCTAGAAAACTAAGCAAGTTATGAGCAGAAAGGTAACCAGTTCTACTATTGCCTCTTTCCGGCCACTTTTTACTAGGACTGGTAACCTTTTTAGTCATAACTTGCTCAGTTTTCAATATATCGACTTGATTTCTTTAGCGTTCGATAGCTAAGCGTATTGGCTTTAATTAGAAATTTTTTTCTTGCGGATAGTGCAACAAAATTTTTTAATCATTTTTTCAAAAAAAGCAAAGGGGGTAGTCCATGGTAATTTTTGAAGAAAAAATTTATTTTCGCACTATCTGCGAAAACAAAATTTTGTATTAAGGCCAATATGGTTATCTATCTAAAGCAATAGAAGTCAAGTCGATATCTAGAAAACTAAGCAAGTTATGAGCAGAAAGGTAACCAGTTCTACTATTGCCTCTTTCCGGCCACTTTTTACTAGGACTGGTAACCTTTTTAGTCATAACTTGCTCAGTTTTCAATATATCGACTTGATTTCTTTAGCGTTCGATAGCTAAGCGTATTGGCTTTAATTAGAAATTTTTTTCTTGCGGATAGTGCAACAAAATTTTTTAATCATTTTTTCAAAAAAAGCAAAGGGGTTAGTCCATGGTAATTTTTGAAGAAAAAATTTATTTTCGCACTATCTGCGAAAACAAAATTTTGTATTAAGTATTGAAACGAATGTGTTTTGTTTCTAATATAAGTTATTTTATTGAAGTATAAAATTAGAATGAAAATATTATGTCAAATGTAAAACGTATATATTAAAAAATTTTGACACAATAGTTTTGATTACTTCGATTCTCCAACACCTCCCCTCGAAGTAGAAATACTAAATCATTGCTGCTGATATGATTTCAAGCCCAAATTATTTAAACAGGTTTGATGTTTGATTTTGCAAAGTGGCTTCGTTAGCATATCGGCTGGCATCTTTTCTGTTGATAAATATTCAAGAATTATATTGTTATTTTTTATGCAATCGCGTACGAAATGATGGCGTATATCAATATGCTTGGTGCGCGAATTGTAGCTAAAACCTTTTATTAATTTTTGTGCGCTTTGACTATCGTTGAATATAGTGACATGTTCGCAGTTAATACCAATATCACTAAAAATACTTCTGAGATAAAGAGCTTCTTTGGTTGCATCAGCAATAGCTATGTATTCAGCTTCGGTACTGGATAATGACACTGTTCGCTGCTTTCGTGCTTCCCAACTAATAACTGCACCACCAAAAATATATGCGTAACCAGAATAAGATCGACGATCTGTTAAATTTGCTCCCCAATCTGCATCGGCTACTCCATACAATTCCAAATTGCTACTTTTGAATAATATTCCATAATCAAGTGTTCCTTTTATGTAACGTAGAATCCGTTTAGCGGACTTCCAGTGTTCTTCCTTATAATTTGAATTAAATTGACTCATGTAATTTACTGCATAAGCAATATCGGGGCGTGTTGTTACCGCCAAGTACATAAGTGCTCCTATAAGTCGCTGATAAGGATATTTAGACATTGCTTTATCGTCTTTTGTCAATGGATGCACTAACTTGCAGTTTGTTTCCATTGGAGTTAATGCAGGTTTACATTCTGCCATACCAAATCGGTCTAAAATTGCTTCTGCATACTTACGCTGTGATAGAAAAATCTGATTAATTTTAAGATTTTGGTAAAAGTCTATGCCTAAGCAACGCTTAACTGGACCTAAATCCTTCATTTCAAATGACTGAGATAATGACGTTTTAGTATCATTTAACCATTTATGATTATTTGTCGCTAATAATAAATCATCTACATAAATCAGTAGTAGTAAAATATTTTCATTTTCTTTCTTCGAAAATAAACACGGATCTTTCGTATTTGGTTTTAGTCCTAATTTAATTAATATTGTTGTTAACTTGTTGTACCACATTAAGCCAGATTGACGCAGGCCATACAACGCTTTCTTTAACAAACAAACAGGATTTTTCATACTAGATATTGCATGTAGCCATCTATTAGCCGTCTCTTCGACATTTCTGTTATATTTTTTAATATTACTAGAACCCATAGGCTGTCCTGATTTAAATTTGTTCAATACAGGCATTAATACATCCGGAATCTTTATATAAACGCTTTCTTTAAGCTCTCCATTCAGGTATGCTGTAATGACATCCATTTGATGTATTTCTAAATGTAACTCAGCTGCTAAAGCCACTAAAAGTCTAATTGATGATGATCGGGCTACTGGAGAATACGTTTCATGGAAATCTTCACCCGGACGTTGCGCATATCCTTTTGCTACTAGACGAACCTTTTTTCTACCATCATCTTTTGTTCGAAAAACTAATCTGCTATCAATAATTTTTCTTTGATCAGGTTGCTCAACAATTTCCCAAGTTTTACTACGAATTTGCGCTAAATATTCATCCTCTATTGCAGCTATCCATTTTGTTACATCTTGTGATTTCATAGCATCATTATACGTTATAGGATCATCTGTTGTCGTCAAATATGCCAATTCGCATTCTTCAAAATTCTCTTCTTCAGACTGAACTAATGGTTCACTACCGTCCTCTTGTGAATCACTTTCATCGTCTTTTGTGGTTTGAAATAATTTTCTAGGCCGTCCACGTGTACCTAATCTTTGTAATTTTGGCCGTCCTCGAGCACGTTTTACATTTTTAGTATCATCATTAGATTCCTTATTTTCTGTACATTTTTGCATCGTATTAAATTCTTTAGAGTAATTTTCATTTCCACTTTCAACAATATTGTACTCAAGCCCATAAAAATCTTCGTATGTATCATTAAAACCCTTTTCATTTATAAATTTTACATCCCGACTAATAACTACGTCTCTTTTATCTTGGGACCACATACGATAAGCCTTAGATTCTGACGAATATCCTACAAAAATACATTGTTTTGAACGAGAATCAAATTTACTTTTAGCAGGATTTTTGTTCAGTACATAACCTTTGCATCCGAAAACTTTCATGTGCATAAGTGTAGGCTTTTTATTTGTCCAAAGGCTATAAGGAATTTTACCATTTGCTTTTGTAACACATCTATTTCTGATGTAGCATGCTGTGTTAACAGCTTCCGCCCAAAAAGATGGCGGCGAAGTGGCATGTTTCATCATGCATCTCGACATTTCAACGAGAGTTCTATTTTTACGTTCCGCCGTACCATTTTGCTGCGGAGTATAAGGTGTTGTCAAACGCCTTTTTATTCCATATTTTTCTAAATATGAATCAAATTCCTTGTTACAATATTCGCGACCATTGTCCGACTGAAGCATTTTAATTTTTCGGCCTGTAAATGTCTCTGCTGCTGCTTTATATTTTTGAAAAGCTGAAAATACATCAGATTTTTGTTTCAAAAAATATACTTCACACCACCGAGATTTGTCGTCGATGAATGTAACAAAGTATTTCGCACCTGATATAGATGCACATCTCATAGGACCACATACGTCGCTATGAACAATCTCCAGTATATCATTGGTTCGAATATTTTTGTTTATTGGAAAACTACCACATACTTGTTTTTGACTAATACAAATATCACAAGTTGATAACTTAAGATCTTTCTTAAAATTTAAACCATAAACTTGATCACTTTTTGCCATATCTTTTAGATCTCTTTCATTTAAATGACCCATTTTGTAATGCCATAAATCAAGCTCATTTTTAGCTTCAACTACATTAGCAGTATTTTCGTAATTTTTAATATAATATAAATTACCTGTTCTTTCCGCATGGAGGCAAACTTTTTTATTCTGGTCAATTATGACAGCATCATTTCTGCGAAAAATTACATTATAGCCATTGTCTGTTATTTTTGAAACTGACAATAAATTTGTTCGCAAATCAGACACGTAAAGAACGTCTTTTAGTTGTAAATTGGTATCAGAACCATAATTGTTTACAGAAACTTCAACATTTCCAATACCACTGATTGTAGTATTATTATCATTTGCTAAATTAAGTTTTTGATTTATTGGCTTTAATTCTTTAAAATTATTAATACTAGCACTCATATGAGATGTACAACCACTGTCTAAACACCACTTTGTACTAGTGCTAGGACATAAAAACACTGATTCTGTTGAAGTAAAACAAACATTCGATTTGTTTTCTCCCTCAATGTTGCGAGCACTTTCTAAATTTTTAGGTTTATTTTTACAATTTCTTGCAAAATGTCCAATTTTACCGCATTTAAAACATGTACTATTTTGTTTCGATTTCATTTGTCCTGGCTTTCTTTGTTCTTTCTTCGTAAATAATGCACTGCAATCATTTCCATCTTCCTTTGATTTTCTTGATTCATATTCTTCTAAAATTTTTACACGAAGCATTTCTGGTTTTGGTAGCTCATCTCGTGTTTCCAATGCACACCGAAAAGTTTCAAAAGAATCCGGAAGACTATACAAAAGTAAAATAGCTAAAAGCTCATCGCCAATTAAGACACCAATTTCCTTTAATTTTGACACAGCATCAAAAAATTCATTTAAATGATCACGTACCTTCCAATCTTAACCACATTTGTCTTGAAGTCACACATTCCGCAACTAAGCCCAATTCTGATGGACTCATAGCAAGCATTATATCTGCAGCTGCCTTTTGATCTTGTTTTCTCCACAAATTTTCTTCTACCTCACCTTCGGGGCATTTCAAACTATCGTCAACATATGACCACAAATCATTCTTTATTAAGATAGCACGCATTTGCATCTTCCACGTATCATAGTTGTCCGCGTTTAGCGGCTCTATACGCACCACACTGGCCATACCGTTAATTGATTTTAATTATATTTTCCAATAATTTTTCCCTTGGTCACAGTTTATGTAAGCCAATCTGGGCCCATAACCTATTGAAACGAATGTGTTTTGTTTCTAATATAAGTTATTTTATTGAAGTATAAAATTAGAATGAAAATATTATGTCAAATGTAAAACGTATATATTAAAAAATTTTGACACAATAGTTTTGATTACTTCGATTCTCCAACATTAAGGCCAATACGGTTATCTATCTAAAGCAATAGAAATCAAGTCGATATCTAGAAAACTAAGCAAGTTATGAGCAGAAAGGTAACCAGTTCTACTATTGCCTCTTTCCGGCCACTTTTTACTAGGACTGGTAACCTTTTTAGTCATAACTTGCTCAGTTTTCAATATATCGACTTGATTTCTTTAGCGTTCGATAGCTAAGCGTATTGGCTTTAATTAGAAATTTTTTTCTTGCGGATAGTGCAACAAAATTTTTTAATAATTTTTTCAAAAAAAGCAAAGGGGTTAGTCCATGGTAATTTTTGAAGAAAAAATTTATTTTCGCACTATCTGCGAAAACAAAATTTTGTATTAAGGCCAATACGGTTATCTATCTAAAGCAATAGAAATCAAGTCGATATCTAGAAAACTAAGCAAGTTATGAGCAGAAAGGTAACCAGTTCTACTATTGCCTCTTTCCGGCCACTTTTTACTAGGACTGGTAACCTTTTTAGTCATAACTTGCTCAGTTTTCAATATATCGACTTGATTTCTTTAGCGTTCGATAGCTAAGCGTATTGGCTTTAATTAGAAATTTTTTTCTTGCGGATAGTGCAACAAAATTTTTTAATCATTTTTTCAAAAAAAGCAAAGGGGGTAGTCCATGGTAATTTTTGAAGAAAAAATTTATTTTCGCACTATCTGCGAAAACAAAATTTTGTATTAAGGCCAATACGGTTATCTATCTAAAGCAATAGAAATCAAGTCGATATCTAGAAAACTAAGCAAGTTATGAGCAGAAAGGTAACCAGTTCTACTATTGCCTCTTTCCGGCCACTTTTTACTAGGACTGGTAACCTTTTTAGTCATAACTTGCTCAGTTTTCAATATATTGACTTGATTTCTTTAGCGTTCGATAGCTAAGCGTATTGGCTTTAATTAGAAATTTTTTTCTTGCGGATAGTGCAACAAAATTTTTTAATCATTTTTTCAAAAAAAGCAAAGGGGGTAGTCCATGGTAATTTTTGAAGAAAAAATTTATTTTCGCACTATCTGCGAAAACAAAATTTTGTATTAAGGCCAATACGGTTATCTATCTAAAGCAATAGAAATCAAGTCGATATCTAGAAAACTAAGCAAGTTATGAGCAGAAAGGTAACCAGTTCTACTACTGCCTCTTTCCGGCCACGTTTTACTAGGACTGGTAACCTTTTTAGTCATAACTTGCTCAGTTTTCAATATATCGACTTGATTTCTTTAGCGTTCGATAGCTAAGCATATTGGCTTTAATTAGAAATTTTTTTCTTGCGGATAGTGCAACAAAATTTTTTAATCATTTTTTCAAAAAAAGCAAAGGGGTTAGTCCATGGTAATTTTTGAAGAAAAAATTTATTTTCGCACTATTTGCGAAAACAAAATTTTGTATTAAGGCCAATACGGTTATCTATCTAAAGCAATAGAAATCAAGTCGATATCTAGAAAACTAAGCAAGTTATGAGCAGAAAGGTAACCAGTTCTACTACTGCCTCTTTCCGGCCACGTTTTACTAGGACTGGTAACCTTTTTAGTCATAACTTGCTCAGTTTTCAATATATCGACTTGATTTCTTTAGCGTTCGATAGCTAAGCATATTGGCTTTAATTAGAAATTTTTTTCTTGCGGATAGTGCAACAAAATTTTTTAATCATTTTTTCAAAAAAAGCAAAGGGGGTAGTCCATGGTAATTTTTGAAGAAAAAATTTATTTTCGCACTATCTGCGAAAACAAAATTTTGTATTAAGGCCAATACGGTTATCTATCTAAAGCAATAGAAATCAAGTCGATATCTAGAAAACTAAGCAAGTTATGAGCAGAAAGGTAACCAGTTCTACTACTGCCTCTTTCCGGCCACGTTTTACTAGGACTGGTAACCTTTTTAGTCATAACTTGCTCAGTTTTCAATATATCGACTTGATTTCTTTAGCGTTCGATAGCTAAGCATATTGGCTTTAATTAGAAATTTTTTTCTTGCGGATAGTGCAACAAAATTTTTTAATCATTTTTTCAAAAAAAGCAAAGGGGGTAGTCCATGGTAATTTTTGAAGAAAAAATTTATTTTCGCACTATCTGCGAAAACAAAATTTTGTATTAAGGCCAATACGGTTATCTATCTAAAGCAATAGAAATCAAGTCGATATCTAGAAAACTAAGCAAGTTATGAGCAGAAAGGTAACCAGTTCTACTACTGCCTCTTTCCGGCCACTTTTTACTAGGACTGGTAACCTTTTTAGTCATAACTTGCTCAGTTTTCAATATATTGACTTGATTTCTTTAGCGTTCGATAGCTAAGCGTATTGGCTTTAATTAGAAATTTTTTTCTTGCGGATAGTGCAACAAAATTTTTTAATCATTTTTTCAAAAAAAGCAAAGGGGGTAGTCCATGATAATTTTTGAAGAAAAAATTTATTTTCGCACTATCTGCGAAAACAAAATTTTGTATTAAGGCCAATACGGTTATCTATCTAAAGCAATAGAAATCAAGTCGATATCTAGAAAACTAAGCAAGTTATGAGCAGAAAGGTAACCAGTTCTACTACTGCCTCTTTCCGGCCACGTTTTACTAGGACTGGTAACCTTTTTAGTCATAACTTGCTCAGTTTTCAATATATCGACTTGATTTCTTTAGCGTTCGATAGCTAAGCATATTGGCTTTAATTAGAAATTTTTTTCTTGCGGATAGTGCAACAAAATTTTTTAATCATTTTTTCAAAAAAAGCAAAGGGGGTAGTCCATGGTAATTTTTGAAGAAAAAATTTATTTTCGCACTATCTGCGAAAACAAAATTTTGTATTAAGGCCAATACGGTTATCTATCTAAAGCAATAGAAATCAAGTCGATATCTAGAAAACTAAGCAAGTTATGAGCAGAAAGGTAACCAGTTCTACTACTGCCTCTTTCCGGCCACGTTTTACTAGGACTGGTAACCTTTTTAGTCATAACTTGCTCAGTTTTCAATATATCGACTTGATTTCTTTAGCGTTCGATAGCTAAGCATATTGGCTTTAATTAGAAATTTTTTTCTTGCGGATAGTGCAACAAAATTTTTTAATCATTTTTTCAAAAAAAGCAAAGGGGGTAGTCCATGGTAATTTTTGAAGAAAAAATTTATTTTCGCACTATCTGCGAAAACAAAATTTTGTATTAAGGCCAATACGGTTATCTATCTAAAGCAATAGAAATCAAGTCGATATCTAGAAAACTAAGCAAGTTATGAGCAGAAAGGTAACCAGTTCTACTACTGCCTCTTTCCGGCCACGTTTTACTAGGACTGGTAACCTTTTTAGTCATAACTTGCTCAGTTTTCAATATATTGACTTGATTTCTTTAGCGTTCGATAGCTAAGCGTATTGGCTTTAATTAGAAATTTTTTTCTTGCGGATAGTGCAACAAAATTTTTTAATCATTTTTTCAAAAAAAGCAAAGGGGGTAGTCCATGGTAATTTTTGAAGAAAAAATTTATTTTCGCACTATCTGCGAAAACAAAATTTTGTATTAAGGCCAATATGGTTATCTATCTAAAGCAATAGAAGTCAAGTCGATATCTAGAAAACTAAGCAAGTTATGAGCAGAAAGGTAACCAGTTCTACTATTGCCTCTTTCCGGCCACTTTTTACTAGGACTGGTAACCTTTTTAGTCATAACTTGCTCAGTTTTCAATATATCGACTTGATTTCTTTAGCGTTCGATAGCTAAGCATATTGGCTTTAATTAGAAATTTTTTTCTTGCGGATAGTGCAACAAAATTTTTTAATCATTTTTTCAAAAAAAACAAAGGGGGTAGTCCATGGTAATTTTTGAAGAAAAAATTTATTTTCGCACTATCTGCGAAAACAAAATTTTGTATTAAGGCCAATACGGTTATCTATCTAAAGCAATAGAAATCAAGTCGATATCTAGAAAACTAAGCAAGTTATGAGCAGAAAGGTAACCAGTTCTACTATTGCCTCTTTCCGGCCACTTTTTACTAGGACTGGTAACCTTTTTAGTCATAACTTGCTCAGTTTTCAATATATTGACTTGATTTCTTTAGCGTTCGATAGCTAAGCGTATTGGCTTTAATTAGAAATTTTTTTCTTGCGGATAGTGCAACAAAATTTTTTAATCATTTTTTCAAAAAAAGCAAAGGGGGTAGTCCATGGTAATTTTTGAAGAAAAAATTTATTTTCGCACTATCTGCGAAAACAAAATTTTGTATTAAGGCCAATACGGTTATCTATCTAAAGCAATAGAAATCAAGTCGATATCTAGAAAACTAAGCAAGTTATGAGCAGAAAGGTAACCAGTTCTACTACTGCCTCTTTCCGGCCACGTTTTACTAGGACTGGTAACCTTTTTAGTCATAACTTGCTCAGTTTTCAATATATCGACTTGATTTCTTTAGCGTTCGATAGCTAAGCATATTGGCTTTAATTAGAAATTTTTTTCTTGCGGATAGTGCAACAAAATTTTTTAATCATTTTTTCAAAAAAAGCAAAGGGGGTAGTCCATGGTAATTTTTGAAGAAAAAATTTATTTTCGCACTATCTGCGAAAACAAAATTTTGTATTAAGGCCAATACGGTTATCTATCTAAAGCAATAGAAATCAAGTCGATATCTAGAAAACTAAGCAAGTTATGAGCAGAAAGGTAACCAGTTCTACTATTGCCTCTTTCCGGCCACTTTTTACTAGGACTGGTAACCTTTTTAGTCATAACTTGCTCAGTTTTCAATATATTGACTTGATTTCTTTAGCGTTCGATAGCTAAGCGTATTGGCTTTAATTAGAAATTTTTTTCTTGCGGATAGTGCAACAAAATTTTTTAATCATTTTTTCAAAAAAAGCAAAGGGGGTAGTCCATGGTAATTTTTGAAGAAAAAATTTATTTTCGCACTATCTGCGAAAACAAAATTTTGTATTAAGGCCAATACGGTTATCTATCTAAAGCAATAGAAATCAAGTCGATATCTAGAAAACTAAGCAAGTTATGAGCAGAAAGGTAACCAGTTCTACTACTGCCTCTTTCCGGCCACGTTTTACTAGGACTGGTAACCTTTTTAGTCATAACTTGCTCAGTTTTCAATATATTGACTTGATTTCTTTAGCGTTCGATAGCTAAGCGTATTGGCTTTAATTAGAAATTTTTTTCTTGCGGATAGTGCAACAAAATTTTTTAATCATTTTTTCAAAAAAAGCAAAGGGGGTAGTCCATGGTAATTTTTGAAGAAAAAATTTATTTTCGCACTATCTGCGAAAACAAAATTTTGTATTAAGGCCAATACGGTTATCTATCTAAAGCAATAGAAATCAAGTCGATATCTAGAAAACTAAGCAAGTTATGAGCAGAAAGGTAACCAGTTCTACTACTGCCTCTTTCCGGCCACGTTTTACTAGGACTGGTAACCTTTTTAGTCATAACTTGCTCAGTTTTCAATATATCGACTTGATTTCTTTAGCGTTCGATAGCTAAGCATATTGGCTTTAATTAGAAATTTTTTTCTTGCGGATAGTGCAACAAAATTTTTTAATCATTTTTTCAAAAAAAGCAAAGGGGGTAGTCCATGGTAATTTTTGAAGAAAAAATTTATTTTCGCACTATCTGCGAAAACAAAATTTTGTATTAAGGCCAATACGGTTATCTATCTAAAGCAATAGAAATCAAGTCGATATCTAGAAAACTAAGCAAGTTATGAGCAGAAAGGTAACCAGTTCTACTATTGCCTCTTTCCGGCCACTTTTTACTAGGACTGGTAACCTTTTTAGTCATAACTTGCTCAGTTTTCAATATATTGACTTGATTTCTTTAGCGTTCGATAGCAAAGCGTATTGGCTTTAATTAGAAATTTTTTTCTTGCGGATAGTGCAACAAAATTTTTTAATCATTTTTTCAAAAAAAGCAAAGGGGTTAGTCCATGGTAATTTTTGAAGAAAAAATTTATTTTCGCACTATCTGCGAAAACAAAATTTTGTATTAAGGCCAATACGGTTATCTATCTAAAGCAATAGAAATCAAGTCGATATCTAGAAAACTAAGCAAGTTATGAGCAGAAAGGTAACCAGTTCTACTATTGCCTCTTTCCGGCCACTTTTTACTAGGACTGGTAACCTTTTTAGTCATAACTTGCTCAGTTTTCAATATATTGACTTGATTTCTTTAGCGTTCGATAGCTAAGCGTATTGGCTTTAATTAGAAATTTTTTTCTTGCGGATAGTGCAACAAAATTTTTTAATCATTTTTTCAAAAAAAGCAAAGGGGGTAGTCCATGGTAATTTTTGAAGAAAAAATTTATTTTCGCACTATCTGCGAAAACAAAATTTTGTATTAAGGCCAATACGGTTATCTATCTAAAGCAATAGAAATCAAGTCGATATCTAGAAAACTAAGCAAGTTATGAGCAGAAAGGTAACCAGTTCTACTACTGCCTCTTTCCGGCCACGTTTTACTAGGACTGGTAACCTTTTTAGTCATAACTTGCTCAGTTTTCAATATATTGACTTGATTTCTTTAGCGTTCGATAGCTAAGCGTATTGGCTTTAATTAGAAATTTTTTTCTTGCGGATAGTGCAACAAAATTTTTTAATCATTTTTTCAAAAAAAGCAAAGGGGGTAGTCCATGGTAATTTTTGAAGAAAAAATTTATTTTCGCACTATCTGCGAAAACAAAATTTTGTATTAAGGCCAATATGGTTATCTATCTAAAGCAATAGAAGTCAAGTCGATATCTAGAAAACTAAGCAAGTTATGAGCAGAAAGGTAACCAGTTCTACTACTGCCTCTTTCCGGCCACTTTTTACTAGGACTGGTAACCTTTTTAGTCATAACTTGCTCAGTTTTCAATATATCGACTTGATTTCTTTAGCGTTCGATAGCTAAGCGTATTGGCTTTAATTAGAAATTTTTTTCTTGCGGATAGTGCAACAAAATTTTTTAATAATTTTTTCAAAAAAAGCAAAGGGGTTAGTCCATGGTAATTTTTTAAGAAAAAATTTATTTTCGCACTATCTGCGAAAACAAAATTTTGTATTAAGGCCAATACGGTTATCTATCTAAAGCAATAGAAATCAAGTCGATATCTAGAAAACTAAGCAAGTTATGAGCAGAAAGGTAACCAGTTCTACTATTGCCTCTTTCCGGCCACTTTTTACTAGGACTGGTAACCTTTTTAGTCATAACTTGCTCAGTTTTCAATATATCGACTTGATTTCTTTAGCGTTCGATAGCTAAGCGTATTGGCTTTAATTAGAAATTTTTTTCTTGCGGATAGTGCAACAAAATTTTTTAATCATTTTTTCAAAAAAAGCAAAGGGGGTAGTCCATGGTAATTTTTGAAGAAAAAATTTATTTTCGCACTATCTGCGAAAACAAAATTTTGTATTAAGGCCAATACGGTTATCTATCTAAAGCAATAGAAATCAAGTCGATATCTAGAAAACTAAGCAAGTTATGAGCAGAAAGGTAACCAGTTCTACTATTGCCTCTTTCCGGCCACTTTTTACTAGGACTGGTAACCTTTTTAGTCATAACTTGGTCAGTTTTCAATATATTGACTTGATTTCTTTAGCGTTCGATAGCTAAGCGTATTGGCTTTAATTAGAAATTTTTTTCTTGCGGATAGTGCAACAAAATTTTTTAATCATTTTTTCAAAAAAAGCAAAGGGGGTAGTCCATGGTAATTTTTGAAGAAAAAATTTATTTTCGCACTATCTGCGAAAACAAAATTTTGTATTAAGGCCAATACGGTTATCTATCTAAAGCAATAGAAGTCAAGTCGATATCTAGAAAACTAAGCAAGTTATGAGCAGAAAGGTAACCAGTTCTACTATTGCCTCTTTCCGGCCACTTTTTACTAGGACTGGTAACCTTTTTAGTCATAACTTGGTCAGTTTTCAATATATTGACTTGATTTCTTTAGCGTTTGATAGCAAAGCGTATTGGCTTTAATTAGAAATTTTTTTCTTGCGGATAGTGCAACAAAATTTTTTAATCATTTTTTCAAAAAAAGCAAAGGGGGTAGTCCATGGTAATTTTTGAAGAAAAAATTTATTTTCGCACTATCTGCGAAAACAAAATTTTGTATTAAGGCCAATACGGTTATCTATCTAAAGCAATAGAAATCAAGTCGATATCTAGAAAACTAAGCAAGTTATGAGCAGAAAGGTAACCAGTTCTACTATTGCCTCTTTCCGGCCACTTTTTACTAGGACTGGTAACCTTTTTAGTCATAACTTGCTCAGTTTTCAATATATCGACTTGATTTCTTTAGCGTTCGATAGCTAAGCGTATTGGCTTTAATTAGAAATTTTTTTCTTGCGGATAGTGCAACAAAATTTTTTAATCATTTTTTCAAAAAAAGCAAAGGGGGTAGTCCATGGTAATTTTTGAAGAAAAAATTTATTTTCGCACTATCTGCGAAAACAAAATTTTGTATTAAGGCCAATACGGTTATCTATCTAAAGCAATAGAAATCAAGTCGATATCTAGAAAACTAAGCAAGTTATGAGCAGAAAGGTAACCAGTTCTACTATTGCCTCTTTCCGGCCACTTTTTACTAGGACTGGTAACCTTTTTAGTCATAACTTGGTCAGTTTTCAATATATTGACTTGATTTCTTTAGCGTTCGATAGCTAAGCGTATTGGCTTTAATTAGAAATTTTTTTCTTGCGGATAGTGCAACAAAATTTTTTAATCATTTTTTCAAAAAAAGCAAAGGGGGTAGTCCATGGTAATTTTTGAAGAAAAAATTTATTTTCGCACTATCTGCGAAAACAAAATTTTGTATTAAGGCCAATATGGTTATCTATCTAAAGCAATAGAAGTCAAGTCGATATCTAGAAAACTAAGCAAGTTATGAGCAGAAAGGTAACCAGTTCTACTATTGCCTCTTTCCGGCCACTTTTTACTAGGACTGGTAACCTTTTTAGTCATAACTTGGTCAGTTTTCAATATATTGACTTGATTTCTTTAGCGTTCGATAGCTAAGCGTATTGGCTTTAATTAGAAATTTTTTTCTTGCGGATAGTGCAACAAAATTTTTTAATCATTTTTTCAAAAAAAGCAAAGGGGGTAGTCCATGGTAATTTTTGAAGAAAAAATTTATTTTCGCACTATCTGCGAAAACAAAATTTTGTATTAAGGCCAATATGGTTATCTATCTAAAGCAATAGAAGTCAAGTCGATATCTAGAAAACTAAGCAAGTTATGAGCAGAAAGGTAACCAGTTCTACTATTGCCTCTTTCCGGCCACTTTTTACTAGGACTGGTAACCTTTTTAGTCATAACTTGGTCAGTTTTCAATATATTGACTTGATTTCTTTAGCGTTCGATAGCTAAGCGTATTGGCTTTAATTAAAAATTTTTTTCTTGCGGATAGTGCAACAAAATTTTTTAATCATTTTTTCAAAAAAAGCAAAGGGGGTAGTCCATGGTAATTTTTGAAGAAAAAATTTATTTTCGCACTATCTGCGAAAACAAAATTTTGTATTAAGGCCAATACGGTTATCTATCTAAAGCAATAGAAATCAAGTCGATATCTAGAAAACTAAGCAAGTTATGAGCAGAAAGGTAACCAGTTCTACTATTGCCTCTTTCCGGCCACTTTTTACTAGGACTGGTAACCTTTTTAGTCATAACTTGGTCAGTTTTCAATATATTGACTTGATTTCTTTAGCGTTCGATAGCTAAGCGTATTGGCTTTAATTAGAAATTTTTTTCTTGCGGATAGTGCAACAAAATTTTTTAATCATTTTTTCAAAAAAAGCAAAGGGGGTAGTCCATGGTAATTTTTGAAGAAAAAATTTATTTTCGCACTATCTGCGAAAACAAAATTTTGTATTAAGGCCAATATGGTTATCTATCTAAAGCAATAGAAGTCAAGTCGATATCTAGAAAACTAAGCAAGTTATGAGCAGAAAGGTAACCAGTTCTACTATTGCCTCTTTCCGGCCACTTTTTACTAGGACTGGTAACCTTTTTAGTCATAACTTGGTCAGTTTTCAATATATTGACTTGATTTCTTTAGCGTTCGATAGCTAAGCGTATTGGCTTTAATTAGAAATTTTTTTCTTGCGGATAGTGCAACAAAATTTTTTAATCATTTTTTCAAAAAAAGCAAAGGGGGTAGTCCATGGTAATTTTTGAAGAAAAAATTTATTTTCGCACTATCTGCGAAAACAAAATTTTGTATTAAGGCCAATACGGTTATCTATCTAAAGCAATAGAAGTCAAGTCGATATCTAGAAAACTAAGCAAGTTATGAGCAGAAAGGTAACCAGTTCTACTATTGCCTCTTTCCGGCCACTTTTTACTAGGACTGGTAACCTTTTTAGTCATAACTTGCTCAGTTTTCAATATATCGACTTGATTTCTTTAGCGTTCGATAGCTAAGCGTATTGGCTTTAATTAGAAATTTTTTTCTTGCGGATAGTGCAACAAAATTTTTTAATCATTTTTTCAAAAAAAGCAAAGGGGGTAGTCCATGGTAATTTTTGAAGAAAAAATTTATTTTCGCACTATCTGCGAAAACAAAATTTTGTATTAAGGCCAATATGGTTATCTATCTAAAGCAATAGAAGTCAAGTCGATATCTAGAAAACTAAGCAAGTTATGAGCAGAAAGGTAACCAGTTCTACTATTGCCTCTTTCCGGCCACTTTTTACTAGGACTGGTAACCTTTTTAGTCATAACTTGCTCAGTTTTCAATATATCGACTTGATTTCTTTAGCGTTCGATAGCTAAGCGTATTGGCTTTAATTAGAAATTTTTTTCTTGCGGATAGTGCAACAAAATTTTTTAATCATTTTTTCAAAAAAAGCAAAGGGGGTAGTCCATGGTAATTTTTGAAGAAAAAATTTATTTTCGCACTATCTGCGAAAACAAAATTTTGTATTAAGGCCAATACGGTTATCTATCTAAAGCAATAGAAATCAAGTCGATATCTAGAAAACTAAGCAAGTTATGAGCAGAAAGGTAACCAGTTCTACTATTGCCTCTTTCCGGCCACTTTTTACTAGGACTGGTAACCTTTTTAGTCATAACTTGGTCAGTTTTCAATATATTGACTTGATTTCTTTAGCGTTCGATAGCTAAGCGTATTGGCTTTAATTAGAAATTTTTTTCTTGCGGATAGTGCAACAAAATTTTTTAATCATTTTTTCAAAAAAAGCAAAGGGGGTAGTCCATGGTAATTTTTGAAGAAAAAATTTATTTTCGCACTATCTGCGAAAACAAAATTTTGTATTAAGGCCAATATGGTTATCTATCTAAAGCAATAGAAGTCAAGTCGATATCTAGAAAACTAAGCAAGTTATGAGCAGAAAGGTAACCAGTTCTACTATTGCCTCTTTCCGGCCACTTTTTACTAGGACTGGTAACCTTTTTAGTCATAACTTGGTCAGTTTTCAATATATTGACTTGATTTCTTTAGCGTTCGATAGCTAAGCGTATTGGCTTTAATTAGAAATTTTTTTCTTGCGGATAGTGCAACAAAATTTTTTAATCATTTTTTCAAAAAAAGCAAAGGGGGTAGTCCATGGTAATTTTTGAAGAAAAAATTTATTTTCGCACTATCTGCGAAAACAAAATTTTGTATTAAGGCCAATACGGTTATCTATCTAAAGCAATAGAAATCAAGTCGATATCTAGAAAACTAAGCAAGTTATGAGCAGAAAGGTAACCAGTTCTACTATTGCCTCTTTCCGGCCACTTTTTACTAGGACTGGTAACCTTTTTAGTCATAACTTGCTCAGTTTTCAATATATCGACTTGATTTCTTTAGCGTTCGATAGCTAAGCGTATTGGCTTTAATTAGAAATTTTTTTCTTGCGGATAGTGCAACAAAATTTTTTAATCATTTTTTCAAAAAAAGCAAAGGGGGTAGTCCATGGTAATTTTTGAAGAAAAAATTTATTTTCGCACTATCTGCGAAAACAAAATTTTGTATTAAGGCCAATACGGTTATCTATCTAAAGCAATAGAAATCAAGTCGATATCTAGAAAACTAAGCAAGTTATGAGCAGAAAGGTAACCAGTTCTACTATTGCCTCTTTCCGGCCACTTTTTACTAGGACTGGTAACCTTTTTAGTCATAACTTGGTCAGTTTTCAATATATTGACTTGATTTCTTTAGCGTTCGATAGCTAAGCGTATTGGCTTTAATTAGAAATTTTTTTCTTGCGGATAGTGCAACAAAATTTTTTAATCATTTTTTCAAAAAAAGCAAAGGGGGTAGTCCATGGTAATTTTTGAAGAAAAAATTTATTTTCGCACTATCTGCGAAAACAAAATTTTGTATTAAGGCCAATACGGTTATCTATCTAAAGCAATAGAAATCAAGTCGATATCTAGAAAACTAAGCAAGTTATGAGCAGAAAGGTAACCAGTTCTACTATTGCCTCTTTCCGGCCACTTTTTACTAGGACTGGTAACCTTTTTAGTCATAACTTGGTCAGTTTTCAATATATTGACTTGATTTCTTTAGCGTTCGATAGCTAAGCGTATTGGCTTTAATTAGAAATTTTTTTCTTGCGGATAGTGCAACAAAATTTTTTAATCATTTTTTCAAAAAAAGCAAAGGGGGTAGTCCATGGTAATTTTTGAAGAAAAAATTTATTTTCGCACTATCTGCGAAAACAAAATTTTGTATTAAGGCCAATACGGTTATCTATCTAAAGCAATAGAAATCAAGTCGATATCTAGAAAACTAAGCAAGTTATGAGCAGAAAGGTAACCAGTTCTACTACTGCCTCTTTCCGGCCACTTTTTACTAGGACTGGTAACCTTTTTAGTCATAACTTGGTCAGTTTTCAATATATTGACTTGATTTCTTTAGCGTTTGATAGCAAAGCGTATTGGCTTTAATTAGAAATTTTTTTCTTGCGGATAGTGCAACAAAATTTTTTAATCATTTTTTCAAAAAAAGCAAAGGGGGTAGTCCATGGTAATTTTTGAAGAAAAAATTTATTTTCGCACTATCTGCGAAAACAAAATTTTGTATTAAGGCCAATACGGTTATCTATCTAAAGCAATAGAAATCAAGTCGATATCTAGAAAACTAAGCAAGTTATGAGCAGAAAGGTAACCAGTTCTACTATTGCCTCTTTCCGGCCACTTTTTACTAGGACTGGTAACCTTTTTAGTCATAACTTGCTCAGTTTTCAATATATCGACTTGATTTCTTTAGCGTTCGATAGCTAAGCGTATTGGCTTTAATTAGAAATTTTTTTCTTGCGGATAGTGCAACAAAATTTTTTAATCATTTTTTCAAAAAAAGCAAAGGGGGTAGTCCATGGTAATTTTTGAAGAAAAAATTTATTTTCGCACTATCTGCGAAAACAAAATTTTGTATTAAGGCCAATACGGTTATCTATCTAAAGCAATAGAAATCAAGTCGATATCTAGAAAACTAAGCAAGTTATGAGCAGAAAGGTAACCAGTTCTACTATTGCCTCTTTCCGGCCACTTTTTACTAGGACTGGTAACCTTTTTAGTCATAACTTGGTCAGTTTTCAATATATTGACTTGATTTCTTTAGCGTTCGATAGCTAAGCGTATTGGCTTTAATTAGAAATTTTTTTCTTGCGGATAGTGCAACAAAATTTTTTAATCATTTTTTCAAAAAAAGCAAAGGGGGTAGTCCATGGTAATTTTTGAAGAAAAAATTTATTTTCGCACTATCTGCGAAAACAAAATTTTGTATTAAGGCCAATATGGTTATCTATCTAAAGCAATAGAAGTCAAGTCGATATCTAGAAAACTAAGCAAGTTATGAGCAGAAAGGTAACCAGTTCTACTATTGCCTCTTTCCGGCCACTTTTTACTAGGACTGGTAACCTTTTTAGTCATAACTTGCTCAGTTTTCAATATATCGACTTGATTTCTTTAGCGTTCGATAGCTAAGCGTATTGGCTTTAATTAGAAATTTTTTTCTTGCGGATAGTGCAACAAAATTTTTTAATCATTTTTTCAAAAAAAGCAAAGGGGGTAGTCCATGGTAATTTTTGAAGAAAAAATTTATTTTCGCACTATCTGCGAAAACAAAATTATGTATTAAGGCCAATACGGTTATCTATCTAAAGCAATAGAAATCAAGTCGATATCTAGAAAACTAAGCAAGTTATGAGCAGAAAGGTAACCAGTTCTACTATTGCCTCTTTCCGGCCACTTTTTACTAGGACTGGTAACCTTTTTAGTCATAACTTGGTCAGTTTTCAATATATTGACTTGATTTCTTTAGCGTTCGATAGCTAAGCGTATTGGCTTTAATTAGAAATTTTTTTCTTGCGGATAGTGCAACAAAATTTTTTAATCATTTTTTCAAAAAAAGCAAAGGGGGTAGTCCATGGTAATTTTTGAAGAAAAAATTTATTTTCGCACTATCTGCGAAAACAAAATTTTGTATTAAGGCCAATATGGTTATCTATCTAAAGCAATAGAAGTCAAGTCGATATCTAGAAAACTAAGCAAGTTATGAGCAGAAAGGTAACCAGTTCTACTATTGCCTCTTTCCGGCCACTTTTTACTAGGACTGGTAACCTTTTTAGTCATAACTTGGTCAGTTTTCAATATATTGACTTGATTTCTTTAGCGTTCGATAGCTAAGCATATTGGCTTTAATTAGAAATTTTTTTCTTGCGGATAGTGCAACAAAATTTTTTAATCATTTTTTCAAAAAAAGCAAAGGGGGTAGTCCATGGTAATTTTTGAAGAAAAAATTTATTTTCGCACTATCTGCGAAAACAAAATTTTGTATTAAGGCCAATATGGTTATCTATCTAAAGCAATAGAAGTCAAGTCGATATCTAGAAAACTAAGCAAGTTATGAGCAGAAAGGTAACCAGTTCTACTATTGCCTCTTTCCGGCCACTTTTTACTAGGACTGGTAACCTTTTTAGTCATAACTTGGTCAGTTTTCAATATATTGACTTGATTTCTTTAGCGTTCGATAGCTAAGCATATTGGCTTTAATTAGAAATTTTTTTCTTGCGGATAGTGCAACAAAATTTTTTAATCATTTTTTCAAAAAAAGCAAAGGGGGTAGTCCATGGTAATTTTTGAAGAAAAAATTTATTTTCGCACTATCTGCGAAAACAAAATTTTGTATTAAGGCCAATACGGTTATCTATCTAAAGCAATAGAAATCAAGTCGATATCTAGAAAACTAAGCAAGTTATGAGCAGAAAGGTAACCAGTTCTACTATTGCCTCTTTCCGGCCACTTTTTACTAGGACTGGTAACCTTTTTAGTCATAACTTGGTCAGTTTTCAATATATTGACTTGATTTCTTTAGCGTTCGATAGCTAAGCATATTGGCTTTAATTAGAAATTTTTTTCTTGCGGATAGTGCAACAAAATTTTTTAATCATTTTTTCAAAAAAAGCAAAGGGGGTAGTCCATGGTAATTTTTGAAGAAAAAATTTATTTTCGCACTATCTGCGAAAACAAAATTTTGTATTAAGGCCAATACGGTTATCTATCTAAAGCAATAGAAATCAAGTCGATATCTAGAAAACTAAGCAAGTTATGAGCAGAAAGGTAACCAGTTCTACTATTGCCTCTTTCCGGCCACTTTTTACTAGGACTGGTAACCTTTTTAGTCATAACTTGCTCAGTTTTCAATATATCGACTTGATTTCTTTAGCGTTCGATAGCAAAGCGTATTGGCTTTAATTAGAAATTTTTTTCTTGCGGATAGTGCAACAAAATTTTTTAATCATTTTTTCAAAAAAAGCAAAGGGGGTAGTCCATGGTAATTTTTGAAGAAAAAATTTATTTTCGCACTATCTGCGAAAACAAAATTTTGTATTAAGGCCAATACGGTTATCTATCTAAAGCAATAGAAATCAAGTCGATATCTAGAAAACTAAGCAAGTTATGAGCAGAAAGGTAACCAGTTCTACTACTGCCTCTTTCCGGCCACTTTTTACTAGGACTGGTAACCTTTTTAGTCATAACTTGGTCAGTTTTCAATATATTGACTTGATTTCTTTAGCGTTCGATAGCAAAGCGTATTGGCTTTAATTAGAAATTTTTTTCTTGCGGAAAGTGCAACAAAATTTTTTAATCATTTTTTCAAAAAAAGCAAAGGGGTTAGTCCATGGTAATTTTTGAAGAAAAAATTTATTTTCGCACTATCTGCGAAAACAAAATTTTGTATTAAGGCCAATACGGTTATCTATCTAAAGCAATAGAAATCAAGTCGATATCTAGAAAACTAAGCAAGTTATGAGCAGAAAGGTAACCAGTTCTACTACTGCCTCTTTCCGGCCACGTTTTACTAGGACTGGTTACCTTTTTAGTCATAACTTGCTCAGTTTTCAATATATCGACTTGATTTCTTTAGCGTTCGATAGCAAAGCGTATTGGCTTTAATTAGAAATTTTTTTCTTGCGGATAGTGCAACAAAATTTTTTAATCATTTTTTCAAAAAAAGCAAAGGGGGTAGTCCATGGTAATTTTTGAAGAAAAAATTTATTTTCGCACTATCTGCGAAAACAAAATTTTGTATTAAGGCCAATACGGTTATCTATCTAAAGCAATAGAAATCAAGTCGATATCTAGAAAACTAAGCAAGTTATGAGCAGAAAGGTAACCAGTTCTACTACTGCCTCTTTCCGGCCACGTTTTACTAGGACTGGTTACCTTTTTAGTCATAACTTGCTCAGTTTTCAATATATCGACTTGATTTCTTTAGCGTTCGATAGCAAAGCGTATTGGCTTTAATTAGAAATTTTTTTCTTGCGGATAGTGCAACAAAATTTTTTAATCATTTTTTCAAAAAAAGCAAAGGGGGTAGTCCATGGTAATTTTTGAAGAAAACATTTATTTTCGCACTATCTGCGAAAAAAAAATTTTGTATTAAGGCCAATACGGTTATCTATCTAAAGCAATAGAAATCAAGTCGATATCTAGAAAACTAAGCAAGTTATGAGCAGAAAGGTAACCAGTTCTACCACTGCCTCTTTCCGGCCACTTTTTACTAGGACTGGTAACCTTTTTAGTCATAACTTGGTCAGTTTTCAATATATTGACTTGATTTCTTTAGCGTTCGATAGCAAAGCGTATTGGCTTTAATTAGAAATTTTTTTCTTGCGGAAAGTGCAACAAAATTTTTTAATCATTTTTTCAAAAAAAGCAAAGGGGGTAGTCCATGGTAATTTTTGAAGAAAAAATTTATTTTCGCACTATCTGCGAAAACAAAATTTTGTATTAAGGCCAATACGGTTATCTATCTAAAGCAATAGAAATCAAGTCGATATCTAGAAAACTAAGCAAGTTATGAGCAGAAAGGTAACCAGTTCTACTACTGCCTCTTTCCGGCCACGTTTTACTAGGACTGGTTACCTTTTTAGTCATAACTTGCTCAGTTTTCAATATATCGACTTGATTTCTTTAGCGTTCGATAGCAAAGCGTATTGGCTTTAATTAGAAATTTTTTTCTTGCGGATAGTGCAACAAAATTTTTTAATCATTTTTTCAAAAAAAGCAAAGGGGGTAGTCCATGGTAATTTTTGAAGAAAAAATTTATTTTCGCACTATCTGCGAAAACAAAATTTTGTATTAAGGCCAATACGGTTATCTATCTAAAGCAATAGAAATCAAGTCGATATCTAGAAAACTAAGCAAGTTATGAGCAGAAAGGTAACCAGTTCTACTACTGCCTCTTTCCGGCCACTTTTTACTAGGACTGGTAACCTTTTTAGTCATAACTTGGTCAGTTTTCAATATATTGACTTGATTTCTTTAGCGTTCGATAGCAAAGCGTATTGGCTTTAATTAGAAATTTTTTTCTTGCGGATAGTGCAACAAAATTTTTTAATCATTTTTTCAAAAAAAGCAAAGGGGTTAGTCCATGGTAATTTTTGAAGAAAAAATTTATTTTCGCACTATCTGCGAAAACAAAATTTTGTATTAAGGCCAATACGGTTATCTATCTAAAGCAATAGAAATCAAGTCGATATCTAGAAAACTAAGCAAGTTATGAGCAGAAAGGTAACCAGTTCTACTACTGCCTCTTTCCGGCCACGTTTTACTAGGACTGGTTACCTTTTTAGTCATAACTTGCTCAGTTTTCAATATATCGACTTGATTTCTTTAGCGTTCGATAGCAAAGCGTATTGGCTTTAATTAGAAATTTTTTTCTTGCGGATAGTGCAACAAAATTTTTTAATCATTTTTTCAAAAAAAGCAAAGGGGGTAGTCCATGGTAATTTTTGAAGAAAAAATTTATTTTCGCACTATCTGCGAAAACAAAATTTTGTATTAAGGCCAATACGGTTATCTATCTAAAGCAATAGAAATCAAGTCGATATCTAGAAAACTAAGCAAGTTATGAGCAGAAAGGTAACCAGTTCTACTACTGCCTCTTTCCGGCCACGTTTTACTAGGACTGGTTACCTTTTTAGTCATAACTTGCTCAGTTTTCAATATATCGACTTGATTTCTTTAGCGTTCGATAGCAAAGCGTATTGGCTTTAATTAGAAATTTTTTTCTTGCGGATAGTGCAACAAAATTTTTTAATCATTTTTTCAAAAAAAGCAAAGGGGGTAGTCCATGGTAATTTTTGAAGAAAACATTTATTTTCGCACTATCTGCGAAAAAAAAATTTTGTATTAAGGCCAATACGGTTATCTATCTAAAGCAATAGAAATCAAGTCGATATCTAGAAAACTAAGCAAGTTATGAGCAGAAAGGTAACCAGTTCTACCACTGCCTCTTTCCGGCCACTTTTTACTAGGACTGGTAACCTTTTTAGTCATAACTTGGTCAGTTTTCAATATATTGACTTGATTTCTTTAGCGTTCGATAGCAAAGCGTATTGGCTTTAATTAGAAATTTTTTTCTTGCGGAAAGTGCAACAAAATTTTTTAATCATTTTTTCAAAAAAAGCAAAGGGGGTAGTCCATGGTAATTTTTGAAGAAAAAATTTATTTTCGCACTATCTGCGAAAACAAAATTTTGTATTAAGGCCAATACGGTTATCTATCTAAAGCAATAGAAATCAAGTCGATATCTAGAAAACTAAGCAAGTTATGAGCAGAAAGGTAACCAGTTCTACTATTGCCTCTTTCCGGCCACTTTTTACTAGGACTGGTAACCTTTTTAGTCATAACTTGGTCAGTTTTCAATATATTGACTTGATTTCTTTAGCGTTTGATAGCAAAGCGTATTGGTTTTAATTAGAAATTTTTTTCTTGCGGATAGTGCAACAAAATTTTTTAATCATTTTTTCAAAAAAAGCAAAGGGGGTAGTCCATGGTAATTTTTGAAGAAAAAATTTATTTTCGCACTATCTGCGAAAACAAAATTTTGTATTAAGGCCAATACGGTTATCTATCTAAAGCAATAGAAATCAAGTCGATATCTAGAAAACTAAGCAAGTTATGAGCAGAAAGGTAACCAGTTCTACTACTGCCTCTTTCCGGCCACTTTTTACTAGGACTGGTAACCTTTTTAGTCATAACTTGGTCAGTTTTCAATATATTGACTTGATTTCTTTAGCGTTCGATAGCAAAGCGTATTGGCTTTAATTAGAAATTTTTTTCTTGCGGAAAGTGCAACAAAATTTTTTAATCATTTTTTCAAAAAAAGCAAAGGGGGTAGTCCATGGTAATTTTTGAAGAAAAAATTTATTTTCGCACTATCTGCGAAAACAAAATTTTGTATTAAGGCCAATACGGTTATCTATCTAAAGCAATAGAAATCAAGTCGATATCTAGAAAACTAAGCAAGTTATGAGCAGAAAGGTAACCAGTTCTACTATTGCCTCTTTCCGGCCACTTTTTACTAGGACTGGTAACCTTTTTAGTCATAACTTGGTCAGTTTTCAATATATTGACTTGATTTCTTTAGCGTTCGATAGCTAAGCATATTGGCTTTAATTAGAAATTTTTTTCTTGCGGATAGTGCAACAAAATTTTTTAATCATTTTTTCAAAAAAAGCAAAGGGGGTAGTCCATGGTAATTTTTGAAGAAAAAATTTATTTTCGCACTATCTGCGAAAACAAAATTTTGTATTAAGGCCAATACGGTTATCTATCTAAAGCAATAGAAATCAAGTCGATATCTAGAAAACTAAGCAAGTTATGAGCAGAAAGGTAACCAGTTCTACTATTGCCTCTTTCCGGCCACTTTTTACTAGGACTGGTAACCTTTTTAGTCATAACTTGCTCAGTTTTCAATATATCGACTTGATTTCTTTAGCGTTCGATAGCAAAGCGTATTGGCTTTAATTAGAAATTTTTTTCTTGCGGATAGTGCAACAAAATTTTTTAATCATTTTTTCAAAAAAAGCAAAGGGGGTAGTCCATGGTAATTTTTGAAGAAAAAATTTATTTTCGCACTATCTGCGAAAACAAAATTTTGTATTAAGGCCAATACGGTTATCTATCTAAAGCAATAGAAATCAAGTCGATATCTAGAAAACTAAGCAAGTTATGAGCAGAAAGGTAACCAGTTCTACTACTGCCTCTTTCCGGCCACTTTTTACTAGGACTGGTAACCTTTTTAGTCATAACTTGGTCAGTTTTCAATATATTGACTTGATTTCTTTAGCGTTCGATAGCAAAGCGTATTGGCTTTAATTAGAAATTTTTTTCTTGCGGAAAGTGCAACAAAATTTTTTAATCATTTTTTCAAAAAAAGCAAAGGGGTTAGTCCATGGTAATTTTTGAAGAAAAAATTTATTTTCGCACTATCTGCGAAAACAAAATTTTGTATTAAGGCCAATACGGTTATCTATCTAAAGCAATAGAAATCAAGTCGATATCTAGAAAACTAAGCAAGTTATGAGCAGAAAGGTAACCAGTTCTACTACTGCCTCTTTCCGGCCACGTTTTACTAGGACTGGTTACCTTTTTAGTCATAACTTGCTCAGTTTTCAATATATCGACTTGATTTCTTTAGCGTTCGATAGCAAAGCGTATTGGCTTTAATTAGAAATTTTTTTCTTGCGGATAGTGCAACAAAATTTTTTAATCATTTTTTCAAAAAAAGCAAAGGGGGTAGTCCATGGTAATTTTTGAAGAAAAAATTTATTTTCGCACTATCTGCGAAAACAAAATTTTGTATTAAGGCCAATACGGTTATCTATCTAAAGCAATAGAAATCAAGTCGATATCTAGAAAACTAAGCAAGTTATGAGCAGAAAGGTAACCAGTTCTACTACTGCCTCTTTCCGGCCACGTTTTACTAGGACTGGTTACCTTTTTAGTCATAACTTGCTCAGTTTTCAATATATCGACTTGATTTCTTTAGCGTTCGATAGCAAAGCGTATTGGCTTTAATTAGAAATTTTTTTCTTGCGGATAGTGCAACAAAATTTTTTAATCATTTTTTCAAAAAAAGCAAAGGGGGTAGTCCATGGTAATTTTTGAAGAAAAAATTTATTTTCGCACTATCTGCGAAAACAAAATTTTGTATTAAGGCCAATACGGTTATCTATCTAAAGCAATAGAAATCAAGTCGATATCTAGAAAACTAAGCAAGTTATGAGCAGAAAGGTAACCAGTTCTACTACTGCCTCTTTCCGGCCACTTTTTACTAGGACTGGTAACCTTTTTAGTCATAACTTGGTCAGTTTTCAATATATTGACTTGATTTCTTTAGCGTTCGATAGCAAAGCGTATTGGCTTTAATTAGAAATTTTTTTCTTGCGGAAAGTGCAACAAAATTTTTTAATCATTTTTTCAAAAAAAGCAAAGGGGGTAGTCCATGGTAATTTTTGAAGAAAAAATTTATTTTCGCACTATCTGCGAAAACAAAATTTTGTATTAAGGCCAATACGGTTATCTATCTAAAGCAATAGAAATCAAGTCGATATCTAGAAAACTAAGCAAGTTATGAGCAGAAAGGTAACCAGTTCTACTATTGCCTCTTTCCGGCCACTTTTTACTAGGACTGGTAACCTTTTTAGTCATAACTTGGTCAGTTTTCAATATATTGACTTGATTTCTTTAGCGTTTGATAGCAAAGCGTATTGGTTTTAATTAGAAATTTTTTTCTTGCGGATAGTGCAACAAAATTTTTTAATCATTTTTTCAAAAAAAGCAAAGGGGGTAGTCCATGGTAATTTTTGAAGAAAAAATTTATTTTCGCACTATCTGCGAAAACAAAATTTTGTATTAAGGCCAATACGGTTATCTATCTAAAGCAATAGAAATCAAGTCGATATCTAGAAAACTAAGCAAGTTATGAGCAGAAAGGTAACCAGTTCTACTACTGCCTCTTTCCGGCCACTTTTTACTAGGACTGGTAACCTTTTTAGTCATAACTTGGTCAGTTTTCAATATATTGACTTGATTTCTTTAGCGTTCGATAGCAAAGCGTATTGGCTTTAATTAGAAATTTTTTTCTTGCGGAAAGTGCAACAAAATTTTTTAATCATTTTTTCAAAAAAAGCAAAGGGGGTAGTCCATGGTAATTTTTGAAGAAAAAATTTATTTTCGCACTATCTGCGAAAACAAAATTTTGTATTAAGGCCAATACGGTTATCTATCTAAAGCAATAGAAATCAAGTCGATATCTAGAAAACTAAGCAAGTTATGAGCAGAAAGGTAACCAGTTCTACTATTGCCTCTTTCCGGCCACTTTTTACTAGGACTGGTAACCTTTTTAGTCATAACTTGGTCAGTTTTCAATATATTGACTTGATTTCTTTAGCGTTCGATAGCAAAGCGTATTGGCTTTAATTAGAAATTTTTTTCTTGCGGAAAGTGCAACAAAATTTTTTAATCATTTTTTCAAAAAAAGCAAAGGGGGTAGTCCATGGTAATTTTTGAAGAAAAAATTTATTTTCGCACTATCTGCGAAAACAAAATTTTGTATTAAGGCCAATACGGTTATCTATCTAAAGCAATAGAAATCAAGTCGATATCTAGAAAACTAAGCAAGTTATGAGCAGAAAGGTAACCAGTTCTACTACTGCCTCTTTCCGGCCACTTTTTACTAGGACTGGTAACCTTTTTAGTCATAACTTGGTCAGTTTTCAATATATTGACTTGATTTCTTTAGCGTTCGATAGCAAAGCGTATTGGCTTTAATTAGAAATTTTTTTCTTGCGGAAAGTGCAACAAAATTTTTTAATCATTTTTTCAAAAAAAGCAAAGGGGGTAGTCCATGGTAATTTTTGAAGAAAAAATTTATTTTCGCACTATCTGCGAAAACAAAATTTTGTATTAAGGCCAATACGGTTATCTATCTAAAGCAATAGAAATCAAGTCGATATCTAGAAAACTAAGCAAGTTATGAGCAGAAAGGTAACCAGTTCTACTATTGCCTCTTTCCGGCCACTTTTTACTAGGACTGGTAACCTTTTTAGTCATAACTTGGTCAGTTTTCAATATATTGACTTGATTTCTTTAGCGTTTGATAGCAAAGCGTATTGGTTTTAATTAGAAATTTTTTTCTTGCGGATAGTGCAACAAAATTTTTTAATCATTTTTTCAAAAAAAGCAAAGGGGGTAGTCCATGGTAATTTTTGAAGAAAAAATTTATTTTCGCACTATCTGCGAAAACAAAATTTTGTATTAAGGCCAATACGGTTATCTATCTAAAGCAATAGAAATCAAGTCGATATCTAGAAAACTAAGCAAGTTATGAGCAGAAAGGTAACCAGTTCTACTATTGCCTCTTTCCGGCCACTTTTTACTAGGACTGGTAACCTTTTTAGTCATAACTTGCTCAGTTTTCAATATATCGACTTGATTTCTTTAGCGTTCGATAGCAAAGCGTATTGGCTTTAATTAGAAATTTTTTTCTTGCGGATAGTGCAACAAAATTTTTTAATCATTTTTTCAAAAAAAGCAAAGGGGGTAGTCCATGGTAATTTTTGAAGAAAAAATTTATTTTCGCACTATCTGCGAAAACAAAATTTTGTATTAAGGCCAATACGGTTATCTATCTAAAGCAATAGAAATCAAGTCGATATCTAGAAAACTAAGCAAGTTATGAGCAGAAAGGTAACCAGTTCTACTACTGCCTCTTTCCGGCCACGTTTTACTAGGACTGGTTACCTTTTTAGTCATAACTTGGTCAGTTTTCAATATATTGACTTGATTTCTTTAGCGTTCGATAGCTAAGCGTATTGGCTTTAATTAGAAATTTTTTTCTTGCGGATAGTGCAACAAAATTTTTTAATCATTTTTTCAAAAAAAGCAAAGGGGGTAGTCCATGGTAATTTTTGAAGAAAAAATTTATTTTCGCACTATTTGCGAAAACAAAATTTTGTATTAAGGCCAATACGGTTATCTATCTAAAGCAATAGAAATCAAGTCGATATCTAGAAAACTAAGCAAGTTATGAGCAGAAAGGTAACCAGTTCTACTACTGCCTCTTTCCGGCCACGTTTTACTAGGACTGGTTACCTTTTTAGTCATAACTTGGTCAGTTTTCAATATATTGACTTGATTTCTTTAGCGTTCGATAGCTAAGCGTATTGGCTTTAATTAGAAATTTTTTTCTTGCGGATAGTGCAACAAAATTTTTTAATCATTTTTTCAAAAAAAGCAAAGGGGGTAGTCCATGGTAATTTTTGAAGAAAAAATTTATTTTCGCACTATTTGCGAAAACAAAATTTTGTATTAAGGCCAATACGGTTATCTATCTAAAGCAATAGAAATCAAGTCGATATCTAGAAAACTAAGCAAGTTATGAGCAGAAAGGTAACCAGTTCTACTACTGCCTCTTTCCGGCCACTTTTTACTAGGACTGTTTACCTTTTTAGTCATAACTTGCTCAGTTTTCAATATATTGACTTGATTTCTTTAGCGTTCGATAGCTAAGCGTATTGGCTTTAATTAGAAATTTTTTTCTTGCGGATAGTGCAACAAAATTTTTTAATCATTTTTTCAAAAAAAGCAAAGGGGGTAGTCCATGGTAATTTTTGAAGAAAAAATTTATTTTCGCACTATTTGCGAAAACAAAATTTTGTATTAAGGCCAATACGGTTATCTATCTAAAGCAATAGAAATCAAGTCGATATCTAGAAAACTAAGCAAGTTATGAGCAGAAAGGTAACCAGTTCTACTACTGCCTCTTTCCGGCCACTTTTTACTAGGACTGGTTACCTTTTTAGTCATAACTTGGTCAGTTTTCAATATATTGACTTGATTTCTTTAGCGTTCGATAGCTAAGCGTATTGGCTTTAATTAGAAATTTTTTTCTTGCGGAAAGTGCAACAAAATTTTTTAATCATTTTTTCAAAAAAAGCAAAGGGGGTAGTCCATGGTAATTTTTGAAGAAAAAATTTATTTTCGCACTATCTGCGAAAACAAAATTTTGTATTAAGGCCAATACGGTTATCTATCTAAAGCAATAGAAATCAAGTCGATATCTAGAAAACTAAGCAAGTTATGAGCAGAAAGGTAACCAGTTCTACTACTGCCTCTTTCCGGCCACGTTTTACTAGGACTGGTTACCTTTTTAGTCATAACTTGGTCAGTTTTCAATATATTGACTTGATTTCTTTAGCGTTCGATAGCTAAGCGTATTGGCTTTAATTAGAAATTTTTTTCTTGCGGATAGTGCAACAAAATTTTTTAATCATTTTTTCAAAAAAAGCAAAGGGGGTAGTCCATGGTAATTTTTGAAGAAAACATTTATTTTCGCACTATCTGCGAAAACAAAATTTTGTATTAAGGCCAATACGGTTATCTATCTAAAGCAATAGAAATCAAGTCGATATCTAGAAAACTAAGCAAGTTATGAGCAGAAAGGTAACCAGTTCTACTACTGCCTCTTTCCGGCCACTTTTTACTAGGACTGGTAACCTTTTTAGTCATAACTTGGTCAGTTTTCAATATATTGACTTGATTTCTTTAGCGTTCGATAGCTAAGCGTATTGGCTTTAATTAGAAATTTTTTTCTTGCGGAAAGTGCAACAAAATTTTTTAATAATTTTTTCAAAAAAAGCAAAGGGGGTAGTCCATGGTAATTTTTGAAGAAAAAATTTATTTTCGCACTATCTGCGAAAACAAAATTTTGTATTAAGGCCAATACGGTTATCTATCTAAAGCAATAGAAATCAAGTCGATATCTAGAAAACTAAGCAAGTTATGAGCACAAAGGTAACCAGTTCTACTACTGCCTCTTTCCGGCCACTTTTTACTAGGACTGGTAACCTTTTTAGTCATAACTTGGTCAGTTTTCAATATATTGACTTGATTTCTTTAGCGTTCGATAGCAAAGCGTATTGGCTTTAATTAGAAATTTTTTTCTTGCGGATAGTGCAACAAAATTTTTTAATAATTTTTTCAAAAAAAGCAAAGGGGGTAGTCCATGGTAATTTTTGAAGAAAAAATTTATTTTCGCACTATCTGCGAAAACAAAATTTTGTATTAAGGCCAATACGGTTATCTATCTAAAGCAATAGAAATCAAGTCGATATCTAGAAAACTAAGCAAGTTATGAGCAGAAAGGTAACCAGTTCTACTACTGCCTCTTTCCGGCCACTTTTTACTAGTACTGGTAACCTTTTTAGTCATAACTTGGTCAGTTTTCAATATATTGACTTGATTTCTTTAGCGTTCGATAGCTAAGCGTATTGGCTTTAATTAGAAATTTTTTTCTTGCGGATAGTGCAACAAAATTTTTTAATCATTTTTTCAAAAAAAGCAAAGGGGGTAGTCCATGGTAATTTTTGAAGAAAAAATTTATTTTCGCACTATTTGCGAAAACAAAATTTTGTATTAAGGCCAATACGGTTATCTATCTAAAGCAATAGAAATCAAGTCGATATCTAGAAAACTAAGCAAGTTATGAGCAGAAAGGTAACCAGTTCTACTACTGCCTCTTTCCGGCCACTTTTTACTAGTACTGGTAACCTTTTTAGTCATAACTTGGTCAGTTTTCAATATATTGACTTGATTTCTTTAGCGTTCGATAGCTAAGCGTATTGGCTTTAATTAGAAATTTTTTTCTTGCGGAAAGTGCAACAAAATTTTTTAATAATTTTTTCAAAAAAAGCAAAGGGGGTAGTCCATGGTAATTTTTGAAGAAAAAATTTATTTTCGCACTATCTGCGAAAACAAAATTTTGTATTAAGGCCAATACGGTTATCTATCTAAAGCAATAGAAATCAAGTCGATATCTAGAAAACTAAGCAAGTTATGAGCACAAAGGTAACCAGTTCTACTACTGCCTCTTTCCGGCCACTTTTTACTAGGACTGGTAACCTTTTTAGTCATAACTTGGTCAGTTTTCAATATATTGACTTGATTTCTTTAGCGTTCGATAGCAAAGCGTATTGGCTTTAATTAGAAATTTTTTTCTTGCGGATAGTGCAACAAAATTTTTTAATCATTTTTTCAAAAAAAGCAAAGGGGGTAGTCCATGGTAATTTTTGAAGAAAAAATTTATTTTCGCACTATCTGCTAAAACAAAATTTTGTATTAAGGCCAATACGGTTATCTATCTAAAGCAATAGAAATCAAGTCGATATCTAGAAAACTAAGCAAGTTATGAGCAGAAAGGTAACCAGTTCTACTACTGCCTCTTTCCGGCCACGTTTTACTAGGACTGGTTACCTTTTTAGTCATAACTTGGTCAGTTTTCAATATATTGACTTGATTTCTTTAGCGTTCGATAGCAAAGCGTATTGGCTTTAATTAGAAATTTTTTTCTTGCGGATAGTGCAACAAAATTTTTTAATCATTTTTTCAAAAAAAGCAAAGGGGGTAGTCCATGGTAATTTTTGAAGAAAAAATTTATTTTCGCACTATCTGCGAAAACAAAATTTTGTATTAAGGCCAATACGGTTATCTATCTAAAGCAATAGAAATCAAGTCGATATCTAGAAAACTAAGCAAGTTATGAGCAGAAAGGTAACCAGTTCTACTACTGCCTCTTTCCGGCCACGTTTTACTAGGACTGGTTACCTTTTTAGTCATAACTTGCTCAGTTTTCAATATATCGACTTGATTTCTTTAGCGTTCGATAGCAAAGCGTATTGGCTTTAATTAGAAATTTTTTTCTTGCGGATAGTGCAACAAAATTTTTTAATCATTTTTTCAAAAAAAGCAAAGGGGGTAGTCCATGGTAATTTTTGAAGAAAAAATTTATTTTCGCACTATCTGCGAAAACAAAATTTTGTATTAAGGCCAATACGGTTATCTATCTAAAGCAATAGAAATCAAGTCGATATCTAGAAAACTAAGCAAGTTATGAGCAGAAAGGTAACCAGTTCTACTACTGCCTCTTTCCGGCCACTTTTTACTAGGACTGGTAACCTTTTTAGTCATAACTTGGTCAGTTTTCAATATATTGACTTGATTTCTTTAGCGTTCGATAGCAAAGCGTATTGGCTTTAATTAGAAATTTTTTTCTTGCGGATAGTGCAACAAAATTTTTTAATCATTTTTTCAAAAAAAGCAAAGGGGTTAGTCCATGGTAATTTTTGAAGAAAAAATTTATTTTCGCACTATCTGCGAAAACAAAATTTTGTATTAAGGCCAATACGGTTATCTATCTAAAGCAATAGAAATCAAGTCGATATCTAGAAAACTAAGCAAGTTATGAGCAGAAAGGTAACCAGTTCTACTACTGCCTCTTTCCGGCCACGTTTTACTAGGACTGGTTACCTTTTTAGTCATAACTTGCTCAGTTTTCAATATATCGACTTGATTTCTTTAGCGTTCGATAGCAAAGCGTATTGGCTTTAATTAGAAATTTTTTTCTTGCGGATAGTGCAACAAAATTTTTTAATCATTTTTTCAAAAAAAGCAAAGGGGGTAGTCCATGGTAATTTTTGAAGAAAAAATTTATTTTCGCACTATCTGCGAAAACAAAATTTTGTATTAAGGCCAATACGGTTATCTATCTAAAGCAATAGAAATCAAGTCGATATCTAGAAAACTAAGCAAGTTATGAGCAGAAAGGTAACCAGTTCTACTACTGCCTCTTTCCGGCCACGTTTTACTAGGACTGGTTACCTTTTTAGTCATAACTTGGTCAGTTTTCAATATATCGACTTGATTTCTTTAGCGTTCGATAGCAAAGCGTATTGGCTTTAATTAGAAATTTTTTTCTTGCGGATAGTGCAACAAAATTTTTTAATCATTTTTTCAAAAAAAGCAAAGGGGGTAGTCCATGGTAATTTTTGAAGAAAACATTTATTTTCGCACTATCTGCGAAAACAAAATTTTGTATTAAGGCCAATACGGTTATCTATCTAAAGCAATAGAAATCAAGTCGATATCTAGAAAACTAAGCAAGTTATGAGCAGAAAGGTAACCAGTTCTACTACTGCCTCTTTCCGGCCACTTTTTACTAGGACTGGTAACCTTTTTAGTCATAACTTGGTCAGTTTTCAATATATTGACTTGATTTCTTTAGCGTTCGATAGCAAAGCGTATTGGCTTTAATTAGAAATTTTTTTCTTGCGGAAAGTGCAACAAAATTTTTTAATCATTTTTTCAAAAAAAGCAAAGGGGGTAGTCCATGGTAATTTTTGAAGAAAAAATTTATTTTCGCACTATCTGCGAAAACAAAATTTTGTATTAAGGCCAATACGGTTATCTATCTAAAGCAATAGAAATCAAGTCGATATCTAGAAAACTAAGCAAGTTATGAGCAGAAAGGTAACCAGTTCTACTATTGCCTCTTTCCGGCCACTTTTTACTAGGACTGGTAACCTTTTTAGTCATAACTTGGTCAGTTTTCAATATATTGACTTGATTTCTTTAGCGTTTGATAGCAAAGCGTATTGGTTTTAATTAGAAATTTTTTTCTTGCGGATAGTGCAACAAAATTTTTTAATCATTTTTTCAAAAAAAGCAAAGGGGGTAGTCCATGGTAATTTTTGAAGAAAAAATTTATTTTCGCACTATCTGCGAAAACAAAATTTTGTATTAAGGCCAATACGGTTATCTATCTAAAGCAATAGAAATCAAGTCGATATCTAGAAAACTAAGCAAGTTATGAGCAGAAAGGTAACCAGTTCTACTACTGCCTCTTTCCGGCCACTTTTTACTAGGACTGGTAACCTTTTTAGTCATAACTTGGTCAGTTTTCAATATATTGACTTGATTTCTTTAGCGTTCGATAGCAAAGCGTATTGGCTTTAATTAGAAATTTTTTTCTTGCGGAAAGTGCAACAAAATTTTTTAATCATTTTTTCAAAAAAAGCAAAGGGGGTAGTCCATGGTAATTTTTGAAGAAAAAATTTATTTTCGCACTATCTGCGAAAACAAAATTTTGTATTAAGGCCAATACGGTTATCTATCTAAAGCAATAGAAATCAAGTCGATATCTAGAAAACTAAGCAAGTTATGAGCAGAAAGGTAACCAGTTCTACTATTGCCTCTTTCCGGCCACTTTTTACTAGGACTGGTAACCTTTTTAGTCATAACTTGGTCAGTTTTCAATATATTGACTTGATTTCTTTAGCGTTCGATAGCAAAGCGTATTGGCTTTAATTAGAAATTTTTTTCTTGCGGAAAGTGCAACAAAATTTTTTAATCATTTTTTCAAAAAAAGCAAAGGGGGTAGTCCATGGTAATTTTTGAAGAAAAAATTTATTTTCGCACTATCTGCGAAAACAAAATTTTGTATTAAGGCCAATACGGTTATCTATCTAAAGCAATAGAAATCAAGTCGATATCTAGAAAACTAAGCAAGTTATGAGCAGAAAGGTAACCAGTTCTACTACTGCCTCTTTCCGGCCACTTTTTACTAGGACTGGTAACCTTTTTAGTCATAACTTGGTCAGTTTTCAATATATTGACTTGATTTCTTTAGCGTTCGATAGCAAAGCGTATTGGCTTTAATTAGAAATTTTTTTCTTGCGGAAAGTGCAACAAAATTTTTTAATCATTTTTTCAAAAAAAGCAAAGGGGGTAGTCCATGGTAATTTTTGAAGAAAAAATTTATTTTCGCACTATCTGCGAAAACAAAATTTTGTATTAAGGCCAATACGGTTATCTATCTAAAGCAATAGAAATCAAGTCGATATCTAGAAAACTAAGCAAGTTATGAGCAGAAAGGTAACCAGTTCTACTATTGCCTCTTTCCGGCCACTTTTTACTAGGACTGGTAACCTTTTTAGTCATAACTTGGTCAGTTTTCAATATATTGACTTGATTTCTTTAGCGTTTGATAGCAAAGCGTATTGGTTTTAATTAGAAATTTTTTTCTTGCGGATAGTGCAACAAAATTTTTTAATCATTTTTTCAAAAAAAGCAAAGGGGGTAGTCCATGGTAATTTTTGAAGAAAAAATTTATTTTCGCACTATCTGCGAAAACAAAATTTTGTATTAAGGCCAATACGGTTATCTATCTAAAGCAATAGAAATCAAGTCGATATCTAGAAAACTAAGCAAGTTATGAGCAGAAAGGTAACCAGTTCTACTACTGCCTCTTTCCGGCCACTTTTTACTAGGACTGGTAACCTTTTTAGTCATAACTTGCTCAGTTTTCAATATATCGACTTGATTTCTTTAGCGTTCGATAGCAAAGCGTATTGGCTTTAATTAGAAATTTTTTTCTTGCGGATAGTGCAACAAAATTTTTTAATCATTTTTTCAAAAAAAGCAAAGGGGGTAGTCCATGGTAATTTTTGAAGAAAAAATTTATTTTCGCACTATCTGCGAAAACAAAATTTTGTATTAAGGCCAATACGGTTATCTATCTAAAGCAATAGAAATCAAGTCGATATCTAGAAAACTAAGCAAGTTATGAGCAGAAAGGTAACCAGTTCTACTATTGCCTCTTTCCGGCCACTTTTTACTAGGACTGGTAACCTTTTTAGTCATAACTTGCTCAGTTTTCAATATATCGACTTGATTTCTTTAGCGTTCGATAGCAAAGCGTATTGGCTTTAATTAGAAATTTTTTTCTTGCGGATAGTGCAACAAAATTTTTTAATCATTTTTTCAAAAAAAGCAAAGGGGGTAGTCCATGGTAATTTTTGAAGAAAAAATTTATTTTCGCACTATCTGCGAAAACAAAATTTTGTATTAAGGCCAATACGGTTATCTATCTAAAGCAATAGAAATCAAGTCGATATCTAGAAAACTAAGCAAGTTATGAGCAGAAAGGTAACCAGTTCTACTACTGCCTCTTTCCGGCCACGTTTTACTAGGACTGGTTACCTTTTTAGTCATAACTTGGTCAGTTTTCAATATATTGACTTGATTTCTTTAGCGTTCGATAGCTAAGCGTATTGGCTTTAATTAGAAATTTTTTTCTTGCGGATAGTGCAACAAAATTTTTTAATCATTTTTTCAAAAAAAGCAAAGGGGGTAGTCCATGGTAATTTTTGAAGAAAACATTTATTTTCGCACTATCTGCGAAAACAAAATTTTGTATTAAGGCCAATACGGTTATCTATCTAAAGCAATAGAAATCAAGTCGATATCTAGAAAACTAAGCAAGTTATGAGCAGAAAGGTAACCAGTTCTACTACTGCCTCTTTCCGGCCACTTTTTACTAGGACTGGTAACCTTTTTAGTCATAACTTGGTCAGTTTTCAATATATTGACTTGATTTCTTTAGCGTTCGATAGCAAAGCGTATTGGCTTTAATTAGAAATTTTTTTCTTGCGGAAAGTGCAACAAAATTTTTTAATCATTTTTTCAAAAAAAGCAAAGGGGGTAGTCCATGGTAATTTTTGAAGAAAAAATTTATTTTCGCACTATCTGCGAAAACAAAATTTTGTATTAAGGCCAATACGGTTATCTATCTAAAGCAATAGAAATCAAGTCGATATCTAGAAAACTAAGCAAGTTATGAGCAGAAAGGTAACCAGTTCTACTATTGCCTCTTTCCGGCCACTTTTTACTAGGACTGGTAACCTTTTTAGTCATAACTTGGTCAGTTTTCAATATATTGACTTGATTTCTTTAGCGTTCGATAGCAAAGCGTATTGGCTTTAATTAGAAATTTTTTTCTTGCGGAAAGTGCAACAAAATTTTTTAATCATTTTTTCAAAAAAAGCAAAGGGGGTAGTCCATGGTAATTTTTGAAGAAAAAATTTATTTTCGCACTATCTGCGAAAACAAAATTTTGTATTAAGGCCAATACGGTTATCTATCTAAAGCAATAGAAATCAAGTCGATATCTAGAAAACTAAGCAAGTTATGAGCAGAAAGGTAACCAGTTCTACTACTGCCTCTTTCCGGCCACTTTTTACTAGGACTGGTAACCTTTTTAGTCATAACTTGGTCAGTTTTCAATATATTGACTTGATTTCTTTAGCGTTCGATAGCAAAGCGTATTGGCTTTAATTAGAAATTTTTTTCTTGCGGAAAGTGCAACAAAATTTTTTAATCATTTTTTCAAAAAAAGCAAAGGGGGTAGTCCATGGTAATTTTTGAAGAAAAAATTTATTTTCGCACTATCTGCGAAAACAAAATTTTGTATTAAGGCCAATACGGTTATCTATCTAAAGCAATAGAAATCAAGTCGATATCTAGAAAACTAAGCAAGTTATGAGCAGAAAGGTAACCAGTTCTACTATTGCCTCTTTCCGGCCACTTTTTACTAGGACTGGTAACCTTTTTAGTCATAACTTGGTCAGTTTTCAATATATTGACTTGATTTCTTTAGCGTTTGATAGCAAAGCGTATTGGTTTTAATTAGAAATTTTTTTCTTGCGGATAGTGCAACAAAATTTTTTAATCATTTTTTCAAAAAAAGCAAAGGGGGTAGTCCATGGTAATTTTTGAAGAAAAAATTTATTTTCGCACTATCTGCGAAAACAAAATTTTGTATTAAGGCCAATACGGTTATCTATCTAAAGCAATAGAAATCAAGTCGATATCTAGAAAACTAAGCAAGTTATGAGCAGAAAGGTAACCAGTTCTACTACTGCCTCTTTCCGGCCACTTTTTACTAGGACTGGTAACCTTTTTAGTCATAACTTGCTCAGTTTTCAATATATCGACTTGATTTCTTTAGCGTTCGATAGCAAAGCGTATTGGCTTTAATTAGAAATTTTTTTCTTGCGGATAGTGCAACAAAATTTTTTAATCATTTTTTCAAAAAAAGCAAAGGGGGTAGTCCATGGTAATTTTTGAAGAAAAAATTTATTTTCGCACTATCTGCGAAAACAAAATTTTGTATTAAGGCCAATACGGTTATCTATCTAAAGCAATAGAAATCAAGTCGATATCTAGAAAACTAAGCAAGTTATGAGCAGAAAGGTAACCAGTTCTACTACTGCCTCTTTCCGGCCACGTTTTACTAGGACTGGTTACCTTTTTAGTCATAACTTGGTCAGTTTTCAATATATTGACTTGATTTCTTTAGCGTTCGATAGCTAAGCGTATTGGCTTTAATTAGAAATTTTTTTCTTGCGGATAGTGCAACAAAATTTTTTAATCATTTTTTCAAAAAAAGCAAAGGGGGTAGTCCATGGTAATTTTTGAAGAAAACATTTATTTTCGCACTATCTGCGAAAACAAAATTTTGTATTAAGGCCAATACGGTTATCTATCTAAAGCAATAGAAATCAAGTCGATATCTAGAAAACTAAGCAAGTTATGAGCAGAAAGGTAACCAGTTCTACTACTGCCTCTTTCCGGCCACTTTTTACTAGGACTGGTAACCTTTTTAGTCATAACTTGGTCAGTTTTCAATATATTGACTTGATTTCTTTAGCGTTCGATAGCTAAGCGTATTGGCTTTAATTAGAAATTTTTTTCTTGCGGAAAGTGCAACAAAATTTTTTAATAATTTTTTCAAAAAAAGCAAAGGGGGTAGTCCATGGTAATTTTTGAAGAAAAAATTTATTTTCGCACTATTTGCGAAAACAAAATTTTGTATTAAGGCCAATACGGTTATCTATCTAAAGCAATAGAAATCAAGTCGATATCTAGAAAACTAAGCAAGTTATGAGCAGAAAGGTAACCAGTTCTACTACTGCCTCTTTCCGGCCACTTTTTACTAGGACTGGTAACCTTTTTAGTCATAACTTGGTCAGTTTTCAATATATTGACTTGATTTCTTTAGCGTTCGATAGCTAAGCGTATTGGCTTTAATTAGAAATTTTTTTCTTGCGGAAAGTGCAACAAAATTTTTTAATCATTTTTTCAAAAAAAGCAAAGGGGGTAGTCCATGGTAATTTTTGAAGAAAAAATTTATTTTCGCACTATCTGCTAAAACAAAATTTTGTATTAAGGCCAATACGGTTATCTATCTAAAGCAATAGAAATCAAGTCGATATCTAGAAAACTAAGCAAGTTATGAGCAGAAAGGTAACCAGTTCTACTACTGCCTCTTTCCGGCCACGTTTTACTAGGACTGGTTACCTTTTTAGTCATAACTTGGTCAGTTTTCAATATATTGACTTGATTTCTTTAGCGTTCGATAGCTAAGCGTATTGGCTTTAATTAGAAATTTTTTTCTTGCGGATAGTGCAACAAAATTTTTTAATCATTTTTTCAAAAAAAGCAAAGGGGGTAGTCCATGGTAATTTTTGAAGAAAAAATTTATTTTCGCACTATCTGCTAAAACAAAATTTTGTATTAAGGCCAATACGGTTATCTATCTAAAGCAATAGAAATCAAGTCGATATCTAGAAAACTAAGCAAGTTATGAGCAGAAAGGTAACCAGTTCTACTACTGCCTCTTTCCGGCCACGTTTTACTAGGACTGGTTACCTTTTTAGTCATAACTTGGTTAGTTTTCAATATATTGACTTAATTTCTTTAGCATTCGATAGCTAAGCGTATTGGCTTTAATTAGAAATTTTTTGCTTGCGGATAGTGCAACAAAATTTTTTAATCATTTTTTCAAAAAAAGCAAAGGGGGTAGTCCATGGTAATTTTTGAAGAAAAAATTTATTTTCGCACTATCTGCGAAAACAAAATTTTGTATTAAGGCCAATACGGTTATCTATCTAAAGCAATAGAAATCAAGTCGATATCTAGAAAACTAAGCAAGTTATGAGCAGAAAGGTAACCAGTTCTACTACTGCCTCTTTCCGGCCACGTTTTACTAGGACTGGTTACCTTTTTAGTCATAACTTGGTTAGTTTTCAATATATTGACTTAATTTCTTTAGCATTCGATAGCTAAGCGTATTGGCTTTAATTAGAAATTTTTTTCTTGCGGATAGTGCAACAAAATTTTTTAATCATTTTTTCAAAAAAAGCAAAGGGGGTAGTCCATGGTAATTTTTGAAGAAAAAATTTATTTTCGCACTATCTGCGAAAACAAAATTTTGTATTAAGGCCAATACGGTTATCTATCTAAAGCAATAGAAATCAAGTCGATATCTAGAAAACTAAGCAAGTTATGAGCAGAAAGGTAACCAGTTCTACTACTGCCTCTTTCCGGCCACGTTTTACTAGGACTGGTTACCTTTTTAGTCATAACTTGGTTAGTTTTCAATATATTGACTTAATTTCTTTAGCATTCGATAGCTAAGCGTATTGGCTTTAATTAGAAATTTTTTTCTTGCGGATAGTGCAACAAAATTTTTTAATCATTTTTTCAAAAAAAGCAAAGGGGGTAGTCCATGGTAATTTTTGAAGAAAAAATTTATTTTCGCACTATCTGCGAAAACAAAATTTTGTATTAAGGCCAATACGGTTATCTATCTAAAGCAATAGAAATCAAGTCGATATCTAGAAAACTAAGCAAGTTATGAGCAGAAAGGTAACCAGTTCTACTACTGCCTCTTTCCGGCCACTTTTTACTAGGACTGGTAACCTTTTTAGTCATAACTTGCTCAGTTTTCAATATATCGACTTGATTTCTCTAGCGTTCGATAGCTAAGCGTATTGGCTTTAATTATAAATTTTTTTCTTGCGGATAGTGCAAGAAAATTTTTTTATAATTTTTTCAAAAAAAAAAAACAAAGGGGGTAGTCCATGGTTTTTTTTGGCGAAAAATATATTTTTTGCACTGTTCCCAAAAAACAACTGTTGAATTAAAGCTAATATGGTTCTCTATCCAACGCAATAGAAATCAAATCGATGTCTGGAAAAGTAAGCAAGTTATGACCAAAAAGGTAAGCAGTTCTACTACTGCCTCTTTCCGGCCACTTTTTAGTAGAACTGCTTACGATTTTCATCGTAACTTCCTAAGTTTTCTAGATATCAACTTGATTTCTTTTGCGTTGTTTAGATAAGCGTATTGGCTTTAATTACACATTTTTTTCTTTTGGATAGTGCAAGAAAAATATTTTTTTCGCACTATTCGTAAACTTCCAGATTAGGGTGACAATACAGTGTCTTGCCATACTATTTAAGAATGTCCGGAATTTTTGGAGTAGCTCGGATGTCAAACAGACATCCACGAAGGACAAAATTGCAGTTCGACTGTCACTGTATATGCGAATACTCCTGCTAAATATTCTTTGCTACCACAGCCAGCCTGTTGCTTTTCTTATTGCCATCAATTCAGCTTGTAGTAGGTGGCATTGATTGGGTATTCAGAAGAATATACTAGTGCGAGACTCCTCAATATAGGCTTCACCTCCAACTCAAAAACTATTTTTATAGCCATCGGCGAAGACATCTAAATACTCTTCTGGAAAAGAGTATTCCGGTGAGATGCCCGTCTCAATTTATAGCAAATAAACAAACAAATTAAAAATTTATTTCATTTATAGTGATTAAAATAGTTAATTTGTAAAGCCATTTTCTCCTTTAAAAAAAATTCCATTAACTCTTGTTGTGCCAATTTTTGCGTTATTGTTTTACAGTTAAACAATTAAAAAAAGTGTTTTTTAGTTTAATTTTAAACATTTTAAGTACAAAAAATACTTGAAATAAATTTTGCTTTACATAAATACAATCAGTGTAAATAATTAAACGAAACAAAAATTAAAAAAAAAAACCTAGAAAAGAAACAAATTAATTTATTTATTTAGGTTTTGTTTGTCTTTTAATTTAAATTTTTTTTTTTTTTTTGATATCCACAATCAGTACGAGTGCGAGTACATTACGTCTGTTTTAGCAACCCAATTAAATTAAGAAAAAACAATTTATAAGCAAAACTTGTGTTTAATGAAAAACCCTTTTGTTTTGGGTATATGTGACAGTAATGTCACATATCTTTAACCAATATTAATATTGTAAACATTTTAACACAACTAGAACAAGACGTCTAAAATACAACCGGAAATATTTTTTTCATATACTTTGCTTGTTGCAAAAAAAAGAGCTAAAATTTTTAACTCGAAAATTTGAATGTAATTTCATAAACTTTAGTCATAGCCACATTTTGCAATGCACTATTTTTTTTTTTTTTTTTTGAATAAAAAAATAAATTAAACAAAAAAAATTATTCCTGAATAAAATATATTAAGACCTAAAATGAGATATTTGCCCGATAAAGGGTAAAGTAAAAATCAAAAATGCAAAGAAAATTACTTTTATATCGAATTTTTATAAATTTTTTGTTTTTAAATAAAATAAAAATTTTATTGCAATTTTCCTTCTCCCTTACTAAGTACGCACCTGTTTTTTAATTAATAAAAACAAGCAAATAATTTCTTAGAAATAAATTTCTAATAATAAATTTGTTTCCAATAATTATTTTATTTCTATTAAAACAATGCTTGTCTATTAATTTCATTAACAAAAATATTTAAATTACAAAAACAAACATTTAATTTGAAATTAGTCAATCAGTGAGTTTTGTTTTGAATTTTTTTTAAGTAGAAAATCAGTCATCAAATTAATTTAATAAATTAATTGTGTATTAACTGTTATTATGGGTAATATAAATGATTATTATTTGTTTTAATTCTAAATAATTATTATTATTATTTTATTTTTAAGATAAAACGGGCTCTTAGCCAAAGGCCATAAATTGTGAAGATACTTAATAAATTTTTTCTCTGAAAATAACACTGTGTAGCAAATTGAAAATTTTTTTGCTGTCATAGTCCAATGCGCATGACCATAGCATTTCAAAACTCATTAGAACAGGCTTAACTAGTTTAGCTCGTGTTGCATTCCTGAAACAGCATTAAAGAGATGCTATTTTCCAAACTAAAACACTTCAGTAGTTGTGCTGTAGATTCATGAATAGCGTGTTAACCTATCAGTCTGGGGGTCGCAGATTCGATTCCTGCCCAAACCATGGGAGCCAGTGCTCGTTAACAAATTTAATTTTAGAATTAATTTCTAATATTAAATATTAATAACAATAATAAAACACTTAGGACTATCCTTCCTCGTTCTCAATTCGTCTAATAACATTAATTTTTTTCTCTAGATTGCTTAGCAACATGTGTCTGTGGCTCAATTGATTTTTTTATCTAAAGAATTTTATTTATTTAATCAAAATTACTGAGGTCTATATCAAACCATATCAGCATTTCAAATAAACTAATTTATACAAAATTCCTAAAAACCGAAATATATTGAAAATTAGTTTTTGTTTTTATTGAAAAGTTCTTAAGTTCTTATATCGTTGAACAAAATTTAAGGAATAATATATTTTTCAATATTGATATTTGATATTTGATTAAAATACAAATGTTACTTATTTTCTATTATTATTTAGATTTATATATATTTATTTATACAGTAGAAAAATCTAAGTATATAAACAATAAATATATATGTTGCAATGTAAGCAGGAGTTGTAATTTAAATTCAGATTTTCAACACTCCTCCTCAACACATATATTTTAAGAATATTATATTTAATTACAAATTTATTAAGCCCATAGCCTTTACTAATCTTGTATGAGCAATCCCAGACAAGTTTTTAGTAAGTATATCGGCAATGTTATCATTACTACTACAATATTGCAAATCAATCAATTTTTCAATATAAACATTTCTTATGTGATGATATTTAATATCAATATGTTTACTTCTACTATGATATATAGGATTCTTAACTAAATGTAATGCACTTAGATTATCTCCATATATTAATATTTTTTCTGGACAATGCATTTGAATTTCACTCAAAAGTTTCTTTAAAAATACTGCTTCTTTAGCGGCTGAAGACAGAGCCATATATTCGGCCTCTGTACTACTTAAAGCGACAGTTGATTGTTTCTTAGATTCCCAGGAGAATGTACTTCCAGCTAGAATAAACATGTAACCAGTATATGATTTTCGGTTCACAGCATCACCACCCCAGTCAGCATCAGCATAACAAACCACAGGTTTGTTAGTTTTGTAGTATCTTAGCTTAATGTCTTTTGTTTTATTCAGATATTTTAAAAGTCTTTTCGCTGCTGTCATGTGTTCTTGATGTGGTTCTTTGTTTCTTTGAGCTAATTTACAAACGGAATGTAATATGTCAGGACGAGTGCAAACTGCTAAATACATTAGCGATCCAATAAGTGACTGAAAACTTCTTTCGTTAATTTTTTCACATCCTTCATTGTTGCACACAATTTGAAAGTTCGGTTCTAGTGGCGTAGATACTGGGCGACACTCTTCCATTTGATATTCTCGTAAGAGATTTCTAATATATTTATTTTGATGAATTAAAATTTCTCCAGATGCACTTTTTCTCTCAATCTCAATACTTAAAAAATATGTAGCAGGTCCTTTATCAACTACAGACACTTTTTGTGCTATTTGATATTTAATAAATTTTAATTCTTTTTCGTTAGAACTTGCTATAAGCAAATCATCGACATACACAGCTATTAAATTAATGTTATTATCTGTTTTCTTTACATATAAACAAGGCTCACTTTCACATGATTTAAAACCAATTTCCTTTAAAATTTTGTCCAACTTTATGTTCCACTGACGACCAGATTGCTTAAGTCCATATAATGCCTTTTTTAACTTCAAAACCTTGTTAGGATAATTTTCATCAACAAACATCTCTGGTTGTGTCATATACACATCGTCGTTCAAGTCACTATTTAAGTACGCTGTAGATACATCCATTTGATGTAAAAAGAGATTGTATTCTGCAGCAAGGGCTATGACCATTCTTATAGTTTCATAACGCACTACAGGGGAAAATGTTTCTGTGTAATTTAAACCATACGTTTGTGCGTAACCCTTTGCAACCAATCTTGCTTTAAAACGTTCAATATATCCCTCTTTATTTTTCTTTAATGAGAAAACCCATTTACATCCTACAACATTTTGATTTATAGGCAAATCTGTTAATTCCCACGTATCATTTTTAATTAACGCTTTGTACTCCTCCTGCAATGCATCCCACCAACATTGAGAGTACTGACTTGATAATGCATCATTTATTGTTAAAGGAATTTTTATTTCATCTACACTCATTATGTTCAAAGTGTTATATTGTTTTCTTGGTCTTCCTGGCTTACCTGTACGTACTAATTTTGGTCTTCCTGGACCACCTTTTTCTGAATGAAAATCAACACTTTGTGTATCATTTATTAAAACATCAAGGTTTATGTTTTCCTCTTCAGCAGACTCAAATTCGCTATCGCTTGTAATGAGATTTTCTTGCTGTTCAACATTTTGTTTGTTTAATATATCATCTTGTATGTCTATGCTTATAATATTTTTATCGACTCTACTTTTAAGTTCATCAACTCCCATTTTTATCATATCTTGTTCTATAAAGTAAACATCACGACTAATTATAATATTTCCTGTTGATTTTTCTAGCAGTCTATATGCTTTTGACGTCTCAGAATATCCTACCATGATATATTCTTTTCCTTTTGGACGGAATTTATGATGATGAGATTTATTTAATGCAATAGCTAAAGAACCAAAAATTTTAAAATGACCAACACTTGGTTTTCGTTTGAACCATACTTCATATGGCGTAGTATTGTTTAGGGCTCTTGTCAGCGATCTATTTCTTATGTAAACAGCTGTATTTACAGCTTCTGCCCATAAAAACTCTTCTACTCCTGCAGACACTATCATTGATCTTGCCATCTCTACTAACGTTCTATTTAAACGTTCGGCTACACCATTTTGTTGTGGTGTGTAGGGTACCGTCAGTTGCCTAATAATGCCATTTTCTTTTAAAAATTTATCAAAATCATTATTTACAAACTCTGTGCCGTTATCTGATCGAAGTACTTTTATCATTTTTCCTGTCTGACGTTCAGCCATAGTTTTAAAATCTTTAAAGAACTGCAATGCTTGACTTTTCTTTTTTAAGAAATACACGAAAACATATCTTGAATGATCATCAATAAATGTTAATATGTAGCGTGAACCACTAAGAGAACTTTGATTAATTGGACCACAAATGTCTGTGTGTATTAATTCTAATAATTCTTTTGCTCTACTTTCAGATATGGGAAAAGGTTTTGTTGTGCATTTGCTTTTCAAACAAGTTGGGCAATTTATTTCTTTTGGAAATTTCACATTCAACCCATTAACTAAACTCTTTTGCGACAACTCACCCAAACTTGATACATTTAAATGACCGTAACGCTTATGCCATTTCATAACTTCATTTAAATTTGTGGACGCCAAAAATAAGCTTCTATTATTTTCTGAGTACAAAAACAAATCACCAACTCTTTCTGCGTATAATATTGTCTTTCCTTTGCTATCTATTATCTTTGCATCTTTATTTCCAAATTTCACAATATCTTTTAGAGCTACTCTACCAACAGATATAAAATTACACTGAAGATTTGGTACAAATAATACATCGTTTAATGTAATGTTACATTCTCTGATATGAACTGTACCTTTGCCTTCTGCTGATATTTTATTTTGCCCGGCAAGTGCAATTATTTCTGTATGTGTATTAAATGTTTCAAATAAGTTGCGGTCACAACACAAATGAGTTGAAGCGCCGCTATCTAGACACCAAACGCTACTATTCAATATACTATTGTTATTGCATTTTTCAAATATTGAATATGAGTGTGAAATTTTTAGTTGTTCCATTTTATTTGCGTCTATTTTATTATTTCTACATTGTGCTGCGTAGTGCCCTTTTCGACCACACTTAAAACAACTAAAAATTCGTTTTTGCTTATTTGAATTTTGTTTACCCTCTTCGTTGTTAGTAATATAATTATTCCTATTGTTGTTATTTACATTTTTATATCTTTTACTTGTATTAGACATGAATGCCTGTACATTACCTTCACATTGTTGACTTTGATTATCACCCTTTCTTCTTTCACCTTCTTCAGTCAATTTCAATTTCAAACCACTTAACTTTGGTAATTCATCTCTAGTCTCTAAGGCGATGACAAAATTTTCATATGACTTTGGCAAACTTGCCATAAGCATTATTGAATACAATTCTTCCTGAAGTTCAATCCCAGCTTCCGAAAGCTTTTCTGCTACTGATGAAAAATTACATATGTACTTCTGAATGCAATCTGCTTCTCCCATTCGCATATTAAGAAGTTGTTTAAAAAGAGTCACTTTTCGTAATGGTCCCTTAGGTCTATGTACCTCAAGCAATGTGTTCCACGCTTCACTTGCTGATGAACACCCTTTGATATATGAAATCTGAATTGGAGTAATACTTAAAATTATTGTTGATGTTGCTTTTTCGTCTCTTTTCGTCCAAGCTGCAATTTCCATTTGTTCTATTGGCTTATCATCAGAAATAGTAGACCACAAATCTTGATGGATTAAAACAGCTTTGATCTATATGCTCCACGAATCATAATTTGTTTCATCTAACTTTTCAATACTAAACATTGAAGAAGTCATCCCGTCTTTTCAATTAAGACTTTAATTTATTTAATTTTCTTTTTTAAATTAATAAATCAATTGAGCTCTCCTGGGCCCATAACCTATTGAAAATTAGTTTTTGTTTTTATTGAAAAGTTCTTAAGTTCTTATATCGTTGAACAAAATTTAAGGAATAATATATTTTTCAATATTGATATTTGATATTTGATTAAAATACAAATGTTACTTATTTTCTATTATTATTTAGATTTATATATATTTATTTATACAGTAGAAAAATCTAAGTATATAAACAATAAATATATATGTTGCAATGTAAGCAGGAGTTGTAATTTAAATTCAGATTTTCAACAAAATAAAATAATTTAAAAAAAAATTTTTTTTCTTTTCAAAAATAAGGAGTCCAAGAACTGTAAATTAAGTTTTTATATGAAATTAGAAAAAGAAAACCATTTAAAAAATATTTTAAAGTTGAAATAATTTTTTTTTTCAAAATTTAAAAAAACACGCTATAGCGAAGCAACGCTACAAGAAGTAAAGAAGCTATTTGACTCATCTTATCACAACTTATACCATTTTGTTTAAAAAAAATATATACTAAATTTTACTGGCTTTAATTTGTTTTTATATGTATAATTTTTTAGTTTAACTATAAATATTCGAGTTATGTTATAAAAAATAAATATTTTTCAGAAAGTTATGAAGTGGATAGCGAAAAAAAATTAAGGTCGGTGAATTTGTTTATATTCGGGTTAATTATACCACTAGTAGGTATGAAATTATGCGCTTCTAAAAAATAATGAGTGCCGTTCTGTATTTTAAATTATTTGGTTGTTCTGTATACCAGTTCCGAATTAATATTTTTTTTTTGTTTTATTCCATTTAAATAAATGTAATTAATTTTTTCTTGTTTCCCAACGCGTCAAAAAATAAATAGAAAATACGTAAATGAAATACAAAGAAGCTAATTTCCGAATAGTTTCAAGACGAGTATTTTCATAATTCCTCTAGTTTTGATTTCACACGGAACAAAGAACCAGCGTTGCCATTTTAGCTTGTTTAGGCTAAATTTAGGCTTTTTTCCTAATTTTTTTTTTCATTTTCAAAATAGCCAAAAATAGCCTTTTTTCTTTTCCCCAATTTTTTTTTCGGATAGTGCGAAAAAAAAATTTTTTGCCAAAGAAAACCATGGACTACCCCCTTTGCTTTTTTTTGAAAAAATTATTAAAAAAAAATTTTTGGCACTATCCATAAAAAAAAAATTCTAATTAAAGCCAATAGGTTTAGCTAACCAACGCAAAAGAAATCAAGGCGATATCTAGAAAAGTAAGCAAGTTATGACCAAAAAGGTGACCAGTTCTACTAAAAAGTGGCCGGAAAGAGGCAGTAGTAGAACTGCTTCCCTTTTTGGTCACAACTTGCTTACTTTTGCAGATATTGATTTGATTTCTATCGCGTTGGATAGAGAACCATATTGTCTTTAAATCGACTTTTGAATTTATTAATATTTTTTAATGAAACTTTCACTACGTGGCAGAGTGGGAAAGGGACTACATTTTCACGGCACTTTTTTTTAAATTGCTCTAACGCTCAATACGTCATAAGCGTTTTTCTAATTCAAACGCGTTTTTATTAAAGGGGATGTGGCATGTGGCAACAAAAGTGGCATGTGGCATATAGCCCATTTCCCACTCTACCACATGGTGCCAAGTCTCATGCTTAAATATTTATCCGTTCAAAATTTGTAGCAAAAAAACAAAAATTATTACCCAAAAATCCACCTACTGCTGATCCTGTTAGCCTTGTGTTTTACTTTTTTCGTTCAAGTTTCTTCAATTTGGTTCTCGGATTTTGCATAAAATTTAGTTTTTTTGCAATAACTTTGGAACAGATCAATATTATTAAATGAAACTTTCACCTTGTAGCAGACTGGGAATTGGGTTATTTGCCACATGCCACATACACTTTAATTAAAAAGCGTTTTAATTAGAAAAACTTTTGTAACTTTTTTTTTGGTTGGAGCGATTTTAAAAAAATTTACCATGAAAATGTAGCCCCTTTCCCACTCTATCACGTGGTGAAAGTTTAATTAAAAAATATTTATGCATTCAAAAGTTATAGGAAAAAACCCAAAATGATTTCAATCTGAACTTGCAACATGGTTTCTTGTCTCTACTGCTTTTCTTTTTTGCTATAACTTTTGAACGGCTACATATTTTTGAATGAAACTTTCACTAGATGATAGATTAGGAAATGGAATATCTGTCCTTTCATTTTTTTTTAAAGCTTTACGCTTTTTTTTCAATTTAAATGTTTTGTATTCAACATTATAGTTGCATATGGCTGCATTAATGACACTTTTAAGTACGAATATCGCCATCAGTTACATGACCTCTGCTCTTTTTCTGTTAATTAAGTATATCAAACCTATTTTTATGTTACGGTTTTATATTTCGTGTCGTTTGACTTAACGGTTTGTCCATGAAACTAAACACATTTAGAAAACAAAACCAAGTGTACATCTGAAATTAAGGGCCCAGTTAGTTGGCAGTTACTTTGGGCAAAAACTTGATTTCAGTTTGTAAATCCTTTAATTATTTAAAAATATTCAATTTTCTTTCGAAATAAAAAGGCATTTATTTTTTATTTATTTTTTTTTTTTTTTTGTTTTAAAGTTTTTATTTTTATTTTTTATTAATATTTTTAACATTTTTTTGGGGACATTTTTATTGGTTTTCTGTTGTTGTATTTGTTGTAGTAATATGTATAATTTTTATTTATATTTAATTATAACTGTAAAAACAGAAAAAGAAAATAATTATTTAATATTAAAAAGTAATAATTAAATTAAGGACTATTAAAAAAACAAAATAATTATAAAACATGGTACAAAAAAAAATCATAAACAAAAACATTTTCATTTTCAATACATACGCACATACACTCAAAGAAAACAAGAAAAAATTATGCAAAAAAAAATGAGAAAAACAAAACTAGAAGTTGAAATGGAAAGCAAAAAAAGAAAAAAGTGTTCCAGGGGCAAATTCACGATTGAGAAAAGTTTTGTATTAGAAATAAAAAAAGAAAAGAAAGTAAAAGTGAAAAATCATTTAGAAAATTAAAAGAATAAATTCGTTACTCAAAAAACAATACCATGTATAGACTGCAAATTCTGTGGCCGTGACCAGGGAATTTAAGTTGGTCAGAGTCAGACGAGAAATTCGGTATGAAATTTTGACTTATTAATAATTCCAAAAAGTAATTCTGTAAGCAGCAATTTTTTTTTTTTGTTTTTTTAGTGCATCTTTTGTTTTCTTTTTGAAATTATTTTTATGCTTTAACACGGACCACAGCTCGTGAATGACTTTAAGAAGTACACACTTTGCTTAACAAGCTTAAGCTTCATCTGGCTCCCAACATTTTTTTTGGAAATTCCCTTTAGGTCTGTATTTACAAACTTTAGTGAACGAACGACAAAGGTTCATTTTACAAAAAAAGTAAATTTTAGTTTTAGGGATAAATTGGGCTACATTGCAGAAACCATTTAAAGTTTGAAAAAAAAAAAAATATTAATATCGAAGAAATTTTTTGTTTACAGAAAATTTTTTTACGCAAAAAATTCCTGTCCGCCACAGAATTTTTATCCGAACAAAGTTTCTTGCTAACGCAAAATTTTTAATCCACAAAATTTTTGTTCGTACAAAATTTTTTGTTCGTACAAAATTTTTGTTTGAGCAAACATTTTTGTTCGCAAAATATTTTTTTCGGAGTTTGAATACATTTTGTGCCAACAAAAGTTTTGTTAGGAACAATTTTGTGAATTCAGTCTTTGTGCCTACTAAAGGGCTGCACAAGCATACTTGAAAACTACACATCAATACAAACATGTGTTATATTTTATAATAAAAAGTGCTTGTCAGCCATTTCAAGTATGCTTGTGCAGCCCTTTAGTGGCTACAGTTGCTGTTGTATTAATTTTTTTTAATGTAAATACTTTTTTAAGGATTTTTGTTTTAGTTTGAATTTGGATTTTTGACTATTTTTATTAGGCAACGTAATTAAAATTTTTTTAACTTCACTTTGCTTGAATCGTTTAGCTTTTTTTCATTTTTTATTTGATTAACAATTTGGAACACTTTTTTTCTCAACTTCTTTGCTGCTTTCGTTTTGTTTTTATAGAACAAAATTATCATTTAAAAAATTTATTATTTGTAAATAGGAAAAAATTAAAAAATTTAAATAATTAAATATTTTTTTTTTTGTTACACTTATAGACATTTTATAGTTTTCTTAGTTTTTGTTTTTCGCATGAAAATATTTTCTAAAAATAATTTTTTTATATTTAAATGCAAGATTTCACACTTGCTATTTGTTGTTTTCAAATTCTTTAATACGAAGGGGCTAAACCCCTCCTCTACCTCCTCTCTTAATAAACTTTTATTTTATCGTAAACTTAAAACTAGAAAGGAAAAAATTTCCTTTTTTTTGTATTTTAGTTTTTTAATAAATTTAATCAAATAAAACAAAAATATTTTTATTTCATTTTTAATTTTTAAAGTAAATAAACTGTTGTTATTGTGTTTTATATTACAAGGCCCAAAATGCCAACGACCAGCAATTTTGGTGATTCTTTTTTTTTTTTAATTTATAATTATAATAATTTAAATTAAATAATATTAAAACAGATTGTTTGTTTGTATTTTTGTTTTATTAGAATTTATTTTTTTTTTTTTAACTTAATTACATACAAATTTTTTTTTATTTATTATAAATTTCTGTTTATATATTTAAGGTATGTTTAGTTCCTTTTATTTCTTTATTTAATTATTTATAAATTTGTTTATGTTTTATGTTTAATTTTAATTTTAAATTTTTTCTAAAGTATATAAAGTGGTACTTGCTTAAGTTCTCTTCTTTTCATTACTCTTTAATAATATTACAGGAATTTTTTTTTATCATGAAAAATGATTCGGTTTTTCTATTTAATTTAATTTTGTTTTTAATTATTTTATTTATATTTATTAAGCATATTAAGAATGCTTAAAATGTATTTTCATATTTCTAATTTACATTTGTTTGTGTAAAAAAAGTATTTTTTTCTGTTGGGTTTTCTTCTCTCTTGTTTTAATTAAACGTACGATTTAAATGATACCTCTTATATGTGTAAAAAAAATATTTTATTTGCGTTATTTATGTCTTTCATTTGCTACAATAAAAAAAAATCTATCGAGAATTGTTGCCTTTTATAATTTAAGGGAATTTTCTTAATTACTAATGCTCGCGCAAACCTCAAACTCTATAGAAAACACTTAAAAAAAGTAGAGGCCAAATCGGTGCTTTTCATATCGAACAATTTTTTAATGAAATTTTTAAATTTTTTCGTAGAAAAACGCAAAAAAACTACATTCACTGATTAGTGAGAATTGCGGGAGAATTTTTTTTCCACAAAATTTTTGTGGAAAAATAGTACGTACAAATATTTTGTTCGGAACAAATCGCTGTATTCAGCCTAAGGCGCTTTATTTTAATATGTAATAGCTATGAAAGCTTTGTTTATCCCCACAAATTTTTCTAAATGGCCAAGCAAAATTTGTCTTTTTTTTATAACTAGCTGCAAAAAAAATTTGTTCGTAAAAAATATTTTTGCGCACAATTTTTTTTTTTTTAATTAAATAAAAATTGTTTTAAGTTGAACTCACAAAGTTTAAAAAAAAAAACTTGCCCGCAAAATTTTTTTTTTTATAATAAAAATCTTTTGTTCCACAAAAGATTTTGTACTCGAAAAATTTTTGCCAGCCTAATTTTTTTTTGTATGTATCTGTTGGAAGAAGAGACTTCAAACTACATACAGAAAAATAGAATAAGTGCAAATGATTATAATCTGATTTGCTACTAAAAATTTTATCCGTAAAAAATTTTGGCCTGCACAAAAAATTTTTTTTTGTCTAACATATATGTATTATTCAGCCTTGTACTTGTTTAATTTTTCCACACAAATTTTTCTAAATCTAAATCGTTTTGCAGAAAACTAAAGTCTAAATTCATCCACTGGTACTGAACAAAATTTTTTTCCCACAAAATTTTAATTTTACATGTACACGGTTTGAAGTGTCTCTCACATAGAGAGTTGAATCACACATAATCAAGGTTTTTTCGAAGAAAAATTTTGTTTAGAGCAAAAATGCGAATTCAATTTAAATTCAATATTGAAAGCAACGATTTGAACCATACATGTTTAACACATGCCCTCGTTTTTAAATACAGAATTTGATATTTGTTTAGACATTATTATATTGTTAAGGTTTGTTTGCTTTTCTTGCTTTTTTACTTTTTTTTCTGCTAAATATTGCAGCATTGCAAAACTTTGCTACACAGTTTTAATTTATTAAATAGACACGATATTAGGCTGCAGTTGCCTGGAACAAAATTTTTGTCTGCGAAAAAATTTTTATTTGTCAACAAACATCGGAAATTTTTTCCGAACGAAATATTTGTGCTGACAATTTTTTTTTTGTCCTTTTTTTCTTTGTCTTTTTTATAACAAGTATGAGGGGATAAAAATCACAATTGACTCAATTATGTATTTTACACGGAGAAAACAACTTTGGTTATGAGAACTAAATTGGTTTCCAATCAAAAATTTACTTGTGACCATTGAATTTTTTAATAGTGACTATAACAAATCGCTCAAAATATTTTTACGATAACTAAATTACGATATATGTTATACAATTCTGGTTACTACAACTAAAAAAATTGATTATCACAACTGAATTTTTGAATGGAAACAATTTCAGTTCTCACAACCGAAGTTATTTTCTGCGTGTAGCACACGATTAAGTGATTTACACAACCTAAATTGTTTAAAGAAATTTTAAGTTAATTTTAAAAGAAGATAACAAGCACGTTGAGCTGCTAAAATTGCTGTGTATAGAGTGCGGGTTCGCTTGAACATCCTAAATTTGCCTGGCTCTAATAGCAAAGTGTTATTTTTAAATTTGAATTTGTTGCTCAAAAGCAAAAAAAAAACCTTTTTTAATTATCAAAAATTCAATTGTAACGTTATCAGATTTTTATTGGCATTTACCACATTCATTTTCTTTTTAATTTTTTTTTTTTTTATTAAATTTTAATAATTTTGGAATTCCATGTTTCTTATAGAATAAACTATTTCTTTCTTTCTTTTCTTTGTAATAATTCAAAGAGTGTTTTCCTTTCTTTTCTCTACTTTATTTTACTTAATTAAATATTTTTTTCTTGTGTTTAATAATTAACTCTAAACAACTCCTTATAGGAATTAGGACAAGTTAAAAAAAAACAAACATCTTTTAAATTCTATTAAAAAAATTATTTATGGAAAGAGTTTCACACTTAATAAATGTTTTTTTTTTTAATTTTTTTAGTTTTTCTTTTACACAATTTATGCTTACTCTCACGGTTAAGTTTATTCTCCCTACTTTTGTGTATAAAAAAATGTTTAGAAAAATATGATAAGTATTTAATGTATATAAAATAAAATCTTTACAACTAAATGTGAAATATAAATGAATTGCAATCAGTTCTCCTTAAAAACATTTAAGCCAAAAAAAGTATAAAATACATGTAGTTATTATAGCGCTGAAACAAATACCTCAATTTTTAGTCAAGTTAACAAAAAATACAGATATAGTTTTTGCAACAGGGGTAAGAGTTAAGGACAAGTTTTTATGCACTTTTTTTCCTTAAAATAATTTTCATTTTACTTGCTTAAAGTCTATAGTTTTAAATATCTTAATGAGAAAAGAATATTTTTAAAGAATAAATAGTAAAAAAAATTACAGGGTTCGAAAAATATTGAAAACAAAAAGAAAAAAATAAAGGAAAAATGCCAGAAAATTTTGTAAGGATTTGGCAAGACTTCTTACAACAGAAAAAAGCACGATTTTACTAAAAATAAAAAAGTTAGGAAATGAAAATAATAATAACTACAACAGAAGTGCGATTCAGTAATTTTTATTACAAACATTCGTATATAAAACACAAGTAGAACGACATTTTATCGAATTCGGTATTCAGTAACTTTTCGAGAAAAATATTTGAAGTTTGCAACGAAGTTAACAGCAAATAACGATTTCTATCGTACCGGCTCACCCGCCGAATCGGGCCTTAAAATCGAATAGAAATTGTAGTATCAAAAAAAAAAAATTAATTATGAACAAACCTTTATATAAAAATATTTTAATTAAAAAATTTTTTAATTAAAAAATTTACAATTAAAAACATTTTATTTAAAAAATTTTTAATTACAAATATTTTTAATTAAAAAAGTTAAAAATTAAGAAAAATTTGCAATGAAAAATAAAATTTTTAATAAACAAATTTGTGTATTAAAAAATTTTAATGAAAAAAATTATTATTATTAAAAATTTCCAATTAAAAAATATTTAATAAACAAATGTTTATATAAAAAACTTTAATTATAATACAAAAATTTTTCAATTAAAAAAATTTGTAACTAAAAAAATTTATAATTAAAATAATATGCTAATACAAAAAAATTTTTAATGAAACAATTTTTAAAGAAAAAAATTTTAATGAAAAAATTTTTAAAGAAAAAAATTTTAATGAAAAAATTTGTAACTAAAAAATTTTTAATGAAAAAAATTGTAATTAGAAAAATTTTAATTAACAAAATTTTTAATTAACTTTTTATATAAAAAAATTTTAAGGAAAAAAAATGTAATTAAAAAATTTTAATGAACAAATTTTTATATAAATTTTAATTACAAAAATATTTTATTAAAAGAGTTTGTAATTAAAAAAACTTTTAATTAAAAAAAATTTATTTAATAATTTTTTCCTTTAAAATTTTCAGTTAAATATTTTTTAATTTCCTTTTTTTATATTAAATTTTCTTAATTAATTTTTTTTAAATAAATTTAATATTGATAAAAAATTCTTTTGGGTAAATAAACAACCAAGCGGGTATTTGTTAAACAAAATTTGTTTTCTAAATTAAATTTTCTTAAATTAAAAATAAAAATTTATAAAAAAAAAAAAACAAATACGTATGCGACTAGAAAACGTTAAGAAAAAGAAAAATGATATTTTCCGAACCCTGTTTTGAGACTAAGTAAAAAAAGGAAATAAAAAAATTTTCTCAGAATACTTCTTTTACACACGAGTGATAACTAGTTAGATCCAGCTCTCTTAGCAAACTTGAAAGAACCTAGAAAATCACATAAACTGAGGAAGAGAGAGAGAGAGAGAGAGAGAGAGAGAGAGTGAATTACATTTATATTTTAAACTAAAAAAGTGCTTTAAAAATATTCAATAACTGATAAACAAAATTCTCTAACTGCATTATGTGCCCGCTAAATTAATTAATTTATCAAAATCCACCACACACTCGATCAATCATTTCTGTAAAGGCTTTTCTTTGCTCCAAAGCTCATAATTCATTCACTCAATTTGATCGAGTGTTATGGGAAAGGAAATGGGTTTGTGAGGAGGAAATCAACTTAATTGAGGTGTTACATTTATATAAAAATCTTTACCTATTAAGAGTAGAGAAGGCTCAGTACCATCGTAAGGATAAAAGTAAGCAAATTCGCCCGATAATTTCTGTTTGTCGTTGGCTTGCATTAAAATGGGTGGTAAGTCTTCGATGTTGCCTTCTAAATGGAATTCATGCTTTTCATGTGTTAGAATCAAATCACCGGCCATGCTGGGTGTGCTCAGTGGAGTTTCATCTATAGTTGCTGATTCATCATGCAAAAAACATGATTCTGACGATAAATCTGATGCTGGTGATGTTAATGATGATGATGATGTTGAAGAGAGAAAAGATTTTAAAGTTTTAAGGTTGCAAAAGGATGTGCTGTTGTAGTTGGTGTGGGTGGGGTTGATGCTACTATTGTTGTTGTTAAAGGGTACAATGGAATCTATAATAAACTTGGCCGGAGCTACTGTTGATGTTGTTGTGGTTAAAATTATATCTGCTGCTGTTGCTGCCTTCGTATATGCTGCTGTTGCTGTATTTGCAATTGCTGTTACTACTGCTGCTGCTGCTCTTGATGCGTTTAATGTGCTTGGGATCACACTTAATCACGTGCTCAGCCATGTCGAATTGCAGGTGCAAATTGTTGTGGGAATCACAGGTGCATAGTAGACGCCATTGGCGTAAATCAAACCCGGCGGGCCAGGTTGTATTTGTATTGTTTGTGGTACGGCTGCAGCTTGAGCTGTTTGAGTAACAACTGCTTGTTGCTGTTGCTGCTGCTGTTGTTGTGATTGTTGTGATGGCTGTTGCTGTTGTTGCTGTGATTGCTGGTTATGATCAGCATTTGTAGCTGGTGGCATGGCACAGCAGATGGTGGCTGTTTGTGGGGACGCTTGTGGAACCTGTTGCAAATAAATGGTGTGTGTATTGTGAGGTTGCTGCTGCTGCTGTTGCTGCTGCTGCGGTGTTTGACACGGCGTTGTGTTCACCATAGTCATTGTAGTCGTATGTTGATGTTGATGCTGATGATGCTGATACTGTTGCTGTTGCTGTTGCTGTGTCTGATGAAGGTGATGCTGCTGTTGTTGCTGTTGATGATGTTGTTGCTGTTGTAATTGTTGATGCTGCTGCTGTTGATGTTGATGCTGCTGCTGCTGCTGTTGCTGTTCTTGGACTTGCTTTTGTTGCTCTTTGTACAGCACCTGTGCGGCCAACGATTGTATCAACAGCAAAGTCAGCCGTCGCTCGTGGCTCATCAGGCACACTGTTGAGTTCTCCACCACCTCACGTAAATGCATCAGGTACTGGTACTGCAAAGGTTCCTCATCAACACCCCAGAAATGATTTCGCAAGTAGGCTTCCAATTTTACAGTCTGTGTGTTAATGTCTGAAAAATCAATAAAGAAACGTGAGCACATGTAACGCTCTAACGTTTTAATACGCTGATCATCGACTGGCTTATAGTTGCGCACCAGCAAATTGCAATACTTGAGTAAACCACCGCCTCGTATCTCTTCGGGTTGCCGCGTTGAGATCAATTTTTTTTGCAAGTGATACAAGGCCTCTTGGAAATCGCCGTAGACAGACTCGCCCACGACGGTGGGATAAAAGTTCTCTGATATTGGCAAGGCTGCACAATCGTAGAATAGCAGCAACGAATCGAGAACTATTTGGAAGGAATCGACAGAAAATTCGAATTGTCGTCGCATGGTGTCGACAAATTTTAGTTCAACATTTTTGTGACCGGGCGAATTGCCCAACGATATTAACGACCAGCGATCGCCATCGTTGTTATTATTTACTTTAACCATTTTACCAACGTATGCCTCCTTAAGCGCACACGGCATGATGCGACGCTTGGAAACACCTTCTGGCAATAGATCGAGCAATGTGTTCAGTACCGCTGTTTTGACACGATCAAAATGACGTGGTGAGCTCAGCTCAATGGCATAAATTAAATCCAGATCATTATAAGGCTGATCCTCTGAAGCCAATACATGACTAGCTGCTCCGCCGTTCAAGCGTATATCCTTGACTATCACACCGGCACCACCGGAACCCACATCTGCCTCCAGTTTGCGCCTCACCAAATTAACCAAATCTTTTAATGTAACCTCCAGGGTTGGGAAATTACCACGTCCATGTATGGCAACCTTTTCATCCATCACATTGTGCAATTTTCGTACCTGTTCAAATGAGAGCACAGCCAAACGTTGTGTACCACCCGTATCGACGCTCTCCAGTGAGCCATGATCTGATGTGGAGGCTATTGAAGAGCCAGAGCTGGGCGATGGTGGTGGGGTTTCGGTGCCACCGTCTGAATGAAAACCATCGTCAATTTGATAAACGTCCATTCTGTTGGATCTCTGTTTGTGATATGACGAATCGGGTGCGCTTAATGTCCCGCACTAAAAAATTAAATCAAGAAAAATAGAATTTAATTTAAAAAAAGATTTGATTTTTTTTTAATTTCAAACTTAGTTTTAAACTTTACTAAATTTTTTAAAAAGGTAAGATAAAAAAGAATTTCAAAATTTTACTTTTTTGGATTTTTTTTTTCATAATTTATTTTTAAAAAATTAACAAAAATGTGGGTGTTAAAAATACTTTGGATTTTGTTGTTCAATAAATTCACAAAAAAAAAAATTCCATTTTAAGACAAATTTTTTTAGAATTTCTTCTTGAACAAATCAATCAACGATAACCACTGTCGTTTACTACACATTTACTGAAAGGAAATTGAAGACCATAAAAATTTAAATTATTTTTTGTGAGACTCGAAAGTCATGCAAAACGAGAAAGTAGCAAAACGAAAGTATTTAATAAACCAAAAATATAGGGAATACGATTTTTGTGGTATTTTTTAGGTTAATAAATACGAGTAAAACATTGACCGTGAGTCAAGTAAATTATTGTTAATAAATTATATACTAATGGGCTTAAACATTCATTAAACAAAATAATTGTATTTATATGTAAAATAAAACTTTTTTCATTGATTCATAAAATTTATGAAATATTTCATTAAATCAATGAAATAATTTTAATTCAATGGATTTATGAAACAAGATGCTTTCAGACACTAAGTAGTATTGTGGTTGGTTTTGTCTACATTTATAGCGTTACGAGTATATCGCTTGATACGCTTAATTGTTTAAGTGAAAACATTTTTTTATTTATTTTCTAGTTTTCTTAAAAATAAGGGGCCATAATTAAAGTCACAAAAAATGAGGCTTTTATTAATTCATAAGAGTTATATGAAGTTAAAGTCGTTTTTAAAATGATATTGACTTTAGAGTGACTATGATTATGGCACAAGAATTTTCAAATTTAGTTTGAATTAACTAGTTGTAACGGATTGTTGCCCAACAGAGGAAATCAAGTGGTACACAGAAAAAAAAAATTTTTTTTTGTCACAATTAACAAAAGAAATGAAAGAAAAAAGTTGAGTAAATTACAAAAAATAAATATTTAAATACAAAGTTGGTTTTTAAATGAATCTGTGCATATTTGCAAAGAAATAAAAATAAAAAGAAAAGTATTTATGTCTGTATTTGGGCACCCGATACGGTCCGTTTTTCTATGCAACAGATGGCAATTAGTTGCGACTTTTTTTCCTATTTATTTTTTTATTTAGTAAAGTACGTACGTACGTAAAAAAATGTGTACGTGCGTGTCTGTGACTGTTTGTTTAGTTGCTTGACTATCTGTCAGTCGTTTGATTTATGTGCTCGCACCAAAATATACGCCTCGCATACTTGTACTGTATGACTAAATAACATTTTTATTATTGTCATTATTTCATCATTAATTTCTTGGCTGCTTCTTAAAAAAATATTTTTTTTTTACAAAAAATGTTTGGTATTTTGTTTTTCACTTAATTTTCTTTTATACAACAATAGCAGAGAATTAACAAATTACCTACCTAAATATTTGTTGTTGTATTTGTTTTTTCCTTTTTTTTTATTTATTATGTTTAGTAATTATTTATTTAGTGGTTTCTATTGCACATACACACACACTTTTTTATGTAAGTAGTGTTTTTGAGTGTAATTGCTTGTTGGCTAGAGTTTTTTGTTTTAAAAAATTCAAAGCCCGCTGCTACCCAAATTATACCATATAGTTTGAAATGCATATACCTTTAGCTCTTAATAACTTTTAACTTTTTTTACACGTTCTAAACATTATTTCTTCACTTTAAAATAAAAAAAAAAAAATTTTTTTTAATATAAGAGTGAAAAAACACTTCATTACAAATAAAACAAAATTTTCACAAGTAATTTTTTGTAGAATGATTTAACAATTATTTTTAATGAAGCATATGAAACAATTTCTTTAAAATTAATTAATTTATTCAATGAACTATTTAACAAATTACATGAATTATTGAAAGTATATTCATTTTATTAACGAAATTTATTTCTTTATATGAATAAAATTATTTGATTAAAAAAACTAAATTATTTAATTGATTTTAGGAATTAAATATTCCTATGAGAATGAAAGTTATTTCTTTTTATTAATGAACACTAAAAAGTGCAAGCATATGAGATTTTATAGATGCACTTTTGTTAATATAATCTTCTATCTGGGTGGACAACCGTTGGATCAAGTAACCTCTTTCCTTGATCTGGGTATCTTGCTTGATGCTAAATTAAGTTTTATTCCTCATATTAATATGACAGTTAATAAAGCTAGAGGAGTTTTAGCCTTCATTAAAAGATGGGCAAAAGAATTCACAGATCCCTATGTTACAAGATTATTATATACATCCTTAGTTAGACCCATACTTGAATATGGTTCGATTGTTTGGGACCCTATATATAATCTACATATCGACCGCATTGAGTCTGTTCAAAAACAATTTCTTTTATTTTGCTTGCGAAGCTTGAATTGGAACTCAGCAACAAATCTGCCTCCATACCATCAAAGATTGGCGCTTATAAAACTGCCTACACTAAAAAGTAGAAGAACGATGTTAAATGTATCATTTGTGTTTAATGTTATTAAAGGAAATGTGCAATCAGAGTTCCTTTTACGCCATATTACATTCAGTGTGCCAGTTCGTCCAACACGTCATTTTCAATTGCTCTCGATCAAAACTTTTCGTACCAACTATGCCAATGCTGATCCTTTGAGAAGAATCTGTGCCAGCTTTAATATCTTTTATCAATTTATTGATTTGTCTTTAAGTTTGGAAACTATTAAACGAAATATAATTTTATTTTTAAATCGCTAATTGTTTTTGAAAAATTTTTATAATTTTTGTAATTTTAAATCAATCATATATAGTCTGTAATTTAATGTAGACTTATTATTCAAATAAATAAATAAATAAATAAAAATTAAAAAAAAAAAAAAAAATTAAATATAATTTAATTTCAGTAATATAATGAATATTTTTCATTGATTCAATGAAAGAGTCCCGCTACTATTTTGATTGCTTATAAATTTGTTCAAAGAGACTATAAGTAAGTTGGATTTTCATATAAAGTTTATTTGGTTTTTACATATTTTTTTTATTATGATTGGAAATTCATATCTAGGAGTCAGTCCTGTGCCCTAATTCTGTAACTTTTTGATCGTTCTGCTAACGTGAATAACATAAATTTTCTTATACTTTTCTATAGAAAAATGTATGTAATTGACGTTAAAAGAATGTTAGCAGAATGAAAAAAAGTTATAGAATTAGGGCACTGCTCCACTAAGCTTTAAGGAGTGGCAAAATATATATGTTGAGCCTTCGTCCTTTAATTTACAGAAACTGCATTGTTAGCTGCAAATCTCTATATCTAAAGCAACAGCTCCAGGTAAAACTTGGCATTAGAAGTTTGCACCGAAATAGTCGAATTCGATGCCGAATGAAATTAATTGAAATTTTACTCTTTTTTGGTTTCTTGTGCTTTGCATTAACGTAATGCATTTCTGTTATATGAAAGTATAGAGTCAAGCCCACATTGACACGATTACTAACAAAATAGCTGCGTATCTATCTCCTGCACAATTTCAATAGTTATTTCTTCATATATTTTTTAATCTACTTTATTATATTTCATATGCAACAAAATTTTTTTCAAAAATAATCTTATAAAACGTGCCAAAAAAATAAAATAAAGAAGAACTCGATGAAATGATAAGATAAATTTTAAAAAGTTAAAACAAAAACAGTTTTAACTGCTAATCAATGTCATTTATTTATTATGAAATGAAATATTTTATTTGATTGTATAATATTTTTAAAGTTTAAATGATAACCAAAACAAATACCGGTAACTGTTAAAAATAAGAATTATTACGCTGTGCTCACGTGCTTCCCTTAATCGGGGCACTTAATGTCAAGAGAAACTACTAAAGTAATTCTAAACACATTAGAAACTTCAAGGTATAATTTATTAAATTTTTAACAGCAACCAAGCAAAGTATTTAAGGCTAAAAAAAAAACAATATCGATAGAATGAAAGCATTTTGCTCATGTATCCTCTGAATTTTAAAATTAACCCAATTTCTTATTTTTCAACCCATCACAAGTTTTATTAGATAAATTAAATATTTTATTAATTAATTCTTATTTAAGTAATGAAATTTTCATTCATTTAATGAAAATGTTACATTAATTCATATACAAAATTTATAAAATATTTCATTCAATCAATTAAAAATTTTTTAATGAAATTCATTTTACTATGGATAATTTATTATTTTTGAACAAGCGACACGTTTCGTTTAGTAATGAAATTTTTCATTATTTAAATGAAATATTCATTTATTTAATGAAAAAATTTTATTAATTCTATGCAACATTTGTTTATTAATTTATGAAATATTTCACTGAATTAATGTAAAATTTTAAATGAATTGCATTCATTTAATGAAAAATTCTTTATTTTTTAATTTCTTTAATGAAATTTCATTAATTAATGATATGTAAATTTATTTAATAAAATTTGTCTTATTACGGGTTGTGGAAGTTGTAGTCGTAACATATGGTTGGCGTTGCCACATTTCTTTGTTTTCATAACGATTATTATTCATTTAATAAAATAATTTTATTAATTTATGAATCAATCAATGAGAAATTTTTAATTTAAATGAATTTAAATTGCATGTTATATAATAAAAAAAAAATTCATTACTTTTCATTAAGTGACATGTTTTATCCGATTAACGAAATAATTCATTGATGCAATAAAATATTCATTAATTTAGTGATATAATTTCGTTACTTTGATGAAAACATTGCATTAATTCACATAATTGATGAAATATTTCATTTAATTTATGACAAATTTTTAAGAAAATTGTTTCATTACATTAAAGCTGCTTTCAGTTGTTTTTATAAAAAAAATTTTTTGAAGGTCTATTTTAAAAAGTACCATTTCAAGTTTATAAAAATTTCTTTTCTAAAATTTCCATCCCTGCCAAAAAACATTTTTTTTTTTTAATTTATAACGAGAAAATTTGTGTTCAAATTCACAATTTATTTACTACCATTTTTATGTTGTTGTTCGTGTGTGTCTTCTAGTTTTTAGTATAAATTTGCTGTATTATTCTGTTAATAACAAATTATTATTAACTGAATTTGTTGTGTTATTTTATTAATATTATTTTATTTATTTATTTAATTAGTTAGAACAGTTTTTTTTATGCAGATGAGTTTTTTCTGTTACTCCAAATAATAAATTTAAACACACACATACACATTCTTAATTGTGTTTGAAATTGAATTGCAAAATTTTCTAGATTGAATTTATAAATTTTTTTTATAAAAAAAAATATATATATATTTTAAATTTGAAAATATTTAAAAAAAATTTGTTTGTTCATAAAATTTGAATTAATTACAAATTGTATGTGTAATAAAAATTCTATATTTAAAAATGAACAAGTAAAAGAATTTTTCAACCTGCTCTTTTGTAGCATAAACAACAATTTAAAATTAACAATTTAAATTTATAATTTGAACAGTCTAGATAGTGATGGTATTGATCGTTAAGTTAAAAAGATGTTCAAACGTTTGCATTTGCTTGAGTTGAATATTTATACAAAAACAACAATAACAAAAATCATTATTTTTGACAAATAAAAATATTTTAAAAATTTATTGAATTAAACTTAGGACAAAAAAAAAAAATAAAGGCTTAATTTGAATTTCAAAAATTTATATTTTTATATGGTGATAGGCAAACTAGACTAGCTAATAACATTAACTTAATTTCGCATAAAATTTAATGGAAAATTAATTTCTATGGGGTTTTCACTCAGTACAAATTATTATAAAGAAATTTTACAACAAACGCTTTTTAAATCAAATAAATCAAACAAAAATCATTGGAATGGGAGTGTTGATAGAAATATCTATCAAGTTCTTAAGGGCATTGTGAAAAATGAGATAGAAACTTTTGTGTATATGTGATTTTGTATCTCTCTTTTACACATGGATCAAATACATGTCAACATAAAAAATATGTAAAAGTATTAGTGAAAGAAATGAGTATGTGTTAGTTTCTATCAGACAATTCTGGTACGATTTTTATTGCATGCTGGTCTCTTTAGAAGAGTTAGATAATCCCACACCTGTTTTGAGCTTACTTCAAAAGTACTGAGTCCTTGTAATGATGTTTTGCTGTCAGAGTAAATGAAGATGTGACTGTTATTAGTATCTCTTACACTGCAGTTACACGATCAAGTTTTTTTTACAATTCTCTTTCAAGAAATTTACATATACTGCTTGTCAAAATTCACAAAAATTGAAAGCTGTGACGTAGGCTGCACGCAATTTCAAAGCAAGTTTTTCAACAAAATGTTTTTTTTTAACCTCTTCCACCGACAGTTTTGTTTCGGCGGCAATAGAGTTATATGCCTTAATTTTTAAATTATTCCGTCTATATGCAGGAATATTCATGTTCCACAGAACTTCATGCCTTCTGTATATCTCTATGAACTGCAAAACGTCGTTATATTTGTTTAATTTGTTCACAAACATATTTAAAAAAAAAAACAAAACAATACTGGCGGCAGAATAAGAATTCAAATTTGGAATAAAAAAACTGCAGTCAGCTGTTTTCTTGACTGTAATTTGAAACACTCAATTGAACGAAAAATTGAAAGCAAACTCTCAGCAAATTTTAAAAGTGTGAGTGTATTGGTATAAAAATGAGAGAAATTTTAAAAATTTAATGAAAACTTGATCGTGTGACCCCCAAGTTAGCCAGAGCGCGATGTATTTCGGCTTAAAAAACTGAGTTGTCTCGAACCATACTGATAAATAAGTTTTTCCCTATGTATACGATACATGTGTACTGCCACAGGGTTTGGGTTTGTTTTGTTCCTAATCTGGCATCTTTCAACTATTTTACCTTACCAGAAATTTGTGATAGAATCTAACACATAATCATGTTGACATTCATTACATTTTCCAAAATACCCTTAAGTACTTGAAAGAAACTTCGTCTACGCTATCATCGATATATCTATTAACAAAGTCCATCAAATTGCAGAACAATCGAGTGTCTATGTTCTTGTAGGGTTAACTATTTTTAATTTGGAAAATAGTCTCCAATTTTTTTTTAGATTTCGTATATCAAGAGCTAACATATAATTATTACACATTATTTTTTTTTTTTTATAAAACTAACTTGCTTAAATTTATATTATTAGCTTTGGCTTACAAGTATTAATTGTTTTTGTAAGAACTAAATTTGTTTGTAAACAAAAACTCAGTTGTCATAATTAAATTTTTTGTTTTAATAACCAGAATTCTATAATAGTGACTAAAATTTTGATTGAAGATTGATTTTCTATTGTCACGATTAAAAAATTCAATGGTCATTACTGAATTTTTGATTGGATATAGATTTAGTTCCAACAACCGAAGTAGTTTTCTCATTACTAAAAAAATAAAAAATTAATAAAAAATAACTTGCTTAAATTTGTATTATTAGCTTTGGCTTACAAGTATTAATTGAATTTTTTTTTTTTTATAAATTTGTGAGATTTACTGTATGGACACAAGAGACTGTGCCTTAGTTTAGTTTGAGATGTAATATTTTATCATTAAATTTCTTTAATTGATGGCTTGATTGAAACAATAGATTTTGATGCTTATGACGCAGCTACAGGTGGCAATTAATTTTTTTAATTAAATTTTTCATATAAATTTATTACGAAGGAAGGTAGTAATTTGTGTGTGAGTATTTTTTTTTTTTTTTTTTTTGTAATAAAAAAAAAATAAATTTAAAGACATATTACTATGACATAATTTATTATTATTTGTTTTCTCTAGCTTTATTCTACATAAAAGATATAATTTATTAAATAATGGCCACCCACCCAAACACAGTGGGTGATGTGCACTTTTTTCATGGTAGTACAGGGTTTCATTTAAACCTTAAATTAATAACAATTTGTTTTCAATAGTCAGTCAGTCGGTCAGTTACTCAGTCAGCTTTAAAAGCTGATGCAATATTTGTTCCAATTAAATAAATTATTTTAAAAAACACATTCAACAAAAAAAAATAAATATTTAATTTAATTTTGTTTTTTTTTTTTTGGTTCTAAAATGTAATTTTTTTAATATTTCATTAAACAAATTTAATTGCTTACTTTTTCTAATTGTTTTGTGCCCAGAACTTATAACATTTTTGTATTTTAATTGTAACTTATATGGACTTTATTGTTAAATAAACTTCCTTTTTTAAAACAAAATACCGTGGAATACTAAAAGATTTGCTACAGATATTAAACTAACAAATACAAATTGTTTTGCAAAATTAAATGAAATCATAGAAAAACGCCATTCAAAACAATACAATTTCAAAGCAAAGCTATAATTATTTCATTTAGGTTTGAAATTTATTTTTTGTTCCAACAATATAAAACGAAAAAAAATCCCACCTACCACTGGCTTCATTTTAATTATAAACTGCACATTTTAAATAATAATTTTAGCTTCAAACAATTGAAATGTAATTTTTAAAAAAGTATATATTTTATTTTTGAATTGAAAACACAATATGAATGCGAAAATAAAATAATTAACATATCATTTATATAACAAAAAAAAAAAAAAAAAAAAAAAAATTAGTAATTAAATTAAATAAATTATTGCATGTCATAAAATTCAAATTTCAAATCAATAAAACCAAAAATAACAACATCTCAAGCTAAACAACTGAAATGTTTAAACAAAATGACTCACTTAACACAAGAAAAAAATATTAATTTTATAAAGATCTTTTTTTAAATTTGAGTTAATTAAAAACTAAATAATAGGAATAATTAAAAATACAATTTTGTTTTTAAATTCCCACCAATTAAAAACAAAGTAAATAAAAAAGAGAGCTCTAGGCAAATTAAAATTAAAACAAAATTTTTAATTTCCAGTTGACGGTACCGAGGTGCTCTTCAGGCTTACAGCAAATTTTAAAGCTTGCAAAAACGAACAAAAACTGGAACAAAATGAGCCACATTCCATGTCTTGAAAAAACGAAATCAATTACAAAAGATTTTTTATAAACATCAAAACACAGTGGGATTTATTGATTAAAATTGCGAAAAGCAATCACATCATGTGTGGCAATTATTGATTGAAATAGCAGACTGAAGCAAAAAATTGTAAAATCGGTGTGGTACAAGACGACTTCTGTCGTTTCTGTCGGAAAGAAAACGCATCGCAACTCAATGTAAAAATCATACAGATGCGAATGGTTTTTCTTTCGCATCGCAATAGAGAGTAGCCCCCAGGAAACGTCGGAACATATTCTTTGTAAGTACCCAGCGGTGGCAAGACGCAGAACAAGCTGCTTAGGTATTGGGGCATTGGTCCCAGAAGATGTACGCAAGATTAATCTTACAACTACGAGATAGTCTCGGATTGTAAATAGTTAGGAACTGGGAGGCACAATAGATCTTAAAGGTCGTGGTGCGATCATAGCCCATAATGGTAATAATAAAAAAAATTATCATAAATATAAAACACAGTGAGCCTACAAATAGCTTAATAAATTAAAAGTTTTAAAAAATTATTATAAACATTAGAACACAGTGGGCCTCAGTCACTAAAATAAGCAACTCAATTTTAATAAAAAAAAATTATTATAAATATTTCAACACAGTGGGCTTTATTGCTTTAAATAGCTTACTGGATTCCGAAAAATTATAAACATTCAAGTACAGCTCAATTAAAAAAAATATTATCACAAACAGTAGAATACATACAGTGGGGCTCATAGCTGAAAATTATGAACTGAATTTAATAAAAAATATTTTAAATATTTGAACACAGTAGGCTTTATTGATTAAAATAGTTGACTCAATTTCACAAACTGATAACAAGCATGAGAGCACTGTGGGCCTCATTGATTCAAATAGCGGATTGAATTAGAAAAGTATTATCACAAACAGTGGAATACATACAGTGGGGCTCATAGCTGAAAATAATGAACTGAATGTAATAAAAAAAATATTATAAATATTTGAACACAGTAGGCTTAATTGATTGACTCAACTTCACAAATTGATAACAAGCATGAGAGCACTGTCGGCCTGAATTACAAAAGTATTATCAAAAACAAGAGAACGCAGTGGTTTGTTGGCCTGAAATAGTAAACTTTGTTTAAAAAATCAAAAACATAGAAGCACTGTGGGCCTCGCCCTCCTAGCAGGAAGTGAGCTTTAAATGTATTAAAGCGATCATAAATTTTAAAGCACAATAAATTAAAAAAAAAATATCATAAGCACAAGAAAACGGGGCCGCTTAGCTTCCCAATTAAAAAAAATCATGAGGGGCCTCATGGGGTGATATTGCGTACTCAAATAAGAATAAAAATATATTATTAACATTATAGTACTGTGGGCTACATGGCTTGCAATTGCAGAATAAATAAATTGAAAAAAAAAAAATTACATAATTATAAGCCCACGGTGGTTCTCATTGATTAAAAAAGCGAAAACGATTTGAAAAAAAGTATAGCTATAAACATTAGAAAACAGTCGGCCATATGGCTTTGCCATAGCAGAGTATATTTAAAAAGACATCAAAATGGAACAGTCTACACCTTTCAGCTACAGAGTATTATCACTTCTGTAATCTAAATTGAAAAATTAAATTGTAGCACATCACTGGCGCAATCAATAACTGCCTCCATATTTTGACCAAGAGTTTGAACAGGAGTTTTTCAAATTAAAAAAAAGCTTGATTTTCATTTTCATAAACAAAAAGTTTGTCTGAATTAAAAGGCGTTCACTTTTAGATAGTGATTCTACAAGGTGGGCTAAAAGAAATCATCCTATTGGAAGATGCTCTTATTTTTGCAAATGGCTGCCAATGTCAAATCTGTTTTGACATTTGTGAACTAAACAGATGTAGCATACAAGTGAACAAGCCATGGAGCGATACACTCCCCAAGAGTTTATTGCTTCTAGGACTGGAGGACAACAGGATGGAGGAACGGCACCATTTCATTTTCATTTAGAAAAAAATGAGAGCCAAACAATATCGGATGACTTCTTTTTGCCCACCTTGTATGATCAAAATTGATAAAACGAATTTTCTGTTTTGATCAGGCGCTTTTAAATCTAAAAAAAAAAAGTTGATTTCCACTTTCATGGACAAAAAATGTATTTTAATTACCCAGCAAAAAAAAAAATAGGATAAATACGTGAAACAATCAGTATAAGTACAAAAAATAAATAAAAAATATATGTATGAATTTCACATTAGCGTGTCATTGAAAGGAAATTGTTATTTCTTGCAAACTTTTCACTGAATAAAATGCGCGACTATGTTATCAATATCGTGTTATAGGTTGTATATAATTTGGTTGCTAAAATAGTAATAAAATTGTTGAGGCAAAGATAGGGATTTAAAATCGCAGGTAGCGGTTAAAGTTGCTGCCTCAGCACCTAAAATATGACAATCGCTTTTTTGATACGATTAAGATGTAACTTGAATGGCAAGGCATCACTTCTATCTTTTTTTTTTTTTTTTGCTGGGAACACACACAGTTGTGAGAACTAAATTTGTTTCCAAACAAAAACTCAGTTGTCATAATTAAATTTTTTAGTTGCAGTAACCAGAATTCTATAATAGTGATTAAAATTTTGATTGAAGATTGATTTTCTATTGTCACGGTTAAAAAATTCAATGGTCATTACTGACTTTGATTGGATATAAATTTAGTTCCAACAACCGAAGTTGTTTTCTTATTGTAGTTGTGACAGAGTGGAATTATTTTTATTATTTTGTATTCACCCTTTTTCTCTCTCTCTTCTTTCTCACGCACTCGTCTCTACTTGTAAACTTTTGAATTTTATAATGAAATTCGTGAACGTCAACATACAAACAGAAAAACAATTCAATTTTATTTTTCATTTTCGTCACGACTAATAATAAGATTACTGCCAGTCAATATTTGTTAAGGTTAAGGTTAATTAATCAGCTGGCTAAAGTAATTTGTAAATAAGAAGCAAAGGAATTTAAAATTTAATTTAATTGTTAATGACTTGTAATAAGAAAAACTTTGAAAAGTTTTGTAGGAATTGCATTGCGTTGGATTCTATAAAAATTTAAATTTTGTTGCACAGTGTATCAGAGTTGTTGGTTACTTTTTTTTTTAAAGCAATTTTAACAAACTTCTTTTGTGTTAATTTGTTTTTAATGATAAATTATTGTTCTTGTTGTTTTCTTTCTTCAAATCAAATAAATTTCTTCTCTATTTGATAAACAATTTATGAAAACAATTAAATATTGTTTTTGCAAAACATTTCAAAACACCTGTTTAGATATTTACCTGTTGATAACAAAATAATATTTTTTTCTATTTTTATTATAAAAAAAAACTATTTATTTATTTAGTACTTGTATAGTGTTTTGTTAATTAATTTTATAAATTTTCAAAATTTGTTTTTTCAACAAAAATATTTTTTTATTATTTACTTTTTCTTATTAACAAAAACAAAAAATAATTATAAACAATTTTAAGTAAATGTTTGCCATATAATTTTTTGAATAAAGTTTACTTTTAAGTTAACGTCAATTTGTTTTTGATGGATGAAACAAAGCTTGGAATTTATTGTTATAATTTTTTATTATTTAAAAACAATGATGATTTTTTAACAATGACAATAGCTCAACAGCTGATTTACTAATTTATATGCACTGAGATGGAAAATCTAGAACAGAAATATTCGCTCTTATTTGTATGGAAATTTTCAAATTATTCCTTACACTTTTTTTGTAGGTCCTGATTATGGTTGAGAACCCAAAAATGTGTAGGTTACAACACAATGTTAATTTGATAGGGAATTATGGTTCACAACATCTAGTTGGTGTATACTTCTCACAGTTGCATATTAATGTAAGTTTAGTGCGTTGCTAAAACTGTGCAGTTGAAAGAAAACAACGTTTAAAAAAGAAAAACCAAAGTGAACTAAAATACAAGGTAGGCTAAAAGAAATCACTCTATTGGAAAATGCTCTTATTTTTGCAAATGATGGCCAGACAGATGTAGAATACAAGTAAACAATCCATGGAGCGATACACTCTCCAAGAACGCGGAATAATCGAAGTGGAAGATTTTTCTACCAAAATCATAATGAGCGACGAGGCTCATTTTCGCTTATGGGGCACCGAAAATCCACGAGTGATGCACGAGGAGCCATTACACCCGCTTAAAGTGACTGCATGGTGCGCTGTTCCCGCTGGAGGAGTCATCGGGCTGGTCAAATGACAATAGTGGACGGTGCGAGTTTTTTCTGCCGCAATTGAACGAATTAGGACTGGAGGACATGTGGTTCCAACAGGACGGAGCAATGGCACACATTTCATTTTCATTTAGAAAAAAAAAATGGGAGCCAAATAATATCTGACGACTTCTTTTGGCCCACCTCGTATATTATTTGTATTCAAAGAAAATTAAAGAAGACTTGAAGTAGATGAAAAATTTGTCATAATTTGTATTTCAAGACTTCATTACCAATTTCGTATACCAGCCTATATATTTTGTTGAACTTAAAGAAAATAAAAAAAAACAAAAATGAAAGTACACAGAAAACATGGCACAACTTCACTGAACAATTTAGTGGCTCGTTTCAGTAACATCTCACATCGAAAAGTGTAAAACAAAAGGTTGCACCGTTGCTCGATTTGTGAGCAAAAATTGTTTTTGTAGTTGAATGTGAGAAAATGCAAAGCTGTTACATATTTATTGGAATTTTCCAACAATTCAAATGTCAAGTCTTAATGTATAAAATTCGACTGTACGTGTGTTTGACATTGTACTCCTCCTAAACTGCTAGACCGATTTAATGGAATTTCTGTGTATGCGTTTTGGTTACGCCTTAGAAGGTGTAGCGTTACAAGCCTGCTGGCAGGTATCGCTGCAATCGGTATCTAGCTTATTTATCAACTAAATATTTTTACCCGGTCTTGGACGATTTTTTAAAGGAAGCAGATCGAATATACAAAAATTTTAAGGCAAAACATAGTTTGCTGGCTGGCAAAACATAGTTTGCTGGGTCAGCTAGTACAATATAAAATGTCAGCAAAAAGAGAAATTTATATAAAATGAGTGCACTCCTACATGACATTTTTATTTGAATGAAATTTTTTTAGTACAAAATGTGAATAAAAATATTTTAAAATAGTGCGATGCCATTACCTTTGTAAATTTGCTATGCCACACAAAAAAAATATTTATTAACAAAGAATACAATTAAAATTTTAATATTTCATTCAAATAATTCAAAAATTATTCCACTATATTTATTTATGTAATTTATTAATTTAAACAATTTAAATTTATTACTTTTAAAACCTTCTCTTATACATTTTAAAATGTGGAATATTTTGACAGTTCTAGTGAGACTTTTTTCGCAAAATTTTGTTACAGAAACACTTTTACTCACATTTTGCCAAGTATGTCAAAATCGCAAAGAGAAATTACAGAAGCTCTTGTGTGTAATAAGAGACAGACATTTTGTTTTAATTCTCATTGTTTTTTGTTCAATTCTATTTATTGTTTCTTGTGAAAATGTTATCCATGCGAGAGTTATAGAAACGAGTTATAGAATAGCTTCAACCCATTAAAACTGCCAATTACAAAGAAAACACTAAGCTTGTATTATAAGCAGTTTAATGTTCTTTTTTTTCATTTGTTGCCCATAAACAAAGATGATTTTGCTAATAGAGCTGGATAATTTTTTAAAACCATTAACCCGTTGCTTGGTATTATATTGCTTATAGAAATTATCAAAGAAGTGGTGGCAGTGATATGATGCAGTTTCTCAGCCAACTGAAATAATCACCCCTATTCCATTTATTGTAATCAATAGATAATGAAGTCGTTTATTGTCAACGGCTGTTGTAATTGTTATTTATCGAAAAGTGTGTGTTTATTTTTAGTATTCTATTATAAGAAAATACTCGTACACCTGCTGAAATGGCTGTGATTTTGTTGTCACCATTGTCGTCAATGACTAAAACGTTTTAAAAAACTAATAAATTGAAAAATAAAGGGGCATATATAAAATCAATTTGAACAACTTGTGGAATTGTTGGGGAAAAATCCTTCTCTTATCTTTCCATTTAATTTAAAAACAAAGTGATAACAAATTGCTATGAAATAAAAAAAAAACAAAAAGTTTCTTTTGTGTCAACTGCTTATCTGATTAGTTCGCAAATTGCTTTAAAAGCTTAAAAGCCTTAAACATATAAAATGCTAAATATACATAAGCGTTAAATGTTATATAAAAACTTAAATTTGTTCCAATGAAACCATAAAAAATACTTCACTTTGTGCAGTTTATTACATAATTTAAAGGCATAAAGTTTTTTGAGCATAGAAAACGCCATTAGATCGGCCCAACACTAAAATTTAAGCATTTGTCTTTGCTTCACTTTTTTACACTTTTTCTCCAAAATAACTTCATTAAAAAAAGTTTTTTTTTTTTACCCAAATCATCCTCATTTAACTTCTCTTTTAGTAAATTTGATAGATTTTCTTCTCGTTTTTTTAGGGTTTTCTCCAGTTTTTATGAAAATTAAATAATTTTTTTTAATATACAGGGTGGGCCAAAATAAACCAAGGGGTGTAAAAGTTTAATAACTTTTTTATTTATTAATTTTTTTTTATTTTTTCTTTCAGATTATATAGACAACACTTGGAGAATTTATAATCGAGAGGTTCACAACTGAACAGAGAACCAGAACAATAGAATTTTATTAGAAATCAACTTTATTGAAAATTTGATTATGAGTGATGAAGCTCATTTTCATTTGAATGGCTTTGTTTACAAGCAGAACTGTAGGTTCTGGGGTTCTCAAAATCCAAGAGCCATTCATCAACGACAATTGCACCCCATCAGGTGTACAGTATGGTGTGGGATCACATCTGAAAATGTCATTGGGCCCTACTTCTTCGAGAATGAAGATGGAAGTGCTGTAACCGTAAATGGAGAGCGGTATCGTTTTATGATAGAAAATTTTTTACGTCCTGCTCTTGAAAACAGACCTGGTATGTGGTTTCAGCAGGACGGAGCCACTGCCCATACTGCCCGAGACACAATGGCACTTTTAAGTCAAATTTTTGGAGAGCGAATAATTTCTCGAAATTCGGAAATTATTTGTCCAGCGCGATCTCCAGATTTGACAGCACCCGACTATTTTCTTTGGGGTTTTTTGAAGGAGCGAGTGTATGTGAACAAGCCAGAGACAATCCTTGAACTCAAGGCAAACATTGTTGCAGAAATTCGAACGCTACAGCCACAAGTTTTGAAAGATGTTATGGAAAATGCTCTAAACGGTGGTCATTTAAGAGACATCATTTTTCATACTTAGTGTAAAAAAATTTCCATTTTGTATATTATATAATCTGAAAGAAAAAATAAAAAAAAAGTTAATAAACAAAAAAGTTATTAAACTTTTACACCCCTTGGTTTCTTTTGGCCCACCCTGTAGAAATTAATTTAATTAAGATTTTTATTTATACAATTTAATTTCTTTAATTTTTTTTTTTAAATTTGTAATTTTGGAAACATTTAAATTTTTTTGGTTGAATTTTATTAACGATAATAGATCACAAATTGCCTTGTTAATTTAATTAATTTTTTTTTTTTTTGGAAAATCATTGACCATAAAGTTTATATTTATTGTTTTGCACAAAATTTCTCTTGTAATTATATAAGCAACTTGAACAAAAATAAAATAAAATAAATTAAAAAAAGCACATTTTTAAGCAAATTAAATAAATATTTCTTGCGAGTTTACGTCAAAATAGTATAGACAGATGTGTGTATATTCTCGTACATGAAACATTTAATCAAATGACAAAAATTGAATAAACAATTGTATTTTCAGGCTAAAAATATTCTTAACAACACATTATAAGATTAATCTTATTTAATCATTTTTTATTTTTTTTTTTAACGAATACGAGTATGAAAAAACGGTCATAAATTTGGCTAATGAGTACCGTGGGCTTTAAAAATAAATTAATTAAAGCTGTCAAGACTCAAAGAACAAAAAAATGGAGATAAAAATCTTTTTTAAAATTTATTTAAATGACTTATAATTTATTTTTGTAACTATTTGTTTAGGGGTTTAACTTTTGTATGACACTGTGTTTTTTTTTTGCACATAAATAAATAATTTTTTTGTTGGAAGTTTTTTTTTATAGAGAGAAAAAATATGGTTATTGACTTGGTTATTGATTACCGGTCCCTAAATAAAATAATCTAGTGACTTTTAATTACTTACAGCCGGCTGTTAACCAGACTGTAACTTTTTATACTATAGCGGGTTAGTCAAGTGACTTATTGTTTATTTCCAATTCATAAATAAATAACTGGCTGCTCGTTAAAAATGGTATCGAGAGCCAGCCACAGATAAAAAAATAAGAGATAGAGAGAGACAGAAAACTCCGCTTAATGCTTTATAATGAGATTAAATCTTACAATTGTTCTGTTTTTGGCGTAAAGTGATATACAACAAAAATTTTTTTTGAATAGCCACAATAAAAAGCAACAACAAACAATTGAATTACATAAGAGTTAATTAAATAATAGTTAAATTATGAATGAATTATAATTCTCTTTTGTGCAAAACAAATTTTTAAAATGAAATACAATAATAAACAAAACAATTAAATTCACAAATAAATCAGTGTTATTAAATTTTTAAATAGAATCAATTGAGCCACTTTTCATTAAAAAATTTTTATTTCTTTTTCTTAGGGGGGAAAGGGGAGCTGTACTAATTGGTGTCTCAGTAAGCGTGCACTTTTTAAATTTAATGTCTTCTTTTTTTGTGCAAGTGGCAACTCTAAAAATTTGACAGCTGTCACATATATTTATTACGATTATTAAAAATTTAGTGTTTTACGTTAGAACAACAAGGTATAATTAATTGTGCTGGAGCAAAGTGAAGTCCATGTCAGTTTTTCGAAAAAAATCATCTGCTCCGATGAAGTGCATTGCCATTGTGAATACACAAAATTGTCGAATCTTTATGCAATCCATGAGAAAGAAATGCATCCACAACGAGCAACTCTCTGGAGCAGATTTTAGTCAGATCTTACTTTTTTTGAAGATGAGGCAAAAATTACAGTGACTGTGAATGGCATTCGTTACAAGAATATGATAACTGTTGGAACTGTGAAACACTATATATTGAAGTAACGATTTATAGAACAAATTTTCTTAAGAAATTCTGCAATTTGTGAAATTTCTGGTTTTTGCAAATAAGCCACAACCAATTCTTGAGCTCAAATTCCAGATCCAAAGTGTTATTGGACGTTTCTGTGAAAAGCATTTGATGAAAATTTTATTCTATACGTAAAAGGAAAATTTATTCTTTAGCATCCCATAAAAAAAAAAAATCATAACTCTCTCAAAATATACCCCTTTTTATTTGAAAATAAAAAAGTGCAGTTATACTGAGACACCCTTTATCTACCTATCAATTGATTGTCGGCTCATTCTTCTTCCTTTAAGCAAAACTCCGTAGATTTATGTTGTACTAAAAAAAACTCACACAATCTGTCTCTATTTAGTCACTACTTTGACCCAATTTTCAATTACTGCCTAGAGACTGGATGTTGTCCAGTAGTGTAGTCTTTCAAAAAAAATGGAAAACAGAAAAAAACACTTAGTCGCCAGTACCTATATCACTGCTTATTTCATATATTGTAACCTAATCTCTATGCACAAGCTTCTCAGCCATATAACCGCGATGTAATGTCGAAAGAAAGTTAACGTTGTCCATTTAACAGTTATATGGACTTTAATGAAATAAACCAAAGACAAAAAACGTTCACCAAAAAAGGCTAAATGTCTACTTTTCAACACAAAAAAAAAAAAAAAAAAAAAAAAAAAAAAAAAAAAAAAAAAAAAAAATTAAGAGACCATAATTGTTTTGCAGGCAATGCACTATTTTAAACGCCTTGTCTGCATTTTTCAACAATTTCGAACAATTTTATTCGATATAAAATGCAACGATTTTAGCTCTGTTTGGTTGACTGCTCCTGTAGATTGGTGGATAGTGTACTAATCTATAAATCTAGAAGACGCGGAGTCAATTCCTGCATATATTTAGGCTTTAGAAAAAAAAAACGAGAAAAAAACGAAAAAAAATTTGATCAATTATAATCTGAAAATCCGTTTTAAACCCCCCGAGTTAACGTCGTGGAGTAATGAAGGGACCTAACTAGCCCTTGAATTATTTAAGAATTCCCTCGAACTCAGATGGTTTATCTATAAAGCGTGCACCTGAAAAGCGTGACAGAATACAGAGAAAATGAAGAACTATCTGCTCACCCTTTGGCACCCTGCAATTACTTAATGGCAGACCCAGTCTTTTGGACTGTATACTGATTATCCAGTCACTGGTAATCACCGCTAAAAGCCTGGAAATATTCTTCCCTTTAATGCCAAATTAGCCAGGCTAACCCCGACTCTGACAGCCGACAGTGCAAAAAATTACCCTCAACTAGCACTCGTTAAAGTAGAATCTGCGATGATGCCCTAGAATCGAATTAATGTACATATTTTTTTGCTTCTACTATATTTTCAAAAACAAAAAAAAATAACTTCGGATAAAAGCAAATCTGTGCAAATACACGTAGAAGACTAAAGAAAAATTAAAATTATTAAATCTATTTGTTGGTTTGCGTGGCGGACTGACATTTAATTACGAGTAAATTACAGTAAAAATTCCAGTGGCTTTAGCTTGTCTACTCGTATCTTTGGTTTTGGTTTTCAAAGTTAAATTAAAAACAAAATTATTTGTTTTCAGTAAAACCTTAAGCGATAAGCCTTTAAATTTTGATACTTTTTTGTTTTGCTTTACAAGCAAGCTGTTTCATAGATAATATTTCCGGTCGCTTAGCCATAGAATTTTTTTATTCCTTTAAAAAAAAAAAAAAAAAAACCTTAAAACGATAAGATTTTCTAACGTGAACACCAGAGAAAATATTTTTAAACCAATTAAAAAGCATTTAATTCAGAACGATAAGATCTGCACCTAAATTGTTGCATATGAGCTTGTAGTATTTTTGTGTGGTATTATTGAAAATTTTGGGGTAAAATTTTTAATATCGAGGGTTAAAATTGCTTAATATTAAATTTATTAAAAAATTTTTTTTATATAAAAAAATTTCTTAAGCTTTGTTTGATATTTTTTTTTTTTTTAACTTAAAGTTGTTGGCTAAAAACGAAGAAATTAAAAAGAAATACCTATAAAATGAAATTTCACTTTAGAATTTTGTTAAAATTTTGTTGGATATCCCATGACGTAATTTTCCACCTGACTTTATATTTTTTGTCTTTTAAATTTCTATATCTACACTCAACAACAAAAACAAAATTCCTTTAATTTGCCAATAATTAAAATACATTTTGTGTGAATTATTTTTTTTTTCAAAATTTCTCTGCCTAACAACAAACATTTTAAAAAATAAGAAAACAAAAACAAAAATTGCGTGTTCTACTTGAAAAAATACAAAAATTAAATAAAAATATTTGTGTCTCGTCAATTAAAAAAAATATATATAAATATAAAAAAATCTGTTTGTCAACACCATTCAACAAACACAATGTCAGACTAAAAAGCGCAGCAATACATAATACCCAACAAACACACACAAAAAGCAAATAAAAAAATTGCCTAAAAATTTTTTTAAAGCAAAATAACAGTGAAACAATTTCAGTAACATTTCTTTCATTGATTTAATGAAATGTTTTTATTATTATTTATTTCGGTAAAATTTTTTTTCATTGATTTAATGAAATGTTTTTATTAAATGAATGAAATAAATTTTTTTTTCAGTAACATTTCTTTCATTGATTTAATGAAATGTTTTTATTAAATATGTAAAACAATTTCATTAATTCAATGAAATAAGTTCATTAATTTAATGAATTATTTCATTGCATTAATGAACTTTATTTACTAAATTAAACAAAAATGTTGCCATTAAATAAACAAAATATTTCAAAAAAAATGGTATATTAATTAATAAACGGTTTCATTACATACATTTCACTGAAATTATTCATTAGATTAATGAAAATAGTTCAAAGAATTTACCATGAAAAATAGTTTTTCATTAATAAAATTTAAACTAATTAAATATTTCATTTAATTAGTGAAGTGGTGTAATTAGTTAATCAATATGTAAGAGAAGTAAGTTTAGCCCCGCCCTATTAACTCTTTCCTTGAGATGCCTAAACCAAAATTTAATCATATTAAAGTTTGAGGTCGTATTGTATAAATTTATTTTTCAAGATATAATTAGTCAAATTATCAAGCTTAACAAACCAGCGATTTTAATTAAAAAGGGAAAGGTCCAATAAACTAACCTATATTTAATTAAATTAATTAATTTATATTTTTATATTTTTCTCAATGTCATATCACTCATTTACTTCAAAAGTGTTATAATTCAAAATATATAATTTTACAGAAAAACTAATTAAAATTTGCAATTTTTGATTTTATTTTATAAAAAAAAAAAAAGAGTTTAAAAAATGTTTTTTAATTTATCTACAGAACATAGAGCAATATTTATCGAGTGAAAAAAAAACATAGTTGAGTTATGACTTTCTTCAAGTAAACGAGAGATATGTTGCCAAAAACAATTTTGTTTTAAAACAGTGTATTACAGCAGAATTTTACATTTACAAAGACTGGGTTGTTTGCTGGGTGGCAACAACACCAAGACTCAACTGCTGGCTATATGCTCGTATGCATGTATTCTTATATACATGCCATGTGTAAAGATTAACATTAAATAAAATTAAGATAAAGTATATGGGTCTATTTGTGTGTGTATTTTTGAGATCATGCAAAATTTAACGTTCAAAATAAAAATTTAAAAAAAAATTTTTTTTTAATATTTTCAAATATTGTTTTCTATTTTTAGAAAATTGTAAACAGTATTGATGCTGCTGTCTATTATTTGTAAATAATAAAATTAAATAATTTAAAACACGTGTGGGCTGAGCTGCAGGCTCACTTATTTTTATTGGCAAACATTGTTTTCTTTTTATAAATTTGTTTTTTGCCAATATTAATAAATGTTACAGATATTTCACTTTTAATGAAATTATTTTTAAAAAGCACACATAAACACTTTGAAACAAGTGTTTCCACTTTTCATAAAGTGTGTAACACACACACACACTCGTACGATAACACCTACCAACCTACATTATATTAATCTTGACACACAAAAAAATACTTTTTTTTTACTGACATGTAAACAAAATTTGTTTATGGAGTTTTAATTTATTAAAGATAAATTTTACAGTCATCAGCTAAATATTCACCCCTATCATGAATAAAATTGAAATTGTTGTTCCCCCGAAATTTTCATTCCCCTCGAAGGGAAAATTGCTATTGGGAATCTCACGTGAGATTTTGTACACGTTATCAGTGCAGAGTGAATGTATAATAAAGAAGAATTTATAAAATTTTCTAAGTTTTCAATAGAAAAACAATACATTTTTGTAATTTACGAATGGTTCTTGTAATAAAGGTGTCAACTTTTATTGTTAAGCAGTTTTCAGTGGCCAGTGCATATAAATAAAAAATTTCTGTAATTTTATAAGATTTTAAGAGCAAAAACAAAATTTTTTTTATTGAAGCAATTTATGAATGGTTCTTGTAGTAAAGGTGTTAACTGCTGTGGATAAACGATTTTATAACAAAATAAATTAATTTTTTATAGGTGGACAACCACTTTTTAATTCTTTTGTTAAAAAATTGCTAAATTCTGCTTGCTAAATTAAATTTTAAGAAAAAAACAAACAAAAATACTTGTGTTCGCCAGCAAAAAGTAAGTGAACAGATTAAAGCAAAAAAGTGAACAAAACAAGGGAAAAAAATTATTTATGATAAGGGGATTTAACAGGGAATTCATTCGTAATTGCTATCCCAGTGAAAGTTAACAAAATTCGAGGGAAATGATATTCATGATAAGGGTGATTAATAATAACCAGAGCTAGGAAGTTTATGCACTTAAAATCGAAAAATATTCACATAAACATGCTGTAAAAATCGCAAAATATGCAAAAATAAAATTAAAAAATTTGCACATTTAAAATTTATTTATTTAAACATTTGTTAATTATTAAAAACTTAACAAAACAACATAAACACATTCTATTCTGTTCTAAAAAGTGAAAACATAGTTTAAGAAGTAAAGATTTATTTATATAAATAAAAAAGTTTTTTTTTTACTCATTGAAAATGTTCGTTCGACATCAACGAATGTAATAGGTGGACCACTCCTTTGCAGAATATACATATTCTACAATATTTGCTTTACTGGAAGGTAAATTAAAAATACTAATAATTTCTTTTTAAGCCCAGCATTCTTTTTTAAAACTGCTTCAAGTTTGGCTTTTATTTTTTCGTCGATTCTAATGACGGTGTCAACAACGTTTAATTTAAGCTTCAGTTTGGTTATTGTCTTTATTAGTGTTTAAATACTAATTGAGCCTTTATATATTAGCTAAATTTAATATATTGTTTTCTAATTTTATAGCGACTACATAATTTTCGTTAAAATTGGTTATCACATCTTTAAATTTTTCAAAATTTTTGGCGTAATATTCAGCTGCCTGTAACCAGATACCACATTTTGTTATCGTCAGGATTTTTTCTTTTAATAGTGAAACATGACTTTAAAAATATCAAAATGATTTTTAATTCCTTCAGCCACACGAAGAAACAATTTTATACGAGCAACTTTTAGGGCTTTTAAAGTTATGGTTTTCTAAAATAACTTAAAAATACATAAGCGGTTTTGATTTAATTAAAAATTAAAATTTTTTTAAGTGAAATTTTGAATTGGCTTATAATTTCAGATGCTCTGATCCAAAAACAACCATCTATACTTGTGTAATTTAACTCTTGTTTAATCTTCAATTAATAACAAACAAATTAATTAAAATCTAAAAGAAATAAACAAATTCAAAGTTTTTTCCAAGTTTTGTGATGTTTTTTTTTCTTTTGTCTTATTTGAAGGTTAAAATTTAAAAACTTTGTTATAAATAGACTAGAATAGATAAGAAATTTTAAAATTAGATTTAACATGAATTTTTTTAACGGACTTTGATTTTTTTTTAACAAAAAAAAAAAAATCTGAAACAAAAATTAATTAATTTTATTTCGATAAGAAAAAGAAAGACAGGCAAAAAATATGTGTATAACGGAATTTTTATATATTTTGATTCCACCATCAGCAACAACAACTATTTTTGGGTAACTAGAGATGTTTTTTAAATCGTGTGAAACAACAATCTTTTGTTAATATGACTCAATTAAGTTTCATGTGAAATAAGATAACAAAAAATGGAATAAAATTTTTTTTAATTTTAAAAATTTCCTAAATTTTTTTGAATTTTACTTTTTACCTTGATAACGAAATAACGTTTAAAAAAGAATTTAAAAAAAAAATTCTAAAAATTTGTTTATACATAATCATAGTCACAATATTAAGAGCTGACTTTTGTTCATAAGAATTATATGAATTTAAAGTCATTTTTAAACAAATACCGTTTTTAATAAGTCTATGATTATGGCCCACAGTCTTTTCAAATTTCTAATAAATAAAATTATCTTTTGAACTGAAAATTTTGTATATTAAACTGGCAAATACACCCAATAACACATTCTTTAGCTGATAAATATTTCTATACTTTTTTTTAAGCTGTCCAGGCTTATTAAACCAAAAATTTAAGTAGATTTTTATGAAAAAATTATATGAAAAATTTATCTAAAGTTTATTTTAAGATCTACGTTAATTTTTTTAATAATTTTATTTTTTTTTATATCATGATTTTATGATTTCTTTAGGTATTTGTTTTTTATCTTTTCTTTTTTTTAATATTATTTTGTTTTATTTAATTTCCATTAATTTTTATTTCATTTTATTAGAATTTTGTTATTATGTATTTCATTGCATTGTATTTTATTACTTTTACTTTAATTTAACGTGCTATAATTTTATTCTATTTTTTTATTATTGGTTAATATTAATCAAGCTTAAGATTTCCATAAAAAAATTGTTTTTATTTTAATTTTGAAAGTCTTCTTCAGGGAAAGATAGTCGTAATATTGGAAAATTAAAATAAAAACAATTTTTTTATTAAGATCTTAAGCTTGATTAATATTAACTAATAATAAATTTATAAGATCGAATAATTTACTAAAATTATTATTTTTTTATTTAATTTTGGTTTTTTTTTTATATTATTATGATTTTTATAATTTTTCTTTATTACTGTTTAATTATTTAATTCGATCTTTATAAATTTTATAATAATAAATATTTTTTCAGTTCAAAACCTTTAATTTTTATTTTTCTGACCAATATATTTATTTTAATTATTTTATATTTTTCTTTTTTAGTCAAATAAAATAATAAAATTTTTTTTTATTTTTTTATTTCAATATTTGGAGCTTCATATGGATGTTCCTTCAGGGAAATTAATTATTATTATTATTATTATAATATTAATATTATTATTATTATTATAATATTAATATTATTATTAATATTATATTACTTTCTTATTTTATATTTTTATATAAAAGCAAATAAAACATAAAATATTCAGATATAATCTGCAAATGTAGTGGAATGAAGGTAAAATACAATTTGATTTGTTTTAAAGTTTTTCCTTTGAAATTAATTTTGAAAATAAATTTATAAACAACTGATATATATTTGTATATGATTTAAAATTAACAATTAAAAATATAGAACGAAAACAAAAATGGTGCACCAAAATAATGAATTGTTAGCTAAAGCAAAACTATATAATTTCAATCCTTTAGATGTAAACTTTTCTTTTAATGATAAACTTATTTAGGTTTTTACCTAAACATTTAAAATTGCGTAAAATGTAGGCTGCCGGTGACTTTCGTCCCAGCACAAATACAATTTTCTGCCTTATTGAGATTTTTAGCAGAAGGCGCTTTGCAACGAGAGGTTGGAAAAAACAGTGATGTGGCTTTGACTAGCAGCACAGTATGTAAAATTATAAATTGAGGTATATCACATTGATCAAGGGTAACAACGATATGACGAAGCGTCATTTTATGCAAATGTTTGATATAACACAACTTCTCATTTGCTTTTGCAATGTCTGCTTCCTGCGTGGTACTCTTATGTTTTCCTTTTAAAACAAAAACAATTTCCATTTTATATAAAAATATATTAAATAATCGTTTATTATGCTGATAGTAGTTATTCCTACATATTTTTCTAAAAAATTTTAAATTTCACAATCAAATTAAAAAGAGTTTTCAAAATGGAAAATAGGAATTCACTACGAATTTATGTTCAAAACAAAAATTAAATAAAAACTAAAAAGTAGACTTTAAAATATGAAACATTTAAACTGAAGTGAAATCAAACCACTTTTACTTCAAAGTGGAATGTAGAACATGCCTGATTACTTTATTTCGTTGAATTTATTTTTAAGTGTAATAATTTTATTTGGAACTCGAAAGTTTAACAAAATATTAATCTTTAATTGTATTGAGTTATTTGAAATTTATTGTTTTCCTTAATGATATTTATTCATAAGTTATTTATTCAGTACTATAAGTACCGAAGGGGATAGCATATGGACCATTTCATTAGACGCTACTTTGAATCCTCAGTAGATTACTCCCAACCTTTTTTTTTTGGCAAACATTAGAACCTTTATATTGTAAAAGCAATTGACTAAATAAGAATTATTTGTCAACAGTTCCAAAAAGATTCAAATATTCAAACAAAAAACTCAGTAATCAGTTCAATGCTTACTTAAATAAATTTATTTTTTTATATTATTTTATTGTATTGTATTATTTTTTATATATTTTTTTTTATTAAATTTTTATAAAATAAATTAAATTAAAATGTATGCTATTTCCACTTTAGTCGGGTTTTACTATTTTATTTTATTTAAATACTTCTCTTTTCATTTTATTGCAATTAAATTTTTTTATTATCATTTTAATCTTTTTATTTACTTTTATTTTATTTTTATTATTTTCCATTATTCTGTTCCATTTTACTTTCTTTTTTAATTGTGGGTATTATTGTTATATACAGGCGTACATACCAATAATAATTGGGAAATACATACTATGTAGATAATACACTTTTCATGCCAGTTAATAGAACTTATTTTTTTTTTTAATAATTTGTTTAAATTTAATAAATTTTTAAAAATATATAACTTCTTTATGTTAATATATTGTGCAATATTGTACAAATAGAAAATTTCCAATTTAATTATTATAATAAAAAAAAAAACAAAAACAACAAGCAAATATATATTCACCCTAGTTTAGCCTCAACCCAGCAAAATTTTTAACCAAAAATGTAAAACAACAACTTAAAATAAACGCTTTCATTTTTTCATAAAAGCACACATTGAAGAAAGAAGAAAAAAACAACAGAAAAAAAAGAAAAGTGAAAATATGTTTTATATTTTATTTAATGTTTTTGTAATTTTTTTTCTCATATTTGTTTAATTTTCTGTTAAACACAAAACACGTTTGAAATTTTTTTTTTTTTTTTACAATAAATTGGCTGCAGATGTGTAAGCAAAGTATTGTAGCTGTTTTAATAAAATATATGTATACGAGAGATGTGTAGAAATGTACTAAAAAATAAAATAAATAAAGAAAAAGACCAACCGTTAAGATTATTGTGGATTCCGTATTTTAAAACATTGGCATAAGGGGCTGGTTGCACATACAGGTTGCTTGCTTCTTTTAAATGGTGCTACTACTATTACAGCTGCTGCTGCTTGCTACTACAATTGTTGCAATAAAACGTCACACACAGAGAGATAGATAGCTGGCGACTACGACACAGAATGTAGCAAAATAATAGTAATTCTTTTGTAGTTGTTGTCGTTTCTTTACGCTTTTCTTTCTTTTTTTTCTTTTTTTTTTTTTTTTTTGTATTGTAACAAGTGATGATGCAGAAGAAATTATTTAAAACAACAACTACACCATTCAAGTTAAAATTGTTTTTTTTTTATTTAGAAAAAAATCGAATATTTTGTTAAATGAATGTGAGGGTGGGGGGTTCGGTTCTATATTGACGTTTTATATTAAACACCAGGGGCGTGGTTGTAAAACTTTTCTTTCTATTGCTATTTTTATTATTATTTTGTTGTTGCTGACAAAACTGTTACCTTTTTTTTTTTTGTCTTAATTAATTAAATAAATTATTTCTTGTTTTGCTGGCTGACTTTCTTGCCTTGTTTTTTTCTATTTCTTATGTTATTATTTTTATTTTTTTCTATTTGCTGCACTTTTTAATTTTTTTTTTTCTATGCGAAAATTTTTCATTAACACACTCATACGCCAAGTGCAATTTAGATAAATTTTCTATTTTTCAAAGACTTTTCTTTTATTTTTTTTTTCTTTTAAATATTAAATGCCACTTAATATTTTAATTTTAGTGAACTTGTAGTAAAAACTAAAAAATAATTAAATTTATTAAAAAGATTAAAAAACAAAAAAAAAATAGTTGTGTGATTTTTTTCTTGCAATTAAAAAATTCTATTTTTTTTATTACTTGTAACAAGATTTAATAAGTTGTGAAATTGATTTATTTATTTAAATATAAAGTTATAGAAAAAGTTTTTTTTTTAAATTAAAACAGCATAGACTTTGGAGTTACTGTAAACCGTCACGTTGTAAGTATTGAATCGTACTAAAATCCAATTGTTGAGCTCAATAGCAGTTGAGTTAAAGTAAATGGCAAAAAAAAATTATAACACTCATTTATTAAAATACATTCACAAAAAGCAAAACAAGAAAAAAAAACACTCTAAGACCCCAAGAAAAGCTTTTGTAAAGCACTGCTCCCCACTCAATTTAAATAACTAAAAACACTCACTCACTCATGGGCTCTCATTGTATGTTTTTTTTTGCGCTCTTTTTAAAAGTAGTTCTCATATTTGGTACAGTTTGTTTATAACAACTTTTACTTTATTCTATTCTTTTTCGCTGCTTTTTTGTCACTATTTTATTTTAAAAAATTTATATTTTTTTAACGTAATGACGTCACATTTTTTATAGCAAACCCACGTAAAGCTAAATTTTTTTTTCTTTTTTGCTTTCAAATTATTTTTCTAATCTTTCTTTGGACTAGGTTTTTGTAATGCAACACCCAACCCAGTCATGTTATGCCATGGCATATCCATCACCACTCATGCCTCTAATATTTTGTGCGATAGAAATTAATCATTCACAACATCCATAATCCGTTCAATGTGAGACTGATAAAAAAGAAAACAAAGCTATACCAGAGAAAAACAAATTTTAAAAGAGATTTTTTTTAAATTTCTTACACTCATCTTTTAAGCAAGTTGCTGCTGTTGCTGGTTTCATTATTGTTATTTGTTTATTTCAATTTAGTTATTATTGTGAGTGTTGTTATTGTTGTTTTTATTTTATAATTATTGCTTTGTAGAATTTTACAGAAATTTCGAGTAGTAGGTATGAAATATACATACATGTTGAATTTGTTTCAGTGTGTGTGTGTGCACTCATGCAAGTTTACTGGTAGGCATATGTGGTCGTGTATGATGTGCATACAACAAACAATATGAACAAAAATACTGACCACAAACTAATTTGTTTCACATTTTTTTTATAAATTATCTATTTAACATTTGATTTATAAAAAAAAATTAAACACACACAGTAATAAAAATAAAATAAATTCATATAATTTTCAAATAGATAATTAAACTACTAAGGAGAAGAGGGTGGTTGTGACTGCTACGTCCAACAGAATCAATCATAAACAATTCTTCATACAGAGTGTCAATGGAAAAATTTTCTAATTACAAAACTTAAAATCAATCCTTATTATGAAACGCAATACTCAGGACGGACACCAACCATTATTAAGCTGTTTTTTTTAATTATGTATGACGGAAGATTTTGTTGTGGTGTCACTAGCGTACTATGTATGAGCTATTAAAAAATTTATTTTTAATTTAGCTTCGAGCAGCGAATTCAAGTGTTAACTAAATGGAGACGCCTATCTAGTTTGAGCTGTGTACTTGTAACCCTAATAATGTTCAAACTAGTTGGACATTAATTATATTTAATGAAAATTTATTGAAGTAACTGTCGTTAAGGGAAATTTGTGTATTATTATTATCATTATGGGCTATGAACGTCCCGCGACCTCCTTACGAATCTCGTAATTGTTGCAGGAGTAATCTTACCTAAATCTTTTGGGACCAATGCCACACTACCCAAGCAGATTAGTTTGCATCTTGCCACCACTTGGCACTAGCAGAGAATACATTCCGACGTTTCCTGCCCTTCCCCACAGAAACGATAGGAGTCGTCTTGTACCACAAATTTGTGTATAGAAATTCATAATTTTTTTACTTGGTTTCTTATCACAAAAAAAAAAAATGTTTTTCTATTTTTCAATTATTTTTGCACACTAACCCCCTTATACAAAAAAATTAACGTAGACTTTAAAGTCAACGTTATCGAAATTTTTCATATAATTTTTTCATAAATTTTACTCTAAAGTCTTCGTTAACTTATTTTTGGATTTAATTGAATCTTATGTAAAGAAACAAATTTTGTCACATATAATTAACAAACATCCTTGATATCAACAGACCAATTTTTAATAGTTTTACGGAGATATTATTCACACACTTTAACGTCAAGTTTTTGGTTCACTTAATTTGATATTTCTTTGTTTCAGTGTTTGGCAAATTGAACCATGCAGAGCAAAGCATAAGCTTTCAAATCAAATTTATTTGTGACTTTTTTGTTCAGCATAATCGACCAAATGTGTTCACAATCGGGAGAATTGCAAGCAAATTTCATTGCTGCTGTTCGCGATAGTTTATCAGAAGAGCTGTCAACCTCGAGTCGTCGTCATGCCCAACAACTGAACATCTCACGAACATCACTGAACCCTTACAAGGTTCAACGAAATAATGACTCTTTTGTACAAAAAATTTAATATCCATGTTCTCTCATGTCATAGCGTTGTTAATTGGCCGCCACGGCAGTTTTCGTTGAAGGCCAGTCCCATCATACTACAACATGCGTGCCGATCCCCCAGTGGTTTTTATGTAAAATTAAGAAATTTTTAAAAATGTTAAAAAAAAAAAATTATTCAAAATAGAATTAGAACGGTGGATCCCAGCGTGTAGTCTCATTATTTGCAAGGAAAACAATAAATATTATGTAAAAATCCATGAACCACTTTCGTTTTGTTTTGTAGAATTAAGTCAATCTATCACACAGCAAAAACAATAATTTTATACGCTTCACTGTAATTAAGAAAGGTATTTATAATTTCCATTGTACCACCCTATATTCTAGATCCTTATAAGATCTTATAAATAAGGATGTCTGCCAACCATAATCAGTAATTACCTAAAGAAAGGGAATTGCGATCTAAAACTTTAAGTGGGGCAGGGCAGCCCAGTTTAACTTTGTTATTGATTTTTACACGAATAAATTAGAAATTTTTTTATACTCTATTTCGTAAATGTTTTTAAAGTATTTGTTTGCCAAATGTACTTACGAAGTGTTTAGAAAAATAAAATTCAAAACATCAAACGTACCTGGAAAGATAAAATAAAAAAAATTTTAATCAGCATAAATTGTTAATTAAAAAAAAAATTTTTTGTTTATTTAATAAATTTTTTATTTAATTTTTTTCTTTTTTAATATTTTTCTATACTAATATAGAGATGCGTGCAATTTAGTTCAACTAATTTTTGATTCATTTCAGTCAGTCAGCTCTGCTTGAATATACTCAATGTCTAGTTAAACGAGATGCAGAGCCGAGTTAAGGTATTTTGTGAAAAATTATTCCTTAAGGAATGAAATTTCCTTTAAATTTTAAGAGTAGTTTTGATTAGTTTATTTATGAAGCCATAATTTGCTTTTAAAAAATTCAGCCAACATGTTTTATTTGAGGTAAATTTTTTGCTTAGCTTTTCTTTTTTTTTTTTTAATTAATTAAATGTTTAATGCTTCTCTACCAAAAATAAAAATTATTTTAACTCATTTAATTAACAACAAAAATTTTTGTATTTTAATTATGTATGTATTTGTTGTTGTTATTATTTTATACATAATTTTTTTATTTGTATTCTTTTTTTTTTGGGTTATAATTTTTTTTTTTTTTTTTTGTAAATCATACAAAATTTTTGCCTTTCCCTTTTTTAAATAATTATTCTCCAATACAAGCACATGCCCACAACACACGTGTGATACACACACGAACCTACAAATAGCTAAAAGTAAAAAAACAAAATTACAATAAGCTAAATTGGTTATAAAAAAACAAAAACTTGTAATACCAAAAAAAAAAATTAAAGGAAAAAACAAAACGAATTTAAAAAAAATGAAAGAAATATTGAAAATTTAAGAAGAGAAAAAATATATAGCATTGCAACCAGTTATTTTGGTTTTTTTTACCACAAGTTGTTGCACTTTACAAGCAGATTAAAAAAAATATGTTGTTGTTGTTGTTGTTTTTCAATAGTTTCAGGTTGCCACTGTTGCTATTGTTATAGTTGTTAAGTAAATATGTGATGAGGAAGAGAGGCTTGGGGGCTTAAAAAAAATGAGCAGCAGCATTATTGCCACAAGACTTTGACAAAAAAATCCCATAATTATTCCAGGATTTTTTTTATTTTTTTTTTTTTGCCAAATGTATTCACATAATTTTTCTTCTTTTAAAACTTTTTTTATTTTTTAAATTAATTTAGTCATTTAAAAAATCGTTTGAAACTTAAAATTTGAACTAAAAAAAACTTTGGCCCTTGTAAAATATAAATTAATTAAACTAAAACCAATAACTGGATATCACTCTCTTTATGCCAAATATTAGATTTTATAGAATGTGTTATAAGCTAAAAAAAATTGACAAAGTATTATGTCCATATAAATAGCAACTTATGGCTTTTTGTTATTTCAGCTGATAAGTTGGCTCATAATAAATATTTTAATTAAACAAATTTTCATATTAAGGAAATTTTTAATTTAATTTTAATTTTTGAAAAAATACAATTAAACCGACTTATACCACTTTTAAAAAGTAGCAGCTCAAATACTTAATGAATAAAATAATTTAGTTGTTTTAAAATGATTTCTTATATTGCTTATAAGTTTAATTGATTCAATTAAAAATTTAATTAATTTCAAAATTATTTAATTAAAACTGGTAAAAAAAAATCTAACAAAAAAAAATTCCATAAAAATAATGTTCGTTATTACTTAAAGGTAGCGTTGCCATTTTAGCTTTTTTAAGGCTAGATTTAGCCCCGAAATTTATGATTTATCCTCTAGCTTTTTTGTTTTTCAAAATAGCTTTAAATAGTTTTTTTTTTTTTTTTTAAATTAAAACAAATCATACATAAACAAACTAAGGCTGAAAGTTCGAACTCTTGAATAATTTACTTCAAAATTTATATTTTGTATGCATAATATTGAGTTAAGCAGCTACTACTTGCAATTTTTTCAGAAAAAGTCGAATTTTTTTATTAAAAAAATTTTACATTTGCTTTGGGGGTAAAATAATATTTTCTATAAATTTTGATATGTAAATTGATAAATTTTTTGTTAGCGGATACCCTTATTGGGGTATCCAAAAAAATAAAAAATAAACAATTTTTGTAATTTTCCCTTTGGGTTGGTTGTGTTATGTGGCGACCTGATGGTCTTCAATTAGAATCGAAAGATTCCATTTTGAACCAGCTACTCGCCAAGACTAAGTAGTAGTAAAGTGACCTAGATTCACATATTTACTTTTTTATAAAAAAATATATGAATCAGGAGCGGGCTTCTTTCTTCTTATTTTGCCTTTTTTCTTAATTATAAAATTAGCAGAGAGCTACTCTGCTAAATTTTTTATGAAGAAATTTTCCGGCTTTTCTTTGTTAAAGTTTGTTTTGGCAACACTAAATGTTTGTTACTATAATTGTGGTTTTTGCACTAAGTTATTTTTGTTGCTGTTGCTTTTTCGTTACCAATAGAGAGTTTAATTGTGTATGTGTGTATGTTCATTTGCAAGTGCATTTGTCTATCTTCACCTGTAATGTGAAGAAATCAAACACAAATGCTCCAACTTTTCATTTTATATTTAAAACAAATTCTTTTTTTTTTTGTTATTGTTGGATTTCTAATCAGTTTGGCATAATGGGTAAAGTAAAATAAAAATTAAATAGAAAAATATGTTTCTCTTATAATTATATGTTTCTTATAACCTACAAAATTTTTTTCATAATATAGTCCAAAGAGTTAACTCAGAAGGGTTCTGGTGGACTGTTGATTAAGCAGTTTGCCTTCGCAGTGCCAGCAGGGCTCTCAAGGCTACGGATTTAAAATTTTTTTGGAAATAATTTTCTAAAAAAAAATTTAACCATTTCCCTAACAGCCCCACTGTGTTATTAACATTTCTGTTAATTTTTGTTTAATGCTTATTGTAAGTAAAAAAAAATTAAGTTTCTCATATAATTTTTTTTGGGAAGAATAGTCAATCGATTAGCAGAGAGAAAATTTTTTTTTAACAGCAGAAAGGAAAAAAAAAATAACTGCTGCTACATTTTAAATCTTGATTGGGCTGTGTGAACAAATTGCCCTTCTCAAAATATTTCTTATTCAGCCCTATTAGTAATAAGGCAAACTGCTTGGGCACCAGAACCCTTCTCAGTTAACTCGTTGGGCTATATTATGGAGAAAACCGGTTCCTGAGTTAAACCACAATTTTAAAATTATTAGACTGAGGCAAAATCACTACATTCACTATTGAATGAAAAGTATCGTAATTTTCGTGTTTTTCTATGGAAAAATTTTTAAATTTCGATACAAGTTGCTCGCTTTCAAATGCGGTGATTTGGACCCTGGCTTCAAGCAGGCCAACAGTTTCATTATGTTCGCGAGGAGCACATTTCAAAAATCATTAGAGCTTAATAAAAATGACATCAGACTCTTAATAGACAGGTTTACCGATCTTTGTTCAATAAAATTTTCATTTGTTTAATGAAATAATTTCATTAATACATTGAAAATATTTCATTACAAATCACATAATTTTTTAAATATTTCAAAGAAACATTCATGAGACTAATGAAATATTTCATTAATTAAATGAACTATTTCATTAATTCACATAATTTATGAAATATTTCATTAAATCAATAAGCACATCGTTTCATTGGATTTATGTTATATTTTTATTATAAGTGTAGTAACTTTCCTTAGATACGAGCACTAAAGCTGTTTTTGAAATATATATTTCCCTTGTTAAACAATAAGTATTTCATTTCTGTTTTTCTTTAGAGAGAGAGAGAGAGAGAGGGAGAGATAACATGCCTTTATAACATTTCAAAATACACATTCTTAAATGATGAAACTTTTTTTTTGTTCTACTTTTTTTCACAATTTTTATGATGTTTAAGCTATTGATTTACTTAATTACAAATCGAGTAAAATTTTTTTTAAGATACGGATACATCACTTGTACTTCCTAATGATTCTTTTTTTTTCAATATTTTTCAACTCATTGACTATAAGTTATTTTGTTATCTATTTTTGTTTTTAATTTACACAAACAAAATTTTGTATACCTGGAAACAAGTTTTGTTTTAATATTATTTAAAAAATTTTTTTGTTTTATATTTTTGCCACAGATTTTTAAATTATAAAAAAAAATGAAAGGAAGAAAATAATGAAATGAGACAGAGTGAGAGAGTACATCTCTGTTGTTTAGAATTAATTGGAATGCTTGTTTGATAAGATTATTTATGATTTTCTTCTTCACAACATTTCCTTCAATTTAGCAACATTTATAAGTGATAACAGTTAAATGGCAAGAAATTGTAAAAAGACATGGGCCACAAACTCGAAAAATCAATTAACTAGTTAGCAGATAAGCAAGTACGTTTGTTGCGAGTGTCTATTGTAATTTTTCCTTCTGTTTTTTTAAATAAAGAAATTTTAAATTATATAATAATTCGAACCAAAAAATATAACTAAAGACCCAGTAACAGTATTAAACATGGTTTCATTAATTCCATGAAAAATTTTACAATTAATGAAAATACTTTTTTTTTATAATTTAATTATAATATTTAGTTCACACAGCTTTAACTCATTTTTTATAACAAAGAAACAAATTCATTATTTTAATGAATTATTTCATAGAATTAATGAAATATTTTCTTAAGCTTAAACAAAATATTTTCACAATTTTAATCAAAGGAGATGATTTTTTTTTAAATTGTTTCATTAATTCAATGAACAAAATAACAAAAATGAAATATTTTCATTAAATGAATGAAAATGATTTTTTTTAATGAAAGCATTAATTTTTTATTTCTTTATTTCTATAATTCATGAATGAAGCAAAACGATTTAATTAAAAAATGTTTTATTGAATCAATGAAATATTTTCTTAAGCTTAAACAAAATATTTTCACAATTTTAATGAAAGTAAATGATTTTTTTAAAAATTGTTTTATTGCTTCATTCATAAATTATGGAAATAAAGAAATAAAAAATTAATGCTTTTAATAAAAAAAAAAACTTTTTCATTCATTTAATGAAAATATTTTATTATTTGTAAAATTTTTCATTGAATTAATGAAACAATTTCATTAGGTATATGAACTCATTTCATTATATCAGTGATATAAATTCATTATATTAATGAATTATTTTATTAAAATAATGAAATATTTTTATTAGCTGAAACAAAATATATTCACAAGCACTTTCATTAATTGAAGGAAATAAGTTCATTACAAATTATTTCATTTCAAATTTCGTTATATAAACGATAAACTTGCATTACTTTTTAAACAAAGTAAGGGATGTCCCAATAAGAGTGTATATTTTTAGTTCATGCTGCAACAAATCGATTGTTTCACGCGATATATGGCAGATGGCGCCACGCCCTTTTGCTCAAACTCTATTTGAAAAGGATTAAGGGATTTTAGAGAGCAATTCAGATATGTGCCGTTTAGTTTGGCCACAACAACTTTGTTAATATGTTCCTCTACGAATGCTGTTCACAGTTACCACAAATTCAGCCTCATCTTCAAACAAGTAAGACCCCACCAAAATCCACACCAGACAGTTACGCGTTGTGGGTGCATGTATTTTTTTTATGAAATGCATGAGGATTTTCTGAGCCCTAAATTGAAATGACTTTTATCAAAAAATTGGCATTGACTTCACTTTGCTCGTTCCTAAAGCGTTTCATTTTTAATAATCATATATATAATGAATTTTTCTTTAAAATAATGAAAATATTCTTTCAGTGTATTGATTTTTAGGATATTTTTTTAAAATTTAAGTTTTTGTAAAATTTGTTTTCTTTTTTTAACTAATTTAATAGCTTAAAGTATTAAAAATTAAAACTTTTTAAAACAAAGGTTTTTTCAGCATAATCGTATTATTTATTAAAATGTTGTTTTTCTGGCTTTTTCTGTAATTAATAACAGACTAAAAACTAAATTTTGTATTTCAAATGTTGTTGGTTTGGTAATAATAAACAGCCAGCGTGTTTAAAAAGATTAAATGTCGGTGGTGGTATGTGTTGTTTTTCTGCTTAGGCCTCTTGTATGCAAGTGGATCTCAGCTAGTAGATCCAAGTGACTGAACTATAATAATAAATAATAATAATGTTTGCAACGTCTCTTTTCGTTTTTATCTTTGAATACTATACCTCTCTGTATGTATGAATATGTTTCTTATTTAGCTCTTGTTGTTGTTGCTGGTTTTTTTTTATCACGACCATGACCTAATAAATGCGCGCAATCGCATAACTCTTTTTATTTTTTTGTTTTGTTCTGCTTCTTTAAATAACAAACTACACATTGTTCGAGTGAGTATAAAGTTTATATATCATTTAAAAAAAAAAAAATACATAAATAAATAAGAAGAAACAAAATTACATGAAAGCAGTTTAACAAAAATACAGGCTGTTGAAGAAATTAGTAAACAAAAAAGGGGTCCAGCTCAGAATCAAAGGCAAAAAAAAAATCACTACAAAAGTTATTAAGTTTATAGTCATTACAAAAGATGGGGTAGCGGAGACTGGTAACACCTGAAACCTGAGGCCTGAAACATCTCACATGAAAAAGGCTGCACTAAAAGAATTTTTGTTTAAATAACGCACTGTATGAGATTAATTAAGTGAGGTTAGATTTCACAGTATACACCTCCCCCCCCCCCCTTTTCTAAATAAGAAAAACATAAAGGAGCTCTCTTGAGTTCTCTGTTGTGGTCCTTTGTAATAATTGTACAAGAGGAAAAAAGAAAAATGAAGCATAACTTTAGAGATATATCAAAGAGGCAGAAGGTCACCTAAATCGTCACAAAGTCAGATAACATGCCAACCAGCGCTGTGAGTCATTGCAGGTAGCGCTCCCTGAAGTAAAGACCGCACTGATCTTTCAGTTCCCTAGTTTCTCCTCCTTCTCGTCTTGAGATCTTCCACAGCAGTCTTTTTCTGGCAAATCTATTCTTCTGGCATGGTTGCCCAAATTTCAGTGGCCTGTTATTGCTGCCACCACATTCCTCAAGTAGGCTCTAAAGAGTCCCACTAAATCTCTGCTGCTATTGCTGAGAGCCCAGTTGAGCAAACAATCAAATTTCATTAAAAATTGTTTCAATAAAAAAGTTCATTAAATGAAGAATGTTAAGTACGAAATATAATTTTGTACGAAGTTTTTCATTAATAAATTCTTTGAATTTTTTTTTCATTAATTTATTACACAATTTCAATGAAATTCACTTAATGAAATTGTTCATAGCATTAATTTTCATTCAAACACTTTTTTTTTAATTATGAGAAAATATTTTTTTTTAACAAATTCGAAATATTTCATAAATTTAATGAACTAATTCATTAAAGTAATGAACTTATTTCATTGATATAGGGCAATTATTTTATATGCCTGATAAAACAATTAAATTCATTTATATGTTTATAATATTTCATTAATTTCAGAACTATTTCATTTAATCAATGAAATAATTTTAAATGAAAATGTTTCATTCTGCTTTGTGAAGCATGCACACAGAAAACAACTTCGGTTGTGAGAACTAAATTTGTTTCCAATTAAAAATTCATTTGTGATAATCAAATTTTTCAGTTGTAGCAAATAGAATTTGATAATACAGATCAAAAATTAGTTTTGTTAAAAATATTTCGAGCTGTAAAACTGAATTTCTATTGTCAAGAAAAAAATATCGATTATCACAAATGAATTTTTGATTGGAAACAAATTTAGTTCTCACAACCGAAGTCGTTTTCTGTGTGTGATTTACCTATCAAAACTTCAGTTTTTATAGTCGCAAATTATGATCGCCACAATAGAAAATCTGTCTTACAGTTTAAAATACTTTTAAGAGAACCAAATTTTGGACTTCATTATAGAATAATCGTTGCTACAACTTAAGGTTGGTATTCAAAAAGATTAATAAAGACTTGAAATAGAAAATATGACAAATTTTTTATACAAATTTGTCACAATATCTATTTCAAGTTTTCTTTATTTTTCTTTGAATACAAACCTAAATATTTTATTATCACAACTAAAGTTTTGATTGGAAACAAATTTAGTTCTTACAACCGAAGTTGTTTTCTATGTGTTTGAACTTAAAATTGAAGCTATAAAAAATTTTCAACTAAGCAGCAGCAATAGTTCAATGATCTATAGATGTCTAATACTTCATGTGAAAGCACAGTGACATTTGTCACATTCTGCAAATCTGACAATTATAGCATGACTTTGGCTTTATACTCAGGAATTCTTTTACATAAGTGAAGATGGCGTAAATATGAATGATGAAAAGCCGTTTGATAATTTGAATCATAGATATTTCGGTGAAGGAAACTTCATCTGCTTTAAAAGCAAGTTAGATTCAACCTTAAGTTCTTTTTTAAGGCAACAGAGTTAGACTTAGAATTAGGATCACGAGTCACCTATTGTGACACTACTCTAATGTTACAAATCTTTCCTAAGTCTAGTATTCCTGAAGAGTTCAAAGGCTTTCTTTAGTGTAGTCATGGCCTAAGTAACGAAAACGGGTCCAAATTAAAACATTACAGTGACATAGTACATGTTTTGCTGACGCCTCCTCATTGCTTACATATCCACTAGGTGGATCCTGTTATTAAATGCTAGTGTACTTAGAAGCGTTAGATAAGCAACGCAATAGGTTTTTTTATCTTATTGTGGACTAAATAAAATTCTAACACTAGCATTTTGGTAAGTTTAAATTACGGACTTGAATCTACCACGGGAGTTTCAAATAACTTTTTTTGTCCATTCACTTCCCCCATTACCTGTAAATCAAACAATACATTTTGTTAAAAATCTTTTGCTGAACACAAAAGCAAATATAAAAAAATTTGTTTAGAAAATAATTTTTGCTTCTATTATTTTTTTTTTATAAAAGCAATTTTTTTTTTTTGTTTGCAAAACAAAACGTAATATGATCTTGTACAATTACATTTAAAAAATATATAATTTTTTCTTCATGTTCAAGCTGGCGTTTGTTTATGCGATGCTTCAAATTAAATTGTTTGTTATTTTGTTTGGTCCGACTGCTATTCACTTTTTTCGTTTTAATTTAATTCTGCTTAATACACAGTATCTCTACGGGCTTTCCTACAAAGTTAAATCCACGCCTAGTCATGATTTTATTTTTTTTTTCTATTTAGTAGTTTTGTTAAAAAATTTATAATAATAAAATCTTAAATTTAGCAAGTGTACTCGTACATAGAAACAGATAAAAATAGAATTCGTTTTTGATACAAAAAAAAAAAAAAAAAAAAAAATTAAATAAAAAGCAGACAAAATAATCGTGTTTCTTCAAGTCATACTTTGATTTAAATGATTTTAGGGTAACGCAATTGAAAGCTATTCAAGGACATTTATTTACTTGTGACTTAACAATTTTTATTAATTATCGATATTAAAAACAGTAAATACATTTCAATTTGGAAAGGAGTAAGGGACTTTAGAGAGCCCTTATTTAAAAGTCAAATGCGCATTAAAGCAGAGGTTTTTTTAAAGCTCAACAGAAATGATATAAAACTCTACGTTGAGCTATTTATGGGCCACTGCAGACTTAATTATCAAATGAGTAGAATAGGTGTAAGGCAATTACTAGATTCCTAAGGAGTCTCGTAAATGTCACGGTGTGATGATAGCCCTTGATAATAATAACAAAGGGAGTATAAAATAGTATAACTGACAAGGCCTTTTTAGTTTTTCACTATTTTAGTTAATTTTTATTTAAATGAAATAATATTTTTCCAATATTGCATTTTTTTATATAAAAAATAGTCACCATTTTTACGCTGTAAGCAATTCGTGATTGACATTTTAATTTAAAAAAAAAATCATACGTTTACTTTTCAAGATACGAAATATTTATTTCTTAATAAAAAAAATATATAGAGCGCAATTATGCGGACTACAACTATAATTTTTTACAAAAAAAAATTATTTATGCATGTGCTGGTATGTATGAAAATCGTTTTATTGTAGGTTGCGTTGCTAACAGAACAAAAACAAAATCAATCAATATTGAATTGAATTTCTGTACGCACCGCCAGTCAATTTAAATTTAAAAAAAAAAAAAAACTTTATATAAAAAAAAATAGTCCAAAAGGTGTTTTTAAATGGAGTAAAAAAAACTATTAAACGACCCCACACGTGTTAATTTTAAGCAGAATAAAAAAATGGAATATTTTAATTTTAAATAAGACACTGAAATTCTTGTGTTGGAAAGGCCGCGCATAAAAAAAAAAAAACAAATTTTATTGTCTTTAAAAAAAAAAAAAAAAAAAAAAAAAAAAAAAAAAAAACAATTGCCAACATGATTACAATATTTCAAACAAACATGGCATTATTTACAAGGCCTAAAAGATAAACAGTGTACTTTGTGCAGTTAGTTTATGTTAGTTAATTTTTTAAATAAAGGTTTGTTAGTGGTGACTAGCCTTAGCATTTTAGCCTTTTTAAGGCTAGATTTAGCCTTTTTTCCTCGCATTTAGCCTCGAAATTTATGATTTATCTAGTTTTTTTTTAGTCTTTTTTGTTCTTCAAAATAGCCTTAAACAGCCTTTTTTTAAAAAATTAAAACAAATCATACATAAACAATTTGAGACTGAGACCAATTTAGCTAAAGTAATATTTTCGATAAAACTTTGATAAACTGATCGAACGAAAGTAATTTCTAACTTGTAAAATAAAAATGCATTTAATTTCTAATTGATTAATTAAATGTTCCATTTAGTTTTCCAGTACTACCGTTTAGTAATGCTGAGGTTGCTCGGTTTAGAGTACGATAAAGCAAGTGAAATATCAGAATAAAAATCGCATTAAAAATCTAAAAATTAACTATTACTTGAAAGAATATTAAATATTATTTAAAAAATAAAAATAATATTGAATTGACAGAGAGTTTAACAGCAAGATCTGCAGGTATTTTTAATATGTTTAGTTTGAAAATATATTTGGTTAGATGAAATCATAATATGTTTCCATCAGAATATGGTTAAGTCAACCATAGAAAAATAGGGGTGTAGAAAAATATTGGTGGAAATCTTTATTTTGGGTGTACTTGAATTGAAATACGGCTTTGCATTGTTGAATGTTTTAATCAAAGTATAAGCATGCTAGTGCATGTGTTTGAATTTTGTTTTTTTTTTTTTTTTTTTTTGTATTCAATCGTGTTGCACAGCATAAAAAAAACTGTGCGAAATAATTTTTCTAGAGAATATTTGAATGTCACTTTGTTATTTCCCTAAATCTTACACTAAATGTTTTCAAAAGAATATATTCTTAACAAGAGCGAAGGCAAGACTATTTTTTAAGAAAGTATTTTTAAAAAAATATATGGCAAAATGGTTTCTCTAAGAAATTATTTTTACAAGTAACTTTCTTTTTAAAAGAGAAAGAAAAATAGGGTGTCCTGTAAAGTGATGGGTAGCGTGCTAACCTATCAATCTGCAGGTCCCAGGTTAGATAATTGGAGCCCATGCTCAAAGTTACCAAATTTAATCTTAGAAATAATTTCTAATATTAAATAATAATAATAAAAAAAAGGAGAATATATTCTAATCAAATCTAGGATACAGGGAATTTAACCAGACAGTTTTTACTGAAAAATTTTTTCATATAATTAAAAAAAAAATATTTTACTTCCTGTTTACTATTTGAGTTGAAGTAAAAAATGATTAGCTGGGCTAACAAATTTACCTGGTTTTACTGCGACATACATGCACTTGGCGAAGAGCATTTGGCAGACACTATGGAATGGATTTTTTTAGACAAACATTTTTTTGCTTTAATGTCATATTGCTTGACGTAATAAGCCACATAAATTAAACACACAAACAGAAACTACAAAAAAAAAGCGTGTAAATAAAGCCATCAATTAAATAAAATAAAAACAAACTAACAACAAAAACAACAAAAAGTAATTAAATTATTTCAATGTTTACAGACAACAAGAAGCGCGGTCACGTTTCAGACCGGGTCAAGATTAATAATAAAACAAAAAATTTAAAATAAAAATAAAATAAAATAAACAAACTGAAAATGCAAAAAAAACAAGTAACTAGTGAAAAAAAAAATATATAAACAAACACACATTTAAATATCGATTTTAAATAAATAAAAAAAACCAAATGGAAATCGAAATCAAAATCCATCGAAACAAATAAATAGTCTATCGCACCCAAACCAGCAAACGCAATTCAACGACAAAAATGTGCGCAAAACGAAAAAAAAAAAATGTCAAAGTACAAAGAAGACGCAAAACTAAATAAAACATGGAATAAATAAAACTATTTCCGCACTTTGGCAATGCGCACGTGTAGTAAATTTGCTTTCATTTATTGAAACTTTTTTTTAAATAAAAATAGAAAGATTTTTTTTTGTTTAAATTAAATTCATTAAGTCAAATAAAAAATAAACTCGTATGTAGGGCAGCTATTTTATAAGGAACAAGATGATAGCAAGTACCACTTTGAAATATATAAAAGCGTGTAAATTTACTTCAATAAAAAGCATGTTCATTTCCTTTTTAATAATTCATGTTTAGTGAAATTTTTGTTTAATCTAAAACTCTAATGTCAGGCAAGCACTTCGCATATAAGCTGGCTTTTAAGTCTGGGAGTAATTCTGGATTTCAAACAAAACTGCAGTTAGGAAGATGAATGTTGCCTACTAGACCTGTGCTGTACTTTTCGCAGAATGTTTGGCTTAAGGTGGCACTTAAGCCCCAGGCTTTTGTTATGAATGTATAAAGCTAATATACGTCCAATGCTTACTTAGGGATCTTTAGTATAGTGGATCGTTCAAAGTATTTACCGGGTAATTGCGTGCTACTATTTTAGAGGCTTTGAATACGGCACTATCCCTCATTCTAATAGATTTGCACCTAATGGCTATATCCGCCAGGTCCGCAAGAAAAGACACGACTGATAAGCTCATTAGACCTAAACCATTCTGCGGAATGTATTCGATTAAGCTCAGTTTTAGTAAGTGGCTGGATTTATTTAACGCACAAAAACTGGTATACAACATTTGTTTAATCATGTTGGAGACACGATTTAAAACTGATTGTTTTTTAATGCTGCTCGACACAATTAAATTTAAAAAGCTAAATGGCAAAAAGCCATTAAATCAACAAACACCCTAATTTGAGGAAACTACTGTACACAAAACAAAAATATGGTTGAATATGGTAACTGCAAACATAGTTTGTTCCCCGCAAAAATTTTATTATTAATTTGAGGTATCTAAACATTATTATGATCACGATAAACATGTTTCTAGTTATTTTTTATCTCAAAGATTATTATATTATTTTTGATTAAATTTTATTATATTATAACTCAAACCGTAAATATGTTTATAGTAACCATAATAATAAGAAAAACATGGTTGAAAGTAAATTGTTTTTTATTTATATATAAATATAAATAAAACCAAAACTTAATTGTTTAAACTCAATTGGACTTTGTGGCGAGTTAACTGAATCCTGCTAGAGTGAAATAAAATTGGAAAAAGTTCAAATAAATAAACTTAAAGTAATAGCAAAGAAAAAGTGTTTGAATTGGTTAGAAACACAGGCTATCAGGGCAGCGTTTTGTATTTTGCAAAATACTTATTTTGCGATTTCAAATCGTTATCGTCAATGTTAAGGCTGGTATTCAAGTATGAATTATGACAAATTTTTCATACAAATTTGTCATAATATCGATTTCAAGTCTACTTTCATTTTCTTTGAATACAAGCATAGTGTTTTGCATTTTTTACAACAAGATGATGATGTAAACTTGGGCAAGTGTGTGTTATCGATAGAGCGCATTAAAGTATTCATAATGTGCCATCCTATATAAAAAAATAAGTTTTGCTACTGCCTCTATAGTCTTTTTTAACAAAATAATTTTTTTTTATTAGTTTTTAGTTTATATTTTTTTTTAAGAATATTTTTTTTGAAAACATTTTTTTAATTTGGGTTTTTTGTAATTTTTTTATGTACGACTGGTGCTGATAAGAGCTTAAGAAGCAAGCCACTTTAGTACACTTTATTTGAATTCAACTACTCACTCATCGTATACATAATTAATTAAATATTCAATTGGTTTTTTTAATATTTTTTTTTTTTAATTAAAGCGTTTTTCTATTATTAAATTATTACATTTCGATGACCAAACCAACATAAATTTAACCACCAAATCCTCCGCTTCCTTCATTTGTATGCAAGTTTGTCGGTATGTACTTATGTTTGTAATTAAATAAAAATTAAGAAATTTTGTATTATACGAGTAGCAACATTAAAATACATTAACTGTTTTTGTTGTGTGTATCATAAGAGGAGTGTGTATGGTGTGGTGATACACAAACTCTACAATGTTTAAAGCACAACTCATTACAAGGCTTGTTAAATAATATCTGTGCGGAGTGAGCATGAATGAACGAACAAAAAAAAAGGAAAATATGTTAACAAACAAACAAATAGCAACAAATTATTTTTAACTTTAAGCACACACACAATGACCAGTGACTACATTGGATTTAACCAGCAACTGCATAAATAATTACAAAATAAATATTTTAGTGTATTTTATTACATTAAAACTATTTTTTTTTTCTTAATTTTATTTTTTATTTGTAATATTACTCGCATTATTATATTACTATTGTTGCTGTGAAATATTATGAAATTTTCATAGAGTTGTTGAGTTATAACACCTTTTGAAAAGTGAATTTATTTAGAAAATATTTAATTTAAACATTTTCATTAAGTCAGCCGCCAGTCAGTCAGTCTATTATTTCTTTTTGTTTCAAAATTTTTATTTTATTTCCTTTCAAACACTTAATAAACAAAAAGCAACTGTAATAAATACTTTAGCAACTTCTTTGAAAGTTGCAAAAAAAAAAAAAAAGTCAATAGACATTTTGCTGTTATGAAAAACTATTCACAATTAAGTTCGGTAACAAAGAAAATATTTTTCTTAAAAAAATTATTTAAAAAAATTTTAATTAAAGTTTTTTTTTATTAGTTAGTTTTATTTGAGCTTTTTCTTTTTAATTAAAATGGCTATTTTGTTAAGCTTGAGGTTTTATTTTTCAAAAATTTATTTTTATATCGATATTTCGCTCCAATTATATATATCCTAAAGAAGCTACAAAAATTGGAGCGAAATATCGATATAAAAATAAATTTTTGAAAAATAAGACCAAGTTTTTTTTTTTTTTTTTTGAATTAAATCACATGTTTTGTGTTTTCTGTAAGAAATATTTAAAATTAAAGTGGTAAAATTTATGTAAAGAAGATTTTAAAGTTATTTTCTAAATTAAATTTTTTTTCTTTGCTTTGCTTGTCAATTTTTTAAGATTTTCTTTAGATTCATTTTATTGCTGTTAGTTGAAGAAAAAAAAAATACCTTATTAACATTCCAATCCAAACACTATTTTTCTACAAAATCAATAATAACAAATTGACACACGTTATACGAGTAATTGAAGCATAGCATGATGTTACAGTAGCAAATCATACAGCAAGAATAATAATAATAAAAACACACTCCCACATGTCTTGGCTAAAATTATAAATCATTTTTACAACAAAATTAAAAGCAGGAAAAACACTAAAAAAAATTTATTTAATCACACAATTTCTAGAATTTTACGGCACATGAATTTGTGTTTGAAACTTGATTCAAAAAAAAAAAAAAAACAAAAATGTTTTACAAACTTACACTTTAAACAGTTTTGAATATTTTTCTGTCATTACAAATTGTAGAAACAAACATACCTGTAAAGAGAGAGAGAAAGAAAACAAAATAATAAATTAATTATAATTAATTTAGAATTGATTAAAATTAATTTAATTACTAAATCAGAAACTGTAAAATTAAAAATTTATTTGCTGAGTTTCATTTACAATTACAATAATTACTGTGAATAACAAAGAAAAAAAAGAGAGAGAGAAAAAGAGAGTCAAGAAACCAGCGTTGTTAATTTAGTACTTTTTCATATTTTCCAAGCGGAAAATTTTCAACACTTAAAGAAAAAATATGGTTGACGCAACCATATTCTGGTGGCAACATAGTATGGTTACATTTATGATTTCATCTAACCATACGAGTATATATTTTTAAATCAAAGATATTAAAAACAGCAAATGTTAAGGTTCAACCCCCGTTCAAGGCAAAACAAATTTTTTTTTAGAAGCATTAACTCGCCACTCAACCCCTTCAGTCAGAAAGGTCAGTTGAGTTTGAACGATTAATTTTTTGTTTTATACTCACTTTATTTACATAAATAGATGCGGAAGAGACAAAATAGAAAACAATTTACTTACAACCATATTTTTATCATTATTATGTTTACTATAAACATATTTATGGTTTCAGTTAAAATTTTATTAAAAATAATATGATAATGATATCGTTAAAAATAACTAGAAACTTGTTTATCATGATCACTATAATGTGTAGATGCTTCAAATTAATAATAATATTTTTGTGAAGAACAAATTATGTTTGTGGTAACCATATTCAGCCATCTTTTTTCTTTGCGTGAAGCTGGTGCTTTTTTATTTTTAGAGCTTTTTTTAGTATTTTTTTTTTCACTCTTCAGTGGCCCAGAACTATTCTGCGGACTGTCTTGTGAAAAGAGAAAGGCAACAATACTGGCTGGAAACAGTAGGTATCATGCCATTCCGATCTTCGAAGTGAATTAATGAATTACTTGGCCTGACCCGGTCAGAGACTCGCATTGTCACAGGATTCATGACTGCACATTACAGAGTTTTGAAATACTTGGCAAATATGAGGATCAGTCAAAATAACCTCTGCAAGTTAGTATGTAAGGAAGATGAAGAGACAGCAGAGGACATATTTTGTCACTATAATAGTGTAATTTGGACCCATTTTTGTTACTTAGGCCATCACTACCTACAACCCATGGCGTTCATATCACTTAACCCTTGAAGAACCATAGGGACACCGGTGTCCCAAGCAAAAAATTGAGAAAACGTAAATTGTGTAACGATTTTTGTGGATTAAAGTTGATATTTATAGCTATTTAACGGTTCCTCAGCACCGACATGTGTTCATGGGGGCGCATGTGTCCAAAATTTTATTTTTAAGAAAAAAAAAATTTGTTGGATTTTTCTTCAAAATCCTTTTTTTTTTAGACTTTACTAGCTGTTTTGTACTCAGTATTCTTATAGTCCTTGAATTTTCAATAAACACTAGACTTAGGGAAAATTTGCAACTTGAGACTAGTGTCCCAATAGGTCTATGTCGGCGAGTTTTTCCCGATCCTTATTCTAATTCTAGTTCGTTCTTTCATCTGTAGGTCGTTGAATTAAAATGAAAAGCAAATAAATGATCAATGAGTATGTAAAATTCGTTCAGTTCAAGTGAGGGCATGAAAGTCGTAATTCATAGTAATTAAATCAATTAAATGTTGATTAACTGTTTAATTGAAATATTTGCATAATTAATGTGATACTTTCTTCCGTTCAATTATGAAGCTGTCTAACTAATGAAATAATTAATTGATTCAATTAAAACTTTAATCAATTGCTTAATTTTCTTTTTAAGAACACTTTTAATTAGAGCATAAATTTCTTTGCTGTGTAAGAATATTTTTTTTTTTTTTAAAAAGTTTGTGAACCTTTAAAAAAGTCCCACTTTATTAAGCGAAATTTTTGAGTAAAATTATGCCATCATAATGAAATATTTATTTACTTAGTGTATCATCATTTTGATATGTTTCTACAAGGTACGTAAATAAATTTGTTTTTGATTTCATTTTTGTTTGCAGATACAGAATTTCATTTGCAGTTGATGTGTGGATCATAGTAGAACGCAATTACCCATTCTATTGCTTCAGAGCAATAGAACTCTGTCCTACAAATATGCACAGTGGGGTAGTTCACAACAAGCATCTGTATGTTATAAAATACTGCTTCATCAGTTTTAAACTGTTTTTGCTAGCAGTGAATATAATTTTCCGAGAACATTTTTTTTTAAAGTACAGACTGACCTACAACCAAGTTTAATTGGTTTTGACAAGTACAGCCTCGAATTGCTAGCTGGGGGTTATCAGCTGTTATTTGTTGTCTGGCTGTTAAAACAATCTTTTTTTTTCAGCCCATTTGTAGCACAAAATTTAATTGATTTAAAAAAATTTAATTCTTAGACTGGACTTCATTAAGTTAGATAGCATCATGCATGTAGAGGCTACAATCGCCTTAAAATTAAGCTTAGTTATCACTTGGACTTATTAGTAATTCCATAGATCTATGAATAAAGTTTTCTTTAGCCCACATAACAGTTGGGGGCCTTTAAAAAGGGCCACCTTAGATAGCATTTTCTTTTTAGTTCAATTAATATCCAGTTTTGCTTTATATTTAAAAAAAAATTAGTTCAACTTTTTGTTTTTTGAAAGGTAACACTGTGCTCGCCTTCTAATGTTTTTTTTTCCGCAATAACCATATAAAGAGATAAACAAAATACTCATCTCTCTGTCTTTACTAATACTAAATTAAATTTTTTGTTTATCATTTATTTTTTTCTATTTTTTTTTTTTTTTTAACTTTTGCAAATATTTTCTTAATAAATTTGTCGTACAGCATCGTATTAATTGTGCAGAAAAAAGGGAAGCCAAAGACAAAAAAGGTTGGCGTTTCATATTTTAAATATAAATAAATAGAAATTATGTATTTTAACAAAAAAAAAAAAAATTAAAAATTGGCAAGATTCTTTACACTATTAGTCACAGCATTTGTAATAATTCAGTGTGTATTGTGAGGCGACTACGATGAGGTAAATTTAAAATAAATTTAATAAAAATGATACGAATTTATTTATGCATCAATTTAGAGGTTTGTTTAGGTTGTAGCTGTGCTGGTTGCATTTGATTTAATTTTGAAGGTCTGTCTGTATGAAAGGCGGAAGAATTTTCTGTGGTTTTTTTTTTAAAGAAATGAAATAAACATAAGGCGGTGTCAGCAGACATCGCGACAACAACAACATCATTAGCATTGAATATTATGAGGATGATCATGATGATGTTGTCAATATTACAAGCAATAATTAAATGCAATTGCAGCATATGTTGCAGCAATTAGAAAATTGTTGTTAATTTAATTACAGAATATTTTTCATAGAGGCCGGGTTCAGCTTACAAAATAAGAATTGATTGCATGCTATGAAAACACACAAATAAGATTATTTCTAAGGCATTTTGTAGGGTTCTAACCCTGTCACATTGCTTTGAGAAAGTTGTGTAACCTACTAACCCAGCTGGATTTTATCAACAAGATGTGTAACGAAAAATCTTTGTCATAAATCACGAAAAGCCGGTAACTCATGTAAGAGTTGAAAGAACTGTTTTGCGCCTGCACAGGTGTTTTCATATTTCCCACAGACCCGGTTTCCTTGTGATTGTGGACATATTTGATCAATTAGGCTGAAAAAAAAGTCACAAAGGGCACGAAATGCATTTTGATTTGAAAGATTATTTTAGTAAAAGGCTTCAACAATTCATTGATTGAATTTGTTAAAACACTGAAACTAAAAAAGTTTCACACTAAGTTGGTTAAAAATAACTTGACGTTAAGCTATGACTCACAATTAATATCGTGCATCATGATAGGACCACTGTGTAGGTGTTCTGCAAAATGTAAACGCTAGAATTTTTTTTTTTTTCAAATTGCAAGTGTAAACGAAACATTAAAGGGATTATACACAATTCAAATTAAATATGTTTTCTTTTTATTTAAAGAAAAAAAAAAAAAACAGTTTAAAATCTCTATGCAAGTCTCTGTCAGTTATCCCACGCCCTACTAATTAATTTTTTCGTAAGTCTTGGCAAAAGTGAGGGTAAACTTTTACTAATTCTCTACTTTTTAACAGGTTTAAAGGTTTATCGAAGCTTTTTTATTCAAAATTTTCCTTAAATTTTACTATTTAAAGACGCTGCAAGAATGAGACTTTATTTTGCGGCATTAATGTTTGTGTAAGGAAACAGCTAAAACAAAATGTTTAAATTTATTGAATTAAGTAAAAATTGACTTGTTGTTGCAATTAACTGAACAACTTTATTATATTGATTCCCCAAATTAAAAAGATGGCAATGAAAACAATTTCGTCGTGCTAGAATCTAAATGATTTTGTAAGAAAAACCATTAAGGACTTCTTAAGTTGCAAATAACTTAATCATAGCAAAAGCAGTTTGTCTATAATGACACAGATTAATTGAAAAGAATCCTTTTTTCTGTACATTGATTCTGGGCCTGTTTTTAAAATAACTTTTTTCCCCGTGAATAAGAATTCTAAAAATATTGATGGTTTTTTTTTCTTATGTCACAAAATACTTTTAAAAAAGCTGCATGGCAATTTGGCGTGAAATATTTAAAACACACACACACACATACACTTATTTTTGTTTTGACGTTTAAAATGTATTTTTAAAATTCTTTAACAACACAACCTCTAAAAACAATTTTGAATAAATAAATAACCCAAATGCATTCAAATCTATTTTTGTTAATGAATTTTTGGATTGTGTGAAAAATATTCAACTATTTTTAGTTTTAAATGTAATAAAATTAATTGAAAAAAAAAAATAAAAAAACAAATCAAATCTTTAATTGAGTGTGATCTGATTAAAATATTGAGTGATAAGAATACAAAACTAACAGAAAGAAAGAACTAGTCAATAGATAAAAAAAAAACCCCACCAGGAAAAATAATTCATTATTTAAAATTGGGGCCACCCTACGCAAACAAATCTCGTGTAATCTTTAGCTATGCCTTTGACACACTATCCTACAACATCTTAAGAATTTATTCACATAAACATCTAGACCGAAATGGTGGCATTCTGTACTTCAAGGCAACGATTTGAATTGTTGATTTTATTTAATTTTTATAAACCATATTGAACTGAAAATTAAATGCAAGTGCCACAAAGCTTAAAAAAACTCCACCATTTAAAGCATTTAACTTTTAATTTTAATTTATTTAAATTAAATTTGCTTCTTACTGGCATAATTAAAAAAAAATCAACTCGCTCTTAGTCTACATTTTATTTATTATTACTAAACGAGACTTCTTTTTTTTTAAGCTTGATTTCTATCACGTACACATTTTAAATTTAAAAAGACTTTATGCAACTTTTACTTTTAATTTTAAAATAAAAAATAAAAAACAGTTTTGCTTCATTATAATTTTATAATTATGAGACAATTAAATAATAAAGTCAACTTAATTTATCTAGTTTTTGATAAGCATATGCAAATATTTTTATTTATATTTTTTACAGTTTCAACTTAATCAACAAAATATTTTAATTACTTTTAGAGAGGAAAAAATAATAATAAAAAAAAAAACATTTTAAACAAATTTAAATAAAATGTGGTTTAATTGATAATTTAGTTTTAGCTACAAGCAGCAGTTGATAATATTATGCCGTCCCCTTTCTATGAAATGAGAGCTAGACTCGAAATCACAAATTCTTTAGTTACGAGTACCAACTGATTCAGGGCCTAGCTGAATTTAGTTTTTTAGAGTTTCAAAATTTACTCGCTTTAGTTTTATAGTACTGGGCTGCTAAGCCATTTACATCGGCTTTGCAGTTATTAAATGCTTTTTGGCATAAATTAATATTAAAATAAACAAAATTTTTATTAAAACACTTAATTAAATTAATAATATTTTTTTCCTCTCCATCTCTCTCGCTCTCTGTCTCTCTCTCTCTCTTTTCTCAGTCTAACTATCTAACATCAAATCACACGAGTACACTTGAGTAATTAAAATTCAATAAATGTGTTAGAACGTTTAATGTAAATCAAGTGTCACGTATCGCTAAAAATTATTCTAAAACCATAGATAAGTGCAAGTGCAAAAATAAAATTATAAAAAAATTATTTATTATAGAAATTATTTTATATTAAAACTCGTATAACGAAATTTTGGTTTTATAGCAAAAACGTGAGGCGCGGTTTTAGACAAAAAAAAAAAAAAAGAAAATATGAAGGCATGAAAAAATTTTATGTAAAATAAATTTAAGCAAATGCTTTTGAGGATTTTTTTTAAATAACAAAAAAAAAAAAATTTTTTTTAAAGAAAAAAAAATTGGGTGTGCAGTAATAAAAGAGAGGATCACCGGAAATGGAATCAAACTCTAAGTTTTACCTATAACAGATCATTGTTGATTTAACTAAAACAAGATGTAAAATCGATTCCTATAGTTACTGTTAAGAACCAGAAACGTTAAAACATATACTGTGCATGACTCAGCATGAGCCACCTGCGCAGTACAACAGTCGCCCTACAACAATCGCCAGCTTCATAAGGATACAAAAAAGAATGAAGAGCAAATACCTGCAAAGTGATATTATTTTTCTGGTAGGTGCTGTTGAGTACAACAAGAATCTGTTTTTGGAATTTACCAAATTAGCGGAGTCCAATAAGCAATATCCCTCTATCCATCTGTCTTTGTAGACGTTGAAATCAACTTTCTGAAGTCCCTAGAAGACCTACAGAAGAGTTTGGCATATCACTCTGCCAGCTATTTCTATCTTTCAATTACTATTGAAATACAGCCGAATCGGTCTGTAAATGGCGGAGCTATGAGTCAAAAACCGCAACTACCTCTTTTTTTTTACCATTTTTGAGTGGTTTTTTTTTTGTTCTCTTTATTATTATTTTTTAAATTTTTTTACTCCCTTGATTACAAATTTTTTTTATTTTTTTACTCCCTTAACTATTTATTTTTAACCATTTTTTTTATTGTTTTATTTTTATTTATATTTTCATATTGATTTATTTTGTATTTTTTAATTTTTGATTTTTTGAAACTTCTTAGTTTAGATAAAATAGAAAATTAAAAAAGGATTTCTATTTTAAAAACATTAATAATCTCAGTTTTAAAAGCAACATAGAAGCAATTGAATAACTAGTATGATTTTCTGAAATTATCATCTCTTTAATTTGTTTGCCTTAAAAAAAAAATAAAAATGTTTATTATGTTTATTTTTATTAGCAATGAAGAATGAATAATTATTGAAAGATTTAAGTGAAATCCAACAAAAATAACAACAACAAAAAAATCATTGAGAATTGAATATTCATTTCATTTTATATTAAATGGAAATCAAATGCAAATTGCTTAGGCTATAAAAACATTTAATGCACCCTATGGGTTAAAGTTAATTCACCAGATTTTTGGTCTTTACTGAGCCTTAAAAATGTTTTCATTTTTTTTAATAAAAATTAATACAAAAAGTGTATTTGAAATTAATGAAAATACAAAAATTTTATTATTTTGTCATTAATTCCTTTTTAATTCTTTATTTTAAAAACAATCCAAATCGATAGGAAAACAAAAATCATTTATATTTAATAATAAAAAACAATTTTAAAACAGTAAAATGTTAATAAAAACAAATTAAATAAAATCTTATCACGTTGTTGAAATAATTTGCATGGCATGGGTTTCATTTTATTATTTTTTTTTCCTCTTTTTTTCACTTAACAAAAGTCACGCTATAAATGGAAAAAAAATTACATAAAAATTATTATAAACTAAAGATGCACAGCAGGGCTTTCACGTGATTAATATGATTAATAGTATTTTTTTTTAATTTAATTGTTTACATGATTAAATCAATTACAGCTTGAAGTGTTTCTCAATATACTAAATCGAAACCTTTGAATTAAGGGCCTGTTCAGCTAAGTGAGAACAAATGCTTCGTTCGCATAATTGTACGAGTATTGAAAACAAAAACCAATTTTCGTTTATTGTTTTCAATATAATTATGCTAACGAAGCTTTCGTACTCATTTAGCTGAACAGGCCCTAAAAGTATTTTAAATTTAAATTCAAAATAAGAAACAAAGTGCGCTGTTTCTGTCAGAATATGACAGACATCAAGATCAAGATGTTTAAAAAATTTTAGAAAAAATAAAATTGTTTTTTTGATAAACATTTTACAAAGGCCTTTTTACTGATCAGCAGGAAATTTCAACTTAAATTCAAAAACTATTCATCTTTGCTCAATAATGGCAATTTTTCTAAATATTATACTAAATAGGCAGTGGCATAGTATGTGAGTGAGACAGATGAAGAACATTTCATCACGAAAGGGGAAACCCCCTTTATATATATATAAATAGTTCACAAATTTTTCATTTAAAATTTCTTTACTATTTCTTTACATATTAATCGGTACACTTTTTGCACAAAATCCTTATTCTGATCATCAGGAAATTTTCATTCGAATTTAAAAGAAAAAAGACGATTCTTTATTAGACACGACCAATTTTTCTATAGATTAAAATGTATTATAACGGACCGTCTTAGATGCAGTTGGCAAGGACCAGGGTAAATTTTTAAATTTAATTTATTTTAGAGTAAATGTTTTATTTATAAAGTAATTCTTATTTACAATTCTTACTCTCATCATTAGGAAATTTTCATTTGATTTTAATAACAAAGAAAGCCAAAAGGAATTCTTCTATCGACATAAATGGAGATTTTGTCTAATAGAGTACATAGGCCTGATTATGAGTGTCGTTGTCATGGTGAAAACAGTGATATGTGGTAGCTCCGGCCATATATTTTATATGGGATTGTCGTGAATTTGACTACAACAACGACACTCGTAATAAGACTGAATATGTTAGAAAGGGGCAGAGAGGAAAGAAGGAAGTTTAATTTAAGTCTAAAATGGTGCACAAATATTAAATTTTAATTTATTGTTATGGTTTTATTGGTAACAAAAAACTATTTTATCAAAAAAAAAAAAAAAAAATTGATGTAGACTTTAGGGTAAAATTTATAATAAAATTATATAAAAAAATATCGATAACGTAGACTTTGGATAAAGAGCTAATTCTTAGATCATCAGGAAAATTTAATAATTTTTTGTAAAGCCAAAATACATTTTCTTTCTTAAACGTTAGTCTTGGGTAGTACACGAACGAACTATTCACATTGTACTATTCACTTATTTGAAATGAACGAACTAGTCCGTGTTTTGAATTCCTATAGTTCATTTCCTACTCTTTTTTTTTTTAATGAACGACTTATAAATGAACGAACGAACTAAACTTAAACGAAAACAATGACGAAGCAACGAAAGTTGCAAATTATTTTCTTTTACAAAAACAAATAAACTGAAGAAGAGAAAATGAATTATGCGTGCTAAAAAGCTTAATTTTAAGATTTTAAAATTAAACCTTAATTTTTTTTCAGCTATAGTGACTAAAGTATTTTTTGAATTACATTATAAAAAAGAAATCGAAAACTAAATTTAAAATTTTTTTTAATTTTGTTTTGTTGTTTTGATTTCTATTTTAGTAAAAAATTCCTTTCAACCCCTATTCTATATCATTCAATCAAAAGTAAAGGGTGTTTTTTTATAGACGTATAGAACTTTAAATTGCAATAAAACAATGATGGATTATTCGATTGACATGAATTTTATTTATCCGAAAGATAATCTTGTGGCATTACATTTTAAATATGATTTCTGGCATATGACCGCCATGGCTGGCTCGGATGTAGTCCAATTTTCGATGACTTTTTCCAACATTTGTGGACGTATATCGGCAATAACACGGCGAATGTTGTCTTCCAAATGGTCAAGCGTCTGTGGCTTATCCGCATAGACCAATGACTTTACATAGCTCCACAGAAAGTAGTCTAGCGGTGTTAAATCACAAGATCTTGGAGGCCAATTCACAGGTCCAAAACGTGAAATTAGGCGGTCGCCAAACGTGTCTTTCAATAAATCGATTGTGGCACGAGCTGTGTGACATGTTGCGCCGTCTTGTTGGAACCACAGCTCCTGGACATCATGGTTGTTCAATTCAGGAATGAAAAAGTTAGTAATCATGGCTCTATTCCGATTACCATTGACTGTAACGTTCTGGCCATCATCGTTTTTGAAGAAGTACGGACCAATGATTCCACCAGCCCATAAAGCGCACCAAACAGTCAGTTTTTCTGGATGTAACAGTGTTTCGACATACACTTGAGGATTAGCTTCACTCCAGAAGTGCGCTTCATCGCTAAAATTCGCTAAAAATTCGCTTATGAAAATCGGGAACAACGGCAATCTCGTTTTGGGCCCATTCGACGAATCTACGCTTTACTTATGATCGTGAGTCTATTCATGATGAATTACCTAGCCAAACTGAGAATAAATCACTTGACAGCTGTTAAATCGGTCGCCATCTTGAACAGTAATGCCAACTTAAAGTTCTATACGTCTATAAAAAACACCCTTTATAAGTGATAAAGATACAAAAGATCAAATGAACTAAATGAACGAACTATTCCTTTTTAATTTTTGAACTAAGAAGAGCGCTCACTAAAATGAACTACGGAGCACAAGTCTATTAAACGTTAATTTTTTTATTCAAAGCTGAACTTTATATTTCAATAATTGTAGAAACAGCCTCGTCTACTGCAGGGGAATAATAAATATTATGCAAAACCTTTCTAAAACACGCAAACTTATTTTGTTTCCTTTTTTTGTTCTATTAAATAAAGATCGTTAACAAACAAAAAACAAAACAAAAAAAAAAACAAATTAATAATAAAGCACTACAAAGTATAACGAGATTTAATACATTTTTATTAAAGCAAGCATATGACAAGATTAAAACTGATTTTTTTGTACTATTTTTTAATCAATCAAATAATTAATAAATTATAAATAGTTTTAATTTCAAAACGAATAGAAAATAGAAACAAAAAAAGAAATAATCAACGATTTTGTAATTTTGCAATGGAAAAAAATCACTTTTATTTCATGGAAATTATTATTATAAAACGAAAAATAAAATTATTGTTTATAAAAAAAAAAAAAACATTTTAATGATAATTTTTTAATTAAAAAGTTTAAAATGAAATAAATGAATGAATGACGATTTAGGGTAAATTTTTAATTGCATGGCTGGCCCGGCTGCTGACAACCAAATATAAAAAAAAGCGGAAGCGGATACAAGGCATGTGGTACCTACTGCACGAGCCAAGCCACTTTGATTTTTTAATTTCAATTCCTTAATATGGTAAACTGAAATTTTGTGTTTTTTCGTTGCTTGAATTAAAATTAATTTAAAGAAAATGTGGCTGAAACTGGCACTATAACACCCACCTGCATACACCCTACAAAAATTTTTAAGCGAATTTATGAAGGCTTACCAAGCCCATATTCACAGAAAAAATTATTTAAAAAAAAAATTATTAGTTATTAAAAATTGTAATTAAAAATTTTTTGACAAAATATTAATCTTTATTTGTGCTTAATTCCAGAAATTGTGTTGGTTTTAAAATTTATTCTTTTACTCATGATATTCTCATGAGTTATTTATTCAGTACAATAAGTACTGAAGGGGATAGCATATCTATATGGACCATTTCATCAGACGCTACTTATTCCTACATATTTTTCTAAAAAATTTTAAATTTCACAATCAAATTAAAAAGAGTTTTCAAAATGGAAAATAGGAATTCACTACGAATTTATGTTCGAAAACAAAAATTAAATAAAAACTAAAAAGTAGACTTTAAAATATGAAACATTTAAACTGAAGTGAAATTAAACCACTTTTACTTCAAAGTAGAATGTAGAACATGCCTGATTACTTTATTTCGTTGAATTTATTTTTAAGTGTAATAATTTTATTTGGAACTCAAAAGTTTAACAAAATATTAATCTTTAATTGTATTGAGTTATTTGAAATTTATTGTTTTCCTTAATGATATTTATTCATGAGTTATTTATTCAGTACTATAAATAACGAAGGGGATAGCATATGGACCATTTCATCAGACGCTACTTTGAATCCTCAGTAGATTACTCCCAACGTTTCTTGCAAACATTAGAACCTTTATATTGTAAAAGCAATTGACTAAATAAGAATTATTAATCAATAGTTACAAAAAGATTCAAATATTCAAACAAAAAACTCAGTAAGTATTGAACTGAATAAATAAATAAATTTCCCAACCAACATTTTAATATTGAAAACTATATATTCTATTTGTATTCTTCTCTTCTCTTTTACATTCGAAATTTACATATAAAAATTTTTTGTTCAAATTTAATCAATATGACAATTTTTCAAGTCAACTAAAAATATAATTTTATTAATTAAATATTTATATGATTCAATTAAAAATTTAATTAATTTAATTAAAAGTTTTCTTGATTCGTTAAAAAATTTAATCAATTTAGCAATTTTTTTAATTAAAATTTTGTAATTCTTTTTTCTCTCTGTTGGGTTGCTTATATCTAAAACATAACGTCATTAAGCGACTATTAGACGATCATGCGCGGTATAATGAAATGCCATCATGCTCATGTAAAAGCGAAAAATTGCTGTTTGCAAGCCGAGCATGATGGCTTTCAAAAAAATTTTTTTTTCATACCGTGCTAATATGCCGCGCATGCTCGCGCTTTAGATTTCAGTGAAGAAATATATTGCTGGGTTGATGGATTAAAAGGGCTAAAATTTTAATTTTCTGTTTTTGTTGTCACTTAATAAAATCACTAAAGTGAGATAGAGCAGTTAAACACTACGTTTAGGAATTGTTTCAATATCTCTACACCATTCCCCGAAGTCTTGTGATTCCAATTAATAGCCCTAAGCTGCAGCGTAAGCCAACCAAGCAACCTATCAGAAGCCAAAAGAATGTTATGGTTTATTTAGTCAGAGTTTATTTAAATCATCTAAGTTTGAAGCTGGGGATGACAGCAAAGCCTTGACGCAAGCCGTTTGCAGTGGATTTAGTCACTGGTTTCGTAGGGTTATACTATTCTAGGTAAAGGGTGTCACAACAAGAACGCGAGATTTAAATTTGGCGCCATTCGAAGTGTCATTGTTTGACATTTGAACAATTGTTATTGTTTGCTAGTAGAAGGTACAAGGTTAGTAAAAAAAAATGACAATGGACAGCGAAGGGAGTTCGTTAATTGGGTATTGGAGAGACAACATGAAAATGGTGATTTTTCCGATAAAATCATCTTCAGTGACGAGGCCCATTTCCATCTTGATGGCTTCGTCAATAGGCAGAATTGTCGCATTTGGGGTGAGGAAAATCCTCGAGTGATTCACGAGAAGCAAATGCATCCTCAACGTGTCACTGTGTGGTGTGGTTTTTTCGGCTGGAAGAATCATTGGACTTTTTTTTTACGAAAATGAGGCAGGTCAAGCGCAAACAGTCAATGGTGTTCGATATCGTGAAATGATAACCAGTTTTTTCTTGCCTAGAATTGAAGAAATGAATGTGGAGGGCTTGTGGTTAAAACAAGACGGCGCCACATGTCATACAGCTGCATCAGTCATTTATTAAAAATTTAAATCTTGCGTTCTTATTGGGACACCCTTTATGTAGTGTGAAAATTTTTTATGTGCCATTAGAAAATAAGGTTATGATTTGTTTTGTCTTAAAGTATCATATTATCGCTTGAGGGCACTTAATTTGTTACGACTAAAAAACTTTAGTTGTCATAATAAAATTTTATAGTTTTAACATCTAAAGTTCGTTAATACAAACAAAATTTTTGGTCTAATTAATCATTTTCTTAAAATTAAAATGTCTATTTTTTAATTTGCTAACAAATTCCATTCTTACAACCGAAATTTGATTTTTTTTTAAATAAAATGTTCTAGCAAAAGCCATCCAAATTTTTTATCTCAAATTTGGTTTGAGCTTTTTTTTTAAACTCTTGGCTGCCTGTATTTTTTTTTTTTTTGTTTTTTTCTTTCTTTAATTTTTTCTTTAGCTTTTTGCCAGCTGGTACTTTAAAAAATGTTTACAACAAAAATGAAATAAAACAAATTAAAATTAATTTGCGGAGATTTGTTTCTTTGCTTTTTTTCTTCTTGTTAAAGCGTCTGCAGTTGATTGACCGACCGCCGTAAATTTTTTTTGTTGCGAAAGAAATACAACAACAACAGAAATGCTACATCTTTTTTTTTTTATTAAAATTTTTCTCACTTTTATTTTGGCATAAAAAGTGCAAATTATGACTAAAAGATTAAAGAAAACAAGCGAGCGAAGAAAAAAAAACTTTTTCTTATTGTGCAAATACTGACACATGGAAACAGTGAAGAATATAAAAAGTTATTTCTGAACTTCTGAAACTCGTATTGTTGTTGCTGTTGTGTTTATTGAAATTGTATTCCTCAATAAACAACAAATTAAGGTTATCAAGTATTATTTTAGTTGATATCAGGAGAAAAGAATAAGATTTACAATAAAAAAAAAAAGGAACAAAAAAAGAAAAGCACTGTGCAAGTATCACCACACAACATAACAGAGTTGGTCATTTATCAACACTGTGTGTTGCTTAAAGGCAACTTTTTGTCGAAGGCTGGGTCTCTAAGAGCGTTTGTTTAAGTTTGATTTGTATTAACTGATTAATTAAAAATCATTCTAGATTTATGAACATTGTGAAATTAATTAGTTGCCCATTTAGGATTGATCGACAAAGAAAAAAGACCCACAAAATAAAAAAAAAAATGTTTTACAACAGCTGTAGCTCAATGCCCTCGTAGATGACTTTTAATTCTGATTTGTGTAATTTTTACTTTTTTTTTAAATTCGGCTCTATATAACAGGGTCTCAATCCTAATTATTGTCATCCCTGTCAAGCAGTACAGAAGCACTTAAGCATGTTCTGGGAATTTTTCTCGCGTTAACAAGACGGTATTTGGCTAAAAATATACCCAGAATCCTACATAGACAGTGAGACACCGGCTCAGAAAAAGTAAATAAAAAAAGCCTATAGCGATTACAAGACTATTAAGAAGTCTAGGAATGTTTTAGTTGGTTATTTAGCTGCATAAAAATTGCGTTACTATTATGATCCATAAATAATAATAAATACAATTGTATCAACACAAGATTTCCTGAAGATGAACCCAGAAATTTAGTGCTGTTGTTAATTAATATTAATATGAAAAAAAAAATAATTTTAAAATTTTAGGGAACGAATAAAAATGCTGCAATAAAAAGAAAGTCTTTTTACTCTCAGAAATATTTTGTATGAAAAACTTAATTTTAGCTGCCATTAGAAGCAGAATAGAGTAAAAATTGATAGCTATTTCTGGAATAATTCTATCAACCCTTGTGGTATATTTCATTTTCATCAGTTTAACTGGTCTATCTCGCCAATAGCATTTGTTTTAAAAACTAAACATTTAAAAGCAAAAAGAGTTCAGAATGCAATGAAACTTAACAAATAATTTTTATATGTATTTATAATGAAAAGCAAACATGTGTTTACCAGCTGCATGTGCTTTATCTTTAAATTTCTTATGCAAACGGTAATTATTATCAGAATGTTATGAAACTAAGTAACAATTTCAAAAATTACACTATTAATATCTCTACCAAATTTTATTTTAATTGGTGCCAAGGCAAGCTTACCTCCCATATATCCTTTATTTTTGAAACTCTATATAAGCTATAATTATTAACAGAATGTTAGGAAAATAGGTTAATCTATTTAAAATTTTATTGTAATCGCTGTGTTTACATGCCTGCTTTCCATATATCCTTAATTTTTAAAACTGAATTAAGTGCTATGCAAGTAAGTTACTATTTCTAAAATTATACTCTTAACATCTCTACCAAATTTGCTTGCAATCGGTGGAAGAAAATGTTTATCTCCCACATGTCCTTTATTTTAAAAATTTAATTTAAGCTGCTATTATTAGAGATGTCTCTATCTAATATTCTAATGTTAACTTCGCTACCGATCGATGCAAGTAAATGTTCACCTCTCACATATCCTATGATTTTAAAACGAATTTAAGCTGCATTTTTTAGTAAAATGTATCCAAAATTACAAGCTTAATTTCTCTACTAAATTTTATTTTAATTGGTGCGAAAATAAACTTACCTCCCATATATCCTTAATTTTTAAAACTGAATTCAAGTTGTAATTATTAGCAGAATGTAATGAAAATAGGATATCGTAAGTGAAATTACATGCTTAACTTCTCTATAGAATTTTATTGTAGTCGGTGGAAAGACCAGGCCTACCTCCCATATATCCTTTATTTTTAAAACTGAATTATTATCAAAATGTAAATAAAATTATATGGTAAATAGCTCTACCGAATTTATTTTCTTTAAAATTTTATTTTAAATAGTACAAAAGCGCACATATGTACTTCCAAATTTTTTTTTTAACTGCTGTAGTTAAGCTACAATTCTTAACAGAATATAATGAATTTGCGTAACTATTTCTGAATTTACATGGTAAGCATCTCTATCAAATTTTATTGCATTCAATGCAAAGGTAAGCCTACCTCCCATATATCCTTTATGTTTAAAAGTGAATTTAAGATGTAATTATATAACAGAATATAATAAAACTAAGTAACTATTTCCAAAATTACATGGTTAACTTCCGTATACAATTTTATTTTAATCGCTGCAAGGACACGTTTACCTCTCATATATCCTTTATTTTTAAAACTAAATTTAAGCTGCTATGAATATCGACAACAGTTTGTAAAAATACACAGTTATTGTAGAAAGTTTTAGATTTTCTTGACAAGTGGTTCTCTGACTTTTACATATGAAAAAAAGGACACTATGTGAGATTAATTATATGCAAAAGCAAATTTCATTATCCAATTGTGAATCAGAGAATAGCACTGATTTTAACTCAAACAGCAATAAAAGTTTCATGATGAGCTGTACGAGTGGTGGAAAAATATGACATTAAATTGTTTACAGAGCATCCTGTGATGCGCTAAAGAACTTGTATAAAATTTCTATGACTTCCAACAACTCTAAGAAAATGTTATGACATTCCTACGAGTAATAATTCAATTAAAAAATATTTTTTTTTATAAATATTTTCACAAACTTTTCATTAGCCCACATAAATGTTACTTAAGACCTAATTAACTTACTACTTGCATTTTTTGATTAGTCGTTGGTATTTTGCAACATAATATTTTTATTTAAAACAATTTTTTTTTTATTTTATTTATAATTTTAATTGTGAATTCATTCAAAATTTTACAAGTGTGTGTGCGTGCGTATGTGTGTGTGTGTGTGTGTTTGCCCACTTCACTTCTTCCATTGCATCAAAATTAAATACTCGAGTGTACAAGTCAAGTGTATGTTTGTGCTCATTTTCCATACTTTAGAGCAACAGCCCCAATAGCAGTCAAGTCCGTAACTGAATTTTTTATTTCTTCTTTATTATTTTTGAAATCTGAAGCACATGTTGTGCATGTGAGTGCATGTGTGTGGCTTAAACGATTTCACTTTCTTTCTATAAACTACTGACTGACTTGTACTTTCGTTTAATAAAAATCTAAGCACGTAGCTTCCGATTACGCGTATTTTGTATGAATATGAGACAGTCGTTGACAGCAACAGCAGCGTCACACAACAACAATTTGCTTGATTAATAATTGTATGAGCAAAAAAACATGCAAAACAACAACAACAAATTCAACCAAAAAAAAAAAAATCAAGACAAAAAAAGGCGGCAGCAGCAATAGCAAATAAGGTGAATTACAGTGAGCATAATTATTTATGTATGAAGTGTAAGGTTGTTGTTGTTGCTGTTTCAGTTGCAGTTGTTGGTGGCAAACAACAGCAACAATATCAACGACGACAGTAATAAAATTATTTTGTATTTGTCAATTAATGACGTTTGGCACACTAATGGGACAAGTTCAATTGACATGTTTTATGTGGTTTTTTTTGTTTTGTTTTGGTTGCTAACCATTAAATGCAGCATAAGACTGACACAAATTAAGTTAACAAGAGACATAAACACCTTAAAAACAACAACAATGATAATAAAAATAATTTGAAAAAAGGAGCAATTATGTAACAAATTAATTATAAATTTTGTTTTATATTAAATTAGAAAAAAAATTAACTTAAAATCACAAAGCTTACACACGGATTATGTAGCTTAAGCAGCCTTAAACATTGAAATTTTAGAACTTTTACTAAAAATTAATATCATGGGCCATAATCGTAGTCTCAAACAAAGTAGGCTTCTATTAAGAGTTTATAGAATTTATTTTAATTTGCTTGGGCTCTTCTCATAACAAAAAATCCCTGTCAAATTCATAACAAGAAAATTTTTTATTTTATAAAAATTTATTTTCAAATTAAAAAAAAAATTCCAGGCACGTCGTTACAAATTCTGTTATTTCACAATCTGTATTCCCCAAAACCGACTGTTCTTTTTATTGCCGTGGCCACTGAGAAGAATATGGGCTTCATTGCTCATTATCAATTTAGACAAAAAAAATCTTCAATTTCACCAGACCCTAATGGATGTTTGAATTTTTAATGTACCAAGGAAGGCCTGTGATTATTCATAAAATGTTTAACTGTCTTCTTTGTAAGTTTGCAACATTTCATGCTGAAGAAGTTCTCCACAGCTGAACGCCATATAGGCATATGACCTTTGAAATCGCCTAATACAGAATATTAGCCAGTAGAGAGACATAGTTTTCAACTTCAGTTGAGTAATTTTAGCTGCTACACTGAGCCAAAAATCGCGTTGCAAGATCAACAATGATGTGGTCATTTTGACAGCCTTAAGTTGTCAACGAGTGGTTTAATTTTTTTAACAAGCTTGTACAAATCGACAACTGTTGGTTGCTAACTTAGAAAAAAAAATTACGATTTTATTTCTTTGAGAACACACGTTGTCAACTTGTTAACCAACGTTGTGGAATTAACAACGCGTGTTATCTTTTCAACAACCGTATGATATTATTTCGACCCTAAATGGCGTCATTTCAACACCAGTATGTTATTAATTTGACACCATTCGTTGTTAATTCAAATTTTAGCTTTATCTTCAGAAAAGTAAGGCCTGACCTAAATCTGCCTCAGACAATAGCCCTTTGTGCGTGCATTCTCATAGATTTAATGAGTATTTTTTGATCATCAAATTCGATAGTTTTGTGTATTTACGAAGTTATTCAGATGGAAATGCGCTTCATGGGAGAAAACGATTTTTATTTTTTTTGAAAAATTGGGTTTGAACTTATTTTGCTTTATTACCCATTGAACGAATTGCTGGTGATGATATTTTATTTCACACTTAATCGGAATCTTTACAATCCAATAAAAAACTCACAAATCTCTCACAAAAATCTTTGGGCCATAATCATAGTCATAAAAAAGTGGGTTTTTTTGTTAAGAGCTGCTTTTTGTTCATAAGAATTTTATGAATTTAAAGTCGGTTTTAAAAAGGTACCGACTTTGGTCGGTTTTTATTTCAAAACTAAAAAGTCCACTCTTATTGAGACAAACTCCAGCATGAAATTAACTGCCAGATAATGATTTCATTCCAACAATATTTCTGTTTTTAAATTCTCATATAGTTAAAAAAAAACACCAGTGACATAATTGTATGAAAGAGGCTATTGTTGGTATGAAATGTGCACAATAGATCTTAGAGGTCATGATGCGATTATAGCCCATGATGATGGTATGGACTGCAAGAGGCAGTAGATATATTACAAGGATTTTGATTAAGCTTAGAACAGCACAGTCTTTTCTTAACTTGCTAAATTCAAGGCAATTAAATTCTGTTAGCACGAGACTTACTCAATATATTGTTGCTGCTTTTAACTTTAACCTGATCTGAGATCTTTTACAAGTTTTCGTTGCTGTTACTGATCAGCAGCTCGTTCAACTTTTTCTTTTTAACTTCCTGGCTGTTTATGTATGTAGTTGGAGGGTGTTATGGTATGCAGCAAGTTAACTTGTATTATTTTCTTTGTCAGTGAAGCCAAATAAATGATGAAAATAAAATGTTCAATACCCAACAAGAATTACCTTTTATCGGCCTCAATGAATATTTAAAATTTTAAATAAGAATTTCAAATATTTTGTTTCAACATCATTAAACTTGTCGTTATCATTGTTGTTTATTTTTTTCTACGTAGTTATTTATTCAACTGTTACTAATGGCACTACTGGCATCCGTCAATTGACGAGACGAGACGAGACAATTATATTTCAATTACATGCCAATAATTTCAATTTTTTATTATTCATTTGTTTTCTAACTGCAGCTTAAATAATCTAGTAGACACATTAATTTTGTAAGCAATTTTAGGCAGTTTTTTTTTTTCAAATTTTCAGCACTCGAATGTTTTGTTTTGAATTGCTTTTTTATGTGTGTGTGTGTGTATTTTCGTTTTATGTTTGATGATGATGAAAACGAAACTTTGGCTAAAATATTTTTTTTAGCACAAATCTCCTTTCACTTTTATTTTAGTTTTTTTTTGTTTATTAAAAACATACAGCCCCTGTTGCACACGAATTAGATACAGAGAACGAATTTGCTGACTGACTTACTGACTGAATGGCAACTAAAATTGTTTAAAACCCAACAAACAGTTTGAATTGGATGTTGGTTTAATAGTTTATTTTCTAACGCATTTTCTTGAAGCTTATGAAGCTCTTTGGGAAATGTTTTCCAATTTTTCTTTATTGCAAAACTAAAGGTGCAGACCAATTTAGTTTTTTTTAGCATTTTAGTTTCATTAAAATTTTTCAAAATTTTACTTTCATTGAATTTCAGAAAACATTTCTCTATTTTTTGTTGAAAACTAACTAAAGCTCTAATACCCTGTTCAGACATAAAAGTTAATGAAGTCAATTAAGTTTTAAATTGTGTGACTGATTTGGGTGTTCACACATATTCAATTAAGTTTACTCAATTAAGCATTTGACAACTGAAAATATTTACAGTTTTTTTTTTGAAAATATGTTTTAGTATTTATAAAATAAACAATGAAAAGAAAGTCAAATTTAAAAAAAAATGTTTTGAAGGCAAGCATTTAGTTAAAAGAAATTCGTTATTTAAAAATTATTTTCAATAACAATTTTATAAAATTTATTTACCAGTTACTTCGGCTGCCATTTCCTTTTTATGACATTTATTTTTAAATTTATTTACGTTTTCTTTTTTTAGTACTGAAAATATTAACTTTTCTCACTTTTGAGTTGATATTTAAGGGCACAACAAAGAGTTGCATTTTGATTTTGAATTCATTAACGTGCAATCAATTTTTAATTGCGCAATTATTGAATGAAAATTTGTATGGTAAATTGAGCTCAATAAAGGCGACAATTGCGTAAAATGCTTAATTGCTCAATTAACTTGTATGTCTGAACAGCCTATAACATTGATTTCGTTTCAGTTTCAATTGCATTTTCATAATTTTATTTTCCACACTTTTCGCTAAAACGCCTACAGCTCGTTTTCCAATTTTTCGTTTTACAATTAATGATTTAAGCTGAGCTTATGCCTCTTTTAGGTGCTAACAGTGGACTAATAAGGAAAAATCGCTTAAGTCGATTTGAATAAAAATTGACTTGTTGTCACAATTAACTCAATAACTTTTTAATTATGGTTTGTAGATAATCGAGATTAACGAAATGGCAATAACTTTTAGGACTTTTAAAGTTGTAGTCCTTCAAAATGAATTAATAAGACCTAAGTCCTTTTTACATACCGCCGCAGACAAGTAGATAAGGAATTACTGAATTAAACCTTAAAAATATGCAGCTCAATCATGAACAAATTTTGAGAATGCACAATTTTTTTACGATAAAAAAGAGGAAAAGCGAATTTTAATTCATAACTGGGGCGATACAAGTCTTTTGCAAGAACTCTTTCTAAAATGGCAGATCAAAAAGCATTATAAAACACAAAATAAGCAATTTACTCTTTAACTAACGTTTTTAAAGATTTCAGCTGAGTTTGGCTCTCTGGAATAACAAACCTAATTTAGGATGACCATTTCACTTACTCGCATAATAATAAAAAGTAACTTAAAATTCATAGTTTTATTATGTATCATTGTGTAACTCAACAGAAAAAAAAAAGGTTGCATGTGATTATATGCGCTTATAAATTATTAATTTGAATTTTTTCTTTTCGTTTTTAACTATTGACGTAGAAAACTAATTTTTTTTTTATTTCATTTCGCATTTCAATTATTTTTAAGTTTTTTTTTTTCGTTTCTATAAAATTTGGTTTAGCGTTTAAAAAATTTTTTTTGCTCTTGTCTTAATTATTTATTGTAATAATTGTTATTGTTCAGCTTATAAAAGTAGCTCTTGACTAAAACAAATAAATCAAAAGTATTTATTTTAAGTGGTAATCGAAGCAGACCGGTTTTTATGATCTTTAGCAAAACACTGAGAGAAAAAAAAAGTACTTAAAGAAAATGTAAAAAAATATCTCTCTAAAGATTCATTTCAGAACTCTGATAAAATGTCATGACTTAAATAAAATAATTATACATATTTAAATAAAAAACAGAAGGAAATTTTGAGCCAATTAAAAATTTTAATTAAAAAATTTTTGTATTGAAAATAAATTTTTAAAACTTTTTTTATGTACTCAATTAAGTAAATTAATTAAACATTTATACTCTTATTCTAAAAAAAAAAAAAATTGATAAAGACTTTGAAGTAAAATTTCAGAAAAAATTAATTAAAAAACTTTGACAACGTTGGCTTTAAAGTCTACATCAATTTTATGGCATAAATGGGTTTATTAGTACAATTTTTGTTAATTCAATTCAGTTATTATAAAAAATGATTATTTTTAATTTATTAATTTTTAATTGGATTATTTAAAAATTAATTTAATTAATTTAATTTATTAAAAATTTAATTAAATTAATTAATGGATTTTTTTGTTAAATTCAGTTGAAAGTTAGTTCTTTTTAATTTAATTATTGGAATTTTTTTATTATAGTTAGTGGATTAATTAAAAATTTAATTGAATTAATAAAATTATTTAAAAATGTAATTTATTTAATTTAATGTAATTTAATTAATGGATTTTTTTGCCAAATTCAGTTAAAAATTAATTTTTTTTTAATTTTTAATTGAATTAATTAAAAATTCAATTGAATTAATTAATGAAAAATTTAATTTAATTAATTAATTAATTTTTTTAGTTCCATTCAATTAAAATAATTATTTTTTAATACATTATTACTCGAGCTTTTTAGTTCAGTATATGTATCCATTATCAATAATATTTCCATATAATTCCCTATTATTGAAGGTACATAATGTTTTTTATTTGTTATTTTAATTTCTGATAATTTGATATTATTTGAAATGCAAAAAAATTGATTTTATCTCCAGACACTGGTTTGGTGGAGCGATCAATAATAGGGAATTATATGGAAATATTATTGATAAAGGGTACATATACTGAACCAAAAGCGCGAGTAATAATATATTAAAAAAACATAATAATAAAACAAAAAGTTCAGTAAAAAAAATCATATAGAAAAATCTATTAATTATAAAATAATTATTGTTGTTTTGATTAAATTTTTAATTGAATTAACAACAAATTTAATAGAATTAATTAACAATTCAATTGAATTAATTAAAAATGTAATTCAATTAATAAAAATTTTAATTAAGTTATTAAACATTTAATTAATATATTTTTTTTACTTCAGTTGAGTTAGAAATTTTTGATTAAATTTTTAATTTATTTAATTATAAATTGAATTGAATTATCATTTTTAGCCAAATTTAGTTCAAAATTAATTCTTTTGACTGAATTTTTAATTGAACTATGTGAATACAAATTTAATTGAATCAATTAAAAATTTTTTACATAGAATTTTTTTTCTTTAATTCAGTTCACTTAAAAAATTGTCATATTGAATAAATATTTAATTAATTTAATTTAAATTTTTATTAATTAAAAAGTTTTTTAATTAAAATCTTTAATTGAAGCTTAAGCTTTATCTGTGGTTGTAAAAATATTTATTAACATTTTATAACATTGCATTCAAACGTTAATTTCGACTATGCTGTCGATTAACCCATAAACAAGTGCCTACATATTTGATTTTTTTGTTTTAGCACTGATAAAACTATTCCATCAATTACGCAATGAAGTTGAGTTTTTAGGTATTTAAACGTATATTTCTTTCAACAAAAAATCTCCAGATCTCTAATATTACAGGCTTTAGGCAGCCTATGAACAGCTGCTTAGTAAAACGCTTAGTTTATACAAAAAAAAAATGAATTCAAGCCCTAAAGCTTTAATATTTTAACATGAATGAGCTGAACTTTAAACTAAAATAAAAATTATTCCAAACTATAATTTCTCATTAGAAAGCTTTTACTCATATACTGTGAATTGTTGCGCATTGTTTTGAAATGCTTTTCACTCACACATTGAATAGTGATGATTTACAAACTTTTTAATTTTATCCACAATATATACAGACAACGCCAATCCAATAAACTTTTTCACTGAACTGCATACAGCATCTAGGGCGTGGCTTAATAGTGAAAAAATTAACTTACACAATGTCTAACAATTAGAATTAGAATTAAGAGCGGGCACACGTAAACTAGTGTTTAGAAAAGTAATGCACCATTAAAAGAAATTATGACATTTTTGGCAGTTGAAAATTATGTTAGTTGCCCCTTCCTTTGTCAATGTCGCAATCACTTTTGTGTAAAATTTTTTCCTCTTAAGATTTTGTGTATCAAAAATTAATATTTTATCTCTCAGTGTACTTACTTGTACTCTAGTGTAATTCGTTTAAAGTGCAATAAATCGTTTATTTTATTGTGCATTCATTAGTTTACAGTTTATCATTTTTCTTTTCGTTTTATAATTTATTATTGGCTTTGTTGCTGTTTTGCACAGTTTGGTATTCGAAAAATTATAATTTTTTTAAAATGATTTTTACTAGTGGTTTATAACACAGACGTCCAATGACCGTTTTTGGCCCTACAAAAATAGTTTTTTTTAGCATGTTTTTTTTTTTTATTTAAACATTCATTCATGCGCTTTTTGTTTTTTTTTTTTTTAACACGATTTTGCTATGAAAGTTAACAAAAAAAAAAAAAAAATGTTTTAATAAAAAAAAAATAAAGTTAAAATATGTTTGTATAAATTAAAATATATTTGGAGAGAAAAAAACTAAAATACTCTGACGTCAATTGAATTTACGAGTAGTTTGCGGCGGCGTTTCTTATTAATTAATGAAACTACGAAAGAGCAAAAAAGATGATGAAGTTTGTTTGCATAAATTTCGCATTCAAAGTTTCAATACCAAAAAAAAAATTAAAATTAAAAAAAAAAAATGTTTTTTAAAAGATAATTAAATTAATTCTGTGCTAATAAGGAAAAATTGCTTAAATCGGCTTAAGTAGTTGCTCTAATAATGAATCCGTTTTAGTTTCATTAGCATTTTCATAATTTTACTATCCACTCCTTATGCTGAAGCTCATGTCATTTAAGAAACGTGTTACAATTTATGTGTCCCAAACTCAAGCTACTGCCCAAACTGTAAGATCGTTTTAGTTTCATTAAAAAAAATTTACCCCTAATGAGTTTCGCTGAAGCTCTTTCATCTTTGTCTTCAGCATTAGCTTAAGGCATCGCTCAAGTCGACTTACGTAAAAATTAATTTAATAACTTTATTATAGTTGGTGCAAATGATGATTCTCCCATATATCTAGTTCACAATTAAGCAATACCGTTTGCTAGAATCGAAATAATTTTATAACAAAAACGTTCAAGTCTTCTAAATTTGAGTACTCTGAAATGACTTAGTGGATCTTATTATTCATTCCGTTTCGCGATTGCGGAACACAACAATTTTAATTATTCATACCGTTTCTGCCATGACGGTATTATCATATTATTGATTCCGCAATATAGAGAAATTTCTACATTTCGCTTATGCTTAAATTTTCTCACGGAAAGCAAACGAAAAGATCAAAAATGTAAGAAAAATTACAAAATTTCACAAATTTAAATTAATAAATTTGTTTTATTGTTTATTTTTTTTTTTTTTACAATCAACAGCTGACATAATAACACAATTCATTCACAATACAAAATTTTTTAATTCACAATTAACTGAAACAATTTTAAATATGAATAATAGCAATTTGTATATCGATTGATATTTCTTTCCATGCAGAATCAATAATAGCACCCCAAATTTATATATTCCTGCAGAATTCTAAATGCATCCTCCTCTATTTTAATAAGAGACGAAATGAGTTACATTTTGAAGAAGAAGTACGATATTACAACTTATAAATTTAGTGATTTTACGGTAACCTACAAATACACCAACATAAATTCTTGTATTAACTTTATTTCAACACTGAACAAAAAATCCAATTTGGGATTTAATTTAGCCTGATTCAAGAAAATCTCGTTGTTAAGCATCTCGTTAAAGATTAATTTAAAAAGTTTAGTTTTTGTGGCTCTAAAATTGAAAGGCCGTTTGTGTGTCATTTTTTTGGTGTTCACTGTATATCTGGTTTGTGTTTGTTGTTAATTTTATTGTTTTATTATTAAAAATAGCATTTATGAAATATTTTTTTTGTTTTGGTGCTGCTGCTGCTTTACTGTTGTCTTTAACAATTTAATGCTGGGAATTTTTTCATGGTTTCAATTGGAGTATTTTCCGTAAATGTTTTAAAAACAAGCAAGCAAACAAACAACTAAACAAACAAACAAAGACCTGCAATAATTACAATGAGATCAAAATAATTTACATAAATCCGGTTAGCCATCACATAATCACTCGTACAAATATTTATAAATTCAATAAAGAACTTTAATTTATTATTTTTAGTTTTTTATTTATTTTTTTTTGTTTTGTGGTGTGACGCACAAAATTAAAGTTCACAAAAATATGTAGAAAAAAGTAGGAAATAAGTTCAGTATAAAATTGATTTTTAAATTATTTTAAATAGATTTTTGTTAAAAAAAAATTATTTATAGAATGAATAAAGTATCTCATCACATTAAGTAACAATTTTGCTTTTAAGCATTTTTTAATTATGAGAATAATTTAGCTCTTAATTGTGTTTTATTAAACTATAATGTTCGGCCTTAATATATCCAGCTCATTTATAATGTTCCTCTTTCCTTACAGTTACGCTTAATCTCATTTGATTGAAAGACAAAATTTATTTATTTAATAACTACCTATTCTATTCTATTTTCTATTCTATTCTATTCTATTCTATTCTATTCTATTCTATTCTATTCTATTCTATTCTATTCTATTCTATTCTATTCTATTCTATTCTATTCTATTCTATTCTATTCTATTCTATTCTATTCTATTCTGTTCTATTCTATTCTATTCTATTCTATTCTATTCTATTCTATTCTATTCTATTCTATTCTATTCTATTCTATTCTATTCTATTCTCTGCTCTTCTATTCTCTGCTCTTCTATTCTTTGCTCTGCTATTCTCTGCTCTTCTATTCTCTGCTCTTCTATTCTCTGCTCTTCTATTCTCTGCTCTTCAATTCTCTGCTCTTCTATTCTCTGCTCTTCTATTCTCTGCTCTTCAATTCTCTGCTCTTCTATTCTCTGCTCTTCTATTCTCTGCTCTTCTATTCTCTGCTCTTCTATTCTCTGCTCTTCTATTCTCTGCTCTTCTATTCTCTGCTCTTCTATTCTCTGCTCATCTATTCTCTGCTCTTCTATTCTCTGCTCTTCTATTCTCTGCTCTTCTATTCTCTGCTCTTCTATTCTCTGCTCTTATATTCTCTGCTCTTCTATTTTCTGCTCTTCTATTCTCTGCTCTTCTATTCTCTGCTCTTCTATTCTCTGCTCTTCTATTCTCTGCTCTTCTATTCTCTGCTCTTATATTCTCTACTCTTATATTCTCTGCTCTTATATTCTCTGCTCTTTTCTTTTGTTTTATTCTCTGCTCTTTTTTCTATTCTATTCTCTACACGTTCCTATTTTCATCTCTATTCCTTTCTTCTTTTTTTCTGCACTTGTGTTTAAAAATCAAACTCAATTATTCTGTCTATAAAACATATTTTTAATATTACAGCTTTGGCTACTTTCCGTATATCCCTCGCATTTGGTGTGCGTGTTTTCCTTCTACCTTTACCTTTCATCCCGGTATATGAATAAAGAAAATTATCGTAACATTTCATTTTTGTTTATAGCACAGCCAGAAAGAAACCTCCACCTTGACCCTTACAATAGACAAAAATAATATTAAATACGAACAACAGCAACAACAGCCACATTTTTATTATTTCATTTCAAACTGCAAAAACTAAAGCTGATAAAAAATTAAAAAAAAATTTAAAAAACCTTTGCACGGATTATGACTGAGGCAAATTGTTTAATAATATTACGTTGACATTTTTCAATATACAAAGACACATACACTTACACACAAAGTGAAGTAATGGAAATGCAACAATTTATTTCAAGCACAAAAAAAAATGAAAATGAATAAACAGATGGAATTCAAAGATTAAAGACAAGTTTAAAAGGCACAGAAAACAAGGAACGAAGATGATGATGGTTGTGATGCACTTAAGACTTTTCAGCAAACAAGCAAGCTAGCAGGCATGCACAGGTAGTAGAGGTACATGCAGCCAAACAGGCAACAAACCAGTCAGTCAGGCAACCAACCAACTCATTAATAAGCAAAGTTCGATTTAAAGTCATTTCGCATGCGTGCTTGTTGTTAATAAAACATTAAAATAATTTCACAGAGAAAAAAAGAGAGAGAGCAAAAAAATTAAGTTGGATGCGTCTTCTTTAAACTCGAAAATGGCAACAACTACAGCAACCAACACTTCTTCCACTTCACCTTCTGTAAATCAAGTTAATAAAATGCTAAATTATATTTCGTGTAAACAACCGACCGACAAACATTTTCGTTGACTAAATGACAAACAAACTGACTGGCATACCGAGTATCATGTCTAGTTGACTGTGGACTAGTTGCTGTGATATTTAAAGTAGAAGTAGACAATGTTGTTTTGTTTTGCAGCAATTGCAACAAGTTTTTTCTTTTTTTTTTTAAAGCATAGCTGTTCTGGTTGCTTTGTAGTTTTTTGTTGTTGCTTCGGCTGATGATATTTCTCCAGATTTATTTAGTTGTGAAAGTGAATTTTCATTTAGATTGAATGTGAATCTCTAAAATACGAGTAAATTCAAAATTGGAATTTTCCATGTTATTGTTGTTGTTGATTTTATTTTTGCCTTTTGTCTGTGATTTATTTGGCAATTACATGTGAAAACAAAGTGAACAACAAACAGCAATAAACAGAAGAAAATAAAAGCGAAACTGAAGATGTAGACAGAAAATAACAACAAACCAACTGATTTTTAATCAAAAGTTGTACAAACATAATGATTACGACAGTTAGTTAAACCCCAACAAACAACATTTCATTTTGCACATTTACAAACAGGGTGAAACGTTATTTTAAATGGATTACGTTTTTTGAAATAAAATATTATTGAAATTTTTAACTAAAAAATATATAAGAAATACAATAAATTGTCATTTTGATGAGAGTTTTAATAGAAAAATAAATAATAAAAATTTTTAATTGAATAATTTGTTATATTGATGAAATTTTTAATTGAAAAAAATGAAAAATTTTAATTAAAACCATTTGTCATATTAATGAAATTTTTAGAAAAATAATTTCTAAAATTGATGAAATCTTTAATGGAAAAAAAAAATTATTAAATTAGTTTGTCATATTGATAAAATTTTTAATTTAAAAAATATATAAAAATAAAAATTTTAATTACAATAATTTGAAATATTGATCTAATTTTTAATTGAAAAAACTAAAAAAAAATTTTAATTAAAACAATTTGTCATATTAATGAAATTTAAAAAAAAAAATTATTTGTAAGATTGATGAAAAAAATTTATTAAAATAGTTTGTCATATTGATAAAATTTTTAATTTAAAAAATATATAAAAATAAACATTTTAATTAAAGTAATTTGAAATATTGATGTAATTTTTAATCGAAACAATTAAAAATAATTTTTCATAATGATGAAATTTTTAATTGAAATAAAAAATAAAAATTTGAATTAAAATAATTTGTCATATTTAAGAAATTTTTAATTGAAACAATTAAATATAAATTATTTAAATTAAATTATTTTATTGCTGCACATTTTTTTAGCTGCTTTTAGCACTAAGAATTAATAGTGGACTCTAATTGCAAATTAAAACCTACAAAAAAAATTCGTTTTAATTGCAAATGTAATAAAATTGGAATTGCTGAAAATGATTGTGTTTAATGGCTGAGAAGGCTTCAATTCCTTAACAATTTATTTTGTAAAATGCACATCTCTTTTCGTGATACCCCTCCATTATAAAATATAAGAAAAAAAATAATTAACTGTTGTTCATCAGACGGACACACGAAAACAGCTAGATCCTCTAGAGTTAAATTTTAGACAATCAAGTCAAGTCAGATATAGACATGCTGATACAATCGCTTTTTATTAAATTTTTTTTTTTATATTTATTTTGTTTTATGGCAGAAATTTAAGTGTAATTTTCTTTAACTCTTAACTTTAACTGACGTCTTTACGTATTTAAATGTAAATTTATTAAGTGTAGAGAGATGAATGAATGAATGTTTGATTGTATAACAAGCCAAGCAACTCTTCTTTTTTTAAGAAAATTTTGCAACACAAATTTTTTATTACATTTCCTTTGCTTGCTTACAATAAATTTTCCAATATGATGCTAATAATGGACAATTATTATGATTTTGTTGTTTTTTTTTATTATTATTTATTCTGTTGAAAAACGATAGTTTTAAAACTGAAATGATAACTTATTTAACTGTTAAAAAAAAGCTAAAATACCAGTTGGTTAACAATAACATCCTGTAAAAAAAATCATAAAATTTTTTTAATTTTTTTTTTTTATTTGCTAACTGTTATTTATTTATATTTTCATCGTTCACTGTAAAAAGTCTTTTGCCTTGTCAACTAAAAATTTTTAAAAATGACATAGAGAAATGGAAAATGAGAGATAGAGTGCGAGAAAAGAGAACATGATTGATTGATTGTTTTTCTTTCTTTTAAATTAATTTAGTTTGGTGGCCGGCCGTAAACAGCAGATTGTGATATTGACACTACATTTTTTTTATAAACAAAAATCCAATTTAAATGAAAATAAAATTGATATTTTAGATTATAAACACTGTACAGGGTCTGCTTCAAAATGTATACCAAACATTTAATTGTTCTTCAACAAGAAATTTGTTTTCAAAAAGAGAATTAAATGTTGGCATAACGTCACAGTTCGACTCTGCTTTCACTTCTAGAGCCTTGAACAAATGTTACAATAATTCAATTTCAAGATCACCCTGCTGATCTTTTGTACAGCTCATATATGAAATCACTGTTCAAGATTGAGGCCTTGAATGAAGCCTCAGCTTTACTATTTTTGTGGGAATCAATAAAAAAGTCTCTCAGATGTTACCTTAAATCTGAACAGTCACAAAACACATAATTTAAGATTTTGCAAAACTTACATTGGCCATTGTCAATATATAATATCTACACATTAATGATATCTACGACCACAGTGTTCACTAAATCATTTTAATAGGCGTTGGTAATTACTATTATTGAGTGCCAGTACCTTCTGGAATGTGCCTCACCATACCATGAAGAAACTAGTTTATTTTATACAGAATAATTTAGCTGTTTCAAGCCTTATATTTATTGAATTTTTCTTTTAAGGAACTTTTACCTGAAGCTCAAAATCAATTGACTTTGTTAAAAAATCTTAATTCAACTATGTACTTGCTTTGAAAAAATATTTTTGTCCGTATATTTTTTTATCCTTTAAACTACGTTCGTATTATACGAATTTCTAATTACATAGGAAAAAATTTTTGTGCGGACAAAAATTTTATACTGAAAAAATTTTTATGCGAACAAAATTTTTTATTATCAATTTTTTTTATTATCAAATAATTTTTTGAATTATCAATTAATTTTTACAAATAAAACTTTGTAAGGACACCCAAATATTTTATATCAAAAAAAAATTCTGTATGGGTGCCCTGTAGGTTGATACGAAGTGTGCTCGGAGGGTCGCAGTTTCTTTTCCTGCCTAGACCCTGGGAGCTGATGGTCAAAGTCAATAGTGCTTGTTAAAAAATTTAATCTTAAAATTAATTTCTAATATAAAATAATACATATTAATAAAAAATTCTGTGTGAAATTTTGCACAAGCCTACAATTTATACGGACAAAAATTTTGTATAACCAAAATTTATGAACTAAAAAAAATTTTGTACGGACAAAAATTACATATCGACATAAATTATGTTCGGACAAAAAATTTTCTATTTACAAATTTTCTATATCGAAAAAAGTTTTGTACAGATAAAAATTTTGTTCAGACAAAAATTTTGTTAAAACAAAAAATTAAAATTGTTTTTTTTGTTAATGAAATAATATTTACATTTTTTGTTTCTACTTGATTCTTCAAAAAAAAATTTGTATTTGCCAAGTTTTCTTATTAAAATGCATTTGCATAAGTAATTTTAGTTTTCTTAAATATTCACTTTTATTAAAAAAAAATGTCTAGACCAATTATCGTTTTTGAAATACCACAAAAATAAACATTTCAAAACAGTTCAAATAAAATTTGTATGCCTGCTAGTTTTAATGAAAAAAAAAATCTAAAACGTTAAAAAAAGCACTGAGGACTCTCATTGCCATCTTCTAAATTAAATTAGCCTTATTCACATGCTTATGTAATACGGCTACTTTAATTTTTCAGGCAAGTTTATCAAAATGGGTGTATCTTGAGAAAATATTCTATGGAAAGAATCCATATTAAGTGCTTATAAATATATTTGAGTCGAAAAGTAGTTTTTTGCACAACTCTGACTTTTTTAAACAAGTTCCTGGGTAAGTAAAGTGTTTACTTGATAGAATTCCAGAAAATATTCTTCACATTCTCTTATCTATTAGCTTTGATTCCCAATTTTAAGTGCACCCAGATTGCTTTAGATAAACATAAAATAATTGGCTGCTTAGTGCATCCATTACAACTTGTAACGTATAATTTTTTTATGAATTTCGTGTTAATTTTTCTTTTTTTGTTTGTTTTCTTTGCTTTAATAGAAATTTTCTAAAAACAAAAACTATTTATTTTTATCTACTCACAATCACACATGTGAATGAATTTTTATGTATATCTGTCATACAGTCCGTCCATCTGTGCAAAATTTGACTTGAAAACGATCGGTTGCTTACCTGAAAAATAGATTTAAAAAAAAAAGAAAAATTAAACATCAATTCATTAGACATAAGCAAAAACAACAAATAAATAAAATTTTACAATAACACAAAATGAAAACAAAAAAAAACATAATTTAACAAAAACAAATACGAATTAAAAAAATATATTTATTTACAAAAAAAAAAAAAAAAAAAAAAAAAATCAAACAAATAGAAAAGAAATTCATGTCTATTTTAAATTAAAAAAATTTTCATTGAAAGAAGAAAACACGATGATGAAAACAATAGCAACACAACAACATTAAAACAAATGAAAATGGAAATACAGCCACACATAAATACATGTGAATATTTATTTATGTGTTTTTTTTTTCATAAGAAAAGTTGTTTTTTAAATTTATTAATAAACAATAATTAAAAATGTGTTTATTTCTTTAAACTTTATTTTATTATTTCTCTACTATTAAAAAGAAAAATATTACTAAAAGGTTTAAATAATTTTGTGTTAAATAGTGTTAATCATTTTTTAAATGAAATTGTTTAATTACAAGACAATAAAAAAAAATTCATATGGTGTGAAATGAACTGCTGCCGATAAGAAAGAAGATGTACTCGTACGACTGAGTTATTAAGACTATTTTTTAAGAAGAAGAGAAGAAAAAATAATTGAGCTAAAAGTAAAAGTAAGGCTGAAACCACACATTTGTTTTTTAAAAATTTTGGTCCGCACAATATTGTGAAACAAAAAAAAAGTTGATATAAGAAAATAATTAAGCCAAAATAAAAAGTAAGTCACTTACATGTTCTGGACAAAATTGTTTGTCCGTACAATATTGGGGAACAAAAAAAATTAATAAAAGAAAATAATTAAGCCAAAAGTCAAAGTAATACTGAAACACACACTTCAACTTGTACAAAAAATTAATAGAAGAAAATAATTAAGCCAAAAGTCAAAGTAAGGCTTGTTCTGGACAAAATTTTTGTGCGTACAATATTGTAGAACAAAGAAAAATTAATAGAAGAAAATAATTAAACCAAAAGTAAAAGTAAGGCTGAAGCCACTCATTTGTTCTGGACAAAATTTTTGTCCGTACAATATTGTGAAACAAAAAAAAGTTGATATAAGAAAATAATTAAGCCAAAATAAAAAGTAAGGCTGAAGCCACTCATTTGTTCTGGACAAAATTTTTGTCCGTACAATATTGGGGAACAAAAAAATATTAATAAAAGAAAATAATTAAGCTAAAAATAAAATATTGTGGAAAAATCGTTAAGCCAAATATAAAGGTAAAATTGAATTAAGCCACTTATCCTGAACAAAATTTTTGTGGGTACAATGTACTTGAAGAAAAGAAAAAAACAAGTTTATTAGAATAAAATCATTAAGCAAAAATTAAAAGTAAAGCTGAATTCAGGCACCTATTCCGAAAATAATTATTGTCAGTGTAAGGAACAAATTTAAGCTTAGAATTAATTTCATAATAAATGATAATAATAACAATAAATTAAATAAAAAATTTTTATTAAAGAAACTTTTCTTTAAAATGGGAAAAATTAAATTTTAGAAAAAAATATTAATCGCAATTTGGTAAAGTTTTCCAAACACTTGTGCTGGCCTAACCAGCGTTAGTAACAGAGAGTTATCAGTTTTTTTTTTTACATAAAATTTAAAAGAAATTTTTGTTTGTAAAATTTTAATTCTAAGCTTACAATTGAGCACAGAAATAAAACAAAAAGTTTCAAGCTTTTATCACAAAAAAAAATTCTATAAAAAAAGTTTATTTTTCCAAGTGTTTGCGCTAAATTTTACTCAAAAAAACTAAAAAAAATTAACAACATAACAAATTGTGTGTAAATTCACTAAAAATTTAAAAAAAAAATAAAGTTTTTAAACAAAAGAACCAAAAGGTACGAACTGAAAGCTTTTAAATTCTTTTATAACAAAAATAAATAAAAAAAAACTCTTGTTTTTATTTTTTAATTGCGTTTAAGAGAGAATGTAAACAAAAAATTCATTTATAAAATACCAAGAAGAAAACAAAATTATGTAAATGAAACAATTGGAATTGTTTTTTTAAACAGGATTTTTTATTTTTAGATTTTGCAACAAGTCTTGCAAAACTCTTAATCACCTTTTTATAGCTTTTTTTTTTTGATTCAGCAAGTTTTCTAAATGAAATTAAAAAAAAAAATTTTTTTGCCAGTTTTTTTTCTTATAAAAGTCTAAATCATGGCCATAAATTATTGAGTTTTATTTGTTTCAAGAAGCAAAAGGGTTAACAAAAATATTTAATTTTTTTTATGTAGGAAAAGGTCTTAAAAATTCTTAAAATATATTTTTTGACAATAACACCGGGTCTAATGCATTAGCTCTCAAAAAATCTTTGTTACAAACCACATGTAGCTTCGGAATAGGCTAATTATTTTAGTTGGAGAGGAAGAGAGGGATAGAGTGAGAGATAGAGGAAGGGGGAAGAGAGAGTTATAGATTAGGGATAGGTTTAAAGAAAAAGAAAGAGATAGGGATAAGAAGAGAGAGAGCAGGAAGAGCTAGGGGGTGAGAGAGAAAGAGAAGAGGGAACGACAGGTAGAGGGTCGTAGATAGGCATAAAAAAGAGTGGAAGAGGGATATAGAGAGAGATTATTTATGAGGCCGTCGTAACCGTCCGTTGGCTTGCAATGTTGGTTTGACGTTTCATCTATTCCTAAACGCAACTGTGCAAACCTTGTCAAAGTGTGGCATTCCTAAAGTCATATTTTTAGCAATAAAATTTAAAATAAACACAATCCAATGATTGACAATTTATTTGACTTTCAGGGCTGCAAAGTCATTGTGGATTTATTAAACACTGCTTTGCTAAGACATACAGACGTTTGCGAAAGCAGTCAATTTTCTTTCACTATTGACAAGTCTGCCCACAAACCGAGGCTACTTTTCAGCATTGTAAAATTAGTGTTTTTTAATATTTTCTATAAAGAAAAGTGCCGTTTTTAGCTTTAGTACTATTTTGTATTAGTTTTAGTTTTATGTGTGACTTAAGCTACGGTCACATTAGACAAATATTTGTCGAAATAAGCGTAACCACTATTTTTGCCAAATATTTTTATAGTCTAACATGACTTGTATTACATAAAATTAATTCAAATAATATAATAATGTAAATATGTTGTCTTTTAATAAAAAATTAAACTAATATAAGCGAATATTTCTTCAAAAGATATAAACGTATATGTAGATGACATAGTGGTTATGTTTTTTTCGACAAATATTTTTCTAATGTGACCGTAGCTTTATATTTTCTAAACTTTGAAATACATGCAGGCGCTATTTAGTTGCCACCTTAGTTAGTCACGATAAGAATGTCGTTTAAAAATAATTTATAGAAAAAATACCATTAATTGTATTCATTACCTTTGAAAACAATTAAAAATAAATAATTATATAAAATATATCAAATGAAATCATTAATTTTTCAATTGTTTAACAATAATTTTAGCAGATACCATAGATGGAAAATTTCATAGTTTTGGGGGGTTTTCTAAAGAAAATATCCCATAAAATACTTTTTTTATGATTAAAATTACAGCCAAAACTATGAGGAATTTAAAAAAAAAATCCCGAACTCAAAATTGTAATCAAATTTGTTAGAGAAAAGATTTTGTTTTTGTTAAAACTATTTTTAATGAATTGACTGAACAGACAAAAATGTTGCCATCACATAGAAGGGCATGCAATGATTTTCTTACGATAGTATTCTCCTTATAGGAACGATAATTATTATTATTACTACCGGGACACATGTAGCGCAGCCCAAAGGATCTTTTTTACAGCTCTGTTCCAGGTTTAAACCTCTAATGAAGAAAATTAACTTATTCAGTGAGACATTTTCCTACCTTTCTGGGTATTAAAAAGAAGTCCAAAAGAAGTGTTGCCCTACACGACCCAAAGGACAGGCATACCTCCTTAAGTGCTCACATTGCATTCCTGAAAATTGAGCGTTAATAGACACAGGGTTAAAAAGAGGTGCTGTTGGACTGTCATTCACCGTTCTCTATTCGCCTAATAACATTTATGTTCATCTCCAATGTCGAGCTTTTCCGAGATTGCTGGGCAACATAAGTCTGGGGTTCAATAAATTTTTTTATTTAAAAAATTTTATTTAAATAATATGACTATTTTATTAAGCTTGAGGTCTTATTTTTAAAAAATTTATTTTTATATGGATATTTCGCTCCAATTTATGTAGCTTCTTCAGGATATAATTATAAAAAAAAATATTATTTTTAAAAATAAGACCTCAAGCTTAATAAAATATATATATTATTTAAAAGAAAAAGGTCAAATAAAACTAACTAATGAATTTTATTTATTTAATCAATATTACTGAACGATTTATAAAAAAATTTTACATTTTGGGAATCCCCGAATTAAAATTATTTTTGATATTTTTTTTTTTTTTCTTTTCAAAAACAAAGGGCCATAACCATAATCACAAAAAAGTAGGCTTTTATTAAGAATTGACTTTTGTTCATAAGAGTTATATGAATTTAAAGCCGTTTTTAAAAAGATACCGATTATAGTGTGACTATGATTATGGCCCAAGGATTCCAAGAACTGTAACTTATGTTTTATCAATTTTCATGTGAAATTAGAAGAAGAAACCTTAAAAAAAATACAAAAGCGCGCTAATAGAGAAACAAAGTTTTGAGGATTCATCAAGTAAAAGGTTTATTATGATGGGCAGAATGTGTGCCTACAATCATAAAGAACACTTATAATTGCTAGTATAATCGCTAAGGTCTCTGTACCACTCATAAGGTCGTTATTCCAGGATCCAGACTGCAGACGAACTCAATGAACTTATACAGTGAAAGGGCAAGCTCACTTATCTTCTTACTAGTCAACCAGAAAGTCGTTTTTTATCTAAGAGAGGCTGCTAATTCATCATAATAATCTCAATACCTAAATTAAGGGCCTGTTCAGCTAAATGCGATCGAAGCCCTTATTCGCTTAATTGTATTGCAATTAAAAACAATACACGAAAATTTATTTTTGTTTTCAATACAATTATGCGAACGAAGATTAAGTGATTTCAAAAAAAATTTATTAATATTTGTAATAATTTCTATTTGGAATTTAAATAACTCATGAGTAAAATAATAAATTTAAAAGCCAACACAATTTCTGGAATTACTCGTAAGCACAAATAAAGATTAATATTTATTAATATTTTTAATTTTCCTTTTAAATTTTTAAGTATTATTTCTGGCTTAGAAGAAAGAGCTGAAGCCGGTGTGTATGATTTATTCAACAAATAAAAATCATTCACAATATTTTATTAAATCATGTGCGAGGCACGATTAAAAACTGGTTATTTTTTATGCTGTTCGGCACGATTGAACTTAAAAAGTCAAATGCCAACATTCAAAAACACAAATATGCAAAATGACATGAAATTAGCTATCACACGTGCTTAAATAAACTACTGCGTAGTAAAATAGGAGTGTTAATTTTTTATTTTTTTTGTATGAATTTGTGCTGAAATATGCATGCTAATGCTTGTGTTTGAATTTTGATTTTTCGATTCAATCGTGTCGAACAGCATAAAAGAACAATCAGTACCTAATCATGAAATATTTTTCAAGATTTTTACTCAAATTTTTAATCATACGCAATTAACTCAAAATTAAAATTTTGCAGTACTCCCTTTCAAAACTTAAAATTTACATCCCTGTAACACACCCTCTTTAAATAAAGAGGTTTTTACTCACTCACGCGTGATTAATTTTGAAACTGAAACTGAAACAGAAATTATTATGTGTGTTTTCGCGTCACCAGCAGCACACCTTTAATTTTAACAACAACAAACTAACATACAAAAAAAAAAATGATCAACACACTGTATTGCAAATTGCGCACTTTAATTAATTATTAATAAAAATTAAATTAAAGCAACAACAACACTAAATATTCTGCAGACGTTTCAAAAACATAAATAATTGTTCCACAAAAGTCAAGATAAAATTTTATAAATAAAAACAATAAAAAAAAGGAACCAGCAAAACACTTGAAATAAAAATAACATTTACAACCAAAAGAATACAAAAGTACGAGTATAAAATAAAATTGAAAGTAGATCCCCATTAAAATGGTTTTAATGTCGCGGTACCACAATACAAAAAAAAACAAACATAAATGACGTTTGTCTTTAGAATGTTTGCTGTAAAACAAAAAAGAAACAGCAACAACAAGAACAAGTAAAAAATTAATCAAGGCCAATTTAAACAGAAAAAATAACAAGAAAACCAAAACTTCATTAATGCAAAATACTCTGTTGCACTTCTAAGTGGGTGGGGGAACGGACTTCATTAACGTTGGCTTTTAATTTTTTGGAAAACTTTAACATAACGTTTAAAAAGGGTTTCAATAAAATACTACCTTGAGCCCGAATCGCTGCATTCGATACCGAATAACTTTTAGGGAAATTTTAAAATTTTTTTATACAAAAAGACTAAAACAGTTGGAATTACAATTAATTAATTATTCTTTGAGATGTATGTACTTGACTAATTAGATGGATTTAAATATTTAATTCTATACAACTTGATAAGGAACTCAAGAACAATTTCATGCGTTAACGAATTGTGATTGTTTTGAGCAGCAGCTGTATTGACCATGCAGCAGCATTGCCATATTCAAAAATGCTTTCAGGCCGCTAAAATTAAATACTTGTTGTAGTACAGTCAGGCTGTAATGCTGACCTTACACATGAACTGTCTGACATGTTTGAATAAACTCGGGAATTCATAGCAACGTTATATTGTATTGAAAGGCTAAACTTGAGGGTCAAACTGTTAGCAAGCAGCCAGAGGGACTCTTTGCTTGTACTTAAAACCAGGACCCAAATAACAGTATTCGATATTAAATAAAAACTACCGTAATTTTAGAGATTTTCTATGTATAACTTTCAAAATTTCGATGCTAATTGCTTGATATCGTATGTGGTGATTTGGCCTCAGAGCTTTTTTGGCATTTTTCAGCCTTAAAATTAAAGCAAAATACAATTCTTATAAAATTTAGAATCGCAGACAGCAAGAGCAACCCAATACACTAAGCTCGGATACTAATAAGTGATTAAACCAGCTGCCCAGATTTTCATGGGCACCAAAATTTTTTTTTTTTTAAATTTAGCTTTAAAATAAGAGTCTCACTAAGAGTGAATTTTTTGAATTTATTGAAATTTTTTTGTGCAAGTGGCAACTCTAAAATTTGACAGCTGTCAGATATATTTAATCCGACAGAGCGTTTGATGAAAAAACAACAATAATTGTGATGTAATAAAGTAAAGTCCGATGTGAAGCGTATTTCCATCGAAATGGCTTCATAACTACACATAATTGTCAAATTTAGGGCTCAGAAAATCCTCATGCAATTTATTAGCTACAAATTCACTTGCAACGAGCAACTGTCTGAGGTGGATTTTGGTGAGGCTTTAAAGTTGAGATCAAAATTGTGATGACTGGAAACGGCATACTTTACAGAAACATGATAACAGAGTTGTTGTGAACTCATCTGGACGACATGAGGTTTCAGCAAGATGGCACCACCTGCCACACAGCTAGTGAAACAATCGATTTATTGCAGAATAAAATTTAAAAGTGCGCTCTTAATAAAGCACCTTTTATTTTTATTTCTTAAGGTCTAAAAAGAATTTTTATGGCTCTTCTCTGACACGGACCTAATGTAAACACACACCGAATTACACAGCAACTACAAATAAATGTTTGTTCTGACTTTATATTTCAAAAAAAAAAAAAAAAAAAAAAAAAAAACACTTCATTGACGTCGTTGTTCCAGTTGGTGTTGCTGTCTATGCTTTTTGGCTGCAAAAGCTTTGGCTTGCTCTTGTTCAGCTTTTTTATATTTTTCTTGTTGTTGTTTATTTTTATAATAAATAAAAATCAAATGCAGCAACAGCAAGTACAACAAACAAATGTCTTACATTGAAAATTCAATTGGATTGTGTGCTTTTGTTTTAGTTTTTGTTGTTCTTTTTTTTTTTTTTATTTCAATAGTTTACTTTTTTACTGCCTGCAATTCATATTGGGGTTTGTCTTACTAACTGAATGACTGAATGACTTACTAACTGACCTTCGCCATTGAATATGTATTTATGTATGTGTAAATGTATATGCAAAAGTGTACGATTGTATTGGTTTGTTTGTAAGTACATCTAAATGTAGGCATTTTTTTTCTGTTTGTAAAATTGTTGTTGCAAGTAAATATTTTGTTACAGTGATGAGCAAAACTTTTTGCTAATACCACCAGTAAACGGTTTAGGTTTTTATTGATGAAATTGTTTTTTAATACTAAAATATTCTTTCATTATTTAAAATCCTATTTAAATTTTTTTTTTATTTTTTAATTTTTTTTTATGTTTGAATTTAATTTTGTTTGTTTTTCTCTATTTACAATTACAGAGCACCACAGCCACAACTCAAAAAAATATAAATTTATGTAAGTCAGCAAACACAATTGAACTTCATATAACGAGTACAAGCTTAAACATTTTTCTTGTGAGTGTACAGAAACTATTTTATTTTTTAAGTTTGAGTGAGTGTCGGTGAAGGTCATTACAATTTTTTTTTTTTTGCATTATTAATTAGCAAATGCCTTTATGTACTCGTATAGTTGTTTTTTTATTTATTTATTTATATAGACTCGTTTATAGATTTAACATTGTTAATTTATTAAGGCAGGCAGGCATAAATACTAAACCAGCAACGCCCTCATCAGGGCAGCACCTGAATAGTTGATTTGATTTCTATTTATTTTATTAGATCCGTTATTTAGCAGGGCACTGTTTGTGGTTTTACCAAGACCATGTAGAGGTAAACAAGTGACCGACCGACAAAACTTTTCTTTACAATTACAATTTTGAAAAAAAAAAAAAAAAATAATTATTCTTTGTAATGTACTTGACTATTTAAGAAAGGTTTGCTAAAGAACTCAAGCGAGGAAGGAATGAAAATGTTTAAAATTTTATAAGCTGTATCCACAACACAAACGGTCAAACTCCACTGAAAAAAATTTCATCTTTTCCATACAAACTCTCTAAACGAGTTAATTGCAAATTAAATTTTTAACAAAGACTAAAAGCAAGAATATGACAATATGAATTCCTACAAGTGTTAGTCAAAATAAAAACACAAAAATTTAAACGTGTTTTAGAAGATATGAAAGAATATTTATTTTATCAAGACACCTAAGAAAGAAAAACATTTTGCGTTTTCTTAATTCCCCTTCAAATAGGACGTACAACAAATGAACCATCATATTGCGCTCACTTTTTGTCATTTATTATCAGTATACATCATGCATAGCTGAATGCTTGAATAACACTACTCATACGATTTTATGCATTTCGCGAAATTCATAATTATTCACCTCAGCAATTTATTAGTCCAACTACAGATAGATTTCCTACCACACACTCTCTAAATGACAAGAATAACGCCGCTATAAATCAAAATTTGCAGCTCTGCTAAAATTATAAAAAAAGTTTTACGTACAATTATCCACAACACTCACAGCCATGCACTGATAGAACTGAAGCAAAACAAGTTTGTTAATTTTTTTTATTTTTGGCGATTTTATATTTTCGTTAATTTTACAACTTGGACAATTTTTTATTTTCAACAATTTTATACCTCATGCAATTTTTTATTTTTGGCGATTTTCTATTTTTACTTAATTTGGTATTATTAACGATTTTATTTTTAAGGCAAATTTTGTATTTTATTAAGGTTTTATTTTCTGGTAATTTTATATATTTGGTATATTTATTTATTTGACGATTTTATGTTTTTGACACATTTATAGTTTTGACGATTTTAAATTTTATTAAATTTTTTTTGCCGATTTTATATTTTTGGTATATTTGTTTTTTGACGATTTTATGGATTTTTAATTCTTGCCGATTTGATATTCTTAACGACTTTATATTCTTTGCAATTTTAAATTTTTGGCAATTGAATTTTTGTATTATTTTTTGGTGATTTAGTATTTTATATAATTTTTTATGGCGGCTTAAATTTTTTTTAACTAATTTTTTTTTAATATTATATTTTATTTAAAATGGCTATTTTGTTAAGCTTGAGGTCTTATTTTTCAAAAATTTATTTTTATATCGATATTTCGCTCCAATTTTTGTAGCTTAACAAAAGAGCCATTTTAATTAAAAAGAAAAAGGTCAAATAAAACTTACTAATAAATTTTATATTTTATTCTTGTCAATTTTATATTTTTGAAGATTTTATATTTTTTGGTAATTGTTTTATTTTTTTAATATTATATTTTATGGCGATTTTATATTTTTGACGATTTTTTTATTTTTGATAATTTTATTTTTTATTAAAGTTTTTATTTTTGATGATTTTATATTTATAATAATTTTATTTTTATGGCAATTTTTTTATCAGATTTTTTATTTTTGGCGGTTTTATATTTTTGATGATTTTATTTTTGCCGATTTTATATTTTTGGTATATTTATTTGTTTTTAACGACTTTATATTCTTAGCAATTTTATATTTTTGACAATTTTATTATTTTTTTGGCAATTGTATTATTTTATTGCGATTTTATATTTTTGACGATTTTTATTGTTTACAATTTTATATTTTGTCCGAATTGTTATTGTGAGCGATTTATATTCTTAGTTATTTTATATTTTTAACGATTTTACATATTATATAGTTTTTTATTTTTGCTGATTTTATGATATAGTTTTGATATATTTTTTTGACGATTTTAGATTTTTGATAATTTTATTTTTATTCAATTTTTTATTTTTGTCGATTTTATATTTTATCAGATTTTTTTTTATTTTTATCGATTTTAAATTTTTGACGATTTTATATTTTATCCGATTTTTTTATATTTGCCGATTTTATATTATTAAAGACTTTATATGCTTGGCAATTTTTTCTTTTTTTTTTTTTGTAGCAATAGTGTTATTTTTTTAATGTTATATTTTATATTTTTGACGCTTTTTATTTTTAACAATTTTATATTTTGTCTGAATTGTTGCGATTTTATTTTTTGGTTATTTTATTTCTTGACAATTACTTTTATTTTTTTATTTTTTATTTACAGCGATTTAATATTTTAAAGAATTTTAATTTTTTACGATTTTATATTCTTGGCAATTTTATGTTTTATGCGATTTTTTTATTTTTTTAATTTATATTTTAGATAATTTTTTTTTGTCTTTAGCGGTTTTTTTTTTGTTTAAGGGATTTTTAAAATTTTTTTTTGGAAATTATAAGTTTTTTTCGATTTATTTATTGATTCTCATTGATTTTTTTGCTGTCAGTGACATTCAAAATTTACTAATTTTTAAAATCAAATATTTTTGTATGTATAATGTGACTGCCGCTGTGGCATTATCAACTGTTTACTTCAACTTTATTGAAAGGGAAAGTCAAAAGTTAAAGATGTGATGAAAAAAACCATTAATTTTTCCTTTAAAATGAGGAATAAAATGTTCTACCTGCTATAGAGCTTTTAAAGCTGCTTAAATATTTAGGAGGTGGGGGTTAGGCAAGAGGCTTGATATAGGAAGACCACAATCGTTTCTTTGTATAAAACATCAACCCACAACAATAACAACTAGAAAACTGTTAAATAAAATAAATACTCGTATTTGTTGTAGTTATGCAGTTCTAGGGTCAAATTATATTCTCTAACTATTTGACGGTTGCATTTCAGTGTTTTGTAACAGGATATTGATTTTTTTTTATTTCATTTAATTTTTTTATGCAAGTACAAGTGACTGGCATTAACTTGGCTTGATTTGTAGTGTGTCTTTGTTATTGCTGTCGCATTTGGTTGTATTAACAACTCGTGGCTAAATTTAACTATTTGAGGAATACTTGGATGGCTGGTTGGCTGGCTGTCTGAATCGTTTACCGTTTAAATAACTGGCTGGTTGGCTGGATGGATGGCTGTTTAGTTGGCTGGTGGTTTGATTTTTGACTGATTGTTTTGTTGAATGTGGCAAAAACAACAACAGCAATAAAAATATAAAAATTCTTTATCTTTGAGGCATAAAAAAAAAAATATTAAAACTTACATAACAAGTCTCAGTAATTGTGTTGTATAAATTTAATTACTTTTGAACGTTACATAAACAAAATTGGTCAATTAATGTAGGTGAAAGGAACACGAACGAGTATAGTTTTATTTCTTTTTTTTTTTTTTTTGACTTAACAGGTGCCAGGATTTTTTTAAAGGGCTCTTTAAAACTATTATTAAATTAATTTCTTGCGTCCCATTCCGTTTCTATTTAAATTTGTGATAAAAAGCAGTCAAAAATTTAAAAAAAATTTTGTTTGTAGGAACGATTCAATGGTTTAAACAATTTTGTATATAAAACACTAAAATATATTTAAAAAAATTTTGAGCTGAAGGCCTAAAATGCCATTGCTCCCCTTTGTTTTCTACTCTTACCTTATAATTTATATTTGTAATTTAAGAGAATTAATAAATAAAATAAAATAAATATTAAAAAAATTTCATGTTTTTAATAAACATTTTTTAAACGATTTGGGTATTCGTTTCCCAAAGGATGTCCCAGTAACAGTGCATTAGCTGTGCAGGTGATTCCGTCTTGCTGAAACTTTATTATTATGTTTTTGTAAATAATGCCGTTTACAGTCAACCTAGTTTTGGCCTCATCTTTAGAAAAGAAAAGCCTGACGAAAAACCGCCTCAGAAAGTTACTCGTTGTTTATTGTTGATGGATTGATTGCCCTAGCATTTTCTGAGTCCTTAGTTCTGCAATTTTGTGTAGTTATGAAGCTATTCAGATGAAAATGCGCTACAACGGAGAAGATGTTTTTTTTTTAATTAGCATTGACTTCACTTTGCTTCATTACCCATTGGACAAATTGCGGGCGCGGATATTTTATTTAATATTTAAGCGGAACATGTCTTTTTTATTTTAAAATGAAAAAGTGCACTCTTACTGAGACACCCGACTACATACAGAGCACTTTAGCATTTTTATAAAAATATAAGTTTTCTACACGATTTGAGCAATTGCATTACAGCACATTATTTTCCAAAAGATTTATCCGGAACTTTTTAAATTCGACCTTAATAAGGAAAGGCGAATAATAGAAACAAATTCAATTGTAAATGGGTGACCAATTGTCTTTAACTTTCGCTAAAGTGTTTCTTTGTTTTTATGTGCGGTTTCTATAATACAAACGATCAAAATTTTTTTTTTTTAATTATCAAGAATTAAAATTTATGGGCCATAATCATGGTCACAAAAAAGTAGGCTTTTATTAAGAGCTGACTTTTGTTCATAAGAATTTTATGAATTCAAAATCGTTTTTAAAAAAGTACCGACTCTAGTATGACCATGATTATGGGCTTATGTTTCTCCAATTTGCAGCTCCTTAAAATTTATTATGAAAATTATAAATTTTTATATTTTTTCAGTTGAAGTTGTTTAGACGATTTGATTGCTTGTGTTACAAAATTATTGAAAAAACTTAATATTTTCTTGAAAACTTGAAACATTTTCTAACTTCTTTGGAAGTTAAATTTCCTAGTTTTTTTTTTTTGTGCAAAAATTTCAAACAGAATTTCTGTCAACTGCGATTTTATAATTTCATATAGAAAAACTTGTACGTTACTAAACAAAAAAAAAAAAACTAATAATTTCAGTGGAAAAATATCGAAATTATGTTTTTATTTGATATTACAAAATATAATTTATTTATTTATTTTTTTTTTCATTTTAACTAAATTACAAATGATTAAACAAAAAATACACACACACACATACAATTTGTGTTATTTAAATTAATAATTAGTTTACCAGATATATTTTGTAAAATAATTGTTTCGAATGTTGCATTAGCAAAAAAGAAAAATTAAAAAAAAAAAACATGGCATCAGATACAATTGCAAATCGTTAAAAGCATGGCAAAACCAATCAAGTCAAGACTTGTTGTTGTTGAAGTTTCTTTGTGTCAAATATTTTGTTACAATTTTAAGAAAATAATTAATTTTAATTGCCTGCACACGTTTTGTAATAAAAAAAAGCTTTATGCATTAAACAGATACATTTAGTATAGAAAAATAAAAAAATAAATGCTTTAAAAAAATCCACAACAACAAAAAATAAAGGCCATTTGAGAGTAGAAAAAAAGTAATAAAAATGAATTAAAGTACATGTGTTTAAAGAAAAATAGTTTACAAAATTAATTATGAATAACTAACAGTATTAAATAAACAATTCTGTTCATTATTTGTTGTAAGCAACCTGATTTTTTATTAATTAAAAAACCTTCGATATCTCAAAATGACAATTTGACAAAACTAAAAAATTCCTACAAGAAAATTTTGTATAACCTTTGTCGCTCTGTCTCTAAGGACAGGTTACAGGCCATATAATTGAACTTGCAACCAATCACAGTAGGACTAATAACAACAAGCCCTTAAAGCTTGAGACATTTAAAAACAAGAATTAGAAAATCTTTCACATTAAAAAATATTTCGAGAAAAGACTAAAACAATAACAAAATTTTCTAAAAAAAAGTTAAAGTTTTCGATAACAGAAATTTTTAATTGCATTTTATTTTTTCGTTTTATAGAATTTTTAAAATTAAACTCAACAAAAAAAAACATATATAAAAGAAAAAGTCCTTTATAAAAAATCAAGTTTCTATTGAAGGAAAAGCACTTTACAGAGCAAAAAAATGTTTCAAAAGAAAGTAATAGAAAATGTTTTAATGGATATCACGTGTTAATGTTAACAGTTTTATAGAAAATATTGAAAAATATAGAAAATTTTCTAAAAAGAAGGAAATAATTTGTAAAAAGTAAAAGGAAATAATTTGTAAAAAGTAAAGATTTTTGAAAAGCCCAAAGTAAAAGACAACAGATTTATAAAAGGTATAATTAACATAAAAAAAAAATCTACAGAGAAGAGGAAATAAGTTTTCGATAGAAAAAGTTTAATAAAGAGTTATTACACGATCCATAGCAAATATTTTTAGCAAAATAGGAAAATAAGTAAATTTTCAAACTATTACAGTAAGATGTGTACAGATATTATAAATAAAAGTTATATCGATAACAAAATGTTCTACAAAATATGGATGGTATTATTGATTCCGCACCGGAAGGAAAATTTAGCGGAAAGAAATATAAATCGATATGCAAATTGCTATTTTTCATTCCTTTAATTTATCTTATTATTTTGAATTAATTAATTTAATTGTGAATTCAAAAGTTGTGTATTGTGAATGAATTGTGTTCATTGTATCATGTGTTGCTGATAAGAAAAAAAATTAAAGAACAACAGTTACAAAAGTTATCGATAACAAAAATGTTTACCAAAATCGGAAATACAATCTCGATAGAAATTTTGTAAAATTTTGGGACATCAGATGCTATTTAAAATTGGCTTAGGAAAGTTATCGATAATAAACATTTTTACAAAAAAAAGTAAAATAAGTAAGTTTTCTTTAACAAACAGTAAAATACAACAAGGGTTAAGCTGATGTTACAAGTTATCGATAACAGTATCACAGCAATAAAAAGAAATTCTTTAACAAACGGCAATATGTTCTTGGGCAAAAATTAATAATAAGCACAACTAGACTTTTGAGATATTAAAAGTTATCGATTACGCGTTTATGAAAATCTGCGACAAAAAATTTCAACTAAAAAACTTTTGCAATATGTAACAAGTTATCGATAAAAGTTATAACGGTAGTTATCGATAGATAACAAAGCATTTTTATATATTAAAAAAAGTCATAATTTTAAGTTATTTACAGAAACTATTAATATAAACAAAAGTTATCGAAAACAAATTTTTTACGAAACTTGTCTATTTCTTCTACAACAATTAAGAGACAAATTATAAAAATAACATCTACGTATTTATAAGCTTTCTAAGAAAGTATGTAAGCACTCGTATTATGTGAGATTTGGCAGCTTGTGCGTTGGATGGCGTAATCTTGATTTTATTATTCTTAAAAAAACAAATAAAAATTTCTCTGCGAATAGTTTTGTCTAGAAATTCAAAACTATCACTGTTTCAAACTCTGTAGCACAAACTAGATTCAAGCATTACACGCTTCTATTTGAAACTGTTGCTGTTTTCTTATCGTCTTCAAATTGCAATATTCATGCATATGGATGAACAGTTTGAGAGCATTTACAACTACTAATACCGGGTGCATTTGTGTGTGCTTGAATAACAGTATTTTCACACTTTATATGAAGTGTTAATAACCTTTTTTATTTATTTAAGATTTTTTATATAAATATTTTTTTTTTTCAACAAATAAAAAACATGCTGTAGTAGAAATAGTAATAAAATTAATTAAAATAATTAAAAATACTAAAAAACAAAAGAAAGAAAAGAAAATAGAAATATAAAATAGAGAATTATATACACACACACGCACACATACAGCGAGCCACTTTATTCAACTGGAGAAGAGGCCAGTGTGTGTTTGGACATGAATAGTTACTCACACGTATGTCTAACGTTTATGTGCAACATGCAAATAGATCTGCTTGGGGTAAATTAGATGTTGTTACTTGTAGCTTTCATAGAAATTTATGCTACATTGTTGGAAAAAATTAAAAAAAAACCTACTTTAATCTTAAATTAAAAACAAATTTAAATTGAAACAAAAAAAAACTGCGAAAGACGAAACAATGCAAAGAATAAAAAAAAACGTGGAGTGAAAAATTTAACTTGTAATCTTCAGATTACAGCAAACTAATTCCAAATGAGATGGATGTTTTTTTCTTTTTGTTTCTCTTTCTTTTTTTATTTTCTTTTGCAAACATGAAAAAGGTGTTAATGGAAATTAAACAAAAAAAAAGTGACAAGTGTAGCTACTCGTATTGCATTGCTTGTGTCACACTGTGCACAAATTTAAGGTTAATGAACTGTTATTTAGTGTGGTCAATTAAAAGCTATACAACAAAGCTTAAAGATTTTTTTTAAATTAAAAAAAAATAAGAAGAAGAGTTACTATAATAAATAACTCATTTAATTAAGCTTTCTGAGTTATTTTGTTTTTAACAAAAATAAATTTTTTCAAATTAAAAACAGTTTTAAAAAGAAACAAAAAAAAAAACAAAATGGCTTATTATGGCATAATCACCCCTATTCTAGTTGTCGCAAGCAATAGATAACGACATCGTTTATAATCGTTATTTATCGATAAATGTTTTTCATATTTGGTATTCTATAAGAAAATGTAACTGCAGTAGATATTGTATTGAAACGACTATGATTTTGTCGTTAACATTGTAGGTAACGATTAAAAAGTATTAAAAAAATAATAAAAAAGAAATATGTAAAAAATTTTAAAAATTAAGGAATTGTTTGAATAAGTCCTTCCCTTAATTTCAAAGCAAATTAAGAATAAATTAATAGAAAATAAATTCACTTTGTTAGAACAGCAATCCCGCAGATTTTTCTCTCTTTCTTTTGCTCTTATTAAAATACTTTTTTTTTTCTTTTTTATCAAAGAATATTCTGTGAATTTTTTCCAAAAAACGGAAATTTTCCCTGGGATAAAATACTGAGAGTCTTGAGACTTGAGAGTCTTAATTGGCTGTCATAAAAACCTTGGGATGAAAATGGTAATATAGCTGCCAATTTAATTTGAACTTCATTCTTTAAATCATATGCTTAAAAGCTGTTTTACTCAATTAAAATTTAAAGTAATTTTGAAGCCTCTAGATAAAGTAGCTTGAATATTATATATTAGGCCTGATTATGAGTGCCGTTGTCGTGACAAAAACAGTGATATGTGGCAGCGCCGGCTATATGTGTTACATTAGCTTATCGTAAATTCGACTATGACAGCGACACTCGTAATTAGGCCTATTTTTTTTATTTATTTATTAATTATAATTATAAATTATAAGGTAAGAGGAAAAAAAAGGGGGAGCAATGGCGTCTTAGGCCTTCAGCTCAATTTCTTTCCAATAAAAGATTATCTTTAAATTTAAATTACAAGCAAAAAAACATTTTGTTACAAAAATTGAAAACAAATAAACCAACTGAATGAAATGCCAGAGATGTGTTTTTGTTTTATAAAAAAAAAAAAATTAACTGTTGTTGTTGCATTAAGGCTGTTAAAGAATAAAAAAGCAGGGGGGTTTACTCTCTATTGCGATGCTAAAGAAAAACCATTCGCATCTGTATGATTTTTATATTGAGTTGCGATGCGTTTTCTTTCGCATCGCAATAGAAAGTAACCCCCCAGGGTCGTAGTGATGAAGACGACGATGAGAAGCTAAGTTTAAATAAAAACGACGATTTAGTTAATAGCGACCACTGGAATAGGGGTGAATAATCCTGGCCTAAATTATGGTACTTGTTATCCATAGAAATTTTAATAAAAAAAGTTAATTGCAAATGTAAAAAATCAATAAATTAAAATTTTTAAAATACCCAAACAACTCAAAAAAGTAAACGAACTAATTACATTATCGATAGTTAAGAAACAGGGAAACGCAAAGCTGACTATGTAAACAAACACACACATACGAGAATTATTACATTTGTGTAGCTAATTTTGTGGCAAAACGTGGATGGTATCAGCAGTAATCCAAAATGTAAACACAAAAATAAATCTTTAAGTTCAACCCAAAATCAAATAAAGTCACATGTTTGCTGTTGAATTTTAATTTAATAAGCGTGTTGGTTTTAGGTGGCTTCATACCGATCGTATTGGTTTTAAATTGTTTTTCAATGAGATAAAGGCCTTGATTCAATGTTTTATTTAGTCGCTAGATATGTAGGCAACAGCATGTGAGCTGTGGGATATTCAGCCTTATTACAAGTGTCGTTGTCGTAGTCGAATTCACGACAAGCCCATATAATATAATAACTTATTTAATGGTAGCATTCTAAGCCTCTGCGTCATATAATTTTTTTAACAAAGGTATTTTTCCCGGAGGGGGGTTTTAGGTGCTATCACTAAATTGATGAAAAATTATATGATTTTGTTAAATTATTCTTAGACTTGGAAAAGAAAAAAGTCATTTGTGACAAACAAAAAGCTGGCTGGATAGACCAAAGAATGGTTAAATAAAACTAAAGAAAAAACAAATATATAAAAGTTTATTATTTCTACCCTTTCTTTACCCTGTCGTTGCCCTTGATTTTTTTCTTCTTCTAAATTTCAAGACAAACAGAACTAAAATGAAGGTTTACCAGCGCTGAGTGTTAACACAATAATGACATGTTGTAATTCTTACATACACACACACACACACACACACATGCACACACACCGATGGCTACAATTTACTTTCTTCCACAAAGTATTTAAGTTTTGTTATAAAATGAATTTTAAACACATTTGCCACCTGATGCGTTGTTGTTTAGCTGTTTGTTTGTACTATACAAGTATTATGACAACAAGTTTCATGTTAAATTATTCAAATACGACATAAGTTTATGAAATGCAATTATAAATACAAAAGAGAGAGTAAGAAACTTATTAAGTTAGTTTTTCAAAAAGTTATTATTCAGTTGAAATTTTAAATAGCTACTATGTAGCTGACCCAACGACCTCAGTTTTTTTATAAAATTTTTTCTCAACTTTCTGAAAACTGCACACAAGAAAAAGAGAAAAAAAATCAAAATTTACAGCATAAAATTTTAAAGCTTGAGAGAAAAGAAACAACTATTCAAAAGACTTCCTAAGCCTATTAGTCCTAATATGTATAATAATAATAAAAAAAGATTAATAAATCGGTAGCTCTTTCTTTGGTATGTCAAAGGATTATAACCAGAGGCCCAATCGTCACACTCGTCATCGATCAACTTCTATAAAAATTTGTAAATTATATCATACAAAAATACTAAAATTTCTATCGTTTTCATTAGATATCGCATGTAACGATTTGGATCCAGAATGGCTGTGTTTAGGTACATAAGTTAAATTAGCCCACTTATCCGAACAAAATTTTTATGCTTACAAAATTTTATTTACATTAAATAAAAATGATTTTATGCTGAATCTAATTTATTGTTCGGAACAAAATTTTTGTCCGTACAAAATTTTTTTTCGCCCAAAAATTATTTTTTTAATCACTAACTTGTTCTGAAAAAAATTTCTTTCCGCACAAATGTTTATATATATTACATTAAAATGGTCTTAGGCCGATATAACCCATTTGTTCTGGACAAAATTTTTATCTGCACAAAAATGTAAGTCCACCCAAATGTTTTTTTTTATATATGAAATAAAAATGATAGAATAAAATTTTTGTCCGCCCAATAAATTTGTTGTGAATAAAATATTTGTCCACACAAAAAAAAAATTTTTTTTTTTTTAATATAAAACTAGATAAAAATGATAGAATAAAATTTTTGTCCGCCCAATAAATTTGTTGTGAATAAAATATTTGTCCACACAAAAAAATTTTTTTTTGTTAAAAAGTTTTCTTTATTATAATAAAACTAAATATTTTTACGCAGCCCAGTTCTTTTTTTACTTGAGTCGGTATCCTTAGAGTATAGACAGCGTATTTGCCTGGTCCCGTCCTTAAAAAAAAATAAAAAAAAACAGCCATTAACTACTTTATAAAATGGCCCATGACTTTGCTAGAAGCAAAACAAAATTTATATAGAGAACAACCAAATAAACCTACAAACAGAAAATTAATTGTATTTATTACATATATAGCTTTTAGGCTGAATTCACCCATTTTTTCCGAACAAAATTTTTGTCCACACAGAATTTTACTTATATTAAAAAAAATGGACTTCGACTGAAATTCATTTTGTTTATATAAATAATACTGATCTTAGTCTGAATTCACTCATCTGTTACGAACAAAGATTTGGATACTTATTGTATTCTTATAGAAAGATTCAATAATAATAAACAATTAAAAAAAAAATTTTTTTTAATATTTATAACATAATAAAACATAAAAATTAATATTGTATGGACAAAAATTCTTTTTTTGCAGAACGAGTGAATGAATTCAGCCTAAATCGAGTCTAAGTGTAAATGACTATTCTGCACAGTCACTGCGACTGCGGAGCACTGAAACAATTAAAACGTTTTGTAACTCGATGTAGGAGAAGCTGCAAAATGTTATGTGCAGATCCTTTGGTAAATTTGTGTGTTATCACATCCTTTTAAATTATGCTAACAGTTCATAATTATTATGTTAATTCAATGAGGGCTAAATAAATTTTCATTCTCAAGATATGATAAAAACAAAAAATAAATCTTCATTGATTTTTTTTTTGTCCAATTATTGTTTAATTTAATTTTAAAAATGTTATAAATTATTGCTTTACCATTTAAATTTTTAAAAGAATTAACCTTAAAATTAAGTAAGAAGAAAATCTTGCCAACAATATTTATGGAACTCATTCCATCAAACACACAAGGTGTGTCTATAAAACAACTATTGTGATACAGTATTTGATTTTTGTTTTTCTTTTTTTTTCATTCTAAAACAATACAAAAGCAGGCAGCACTTGCACAGAAAATAATAAAAAAAATTCAAATTCAAAATCGGTAAAAGAAAATGTTTATTGGAAATAAATATAGAAGCAGCAGCAATAGTTGGTTGTTCTCATACCAACAATAAAATATTTTATGGGAGGTGGTGGTGACGGTGATGGTGATGGTTATGCTGCTGCCTGTTTGATGGCTTTGGTTTGGTTTGCTTTAGTTGGTTGCTTGCTTGGTTTGGTTGTCGTTATCATTTGGAACAGTATTAAAAATAAAAATAAAAAAAATTGCTTGAATTTATGCAATCAGTACAAGGTATTATGGCAATAAATACACAGAACAAATACTTTTTTCTCTATATTTATTCGGTTTTTAAATTTTTATTTTTTAATTTTGTTACTCTTACATGTCTATTGAACACCTTAAATGCAACAAATTGAGGAAAAAATATATATATTGCAATTACACACAGACACACTCACTTAATTTTGTTAGCAAGTCGACACTACTGTCAACGTCGTCATTTGTTTGATGACTTTTACTGGCAATATTTTATATTTAATGATATTTGTGTGTGCGTCTGTGTGTGTGTGTCTGTACAAGAATAATGTTTTATTAATGAGCTCGACAAGTAACGCGAGCAATAACTGTAACTCTAATTTTTAATAAAAAAAAATTGAAAAATTAAAAAAATTTGTCATATTAAGTTAAATTTATTAAAGCTAATAAATGTAATAGTTGCAAATGTGAAATTAGTTAAAATTTAAATTTAAATGATGAAATTAAAATTTTGATCTATAATGCCAATAGTGAATTTGAGGCTTGTAAAACAAGTTTTAATAATAAAAATTAAAAGTTTTTAAAACATAACATTTCCTGTTCATTAGACTTGGGACCAACTACTTCAGTCGATGTCACTAAAGTGCTGAAAGCAAACAATTTATTTAAGTAATTGTAAAAAATCTTGGGTCTAACTCATTTATTCAAACTCAAACCATTTCAAACTATGATGTCGAACATAATAAGTTTAAGGCAACCAATAGATGATGTCAAACGATCTCAAACTTGGTCTCGAACGTACCAAGAGTGATGCAATTTTAAAATTTCAAATATTAAAAAGAGAAAGCATTTGGATTAAAATTTTTATAAATGGAATTCAATAACAAAAAATTTGATTTTTAAATAAAATTATGATAAAATCAGCAAAATATATACGAATATAGTATCAATTTAATTTTAAGTACGTTCAAGAGCAAGTTTGAGATCAGCTGAACTAGCTGAACACAAGTCTAGTTGTGACTAGTCTTAGATCTAACCCATTCACTCGAACTCATACCCTCTCAAACTTTGTTTTGAATATAACAAGATTACTCAGCAATCAGTACATAAGCTAGAAGAAACATTTAAGTTATTTTAAATCCGAATCATTGTATTGGTTATGAAATGAAATTAATTGAAATAATTAAAAAATTTTATAGCAAATTGCTCGATATCGAGTGCATGTTATACTTTTTGTGTGAGTACCCCCCGAGCACTTCTTTTATCAGCACATTGAGACTAAAAGGAATTGCTCTGTGCAAGATCCCAGTAAGATGTAAAATTCTGTTGCTCTTTATAATCAAAAACAATCTCTTCTCTCTCATCTCTCTAATCATTTTGAATTGATGAAAAAATGTTCCTTTAATTATTCATATTAGCCAAGAGCTTTTAATAACTTGTAAAAATATTTTATCACATGTCAAAGAGTATGTGATTCAAATGACATAATAGAATTTCTTGCATAAAAAATATTTAATTTCATAACACGTAAGTAACTTTCCTATACAGTAAACACACGCACACAAATGTATGTGTTATGTGTGTGTGTGTGTGTGTTTTTTTTAATAAGAAAAACTTTATGTAGCACAAGACACGTATACGAGTACATAACTTACAAAGAATTTATTTAGAGAAAAAAAAAAAAACTACTCTTTTTTTAAGCATGTCATTGTCAGGTTTTTAACCTGACACACACATACAGCACGCAAGGATGTTTATTTTTTAATATTTATTAAACAAGGATTTTCTAGAACCTGTTGCATGTAAAATAAGCACGTTTAGTAAACTGTTCATGGCCTGGCATGGATTAAATATGTGATTATAAATAGTTCTATTTCTAATATCCACATTTACTCACTTATATAAATCTCTATAGAGAAATTTATTTTTGAATCAAGTTGGCCAAGAGCTTGAAGTGCAGAAAAAAAAGGGAAAAAAGAAAAGGTTTTTGCACTAAATTACAACCAATAAATAGGGGGCCACACTAGAGCACTCGAAAGCGATCGAAACAATTTAAGTGTACATTTCGATCGATATCAAATGTCAGTTCTTAGCAACCAGAACCTTTCAAACTGTAAGGCCCTTCGATAAAACGTTCGCCCGAGAGCGTGGACTCCGCCATATATAAAGAGAGAAAAGCAGACACTATCTACTGTGGTAAAGGATATTATAAAACCTTATTAAGCCCATTTTACTTTTATTTTTTTATTTTCTTTTTTAATACACAAAACAGCAAAACGTGTGCTGGTGGCTGCAAAAAAATACTTACTCGAGAAGAGTTTTCTTTTATTTTCTTTTCTTTTTAATTTTCGTGCAATGCCTGTTTGTGTGTGCATAAATATTTGCTTAATAGGAACTTACAAACTTTAACCTGGGCAACAAGAGCTCAAGTATTTACTAGAAATGGTTACTCGGGTAACATTAACAGCAAAAAAAAAAAAAAAAAAATTGAAAGAAAAGTATCAAGATTTCAATAATTAAAGTTGAGAAGAATTTTCAGGGATTTTTTAAACTGTTTTTCCAAACATTTATTTGAAACCTTTGTTAGATTAAAAAGAATAATGGTTGTGGGGGCTTTGAGCAATTTTATGATGCTATTTTTTCTAAAAAATAAAAAGATTTAAATAGAATTTCTGATGAGTTTTATTTAGTATTACTGATTACAACTCTGTGCTCGGGCAAAAATGACAACTCATCAATAGCAGTTGTTTGAATTATTCGTTTTTTCTGTATGTGGCAACATAATTTAAGAAGAAAAATGTCGGGTAAGGTTAAGTGTTTGAAAGATCTGGACTACACAGATGGCATCTGCCTACTTGCGCATAATTTCACCAACATGTAGAAAAGCTGGGCATGGTTGAGCGTATGGCTGCTAAGGTGGATTGAAAAATTAACTTCCTTCAGACAAAAACCACAGAAAATATCCAACCATTTAAAATGTGTGATGGCTCTTACCACATACTTAAAAAACAAACTGGGGAAAGCAAAACTTGCGTATGGCACTCTGAACGTTATATAAAGTTCTTTTTAACACCCCGCTGGCGTATGTCATACTGAACGCTATATGGAGTTCCTTTAAACTCCTCACTGGCACCATGACTATATTTTTTAAAATCAATGTTAAGTCTATTTTTTTATATGGCTGCGAGTTTTGCAAAAACGCACTAAAATCTGTTGTTACTGTCTACTGCAAAACTTTTGACCTGTATGTATTATGCATCAAGCATTTTAATGAGCGATATACGCACTCATAAGTGGCACTGGATAGGACTTACATTTAGGAGACCAGCTGGCGATATCACTAGAAGCCCCAAGGCTAAATATGTGTTAAAAGAGCAGCGCTAAGGAGGTCACCTGGAGATATTACTAGGAGCCCCGAGCCCAAAGGCCTGTTGAAAGAGCAGCCAGTGCATGGGTTAAAAAGCAGTTGGGTCAATGAAAAAATAATTTTTTTTTTATTTAAAAATGTTTTATTAATAAAAACTAATTTGTGATACACCAATATTGACATAAGTGTTTTGCTTGTTTCTTGCTATCAGTTGCTGTGTGATAGATTGATTTTATTGTTAATAAGTTTATCTATTTATTTTAATAAATTGTGGCCAGTTTTGTTGGGAACAACAATGAAGCTATACGAATCTAGAAAATAATTACCAATTTTTTCCTTTTCCTATTTTTAACAATTTTTTTTTATGAAAAATTTTAATTTTTTTGTTTCTCTGTCACAATTTCTGTGATATTTTTGAAACAAACCACTGATCCAATTAAAAAACAGTGTAACAACGACTTAAAGGAATTTTTCTTGCAGAATTTCGCATTTTCTTTTTAATCAAATCAAAAAAACTATTTTAAACTAAAATTCGTCTATATCGTGTCATTTATAATCTTTAGAAAATAAATTTTTGCTATGCAGTGTCATCGGTGTTGGGTTTGTATTAAACTAAAATTAAAATTATGTCTTTAATATTGAAATATTTCTCATTCAAATTTTAATTTTGTTTTTATTAAAATATTTGCTTTAGCCAAAATAATAACAACACTGAGAGAAGAAAATAAAAGTAAAAAAAAAGTTGATTCTTAATTTGTTTTACATAACTTGAGTGTAATAAAAGAAAAGAAAAATTACTCTTGGTTTTCTTCTATTTTCTAATTTATTCATATACGCAAGGAATAAAGAGGAGTATTTGTTAAACAAATTTATTGCGTAATATGTAGATACTCCCGTAGTCAAGTTTAAAAAATAAAATGCGTAGAAAACTGTGGGATGGTAACAAAAAAAAAAAGAGGAAAAACCAAAAAAAAAAAAAAAGGAAAAAAGTATTAAACAGTTTATGTATTCCAAGAAACTTTGTTTAAGTTTTATTTTTCTCTACAACTCTGTAGTTGAATGAATTTTTGGGAAAGACCCATGAAAATGAAAAAGGATATTTTTTCATTAAGAGGCCAAAAAGTTTCTTCTTTATTCTATTTATTTATATTTCAAACATCTTACTAAATTTGCATGATAACGTACGGATACGTACGATTAATAAAAAATAATTTCCCTTTAAAGTTTTAATACTCATACGTTCTAAGCTATTTGAAAAAAAAAAAAAAAAAAAAAAAAAAAAAAAAAAAAAAACATAGAAGAGTGGGAGTGAAATAACTTTAAATTTCTAGAAAATTCCAAAAATCCAAGAAATTCTAGTTGCTTTTCATAAACATAAAGTAGCTCAAGCCCATTTATTTTTGAACATGTAGTATTGTAATTGTAATTTTGCGTTAAAAAAAAAAAAAAAAAAAAAAAAAAAAAAAAAAAAATTAAAAATGTGAAAACGTATTAAATTTCTTATTAGAATAGCAACTTTGAACGATATCAAGCAAAACCGTTAATTAAAATTTATTAAACACAAAGGAATAAGGGTTTTTGAAAATTTTTTGAATTGTGAAAAATACATTTAAAAAAAACTTTAGTTTCAATCCTTTTTACAATAATATTTTATTGCTCTTTAGGCAAGAAAATTTTTTTTTCTAATTCAGTTATAATTCTATAATTAGTGATTTGCTTAACAAAATATTGTGGAATTGTGTGTACGAGTACTTACACTTTAAGAATAAATTAAGATTTTCACATCTACAATACAAGATTACACATACCTGGAAAAGAAACAAGAGAAAAAATTTATATAACTAAAGCATATCAAACATTATAAATATTTCTAAGGAAAAATTTTAATAAAAAAAAAACCATCAATTTAATATGTGTATACAGCTTTTCATGACAAAAGCTTTTTATCACTCAATAAAAAGTTAATATCATGTGACAATAATGATCATGGTTAATGGCATAAGAATTACATTATTCTGTTTTCTCATTTAAATATTATGCGACGTTATGGTTATACTCGTATTAAGTTATGAATAAAAATTTACCGGGATTTTTTTTAATTTTTCCTTTCCTTTTATTATAAACAAAATTTCTCCCTTTTTTAACATGGCAAGTTATCTGATTTAGGGAAATTTTTCCTAAAAAAACAAAATTCTCCCAGCGAAAAAATTCTTGGGAATATTCATAATTGGCATGATTATTACATTGTCAGATTATTCAGCCGTCATTGTTATGTAGCTATTATGTCATTGCTATGTTATTATCATGTTATTGCCATATCAATGTTATGTCATTGTCATATCATTGGCATGTCCTTGTCATTGTTATTATTATTGTCATTAATATGTCCTTGTTATTATTGTTATTATTGTCCTTGTAATTGTCATTGCCATTGTATTTATCATTTTCGTTGTCACAGTAATTTTAGTTGTCATTGTCATGATATATTATTTTGATGTTACTGTCAATGCTATTGTCACTGTCACGGTCACTGACATTATCATTGCTATACATATAATGTACACTGTCATGTCATTTTCATGTAAATGTGATGTCAATGTCATGTCAATGTAGTTTAATTGTCATGTAAATGCCATGTCAATGTCATATCATTGGCATGTCCTTGTTATTGTCATATGCTTCACATTGTTATTATTATTGTCATTGGTATGTCCTTGTCATTATTATTATTATTATTATTGTCATTGTTAATGTCATTGGCATTGTCATTGTCATTGTCTTGTCATATAATTATGATATTGATGTTAGTGCTATTGTCGCTGTCATGGTTACTCACATTATCATTGTAATACATATAATGTTCACTGTCATGTTATTCTCATTTTCTTTGTCATTTTCATTGGCATGTCCTTGTTATTGGCATGTCCTTGTCATTGTTATTATTATTTTCATTTGCATGTTTTTTTCATTGTTATTATTATTGTCTTTGTCAATGTCATTGTCACGGCCACTGCCACTATTAAAGTCATATAATGTTCACAGTCATGTCATTAATTTAACATTAATGAACGGTTTAGCGTTACAAGTCCACTCGCTGCATTCGGGATCTGGCTTATTTATCTTTTACCTGTTTTTACCCGATCCTTTACTCTTAGAGTAAGAAGATCGAACATACAAAAATTTTATATTTTTATCAAAACCCAACTTAAATTTTTATTAAAACTAAAAAAGATCAAGCTCATTATCATGGCAACTTTTTAAATTTTTCTCAAACTGGAGAACTTCTAGACCGATTTGGCTAAATTTTTCTTTATATGTTCAGCATAACCCAACTTATAATTTTCTTTTTATAATTATTTTTTAATATAATTAAAATTTTATATATATTTTTCATTTATTTTTTTGTATATGTACATATTTGAATTTAAGAATATGACGAAAATCGCTTTTTCTTTTGCTTAAGTGTAACACCAAACTATAACGTACTGACTTACCTTTGCATTATTCGATTCTAAATTATTTGCAAATTTCATATGAACGTTTTTTAGAGCAAGTGTATGTGCAAGAGTTGGAATTTTCGTAGACAGTTGCAAGTTAAATTAAACGAATTAAGAACCCTTAATATTTGGCACCGCTTTTTTTACCTTCAACTTTAAACGGTTTTAATTAGAATTCAACTAATAAAATATAATTAAAAAAATTTAATTAAAGAAACACACACACGCAAAAGCACACATACTCACTTTTGTCAAACTGAAAATGTGTGGTTGTATGTGAAAACACAATTATTTTTTGAGTGTGTTTTATTTTAATTTTTTTGTGCTACCAAGCAAACATATGTTTTGCTACAACACACACAAAAACAAAAACTTTAAAACCAAATAAAATAATAGGCAGCTAGATTTTGTTAAAAAAATAGTTTATTGTAAATTTTTGAAAACAAAAAAATTGTTTAAACAAAATTTCAAGGTCGTTGAAATATAAATACAAACTGTTTTTATTTTTAATTTTTATATATATTTTTTTTTTTTCAATATTGTTCAATTACTATTTAAGGCAAGAAAAAAAGTAAAATAAACTGACTCGGTTTCGTTTTGTTTGATTTGCCGTATTTTATTGACAATAGAAATCAATTTAAAACTATAAAATTATAAAGGAATTTGATATTCAAAAATAAATATTTTTCTTGGTTAATAATACGCGCACAGAGAAATGACTCACTTGGCTTTTGCACTTAAACTCACAGATTATTTTGTTGAAAAATAAGAATTATTAAAATTACATAAAATTAATTCTAGTAGAACTAAATTGTTTAAAAAATTTCCCAAACTTTTCACACAAAAAGTTTTTTTTTTTTTTATTTTTATTATTAATTGAGCTAAAAGCAGAAGCGACGTTAGAGAGCAAGAGAGAGATAGACAGAAAAAAAACAAATGCAGTCAAGATAAAAAACCAATTATTTTGATAATTTCAACGAAATAAAAAGAGAGTTTTGTTTTATTAATGTTCTGTTGTTATTGTTGTTGTTGTTATAATGCTGGCCCGTTATAAGTAAAAAAGACACTGTTAGACGCGGTCACATTCGTTGAACGACTGGTGTAAAAGGTAATCAAAAATTGCACGAGTCTAACTAAACATTAATTGAGTGCACTGCATACCATGAAGGCATGCCATGCCATTCAGCAGCAGCAGCCTGTCAGCACAGAAATGTGCACATTCATATTACCTCCCCTGACGCCACTAAGCCGCTGTGTGGCCCATTAGGCTGCTTAGTGTGCACCATAAACTAAAACATTTTTGCCTCCTGTCTTGTGCCTCCACCCCTCGCAACATATTCACTTTTAATATTTAAACTATTCAGCCATTGTGTGTGGTGGTCCCAACTTGTGGCTGACTGACTGGCTGTGTGTGTTTGGCTGTTTTTTTTTTCTATCTATTTCATCGATATTTCGTTTGCAAAATCCAATAATAATAATAACAACAACAACTGGCTAGCACCTTCACATTTTGTCAAAATACATTACAATCTGTGTTTTCTTGTTAATGTGTGTGTAAAGCATGTTGTGTACGAGTATATTTAAAAAAAAAGCTTTTAAGTAGTTTAATTTTTCCATTTTGCTTTAAAACACTCAATTACAAATTGAAAAGTTGTTTAAGTTTTCTGCAAAGCTTTTTCTTTCTAATTGAGTTGTTTTCTACAAGTTTTAGTTCACCACCTCACAAAATTAATTCTTTTTACTCTTGTGTGTCTCAAACAAAAAAAAAAAATAAAAATATTTTTTGCTCAGTTTTTAAAAGAGTGCAACAAGGAATGCACTGCCAGAGAGCAAGCACAGAGTTCTTGTAGGCAAACAAATATTTCATTTAGTTTTAGTCTTTTTTTTTCTTATCTTTTCTTTTGGGGGTTTTACTCTTCATAAGTAAATTCATTTTACTTTTATTTTTTTTTTCTTTCATTTACTTTTCCAACAAGACAAAAAACACACCAACAAACAGTAGTTTTTTGATTATTTGTTTAGAATTTACCTTGCGGCCATGTAGTGCAAATCAGGAAGAGGGCAGAAGGCAGTGGAAAGCAGTTCATAAATACTAAACACTGTCCTGCGAATTAAGCTAAAGCAAGATATTTTGGATTTAAAACGTCACAGCTTTAAATAAAAATAAGCAATTTTTTTTGCAATAAGGGAAGAGTTCATTAAACTGTCGGACACTGTCCCATCAAGAAAATTTTCACAATTGAACAACAAATATTGAGAATTGAAACAAAATGTCATTTATTACATACAAGTGGTTTTGCAATTTTTCTTTGTGAGAACCAACTGTCATTTTAGTGATTTTGACGTACTTTATTGGAAAAATGCGAGTACAAGTGTTTTTATAAAACAAAGTCTCACTAGAACTGTCAAAATATCTCACATTTTAAAATGTACGAGAGAAGGATTTACATAAAAGCAATGACAAAATGAAAATTAATAAATTTAAATCGTTTAAATTAATAAATTACTTAAAATAAATGTAGGGGAATAATTTTTTTTAACTAAATATTGAAATTTTGTGTGTATTCTCTGTTAATAAATTTTCGTTTTTTTTTTTTGCGTGGCAACGCACCATTTTGAAATAGTTTTGTTTTCATTTTGAACTAACAAAATTTCATCTAAATACAAGGTGGGCTAAAAGAAACCACCTTATTGGAAGATGGTCTTATTTCTGCAAATGGCGGCCAATGTAAAATCTGTTTTTACATTTGTGAACTAGACAGATGTAGAAAAAGCCATGGAGCGATCGTCGATTCCCCGACTGTGCAAAAACTGCGTCCACACGAGACGCTGCCAAGAATGGCCGGCCCCGAAGCGCCCGTTGTGTAGAGAATATCACCGCTGTTGCCGAGGGTGTCCAGCTGTTGCCAGAAAAATCGACCAGACGCCGTGCCTCGCAATTAGCCATCAGCCGGTCGTCCCTAAAACGAATTTTGGTAAAAGACCTGCGCATGTTCCCGTAAAAAGTCCTGTCCACGCGTTTGGAGTGTAACCTCAATCTCGAGGACGAAGTGGACGATTTTTCGACCAAAATCATAATGAGCGCTGAGGCTCATTTTCACTTCAGCGGTTACGTGAACAAGCAAAACTATCGCTTGGCTCCACGAGTGATGCACGAGAAGCCATTCCACCTGCTAAAAGTGATTGCATGCTGCCCTGTTCAAGCTGGAGGAGTCATCGGCCTGATCAGTGGCCGGTGCGCGCTATAGGCCCATGTTAAGCGAGTTTTTTCTGCCGCAATTGAACGAATTAGGACTGGAGGACATGTGGCTCCAACAGAACGGAGCAACGGCACACTGCGCGAGACACAACCGATATTCTGAAGGCGGCGTTCCCGGGTCGCGATTTGCACTGGCCCGCAAGATCGCCCGATTTAACCGTTTTAGACTTTTTTGTAGGGTTTTAAGTCCCGTGTTTATGTGAATAAGCCCAAGACCCTGGAAGCCCTCAAGGACAACATGCGACACGAGTGCGAGAATCTGTCACCCGAAGTTCTCGCCGAAGTGATGAAAAATGCCATAAAACGAGCCCGTATAGCAGTCAATTGTGACGGCGCCCATTTGGCCGATATCAGCTTCTCGACTTGACCAATAAAATTCTAAAGGTTCAAATAAACATAATCAAAAAACAAAATCGAAGTTTTTTTCATTTAGAAAAAAAATTTATTATTCACATAAAATATAAAACACTTTGTTGTATAGAGGCTATAGAATCAATACTTCGTTATGTAAAGGCTTTTGAAAACTTTGTTAAAATGTTATACTTCTCAAGTACGATTTCGTTGTATACAGGCTTTTGAAGGAATACTTCGATATATAAAGGCTTTATAGCTCAGAGCATTTTTGTATGAAAAGCTTTGCTATAAAGAGGTTTTATCAGGGTACTCAGCAAAAATGCGTTATATTGAGTTTTTTGTTATAACGAAGTTCATTTTATCGAAGTTTCACTTTGCGACATAAAGTACTTTAAAGTTCAAATATAATTTATTTTAGTTATTCAATTTATTTATTGAAGTTTGTACCTTTTGCTCTGTAAAATATTTTTGGACTTTTCGTCACTAGTTGCTAAGTCAATTTAAATTAAAGCCTCCTATTTAATCATTTATTTTATTGTATTTCAATTTATTTTTTATAATTTTCTTTTTAATTGTTTTTTTCTCTTTTTTTCAGTTGTATTTGCCTTTAATTTGTTTTTGCTCTTTAATTTTATATTAATTTATTGCTCAATGCATTACATTTCATTTCATTCTTCATTTTATTTTAATTTATTTTTTCTTTCAGCGAACACATGCAAAACAAAAAATTAAAAAAAACACAAAAAGCAAATAAAACCTAAAAAAATGAAATGCTTTCTTTTCATTCTTTTTTTAATTTAATACAATTATTTATAACCAAAAACAATAAACTAGTTTATTAATTTTTTTTTGCCGGTGTCTGCTATGCAACTGCATTAACAGCAACAACAAAATTTAAACAAAATCACAGGTGATCAGCAAAAACTTAAATTGATGCGGCCAAATATTGACACACTCATTTACTCTCTCGCATACAAACATACAAATGATAAACTGGCAAACAGACAGACCAATATGCTGTTGCAATTCTTTTCTTTAAAAAAAAAAAAAAAAAAAAAAAAAAACCTGATAATGTTGATGATGAGTTTTGGTTGCTAAGAAGAGATCGCCGTCATACTGACGCTGGTTTTTTTTTTTTTTTTTTTTTTTTTTTTTTTTTTTTTTTTTTTGCAGAAATAAGCAAATTTTAAATGATTGATATACCGTTAAATACACTCAAAGAAATTTCAATTCATCTAAAAAAAAAATTTTTTTAGGAATTTGGGTTCTATTTAGATTTTTTTTATAAATACAGTGAAGCAGTACTACTAAAAAAACATAAATTTTTCTTTCTTCAATTTTAAATTAATTAAAAAAAAAAATAATAATAAAAAATTATAATTATAAATTAATCCTGAATTCGAGGAAATATCGATATAAAAATAAATTTATAAAATAAGACCTCAAGCCATATTATTCAAAAAGAAAAAGGTCAAATAAACTAACAAATAAATAATGTGTATTATTATTTAATATTAATCAAGCTTAAGATCTCAAAAAATTGTTTTTATTTAAATTATATAATAATAATTTAAAAAATAAAACTAATATTAAATAATAATAGATTTATAAGATCGAATAATTTACTAAAATTATTATAAATAATTTGCATTTATTTTTCTTTATTTAATATTTTAATTTTTTTTTACTTTATTTTATTTTATTTATTTTTTACTTTATTTTAATTATTAGTAATTATTTTTTATTTATTTTTTATTCTATTTATATATTATTCTACTTTATTAATTTTTTATTGTATATTTTATTTATTTTCCCTATAATTTTTTTTTTGTTTTTTATTTATTTTTTGTTTTACTTTTCTTTATTTATTATATTTATTTTATTAATCTTTTACTTTATTTATTTTAATTTTTAGTAATTATTTTATTTGATTTATTTTTTATTCTATTTATATATTATTTCATTTTATTTATTTTCCTTTTTTTTAATTTTTTATTTATTTTTTGTTTTATTATTCTTTATTTTATTTATTTTATTTATTTTTTGTTTTATTATTCTTTATATTTATTATTTTTATTTTATTAATTTTTTATTTTGCTTCGTTTTCACTTTATTTTATTTTAATTACTAGCAATTATTTTATTTATTATTAATTATTTTTTTAAATTTATTTTTAATAAAATACTAATCTTTATTTGTGCTTAATTCCAGAAATTGTGTTGGTTTTAAAATTTATTCTTTTACTCATGATATTCTCATGAGTTATTTATTCAGTACAATAAGTACTGAAGGGGACCATTTCATCAGACGCTACTCCGAATCCTCAGTAGGTTACTCCCAACGTTTCTTGCAAACATTAGAACCTTTATATTGTAAAAGCAATTGACTAAATAAGAATTATTAATCAAAAGTCACAAAAAGATTCAAATATTCAAACAAAAAACTCAGTAAGCATTGAACTGAATAAACAAATAAATTTCCCAACCAACATTTTTAATATTGAAAACTATATATTCTATTTTAATTCTTTTAAAACCAACACAATTTCTGGAATTAAGCACAAATAAAGATTAATATTTTGTTTAACTTTAAAATTCCAAATAGAAATTATTACATTTATTTTTAATTTTAATTATTTTTTTTATGTTTAATTTTAATTTTATATTTTTTTTATTTAATTTTTATTTTTTTTTTTATTTAATTTTTATTTTTTTTTTTATTCTTTTTTTATTTTTTATTCTTTTTTTATTTTTTATTCTTTTTTTTATTTTTTTTTATTACTTTTTTGTTTTCATTTTTTTTACTTTTTTATTTTATTTTTTTTTTAATTTCTTATTTTTTTATTACTTTTTTATTTTTTTTTTCTCAATTTAATCCTTTATCTCCCTTCTTAGGAAGAAAATTCTATTATAGGGAAAAATTTCGTTACTCTTCTTCACATATGACAACTTCTACAACAGTGTTTTTCATTTTACAAAAATATAAAATGTGTTTTTTTTAACATTTAATTAGACCAACTAATAATTTAATCTAAAAAACATAAACAACCTTTGCAAAAAATAACATTCTTTTAAGTAGTTTTTGTATGTATGTACGTATGTATATATTCTTGTGTGTCTTTTGTTGTTGTTGCTGTTATTACTATTACATTAAGTGTTGTTGTGATTATTGGTTTGGTTGCATTAATATAATTTTGTTTTTCTTTTTAATGAAAAATTTACCTTAAGTGTTCATAACGTTCAAATTGTTTTAATCCGATTTTTTTTATTGAACATTTTAATATGCATAAAATAGTTATAGACTAAAAGTTAAATGGAGCCAACACCCTAAAATGTAATTTAACCAAACAAGAGAGACACAAACGTACAAACCAACCATGTAGACATTTAAGAAATAAAAAAAAATATTCTGACATCTAATGGCGAGCAAAAATCGCAACGCAACAAAACACATGCACTACTACTACTACTCGTAACAATTCCACCATTAGCAATAAAAGAAGAAAAAAAAAATGCATTAAAAACAAATACAAAAAAAAATTATATTAAAAAAAATATAATATTTTAGTAACATTTAATTTAATCAAAGCAAAGCAATTTTTAAAAGTTACTTTTTCAAACTGCAAGAAACCAATACACAGGCAGTTTGCACACAATTTTTAGAAGAAAAAAAATTAATCTTTATAATGCAGGGCTGTGAACTGAAAATTATCAATGCTAATACAAAAACAAAATAAAATTATCGCTATAAAAATAATTATAACTTTTGAGCTCCAAAAAATTTACTTTCTATTTTAAAAACACTTCCTGGTGACCTGGCATTGCTAATTAGAAAATTGCATTAAATAATTTTTTTTTTTTCGTTTTTTGATTTCAAGTAAAAAATGCAGTTCAGGTAAACAAGAAAGCAAAGACGAATTTTATTTATTAGCAGTTCAATTATGAATGAATACTCTTACAAGTGGGAATGGGAAAGAAAAGAGCATTTATGCTTACCCTGCTGTACAGTCTCTTTAGTGAAAAAAATGATTCCTCTTAAACTTAAATCAAAAAAATTTTCTTTTTTATTCTCATAGGATTTTTTGAAGTTTACATGGGTGTGTCACGCTTAAACGTGTGTGTTTATAAAGGTTGTTTTTTATAGACTTGTAGAACTTTAAGTTGCAATAAAACAACGATGGATTATTCGATTGACATGAATTTTATTTATCCGAAAGATAATCTTGTGGCATTACATTTTAAATATGATTTCTGGCATATGACCACCACGGCTGGCTCGGATGTAGTCTAATCTGGACGTCCAATTTTTTATGACTTTTCCAACATTTGTGGCCGTATATCGGCAATAACACGGCGAATGTTGTCTTCCAAATGGTCAAGCGTTTGTGGCTTATCCGCATAGACCAATGTCTTTACATAGCTCCACAGAAAGTAGTCTAGCGGTGTTAAATTACAAGATCTTGGAGGCCCATTCACAGGTCCAAAACGTGAAATTAGGCGGTCACCAACCGTGTCTTTCAATAAATCGATTGTGGCACGAGCTGTGTGACATGTTGTGCCGTCTGGGTGGAACCACAGCTCCTGGACATCATGGTTGTTCAATTCAGGAATGAAAAAGTTAGTAATCATGGCTCTATACCGATCACCATTGACTGTAACGTTCTGGCCATCATCGTTTTTGAAGAAGTACGGACCAATGATTCCACCAGGCCATAAAGCGCACCAAACAGTCAGTTTTTCTGGATGTAACAGTGTTTCGACATACACTTGAGGATTAGCTTCACTCCAGAAGTGCGCTTCATCGCTAAAATTCGCTAAAAATTCGCTTATGAAAATCGGGAACAACGGCAATCTCGTTTTGGGCCCATTCGACGAATCTACGCTTTACTTATGATCGTGAGTCTATTCATGATGAATTGCCAAGCCAAACTGAGAATAAGTCACTTGACAGCTGTTAAATCGGTCGCCATCTTGAACAGTAATGCCAACTTAAAGTTCTATACGTCTATAAAAAACACCCTTTAAAACAAAATTTTTTTTTAATAACATATTCAACCAAATAAATTATTTGCTGAAAATTAATTTTTTGTGTAACAATAAACCGCAGGAAGCTGGAACAAAAAATACAATACTTTCTTCCAACCAGATGAGGCAGAGAGAAAAAGCACTCGAAAAATGTCCGGTTACAAATTTGTAAAGCAAAAATCACTAAAAATAGAGCTAAAAGCACTAAATTTACTACACTGCTGTCAACCATTTAATTCTAGAACTAGTTGAGAAATGTATAGACTTCTGATAGATATTAGCCGAATTTGCAATGCAAGCAGCAGACAGCTCTTATCATGGTCTACGTGGCGGCCTAAAACGGCCTTCAATTAGAGTCGTAAGACTCCGTTTTGAACCAGCTCGTATTATAGTATGTAAGTTTTTGAAGTTTAAAAAGTTGACATGAATAAAATACATTGAACTAAAAGCAACACACGTGTCTAACCTTGCCTTTTTATGATACAAAAAAAAAAAGTTTACACATTACACGCTCATAAGAGACCAATAGCGAACAAGGGAAGCGTTTTTTAAGCGTTCATCTTGTTTAATGAAACACACTAAAAAAATAACAAAAGTAAAATTTAAAATAAAAACAATTATTTTGGAGCCGTAATGAGCTGTCAAAATTGAATTTTCCAACCGCTCAGTGTTGCTTTCGCGTTATTTCAGTTTGATTCATACATTTTGCATGAGTAAGCGAATTCTTGACAGATATAAAACGCTTGTCGCCGTGCTAATTTAGGTTTGTCTGTAAAGCTTTGCTTTTGATTTGTCTTGAGCAGATAAAAAAGGTGTAGAGAGAGACTTTAAAGAAATTAAATTAATGTAGACTTTAAAGTCCACATAATTTTTTCAAAAATTTTACTTTGAAGTCTACGTCAACTCTTTTTTTTTTTTTTGATAAGAGCAATAAACTCATAATTATAATCACAATAAAGTTTGGTATCTTTAGTGCAGTAGAACTTTTAGATTTAAAGCCAGTTCAAGATCTAAGATGACCGTGATTATGGGACGAATTAATAACAAAGACTTAAAGGAATATATTTTCTATTAAACATTTTTAATTTATAGTTCTCTTTCAAAGCTAAAATGATAATTCCCACAAAAAACACAAAATTTCTCATAATACAAGGCTTAAAGTCATTGTGTAAAAGCCACATTACATAGTTTGACTTATTTTTTGCTAAATTATGACCTCTTTCTTTACTTCTACTACCATTATAAAAATTCTAGAAAATCTTTCCATCCCTGTTGGTGTTGTGAAGGTATATTTAGAAAAATAAGTCATTTAAGACTTGTCTTAGAAGTTGTTGCTGAGTGCTGAGTGCTCACTGCTGTTGTTTGCAGTTGCTATTGCCTTAAGTTAGTTATTTCAGCTCAAGAGCGTTAGGGTGGCTCAGAAAAACTAAAATAAAAAAATTTAATAATAATAAACTTTAATTTTTCCTTGACTACGTTCAAAAAAAAATTTTATTTTAATGCTTTAAAATAGATTCCTCCTAATAAGTTTGTTAAAGACGCATTACAGTGTTAGTTTAGAAACCACTCGTTTTTTTTTTTTTTTTTTTAAATGTGCTTTTAGCTTTTTTTTCGTTTTGTCTTCTATAGTTTAAAACAGAACATTTTTTTTTGTCTTCATTCCAACTTGTTTGATTTTCATTTTTATATGCTGATATTTTGTTTAACGTTTAGCGAGCAAACCGCTTGTGGTAAATAAAATACAGTGAATGGCAAAAAAGTGATTAATTTTAGCACATAAAACAGGTGTACAACAATCTTAAGGCAAAAGATTCGTTTTTACAATAAAAAAAATTTGCTTTAAAAATCATTTAAAAAAAAACATATTTTACATTTAATATTTTTAATTACTTAAGAGTCAGAAAAGTAAAAATAATTTTATAAGAAAACAGTCCCACTAACATTGCCATCGTCTGCGCTTCTCACATTCTTAAGCAAAAACTCTATTTATGAGGGATATTAACAGCATAATTTCTCGGCAAAACTATGCTTTCAGCCTATCAAAATCAAAGCAGACCTATTTGCAAAAATATATTTCACACACAAACTAATAATGTAATTTTGAAAAGACATAGCAACTAATTTAAAATGGATTTTGTTGATTATTGACCACTAAATTCAAATTAAAAAAAGGCTATAAGGAAGGTAGGCTTGAGCTTGAAGAAATTAAACTTATATTTTAATGAAGAGATCAACAGCATAGTTTTCTAAATATTTGTAAAATTTTTGTTGCATTCTGTAGCTTAAATTGTATTACTTTGGTAAAGGAAATATGGGAGCTACTCTTGTTTTTGCTTTAATTAAACTGAAATTTTTTTTAAATATGAAGTGCAGAATTGCATTCGAAATACAATAGGCTGCCCATATAACATTTTTAACTTTTTAGGACATATGAAAGTTAAGCTTCTCTGAGCCGAAATTGAAATAAAAAATTCCATGGAAGTTGACAGCAAAATTTTTAGATATTTTTGCTGCATTTTTGGCCAAATTTTAACCTTTTTAATATAAAGGATATATGGAAAGACCCTGCTATCCTTGCATTAATTATACTAAAACGTATAAATAAAGTCAGCAACAATAGCTATGGATATAGTAAAGAGATGTTGACTGCAGTTTTCGCCATATTATGCGTATTTTTAATAAAGGATATATGGGAGATTTTCGTTTCCCTACAATAATCATAATAACACTTATGAGGAAAATCAACAGCATAATTTTAAAAATAGTGAAGTGTTTTTAGTTGCATTGTAGCCTTTTTTTTATACAAAGGATATATGGCAGATATTCTTATCTTTGCAAATATTACAATAAAACTTATAAGGAAATTGAATTGCATAATTTTACAATATAATAAACAAATTTATCTTCAGCAAATTGTAGTTTTTTTTTAATAAAGGATATATGGAACGTGATTATATATTTATACTAATTGCAAAACAATTTATAAAGAACTCAAAAGCATAATTTTGAAAACAATTATAGATTTTGGCTACATTCTTTCTTTAATGGCAGCATTTTTTAAATAAAGGATATATAGGAGATGGTCATTTCCTTTCACTAATTATAATAAATCTTATAGGAAGAGACAACGGCATAATTTTGGAAATAGCTACAAGATTTCCTTGCATCTTTTGCCAATTTGTAGCCTTTTTTCAGAAAAGGATATATGAGACGTAGTCGTATACTTGCACTAATTACAATAACAATTATAAGGGAAGTCAACAATATAATTGTGTAAATAGTTATAGATTTTGGCTACTTTTAACAATAAAGGATATACGTGAGGTAGTAGTATTTATGCACTAAATATAATGAAACTTATAGGGAACATCAGCAAGATGGTTTTAGAAGTATTAATACATTTTTGCTGCATTTTGTGTAAAATTACAGCTGAAATTTTAGTTGATTTGAGAAAAAAATATATGAAAGGCAGGCATATCTTTTTGTTTATTTTTATATAAAATCCTAATATTCTAATAAATTTCAGGGTTCTGCAATAGTAACTGAATTAATGTGTAAGTCTGGCAGGGAGAGAGAGAGAGAGAAAGGGACGATTAGAGAGTGAAACGATGAGAGTATTGAGAAAAGCTTATTAAATTTAAAATATTAATAAAATTTGATTATTTAAGCAGAGAATATTTAAAATAAAAGCAAAATGCAAATATTTAAATTTTTGTGACGTCGCCACTTATTTCAAAGAGAGAAAAAATTTAAGGCAAAAGAGTCCATGATATTTTAAATATATTTCGGTATTAATTGCCTTAAGAACTCTTTTGAAACATCTAATTTAAAGAGAAGAAAAAAACAGAATTAAAACAAAAGATTTTTTTTATTTGCTTTTGTTCTTACAACCAGCCGGAGTACCACCATCGAAAATCTAATGTTATTATGTACGAGTACTAGTATTTATTATATAACATACTTTTAATTCTTTCAGTTGATTTTTAATTTTTTTTATTTTATTTTTTGGCTGCAGATTAAGAAAAAAATTCGTTTTTTTAACAGATACTTCAACAATTGTTCAGCAAACGAACTCATAAACAACTTGTTAGTTTAATTTCAATATTGTGATTGTGTTGTTTTTTTTTAATATTTAAAACAACAAGAAATATACTCTCGTACATACAAAAGACCTTACTTTCGATTTTTCAAGCTTTAGCAGTACATTCGTTTTGTTTGTCGCAAAAAAAAAAGAAAAAAAAAACAAAAAGTTAAAATGCCAACAACAAGAAAAAAACCAACGTTGATAAACTATTTTTTTTTTAATTTTTTTTTTTTTTTTATTAAATAAACTTTTAGCTAAAATGCATGTTAAAACGAAAAATCAAAACCAAAGAATAAAAAAAATTCATGAAAATTCAATGATTTAGTGTATTTTTTGGCATTTACATATTAAGACGAGTTTTAAATGGAGAATTTTAAATGAAGAACAAGATTAAATACAAGATTTATTTAAACTTTCAACAAAGTTTTGCAATTTTCTCAAAAGAATAATTTAGAATATCCATTGATTAGCAGGAGATTAAATTATCAGAAGCAAAAGTCACAAGTTAAAATGAAAAAAAAAAATGCTTTCTGAGTTACAGAGCAACCTTTTAACCCAACTTCTTCTGTTTCAAACAAGTTTGCTGGTATGATCTCTTTACCAAGCATTCATTGCACTGCTTTAATCCTTTTCAATCTCTTTAAATAGTTAACATTCTTTTAAATTCATGGACAGCGTTCAGCAGCATACATTCCCCATCTAAGTGGTTGGCTGTCTGATTGTCTATTAGTCTTGTGCAAAGAAAAACTTAAAAAACAAAGCAAAACAAAAATTTTTCACGCCAAAAAAGAAGTGGACACAAAACAAAAAAAAAAGAACAACAAGCGTATGACCAAAAATATTAAACCTAATGGCCATCGTTGTTGACGTTCTTTTTATGGTCAAATCGATCGAAACAAGTCTGTATTAAAAAGTAACAGTAATAAAGACTGCACACGGCAAAATATTTAATTTTTTTTAAATTTATAAACAAAATTTTTCGCACTTTTCAAATCATTCCAATAAATTAAAATTTTTTTATTAAAAAAAAATATATTTAAAAAAAATATATATATATATATAAAAAAAATTAAATATGAAATAAAAATTTTATGAAATCTTTTTTATATAAAGTTTAACAAAATTTTATCTTATTTCAGGCTTAAGTCCAATTTAATAAAAAAAAAATTTTTTATTTTTTTTTTTACTAAAACTTTTGCAACAATTTTCGTAGTTAAAAATTTTTATTATTATAAAATTTAATAAATTATTCGAGCTTATTAATTTATTATTAGTTAATATTATTGAAGCTTAAGATCTTAATGAAAAAATAATTTTTATTTGAATTTGGAAAATTAATTGCTTTTATTTTAATTTAGAAAATTAAAATAAAAACAATTTTTTCTTAAGTTTGAATAATATTAACTAATAATTTTTATTATTATTTTTTTTTTTGCTTTCTTTTTAATGTTTGAATTCTGAATAGACTGAAGCTATCAAATTATTCAGATTTAAATCAATCATCAATTAGTGTAACTTAAAGACCACTTAACAAAACCTTGCTCCAAACTGTAACGATAAAAATCTCATGCCATAGGAATGTGCGTACCGAAGAAAATATCACTGCTGTAAACGGAAAATGTGTAAAAATGGCTTCTAGGGTGTGTTGTTCGTAGGGTACCCCCCTACATAAGGTAGTGCACTAAACTATCAATCTGGGGTTACAGAGTCGATTCTGAACTAGACTCTAAATGTTTTCTGCCGACAAGCCAAAAAGCTTTATAGATTTGATTTAAATATAAAGTCAGCAATGCTTGAAAAATTGGCAAAAAATGCAAAACCAAAAATACACTTTATCGAAAAACAGGGTTTTTTTATAAATTAAATTTAAGTATTTTTGTAGTTTCCATAATTTAAAGTTCTAAATGACAGAACAAATGTCTAGAAACTTGCAAGGTTGCTTGGTGCTCCGCTTTGCTTTGAGTAGAAATAAGGAGGAAATCTCTAAGTCTGTGTCTGTGATTACCCGTCTCTTGGTATTTGTTACATACACTAACTGACTGGAACTAACCTTCCGCCCTTTTTTGACGCAATTAATAAGAAGACAGTCTTTTCGTTTTAGTTTCTTAAAAACAAAAACAAACAAAAACTCCTGTCTAAACAGCCTTTATCAAAAGTTTTTTTTTTTTTTGTAGAAAATGAGAGCAACTAACAAAAGTCAGCCAGCCACTAACTACCAAAAGACGTAGTTTTTTTTTTTTGACGTTTAGGCGTTGGTATTGTTTCTTAACTGGTCACCAAGTTTTTCGTTTGTTAACAAAAATAAATTTATAACGTATAAAATATTTCGAAATGACCAGTTAAAAATTAATTATTTTTCAACTGATTTGGAAAGACGATTTTGACCCCAAAGTGTGTTTAAAGTAATACAAAACAAACAAAAAAAGGTTGATGATTTCCTTAAACGACTAGTTAAACCAGAGTTGCAATTTTGAAAGTTTCGGTTTTATGATTTTTCTTGAAGTTATCGCTAGTAAAGAAATGGCAAGGAAAAATTTAAAAGGCAGCATTAAATCTTCAATATTTAATTGGATTAACAATTAGAACGGAAGACACACTGTTTATAATTTTCGCTATAACTAAACATGTTTAAACATGATTAAAATAAACATAATATTTTTAACTAAATGAGAAAAATATGGTTGAAAATAAATTGTTTTCCACTTTTATATATTTATAACAAAAATTTAATCGTTTAAACTTAACAGAGCTTTGTGTTGTGGTTGAAGTGGTTGAGTGGCGAGTTAATGCCACCAGAATATAGTTGATCTCAACAATATTTTTTCCTTGCTTGTATGAAGTGATTTAGTAAAATTTCAATAGCAAATTCACTAGAGCTGAAATTGACTCTTTAACGGATGAGGGAATAGTTATACTGTAATTGAATTACTTTTTACAAACTTTATTCATTCGATTTCATTTTTATTTTTGGTAGGAACAAACTGCAGCGTTTTATTACTTCTGACTAGAAGAAAATTAGATTAAAACGTACCAATTCCATTTCGTTTTTTAATTTGTTACCGTTACAATTCCATTTTGTTCCATTTCAATTATGCACTATTTCCCAAGCTCATTAACTTTTCAATTCCATTTTGTTCTATTTCAATTCCGCACGGTTTCCCATTGTTTCATTTCATTTTGTTTCATTTCAATTCCGCACGATTTCCCAGACCTTTTAAATTTTCAATTAAACTTTGTTCCATTTCAATTCTGATAATTAAACTTTCAATTCAATTTTGTTTCATTTCAATTCCGCCCATTACCCTTTCAATTCCATTTTGTTTCATTTCAATTCCGGACTGTTTTCCAAGCCCATTAAAATTTAAATTCAATTTTGTTATGTTCCCATTCCACATCGTCCCCAAGTCTATAAATGTCCATTTCCTTTTTTTTCCCCAAAAAAAAAACCTATATCCAATAAAATGGCTAAAACGTAGTAAAATGGAATGAATGATAATAAAATTAAATTCAGAATAAAATAAAAAATTCTACAACGATTTTAATAAATTAGGGCTCATTTTGTTAAAAACTTATATAAGATATAAGCCTGTATAAAAGAAACTGATTTTTTTTATATTTTCCTATTTTAAATAATTTTTTAAAAATTGAAAATTTTCTTAATTCCGCAAAACAAATTTTTTTCTTTACATAAATTTAAAATTATGTAAGACTTAAAGGAAATTTTAATAAAGAATTTTATATTAATTATTTTCTTTTATTTAATAGAACCAAGCGTGTTCAATTAATAGGCATATATGCCGTAACACATTCTCCATTTAGGAGGTATAGTAGGGAAACCAGAGCCAATTTGAAAAACTGAAATAAAAGTAAGAGCTTTCTTTAAAAATAATTTAAAACCAGCCAATAATAGAGTAGCAAATTACATGTGGTATAACACCAAAGATGAAGGGTATAAAAGCAGAATTAGAATTAGAATGAAGAGCTGGAACAAGTCACCTGGTCACTGCGGCCAAAACAGACCTATTGTGCTACTACTCTCAAGTTACAAATCTAATAAGTTAAATTATTTTATTTTTATAATTTAAACCTGCAGCTCAAATATTTATTTGATATTAATTTTATTTTTATAAAAATCAAACCAATTCTACAGCAAAAAAAAAAAAAATAAACCGGCCCAAAAATGTATTTTTGTTTTCACTTTTATTTTTAAAACGCATATGATATTCATAAAAATATTTTTTTATGACTTTACCTAATTATTTAATTTAATTAATTGAGTTGAAATCTAAAACCTACAACATCAAATGAAACGAAATTTGTTTACAAAATTATTCAACACGACTAGCAGTTGAATGAGCAGAAGTAAAAAGAATATGATAATTTTATTAATCACATGCTTTATAAAAATCAATAAAAAAATTTTTTTTGAACACACGCTCTTTTAGAATGTATTCTATAGAACACAAAAAAAAAGGAATTTCGAAATTTATATTTTAAATGCAATAAAAAAACTTATTTTGCTGCAGAAATAATTTAAATTAAAAAAAGTGAGTGAAGAGAAATATGCTGAGTTAAATATGTTTTAACGTAACCCGTTACGTTTTTTAGTATTTGGAAAGATCTTTTCAGTATTTATGACATTTTTATAAATATGTTTAGGAGAAATACCTTCAGGCTCCCTAATCAATGCAGCACTCTACAAGCTGAAGTGATGGCTATAAAACAAGCAGCAGACTGGCTGTGGTATCATGGAGTATTTGGCAGGAATATTCACATTTATACCGACAGTCGGACTGCAATCAGGTCCTTAGCGGGTGTCTATTCGACATCCCAACTGGTGCAAGAATGCCGCACATCCTTAAATAGAATGGCAGAGCATTCGGTGATCACCCTCATTTGGGTGCGTGGACATGGGACTTCAATGGGAAACTGCAGGGCGGATAGCCTGGCGAGGGAAGGGTCGAGGCTGCCAGACCAAGATGCCAATGCGCCCTGTGGCATCCCTCTATCGGTCTGTAAAAAAGAGATCGATAGCATATTCTTGCGAAAGGCACAGTCCAGATGGAGAGACGAAGGGACGTGTAATACGGCAAGGATGATCTGGCCTAGGATGGATAGCAGTCGCAGTAGGGATTTGTTGCGGCTCCAAAGAGCCCGACTGAGAAATGTGGTGGCTGTAGTAATGGGACACTGCAACTTTGGCAACCATGCTAGAAGAATGGGTTTGCGTTTTAATGACTACTGTAGAAGTTGTCAGGACGAGGAGGAGGAGGAAACTGTGGAGCACCTTCTCTGCCAGTGTCCGGCCCTGGAAGAGCGGCGCATGATCCACTTCGGTGAGCGACGCCTGCAGGGTCTCACTGCGCTGTCGAATGCAAGTGTCGACACGCTTTATGGCTTCATTAGAAGCAGTGGTTGGTTAGTGTGACGGACTCACTCACTTCTTTCTTTCTCTATCTTCTTTCCTCCCCTTCACTCTGCTATCACTATCTCTATACAGGTATCACAAAGGGACCACGTCAGAGGACCCAAGTGAGCCTAGCTTTGTTTTATTTCTTTCGGGCGACCTGTTAACCTAACCTAACCTTTAGGAGAAATATAAATGCATGAGTACAAATACGTTGACTTCTCAAGAAGATCAAGGGCAGCGTTGCTAGGACTGTAAAAAAAATTAAGCTATATTTCCCTTAAAAAAACGCTAGAAAAGGCTAGAAAAAAGTTAAAAAGCTATAGGTTTAAGTTCAAAATTTTCTTAATTCTTTATTACATTAGGATTCTTAATTATAATTTTTATGAAAATAAAAAATATGACATATCAAAAACTAAAGAAAATAATGTCGTTTTCCACATGGCTTGAAAATTAAAAAAAGATTTTAATCTGTAGGTTCTAAACTTTCTGGAAGTGCTTTAACATTTTCAGAAATGTTCGTAGTTTTTATTTTATGATGCAAAACGGAAACTGCCAAAATCTTTGAGTACAACAGTTGGATTCAAAAAAATGTTAAAAATAGTAAAAAAAAATAATTTCTGAGTATTTCAGCAGTAGATTACAAATCTAGAGGACCTCCCCTTTAGAATGATATGTGTCCCATCCCGTAATCTTCTATAGTTCATCCGTAAGTACTGGAGTATACGCAAATTTCAAAATAATCCATAGTAACTTCCGGACGAAGCTAAATCAAAAATTTTGAGGCTAAATTAATTAAAAAGGCTAAAATGGCAACGCTGATCACGGGATAGGTTACATATCATTATAAAGGGGAGAGTATCTAGACTTGTAATCTGCCATCCATTTCGTCATAAATTACTTTGGAGTATTTTTAAAAAATTTTATATATTCCCTCATACCCCAGTACTGTTCCTCTGAGGAATTTTTACAATTTCCGAAGGAAAGATAGGAGATTACAGAATGGGACAAATACTGGATTAGAGGGAAGGCCTTTTGTAATCTGCTACTCAATTACACAAAAATTATTTTGGAGTATTTTTTACAAAAATTTTGAAATTAACTCGTACCCCAGTACTTTTGATCTGAGGGATTTTTAACATTGCCGAATTTACCGAGGTACCATTCTCGATTACAAATACTAAAAAACGTAAGAAGTTACGTTAAAACATATTTATCTCGTTAAAACGTTTATCTTCACTCACTTACTGGAAAGTACGTTTTTGTGCAAATTTTAGAAATTTTTAATTAAAAAAAAAAAATTAAATAAAGGAAAGTAAAAAATCGCAACTTCTTTCTTTAATTATATAGTCTCATAAGTTCCAAACAAAAAATTATATATATTTTATTAAAATTGAATGACAGCTGTTGGTTTTATTTCCTTTTAAGTGATTCTACTTCATTTTGACAAGAATTGCCATATGCAGCTGACTAAAAAACACTAGTGAAAACGTATGAAAACATCTGATTCGATCCAAATAGTGGCTTTTACTGTGTTATCGATTGACTTTACAATTACAAATTACAAGCAAAAGTTGTACAGTGAATTTAATAAAATATGGCTCGTGTTTGTTTTAGTAAAAAATATTTGTTTTCTAACTTGTCTTATTTTAAATATTTTTTTTAAATTGCAAGTCACTAAACTTTTCATAAAAACCTTAATTTTTCTTTACAACATATACAATATTTCCAAAAGTACTGAGCAGATTTAAAAAAACAGTGTAGGTACGACTTGAAGCAAATTTTGTTGCATAATTTCGGATTTTCTTTTTTTACAAATAGAACCAACCGTTTTCAAGTAATGCTTATAAATGGTGTCCCAACAAGAACGCAAGATTTAAATTTTAAATAAATGACTGATGCAGCAATTGAATTGTTTCTCTGGCTGTATGACATGTGGCGCGGTCTTGTTGAAACCACAAGCCCTCCACATTCATTTCTTCAATTCTAGGCAAGAAAAAACTGGTTATCATTTCACGATACCAAACACCATTTACTGTTTGCGCTTGACCTGCGTCATTTTCATAAAAAAAAGGTCCAATAATTCCTTCAGCCCAAAAAACCACACCACACAGTGACACGTTGAGGATGCATTTGCTTCTCGTGAATCACTCGAGGATTTTCTTCACCCCAAATGCGACAATTCTGCCTATTGACGAAGCCATCAAGATGGAAATGGGCTTCGTCACTGAAGATGATTTTATCGGCAAAATCGGCATTTTCATGTTGTCTCTCCAATACCCAATTAACGAACTCCCTTCGCTGTCCATGGTCATTTTTTACTAACCTCGTCCTTCTACTAGCAAACAATAACAATTGTTCAAATGTCAAACAATGACACTTCGAATGGCGCCAAATTTAAATCTTGCGTTCTTGTTCGGACACCCTTTATATATTGCATCACTTCCTTCATTTAAGAGATGATGGTACATGTCGTACATCAGATATAATTTGAAAAAAAAAACCAAATTCAGATTTGAATGCTTCGATTAACGCTACCTTTTAACTTAAAAAATTTTTTAAAAATGTTTTCTTTTTCTAATTTCATATGAAAATTGATAAAACTTAATTTTTAGTTATTGGAATCCTGGTTTTTGAAAAGAAAAATATATACCTCTGATCCAAAATTTGAATTAATTTTGTAAACTTGTGCAAGCAGTATCAAAATTTTCAAATCATTTTCCAGGTGAGGACAAAGCTTTTGAACAATTTTATACGATATCGCTTGACTCCGCTTTAAGCCCACTCTCTAACTAATTGAATTAAGGCCTTGACATTTTAACTTTTTTTTTTTTTTATACTTAAAGCTAAATTTTTTTGTTAAGAAAATTTTTTAACGTCCATTAACTTGTCATAAAATTTATTTTGAGAGTTGGTGTGCTTCAAAAATTCTTTAAACTCATAAATTAACTAAAATATTTAAAGTTAAATTAAGTGCAAAAAATAGCTAAAAATTTTTTTGCAAATCGCTCTAATCAACTTTTGAGTTAAATTCTTAGATAATCTTCAATGTTGTGGTCATTGGTAAGGTTAATCTGTTATAAAGGCTAAATTCATTATTTTTAATTTTTCAATCCAATAACTTGCATTTTGTGCTCACAAAAATAAATTTATTCAACGCAACTTGGCAGTCAGTTTGCAATGTTGCTGTCGTTATTAAAATTGTCATGGAAAATTTTATATGAAAATTAATTAGTTTCAGATATTTTAAGTCGAATTTAGTGTGTTTGTTGATGTAATGATGACTTGGCAAAATGTTTTGGTTACTTAACACGTACTCGTAACTACTAGAAGCGTAACAAGTTTTTTATTTTAATAAAAATTAAAATTTTTATTTGTAATTGCTGAAAAAAAAGTGAAGAACAAAGTTAGCAGTTTTTTTTAGACTTAGGCCACACCTTCAATCGTAGGATTCTATATCAAATGAAATCTATCAAAATTCTAGACTTTTTGTAAGAAAAAGTTTGGAAATTTCGTTAGAACTAGTTTGATGCAGCGAATGCGCCGATTGGCCTTCTTTCACATTCTGAAATTTTTCTTAAGAAACTGCTTTTCATTTTAAGATAAGAAGAAAACGGAAAGGCTTTCTATGACTTAATCTTCAAATTTAAAATATTCCCAGCAACCGTTTAATGAAGACAAGAGGCTTCAGAGCTAAATAAAAGAGGCACAATCTCAATTACAATTTTGAAATCATATTGCCTACAGTAGGGAATACCTTGTAGATTCATTGTGTCTATGGGAAGGTTACTATCGAAAATAAAGGCTTAAAAGACTGATATTAAGTTTGTGCTATTAAGGAAGAAATGCTTAAGTAAAAGTTGACTTGTAGTCGCAATAAACTCAATAAACTTTATTGTTGTAGTTTAGAGAGATGGTGGTGCGATATATTCCTCAAATTAAAGAGATGACAAAGAAAGCAATGCCGTTTGCTAAAATCAAAATAATTTGATAAGAAAAAACTTTTAGGGCTTCTAAAATTTTAGTCCTTTAAAATTACTTAAAAAGCCATAAGCGATTTTTCAGTAATGCGAGTCAGTAGCTTTTATTACGAATATTTCAATCGAAAAAACGATATTTTATCGAATTCGGTATACAGAATAGGAAAACAGAAGTTGGGCTCACTTGGGTCCTCTGACGTAGTCCCTTTGTGATACCTGTATAGATGAAAATAAAGAAGAGGAAGGATAGTGATAGCAGAGTGAAGGGAAAGGAAAGAAAATAGAGAAGACAGATAGAGAAAGAAAGAGAGTGAAATCGTTGTTAACTTCGTCGCCAGCTTCTAATATTTTTGTCCGAAAGTTACTAAATTTGATAAAATATCGTTATACTTGTTTTTTCGATAAGAATATTTTTAATAAAAGTTACTGAAGCGCACTACAGGTCACATGGTGACTTTTGACTAAAATCTCTCCCCTTTTTTAGGAAGCTGTTGGTTAAATTAAATTAAGGAAATTACCCAATTAGAGGCCAGAAGTCGAAAGATGGCAGTCGATATCGAGCGACGTATTTGGAAATTTTAAATTTCTTTTTTTAAAAAAAACATTGAAATTTTAATCGTTTTTATTTGCTATTTTCAGCTTCCGAAAATTGAGTAGTTTTTAAAACGAAGAAGTTTTTAGCGAATGACTTGAAATTGTTTCAGTTTTAATAAATATTTTTTTAATGAAATAAAAATATTTTTAGAAGTTTTATAAATCATTAAAAAAAAACTAGACAGACAGACCAGACCGACACATATTTTATGACACCAAAAAAAAAAAAAAAAAATTTTCTACGACTGTAACAAAAAAAAATTTTTTTTTTTTTTTTTTTTTTTTCAATAAAATGTAAATGATTGCAAAAATGAAAATATAACTATTTTTTTTTTTTAATTTTTTGTTGGTGTTAATTTTATTTTAAAAGAATATTACATCAAATACTGCATTAAATATGAATGTATAAATTTTTTTGTAATTTTGACAACTTGCATTAAACCACACTCAAAAATCAACAAACACATGCCATTCAGTACAGCCGCCATCCAGCCACCTTCAAGGGCATCGCGTCTTAAAGACTCAGTCAGAAAAAAATAAAATAAAATAAGAAACGGATTTACTTCAAATGCAAATCAAATAAAAATTATTTAGAATGGCATTTTAGACAACTTAAAAAGTGCACAAAAAAAAAAAAAAAAAAAAAAATTATTAAAGCAAGTAGCTGACACAGAAGTACTAGTTTTTGTTATTTACTTAAATTTCATATGACAACAACAACAATAACAAAATGTATTTAGGATACAAAAAAGATTAACTAAACATGAAAATTAAAATGCATAAAGATTTATTAGACACAAAGTGAATGGGAAGTATAGCGAATAAAAGCACTCGCTACGATTTAAATGATTGCATTTAGCCACACGGAAAGGAGGATATGCCTCAGGATTTTTAAAATTAGTTTTACATTTAATTTTCGAGTCATTTACTTTAGATTCTAGACCAAAGAAAATACTCTGAGCGCATGTGCAACCTAAAGAAGGTTGTGTCATCGATTGTTATATATGTTGTGGATGGGTATGGCCCCTATTACAGTTCGCAACTCAACTCAGTTGAGTTGTAATTGAAACAACTGCTATTGATGAGTTGTCATTTTTGTATGTTTTTCTCAACTGTACGAGCACAGAGTTGGAATCAGTAGCGGAATTCACTCTTGCTGGCATATATGCAATTAAATCAAATTTGCACCTATTTCTTGCTACAATGCCTGAGAGACCTTTTCTACGACTGTAACAAAAAAAAAATTATCACAGCTGACTCCATAGAGAATAAACATAAACACTCATGTATATTTTTTTCTTTAAAGTAAATTTACGTATTAAAGGTACTGACTCACTATCCTACAAGGTCGTACGATTATGTCAAAATAATGTGTGACAGAATTCTGTCCTACTTGAAGAAATCGCTTTAAAATGGCGAACTTTATGCCACACTATTATACAAAAGAAGATGCAAAACCATATGTTTACTCAGCTTAATACTTTTAAAAGTATTCATTTTCTTTTTTGCCGTAAAATATTTTTTTTACAAATATGTACATTGAAAAATAACCTAAAAGTTTATATAAATGAAAACAAGTTTGGTATTGTTGCTATTTTTCTGCCTTGAACATAGAAAATGCAACTCTGATCGCACAGATAAAATTTATTTTATGAAAATTTTCAGAACATTAAAAAATCGGACAGACCTGTCAAAAAGTCTGCTTGTTCAATACACACTATCATACTTTTTTAGCACACATGCGTTTTTAGACAGATCGTACGACTAAGTAGGATAGTGAGTCAGTACCTTAAGTAAATCCTTGAACCAAAGGCAATGCCAAAGTTAACAGGAAAAACAAAATCATAAATTTTCTGGTTCAAAATGCTCTCTATGAAATTTAATTTCATAATTTTTTGGTTTATTTTCTTTTCTTTTACATAGAAAGCGTATAGAGAACAGAGTATGACATTAACTAAGCCGCAGTACATTTTTGAAAATAAACTTAAATTTTTGTATGAAATTTCTTGTAATTTTGTTTTTACTCATGGAATTTTATATAAAACTATAATTTTTCTATATTTTAGCAGTGTTTTTTAATCAAACCTAAATTAGATTTAAGCCTACTTTGTTAGTTTACATGTCGCCTACTACCGCCGTACAATTTGATAACTTTGAACTTTAGTTGTTTTGATGGTACAAACTTTTTGAGTTTGCTTTTTGCAATGATTTTCAGCCTTGCGAATTTTATAAGCCGGTGCAAATCTTAATTTCATATATTTTGTTGTTGTGAGGTGCAAAATTTAAAATTTTTTGCCACACTTGCAAGAGTGAAAACCACTAGTAATAACACAAATAGGTTGCAATAGTTGAGTTTCTTTGTATAACAGTAAATTCCTAGGTGTGTATGGGAGCATTCGTTTGTGTGCGCGCATGCGTTTGTGTTAGAACGTTGGTGTAGCTGAACGTTGGTGTTTGTACATATTTAAGCCATGTACATATTAAGGCATGTTCATGAAGGCCTACTAACAGTCCTGTTAAAGAAGGGAATGTAGAAGGCCTTGACTGGCTAGGACAACGTGTGTAAAAAATATATGTGTATAGAATGGAGTAAGAAGGCCATGTGTCTGACAAATAAGGGCTTCTAGAAGGCCTGCTTACTTCTTCTTTTCGCTGCTGGGAGCGTTCCTATGTGTATGTGTGTGTGTTTGTGTTCGTTTGTGCATGTGTATTCATGTGTGTTTGTGTGTGTGTGTTTGTTTGTTTGTGTATATGGATTCGTGTGTGGCTATGTTATGATGTGTGTATTTGAGTGTTCTTGTTTGGATTTGAGCGTTTATGTGTGCGTATTTATGATTTCCTGTTGGTGTGTGTGTCTGTAAGCGGTTCTGCGCTTCCCTCTCTTTATCATAAACTTCCCCAAATGTTTCTTTAATTGTCCGATAACTTTAAGCAATTCTTCCCTTAAACTAAAATTATTCAAAGTCCACAAAAAAAATTTTTAAACAAAAAATAATATTTTGTAATCTCAACTTAAAAAAATAAATAATTTTAAAACGGCACGCATTTAAACAAAAAATTAAAATAAAATAAAGAATTCTAGCATAAAAAAATAGCGGTGGCAGTATATACAGACTCAGTACAAGTCTCTCTCTCTCTCTCTCTCTCTATCGCTCTCCTTTCTGTTTTTGTTATTATTTTTAGTTTTTTCTTTCTAGAGTTATAAGTTTTATTATGAAAAACACACAGGTTTGTAACTTTTTTTAACATGAATTGCCATGAACCAATTTGATAATGTAGTGGAAAAACTCTTAATTCTTTTTTTATTCTTGTTGCTGTAGTTGTTGTTTTATAACGAAATAGCTGCAGCAAAAAAAATTTTTTTGAAAGTTACAAAATATTTTTACTATATTTTTTTGAAGAGACTTTAAAACAAAACTAAAAGAAAATATCTGAAATAAATAAAATTAATTGGAAATGCTTAAGAAAATATGAAAATTAAATATTTGAAAATCATTAAAGGAAACGCTAAAAATAGATACACGTAAAAAGATGGCAAAATCATGCACAAATGTATGTGGGCTTTAATTATAAAATTTTGTTTAGATAAAGTTTTATCACCGTATGGTTTCTTTGTCAATATATTTTGTTTATAATCAAATCATTTAAGGATTATCATACCAATGCGATAAGATACAGTTTGAGGCTTAATTTCGTTAAAGCTTTGAGAAGAGTAGTTATGTAGTCGTACATGCATGCGAGTATTTGTTTAATAATCACGTTTCGTTTTAACTACCCACACACGACACGCGTTTTTCAAAACTAGAGAAAAAGCTTGTCAGACACAGCCAATCAACCATTTAGCGAGTAGTGACTTTTTAACACTTAATCAATCAAATATTTACAGACAAAACAAAATTAGCGCAGCCAGCGTTTTTTATAGCTTTAAAAAATCTCATACTCATACACAATGTATGAACAAAACAAAACAAAGCGACGGCAGCGCTGAATGGTTGAAAAATTTAATTTTGGCAACGCTTTAAGTAGTGAAGTTGGCTGCAAAACAATTTCTTTTAATGCCATTTTAGTTTTTTTTTCTAAATTTAGCGTTTTTAATGCTATTTTTGTGCTTCTTTAGTATGTGTTATTAAAGAGGATGATTTAACTGCGCTCGAATTTAGGTTCTGTTAGTCATGCCTTGATTCATTAACATTTCAATTATTTACATATTTAATTGTTGAACCATTAAACTGTGAAATTCTGTGTAAGATAACGAAATTAATGAATTAAAAAACGACGCCAATAACATCAATTAATATCCTACTGTTGTGGATATGGCGTCATAATTATTTTCAGTAATAAATCATCTCTGTTCTTTACTTGTAATTTAGAAAATGATTTCTCTTCAAAACTTCACACAATTGTTTTACTCTTTTTCTGTGCAAAATATTTCTAACAAAAAAAAGCAGCTTCTGTAATTCATGTAATCTATTTACATGATCAACTTTTGCACACAATAAAAGATAAATCAGAATTTCAATTGCTAAATCAGCAAGCACTTGCAGAATATGGACCAAAGGAGGTGACATTTCTCACAATTCCAAATTACTTTTTTGCACATTTTTTTTTCCACACAATTCGAAGCCTTTTGACTTTAAAGGATTAATTACACAATAACCACTAGCTTTTCATACTGTCAACATACGAGCAGAGCAAAGTAATTTGCAAAAAAAAAAATTTTAAATCAAAATGACGCCAAACATATTAATCGACCATATGGTCGTTTTGCTACAAATAGAATGACTGACTTTTATAGTAACTAAAAGGAAGGAGAAAGAAAGTTTATGAAACTTTACGAGTTATGTTGGAGGGCGGGCGAGAAAAATATGTATACTCGTATGCCCAAGATACTATCAGTTGTATAAAAAAACCACAGGACTAATAAAGGAATAACTAAATGGGTAAATCGATGGATGTAAGGATGGAGGTATAAATGAAATAAAATAATAAATAAGTAACTGAAATGGTAAGATGACTGGTTAAAACATGTTGGGTGATTATGGGGTTTTTCTTATTTTTTTCCAAGAATATATGATTTGTGGTTTGAGTTTACGTCTTGCTCTTAATGTTTGCAAACATTTCCATGACACAAAGAGAATCAATGTGATAAATATAGATGTGGCTGCATTATAATTTAAATGTAAGTGGCAGGTTATTACATCTAATTTTTAGCTTGTTATGCTTTATGTGAAGGCATCATAAAGTGAATTTTATTTTAGAAAAAGAAACTAGAATTTCTTTATTTTTTATGACTTTTTTACATGATCACGGTAATAAATTAAAATTAAAAAGAATATTAACATTCATTTGATTTTAGTATAAAAATTTAATTGAAATAGTTTTTTTTTCAATTTCGTAACAGGTTACGTAAAAGACTTTCGTAAAAGAAAAAGAAAAAGTTTTAGAAAACACACATCTAAAATTTAAAACAGGTACACAGTAATAAATTACATATACGTAAGTTGTAAAATAACATATTACTCACGAAATAAAGTAGCAATTAACGTAACAAGTAAAAATTTTTTGTTTTAATCATTTGTAAAAATTATAAATTACGTAATAGGTTACGTAAGAATTGTTGTAACAAATTCGGTAAAATATTACGTAGGCAATTCCATTCATTTAAGTAAAAAATAACGTCAGAAATAATGTAAAACGTAACATATTTTTTCGTAAAAATATTTAACTGAAATTGTGTTTTTTTTTTTCAATAGCTGGTATACATTGAATATTGCCAAGCAATTATGGTAAAACATTACGTAAGACACAAATCATACGCTATATAAAATATACACATATATTACATAAGTAATGAATTTCATCTATAAGAAGTCAAGTAAAATATCACGTAGGCAATTGCATTCATTTAAATAAAAAAATAACGTAGAAAATATTGTTACACGTAACATATTTTTTAGTAAATATATTTAACTGAAATTGTGCTTTTTTTTGAATATTGCCAAACAATTATGGTAAAACATTACGTAAGACACAAACATACAAAAATAGTATACAGTACATAAGTAATGAATTTCATCTACGTCAGAAGCCAAGTAATATATTACGTAAAGAGTAAAGTAATAACATTATGCGTATATTTTTTCAATGTTTTCAAATCGACTTTTTTATAAATATTTAATTAAAATTGTTTTAAAAGCTTCTAAACATTACAAATTGCGTAATAGGTTACGTAAAATTTTGGGCAACAGTTAAGCTGTGGAAAAAACGTAACTTCTTATTTAAAAAATTATGTTAATTTATTTTACGTAATAAATAACGTAACAAATTTTTTTACATTTTTCTTTAGTCAATACTTAAATTACATTCAATGTTGCCTGTCGAAATACATTCGCCTTCATTTGTCAAGCTGTACTTTCCGAACATATCCTTAATGCAGCACTTGGTATTGAATTAAGAGCTTTTAAAACAATTAAAACAAATATTTTTGCGCTGTGGACAATTTAATTTCACATGTACCTGTAATTATTGTGCCCCTCAGAGCAACAGTACTGAGGTATGAGGAAATAAAAAAAAATTTTTTTAATCCAAAGTAATTTCTGAGTATTTGAGCAGTAAACAATTTCCCATTCAAAATTATGTGTGTTCCATTCCGTAATCATCTATGGTTCGGAAATTGTTAAAATCCCCCCAAAGCAACAGTAATGGGTTGTAAGGAAATTAAAGAAGAAAAAATTTAAATAATCCAAAGTAATTTTCGAATATTTGGGCAATCTGTCCTTTAAAATGATATGTGCCCCCTCCCGTAATCTGATTGAGAAATCAATCGCTTGCTAATTGGTAAAATCTCTTACAGAAATCAACGTATTTATGCCCATTTTTACTATGCGCTTATATTTCTCCTAAACATATTTATAAATGTCATAAATACTAAAAACATATTTAGAAATATTTAATGACTTAAGACGTATTTGATATACCATAAATACTGATGATATTAAAAAACGTAACGGGTTACGTGACTCACTTATCACACATTACTGAAAAGTTTCGAAGTATTTTATTATGTCTTTGAATCTATGGCCCTTCGTATTGCATAAGCTTTAAATTATTCCTGATTATTTATGTAAAGCTTATGACCATCCCTAGTTAAACTTTTCATGCTGCGTTTGTTAGAAAACCCAATGGCTACACTGCCCCTGATGGCTAAGGATTTCTGCTTAATAATGTTTTAATTTTTATAATTTTTTTTTCTAGTAGTCATCTTTCTTAACAAAGAAAGGCGCCACACAAATGACGTCTTTGGTATGTAATAATATTTTATGGCAAAATTGAAAACGAGCACGCAAAACATAAGGGAAATTAAAGTGTTCTAACAAGCATAACAATATGAGTTGTATAACTTTGGTTGAGATAATAATAGAAACATAAAAAGAATGTGAGATAAAAATAAAACTTGGGTTTTCAAAGAAAAAAGAAACAGCTTATGGGTTTAAAAACATAACATTTGATTTGTGTTTTTACAAATTTAATGCTTTTCTTGGTATATTTATCCACTTCCCTTAGGAGACTGCATTATAATAGTTTAAATTTTTTACAAGTGTTACAGTTTACGATTCTTTTCCAAGTTCTGGACGTTTCTTGCGGCAGCCAAACCAACAATTAAAAGTACTTAAATCTACAAGAATGCGTCATAAGCATGATTTCCCGGAAGATGATGTCGATTGTCCACTGTTTAAAGAAAAAAATAATAAATTTCTCTCTCTCTCTCTCTCTCTTATTTAACTGTAAATTATTAGCCAATAATAACACTTCTCGTGACGTCATTTGTGCTACGTGCGCAAAAAAATTGAATTGCTTCAATTAATTAAGGAAAAATCTGAAGACAATCGACATACTAGTGGCTGTCTTACGCATTGATGATACGTTGCTCTACAGAAAATGTGAAAAGCTGTTTCTTTATTATTTTTTTTTTTTTTTTTTTTTTGTAAAACAACCACATGTTGCCTAAAGGAGAGTAGAAGTAAAAAAAAAAGTATGATGTGATGACCTTAAAATCCAGTAGGTATCCACAAAATTCTTTGTGTGTAGTTGCGTTTATTTTTATTATAATAACAAGCGTTAACAAACCCACGACACGACCACCACCACCACAGGAAAAAGAAGAAAAAGAGAAAAAAAAATAAAGTGAATAGCACTAGAAGGAAGTGAGTGAGTTTAAAATTCAACTACATCCGAATGCGTTGGCGTTATACACAAAAATCCAACTTGTTGAAAGGCAAGAAAAATAAAACAAAAACAAGGAACAAAAAAAGGTTCACTGTTTTTATCAAGCTGATGTTTGAAAATGAAATACTAAGAAAGATGGAATTGCTATTTTTAGATTGGCACAAAATGGCAAAAGCCACCCACTTACTTAATATCCAAACAAATTATTAACACACACACGAATATTTTTGTTATTCGAACATTAGAAAAGTCTATTCATGTTAAAAGGTTTTTTTAAAGGGTGATTTCCCTTGGTTTGGAGTTTTATATTTACAATTTGCTTTTTATATTATTATTATTATTATTTCATATTTAATATTAAAAAATATTTCTAAGATTAAATTTGTTAAAGAGCACTGTTAGCTTTGACCTTTGGTTGAAAATCTGCGACCCCCAGATTGATAGGTTAGCACGCTATTCCTCAATATACAGGGCATCCTTTGCTTTTTATAGGTTTCCCTTTAATTTTTTCTCAAAATTTTAAATTCTTTTAAAATCCGTATTTACCATTTTCAGCTAATTGGCGACTGTGATTTAAGCTAAATGAACATGGGATGAAGGTTAGTTTTTTTTAACACAAATCCGCGAAGCTTCTTGGCTAGTCTGCAGAAAACAAACAAGGTTTATGCAAGGCTCGAACCTGCGACCCGTTACAGAATAAAAGTTATTAACGCATGACTGTAGTACTAAAAAAAATTTGGCATAAATTCAATGAAACGATTTTATTAAAATTGTTTTATTAATTCCATAAAATAATTCAGAAATAAATTATTAAGTAAACAATAAACTGATTTGTTAATTTCATTTGACCTTTTTCTTTTTAATTAATATGGCTATTTTGTTAAGATAATAATATGACCTCAAGCTTAATAAAATAGCCATATTAATTAAACAAAAAATAATTTAAAAAAAAATCATAAAAAATAATGAAATATTTTCAAGGTATTAATGAAATTATTTCATTAAATGATTAGTTCATTGACTAAATAATCTAATGAAACGTGACATGTCCTTGGTTGTAACATAATGAATTTTCTCTGCAATTGATGTAAAAAAATTATTAAATCTGTAGATTTACAGAAAGTCAGAGACTAAATAGACGCTTTCGATAGCGAAAAAATTTATTCGAAATTCTAGACTTTTTATACGAAAAGATGTTACAGTGTGCATTAAAGTTAATTGATATAGAATGCGGTGGTTTAGCCTCAGTTCATTTGTGTTCATTGAATTTATACAATAATTGCTTGTTGAGAGATTTGTCGTCACTGGAATTATATTTCAAGGCTTTTTGTTTTAAAAAATATTTCAATTTGGCAAAGGACTATGTGCTATGCTACATTGGCATAGAAATTTTGAGTGAAAAAAATTAATTTTTTGCTATTAAACGATCATTTGTCTAAGATTTCTCTGATGTTCAGTTTCTTTACCATTAACTCCACAAAAAAGAGCCTGCAGAATTCAGATTGCGGTTAAATATTCGACATCACTTCAACAGAACAAATTACAAAATTCTTAAAAAAAACTCTCTTGCTACTATTTGTGCTCTTGCTATGATTTTTGACCTAAATGTAAATTTAGTTTAAACCATTACACACAAGACTGAATGACTACCTTTTAATTTTATTGGCGCCTTAAAATATTTGCAACGTACATATTTTTTGCATTAATTATTTAGCACTTAAACACAAAACAAAAAACTAAAATTTCTCAACTCATTTTAATATGAATTTTATGGAAGTACTTACACATCAATAAATTTATAAAAAATTAGCTGCTCATTTTTTTAGTAGGACTGCTAAGCATGAGTGCAAAAATTTAAAGTGTAGAACATTTTAACTCACCTGTAAAGAAAATAAGATAAATATAAAAAATTTTATTAGTAAAATGTATAAATAAAAAATTTTCGAACATGTGAATATTATATAAAAAAAAATATATAATTTTATATTTAATATTTAAGAATTTTGGTATAAATAAAATAATGTTCGAAAATTAAAACTATTTTCGAACATGAAAAAAAAATAATAAAATGTAGATTTTTGGTATAATTTAAATTAATGCAGAATATTAACTTTATTTTGTAATTTTATTACATTTTAATGCTCTTATCCAAAAAAAAAAAAAAAAAAAAAAAAAATGACGTACCCTCTTATCCAAAAAAATTAACGTAGACTTTAAAGTCAACGTTATCGAAATTTTTCATATAATTTTTTGAAAAATTTTACTTTAAAGTCTACGTCAAGGTTTTTTGGATAAGAGCATAAGAAATATATTTATTTTCTTTGATTTATAGTAATGTTTAAAAAAAATTTACGTTGCTTTTTTTTTTTTTAATTTTCGAAAATGAAAAATCTTTTGTATTACTTTAAAATTTAATATGTTTTACATTATTTTTAAGATTTAAATAGTATTTCACTAACTTCGAAACATGTTCGAAAATTCGAAATTATTTTCGAACATCAAAAATATGCCGAAATTATAATATTTTCAGTTTTGAAAAATATTTTCTTTTTTATACAATAAATTATCATCATCTATATTTCAGTTTAAATGAAATTTAAAAAAATTTTCAAATATGTTTTCTTTTTTTTTTTTTTTTTTTAATTCAACAGGTTTGTGGAATTTCTTATAGAAAATTTTGCTTCTACTTCATAAGCAAAAAACTCATGAAAATCATCAAAAATCATATAATCTGACATCAAGTTAACTCACAAAATGTAAAAATAACTTTTCATTGTTGGTAATTTCATCATATGGCAAATATTTTTTAAACACAATCGATTTTTGCTTTTGTCCTTTTTTTCACACTCACGAAAGAATTTCCTAACCAAAAATACCTCAACAATTATTTAACACTTGTTGTTGTTTTGGGTTTTCTGACGTCATTTAAAGCAAAAAAAAAATAATGTATCTACAGAGAAAAAAAATTCGCATGTAACCAATACAACAACAACAACGAAAATGATAATAAAAAAAAAGTAAACATCTGGATATATATTGTAGTAGAAATTTAAATCTACGTCATTCATTCACAGAAAATCGCAAGAGAAAAAAAAAGAATGAGTGTAAATAATTCATATAAAAAAAATTCTCTCAAGTTAAGCAAACAATAAAGTTGGGATAAAAATACTTTTAACTGCAGCCTGTTATCTTGGTACATTTTTATTCATTCATGAATTTCAATTTAGTTTAGAAACGATATTTGCATAAACAAAAAAAAATAAATATAAAACTTTTTGGGTTAAAGGGTTTAATGAAACAAAGAAAATAATTAAAATTTGCATATGCAGTAAAAAATGCACACATACACGCGGGCACACACACACAATTTCATTTATTAATTCGAAGTTTTATTATTATTTATTTTTAATAAATAAGATAAGATCCAAATTGTTTAGAAAATTTTATAAAAACATTAACTTTTTTATATATTTTTTTTAATAATTAACAAGTTTATAATAGTTATACATTTTAGGAATTAAAACCAACGTTTTCAATACATTGCTTGCTTTGAAATTAGAACCATCAGTTCTAATTTTTAAGCGTTTTTTTTTTTTTTTTTTTTTAACACTTTAAAATTGTCTTTTGCTTTTAATTGGCTTCCACATAGTAGATATATAAAATATAATTTTTTATAATTGTCAGTAAATTTTTGCTCATTAGTGAGTGATTTGTGTTAAATCTGCGAAGTTTGTTGACTTGTCTTGAAAAAACATCCAGGATCTAGGCAGGAATCGAACATAAGATCCAGAATGATAGGTTAATACTACTCACTTATTTATGAGGCAATGTTGGATTAAAATTTGAAACGTGTGTATATAAAATCTTGTTTATTTTTTATAAAATGTCAAATAAGCGTAAAAAGAATAAATTGTCATTAGCAACCAGGTAAAGATATTGGAAAAGTTTGACAAAGATGCACTTTTATATGGCTTTTTGTAAAAAAAAAAAAAACCTTTGGAAATTAGAACATTTCGAAAATTAGAACTACCCCAAGAACAAAGTGGTTCTAATTTACGAGCGTCTACTTTAATGTGGCTCCACAATTACTATTATTATATGGCAATAAAAACAATAACGTTTGTAGAAGAAAAAATTACTTAATATTTACACTACCACATTTATGTCAATTGTGACACACATAGATATATTCGAAAATTCGAAATTATATTTGAAAACACGAAATAATATCCGAAATCCGAAATATAAAATTTTTTTACGGAAAGAAGCGTGCTAAAATTAAAAATTATGTTCGAAAACAAGAAATTATGCTCAAAAGCTTGATATTATTTTCTAAAACTAGAACTAATGCTAAACAATTTGAGGTTATATGAATTTTGACACAAAAACAAATTTTCAAAAATTCGAAATTATGTTCGAAAATTCGAAATTTATTTTCGAAAACTGAAATATATGTTCGAAAAGTTTAAATTATATAAATTCTGACACAAAAAGATATTATTGAAAATTGTATCTAAATTATAATCAAGAGTTTGGAATTATATTTATTAGAAAATTCAAAATTAGCTTTTCATGTTTTATTATGATGAAAAATTTGTGAATTGAGATTTGTCAGAAATTATCTTATTGATATTATATTGTAATTAAGACAAACAAATTGACACACCTTCAAATTTTTAAAGAGATTGTAAAAAATCATTTTAATATATCTTGGAAAATTATGTGAGCAAATGTAAAATTAGCAAAATTTCGAAATTTCAGTATATGCGTATTTCTTTACCAAACGAATTTTTTTTTAGAGCGCAAGCACGTCATATGTAAGTGAAAAATGTAAATGAAATATTTTTCCTTTGGATGTCTTTTTCAAAGGATATAAATTATTATATATTTTAGAAATGCCATGTATTTAATATTGATGCTGTCAAATTTTTCCACTACAACTACAACAAATCCCTTAATCATAGTCACACAAAAGTCGATTTCTTTTTAAAAACAATTTTAGGTTCATTAAGTCCGTATGATCAAAAGTCAGCTCTTAATAAAGGGCCTATTGTTTATATTAAGTCGATTGATACAAAGTGACAACAAACACAACAATGAAAAAACAGAGAAGTACAATTTTGTCTTATCGAAAAAAGTACCAAAAGGGGGAAATAAGATTGGACTTAATATTTAATTAAATTTAGTTATATTTTTTATTTTATATGCAAACCTAGAATTGTGAGAGTAGAATTAAACGTTATAAGAAAGAAAATAAGAAATTATTAAGTGGACAAAATGGTACGTTTTATTAATTTTAATGGTACTTTTTGAGTTTTTAATGAAAACGAACTTAGAAATACAATATTGGGTTCAAACGTTCCTGATTAAAGTTAAACATCATTTAAGGAACATATGATACTTTTTATTACTTTTTTGGTACTTTTTTATATATTATTATGGAATATAGAGGTAATAGATTTATCTCAAATGGACTGATGCAAGGTGGAAAACCATATATGGGACAAAATGGTAAAAAATCATTAAGAGATAAGACAGTACTTTTTATTGGTTTGAATGGTACTTTTTGATTATTTGATATTAATGAATCTTAAACCATGAGACTGGGCTTAAACGATTCAGGACAAGGTAAAAAATAAATAAGAAAAGAAAACATACCGTAATGGTACTTTTTTAAGTTTTAACATTAACGAATCTAGAATCGACTGAGCTCAAACGGTGCTCAGTATATATAAAAATTATTATATTGACTAAATGGTACTTTTTATATATTTTATATAAAATATTAAATTAAATTAAATTAAATGGTCTACAACGAAATAAGAAATAATAGAGACAGTATGGTACTTCGCTGACGAAGTAGCGAGTTAATAAAAATTAAAAAAAAAAATGTTTTTGAAAATACGATAAAAACAGCTACAGTATATCTTGTAATGAATTCATTTTCGTTTATATTCAGTTTATTATAAGACTAACCTACATTTTAAAAAACCTTAGCTTACATTTTTTTTAAATTCTTACTGCACAATTTTTAAAAATACGCATTTCAATACTTCTTTTTATTATTATTATTATGCTGAACGTCCCAGAAAATAAAAGAAACCAATAAATGGAAAGCAAATAAAAAAGAATTAAAAAAGAAGTCTCTATGAATCTATATGATTCTCTCTCTCTACAATTCTCACTTCTTTTATTTTATTTTTTAAATAAATGGCTGCGCATAGAGAATTCCCAGATTTTGCATATTTAGGCAATAATAATAAAAAAACCACTTTTCTAGCTAAATTAAAATATTTGTCATTTCTTTTCTTCTTTTTTTTTGTTTTTGTTTGTTTTGTTATTAATAATTTATTTAAACAAAAATAAATATAAATTTTTGTTATACTTAAGAGTCACTAGCTCTCTCAATATGAAATTAAAACTTACAAACGCAAACATATGTTAGCAAACTGTATTATTTCTAGAAACTTCATGAAAAATGTCATAGTTACTCGAAAACAATAAAAAATAGAAAATTTGAGAAAAAGCTTTTCTATAACGAAATTTTTCTCTCTCTCTCACACTATTCAATTGTAGGAAAGTTTATAAAATTTCTACTCAAAAAAAAAAAACATTGTAGAATACGAGGTTGTAGTTATGCCGGCTACTGACAGCAGCCCAGCATATTGACTCCCTTTTCATACACTCTTTTCAACATTTTTTCCAACTCATTATGACTCATATATTTACGCTCTTAATTTCTTTTTTTAAGAAAAAATTCTTTTTTTTTAGTACCCAGCACATCAAAACAAAAACAACAATAAAATCTGTGTAACATATGTTTGGCTAATTTTGGGAAATTTCGTTCAAAATTTTATTACAGCATATAGACCTACCTCAATTTAGAAAGGTATGAGGGCTAATAACATTTTAAATCTCCTGCTAATCACCCAAATTTATTAACAAGCACTGACAAGTATTGAATAAGCTTTTCTTTTTATTTTATTTTTTTTTTTCTATTTTTTGTTCTGTGCAAATTAAATTGTTCAACAATTTAGTTAATAAATAACATTATTTAGTTGTTTGCCAACAGCTTTTTAACAGAGATAAATCAAAATATTTTGTGAAATCTTTGTTTTTTTTTATCTTTATTAAATATTGTGTTTGCAACATTTGCAACTACTACGGGTTCAGCAACATTGTTGCAAGCAAGATTTGTTAGTTTAGATTAAAGCAGAGATGTAAAAGATAACATTGAACACTGAAAATACAACATTTAAATTATGAATTTATACAAAATATATAATAAACAAAAATTAACTGCCAGGCTCTCTATTTCTATTCCAAACAGACAATTTGTATGATGTACAGCATTGGCAATTAATAGTTAAGTTCGTATAACACTTACTTTGTCTTGCATGGTTGCAAAGAGTGCATTCTAGAAGAACAGTGGCACTCAATTGATTTGTCACATAAAGCACATTGTTGATAAACACAGCGTAGAAGAAAATTTCTATCAAGTTCTTAAGGGAATTGCGAAAAATGTAATAGAAACTTCGTGTATGTGTGATTTTGCATCTCTCTCTTACACATGAATCAAATGAATGTCAACAGGAGTGTGTGTTAGTTTCTATTACACATTTCTGGAAGGCAAGTATCACAAGAAAAATACGACAACGTCAAATATATCACTAGTGTTATCGACAGACCAAAAAAAAAATGTTTATGGTTAACTTAAAATTGACGTTTCCAACTTAAAATCTTTTAAAGGTTGCCCACTTTTTGGTTTATGCACGAATTCTGTGATTTTAAGCTTCGTTTTTACCTTCTTTTTTTTTAACAACTAAATTTTTTTTTTAATTTTTTTTATTTGATTCTTTCTATGATTTGCTTTCAATTCTATATCAATAAAATGCGAAAAAAGGGCTTTAAGGTGGTATTAAATGCTAATATGATGGCATTATTAGAGAGCAGCACTGGTAGCTGACAATTCCAAAAGTCAAAGACAAACTGAATCACTAGAGCTGGGGGGTAACAGCAAAATTCCAGGAGAAGAAAATCTTGAAGGCCGAAAGCTTCTGGAAAAACATCAAAACAACAGTGATAACAAAACAAATATTTTGGTGAAAGGGCAAATCTGTACATTGCTGACTGTGGGTGTCGTTGTAGTATTACTAGTATTATCACTACGGGCAATAATCGCATCACGATCTTTAAGATCTATTGTGCAGTCCAGTTTCTAGCTATAATCCGAGACCTCTTACGAATCTCGTAATTGTTGTAGGATTAATCATGCTTAGATCTCCTCGGACCAATGCCGCTTTGCCTAAACAGCTCACTCTTCTTGCCAACTCTGGTTACTCACACAAAACTTGCTCCGACGTTTAATCTCCTTCCCGACAGAAGCGTCACGAGTCGTTTTGTACCACATGGATTTTACTCATGTGGTAGTAAAGTCTACAATGGCCCATAAGTAGCTCAACACAGAGTTTTAAGTCATTTCTGCTGAAATGCACTCGGAGTTGATAAGTCTCTTAAGCTGCCACATTCCCCTTTCGGCCCTATAGCAGTCTTGTAGACTTTGTCTCTCCTCCTCGCATAGAGATCACTAATGAAATTGTTGGTCACCCGTAGAAGGACTCTAGACCTATAAAAGAGGTAGCTGCGCTCTTTCTAGACAAATAGTCCTTCATTTCATTCCCCACATACCCTTTATGACCCGGTACCCAAAATAATGTAACCGTGCTCCTCTCTGCCAATGCAATTCCAAATCAATCTTGATCAAAAGGAATAGAGTGTCAGTGCACATAGAGCTGCTTGACTATCTGAAAAATATATATTATGTCACCACAAGTGCCCTTTCGTAGACATTCCCTAGCACATAGCCCTAAGGCGTGCACTTCTGCCTGAAAAATGGAAGCTGTTTTCCCTATTGCGTCGTTTTAGTAATAAAACTAGAAATGGGTCATACTTTTAGACTTAGCCTTTTATTATTATTGGCAATTAGGCTATATGTAGCGCCATCCATAGGATGTTGTGTAAAGCAAACAATTAGCATGCCTTACGAGTGTCATTTTTGTGGCGAACACTAGTCATATTTCACTGGCCAGAACGCTGTTTGTTTTAAGCAAAGTTATTGCTTTTAAAGGGTATAAAGTAGACAGCCACAGCCCAGTTTTTATTTTGAAATATGTTTCTGATACCTTTTTCTTTTCTCAATTTGCAAACAACTACATTCAGTTCATTTACAGTAGTTCAACTTGTCATTTATAATCTAGAAAATCTTTTTGGAACGACCTTGTCTTAAAAAAAATAAAAAAAATTAATAAAACATGATAATAATAATAATAATAAAGAAACAAATTCTTGCTATTAATTGATATCGCTTGTTTTACAGTAATAGTAAAAGCAAAAATTACTACAACTTATATTTGTTGTTAATTTAACAATAAACACCAGCACAACACTAACAATAGCAACAAAATTTTTAAAATTAAATGAAAAGTCCATATACATACATAAAAAAATGAAAAGAACTATTAATTTTGAATCAAACAACAAACAGACGGCCACATATTTGAAAGTAGGGCGTTTGTTTGATATGATTTTATTTGGTGGTGGTGGTGAATTGTTTGTTTAATTATATGTATTTGCTGCAATAAATGACAACAACAACAATTCAAACAGCATCATGTTCAATAAATTGGCTTCAAACAGTCAAAGGCAACAACAAATACGTAATACAGACATGACACATAAGGAGACAGATTGGAAACAAGAACACAAGATTACAACAAGTGGTCAAGTCAAAGTAAATGTAACAAAATAAAAGGTAAACGTTGACGACTTATGAAGGCAAAGAAGGTGGTTCCTAATATAGTAAAATTAAATATTGATTATTATAGTGGGCATTTTTAATATAAAAAAAAAAAAAATAAAAAAATAAAAAAAAATTAAATATAAAAAAAACTAAATACCGTCACTCTACATGTGGTAGATATTACTCTACCCTACACCAAACAATATTTCCATAGATTTGTAATTGTGATTTTCATATTTGATGATTATCTATATTTTAAATCAATACCGAAATTATATTATACATTTTTAATCAATTTTTGATAATTTAATTACAAAATCCACTAAAAAAAATCAAGCATCCCTTTATTCGCTTTGACCAAAAAAAAAAACATTTTTTAGCATTTTTTTAACATGCTAATAATTAGTTTTATCTCAATATTTTACAATTTTTATGGCCTATCAGAAACATATAACGAAATTTCTTATGTTTTTGCCATGTTCGAAAATTCGAACTTAATTTCGAATTTCGAAAAATCTTTCAAATTTCTAAAATTCAAACAATAAGCAAAAAAACAAACTATCAATAATGTTTTTGTGAGATTTCTTTGCTTAAGTAAGGAAAATTCTAAATTCGAATATAATAGGCACTAAATAAAATTAAATTAAAGCAGTGAGTATTGTACAGTACTGCTTAAAATTTCAAGATTCAATTCATTTGTCAATTTACCTAAAAAAAAAATTTTTTTTGGGCTTTTATTAACTTATTTACGTTTTTTGAACATAAAAATAATCAAGAAATATCCACTTTTAAAATTTCTACAACTTTTTAGAAGCAAATAAACGAAATTCTGCAATGCTCGAAAATTCGAACATAATTTCGAATTTCGAAAAACCCTACCAAACTTTCTTTCTCTATCTGTCTTCTCTATCTTCTTTCCTTTCTCTTCACTCTTCTATTACTATACAGGTATCACAAAGGGACCTCGTCAGAGGACCCAAGTGAGCCCAGCCTCTGTTTTTCTTATTCCAGCCCCCTATTTAACCTAACCTAGCCTACCAAGCTTTTACAATTTAAACAAATAACAAGAAAAAAAAACTTACTATACAGTTTTTGTAAGTTTTGTTTACACAAGTAATAAATATTTGAAAATTAATGAACCAAATAATTCTTTTAAAATGCCAGTATTACATCATATAATTCTCTGTGGTGTGCTCTCCTTAATTATTTATTTCTAAGTTTATTTTACCTTTTTTTTTTTTTTTTTTAATTGAAACGGCTAGTTTATTAAGCTTAAGGTCGTATTAAAAATATATATTTTAATATCGGTATTTCACTCCTAAAAAGCTACACAAATTTAGAGCAAAATATCGTTATTGAAACAAATATTTATATTAGTAAACCAGCAATTTATGAAAAAAAAAATTATTTTTAAAATTTGCCTATACAGTGCAACTTCGATAGTCCGGTCACTCCAGTAAACATGACGCTTTTTTTAATGCAAAAAACAAATAAACACAATTGTTTTACCATTATTTTTCGCACATGTTATTCGCTCTATGATAAACATTTTGCATTATCATTACTTCATTGCCTACTCTTCATCTCTGAGAGTCATGTTTTTAAATAATAAACGCAAACATAAAACATTAATTTTAAAGGAAAAGTGTGATATTTTACAAAATCTTGAGGAGGGAAAAACTATAAGACAAGTTGCTAAAAAATTCCATGTTCTTAAATCACCGATTTTCGATATTAAAAAGAATAAGGAGAAGATTAAAAAATTTATTTCGAATACCTATAATGGACCCGGTAAATTTTTAACCAAAATAAAGTTATAAACCGTATTTATAAAATAAATATATAATTTTTTAAGAAAGAGAAAAGTTATGATTTCATCAGAAATTTTAAAAGCAAAGGCCAAATTCTTTTATGTAAAGATGACAGGAAAGGATGATTTTTCTGTGAGCTCAGGCTGGCTAAAGAGAAAATTCATATTTAGTTCACTTATATAACATCAAAAATGTTTCCTATTATAATGCGGACAGCTCGATAATCCGAACGAACCCAAAACTATATGTGTCCGGATTATCGAAGTTACACTGTACTCATATTTTTAAATCACTCTAAAATCGGTATTTTATTTTGTGGCAATATTTTCGAACAAATAAAAATTGAAAAAAGCCAAGATTGTTGGTACTGGGGCAGTTTATTAAAAAGCCCTTTAAAATTCTAAAGACGCTCCTTAGCGCTTGTAACTTTATTCACATCTAAACAAGTCACAACTACTATAGCGTACCGCTACTTAAAAAATTCTAACACATAAATAAAACTCTTTATATTTTTAAAAACCTTTTCAATTGAATTTAAAAAAAAAAAAAAAAAAAAAAAAAAAAAAAAAAATACGCCTTTTTGAAGGTTGTTTTCAAAAACGTTCTTATTAAGTTTACAAAAAAAAAATAAACAAAAACTTAAAGAAAAAATAAATTACGCCTATTATTTCAAACATTTAATTTCCAACGGATTTTGTTCGTTAGACGACATTTACTAAGAAAAAATTTAAAGAAAAATTAAAGAAACAACATGCCATTATTGATACAAGTCTGTATCGCAGTATGCTGGCTGGTGATGGTTGGTTGGGAGTAATTTTGTATGCAAACACCAATTTACAGATTTGAAAAAAAAAACTTTATTTTTGAGAGCTTTCAAAATTTTGTTTGCTGAAGTTCTTTACTTTTTAAGTGTTTAAATGTTTGCTGCTGTCTGCCTTTAAAGTAGTAAAATAATAACCATGTACAACAATATAACAACAACAAAAATAATAAAAATAATAACAGCAAGCAAATGTTTGTTTATTGCTGCACCAAAAAGCAACAACAAAAAAATTTTTTTTTATTCACTATAAAAAAAAATCAACTATCAAATTCTGGCCTAGTAATAATACTGTTGTCTATCTTTATGTTTTATAATTGTATGCTAAACAGAGTTCAAAAAGAATGTAAACATTTAAAATAGAAGTTTTAAAAAGCTTTAAGTTAAAACCAACACTTTCTTGAAGCAATTGCAACAATCAAAAGCTTTTCAAAAAATAGCAGTAAGAACATGTAAGCTAAAGGAAAGATAAGAAAGCTTTTAAGAGATACAAGCAAATAGTGATAACCGGCAACGCGCCGCGCCGGCTAAATGATTAATATTAAAGAGTGTCTGAGTAGAAGGGTACATTTGCATTTCATGCTGCAATAACTTGAGGCCCCAAGAACTTCGTTATTACGAAATCATTCAGATAGAAATGCGCTTGACTTGAGAGATAACTTTTTCAAAAAATTGTCATTCACTTCATTTAGTTCCATCAAAATTATAGCGCTTTGTTTTTTCGCAAAATATAGGACAGCTTCCAAATTTCAGAGTTGTCACTTGCTTAAAAAAATAGCACTAAATTTAAAAAATAGGGTATAATTATTCATTCCGTTCCGCGATTGAGGAAAGCAAATTTATAATTATTGATTCCGCGATGTAGATAAATTTCTAAATTTTGCTAACGCTAAAATTTACTCCCGGAAGGCAAACGGAAAGATCAAAAATGTACGAAAAAAAAAATTCGCAAAAATTAAATTTGTATTTGTAAAAAATAATTTTGTTTTATTTATTGAAAATTAGTTTTCTTTTTTATTTATTTAAAATTTATTTTGATGTTAAGAAATGCAATTTTTTTCCTACCACCAACAACTGAAAAATTAACACAATTCATTCACAATAGACTATTTTTAATTAAATAAAAGTAAACAATATAAATCTACTTTATTTGACCTTTTCATCTGAAAGTAAATAAATAAATATTTTTTAAGCGACCTAAAAGCTTTTTATTAAAATAGTTTCCAATATTTCGACACGCCTTCGTGTCTTTCTCAAGGAAAATAATTTTATAAAACTATTATTTATTTAAAAAAATATTTATTTATTTAAAATTAAACAATTCAAAATAATAATATAATTCGGCAGAAATGAATAATAGCAATTTGTATATCGATCGATATTTTTTTTCGCAAATATTCCTGCTCGTGCTAAATCAATAATACGACCCATAGTAACTTCTAGGAAATTCGAGTGCAAGAACGGCACTCGTAATAAGACTTAAATGTAACTACGATCGTGGCATATTTTTTTTAATTATTAAAATGTGCTTTTCTTAAGCTTTTCAAACATATAAAAAGCATTCAAAAACCTAGCAAGCAATTACTCGTAATAGCACTTAAGTATTTATAACAACAACTAAGCAAACTTCTTAAACAATTCTCATAAAAATTTGGAAAAAGATCAGGGCCTGTTCAACAACAAAAACAATACTCGAAAATTAGTTTTTGTTTTCAATACAATTATGCAAGCGAAAACTTCGTCCGCATTTAGCTGAACCGGCAACCAGATTTTGCAAAAATTAAATAAATTTCAAAAAGCTTTTTTATTAAGCTTGTTTTGTAATGAAATTTTCTTTGGCTGCAATTATATTGACTTAAAGCATTAAAGGCAGATATAAAAAACTGTTTTTTTTAACCTGCTATTTTCAAAACATTCTCCGAAAACTTCAAGTGCATTCAGTAAATACTTTTCTAATTAGAATGCAGAATCATGGAGCAGTAAATTAAATTACTGAAAAAAAAAAAATTAAAAGCTTTATTTTTCATAACTCTGACTATCCTTAAACCCTTAATAAGCTTATGAGTTCGCCTGAAAAGACAAAAATCTTGTACGAAAGTTTTCAATTTCTTTTTTTTTTTTTAAGAAACAAAATTTCCTATTAAACACTGCATTAAAGGTGTTGTTGTTTGGTGCATTAAACTGTAATTTTAAATAAAACTTGCATACATGCACACACACACACACACACACACACACACACACATACACAAACATACATACCATATTCAAGCACTTTTTTATTTTTGCTTATGATACTACTGCCCCAGCAAACTTACAACAAGAAACTGCAATATGCACCACATATAAACTGGTAAGTTTGGTTTAAAGTTTCAAGGACTTTTGGTGGACATTCACTTTTCAAAATACAAAAATAAACAACAACCAAAAACCACACATTTATAAAGCAAATACAAATGCATACTCGTACAAATAAATTTGCAAATAAAAAAATTAATAAAAACTAGATGCATATTATATTATTTTGTATAAAAATAAACGATTTAGATTAAAATACGTACGTTTGTAAGTTTATAATAAATTCAAACACCATAAACCATGCCAATGCACTCTGGAGCAGAGACATCAATCGAGAAGAAATAATAACAACAACAAAAGCAAAACAAAACTAGCTGCTACAGAAACAAAATTAAACTAGCCCAGCCAATATCTGTCTGTTTATAGCTGTTAGCTAAGGTGGAGTTGTACTCACAAATGTTAGCTTAAAAGTTTTTGTTAAAAATTTTATAAAGTTTTGCAAAACATTTAAAACAACATCCTAATTGTTAAAAGCTTTTTTTCTTAGTTAATTTTAGCTTTAAAGAATTTTAATAATTAGCAGAAAATAAGAACAAGCCTCAGTAAAAGCTTTTAAAACATATTTTCCAAAAAAAAAACAAAAGAAAAATCCTGATCTTCGAAAGCTTTTTTCATAGTGAAGTAGCTTTTAAGGAAATTTGTATCTGCAAGAAAGAAAAAACAATATACAGCAAAAATTGCTGAGAGCTTCTGAAAAATGTTAATTAAAACTTTAGCTTTTAAAGCTTTTTAAATTTTTTTAAATTTATTTTAGCGTCAAATTAGAAGCATAAAAGTTGTAGTTAAAAAAAAAGCTTTATTTTTGATACTTAGTCGAACTACCAGCTTAAGCTTGTAGGAAGAGAAATTAAAATTATAACGACTGACTTTTTTTGACAAAAATGTTTCTGGATTTCATTTTAAAAAATTAATTTAAGAAAAAAATTTTAGCTTAAGCTTAAAGGAGAAGAATTTAAAATAGAAGCAGCTGAAAATAGATATTTTTTTAACAGATTTATTTAAATCATTGTAAAGCGATCAACTTTGTTTAAAGTTTGAGTTAAAAAAATGTCTTTTTAAAAAACTTTTTTGACTTCGTTTCTTGATTAAAAGAAAAATTTTTTATAGTGAAACGATGGGCTTAAGCTCACAGGAAAGAAAGTTAAAATGAAAATAGATGACAGTGAACATTTTTTTTTCACAAAGCTTTCAAACCATAGTCTAACAATAATTTTACGCTTACGAGAGAAATAATTAAATTAAAAAATTATAAAAAATTACTTTTGTAAAAAAAAGCTTTTTTCTAAGCCCTTGCTTGATCAAAAGGAAAATTTTATATAGTGAAACGATCAGCTTAAGTTTTTAGCAGAGGGAATTAAAATAAAAATAGATGACAACAGTGGACATTCTTTTTCATAGTCTAACAATCATTTTAAGCTTACGAGAGAAAAATTTTAAATAAAATAAAATAAAAAAAAAAATTTTTTTATAAAAAAAAAAAAATTAAATTTAAGTCGTTTCTTGCTTAAACTAAACATTTTATGATCTTAAGTTTTCAAGAGACGAAATTAAAATCAAAACAGCTGATAATGGATATACTTTTACAAAAAGTTTTGCAATTGAACAATCAGTGTAAGCTTCTTGGAGAGCTTAAGCTTTAAGGAAAGTAAATTAAAATAAAAACAAGTGACAGTGGACAATGTTTCATGGAGAAACAATCAGTTTCAGTTTCGAGAAATAGACATTAAAAAAAAAAATTAAAAGACAATGGGCATTGTTTACAATTTTTAAACAGAAAGTTTTATTTCTTGTAACTGAATACTCATGCCAAAAAAAAAATGTAAAAATGCATGCACTCATATTGGCAAAGAATGAAAGTCTTTTCAAATCGAAGGTAAACAAAAAAGTAAAAAAAAATATTCGGGCCCAAAGCACCTTTTATCGAAATTTTAAAATGTTTTCATACAAAAACACTAAAATTACGATAGTTTTCATTAGATATCGAGTGCGGTGATTTGGCCTCAGTCTAATTAAGTCTGTCGTTATCATAGTCGAATTCATGGCAAGCCAATATAAAACATATTGTTGTTTTCGTCACGACAACGACACTCATAATAATGCTTATTGTTCAAAATCGCGAATGTTAGAAACGTTAAAAAAGCATGGGCCTTTTAATTATGTGAACCTGCTTTACAAATACGAATTTAAATTTTTTATTTAAATAATACATGTGCTTTCGGAACTGAACAACACTTTGTTTTAGGAATAACTGAAACATTATTTGGTAGGGAATTTTTGTCTTAAAAAAATGCAATTTACACTGAGAAAACAACTTGGGTTGTGAGAATTAAATTTGCTATCAATAAAAAATTCAGTTGTGGTAATTGAATATTTTCATTGTGACAACAAAAAATTTAAATATATTACGATTAAAATAGAATAAAGTTTTGGACACTTATATAGAATTATGGTTGCTACAGCTAATAGATTTTATTATCACAACTGAAATTTTAATTGATAACAAATTTAGGTGATACAACCAAAGTTGTTTTTTCTGAATAGACTCATGTTTTTTTTCATAACTGGCCTTTTTAATTACAGCTTACCCTTCCATACATTTTGCTTTTATAAAATGATTTATGAATTTTCATTATATTCGCCAAATACATACAATAAATAAGCTCAAATTGCCATTACCAATACTTTGTTTGCAATTTACAAATTTTAACGTAAAATAATTCTAGTCATGTGTAGTAATAAATGTGTTTAAGTATTTCAATTTTCTTTTTTTTTCAAGTTTCAGTGTCCAAGTCAAAGTAATCACCATCAACAACAACCACCACACCCAAATATTGTGGCAGCAACAATTCAAAAAAAAAGATTTAAAAAAAAACTTGCTTAATTATAATTATTTGATTTTGTTTTCGACTGGTTGATCTACTTTTACAAATAAAATCATACAAAAAATAAAAATATGGTCACGTTTCATATTCTTAGAATGTCTTAAAGGAGAACTAGTTAAATTGTGAAATTAATTGAAGAAAAAAACACAAACTGAGTAAAATTTTTAGGTGCAGAAATTATGAAATAATAAACAAAATATTAATTAGCTTGACTGTCTTAATACAAAATAAACAGGACGTATAAAATAAAATAAAAACAAAAAATGCATTAGTTGTAATACAATTTAATTAGTTCATGATTTTAATAACTTTATCAGGGTCGTTTGCCAACTGGTCATAACAAAATTATTAAAACACTTATAAGCAGTTAACATACCAATAAAAATATAAATTGCTGGTAGCAAATAAATTAATCGGTTACTTAATTCAATTTAATACACAAAAAATCTTGGCAAGATAAAGAAGAGATTAATTAAAGTAATCAGCATTAACATTTTTTTGTTTACTGCCGCATTTAAATTAATGAAATACACAGGGCTACAAAATGAAATTTTTTTTTTGTGTTGCCAAAGGTTTCATGATCACATTGAATACCTGTGATAGTAAACTTTAATCGTTTTAAATCCTACTTGTAGAGGTTGTGCTATATGATTTGCAATAACTCGAGAACTAAATCTCTGATTAAATTTATAAAAACATCAAAAAATCGGGCATACAATAACTTTTAATTATATTATAACAAATTTTTCAGCAGTTTTATAGTTCAGCAGATATTTATAGGGTTTTGTTAAAAAAAAAAATTTTTTAATTTTCAAAAAATTAATTTTTTTAAATCATTAAAAATTTAATTTAAAGAAAATCGTAAATTTTGTTTTTAACATTGATACATGCATTTGTTAGAAATTAAACAAATATACAGGCATATTCTGAAATCACGGTAAGTGATTTTTTAGTGTTCTGGAAAAGACGAGATATTTAAGTTCTTCTGCTTTGTTTACAATAAAATTTTGCTCAGTAAAAAAAAGAACAAGAACTAAAAATCACTAAAAATATAATACGAGTAAATATTAAAATATTTAAATAAACTAGCAGACCCGCCAAACGTTGTTTTGCCTTCAATTTTTATTTATTTAAAAAAATATAAGTTGGGCTGTGCCGTTCTCCCATTAGAGATAAATTTAAAAAGTGGGCGTGGTCAATTTGTGTTTATATATTATAAAAAACTTCTTTCAAATCCCTGTGGAATACAAAACAAGCACGAAAGTTTCACTCGCTGAATAAAATCTTTTAACAAAGAAAATACCCATGAATTTTTGTTCGTACAATATAATTTTATATGTAGTGTGAGCTCTCTCTTCAGATTACAAAAAGAAAAAATTTTATTCGGAACAAGTGGGTTAGTACATCTAGTGAATATAATGAAAATCTTATTTTTAACATCAATTTGTCTATTTTGTTATGGCAACCTAAAAAAAAAATTGCAAAATATATCTGTTTTCCACAGTTACAACACAAGGAGTAGTTGCAAATCTTAAAAGAGTTTAATTTAAAACAAGTCAATCAATTTTCAATAGTCAGCTGCTGGTGCTGCTGGATTTGAAATTATGATGAAAACATAATAAAAACCATTCATCTAACCAACCAACCGTCTACACATGCGACAATGATGAAATACATTTTCATGTCAAAATCCATTCATATTTTTATTTTTTCTTCTTTGAGCATAACAGAAATCGATACGTTTCTGTCTAATGCCCGACAAAAAAAAAAAACAGCAACGCTGTATAAAACCTACCTACACACAAAAAAAGAAAACAAGCTAAAAAGCCGACTGTACTGGACGGACAAATATAAAAACAGAAAGACATTTTGTAATAAAATCTAACAAGAAATCATAGATCATACACATACCCAGCCACCTTAAAAAATAAACAAATACAATTAAACCCCCCCCCCCCCTTTGTGGAAAAAAAAGAATTACTTTCAAAATATTGCAGTTGGCAACAACATGAAAAATCTAACAAAAAAAAACCTTAATAAAGAAACAACAACTTTTAAGCTCTTCTTAAAGAGACACATTATAATGACAAACATTTCAAATGTTTGTCACGATCATAATACTTTGATTTCATCCACACTAGTCAACAGCAGCAGCCAGCCAGCGCACACTTTTCGAGTTAATACTCCACAGAGCATAGAATGGGATACAGACAATAAGAAAAAAATAAGAAAAATTAAAAAAAAACCCAATACAATCGTATAACCCAACAAATAAATGTTAGTCTTTTATAAATTAATGGCAAACAGAGGCCTGATTAACTATAGACAACTAAACACAACAAAAATCTGTAAGACATTACATCTGTCTTACAGCTTTTCCTATATCGGTGACCCATCAATCTTCTACGGTTCTGTACTAGAAAGCTACCCGCTTTTTAGTGCAATGGCTTACTGGGAAACATTTTTGCACTGTTTGACTGCAAAAATCCACAAGCCTCAAAAGGCTTTTAAATGAACGATTATAAAGCCATTCACTCACTCACTTTCCAAGTTAACTTTTTAAACATTTTGTTGGTTTACACAAATTTAAGATTAAAGCAAGACATACAACAAAAAGAAATGAAAAAATAGGAACACGAATAGCTGAGATACTCGTGTCATAACATCAAAACAATTTCATTTAATTTTAAATCACACTTCTATGAGAGTGAATATGAAGAAGTTTTAGCACACAGACCTAAATCAGAACGGAAAGCGTTTATATGACCTTTTTTTTATCGAAATGGAATAAAAAAAATTTTATTTTTATATCCATATTTCTCTTTAATAAAAAATAAGTAAATCAAGCTTAATAAAAGCTAGGCTTTTCATTTACATAATTTTTTTGAAGTAGGTGAAGATAAATCTGCCTAGTTAAATATGTTCTAACGTAACTCCTTAATTTTTTTTAGTATTTGTAAATATCTTTTCAGTATTCATGACATGATTGGTTTATGTGGCGGCCTAAACGGCCATCAATTAGAGTCGCAAGACTCCGTTTTTAAGGTATTTATGACATACTTATAAATATGTTTAGAAGAAATATTACGGGATGGGACACATATCATTCTAAAGGGGAGATCGTCTAGACTTGTAATTTACCGCCCAAATACTCAGAAGTTACTTTGAACTATTTTTAATTTTTTTTTTTTAATTTTCATAAACCCCAGTACTATTCTTCTCAAGGATTTTGACAGTTTCCGTTTTGCATCATAAAATAAAAACTACAAAGTTTTCTGAAAATGTTAACATACCTCCTGAAAGTTTAGAACCTACAGAATAAATTCTTTTTTTGATTTTGGTAATTCTCGGCAAAGTGGGAAATGGTAAAAAGCCTCACAACAACATCACTGGGGTTTATGGAAATTTCAAAAATTTTTTCAAAATAATCCAAAGTAATTTCTGAGTATTTGGGGGGTAGATTACAAATCTAGACGACATCTCCTTTAGCATGATATGTCTCCCATCCCGTAATCTTCTATGGTTCGTCCGGAAGTCACTAACAGCACTTGGGTATGAGTGTGGATTGATTTAGGTGAGCACCTGCCGCTTGGGCCTAATCCGTGCCTACCACAACAGCCCCTGTGACCAATAAAGGACACAGGTAGCAAATTATGTGTGCTAAAGCTATGTCACACACAACTCTCTTGTTGAAGTAGTTGGGCCGATCTAAAATCCGTGTAAAATTGACTTGCTGTTTCAATGAAACGGCACATCGAGGAACATGCCACCCTGCAAAAGGTGACATGAAACCCTTTTGGTATCAACCACAGCCACCACGTATACCCCTGAAGGGAACCTCACCAATAACCGGTCACAGATTCCACTCTTCCTCATATATGGGGGTGTATGAAGTCCCCAGACCGAACAAGGAACCAGAATTGTAGACCCCAGAACATCATCCATTAAACCCCGTAGGGTTGGAACGAAGTTCGGTCCACAGACTCCAGCTTTCGGCGATCGATTATGAGCATCAGCTCTGAACCCATAGCTCGGACTTGGAGTTTCCTCTGTGGGGCTACCGCTTCCCGTGGTAGCAGTGTTGAGAGTCACTGGTCGGACCCCGAAGGTATCCTTCTGCCAGATTCAAACCCATAGCAGTTTCAGGTGCTGGTGCACCTATTTACCTCGGATAGTGATACATCAAGGTGGGGTAATTCACCGAGAAGACACATCCCGGCGGGGAGCACTTGGGTCTATTTCAATCTCTTGCTATTTCTAACTCAATCTCTAGCTATTTCATCGGTATCTCTTGCTTTCTATTTTTATCTCTCTTGTTTCTACTTAAATGTATCTCTAACTTATTTTTTTCTAATTATATTTTTCGCTTGTTGCTAAATATATTTAGAAAATAATTTTTTAATAAAAAAAAAGTTTTATTTACACTCGACGAAGAGGATTACTAAACTTTGACAAACGGAACTAAGTGATTTTGTTATTCTTGACAGAATAGGTTCCTTAAAAATTAAATTTTTTTTTTTTTTTATTTTTCAACTATTATTATTTATTATTTAAATCCGTTTCCATTTTTGTTTGTTTTAGCCATAAATAAAAACCACAAAAGTGTTCTTGAAATTCTTTTTAAATTTTGTAATTCTAATACAGCTTAGACAAATAAACACGCAAATAAATAAATTTAAAACAAACAAAAAAAAACATGATCATACAAACACATACACGTAAATATATATAATTGTATGAATTTAATTTTTTTTTTTAATGTAGAGTAATTAATTTGTTGATTTACCATGGTAGAGAATTCGTTATTGTTTTGCTGATTGTTACACTTAATAATTCTTTAGAACGCCAAATTTGCAAGCAAACCAAACAACAATAAAATCTAACAAATTTTTGCACGCCATTTAGAATATAAAAAAAATTAAACGTAAAACTTAACATGAACATTTATTTCGTTTGTTTTTTTTTTTTTTTTTTTCATTTTTGGTCTTCAATATTTATTTCATTAAGTCGTGCAATTTAATTATAAGACTCTATAGTAAAGGGTGGTTAAATTTTAAGGCCCGATGTTGATTTTGAATAAAACATAAATTATTTAGGATTTTATTGGGCCGCCAGCCCATAAACCGCTCCAAACAGTCACTCTTTGTAGTTTTTCGACAATCACTCTGGGATTATCATTCGCCCAAATGCGGCAATTCTGCTTATTGACGAATCAACTGAGGTGAAAATGTGCCTCATCACTGAAGATGATTTTCGTTGAAAATTGATTTTTATTTTCATAATAAGCCTGAATAACTTTAACACGGTGCTCGATTGTGTGTCTTTCCATGGTTCAAATTGAGTTAGTCTGAAATTGAGAAATGTCAAATGAAATGCAGAAAAAAACTTGACGTTTAGCTGTGGTTCACATTCAACATTGGCCCTTAAAATTTAACCATCCTTTACAAAAAGGGTGTTGAGGTTTTCTTTAACTATTTATATATATATATATATATATATATATAAATTTTTTTTTTTTTTTTTTTTTTTTTTTTTTTTTTTTTTTTTTGTAATCAAAAATGTTGTTTAAATAATGAATATCACATTAGATGAAAACCAATTAGTAATAAAATAACAAAAAAAATTAAAAATTTGGTAATAAAAAAAAAAAAAAAGAATACTTGACACAACATCCGCAAAAGTCTAGTGTAGATGAGCATGAGATGGTTGTTTGTAATAAAAAAAATTTTTTTAGTAAATCAAAAAAAAATTTTCGATTTTTTATGGTCTTCAATAACTTTAGAGTTTTTGCTTTAAGTGCTGCTCTTAGATGTATAATGAACACTTGGAGCTTTTGTTGTGTCTTAACTAATTGTTTAAAAGAATTCATTTTAGAAAATCTTACTAGATGGAGTAACAAAAAAATTATTTTATTAACAAGCTGATTGTAAACTGTCAACAATTGCGGCTAATTTGAGAATATTTTTATAATTTTTTATCGAGTTTAATCTGAAAATGCTTTCAATTAAGTCAGAGACCAAGTCATCGCTTTCGATAACGAGCAACTCGTGTCGAATTTTAAAATTTTTTCATATAAAAATACTTGAATTTCGCTAGTTTTTATTACACTGGATATCGGAAAATAAAGATCCTATGGGCAATGATATGAAGGACTAGATGGCGGGTTCTAAGCCAAAAGGTATTATTTTTTTATTTACAAATTTTCCTTCGTTATTTACACTACTTTCAAAAAAAACATTTTAAAAAAATGAAAAAACTCCCGTCGAATTTCTATTCATAATCAGGCTGATTGAAATTAAAATTCCGACTGATATTTGTTTTGGTCAAATAATCTTAAATGAATTCACTCTTTTATTATTTGCAACATTAGAAGTGTATTTCGCACTCACACACTGACTGTTTATATGGCATGATACAGCAGAAAATTTTACTTGTTGTTACTTTTTGGTTTCAATTTAAAAATATTTTTTTTTGCCAAAAACGACCTTGCTGAAGGCAGTCTCTCAACCTTATTTTGTGAATGTGCCTGTGTGTGTGTGTGTTTTTTTTTTCATTATTATGATTATTATTATTTTAGTTATAGAGCGATTTCTTAAATGTTTCTTTATTTTTTTTTTTCTGCTTTAGTATTATTTTACAGAAAAGTTACAAACAGTTCATGACGATGTCGATGTCGATGTCGGTAACCATTATGATGTTTAAAAAAATTTATTTATTTTTATTATTATTTTTTTTTTAATAAAAGAAGACAATACGCATGCCCAACTGACTGAGTTAAAAGTGTTTGGTGTCTTAACCAGCCTGCCACGAATTACAAGACGGAAAATAAATAATAAAAAAATACGCCAACCAACTACAAGTACAACGAATGGAATTAAGGAATTTCCACCAAGTATCTAAATGAGTTTTGTAAAGCAGGTTGTTTGTTGGTTTGTTGGAATTTTTAATTTCATGAGTTTCTGTGAGTACTAACAATTTTTAGATTTCACAGACCTAGTGAAACTTAAAAAAAAAAAAACTCAAAAACTTTAAGTTCTTTTTTTATATATAATTAATTATTGCTTTAAATGCATTTTTTAAAAACTCTAATTAAGTTCAAACAGCTCTTGGGTTTTTTTTTGTTCTTTATTTTCAAAATTGTTAGCAATTAAACAGAGTTAGTTGTTGCATTGCATGTAGCCAGTCACACAGCCAGAGTTTGTTGTTTCATATAATTATTGTTATTATTTTATTTTTTAGTTTCTTAATCTATTAAAGTTTATAGTTTTGTAGAAAAAAAAGCTTTCAAATATGCAATAATGCACCTCATATCGTTGTCAATTAAAATTTATATTTTGCTAAATATTTTTTAAAACTCCCCTAGCATCGTTTTTTCAAATCAAGGACTTGCTTCGTATTAATTAAAAAATTAAGCTGATTAAGGCCCCTTAAAGCAAAATTTAGAATTCCATACTGAACTTTAAAAACAAACTTGAGTAGTACTTACATTAGAGCAAATGTTTTAACTGTAACTTATGACTAACTTTTAATTAAAAGTCTAACCAAACGTTACTTATGTGGCCTTTAAAATTAGAACATTTATTGTAGCTAAGTTGTAATAATTACCTTAATATTATTAATTGTTTATGGGCCATAATACGAGTAACGGGGCCTGTAACTTTTCAATCATGCAAGGATTGTCATCAAATGCCTACTTGAGAATTTGTTAAGACTAAGAAATTGAGGAGACTTTCTCTACCTCTGGCCAACACTAAAGAATCAGCGTGAATTCCACCTCAGGGAGCGATATCTGCTGGAGGAATAAACGGGCTAACTGGTTTTATCAGAAGCAGCAATTGGTTTAGCTCATGACAGACTCTTCCGTTCTTTTTCCGTTTTCATTTATAATTTTTATTCCTTTTTATCTTCTTTTTCTTCTCCTTTTTCTTATTCGTCTTTTTCTTCTTTATATTCTTTATTTCCTGCTAATTTTTCTTTTTCTTTTTCTTTTATTTCTTCTTCTTTTACTTCTTCTTCTTTTACTTCTTCTTCTTCTTTTACTTCTTCTTTTACTTCTTCTTCTTCTTTTACTTCTTCTTCTTCTTCTTCTTCTTCTTTTACTTTTACTTCTTCTTCTTTTACTTCTTCTTCTTCTTTTACTTCTTCTTCTTCTTCTTTTACTTCTTCTTCTTATCTTTTTTATCTTCTATTTCTCTTTGTTTCTTTTCTATTATATATTCTCCTTCTCTTTCTTATCTCTTCTTCTTTTTTTCCATTTTCTTCTTTTTATTTTTCTTTGTTTTTTTATTTATCTTTTAGTTTTTCTTATTTCTCTTCTTCTTATCTTGTTTCTTATTCTTCCTCTTTTCCTCTTCCTCTTTTTCTTTTTTTTTCTTCTTCCTTTTCTTTTGCTTTTTTTCTGTTTCTTTGTCCTTTTTTAATTTGTTTTCTTCCTCCTCTCTTTTTCTTTGTCTTTCTTTAATTTGTGTTCTTCCTCCTCTTCTTTTTCTTTTAATTTTTCCCTTTCTAGTTGTCTTTTTTTATTTCGTCTTTTTTTCTCGTTCTTTTTGTTTATTCTCTTCCTTTTCTTCATTTTGTTTTCTACCTTCTTTTCTTCTTATTCTCTTTTTTCTTATTTTTCTCTTCCTTTTAATTTTTTTTCTTCTTCCTTTATTTTTTTTCTTTATTTTCTTTTTATATTTTTCTTTTCCTTTTTGTTCTTATTTTTTTTTTCTTTTTTATGTTTTTCTTTTCTTATTTTTCTCTTTTTTGTTCATTTTCTTTTTTCTTTTGTTCGTCTTTCTCCTTGTCTTCTCTTTAATTTTTCGATTTTCTTCTTCCTTTATTTTTTTCCTTTTTTTCTATTTTAGTTTATTTTCTTCTTGTTCCTCTTTTTCTTTTGTTCATTTTCTTTTTGTTCCTTTTTTCCTTGTCTTCTCTTTAATTTTTCGATTTTCTTCTTCTTTTATTTTTTTCCTTTTTTCCATTTTTTCCATTGTTTATTTTCTTCTTGTTCGTCCTTTACTTTTGTTTCTCTTTTATTTTTCGCTTTTACAACTTCGCTTCCTCTTTTTAACATCTTTCTATTGCTATCTCTTTTTTTTTCTTTTTTCGTCTTCTACAGGTATCACCAAGCGACTGCATTAAAACACCATTCGCACACCTTCCACATTCTTCCTAACCTACAGGCCAGATTTCCCACAAAACCTAACAATATGAAAACTCTATTCTGCACCCATTCACCAACTAAAATAAATCTAGGGAGGGCCAAATCGTCATATTTCTATTGAAATTTTGAAATTTTTTTATATAAAAGGACTAAAATTTCTATAATTTTCACTCGAGATCGAATGACACGATTTGGGCCCTAGACTCGCGTGCCATGTAGATTGGTGGTTACTGTAGTAGATGCGATTCCTCCCTAGACCCTGAACAGCAATGGTTAAAGTTAGCAGTGTTTGCTAAAAATAATTTTGTCTTAGAATGAATTTCCAAGAAATAAAAAAATAACAAATAAACCCAGGCTTCCTCGAATCTCCTAGATCGTAATTGTTGTAGGCATAATTTTTCTGGATTCAGTATCTCATTTTCTAGGCAGTTTTTCTGTGGATTTCTACCACTGGCTAAACGCGCAGAACATGTTGTAACCTTTTCTGTCTGTCTTGACAGAAACTAAAGAATTTCCCTGTAGCACAAAAATTTTGTTCAATATCCTTTTAGTTTAATGTCATTTCGACAGAGATTCAGAATAGCAAACAAGAAGATAAAAGTGGGTTTAAGTGTGTCCCCTGCTGTAGCCAATTTCAAGTGCAACTTTAAAAAATATTAAGCGTAATTTACTTTCCTTTACCCCCAAAATTAATTCTTAAAAATTTAATTAATTATTTTAATTTAAATTGAGCTTTCAGAAAAATTATATTTTATTTACGATGATTTGGTTTTCTATGTGTCAATCAATAAACAATATTTTGTTATTCAACTTGAAATATTTTTAATCACGCATTTTTGTATTCCTACCAAACATTCTAATCACTTTTTATACAAGTAAAGAGTTACCATCATAATGTTCCTTCCTTATGAATTAATTTGAAGTGATTTTGAATGTCTACTCAATGACTTGCAAAAAAAATTATGAAAAAAAATAAGTAATTAACAGCTTGGCCCATGATAACCAGCGCTAACAACAGATATTTGCACTTAAGAGATGACTTTAGATATTGTGGGCCAGGCTGTAAAGAAGACATGAAATGGAATGTGCTGATTCTGTCTTACAAGCGTTCAACTTGTACAGAAATGTTGTACAAAAAACAATCAAAAAATTTATTTTTTTTTCACAATTTTTCAACTCGATTTGATTGTTTGTGTTAGAGAAACAGCACATAAAACTGATTTTTTTTATTATCAATTACAGTGGAGTAAAGATGTCTTGGATAATTAAGGAAGAAAGAGTAGCTTAATCGTATAAAGAGGATATTGTTATATGGCTGTTGGCAAACATCTAATCAAATGCAAAAATATTTCAATGGTGCTCAACCTATTTTGCCAGGAAAAACCCAAATGATGGTAGCTGGGAAAGTGTTCAAACTTTAAATCCAAATGAGCAAGTGTCAAGTGAAGTAATTCCAGACTAACAAAGGCTGCATTAAAAACTATTATTTCATGATTTTTATTTTTAGTAAAAAAAAATCAAAAAAACAAAGGTTACCTTACAAAAAAAAATACTTGCAACAACATTTAAAACGTTGCAACAACAACTGCTTACAAATACTTAAGCACACTTATATAAATATAACTGAGAGCACTAAATAAAACTAGACGTAACCAACAAATATTTTGTAGGTTATTAAACGCCCACCCATCCTAAATGTCAATCATATCAGCACCATAACCATGGCAAATACTAACCACCACCACCTCTACTCTAGCGCAAACAATTAAATTTTCGTTTGCATCATCTTTTTATTAAGTCAAACTTAAATAAGCTTAACGTTTTACCTGAATATTTTTTAGTTGTTGCAGTTGTGTTTATTGGTGTTGGATGGTATTGCTTGCTGGCATGTTGTCATGTTATTGATAATAATCATTGACACAATAATTTTTTTTTTGTTTGTTATTTTAATGTTCCGCTGCCACAAAAACTACATTCAACATTTTCTCATAGCAAATTTCAAACAAACGTGCACACATATTAAGTTCATTAACATTTACCGTTATAATGATCATACAATTCTATCAGCTGATTATAATACAGTTAAGCTTTTTGATAATGAATTAAATAGAAAATAACAGTAGCACACAGCAACAACAACAGCCAACAATGTGTTTGCTGCTATTTAAAATTTATATTTAGGTTTTTTTTTTTTTTTTTTTGTATAATATAGAAAAAAAAATTATGATTACAAGAGATAAACTATTGACTGTTTCGGTCTGGTAATTTAAAATGGCAAACAAGAAAAAAATCATACAATTGGCAACTCTCTACTGTATTTTAGGCAACCAAAAACAAGGGAACACACAACAAACTAAATGTAGCCAGATTGAAAAACACCACATTCAAATAAAAATTAAGTGGCAATAACAATTTTCCACAACAAACGGTTTACTGTGAGTCAAATACATTCTGTCAAATTGAGGAATAATTTAAAAAAATTTAATTAAAATAAAATAAATAGCCCAAGGTAAACTCTTAATAATCTCAATAAATATCAAAAAAATTGGTCATTACAAATAATTGAATACTTTTAATAAAAAGCAATTAAGAAAAAATATGGTAAAATTAAAAAGAAGAATACCCGTAAAAGTTACAGAGGTCTAGCTCCAAGTGAGTTTGCTGAGGCTCAAATTATGATATAACATATTGGGAAACTTGTATTGTAAGGTTCTTACTAATAATCAGGGTTGGGATTTTCATGCAAATGCATGTTTTCACTTAGTAACTTAAAATCGATTTTGATCAGATACTTTTCCGTATTGCATATTTTTGCATATTTGGCTATAAATGCATATTTTTTGTGCATAATTTGTATAAGTTTTTAAATTCAAAACTATTAATCTAGTGATAACCTGTAAAGTATTTCACATATATAAAAAAAAAAATAACACATTTAGCAGCATTAATTTTCAGAGTTTAGCGTTTGACTAGCTGACCCAGCAAACGTTGTTTTGTCATATGAATTATTTCTAGAATATAAAAATATATCCTATTTATTTCATCAAAATCGGTTAAATTGAAAAAATTTGGGTAAACCAATCCCCCTCCCCCACTTAGGGGTATAAAAATTAGTTGTAAACCTATTCTCATACCTACTAAATATATATATTAAATTTTATCAAAATCTACTAAGTCGGAAAAAATTATTGGACCGTATGAGTGTTGCCAGGGAATCTGAGCAGACAGGTGTACCTTGAATTTCGGGAGATTCGTTTGCCATATTTATTGGAGGATGTACCACTCAACATTCATGGCAGCATGTGGTTTCAACAAGATGGTTGTCCGGCTCACTATGTCCGCCTAGTTAGAGAATTTCTGAATACGGAATACGCAGGCCGGTGGATAGGACAATCTAGTACAATTTCGTGGTCAGCCCGTACACCCGATTTAAATCCCTTAGATTTCTTTTACTGGGGAGCAGTTGAAGTTATCAACTCTGACAGATATGCGGCCTTCAATTAGAAACGTAACTCGTCATATTAGTAGATCAGTCTTAAGAAGATGTAGAGCTTGTATTGGAGTTGAAGGCAAACAATTTGAACATTTGTTATAAATTTTGTAAATAAATCTTTAATTAAAATACCTGAGTTTTATTATTATTTAATATTAATCAAGCTTAAGATCTCAAAAAATTATTTTTATTTAAATTTTTCAATATTTCGACTTTTATTTGAAATAAATATTATTACCCTGAAGAAGACTTTTAAAAGAAATTCGAAATATTGGAAAATATAAATAAAAATAATTTTTTTAAGATCTTAAGCTTGATTAATATTAAATAATAATAAATTTATAAGATCGAATAATTTACTAAAATTATTATAACTGAGTTTTATTTGAATTTTTAATTGAAAGGAAAAAAAATTACCCGTTTAATTAAAAAAAAATTATTTTCACAGTTGCAAAAACCAATCAACTAACTTTTATACCATTTTGGAATTGGGACTAAATGCCCCCACTTTTGATGCAACTTGCCAAAAAATTTTAGGACATTTTTTTTTCAACACGGTCGTTTAAAGTTGAGTGTAATAATAACTTTCAAAATATAGTTGACCAAAAAAAATGGCATTTTCCTAAAAATTACTTTATTGTGGTAAAATTTTTTATTGCCGATTGCAGAAGGTATGCTTACAATAATATAACGGGAAAAAATTTCTTGAAAAGTAAAAATTTGTAGCTGCAGCAAGAGATATATCAATGCAGGGTACCAAAATTAAAAAAATATTCCGAATGACAGTAACTCGCAACAAAGAATTTTTTTCTAATTTTTCTGGGAGAAGTCACCATGTGAGCTATTACCCACTTTCGGCTTGACGTTGAATTATTGGACACCCTGTATATTAGATTTTTGAAGAAGTAATTTTCCAATTATTTATGTACCTGAATTTAAACTTCTAACAAATATAACTTAAAAACATATGCCACAAGAAAAATAATGAAGGTTGTTTATAGTCCATCAGGGCATTAGTGCATATTTTTGTTTTTTAAGTGCATGAAATTCCTTGCCCTGCTAACAATAAATCTTAATCGAAAGCCCGAGTATGTCTTATTAGATTTTTTTTTTATAGAGACTAATGTTCTTATCGAAAAAAATTGACGTAGACTTTAAAGTAAAATGTTTGAAAAAATTATATTAAAATTTTTTTTGGATAGGCTATAAATTTTTTTCGATTCTAGAAAAACGATAGTGTTTCCATTGTCATCTCGTAAATTGTTGAATATATCGCCGTAATAATAAAATTATTGAGTTTATTGCACAAACAAGTTAAGTTTTATTTAAGTAGACTTAAGCGATTTAACCTTATTAGCTCTAATTTGCTATATATTTCTTATATTCATGAGGTGACTGCCATATGCGAAATTTACATACATTTCATTATTTAGAAAATCCAAAATTCCGCATTGAAATTTGCTTTAAGTCGTATGTACAGCATTTTTAAATTGGCTCACTAGTTCAGAAGTTGTGAATGATTTTATTAAAAATTTAGAAATTTTCAAAAGTCCAGTAGTTATTAAAATTAAATCAAATATTTTCCCTATAAATTTCAAACAAATCGATTTATGTTATTTTGGACTTTAAAAAAAAAATTTTTTTTTTTTTTTTTAAGAAAAATTGTCTGCTTCATTTTGTAAATTTTTTTCAACACTTTTTGTTTACATACAAGAATTCCATAGCAAAAACTTACAACAAGAGAAAGTATTTATTTTTTTTTTTCAAACATATTTAGATCCTATTTAAGAAGAATAAAATAAAGTTTTAAGATTAAAACTAAGAAAGAAAACTTGTTTGGAAACCAAGCCTGTGGGCTGTTAAAATATTAAGCAACAACAACACAAACATGTTTGTTTACTTCTGGCGCATTTTTAAGCGAAAGTATTGATACAAAGTAGTAAATTTAATTGGCCAAGATATACATTCTTGTTTAGCATTTTAAATAAAAATTCAAGTGTGTTGTGTGGGTAATGGCTGGTTTGTTGGCATGTTAGTAGAAAAATATTTAATTATTAAGCAATATGCTGAATTTTTTCTTTTTCTTCATCTAAATGTAAACGTTTTTTTATGCTTCACTAACGTTACTATATTTAATTATCATATAAAATGTTGCTGTTTGATAAGTTTATGTTACAACTTAAAAGGCCATTTAAATAAATTGCTTAAAATTAACACCAAGTGTGCGGTGCCTCTGCAAAATTTGCAAGAACTTTAACAGCAGATAAAAAAAAAGAAAAGAGCAGCAAGTAGAGCATAAAAGGCCGAGACGAATTTGTATACACCCTATAACGCATAAATATTTTCAAAATTTATTTAGTCGAATACTTTCAATATTCGTAGGGCAGAGCCAAATAAAATTCATTTATCCAATAAAAAAAAATTATTATTTTTCAACTAATGACACGATTCACTAAAATAAGGAAATATTTCATAAATTGAATGAAATATTCGTTCATTTATTGAATAATTTCATTAAATAAATGAAAATATTCATTAATTTCATGAAATAATTTCATTAATTAAATGATAATATTCATTAATTAAATGAAATAATTTCATTAATTAAATGAAATATTTTCAATTAAATGTATTTATTTATTTTTATTTATTAACAGTAAATAAATTTACATATCAATAACATTATAGGAACTGGTTACTGTGGCCTTCGTCCTTTTTCAATTAAATAATTTGAATTGAGGAACTAGATGGTATACTGAAAGAATAATTCATTATTTTTCAACCAATAAAATTTAATTGATTCAATGACATTATTGCATTAAATGAATGAATATTTCACTGAATTAATAAAATATTACATTTCATTGATGGAAATATAATAAAATTTTTCATTAAAAAAAAAGAACAAAATTCTTGCTATGTGGCCGAGTCATTCATAGGCCCCATAAACATTGGGAGAACTACACTGTATTGCGTTGCGAAAACAGTTGCTATGCGAAAGCTAAATATTTAGCGTTTGCTCTTTGCTTATCGCAAGATATTTGTATATATAAAACGATGTTGACATGCGCTGACTTATTACAAAGCTGGGAACTACCACAGACAGTTCAAAACGGAGTCTTTGCATCCACTAAAAATAACTGCATGGAAACCTCATTAGTGACCAAGGTGTTGGAGTTTCTGTTACTGCTGAACGGTACCAAGACATGATTCGAAATTTTCTTGTGCCTGAAATGGTAGATCAAGCACTAGAGGACATACGGTTTCAGCAAGATGCGGTCACATCACACACAGCTCGTTCAACAATTCAATTATTAAATGACGTTTTTCCAGGCAGACTAATTTCGCAAAGTGGCCACTTAGTATGGCCAGCCATATCTTCGGATTTAACAGCACCAAAATTTTTCTTATGGGGTTTTTTAAAATCAAAAGTTAATGTCAATAAGCCGCAAACATCTAAAAAGACTAGCATCTAATGAAAGGATTCACTTGGTATGGGTGCCAGGTCATAGAGGATATGTAGCCAATTATAAGGCAGACAAATACGCAAAAAAAGGGGCAGCTAATAGATTTACTGAGCCAGAACTATTCTGCGGAGCTTTGTTGAGCTCATTTTTATTGAACCGCAACAATACTGGCTGGAAACAGCAGGTATCAGAGTAGCGAAAACATTCATGCCATTCCGATCTCGGAAGAGAACAAGAGAAGTACTTAGCTTGACCCGGTCGGGAATTCTCATTGTCATGGTATTTCTAACTGGACATTGCAGAGTATTGCAACACTTGGCGATTATGAGGATCAGTCAAAATGACCTCTGCAGGTTATGTAACGAAGATGAAGAGTCAGAAGAACACATATTATGTCACTTTAATGGTCTAATTTGGACCCGTTTTCGCTACTTGGATAGCATTTCCTACAACCTTCGCACATGGCGGACAAATCACCTAAAGAAGTTTCTGAATTCTTAATGAATACTAGACTCTGGGATGATTTGTAGCTTTTGAGTAGTGTCACAATAGGTCTATTTTGGCCGCAGTGATCAGGTGACTTGTTCCCGCTCCTCATTCTAATTCTAACCCAACAAAAAATTCAACATCTAAAAGAGATGTTGCCTGAGATAACATGAAAAATGCCTTAAAAAGTTGCATAGCAAATTGCGGTCAGCATTTAGCCGATATAATTTTCCAATCATAACGAAAAAAGAAACAAAATGTAGACCAAATAAACTTGTTAGGAAAACAAAACTTACTTTTCTTTGAACAAAGTTATAGGCAATCAAAATGGTAGCCCCACCCGTTGTTTTGCTTTACAACAACAACAAAATTATTGTACATTGAAACTTTGAGTTTAAAACACTAAGAAGAGGGTAAAAGTAGTCAGATTAAAAAAAAATTTCAGCGTCGATAGCGATCGAAATTTCAATACAATTTAAATTGCAAGTTCCGAACATGTCGTCATGTTCGAGACAGCATTTAATTCAAGATTATTCAAGACGAAGTGAACTAATTGCAGCCAAGCCTACTAAACTTTAAATTTAAAAAACCAAATTTTTAACTGAAATTTTAATTTTTTTTAAATCTACTCGTACATATACTGGCAGTAGGGGCAATGCAAATTAAATAAAAAACTTTAAAAAAAATCATTGAGTTAGCTGTCGGCTAAATTACCTGGAACTAATCTTCTAGTTGCCTGCCAATACTTGATAAAATTAAAATGTTGTTTCTTTGTTTTTTGTCTTCATATTTAATTTACAAATTTTTTTTTTAATTCTATTTTTCTCCCTCTGTTTCTCTCACTTTTTATGAAACAAACAACTTTTTGTTAGCAAAATTTAAAATTTTTTTTAAGTTTAACGTTTATTTTACACACGGCTGTTATTAAATTATATTAATTAAAAATTATGGCACAAGTGTTTTTGTTTTTGTTTTGTTTTGAAACTTATAGAACTAGAAAATATTTAATTTAACTTTTTTCTTGTGTTAATATTAACTACAGCCAACAGCCTTGAATAAAATGTGCGATACTCGTGTAAATACTTTTAAGAAATCATTGCAAGTCCGAACTACATTTAGCTGTCTCTCAGAGCGATAAATATTTAATCATGTTATGTCCAATTAGCACGAATTAAACAAGACTAGCTGTAAAAATGTTTCTTTGTTTATGATGTTGGGGAGCAGGCTTGCTGCATCAAATTTAAGGAATATTTTTTTAAAAGTCCTTTACCTACAAATTTGTTTCATGTCAAACAAGAGAGAATAGTAATATGAGTGATAAGATCGAAGAAAACCCACCCAACAGTAATGCTAAAATCATCTTGTTTAATAAAACCCCCTAAAAAAAATCAAAATAGAGTTTAAGGCGCTAGACTCTAAAAAAAAAATTACAAAAACAAAAACAATTATCTTGCAGCCAACTTCATTACTTAAAGCGCTGTCAAAAAAACGTTTTAGTGTTGCCGTCTTACTTTTTCGATTTGCTTTATACATTTTATATGAGCATGAGAGTTTTGAACAGGTTTGTCTGTTAAATATTTTTTTTTTATTAATTTTATTTAAAAATATTTTTTAGTGAATTTTTTTGAAATACCAGAAAAATTAACTTGAAGCTCATGCATGCAAGAATTATATTTTCAATAAGACTTTTGAAGAAAAAATTTTAATTTATTTCAGCTAAAAAAATATTTAAATTGAGTTTGCAGCTAAATTTTTTAAATATTTTACAATCAATGTTTTTTTTTTCTGGGGACTGTATTTAAATTTGTTTTCTTTCAATTTCCATTTCAGATTTTTAATTAAGCAGGCAGACAAATTGCTGATTAACGATAAAAAAAAAATGTATTAAATTTTTTGTTAACTAAATGCCACGATTTAATTAATAAATAAGCCAAAAACAACCCACATAATTAATTTAAAATAAAAAAAAAAGACACACACACACACACAAAATTATTTATTAACATTAAAAGCCAGAGAGAATATAATTCTGTTAATTTATAAATTGTAACCATTGAATTGATTAAAATATTTTTAGGTGATTTTTCGTAATGCAACAAGTATAGATACAGTGGATGTTTCAGAACAAAACTTTTTTTAAGTTGGAAATTAAAAAAAAAATTTGCAGTCTTTTTCTTATGACTTTTCTCAAATCCCTTAAGGCAAAAAATTATGCAATTGATAGGATAAATCAATTCAGTGTTTATTTTTTATTTCTGATTTTTTTTTTCAGGATAAATAGTTTACAATACTGAGAAAAGCTAAAAATTTTCGTTAAGGAATGAGAAGAACAGAAATGTGTCTTTCTGGGGGTTGCCATACTTTCTTACCATCCAAGGGCGTATTTGCACAGAATCCAATTTGAACACTTGGATGGCAGGAACAGTGTGCAACGTATACATATGAGATCCATTAAAAAAACCCACACAAATGCATTGAATGATATTGAAATTTGACGTGCATATCACCCGTTTAAACTCTCTCAAGCTTGAACTTGGTGACCCCATTAACTGGTGGATAGTGTGCTAACCTATCAATCTGGGGGACCCCGTAAGCAAAAAAAAAATTTTCCGATTTGTGTTGTTTAGAGAAAAAATAAACTTAATGCTGCTGATTATGATTGTTTCAGTTGTAGGCGACATTCAACAGCTCCAATATGAAAAATACAAGGCAAGTGTTGCCACCTATTTTTGTTTTTAACACAAAAATTAAACCGTAATAAGGCAACATAAGTATGAAACAAGCTTAATATGATTGTTATTAATGGGTGTCTCAGTAAGAGTGCACTTTTTTAAATTTAGTGTCATTTTGTTTTCTTCGATTATTATTAGGCAAAGTGGAGTCAATAACAATTTTTCTTCTGCGATGGCTTAGTGATAATGCGGTTTCCGGAGGACATGTGGTTTCAGCAAGACAGCGGCATCTATTACACAACGCGTGAAACAAGCGATTTATTGCTTGAAATTAAAAAGGGCACTCTTGCGGAAACACTCTTTATTATTAATATTAGAGCTACCCAGATAATCAGCCCAGCTCACTGTTTTCCACATGTAGGCCTCATATGAGGTTTATTAATTTTTTATTTTTTTTCTTTTTAATCTTTTTTAAACAAACAAATTCGCAAAGCTTCTGGGCTTGTCGCCAGAACACACCCAGGGTCTAAGCAGGAATCGAACCTGTGACCTACAGATTAATAAGTTAGTACGCTACCTATTTGTGCCCCAATACAAAAATTCCTTTACTCAACTTTTAGGCTTCTCAAACCACAGTGATTGACTTGAAGCTATAAATTCATAAATGCCTAGTAACTTGCTAAACAAAAATTTAAAAGCAAAAAAAAAATTATAATTAAAATATATAAACTAAAGTTTTGCTAGATTTCAAAAGTTTCAATATGCACAGAGACAGCGACAGCACATATAACATTATTGTTTAAATCTAGAAACTCAGTCAAGAAGCAAAGAAACCAGCCAAAACTAAAGACACACAAAAAAAGAAAAACGATTTTTTGAAAGGTGCACTCGAATGCAATTTATTTTTTTTTTTTTCAGTTTTTTTTTTTGTTCGTTGCCATACAGCACAACACACTGACAGAAATTAATTAGTCTCTGTAGAAAGATGGAATTTAAATCAAAGCAAATCACATAAATAGTGATAAAAAAAATTATCATTGAGATAATCAGCGTTGTTAACTTTGGAATCAAGAACACAAAACTTTATTTTCTGCCAAACATTTATTTTCTAATTTATTTGTAACTTTAATTAAAATCATCATTTTAAAAAATTTCTAAGGCTGCCTGCTAAAATTTCGTTTGCTTTGGAGTGCAATAACTTCATATATTCCTAAACGCAACAGGGTATGGCATTCCTAACTTTAGATTTTCAACTACAAAATTGCAAATAAACGCAGCTTTAGCATCATTTGAAATCGGAAATGCAATGATTTTCAGTGCTGCAAAGTCATTACTGTTTTATTAAACCCTGCTTTGCCATGGCTTACAAACCTTAGCTTCATGTATTTTACTCACAGCCTATGCCTTCACCAAATGTTTGGAAGTCATTACAAAATTCACAAAAATAGACTAAAAAAATCACTAAAACACTAACTGGAAAAAACAGTAAAAACAGTGCTTGTTTGGAAGCATCTTTTTAAGGCGTACAACAATAGAGAATTACTTCTAACAGCGCATTTAAAAGGTCTGATTTTTGTTAATGACGAGCTAACTAGAAGCGGTAATTTCAGTTGCCAAATAATTCTTATTTCATGCATTTAATTTTCTATAGAGTAAAACAAAACACAAGGTGAAACATTTTTCTCGAATTTAATTCACACCACTAACTGGATACGAGATAGGGAATCTGCAGTTAAGAAGCATTAGGTTAGGTTACGTTGTCCAGGGCGCCCCTAATAAATAAGGCTTGGGTACTCTGATGTGGAGTAAAAACGGATAGCAATAGCTAAAGAAGAGTGAAAGGTAGATAGTAGAGGAAAGAATAAAAAGAAGAATTCGTCACCTAAGACAGTTGCTACTACTAATGAAGCCCTATAGCATGTCGACCTCTATAGTCAACAGTGCAATGAGAGCTTGCACTGATACTATACAACTTGTATCGAAATTTTAGAATTTTTTCATACAAAAACTTTAATATTGTGATAGTTTTCATTCGATATCGAATGCGGTGATTTGGCCCCCGGGACAGGGCAGAAGCAGAGAAGGTGTTCACAGTTTCCTCCTCTTACTCGTCTTGACAAATTCTACAGTAGTCATTCGATGGTAAACTCTTTCTTCTTGCATGGTTACCAAAACTCCAGTGGCTTGTTATTGCCGCCAGAATATTCCTCAATTGGGCTTTTTGGAGTTATAATAAAACCTCCCTGCGGTTACTGTCCAGTCTAGGCCAGATCATCCTCACTGTATTGCACGTCCGTTCGTTTTTTTATCTGGACTATTCCTTATGCAAAACTATACTCTCGCACTACTGCTTGCAGCCCCTTGGCTTGCCACGTTGTCCATCCTACAGATGAAGATGAATGTCCCACTATCATATTTAAGTACATCTGCCATTCTCAGACCCGATCGGATGTTGAATAGACACCCACCAAGAACCTAACTGGAGTTTGACTGTCAGCATATATGCGAATAATCCTGGCAAATGTAACACAGCCAGTCTGCTAATGTTCTTATTACCATTTTGTTCGGGAAGTCTGAAAAATATACTAGTTACAGACTCCTCAATGCAAACTCCACTACCTACTAAGAAGCATTAACTCGTTACTTAATCACTTAAGCCAAAAAGCTTTGTTGAGTATAAGAGCTTGAGTTTTTGTTTTACTTTTAAAATTTAATGAAAGAAATTCAGTTCGTAATTTTGAGAATTTCCATATGTTAGTGCTTCTAGGAAGCAATAAATTTTAATTTTTTGTTCTTTTTCGATGGTGAGAACATGTAATGAAATGCATTGCCTCGCAAAATGCAATACTTTGCTTACAGTCGTTCCTACTGCTTCAAAATAAACATTTTTTTTTTCTGCTTTATGGGTTTGTTGTAAGAGTGTCTTCACTTTAAATCAATATTTTTCCTTAAATTTTGAATAATTTTTAAGTGTCTAAATGTAATTTGAAAAACAAAGGGTACTTTTTCCAATTGTAGTGCTTTAAATATAAAACGAAGATTTTGGTTAAGCAGTTATATTCGCAGGGTCTCATCTCACTGAGCTGTCGGATGTAAGGTCGACATGCTGTATGGCTTCGTTAAGAGCAGCGGTTGGTTTGGGTGACGGAATAACTTTCTTTCTCTATCTGTCTTTTCTATCTCATTTCCTTTCCTTTCATTCTTCTATTACTATTCTTCCTCTTCTTCATTTCCACATCAGAGGAGCCAAGTGAGCCCAGCGTCTGTTTTTCTTATTTGGGCGCCCTGTGTAACCTAGCCTAACCTAACCTATATTCGAAAACTAAAGGATAACCCATCTACAATCATTTCAAAAACACTTAAAATATTCTTTTAATGAGAGCAGACACCAAAGCGGCGTTTGAAATTGATGCAAAAATGTACTCGACATAGAATGCGGCGATTTGGCTTCTGAACTCTCACTACACTCTGTAAAATTTGTTCTTTAGAACAAAAATCAGTTAACTTCACAACATAAGCTTTATGGGCATTTTTTTAGAAAAAAATTTCTATAAGAAATATCTATAAAAAATATATGCTTTTTTATTACAGAATGGCCTATTTATTTAATTTACTAGAAAATTCTTATCACTTATATGCTCAACTTTTCTTTATGTGTACGAGTAAGTACGATTAGTAAAAGCTCACATTCCCAAAAGTCGGCGTTTTAAATAAAACTAACGAATAAAATACAGGGAGAGAAAAATAAGCAGTCAACGTATGGAAAAACAAAAATTACTAAAACGAATAACTACGCGCACAACAAAAATTAAAAAAAAAAAATAAATAAAAAATTAAATACGAACAAACAAAGCTACTGCAAAAATTACATTCAATTTATCGGTAAAGTTACGTAAATTTGCTACAAAAAAAGTTCAATGACTTTAAATGAATTAAAATTAAAAGGCAAACAAAAGAAAAAAGAATAAATAGAAATAGAAACAGCAAGAAAACTAAGCAAACACACGAAAATTATAATTTGCAAAAAAAAATATGATAATTTTGTATCAAACATTCAGTTTTATAACTGCAGGCAGTACAAAGAGGAACTGCCCGTAAATATAATTTCAGTATTTATTTATTAAGTATTTCTAAATATGTTTTTAGTATTTAAATATGTTTAGGAGAAACATAAATGGATATGGATACAAATATGCGTAAATACATTGATTTCTCTAAGAGACTTTACTCATTTGCAAACGAACCAGAGAAGATGACGGCATTTGAATCATTTTAAAAGGGAAGGTCGTCTAGATTTGTATTCTACCGCTAAAATCCTCAGAAGTTACGTTGGATTATTTTTAAAATTTTTTTTAAATTTCCATATACCCCAGTGCTGTTACTAAGAGGGATTTTAGCGACTTCCAAAAACAGATTCTTGTACTTGAAGCCCCTACCAGAAAAATAATATCACTTCCCACTTATTTCTTCTTATTTTTTCGCACAGTGTAATTCAAATTTTATACATAATTTCTAGATAATTTTAGCTCCGTTTCTGTAACACAAACGACCAAAAAAAAAAAAAAAATCATCATAAAATTTTCTAGACGAATTAATCGCTTTTTTTTCTTAATCAATCTTATTATATATAATTAGACTGTACGTGTGTAGAGTACTCTTCCTAAAAGGCTGGACCAATTCAATTGAATTTCTGTGTATGGCTTTGTATTACACCTTGGAAGGTTTAGCCGGCAGATGATGCTGATGTCGGAATCTGGCTTATTTATCTACCACCTGTTTTTACGATTTCTTAGAGTAAAAAGATCGAAAATAAAAAAATTTTATATTTTCATCAAAACCCCAATTTAAATTGCTATGAAATTTAAAATATACCACCCCCCTTACCACGCCCACTTTTTACATTTTTCTTACATTGAATAACTTCTGGACCACGCCCACTTTTTAAATTTATCTCTAATAGGAGAACGGCATAGCCCAACTTATATTTTTCTTTTCTTTTTAATAATTTTTTTTTTAAATAAATAAAATTTTAAGGCAAAACAACATTTGGCGGGTCAGCTTATTTATTTATAATTTTGTAACCACCCTCGTTGCACAAAAGAATTTCGAACTTTAGTAGAAAAATAAATTATTTATTTTTATAAATGTCAATTGATGATAATTTTTATTTATAATTTTGTAGACCATCTTTAATAATATGAAGAAGAATAAGAATAGAAGCAACCGTTTGTCAATAAAAAAAAAGAGAAACAAAATAAGGTGCGTTCTTATACATATACACAACAACAACCATGATGACAGCCTTGACAAAACTAAAGGCAACAATAACACAAAACAAACAACATGAAAAGCGCATAATTGAGAAGAGAACCAAATTAAAACGAATATACAACGATAAACAGACCGACAGCATTGCATCTTAATCAAAAATGGTGCTAAATTTTAGTTGTCATTTTTGTAATTGTGGCTGATTAACGCTAAAGGCCAATATCGTTAAAAGAAATAATGTTTAATTGAATATTTACATAAATTCAAATGATGATGGCTTGTAGGATTATTTTTGTAAATTGTTTATAAATTTAATAGAAAATGTATTGAGCGGTGATGGCAAATGCATGTGAGAGATGTTGTAAATTAATGTGAAGAAGTATGAAGGTCTAAAGCAAATGGTTTGTCGAAAGTTCTAATGCTAAAGATGAAGCAACGTTATGTTAGATGAAGGTTGTTGATTGCATTTGTATGCAGTGCGACTGCAACTCATGCAGGTTACAGACAATTGTTTGTACTTAGTGGGCTTGCGTCCAATCAGTTCACTTGATCTCTAGCTCGGTATTAAACATACTCATTTTTTATTTTTCAATATTATTTTTAAAATTTTGTTAATTATATATTTTAATCTTATTTTTTAACATTTTTAAATTTCATTTTTTTTTAATGTTTTTTATTTAAAAATGACTATTTAATTTTTAGTTAAATAATTTTTTTTAATATAAATTAATTTTTTTAATTTATTCATTTTTTTTATTCATTTATTTTTTTAATTAATTTATTATTTTAATTTATTTATTTTGTTTAATTTTTTTTTTATTTATTTATTTTTATTTATTTATTTTTTTATTTATTTATTTTTTTTTTATTTATTATTTTTTATTTTTTTTTTATTTTTTTTTTTATTTATTATTTTTTATTTTTTTTTAATTTATTGTTTTTTTTTTTTATTTATTTATTCTGTTTAATTCATTTATTTTTTTATATTATTTATTTTTATTTATTTATATTTATTTATATTTTTATATTATTTATTTTTATTTATTTATTTTGTTTAATTTTTTTTTATTTTATTTATTTTTTTTATTTTATTTATTTTTTTAAATCATTTATTTTTTTAAGTCATTTATTTTACTATAGATAAATTAGTTTTACCAAATCAGTGAAATTTTGCAGACATCCTGCTCAAAAACGTTTCAGAAAACAACTACCTATATGTATATGACTTTAGATTGCTTAATTTTTCTGTTGTCTTGGCGAATAGATTATTCAAAACAGAATATTTCGATTCTAATTGATGATCGTAAGGTCGCCACGTTGCAACGTGTTAATTTTAAACTTGTAATTGGAATTTTTGAGTGTTACAATTTATTAAACAAGTTTTCTTAAAAAAAATTTAATTACTTTTTCAATTCTTAAAAAAAAAAATTATATTTAAAAAGCTTATAGCTTGACATTTAAGACCAGATAAGTTAAAAAAGTAACCCTCTTCTCTGCTTTAAAATACTTATTTTATGTAAAACTTTGCAAAAACAAAAAATAATTAAATAAACAAGACAATTTTAAATATTTCCTTAAATGTGTTACATGACATTTATATGCTTGCTTAAATTTTGACATTTCTGACTGATAGTTTTTGATAGTTTTGACTGATTAAACAGCCAGAAGAGATGCTTGTAAGCTAAGCTCTTTTTTTATGTTCCCACAAGTTGTGTGTGCTCTTTTTTTGTCTTGTAGTAATTTTCCTTATGATTGATATTTTTTGTTTAATAAATATGATTTTACTTAAAAAAATATATATATAAATATATACAAATGAAACCTTGATCTTTGATCATTAATAAGAATTAAATACTAAAGTTTAAATACATTGTGTTTGTTGGCCATACAATTTATGTATATACAGACAGGTATGTATGATTATGATTTTTTTATTTTTGTATGCGGATTCACAAAAAAGAAAAAAAAATTTTTTGCTTCTTGTACAAAATTAAAGCATACTAAAGTCATCAGGTTTTTTATTTTATATGTATTTTTTTTTTTTAATTTAATAATTATTAAATGCAACCATGGCCTTCATTCAGTTGCAGAAAAAGAATTTTTTCTAATATTTTTTTTTAATATCAAATGCTTAAAGATGTGTTAATTTTTTTCAACATTTAATACACAAAAAACAAAAAAATAAAACAAAGAAAGCCAAGCAAATTATGAAAATCATTTGCATGAATTTAATAACTAATTAAAATTTAAAATTGTAAAAAAATAGCATGGAAAAAATAATACATATTAAAAATGCCCAATTTGAATGGCCAGCAATAAAAAAAACGTGATAATAATAATACATACATTGTATAAATTTATTGCACAGCAGCATAATTAAAGATTTATTAATAAATAAAAAAACAAAAAATGTGATAAGATTCTATTTATTTATTTAAAACTGAATTTAATTTGTCAAATTTCATGAAAAAACCAAGAACATTTCTGTTTTCTGATAATGAAAAACCACACGGAAGCCCATACTTTTAAAATGCTTAAAAATTTAAATGAATGTTATAATATGCAGCCTACTTTCAGGCTAAAATATAATAAAGCTTTAACTGTTTTAGTGTTACCAGAATTTTTAAAGCTAAATATTTTTTTAAAAAGCTTCAAAAATATTTTTTTATGTTAAAAAATTTTTGTTTCAATTAAAATAATAAAAAAAATTATTAAGAAATAAGAAAAATAGAAAAAAAAAATTTTTAATTTGAAAATTAAAGAACTAAAACTATATGAAAACAATTAAAAAAAAAGAGAAATTTAAAGAAAATAAAAAATTTAATTTTAAGAAAATCTTTTTATTATCAGTTCTTTTTTTGGTATTTTCTCAAAACAAAAAAATATATTTTTTAAAAGGTAAAAAAAGTAAACGTTTAGAGCAATCAATGAAAAAAAAAGTTATTTACGAAAATTATTTTTCCGTGAAATGGTCAATGTGGATCAAAGAACGGAATGAAGGCCTAACTTATAGCCTTTGAATCCAATTATAAAATATATACGCTATTTTTGTACCAAGTGTAATATTCACCGTTTTCTAAAAAAATTTTGGGATCCCTCCCTTGTGGTTGCTTGAGATATATGGCTTTGACCAGAATTGCTTCATCTCTCTATAAAACCCTTTAAATTCAGTACATATGTGAAGAGTATGTATGGAAAAAAAATTATCGCATGCGATATTTGTAAAAAACCTATTTAACTAGACGTATTTATTTTCACACACTTTATATGAGATAAAATTTTTTGATTACAAATCTAAAAGATAATTATGTTTTTTTTTTTTAGAATGTTAAAGAAGCTTAACAATAAATTGTATCGTAAAAGTTTCAGCAATACAAATAAAGTTATCAAAAAAGTTATAATTTTGTTTGCATAAAAGTCAAATTTAAAAAACAAAAATACACTTACACACTTAAATTTTTATTATTTTTTTTTTTTTTTTTTTTTTTTATGAAAATAGAAAATGCCCTGTAGAAAATGTTGATGCTAGTGTCTACATGATGCCAATTTATTGACTTTTTTTTGTAATTTTAGCATTGTTTCAATGTTGACACTTCCTTAAGAAAACTGCAGAAAACTGGAGTTAAAAAATTTCTACGAATAAAATTTTTTATTCAAAAAAAGTGGCAACAGTTTGCTTTAATTTTTGTAATCATTTTGAATTAAAGAAAAACTTTAGCCCAAACGGCCATATTTAATCTGTAGGTTCTAAACTTTCTGGAAGTGTTTTAACATTTTCGGATAATTTCGTAGTTTTTATTTTATGATGCAAAACAGAAATTGCCAAAATCCTTGAGAACACCAGTACTGGGGGTATATGGAAATTAAAAAAAAAAGTTAAAAATAGTCCAAAGTAATTTCTAAGTATTTGAGCAGTAGATTACATATCTAGATGACCTCCCCTTTAGAATGATGTGTCCTCCGTAAGTTGCTAAAATCCTTCAAAGCAACAGTGTTGGAGTATACGCAAATTTCAAATCAATCGATAGAAAATTAAGGGGTAAAGACATATACCATTTTAAAGGGAAGGCTGTCTAGTTTTGTAATCTATTGCTCAAGTACTCAGAAGTTACTTTGGACTATTTTTAAAAAATTTTTGAAATAACCATATACCCCAGTGCTATTGCTTTGAGGAATTTTTACAATTCCCCACTTTGCCAAGGTACCATTACCGATTTTGCTCATGAAAATTACCAAAATCAACTAGGAGTTCAATCTGTAAGTTCTGAAATTTCTGGAAGTGCTTTAACATTTTCAGAAATGTTCGTAGTTTTTATTTTATGATACAAAACGGAAATTGCCAAAACCCTTCAGAGTAACAGTATTTATTTATGGAAATTTCAAAAAAAAAAAAATTTTAATAATTCAAAGCAACCGCTGAGTATTTACGCGCCTCCCCCTTAAAATGGCATGTGTCCCATGCCGTATTTTTGATTTGTTCGAAAGTTACTTTGGATTATTTTGAAATTTCGATATACTCCAGTGCTGTTGCTCTAAGTGATTTTAGCAACTTCCCAATGATCCTATAAAGATTGTGCGATGGGACACATATTATTCTAAACGGGAGGTAGTCTAGATTTGTAATCTTCCGCAGATACTCCCCAAATGTATTTGTGACATTTAAAAATGTGGAATTGCTTAATCGTTTTTTTTTTTTTTTGTAAAATACCAAAATTTAAGAGTTAGGATTTTCGCATAATCTATTTTATTTTTTTGTTTTACGTTTCTCTACATTGTTTTTATTTTCAGGACGACAGCATATGGCCGACGTTGCCACATAAAACCGTTGTTGTCACAACAACAACACTCTTAATCAGGCCTATTCATGGCTAAGGTGTTCTTATGTTGTGCTCATTAAATTATAAAAACTTTCCAAAAAAAAAAAAAAAAAAAAAAAAAAAAAAAAAAAAAAAAAAAAAAAAAAAAAAAAAAAAAAAAAAAAAAAATAGCACACGATTAAAACCCAACTACGCACACCATAGAATAAATAAACAACTCTAGTTTACAATTTTAACTCAAATAAAACGTGTTATCATTTTGTTTTTATAAAATGTTATGATGTTCTTTGTTATAAAATATAAACTAAAAACGCACACAAAATAAATTTAATTTCAAAACAAATAAATTCGAATAATAAAACTAAGTTTTTATATAAATATACTTTTATTTGCTAAAGTGTTTTTCTTTTTAATTATTCTTCAAGTTCAAATGTTGAAAAGTTAGATAAAAACAAATGAAGAAAAAAAGAGTTTATACACGCCAAGAAAAAATATGGTTGAGGCAACCATATTCCGGTGGAAACATAGTATGATTAGATTTATAATTGCATCTAACCAAACATATTAAAAATACCTCTCAACTGAAAATGTTGCGGTTCAAGCCCCCATCAGGGCTAAATAAATTTTTTTTTAATTTATTATGCAATTTTTATATATATTTTTTTTATTTTTGCATACATATTTTTTTATATACGTTTTTTTTTAATAAATTTTTTATATAAAATTTTTATACAAATAAAATTTTTTTTATTCTATTGATGTTTTCGTTTATCCACAGCGGGTGCAAATTTTTTTTTTTTTTTCAATCTGCCAGGATGCGAAGCATTAACTCGCCGCTCAACCACTTCAGCCGCAAAGCTCAGTTGAGTTTGAACGCGTAAGTTTTTGTTTTATTTTCACTTTATTTAGATGGTTGCGGAAGAGAAAAAGTGTAAAACAATTTATATTCAACCATATTTTTCTCATTATTATGTTTATGATAATCATAACATGTTTATTATAAACATATTTATTATTTCAGTGAAAATTTTTATCAAAAATAATATGATAAATTCAACCATATCTATGACGGCAAACATAAAGGGTGTCCCAATAAGAACGCAAGATTTAAATTTTAAATAAATTACTGATGCAGCAATTGAATTGTTTCTCTGGCTATATGACATGTGGCGCGGTCTTGTTTTAACCACAAGCCCTCCACATTCATTTCTTCAATTCTAGGCAAGAAAAAACTGGTTATCATTTCACGATACCAAAGGCTTGACCTGCCTCATTTTCATAAAAAAAAGATCCAATGATTCCTCCAGCCCAAAAAACCACACCACACAGTGACACGTTGAGGATGCATTTGCTTCTCGTGAATCACACGAGGATTTTCCTCACCCCAAATGCGACAATTCTGCCTATTGACGAAGCCATCAAGATGGAAATGGGCTTCGTCACTGAAGATAATTTTATCGGCAAAATCAGCATTTTCATGTTGTCTCTCCAATACTCAATTAACGAACTCCCTTCGCTGTCCATGGTCATTTTTTACTAACCTCGTACCTTCTACCAGCAAACAATAGCAATTGTTCAAATGTCAAACAATGACACTTCGAATGGCGCCAAATTTAAATCTTGCGTTCTTGTTCGGACACCCTATATTATACAGGGTGTCCGCCGGGAAAGTATACTACTTTGTTTTGCCGCCATTTTGGTAAATATTAGTCTTGACAGTCGTGAAGTAGACACGTGGCAAATTTATTATGGAAAAATATTCGATAAACCAACGTGTTTTAATCATTAAAACATTTTACCAAAATCAATCATCGATTACTGTGACGATGAGAACGTCACGTGAAATTTTTGGGAGAAACAACGTGCTAACAAAACGCACTATTTATCGTGTAGTAAATGATTTCGAAGAAAGAGGGTCTGTAGGTGATAGGCCCAAGCATGAACCAGAACGTACTGCAAGATCGGCTGAAAACATTACTGCTGCTCAAGAGAGTGTTCAAAAAAATCCATTAACCTCAATTCGACGCCGTGCTCAGGAACTTGGTTTCCATATAAGATTTGTTTCCATATAAGATTCAGTTGACACAAGAGCTTCTTCCACAAGACCATTTACGACGCCGTACATAAAAGTAGTATACCTTCCCAGCGGACTAAAACATGTTTATCGTAATTATATTTAATAATGATTAGATGCTTTAAATTAACCATAATATTTTTGAGGAGAACGAACTATGTTTGCGGTGACCACCATATTCAACCATATTTTTTCTTGCCGTGTATATTTAACCACCTTAAAGTCAATTTAAAATGAAAACAAATTTAGTCAAGATTGAGTTCTAAGCGGGCAAAGAGACAAGGAAAGGGAAGCCGGTATCAAAAATGGAAAGAAAGGTAGAGGGTGTGTCTGTGTGGGTTGCTTTTTATTAAAAAGAAGTTGATTATTTTATAATTAAAACGTGTTCTCATATTTAACTTTATCACTTTCCTAATAAAATTAAACGCGAAATGTTAGAAAAAAACAACTTTTTTTTAAATTAGTGCCAGAGATAGCGAAATCTAAAAAAAAAATAATTAAAGGGAAAGAATTGCTTTGGATGTAAATAAAAACAATATGAGTAATTATGCCAACGCAAGCAAGTGTTTGAATTAATTTTTAATGAACACTACACAGAAAAAATTATGAGCAAAATTTCTCCTAATAAACTTTTGTTTAGGTTTAGGTTTATGTTTTATTCTATTATTTTTTGATGTGAAAATGCATTTTTTTTCCTACTACGCAAATATTAATTGTGTGTTTGGTTTTACGAATTCCGTGATAGGTCTTTTTTAAATTAAAAAATTAAATGTGTTTATGAATTTCGTAATTGGATATGATTTTTATGTAGATTTGGAGAGTATTTGTAACAAGAGATTGTAAACTAAAGCTAAGATTGCCGCAATACACCAATAATTTGTTGGCTCATACAGTTTATTTGTTCTAATCAAATGCAACCCTGGTGCGGAAATCATGTAAACGTTTGATAAGCAACCATGCTCCAATAAAAATTTTAAAAATACGCCAATATTTATTGTTTTCTCATGCGACAATTACAGAATGCAATAAGCAGCATTTTTTATAGTTAATTTTTTTTGTGTGTGACTGTAGAACGACATTTCTTTTCGTAAGTAAAATTAATTATAATTATAATTTACTTGCAGTTTTAATATGGATAGAAATTGATGATTCTATGAGCCATGCATGAACTCTTTGGATCAGAAAGCAGAAAAAAAAAATAAGAAAAGAAAAAGTCAAAGGATCTAGAGTGATATAAATGGTTTGATACTGCCTGCAGAAAAAAGCATTAATGTGTATTGCCATACTCATCTTCAGACTAAAAAGATTAGGTGCCCTCATAGACCGGTGAATAGTGTGCTATCTGGGGATCGCAGGTTCGATACCTGGCCTGACCCTGTGTTTTTTCTGCAGACAATCAAAAAAAAACTATGCAGGCTTGTGTTTAATAAAAAAAAGTTGTAATAATTCGTTAAAGGAATCCATGGAGCTATAGGCATCTTTGCGGCTCTCTTGGCACTTCAATCGAATGCTCTGTTTTAGTGAGCCAATGTAAGACTGTGTTATCCAATCTGGGACGTCAGGCTGACGTATGAGTATTCTTAGTATGGATTCCTGAACACAGCAGTTTTATTGGTAATGGGCAGGAGGATAAATTGGCTACGGCTGGCTCTAATATGGAGGCTTCTATGTTAGTGACAGTCCCTATAAAGGCGGATACCAAATGGCGAAATTTAAGAACGCGTAAGGTTACGCGTTAATTATGAACCCGCTATGATGGTAAACGATCTGCTCAGCTAGTGAGGAGGAAGAGAAGCGACATTTCCAGACTGGTGGCTATGACAACTGGTCACTGGACGATCGGCAAGGACGCCTGCAGGATGAGACTGTCCTTCAACGAAAACACAGACTTTCACCTTCTCTGCGAGTGCCCGGCTCTTAGTGCACATTTGATGGCCGGACTATCTGAGCTATCGGCAGTAAGGTTAGGAGACCTTCTAAGATACCTCAAAGTCTCGGGGTGGATCTAGGACACTTTACGGCTACATAGTCAAGGCGAGTATTTGTTTCAAAACGTAATCTTGCAATTCTAATTAAAAGCCGTTAGGCCGCCAAGTAAACCAATCAATTCATTAGAAGTAGCACTCTTCTTCTCGTATTAGTTTGCTACTTCTTTTGTTCTTCTGCCTCTCCTATTTCTTTGATATCTTTCTATCGCTGTCTTTCTTCACTTTTATCAATAAGGAATCAATCAGAGCAGCCAAGTGAGCCCCCTTGTGTTTTTCTTATTGGGACGCCCTGTACAACCTAACCGTTTCTTTTGGTAACTTGAGTTTTCAAATTTGAATTTCTTGAAACAAAGTTTGATCGCAAAAAAAGAATTTCTACATTTTAAAAATAATATTTTGTAACGTTGAAATGTTTACTGCTTAAATTGAAATACTTAATTGATATTTTAACAAATTATCTATAAAACTGACGTGTTTACAACTAATTTCAAATAAAAATAAAAAAAAAAAGCTAAAATTAAAACTGAAGCTAAAACTGAAACTAATGAGCTGAACTTTTATTTTTATCATTATTTAGAAATATTTTTTTATTTATTTTTTTTTTTTTCATTTAATTTCTAGATAAAAAGTCGTATTTAAATAAATGCATGATGTTTTTCTACTAATTAAACAACAATAAATACTACTCGTATGTAAGTATGTATGTAATTCAGAGTATATTGTTGAGTGAGTAGATTGTGGTTTATCAATGCGAGTTGGTAAAGAAAAATCCCCGTTGGGGGATCTTTAAAATATGAAATTTAATTAATCTAACCATTAAATAAATCTAGGAGTGAGTATACAAATACAATACAATTAATACTGACTTGAACTAGGACTTCTTCCCAGACAACCTGGGCCAGTTCAGCGATCAACAAGGCGAACATTTTCACCAAGAAATGGTTGAAATGGCAAAACGTTTTGAAGGGAAAAAAATAAAATAAAAATGATTTCAATATACTCTTAATCACTTCAACGGAATACTGATGATGCTGAGTTAAAAAAAAAACGACCAAGCAAACATTTCTGAGTGGAATGGCCAAAAATTGTTTTTATAAAAAGTTTAATAACTCAGTAAATTTTTAACGTTTCAAAAAAATAGTTGGGTTTTACTCTTAAATAAGCATAATTTAAAATAACTTTAAAAATTGCCAGGTTGCTTAATAAAATACTGTGTAAAAACGTCTCCAAAGTTGGAAAATGGCGAAGAAATTAAATAAGAAATTTTTTTTGTTGAAGAAATAACCACAGATAATATTCAAACGGCCTCAGTTTTTTCTTTTCAACTCCGCTGAGAAACTTAAGATCGGTTGATATTCAACTAAGTTACCGATTTTTTACCCGTAAATCAAGATTTTGGAAGTGTTTGGCAAATTCCAAAACCAGATTCTTGTTGTACTCGACAGCAGCTACCAGAAAAATAGTATAACTTCCCAAGTATATTTTTTTTTTCTTTGTAACAAAGTGTAATAAATCGTAAGAGACAATTTTTATTTATATAAATTGTACTTTCTTTTAATAAACGAACCAGAACTATTAGTTTTGAGCTCAGTTTAATAAATCTAGGTTCATCATACTGCAAAGTGAAAAATCATAAAAAAGACAAAATGGTACTTTTTGTTTTTTTTTTTTTTTTTACCAAACGAACCTACAACTATTAAGCTGAGCTCTAACGTTACTAAGCAAACAGAAGAATTATAAAAGAAACAAAAAAGTAATTATTTGTATAATACTTTTTTAACGTATAATTGTGAAACCTATTAAACAGGACTAAAACATTTTTGAGAATAGTGGCAAATTATAAAAGGGATAATTTTTGAATTTCTTAATTCATTTTAAGACTTTTTTTAATTTTTTTGATATAAAACTAACATAGAGTTATTAAACAAGGCTGAAACGTTACACTGGAAAGTAAGAAAATATATAAAGACAAAATGGTACTTTTTCACTTATAATTATGAGGCTAAATAATAGTAACCTTTTAGTTAAGCAAAAAAAAAAAACTTAAAAAGACCAAAAAAAGTACTTTTTTTAAATTTTCTTAAATTTTTAACCTAACGAGTGTAAAACTCACTGGCTCAAACATTTTTCAGAAAAGTGGACAATTTTTGTACTTTTTTTTCATGTTAATAGTACTTTTACATCCTTTTGATATCAACAGAACCTAGAGCAAAGTGAAAAATCGCAAAAAGAACAAAGTGGTACTTTTTTATTTTAATGGTACTTTTTAAATTTTTTTTTTTTTTTAATACGTAAATTAAAAAAAAAAATAACAATTTGTCCTTTTTGTGATTTTTCACTTTGCTCTATATCAAAAGAATGTAAAAGCACTAAACGAACTGAAACAAAATGGTGCTTTTCGATTTTTCTACTAGTATAAAACTGAGCTCAAACGTTAGATGGAAAATAGTAAAGATAACGATTTCAAATGTAGTTTAATTATAAAAAAGTTAAAAAAAATTAATTAACTCACCTGCATTATGGGATATGTAATGCGTTCTTTACCCAAATATTGTAATATCACCAATTTATCTGTATCTGCAATGACGGCATTTATATTTGAAGAGGTTAATATGGGTACAGTTGGAGTTTCGATAGGTACAAAATGCTGATTACGTTCAATAAAACGCCGCTCAAATGAGCTGATGGTATAACGATCACTTTGAGAACGATTATATTGACGGCCAGATTTCATTTGATCATGATGATCTTGAGATTGCTGATGCTTATTGCTATCGTTAGCAGTATGTGAATCATAGCCGTGACGTGGTGAGGCAACATATGATTTTGATTTATGATATTGTTTTGGTGTTTTGTTACTTTTATTGTTGTTGCTGTTGTTTAGCATTAAGCAATCCAAATATTTGTGACATGTTTCTGTGGGGAACAAATCTACGGGTGTCAAATCGGTGCAACTGTTTAGTGTTGGTCTTGAACACTTTTTACAAGGATTTGGCTTTATAAGAGCAGCATTTAATAATTCACCAGCAGTTAACTGTATTGTGTGATTATTGTCAGCATTTGCATTTAGATTATCATTGTTTGTCTTTGTTTTTGTAGTTGAATTTTTGCGATTTGTTTTAATGCTTTTTGGTTTCTCTCCCGGCAAAGGATTATTATCAGTGTAGCTTAAAACTAAAGGATTAATTTTAGAGGATATTTGATGTTGCTGCTGTTGATGTTTAGTGTTACCCAGTGTTTGGGCATAACTGCGTTCATTTGAAATAGTTTTTTGCGATTCGTCAACAAGTTTATTATTTTGCTGATCGTTTATATTAAAACTAGTACGCCTGTTACTATTGTTGTTATTGTTATTATTTGTAATATTTTGTTTTTGTTCAGCCTTTTTTTCAAAAACTATTATATTCTGCTTATTATTGTTGCCTACATCTTGTTGACTTTGTGTTGTTGCGTTTGCAGTATTTTGTTTTTTGAGCCTTCCCGATTTAATTTGTAGTTCTTGCAACAGTTCTTGTTGCTCAATGTTGTTGCTTTTCTGTTTAACTTTTTGTTGTTGTGCTTCACGGTTTTCTTGTTGTTGATTATAATTGTTGTTGTTGCCCACATTAGTAACATTATAATGTTGTCGTTGCTGTTGTTGTTGTTTACTTTTTTTTATTTTTTTGTTATTCACCATTTTTTGCTTGTAAAACGATTTTCTTTTCCCACTTGTTGTTTTTATTTTTTTATAATTATTTTTATTTTTTGCTACACTACGCTTTCCTGCTGTTATTTTTATTATTATTTTTTTTAATTGTTTATTTTATTTTTAATTTAAAACTATATTTTCTGGGTGTTGTTGTATAACAGTTGTTTTTTTTTTGTTTGTTTTTGTTTTGTAGAAAACTTTTGCTAAATTCGTGTGTTTTTTATTTAATTTTGTTAAAGTTCTGCGTTAAAATTGTTTGCACCTAAAATATAATAAAAATTTAATGCATTTTTCTTGTTTAAATACTTAAAAAAAATATTTTAACAATTTCCTCAAAAATCGGAATCTCTAAATTGAAATCAATAAATTTTTCGTTTTTAAAAATAACGGATAAAAACGTCAAATCATTGTGTTAAACCTACAAAATTTTAAATTAAAAAAACAACTCACTAGTTACAACAGGAATGGAATTGCATAAGCACTTAAAGGGTGTCTCAGTAAGAGTGCACTTTTTCATTTAGTGCTGCTGAAACCACATTTTGTCTGGAAGCATGGTTTGGTGTGCAGTTGAGACCGTTACTGGCATTAGTAACGAATATCATTAAAAAAAAGTAAGGCCTGACCAAATTCCTCACCAGACATTTGTTTCTCATGGATTGCAGGAAATTTTCTGAGCTCTAGATTCGACTATTTTGTGTATTCACGAAGCCATACAGAAGGAATTAAATACGCTTCATTGGAAAAAATGATTTTTTTTCGAAAAATTGACATTGACATTGACTTTACAAGTGTAACACGCTACATTTTTAATAATCGGAATAAAGATATGTGACAGCTGACAAATTTCAAAGTTGCCACTTGCACAAAAAAATGACAATAAATTTAAAAAGTGCTCACTTACCGAAACACCCATTATAAGCAACTGTATGGTTATAAATATAAACAAATATTTTAAATTAATTTAAATTTTCTATTATGTTTACAAAAGAAATAAACTTAGAAACGCCTTTCAATAGCTCTGAGTAAAAGAAGGCCGAGAATGTAGGCATAAGTAGTAAAACTTTAATGAGATTTTTTTTTTTACTATTTGCAATCTTCAGTTGAAAAAACCGCTTACGTCTTATTAAGTCATTTTAGAGGAATACAATTTTAGAAGCGCTAAAAATTTTTCTTTTTAAATTTTTTTGATTCTAGTTTTTATTGCCATCGCTCCACTATGCTTGAGCCACAATAATACGAGTACAGTTATAGAGTTAATTGAAATAATAAGTTAATTTTGTCTTAAGTCGTGACTGTGGTTTGGGAATGGGAGTATCATTGTGCTAACTAATGCTGTTTACGAAACACAATCAATAAAATCATGTAGAAATTTTGTAAAAAAAAAATTTTACCAGATCCGATTGCTTGTTTTCTATAAACAATATATTAGGCTGAATTTACCCATTCGTTTCGCTTATCTTAATATAGAAAATTCCGCTATAAGTGTGTTTGACATTGTACTCCTTCTAAACAGCAAGGCTGACTTAATTGAATTTCTGGGGTTACGCCTTGAAAGGTTTAGCGTCACAAATCCGTCTGGCAGGTGGCGCTGAAGTCGGTGGCTGGCTTATTTACTACCTGTTTTTAACCGGTCCTGCACGGTACTTTACAGTAAAAAATCGAATTTCACAAAAATTTTTAAGAAAATTAAAATAGACCACACCCATTACAATGCCCACTTTTTACATTTTTCTCAAATCGGAGAACTTTTAGACAAATTTGGCTTATTTTTTTATTATAGGCTCGGCATAACAAACTTATAATTTTGTTCTCTTTTTAATTATTTTTCAATATAAATAAAATTTGAAGGTAAAACAACGTTTGCCGGGTCAGCTAGTTAGGACTAGCATTTTAAATGTGTCAATAAGGACTTTTATATGTGTTTTTTATTTTACACAAAAAGTGAAAGTGTGTCATTCCGTTTGCCACCCTACAAAGTATATATATTCCGCATCGATTTAGAGATGTTCGTCTGTCCGTGTGGATGTTGAAATCAACTTTCGGAAGTCCTTAGAAGAACTACAAAAAAGTTGAGTATGTCAATTTGTTAGAAGTTCTTGTCTTCAGGCTATTATTTAAATTCAGCCCAATCGGTTTATAAATGGTTGAGCTAAAAGCTCTGAAGTGCTACTGCCTTTACTATTTTTTACCCTTCTTCTGAGTGGGTTTTCATATATTTTGCCTAAAACACAAAATGGGAAAAAATAAAAACAGTTATAACGTCTGTTTAAAAAATCAAAACAATCGGTTTACAAATATCCGAGAAAAATGAAAAATACAACGGAAATTTTAGATTTTTATTCATTTCTGTTTTGTTTTTTTATGGAAATTTTTAAGCTGTGTGCACACAAACGTGTGTATGCATGTGTGTCTTCTAAATGATTTGTGTAATTTATGAACACAGAATTTTTAATTTTTGCTATTAATTTGAAATTTTTTATTTGATATCAAATATTTATGACTCTATTTGGTTCACAATTAAACTCAGTTGAGTTGTAATTGAAACAATTGCTATTGATGAGTTGCCATTTTTGTTAACTGCATGAAGACATAGTTGTATTTAATCAGTAATAACATAAACAGGTTGTAATAGGGGCATTAATTAAATATTTTTGGCTTAAAAAAATTTTTACAAAATTAAAATAAATTTATTTTGTTTTCTTTTTTCCATTAGCGGTAATTTTAGTGAAATGAGACACTTTATTAAAATTACCGTCAACACATTTTTTTCAAAAATTTCATATATTTAGTTGCGCTTAAAACAAATATTGTACAGACAAAAATTTTTACCACTTAAGAGTAATAATGAAACATGGGCCTTTTATCATTGAACTAGTTGTTTTTGCTGAGTCAGTATGCTTAACGAATAGACAGCGTATGTACCAATTTTTAGAGAAATCCGTTGACAAATAGAATTTTAAACGTTAAAGAACCTGTCCAAGCTAATGCAGCCACTGACTACTTTATAAAGAGTCTCAAAGCTTTGTTAGCATTATTGGCAGAGGCGTCCACTAAAGTGGTAAATAAAATGTTTCAAAACATAATGTCAGGCTTAAATTAAGTACGAACGTACATCTTTATGAACAGTGGTGAGTAAAAATCATTGAAAATAATACCAGCTGATGTGAAACACAAATAACTTTTTTATTTTTTAACATAATTTATTCTTTCTTTTTGCAGATTATAACTGAACTCTTGGAAATTTAAAATGAATACGTACAGTCCACAACAAAACATTAAAATTATCGATTTTTATTATTCTTCTCAACGATCAATTGTTCTGACGCAGCGAAATTATCGCCGTTTTTTTTTAACGTAAGATCAGCGCCCACATCTTCCATGATAACAAGTTTAGTTCGCCGTTTTGAGGAACTGGGTTCAGTTGCCGACCATCCAGGAAGAGGTGTTCATCGAAATGTTCGTACTGAAGACAACGTGGAAGCTGTGCAGCAGAGTGTTGCAAATGATCCATCTGTCTCAACTCGTCGCCGTTCCGGGCAATTGGGTATACCCAGAACAACATTACAGAGAATTTTAAAGCCGGATCGTAAGATGTATCCATACAAAGTTCAAATTGTGCAACAGCTTCTACCGCAAGACCCCCAACAACGACTACAATACGCTCACTAGGCCTCATTTGGGCCACCCGTTATATGGCGACTTTCCTTGAAATATAGAGATTCAGACAAATTCATTTGTGTAGCGAACAAACAGAAAATGAATATTATTTATATAGATAACGCTTTCGAAAATATAAAAAATTTAAAATAAAAACTGTCTCATGCACGAGGATCAGAATTCACACTCAACAAAAGATCATTAAGGTTGTTTTATAACCAAAGAATGTCTAGTTGTTTTAGCATTTGCATATTTTATATAAAATTTAGATTTTTTTTAATAAAAATTGAACGTATAAATTAATTAAAACGAAAGCAATGTGCAAAATGTGTTTATGTGTGTTACGTGTGTTGACTACAAGTTTTTTTTTTTTTTGTCAGCTTTTCGTGAAAACGTTTTTAAAGGTCAATTTGAATACCCATAAAAGAAACCTTTAATTGAGCTGTTATATTTGATAGTGGTATAAGTCCATGTTAGCTATTTTTGCTTCTTTTTTTTATGAATTTAGCGTTTTTAATTTTATTTTCTGTAGAAAATACGCACCGCTAGCGCTCTTATTTAAGTATGATGCTTGAATACAAATAGAATTCGCTAAAAAGCGCGGGGCTTCCTGCTCACTTTAATTTAAGTTGCACTGTAAATGTTTGTAGGCAATGTCAAAGCAGTGTTTAATAAAGCAATAATGTATTTGCAGCACTGAAAACCAAATGCATTACACAGTGGTACAAAAAAGAATGAAAGTGATATTATTTTTCTGGTAGGTGCTGTCGAATTCAATAAAATCTGTTTTTGAAGCTAAAGCTAAACATTTAGCTTTTGCATCGCAACTGCTTTCGCCCACCAGGGGCGACTTCAATGGAAATTTCGATCCAGTATCTGGATCTTGATTCTATCTACATTACTGTTTAAATTGGTGTTGAAATTTTGATGAACCCAAAAGTTAAAATTCTGCTAGACAACTCATTTAATACTCTTTGTTGAAAGGTAAGCAAAAGCCTTCGTTGCCTAGCAAGAAGACTTTTTTTTTATAAAGTACACGTGTAGCAATTGCATAATTTTATGAGCTAGGCACACGCATTTAGGAAATTAGCAGTTTGCGCTTCACTGCTTTTGAAGTGTTTAGAGTATTTAAGTGTCGTTGTTGCTTCGTTACTTGTTAATTATAAAAATTTGTGTTTTTTTTGTTGATGTGATGTAATATTTTGTGCGCACAATAAATAATTGTTTTTTTTTGTTAATTTCAATTTTTTATTGCTGTACTTTTCGGCTAATTTCTTTGGCGTATTTTTTTTTTTCATCATTTAGATACAAGTGGGTACGTAGTATGTGTGTATGTTTGTTTCAATAATTATTATCACTGGCTTGTTGTTTCTTTTATTAATTTACTTATTATTAATGAAATGATTCACCCTACAATCAACTAACTCTGGTGGTTTTACAGTAGCAAAATTAGCTGTTCGTTGACGATCATTAAAACAACCTCAATTTGGATTTAATTTGTTCATTCATGATATTCCAGAAACAATTTATTTAAAGTACATAAATAAGTGCAAATGTATGTAAATTTACAAGTGTTTAAAATTAATTAAGATTATCATATTATTTGTTTGCAAGTAAAACAAACAAAAAACAAATTTTTTTATTGCAAATTGATGTCTTGAACACCTAAGGCGTAAATGAAGGTAAAAAACTGTATAAAAAAATATTGCCCTTGGCAAAGACCGCATTAAAAATGTCTACCATAATGAAACAAATACAGGGTGTTTCAAAATGTAATGAAATTTAGCACATAAACGGAGCCGCAGTAAGAGTGCACTTTTTCATTTCATGCTGCAATAAACCGATTGTCTCAGGCGCGGTGTATCAGGTGGCGCCGTCTTGCTGCAACCACATGTCGTCCAGATATATCATATTCAGTCGAGGTCACAAGAACTGCGTTATCATATTCTTATAACGCATGGCATTCCCAGTCACTGCAATTTCGGCCTCATTTAAAAAAAATTAATTTCAAAAGGGAAGGAAATCCTCACCAGACAGTTGGTTGTTGTGTGTGTATTTGTTTCTCATGGATTGCAGGAGAATCTCATGCTCCAGATTCAACAATTTTGTGTATTCACGAAGCCATTCAAATGGAAATGCAACTACATTTAAAAAATGCACTCTTACTGAAATAGCCATTACATTTAGAAGGCTTTCACACTTGACAAGTGGCTTGCGCAAGTTACTTGCGCAACTCTTGTGTTTGTAGATGGAAGGGGAAGAGAATTTGTATTTTTTCAGTACAAATTTGCCCACACTGGGCAAGTGTGCATAACGAAAATCATAACAAAGGTGAATTTATTTTCTACCAAATTGTCAAAATTATTTAAGAAATTTTTTTTAAACTTTTTTATATACATTTTTATTTATATGAATAATGTACTAAAAAGAAACGATTAAGATATTATCTTTGTAGGTAAGTTAAAATTTATTAATTGTAAATGGAAATCAGTTTTGACAAGTTGGGATAAATCAGCTGTGAGGCGAATTGCCTAATGCACACACCTGTAGAAGACTAGTTCCACACACAGCAATTTTAGTTGCGCAATTCTTGATTTTGTAAGACAGAGAGGAAAGAAGATTGGAAATGCAATTCCTTTTGCTCCCTCTTCGTATTTTTTATAACGATGTAGAAAAAGAAGACAGATAGCTTGAAGGCTGAATGAATGAATAAGAATGCTAAAATTGCCGAAACAAAATATTTGTGTGTGCACAAAACAACAATTTTAAAAAAGAATGAGGAAGAATTGCCCAACCAAATTTTACCGTGTGTGGTCCGGGTCTAATTACACGATGTACTCGGCAATTCGTTTTGTTCTTTCAATCTTTGTGGATGTATCTATGTGTATCTATGTATGTGCGTGTGTGTTTCAGGGATGTGTTTGTGTTTCTGATTTGTTATATTTTGTAGCAAAATTTAAAGCAAAAGAAATATTTTGTACTATGAGCGGTGCGGCAAGTTCAAAAATAATATAAAAAAAAAATTAAAAACCTACTTGGTAAATCCATGGTGAAATTATACAGGTGTGGGCATTAGGCAATTCGCCCCACAGCTGTTTTAACTCGAATTATCAAAATTGATTTTAAATTTACAATTAATTAATTTTAACTTACTTCCAAAGTACATATTATTTATTTTTATTACATTATTTATATAATTAAAAAAGAACATAAAAAAGTTTTAAAAAAAATTCTTAAACAATTTTGACAGTTCGCTAAAAAATAAATTTACCTTTGTTATGACTTTCGGGATGTATACACCTGTATAATTTCACCATAGGTGAATCTATACAAGGTGGTCACCTTTGAAAATTCCCTTATCAGCTGTTATAATCCAAATTGTCAAATTTTATTATAATTTACAATTTGAAGCGGAAATTTTGTCAATTTTAATAATTGGCCTCTTAAGAGTCTTCCATGTCGCATCAAAAAATAAGAATTTACAAATTTCAAGTCTCAAAAAATATCAAAAAAATTTTTTTGCTTCAAAAACTTTGACAATTTATACAAAAAATTAATTTGCCTTCGCTATGATTTTCAAGATGCAATCACTTTGGAAAAGTGATACCGAATTAGTGGAAACACCCTACTAAATTACAGAGTAAATTATTTAAAAATTCTTTGAAAACAAAGAAACAGTAAATTGAAAATTTTAAAAATTGTTGGAGAAATGTGAAGAGTATTTGAAATATGTAAAACCATACTCGATAGATAATGCAATTACTTTCCATTTCGATAAGTTATCAATAAATAAACATGTGTAAATAAATTCAAAGTGTTTCAAGAAACCAACAACAGTGTCATAGTGTTCGCCTCCCAGTCAGTCAAAAAAAAAATAATAACAGACATTTTTATTCGGACAAACAGTCACTAAACAAAGAACTTTATTAAATTTTTTTTTATTTTATGACTTGTTAAAACCACTTAAAACATTTTGATTTGCAGATAAGAAAAAATATTACAAATCTTTTATCGGTTTTCTTGTAGGTTTTATTTAAATATATAATAAATGGGTTTAACAAGCTTTTTTTTATGAATTCGGCTGTTAATCTGTTAATTTAATTTATAAATGAGCGCAAAACAAATTTTATATCGTCTTTTTTTATTTAGAATGCAACAAAAACAATTCAAGGTATTTTGGGATATTCTTTCATGTGTAAAGTTTAGCGACAGACAGATGTAAATTTTTTGTTATCCTCATTTTGGCTTCGTAGCTGTCAAAATTTGTTTAGATTCTGTGTGGGCCATTGTTTTTATGCTCAAAATATACCTAGAGAAGTGTGAGTGTATGACGGGAGCTGCATTGAATTTACTCCCTTTTATTTGACTCAGACGATAGGGTTGTTTTTGCAATTCAGTATTTGTTGTGAGGAATGCCTTACCGTGTATAATTCTGCCTTGGTATTAAATAGCTGAAGCCGAATCTATATTCCAAATTTTCAAAATTGATTTTAATTTATAATTTCAATCAGAAAAATTTGTTCATTTAAAAAAAATTTTTTAGAATCAAAAATCGTGAGGCTAAATCACTGCATTTGATATGCACTAAAATTATGAAATACTAAAAATCGAATGCGTTAATTTGGATAATGCATCAATCACCCCTATCATAAATAAAAGCGAAATTTTAGTTCCCAATAAAATTTTCATTCCCCTCGAAGGGAAAATTAATATCAGAAGTGCGATTCAGTAACTTTTATTACGAACATTCGTTAATTATATTTATTAGATTTCTTTTTAAGCTAATTTTTTTAAGGCATCTATTTCTATTCATAATTTAGTTAAATTTTTGTAAATTCAATCAAATAAGGCGAATTAAAAACACCTGCACAACTTACTGATGACGATTACACCTGTTTAGTGCACCAAGCTTTTTAACAAACAATAAAAAAAACAGCAACTTTTTTTATTTGTTTGGCATTATTAAAAATTTGGATCACTCGACAAAAATATTTATGTGATCTTTTAATAAGTATTAATTTGTTGTTAATTTAAATATACAAAACAAAAACTACTAATAGATAACCTACATCTGCATATGTATCTGGTTTCTGAAACTTGTTCAGCTTGATTCACACATGTATGAATATTAGGGGGTTTCAAAAAAGATTTTTAATTTTTTTTCCACTCTTACCCTTTTAAATGTTTCAATGTCACCAAAGATGTGAGCCCTATACACTGAAAGCAAAAATGATGTTTTACGTTGCAGTTACGATTTTGTCATCGATTTTTAACTAACTTAATGTAATAAGACAAAACCTGACCCAAATGTTATTGTATCAACGTAAATATTACGTTAACAAATAAATAATCAGAAGTTAAACAAAAAAATTTACTAAAGAACTTAATTTTATAAATTTCTTTTTTTTAATTAAATAATATGTTTTTATATCACTGTAATAAAAAAAGCAGAATTTTTTTTTAGTTTTTAATGTAAAAAGTTGTAAATGTTTTATTCGTTTTTAATAATCTAGAATTGCCCACAAAGTGTTAAAGATGAAAATTTAAAATGTTTATTTTGTTATTTTTTCTGTTAAAAATCAGGGTTTTTGACAAATTTATGCCATTAATTTTGAATTAAAATTTTTCGTTTCCCGAATGTAAAAATAAACATGTGAAAAGTTTAATTGCAACAATGAAATTTTCATAACCATAATTTAAATTTTCGTAACATTAATGACATTTTTCTTTGCATTAATTTAAGGGTGGCAGCGCAATCGTTTCATTGCCGTAAGAAAGTGTTTTTCTTTCAGTGAAGCTATTTTTTTAAAAAATTACATATAAATAATTTATTTTATTATTATTGAATATTAATCAAGCTTAAGATCTTAAAAAATCGTTTTTATTTAAATTTTCCGATATTTCGACTTTCTTTTGAAGATCTTCTTCAGGGAAATTTATTTTTAAATATAAAATAAAATTTTATATGTCAAAATTATTAAATTTGAAAAATTTAAAAATGAAAACTATATAAATATTTGTTTCCTGTTCCTATTTTAATATACTACGAAAAATTAATTATATACAATAATTAATATTAATAATCATAACAATTAGATTAATAATTAAAATAAAATTAATATATGAAAAACATTAATAATACCATAAATTTATTTTTTCTTATTTTTATAAATTAAATATCTATAACTATGAGCAACTTTATCTGTATCTGCTTTAAAATTAATTCTTTTTTCTAAGAGAAATTTAAATAAAAACAATTTTTTAAGATCTTAATTAATTGATTAATATTAAACAATAAAAAATTTATAAGATCGAATAATTTAATAAAATAATGTATTTTATTATCATGAGTGCTGCCCTCTACACCACGTACTGACAACCATTTTTGAAACTAAAATAAAAAAAAGCGACCCCCTAAAAATTAAGCTGCAGGGCTCATCTTTGGTGACAATTTTTTATATCATATAGAAACATTTGATAGGATAAAAGTTTAAAAAATATTTTAAATCTTTTTTTGAAGCGCCCCCTAATGGATGTATATACGAGTACACACGTAAGTAAGTGATGTTCGAAGTTTGAGTAATACAATTCGCATGTTCAATTTATATTATAATTTAGCACATCTGTCTAGTATGTACCTATTAAATTAATATTTCAATTTTTTTTCTTAAATTTCAATTTAACAATATTCCAAAAATTTATTTATCACATATGTATATATATGTACATACATACAAGTACGTGATGATAAATATGCCGAGTTAAATATGTTTTAACGTAACCCTTTACTTTTTTTTAGAGTTTGTAAATATCTTTTTAGTATTTATGGCATATTTATCATATACGCCTTACGTCAATTAATCAGGGCTGTCATAGAATCCAATGTGGTCGGTATTGGATTTGAAACCGACAAAAAAAATTACTTTGGTGTCATGGAATCCAATGTTGTCGGTTTCATTTTCGTACTAGAATTAATGTCGGTTTTAGGTGTCACAGAAACCAATGTTATCGCTTTTGTATTGGATTGAAACCAATCAGTTGACAGTTGTTGGTTTGTTTAATTTCAAATAAAGCAAGTGACTAAAGCGGACTTTTGTCATTCAAAATTCACATGCAGTTAGATATTTAATAAAATTTTAAGTAAATTAATATTAATTTTACAAAAATAAATTTTTACTCATAATTTTTTTTCTCTACCAAAAAAAAAAAAATAGCACTTAAAACTTAATAATTATGCATTTCATAGAAAAATATCCTGACATTGCACTACGAGATTTACAAAAATTTAAAAAAAGCCAACTATGTGATCTCTTTGACAACAGTTGGATGAATCAATGAAAAGCGTAGGTTCACGGCAAAAAGATGTAAAGAGAAAACTTCTTTATTTAACGGGTAATTTATGAATATTCTTTTTACTTTCTGTGAGCGTTCTCTTTCTAATAATAAAAATCCTGCAACTGCAAAGTCATTTTATTTCACTACTTATTTCACTGACGCTAATTATATATTTTATATTAAAAATTTTTAATAAAAAAACACGTTTTTATTTTTATTTAAACGAAAACACTACGATTTATCAAAATTGTTATCAAACATTTACATAAAGAATTTCATACAAATAAACTAATGTATAGAACAACTGATTCGAACATCGGTTTTATTTGTCTTCGAAAATAACAAAAACGACTTGGTTTCATGACACCAAATGAAACCAATATCGGTTTGCAAAACCGACAATTAGCAAAACCGACTTGGATTCTATGGCTGCCCTGAATATTTTTAGTATTTATGACATTTTTATAAATATGTTTAGGATATGTGTATGGAACACATATCATTTTAAAGATGAGGTCGTCTAGATTTGTAATCTGCTGCCCAAAAAGTCAGAAGTTACTTTGGATTATTTTTAAATTTTTTTTTGAAACTTCCGGGTTTTGCGGAATTTAATCTGTATTTTCTAAACTTTCTGGAAGTGTTTTAACATTTTCGAATAATTTCGTAGTTTTTATTTTATGATGCAAAACGGAAACTGCCAAAATCCTTGAGAATAAGAGTACTAGGGTAAATGGAAATTTCAAAAAAAAATTTTTAAATAGCCCAAAGTAACTTCTGAGTATTTAGGCAGTAGATTACAAATCTAGACGACCTACCCTTTAAAATGATATGAATCCCATTCCGTAATCTTCTTGATAAATCGACGTATTTATGCATATTTGTACCTAAGCACTTATATTTCTCTTAAACATATTTACTTGTATAAATATGTCATGAATACTAAAAACACATTTAGAAATATTTAATAACGTAAGACGTATTTGGTAAATATGCCATTAATACTGAAAATATATTTACAAATACTAAAAAACGTAACGGGTTACGTTAAAACATATTTAACTCGGCAGATTTATCTTCACTCACTTAAATTATATTAGCGACAGTATGGTACTTGGCCGACGAAGTAGCGAGTTAAATAATTTGCTTTTATCCAATGTGAGCTATGCAACAGTAGTTCTTGTTTTCTTACGAAAAATTGAATGCCAAGGCTATTTTTAAATGGGTTGGTAAAGCTATTATTTGAAACAATTTCCATATTATAATGGTTTCTATGGAAAGAAAAAGTGTTGAAATGTTGTCGTTGATAAATAAAAATTTGCGAAAAATTATTATTTTTTTTTTTACTTTTTCATGATGCTACTCTTAGGCACAAAATTATTATCATTTACTGTAGTCGTCATTGGGTGCCGTCTATTAATAAATTGTCTTGTCACCAGGACCACACACGGCAAGTTTAGTTGGGCAATTCTTGGTTTTTTAGGAGAGAGAGAAGAAAAAGGAATGGAAAGGGGAACAAACTTGCTCGTACTCAGTAATTGCTTGAAGGCCGAATAAATGACTTAATAAGAATGCAAAAATTGCCGAAACAAAATTGCTGTTTATAGACACAGCGGCAATTTTAAAAGAGAATTAAGAAAGAATTGCAAAAATAAACTTGCTGTGTATGGTCCTAGTCTTTGCTAGTAGTCGGCAGAAAATTTTATTGAGTAATTTCAAGCCTGATTAACTTGAAAAAATTTAAAGGCAAAATATGATATATCAATAGGATCACAGTATGGAGAACATTGGGACATACATCCCGACTGCTGGGAAATATGGTTTTAAAAAGAAAAAAAAAAAAAAAAAAAAAAAAAAAAAAAAACTATAAATCACTCAATTTTAATAAAATTATTTTTGTACCATTACAGCGTGTTATCACCATGATCGTGAAAAAGGCGACGCGTTAAACTGCACATTTGCCCTACCTATAACTGCTTATTAGCTAGATAAAACAAATTTTTAATACAAATAACAATTATAACAAGACAAAAAAATTAAGATAAAAAAAATACTGGAATATTTTTAAGATAAGATTTTGTAGTTTATTATTGTAGGTGTTTAATTGCCTTATTTGTTTGTCAGAAAAATAGATGCATATGAAGTTGCAATTATTTGTCCATTAAAAAAGTTTTGCTTATGATTTACCAGGTCGGCAAATATCTTAACTCCATTTTTTACAAATTCAATAGTTTCATACTGAGATTAATACAAGCTTGTCCGAATAACATCTCTAATCAATACCGGTTTGGTGTACATGCATACATTCTGCATTTATTTTTGTAACACCTTATGCCTATTTATTTTAGTTAGATTAATGGCTTATATTTGCACTTTTATTTGTTGTAAATTTTGAAACAGAATTTACAAATTTTAAGGGTTGCATTTTCAAAGAAAATATAATGTATGACTACAAAGCAACATAAATTTCTTCAAAAGAGCTTATATTTTTAGGGGAGTGAAAACAACTACTTCGTTTTTCTTTTTACTGTTAAACTCATTTTTAGGTTTTTTATTTTTAAGTTAAAGTTTTAAAAGTTTTTAAATTTTATTTGAAATGGACTTCTTACAGGTAACGCTAATTTTTTTTTTTTTTTTTTTGATTTAAAACTGGAAACTTTTAATTTTTAAACATATTTTAAATCGAAGAATTAAAAACTTTTCAAAAAAGTTGTTTTGAAACGCATTCCTAACAAAATTGGTTGAAAAAATTGTGGCAACACCGACTTATATTAAAAAGTAGGGGAAAAAAACAAAACAAAATTGGAAGTTGTTGCTGTAGTTTGTTATTGTATTTAGTAATGATTTCTTTACATTCTTTGGTGTGTTTTTGAAGATTTTTTTTTTTTGTGAAAAGTAATGAAAACTAAGAAAGAAGAAGGTAAAGAATCTACCAAGAAAGAAAGATTTCTTTTTTTGCAATGGAAAATGACAAAAAGACGAAAATACAGAAAAAAAAGCATCGATATAAGAAGCAAAAACAAGCATTTATACATAATAGGTATCTACATACTTATTATTTCTTCTACATACATACATGTGTATATTTAAGTATGTAGAAGAAATACCTACCTATTACACAAATAAATTAAAAGCAATTGCTTAAGAAGCTATGTTTCTATGTACTTATTTACAGACATACCTACATGCATACATATGTATATATAAGTTAGAAAAAACTAACCTTTTTAAACGATGATTTAAAATATTTATTGAAAATTAGCAATTGCGTTCTTTAATTTTAACAGTAATGCACACATTATACACACACTTTTATATATACATGCATATATGTATATACCCATACAATAAGTGTGTATGCCATTAGATAATACTTTTTTTTGCACAATAGCTATTATAGATTCCAAATTAATAATACTAAATGCTTGAACTTCAAGAACTTTCTTTTGCTTTTTAGTTGTCTGGCGGTGTTTGCCAGCAAACGTTTTAAGCACATGGAAAAATATTAAAATACTTATAGTTACATACCTACAAACATATATATAAAATAACTTCACAAAATACTTTTCACACACAATAGCCCTTTACTAATTTATTTTCTTTTTACCGGGAGTTTTCTTTTTTCTTTGACAGTCTATTACGTTTAAGTATCTTAACAACCGTTATTATATTTCGCACTATAGTTTTTTTTTTGTTTAATTTCTGGTAGTCCAATAAAACACTTTTATAAAAGTTTCCATTTAATGTACGTTATCACAAAAATAAATATTTGAGAAGAAAATTAAAACAATAAAAACAAATACACGACAGCTGCTTCAGCGGCTTTTTAAGTCTTACGAGTCGCACATGTGACGAACAACTGAGGGACGAGTTTTGTATGCGCCAAGAAATTGAAAATAAAATAGCACAACAGTTCGCAACATACACACATCTGCACATTTAGTTAAGCGCTAATAGAAACTATTATTATTCATAAATGTAGTCATGTTAGCGTTTATATTAATTGATAAAAGTGAAATTATTTTTAATAAAACAGAAACATGTATATACATAAATATACATATATATGTATGTATATCGCTTATTTACTTCAATAGTGTCATAATTCTAAAAACAGGATTTTACAGAACAGCCACTTAGTTTACAATATACTGGCACTCTTATGGCAAAAGTTTTTAAATATTTTATTTTAAAAAGAAGAGCATTTAAAATATTTATTTTTCTTTACACTTTTACCGAATAGGTATAAAGTAATAGTAATTAAAATTTTTTTCATATTTTGTTTATTTTTTAATATGCCAGCAAAACGCAAATCAGTAACTTTTTAAAATGGGTTTTGTATTGACTACATCACTAAAAACAAAAAACAAAACAAAAAACAAGCAATAAAAACAATAATAAGATAGAATGGAATAAACTAAAGAAAACTCGAGTAGAAAAAGAAATTTTAAAGGAGAGAAAGTAAAAAAGTGCATTAAAAAATAGCATTGATTGCAAATATCTAAATATCTATGTATGTAAAAAAAAATTTATATAGGGTTTTATGTTAACAAATTTATTTAATATTAAATTCATTGAAAGGAATATAAATCTTGCTTAGTATATAAAAATAATAATGAAAAAGGTACGCAATTTTTTTTTTTACTTTTTCTTTTCTTTTATTTGTCTTGTATAACCGGTAAAATTATAAAATACTAATTTATATATACCTACATGTACATTTGCTTGTGCTTAACTAAATCATGGCTGCCAGATTTAAAGATTTTACTTTATACCTCTTAACGATTTGTGTAGATCCATATATTTTTTATGAGCGATTATTATAAAATATAAATTAAAAGGCATTTTTTTACTAAATTTATTATGAGTAATTTAATAAATTTGCTATGTTTAATTTTTTTATTACAAATTTAATTTTTCGTAAATACATACTTATAATGTTGCCATATTTTCTATAAAATGTTAGCACACGGTAAAATGCAATTAATTTTCTGTTATTCGTTTACATAATTTTAACATTGTGATAAAGCCTTTAAGTAAATAAAGCATTAGAAGAAATTTTTGTCGACAAGAGTAAACTGAAAGCTTCTGAGAGGTGCTATTTTTAAACAATACGAGTATACCTATGGAAGCAACAGGTTGTTCATTCAATATAGAATGCGAAGATTTTAATGAAATTAAAAAAAAATTAAAGTTGTAACAAAATTAACTTTTATTTCATGTCATGTTTTTTTACACAACATAATTACTTTTAATTTATTTACTCTACACTTTTTTTAGTTTTATGTAGTAGTTTTTTTATTGTTATTTTTATTGTTCTTCCTTTGTTATTATAATCATTTTCTGTTGTTATCAATGATGTTTGTTTTCTTTTTATAAACAGGTACCTATTTTATCAACAGCACAAAAAAGCATATGTATTCACAGTGACTAACCTAAGGTGTCATTATAACTAGGCATATGCAAGTAATTTACATTTATTTTTTTTTTTTCTCTTTTTAATGATAGTTTTATTACAATTCAATAATAATGCAGTCTAGAAAATAATATATTTGTAACTACTGTAAAATCTATTTTCTTTGACAAGCCTTTAAATTTTCTTCTGAGCTGCTGAACTCGGAAGAAATTTGTTTTATTGAAAATGTGTTTGAAAGAGAGAGAGAGACTGATTTTTTAATATTTTAAATATGCACTTACACACACTAATATAATTACTGTTATTGCATGTATGTATGTTAGTAGGTTTAATCAATCAAGTGACGTGCGTGTGTTCTTAAATGATATTTTCTTTAGACAAAATTAATCTGATTAAAATTAGTTTTTTCAATGCCAAAGAAAGAAAGCCTAATGTGTTAAGGTATGCTCACATTAGGCAATTATTTGATAAAAAAGCATAACCGCAATTTAGATGACTTGTATTTTTTTATTTAATGATTTTTAATAGTGAATATTCTTTTTTTCAGGAAGTTAACATCAGCTGCTTGTGTGTTTTGAGAACATTTTTTAAGTAACACCTTAATGTATGCAACGGTTTTATTTTCAGCAACATTGCACAGTGTGATGCTAATAGAAAAATTAGATTCCAAAAGAAAGAACAATTTTAAATCGTAAAGAAAAAGTAAACAGAAAAAACAAACAGACTCATGTTGCCGATAAATCAAGTTGAACGGAAGTTGAATTTACCCATTTGTTGTGAACAAAGTTCTTTATGCACTACTGTTGCGATATGTAGCTCGAAATGTCTTTCACAAACTGTAAGCAAAAAGTGGGTGAGTTTAGGTTTAGAGCCAATGAAATGACTGCAGTAAATATTTTTCCAACAAAGAAAAGTGAGTGTACAAAAAGTAAAATCTCCTTAGGAATCCATAAACCTAAAAATGTATAATTTTTAATACCAATAAAAAAAGAGTAAAACGTTAAAGAATAAAAAAAAATATTTCTTTCTTTTCTAGACCAAAAACTCTTAACCACTTAATAACTTATACTCCATAGTATTATTGGCCCCATTATCCTTCATGACACTAATATAAAATAATAATAGTCTTTAGAAATAATTTGGTACTTAAAATTTGCATTGTTTATGACAAGTTTTGCTTTTTCATTTACTTGTAATGAAAAAAAAAAAATCAATGTTCATGTTCATTTCATTTTAATGTTTAAAAATGTAAATAATAATTAAGGACTTTTTCTGCATTCATCAACTTTTGTGACACACACGTATATAAGGAAAAGTTTTAAACACTTGACAATTTAGTTGACATTTAACCAACTAAACAATACGAACAAATTGGCATACAATTAGCAATGGAAATCCTACGCTCACCATATCAAAAGAGTATACCAAATGCATTTAAACTGCAAAACGCTCAAGGTCAACAGATTTTGGCAGGAGCCTATGCTAAGCTAATTAAACATTTTGCCGACTATATGAACTATACATTGGAACTGGTAGAGGGAACAGATTTTAAAATGTCTGATATACAGAGAAATATTGAGCATAATGTGTTTAATATTTCACTGCTCAGTGGCACTTACAGTCGTTTTGCTGATGTGGACTTTTCCTATCCGCTGGAATGGTCAAATACCTGTGTTATGGTACCGGCTGAAGATGAACTGCCCAGATATTGGTATGTTGTATGGCCATTTGGTCGTTATATTTGGACATTTTTGGGTATAACCGTAGTATATGTGGCCTATGTGATGACTCACTTAAAGCATCCTACACGGTCTTTTGGTACAAATCTTTTGTACAGCCTGTCTATCGTTATGTACAATTCGAATGGTGGTTTACGTATGACTAGCATTTCTTTGCGTCTACAATTATTTTATACGTTGCTGCTGGTTATGGGCTTCATATTGTCGGGCTATTATTCCAGTTATCTCACAATGTACAACATGAGACCGGTTTTCCAGCCGTTCATTAAAACCATTGATGATATCGTGGAAAGGAATTTAAAAATTCTAATACAAGCCGACATTCTCGAAGAGCTAACAAACAATGAGTACGTAGACTTAACCCCTTTATCGCAGCTGCTAAAGGTAACTACCGCTTTGGATGTTTCGAAAAGAATTAAAAAAATTGATCGATCATATGCTTATGTGGTGCCTCGAACTCAATGGATTTTCGTGTCCAAACTGCAAAAGAATCTCATACAGCCAGTATTTAAGCTATCGGATATTTGTTTTGGCAATATCTTCAATACTTATCCCCTGCAGCTGAATGCTAAATTCTCTGAATCCTTAACAATTTTTATTATGCTGATACAACAAAGTGGTCTTTGGGTTTTGTGGGAAGATGAAGGATTTCTATTCGCTTTAAAATATGAAAACTATGTAATACTTGAGGATGCCTATCCCGTAGATCCATTAAATTTGTATTACTATAGAATTGCTTGGATTATTTTATTTGGTGGTTTATCATTAAGCGCTATTTGTTTTATTGTTGAGAAATTGGCTTTTAAATATAAATTAAAGTTTAGATTCAAATGTAAATGCAGAAATGAAATAAAAGTGTAGACAAAATATAATCAGTGAAAGAGAGATATTCAATTACATAAAAAGAAAATAATAAATCAAGATCTTAAGCTAAAAAAAAGTTATTATAAAAAGATCAAATAATTAATAAAAAATGGGAATTTTTCCGAAAGCGGGGCGACGTTCCAGCAAACCAAAGTCTGGAAATGATTTCAATTTTTCTATATTCAATAAAAATTTTATATCAATAAGAAAGAATCTTAAAAAGCAATAAAAAATTAATTTTTAAATTAATTTCAAATCAATTAAAAAAATACAATAAAATTCCTTTAGAAAATGTGCTCCTATAAAAAGAATAGTTCATAAACGAGATTTCAGGGAGCATATATATTAACTCCAAATTATATATTTTGAGATATGACAGTGTTCCAACAAAGAAGCGTTATGTATTTTGTTTTATAAACTAATTATTAACAAAATTTTTTGTGGAAGTTTCTTTTTACAAAAAAATTTAAAAAGAAATAGAAATTTGAATATAACGAAAAAATTTTTAATCATTTAACATAAATCCCACAAATTGATTTCACCACTAAAGCAGTTTGTTCTGGTACTAGAGAACTTTTTCATCACTTTAAACCAGACGACGATGTTTTACATTTAATTAACAAAAGCGGTCTAATTGTTTAATATTTTTGCACAAAAATAGGAAATTTTTATAGAAAATAATTATTGAAAACAAAAACAGTTAAATTGTTGTATGAAAGCGTTCAATTTTAGTTGTATGGAATTAACATTGAGCTAAGTACTAGACAACATGAAGAAAGTAATTTTCTTTGTTATATTAGGTAGTGGTGGCTTTATTCCCTTCCCTTCCCTTAACGTCGTGCACCTTATGGGCCATTTTATGAAATGTAACATTAATTAATTTATTTACACAAACAACTAAATATATTCACCGTAAAATAAATAAACTTTTTTTAGTTCATTATCTTTTTTAAAAATTTTGTTTAAAATGGCTTTTACTTACGGCAATCGGTCATCGAATATAATTGAATGTTTTCTTTAAACACACATCCTGCTATGGATGTTTGGAAATTCGTAGGTGCACATTTTGTTTACAAAATTTGTGTGGTTATTTGTTGAGTTGTGGCAACTATTAGATAAGAATTTAATGGCCGTAGAAATTCGTTTGCATGCATTTACAACCAGCCATTTCTCTGGGCATTGCGTTTGAAACGTTCTATGTTAGTGAATATAGTAAATTACAAAAGTGTTTTTCTGCAACAAGTGGTTATATCAAACATTCGAATAACCGGGTTTTTTATAAAAAATTATTTTTAAAACTAATTAGCCGGTTTTCTGTAACAAGTGGTTATTTGAATTTAATTTAAGAAAAAAACAGCTGTTCAAGTAATCGGTTATTTACATAAAATGAATTTTTAATATTTTTTTTCTTTCAATTAAAATAAAATTATTATTTGCTTTATGACTCCAAAGATGTAATATTTGTTTTTTTAATTTTAAAACCGGTTTCTTTTGAAACAGTAGTTCGAATAACCTGTAAAAAAAGTGATTTAAGTAACTTGCATATTAAATTAATTAGTTTATAATAATGTCATTTAGTTAATCATTCTTTTTATAAATTTTTATTATAAACATTATTCAAACTTAAGATTTTATCATTTTATTTTTAGGAAAATAATAATTAACATAATAAGATCTTAAGCTTGAATAATATTTATAATAAAAATATTAATTAGTTTATATAAAAATCGCTTATTCAAGCTACTTTTAAAAAAAATCGGTTTTTTAATTTAAAAATTTTCAACATATTGTTTCGAGTAATGGAACCAATTATACAATAATTTTTATTAAATCGAAAAAACCAATTAAGAAAAAATTTTTTTAACAAGCAAATTTTTGAAAATTTTAAAATTAAATAGATTTGAAGCCGTTTAATCGGTTTTATAATGAAGAAAGCAGTTATTGCTAAAAAACATCCGCTTAAAAATCTAGTTATTTAAAATAGTTTTTCTTAAAAAAAAACCGATTCAAAAATTAAAACTGCTTTTTTTCCTCTACTTGAATAAATAAATTTGTGATAACCTACTTGCTAAAGAAGCAATTATTTAAACTGGGTTTTTTATACAAATCATTGTTAACTTACATGGGAAATCATTAAAAATATTTAAATATCACGTGTACTGAAGTCGCCATCAGACATTGCGGACATCCATATAAAGATGTATGTATGTATGTTGCTGGTGTGGTTATTTCAACTGATCGAGAGACGGTTTTTATAAATATTTTACAGTGCGTAAAAAAATTATTCGAAAGAAAAATTTTAGTATTTGGATAGTAATTTCTTTTTAATGTCAATAATTTAAAATTAAATAATTTAAGCGTCTGAAGCATTATTTTTGCCTATATAAATTGTTGCAGCTACAGCAAGAGCAGTTGAAGAAACAGCATAAAAGGCTTTTGTAAGAAACTGAAATAAGAAAAGCATATTGAAAAATAAAATTTTTGTTAATTTATTTTTTTTAAGAAAATAATTTAAATTAAACTAATGACCAAATTAACGAATAACGAATGGAATGAAAAAATATGGAATTAAATTTTTCTTATTTTTATTAAATAATATAGATATATATATATTTTTTTTTTTTTTGCTTTTTGAATTTAGTTAACTTTTTTACACCCAAAATAACGCAAAAAATTATTTTTAAAAATCCGCGAATGGAGTACAGAGTAGTTACTCCGAATAAAATATTCGGAATCGAAATATACAACGGCACTGAACAGAACTGTTGTTCTGTATTCCTAATCCGCATTATTTTTTTCAAAAATTGAAAAATGCGCATTATTTGGCTGTTCTTCTGAATTCTTTTTTTTTTCGTTTTATTCCATTTAAAAAAATATTGCTGGAATGTAATTTATTGTGAAATTCAGAACATTTAATTTCCGAATATTTTCATAATTCTACTCGTTTCGATTTCGCACGGAACACAGAACAGTGACGAAAAAAATGCTTTTAAGCAAGAGACATTTTGTGCCCAAAACAAACAAAAAAAAATCGCGAAATACGGCATCCATGAAAATTTTAATAGAATTTCAATCGAATCCAGAATATTCCTTTTTCGAATAAAATTTTGTTTTGGAAATTAAGTTTAAAATAGAAATATAAAATTTTAAGTAAACTAACCTTGTCCTGCCATTTACGATTTTCAATACATTTACTGTACGGCATGCTGGTAAATGAGACGCTGTTGTACAGAGGAACCCAAAAGTTGGGAAACAGTTTATATAATGTTGTATCCAATAATTTACGACATTTAAATGAGAAGCGTTTGGTTAAGTCACGCATCTTTATTAAAAAAAAAAAAATATTATTATTTTTTTAATTAAAGAAGAAAAATAAATAAATTAATTAATAATTAGGGTACCTCTACATAATTGTACATGGCCAAATCACATATAGCATGAGCATCTTTCCATCGTATTTCGGTAAATTGTGCTAAAGCTGTGTCCATTGTCATTTGTGGTTGGCTCAAAATTGAAAAGAATATGCTGCAATCTTCCATGCCAGCATTCATGCCTTGACCGTAATAGGGAACCATGGCATGGGCAGCATCACCCAAAATTAAAGCCTTGTCACCATAATGATAAGGATTGCACTGAAAAAAACAACATATGAGATTTCTGCATAAATCTGTAAAATTTCTGTAAATTGACTGCCTGAAGTTTTTCTCCATTCAGAGAGTGTATTATTCTTAGACTAGACTATATAACATTTAATTTTATATTTGTTTTACCTTAATAGATACTAAATGCTGTGGTTTTGATTTAAAGAAATCCTTGATAAGATTCTCCTCTCCAATTAATGGCAAGGCATCACAATAGTATTTTTTAAAGAATTTCAATAACTTTTCTATTGAATCAATGCCAGCAAAAACTTTAAAAGGCATGGATAAAGTTACCGTAAATGATTTATCCTGATTGGGTAATGCAATCATCATAAATTCATCTCTGGGCCAAATGTGTAAATAATTGGATGGCATTTGAAATTCATTATTTTTAGCTGGAATGCACAACTCCAAATAACCGTGTTCAATGTATTCCTGAGAATAATTAAAACCCAAAGTTTTAGACATTTGCTGTCGTACCGTACTAAAGGCACCATCACAGCCGACTATTAAATCAGCCCTAGCATGCGTGCAGTCTTCTGTGTGAGGACTTGTTAAACATAATAATTAATATCTTAACGTATTTAGTAAAATGGTTTCTGTACAACTTACTGCTGGAATACCATGTTACCATCCCTTAAATTGGCTGATTTAAGTTTATGATTGAAATGATAATGAATATTGGGAAACTTTTCACCAGCTAAGGATATGAAAGGAGTTAAGGATATTATTAATAGTTTAATTTTGTCAATTAAGTTTGATAAACCAACCAACCATTCAACAAAACTTCATTTAAATGTTTACGTCCAACAGAATACAAACATTGATTTGTACAGGGATCATATAATACCACCGATCTGTTTCCTTTGATGTCATGCAACATGCGTCCACGCATTGGTATCGCTGTTGATAGCACTACATCTTCCAGTCCCACTTCAACTAAGGCTTTGCGACCCCTCTGCGATAAAGCTAAATTAATACTACGCCCCTGTATAAGCTCAGCAGTGCGTATATCTTCTCTATATTCATAAAGATGAACTTCATAGCCTCGATGAGCAAAATTTAAAGCGGACAATGAACCCACCTACAAGCAAAATATTTGAAAAATTTTAATTAGAGTGAAATAAATTTTGTAAAATAAAAAAAAAAAAATTTTTAATAATTAACAAAAATGCTTATAAGTCTAAATTCATATTTTTATTGTTTTTAATTATTTTTAAATATAAATTATAACGGCCTAGAAATTGAATATATTGAGAACCACGGCTTTTTAGTTGGTAAGTTGTTAGCAGTTTAAGTTTTAACTCTATGATTAACACTTTATGTAGTTTTGTTTCATCTATTTAAATTGACTCAAATAATACATACATACATGCACAGATAAAAAATGTTTTTGAGTATTTGGAATAAGATTACTAGACGTCGTTCCGCTGGCTTATCTTTGAATAATTTTTATTTTTTTTTTTGTTTTGTTTACTAACGCACAAAAACAGTGACATATTCACTTTCTATAATCTACACAATTCAGTAAGTTAGAGTACGATATAAAATCACATGTCCCTTAAAAAAGTCATAGAAACTTAATTTTTTTAACTTTGCCAGTCAAATATTGAGCCTAATAACTGTTAAGCTACGGTCACATTACACAAATATTTGTTGAAATAAGCGTAACCATTATTTTTTGGATAATATTTTTATAGTCTAAGATGACTTTTATTAGATAAAATTAATTTAAATAATATGATATTAAAAGTAATTTGAATTTTAATAAAAAATTTGACTAATCTAAACAATATATAATCAAAATATATAAAAGTGTCTGTAATTGAAATAGTGGTTACGCTTATTTCAGCAAATATTTGTTTGATGTGAACGTAGCTTTAGTAATTGAATATCAAATAGTTGTAAGTGGGATAGTATGAGAATTGTGCCTGTATTCACTTCTCGTAGACAAAATTTATAACAAAAAGAGAAGAGCGTTTAATAATTTTGAATTATGTATTATTTGTGGGTTTTCAGAATAAATTGATGTTTTTTAGTCTCTCGAAAACTCAAAAACAGCGAGACCGATTTGGCTATTTTTTTCATTTTGAAATACATGCACATCTTTACAATTCCAAAGAATATTTAAAAGGTGAGAAACTACTGTCCACTCCTAGTTTTCAATGATTTTACAATTAAAACTCTATTTTTCAATTCCAAGGAAGGTTGAACTATACATTTATAACGGCCACGCCTACTTTTGAACAAAACAATTAAAACTGGATTCTAATGAAAAATTATATTTTTCAATAGATTTCTCTCAAATTTTATATACAGGCTTGCTTCACTTTAACCCCCAAATTCATAAAAAGTATTATGTGCTTATTAAGGGCTTATTTGACAGACTTCTATACAGTATTTGTCAAATAACCGCTTATTAAGCACATAATATTTTTTATGAATTTGGAGGTAAGTATTCAAAATTATAAAACACTAGTTCAAACTGAGTAAAAGTTAGTTGCTTTAATAATATTTATATCCTTTGTGTTACGGTACATACATATGGGTTTTTTTAAATAATAGAATAAAAATTTCTGTCGTTTTTTTATTTTTTTTTTAGTTTGTAACAGTCAAATATTATTACTCAAAAATAATAAAAATAAATTTCCCTGAAGAAGACCTTCAAAAGAAAGTCGAAATATCGGAAAATTTAAATAAAAATAATTTTTTAAGATCTTAAGCTTGATTAATATTAAATAATAATAAATTTATAAGATCGAAAAATTTAATAAAATTATTATTCAAACACTTTAAGGAACAAGTTAAAATTAAAAAGAAAAAAACTCAATGAGAAAGTGTAGTATCATGAAATATCTTCACTAATACATTGTGTAATAGGCTTCATAAATAGTTCTTCTATTCCTTAATTCAACAACCGGCCAATAATAGTCGTATGTATATTGATTCCTGTGCAACGACCACAGTGACATTGTTATTTTCCATGATATGCTCATGAAAACTCTGAAGTTTGTTTAGTACTTATTGTTTTTTAGTACTTATTGTTTTTTAGTACTTATTGTACTGAAAAACATTATATTCTTAAACAGCGTAGAAAATAGTAAATTGAGAAATCAACAACATGCATAATTCGAATTAACACAAAAAAGAATATAATTAATGATTTATTTAACTAATTTTTTTCATAATTCCGTTTTAATACGTACCAAGCCTGCTCCAATAACAGCCACTGTCTTAGAAGGCATCGTTGAGCTGGTGCCATTATAATTTGATTTTGCAATTTTTTCCGGCATCTGAGAATATTTTCAAAAATTTAACATTAATTAAACGTTATTAACAAAATTTCTTAAAATCAAACTTTATCTCTATTCACTTTACACGTTATTTAAAAATATATTTTTTTTTTGCTATTTTTTTTTTTTCTTCTTAATTATTTGATGGTTGTATTCTCTTATTAAAAGTTCTTATTTGTTTCAAGTCTGCTTACAGAATGAAGAGTCACTTTTAATGAAAATCTAAATTATAGATTTTTTTCGTTTTGTTGTCGCCGCTGATATTTTTTTATTTTGCGCTACTAAATGAATAACAATAAAGCATAAAACAATAGCAACAACAAAAATAAAATGTTTTCTATGGTTGAATTGTACTAAAATATTTCATTAAATACAATTTTTTTAATAAATGAAATAATTCATGTTTTAGGCTACAAAGTAGGTAACAAACTGTTTTATTGTTAAAAAATTCTAAGCGATGTAAGTGTAAGTTAGTACCTTAATGACCATAATCCGATATGTTTAACACATCCACTCCCATTGTTAGAAATAATTATGCTGCGGTGTTTATGAAAAAGATAAACATGAAATAGTGTTCCATAAAAATCACAATTACCGCCAGAAATTAGGGTAGTGTGCTTTAAGTATCACTCATATTAAAAACATTTAGTGCGATAACAAATAAAGATCTAGACAGTTACTGACATTGTTGTTAGTAACTGTGTTGGTATTAATTATGTTTGTAGTTCATTCATATTAAATATCTTCTCTGTATAAAGAAATGTATGTATTTGCACATTGATATGGAAAAAAGGTAATAAAACAACAAGTTAAATTCGGCCGTGCCGAGTCTTATTTACCCTTCACTATGTCAGCCAAATATTCATACTTTTAATTTTCAAAATCTTCTTGTAAATATTAAAAAAATTTTTTTTAATGAGATAGCTAATATTGATTAAAATAATTTTCTTTGAATACCTATTTTTTTTTTTTGTTAATAATAAAATAAAAAAATAATTTCAGTTACAGAAATTCAAATCTAGAAACATTCGTTCTGGGCTTTTTCTTTTTAAAAGCAATAAAATGTCTGTAGCTACTCAATTTTTAGATATGAAAAAAAAAGAATTTGTAGAAAGATATCCAATAAAAATGCAAAATAAATTAATTTTAATTTAAATTATAATAAAATATTTGCAAATATTGTTTCAGTCAAACATATTTAAATAAATATTTAATATCAAAAAACGAAATTCACAATAAAAACTCCTATTTAAATAAGATTTCTGTATTCTATTACACAGAAGGAGTTTTTTTTTCGTTTTTTATTAAAGACAAAATACTTACAAAAACCCATTCAGAAAAATGGTAAAATAAAATAGAAGTACATGGAGCTTGTCACTCAAAGCTCCATCATTTTTAGACTCTTCGGGCTAAATTTCAATAACATCCTCTAGACAGCAACAACTGACACATTGATATGCTAAAATTTATGCACGTTGAATAGGAACTTCAGAAAGTTGATTTCAGCGACTACACGGACAGACAAACAAGGGGACATTGCTTAATCCATTCCGCTATTTATAAGAATCCAGTTAATATATATAGTTTATATGGTGGCACATGTATGGTATAGAAATTAAAAACAGAATCTTTTTATTTAAAGTGAACAAACACCCTAATTTTAAAATAAACTAAATTCTTCATCTAATTCTTTTTTCCCAATACCAAAAATAGGAAAAAAAGATAAAAATAATATTTACTTAAATCTTTTTCTAACTCTAGTTTTAATAAAGACAAATATTTTGAAATGCATATACTGTAAGAATGGACTAAATTATTGAAACTCACTTAGCTTGTAGAGTGTTTTTAAAATCATGTCTATAATGCTCTGTCCTTCAAAAAGCATACCCATATATATTTGAGTGGTTTAAAGAAGCCATTAAAATGCTAAAGTAACTGACTTTTCGCTAGAAATAACTTATTAACATTTTGAGAATAAAAAAAAAGTTTCACTACACAATGCAAAAAATGCACAAATATTGTGTGGTTAGAATAGTGAAAATGTTTTTAATTTAAGGCGTTCATAAGCACCGCCAGTAAAATTCTTAAAGATTTAAATAAAATTCGTCTAGTATGTTATTCTTGTAATGAATGGTTGTGCAAAAACAGTTATAAAATATACCCCTTAAGTTGCCACATCGGAGTAAATAGCAACAGCCGGGCCCTCGATATCCATAGTTAGTGTTAGCTTAAATTTTAATCAACAGCATATTTATCCAAAAAAAATAACGTAGATTAACTTATCGGATATCCAACTAAAATCTTGATATTTGACTTAACTTCAACTATCGGTAACTTGTAATAATGCCACTAAACAGTTTATAGACTATATAATATAATGTTACACCAATTTTTTTTAACCATTATTCATTGATTTAATAATTAAAACTATATTTTCCAACGGATGTTTATATAATTTGCTACATATATTAATTATATAATTCACAGAATCTCGGAATATACTTTTCTAATGGGCACCAGACCGAGCAAAACAGCTAGTAAATAAAACAAACATTATATACCAGAGTAATCAAGGTATCAATAAACTCAGAATATGTTTACCAAAAGCGCAACAGACAATATATATATGACGTTATATAAAAGAAATTGTCAAGTGAGGATATAGAGTGTTTTTGTTTTTCTTTTGGAAAAGGCCCGTTAGTGATCGTCATATATTGTACAACAACATTCAGCTACCTTTGAAAAATTTTCAATTTCAATTAAATGTAATTAAAGAATTAAATATTATTAAACTGACAAACACCTATTACTTTTTATATATTTATATGCAAAAATTATCAATTCTTTATACAAAAAAATTTTAATTGCAGAAGCAAATGTCGTATTAAAATCATTGAACTTTATTATTGCTGCACATACATACTTGTTTATAGATTTTAGTATTTATATACTGTCTCTACATAGGTACAAGACTAATTAGTCTTATAGGTAATTAATTATGTAGAATGCAAGACAAATAGAAATAAACACCAAATAGAGATATAAACCAGATTTTGAACACGATTGTTCTGAATTTTTATAAATACAATGGTCTTAGTCTAAGAAACACAGAGCAAAGGACGGTGTGAGGCCCGGTAAAACAGCTGGTTATAGGTATAATAAAAATTATTATATTCGATGTATATATAGATATATACTTACATATACTTGTACTTTAAAATTTTAATTACAACTTTTCATAAAAAATGTCAAATGTTTTTAAACTGTGCGTTCATATTTGTTTGTTGGCTATGTGGAAGAGCACTCCAAAGGTGAATAGGAGCCATTTATGTATGTATGTAAAACTGTCAGATTGATTTAAGGCAACGTAATGTGGGTATTACAACTTCCTTTATGCTCTTCAGGACTTTTTAAAACAAACCTTATGAAATTAATATATAAGCATTTGGTCTCTTCTGTGTTAATATTTTTCCTCTTTCTCCACCAGTAAAAATTTTCTTCATACTTCTTTTGTCCTAGAATGATCATCATATCTTGCACATCTGTTAATAAAAATTACACCCACTAATAACGCAAATCATTTTAAAACAGAAATCGTTAAAAATAAATTATATGAATAATTTTATTTAATTAACTCGTAGTTACTGGAATTACTGAAACTACAGAATTCTGGTAGCACTGTATCGGTACTGTCTGTCATTTGAAAGCCTTTTTTGGCGGCTTATGGGTGGAAGAAAATCACTTGTTAACAACACTGACTTAAATTCGTATTTGTATTTACCTACAGAAAAAATATTGTAAACAAAGATTCCACAAAAAATATTCTAAACAAATAAACATGTTATCGCTAGTAGCAGATTATGACACATCTTCCTCCAGTAGCGAAGAAGACGACAACGTAAACAATGGAGACTCAAAAGAAAAACACTCGGAAATATATGCAAGGTTAGTTGAAACAAAAAGAACCTTGAAAAATAGGGAATATAGCTAGTTATATTTTTATTAGTCCCTCTCTTGCAAAGCCATCTTCAACATTCCTACTTCCTAGTGCAAATTTTGTGCTTAGCAAAGGATCTTCTAAGCCTACGGGAGATGTGTTCAACAACCCTTTTCTGGAAGCGGAAAAATTAGAAATAGACAAATTACAAAAGCATGTTAAAATGGTTGATAGTGATAATCACTTGTTGCAAAAAAATGGACGTAAAATTTGTTGGAACAATCGTAAGAGTCGCTGCAGATTTGGAAATAAATGTAAATATGCTCATGATTCAGATTTGGTGGAAGCTAAAGAAATTCCTGATGTAAACAAAGAGGTGAGTTCAACATTAATTTGTTTCTGCATAAAAGCATAATTAATTTGCTACATATTGCAATTTTTCTACTAGACTAAATTGTAGTCATTTTTTAAGAGCAACTGCACCTACATAAGCACTTGTAATAAAGCATTTATACCTCCACTTTTGTGGAGTTAGGGGATTAACTTGAAAAACTATCTTACTAACTGAATTAAAGTTTACAAACCTTGTAGTATTGCTATATCAAATGCAGAAGTCTGTAAAGCAAATAATTACGTTCTGGAAGAAGATATGTAACAAATGAAAATTCATTAACGAATAAAAACTGAAAGTTAATTTGTGTACAAAAATATGCATATTGCGGAAATAACAAAAATTGTATCAGACCCGAGATATTGTTGTTTGTTATTTTACCAAAACATTTAATATGTGTATTTACTTTCTTTTTCAGATAAAAGTACCTGCCACAAAAATACTACCTTACTCTTTTGATTTTGCATCCGTAGGCGCTGAAGTACTAAATGAATCCACTTCAAAAGTCAAAACTCGCAAACGACCCGGCTTAGGTGATAGTATAGTACCGGGAAAGCAAGTAATGAAAACATACCACAGTATAAAAAAATCAACCTTATAGTTTAAATAAAACCTTCCGGCATTAATCTTGCTGAACAGCTCCGACCGCTGGGACAAAATCTTGTTTTTATTAATTTAATAATACGGAAAGAAGAATCATTGTTATAGTTTACATCTTCTTTTTCGGGATATTCTAGTGATAAGCGTATCTGAGGTTTGGATGACCAAAACTGACCTAATACTGGTCGATAAACGGCTGCCAACGAAGACGAACAGTCATCCAAATGCATATCATTTTCAATAAGCGCAGAAATATCGTTATCGTTGTTGGACGTAGGATCAACTTTGTATAAATAGAAAAAATTAATTAATAACTAGTATTATAAAATCGAATAATTACTACCAATTGTGTTTTTCTCGCTATCCTCAGTGGAAGGGAACAATGATAAATTTATGCAGACTACTGCTATACAATGCTCTCGCACTAAAAGGTTTATAATCTGACTTAGACGAGACAGCAACCATTTACAGGCTAAACGGTTACTGTCAGCCTTTAAAAGGAACCAAGCTGCAGGCAAAGAATCTATCACTATCATCTTTATGAAGGTTACATCTTCATTTCCTTTCTGCAATTGGTTGTAGAGCTCGTCCAACATTTCTACCACTCCTTGCGCAGACAAAACTCGCTCCACCTTTATATAAGACATAATACCAGCATACAAGTCCGGATCAATTTCGCGTGCTTCGAGCATATTTTTGATACGACTCGCAGAAAAATCCAATTTAGTATCTATATATAAAACAGGTGCCACTTGATTTATTACAAAATTCAAAATTAAAGTAAAGGCCAATTGAGTTTTTCCTACACCCGTGGAGCCACATATTTCCCAAAATGAAAAATTGCTGAAAACTTCGAATGGTTCCATAATAGCATCTAGACTTTCAATATTGGTGCCATACATTATTTGCAATATTGGATTCTTTTTCTCGCAGTCCTGAATGTATTGCTTTGGGCCATATAAATACCGAAATTTTTTCTTGATATGCTTTACTTGATCTAAATTTAAATTGAGTAATTTCATCAGTTTTTCCGGTTTCTCTACAATAAAATCTCGTACTAAGGTAATTCCATGATTTTGTAGAATATTCAAACAGTATTCTGATAATTCCGTATTTTCCACACTATGCAATTTTCTAAACATTTTATTAATGTATTGTTTATTAACCGCGCTTTTTATTATATATCTAAATTCGCCTCATCAGTACAAAAACAACACTGTCTTTGTTGATAAGTCAGGTAGCACAAAAAACAAATTTAATAGAGTAGCACAGCAAGAGCAATATTTTAACCACAATACCTACAACTGTATAAGAGTAAAGAGTACCGCTATACTGTTATTCGTGAAATTTTTTAAAGGTGGCTTTAAATTCCGCTTAATTTCTTTGTCTTCTACGGGGATGAAAATATATTTCTGAATGTTGAAATACTATAGTACTCAATAAAATTGAATGGAAAATTTGTACTATCTCAAATCGTTCATAAATACAACATTAATATCCTTGAGAATTAAGAAAAATAAATATTTTCACATTTTATATAGGTATAAAAAGGTACTTTAGTGGCTGCTTTAGTATTACTAAGCAATATATTGTGTTATTTAAAAAAATGAAAATGTGAGGCTCAAATATAGTACAAATTTGTGATCCTATTGGTACGAACTTGCAAGTCTGCTTATCATTCCTGTTTGCGTTTGCTTTTTAAAAATATGTTCAGTTTCCGTCATGTTCTCAAAGAGTGCACAACTTGTTTTTCGCAGTAGTGTTGTCATTGCTTATTACGTGATATAATTTTCTTAAAAATTCCCAAAAGTGAAATAAAGCATACGGAAATCTGTTAGTGTAAAGAGTACAAGCATATAAATATATTAGCATAAACGAAAGAAAAATTTTCCATTTGTTCTAAAACGCAACCCGTGTAGCAAATTGCATTTTAAAATTGAAATTTTAATTATTTATAGTGAAAAATAATTAAAAATTCTGTAACGAAAAAATTATCTTGCATATAAGTTAAAGTTTAATAATTGTTTTATGCACGGATGACTTAAGAAATGCCAGAAAACTCATGATTAAATTTAAAGACATCTGAGGTAGGTGTAGAGAAGAAAATTTTTTTTTTATCAAAACGAATGGCGAAGAGAAAAAACACCATTATGAAAAAAACTGGTGGTCTTTTTTTTCTAATGACTGGCTACATTACGTGAGTGTGAGTATGTGTGCATGAATGACAAGTTTACGAGCATTTATATTCAGCTTCGCTGGATGTGTTTTCTGTTTTTAAAAAGGAAAAATATCTGAGTTTAAAGAAATTTAAAAATTGTGAATAACTAACCTAAAAAGAATTACACGTACATGCATTAATTTGCATTCTTATCAATAAAATCTTTCCTTAATTAAAGCCAAAAGTTCAGAAATGTAAAAAAAAAACTTAATTAAAAATAAGTGTTAGGTGTAACTATAGACTGGATCCCCTTCTAACAAAAGAATATATATACCAGAGAGTTGAAACCGGTGTGTCATTTATTAAAAAAAAAATCTTGTTTCTTTTATTCAAACATGCCATAGTATTCTGTAATTTTCTTTCAATTTCAATCATTTAAAATGATGACTGACTGCATGAAATAGTGCACAACATTTGATTAAATCATGTTCGAGACAGGATTGTTTTTTTATGAATCAAAAAATCAAACGCATTATTATGCTGCCTACATAAACCTTGATTAAAATATTCAAAAATACAAAGTCGTATTTCAATAGATCTCTACCTATTTTACTAAGCAGTAGTTTACTCACATATGTGTGATCGTTGATTGATCGTTGATATGTGTTCTTGAATGTTTGCATATAGCTTTAAATTCAATCACGTCGAACAACATAAAAAAACGAGTTTTTAATCGTATCCCGCAATAATGCCGGCCGGGTAGAAAAAAATAGTACACAGACTTACTGTGAGCAACGAGGGCTCTGACGTAATTAATAAATTTTGCAATGTGAGTAGCTTTGCTCGAAAACACTTACCACTAGGGTTACAATTTCGTCTTAAGAGTACAGATACAAAAAGTACAATTGTTTAACCACAGAACAAAGGCTTTTTTTAATATGTATGTAAATATATTTACTAGTACAGAGAGAGCTGAATTCCCTGAAAGACTGTGTATTAATCATAATTTTTTGCGAGCTTCCTTCATTGAGATGATTTAATTATGCCAATAGTTAGTAGTTTCTCGTTTGGTAAATTTTTGTTCTTAATTTTCTTTTTAATTTATGTAGTTTACATCTAAAAACGATTTCGATTTTCTGAATAGTTTTGATAATCTTGATTTTGTATTCCCCTCTTGATGTTTCAGTACTCGTCTCCTGTATTCTTGATTCTTTTTGGCCCATACGAAATAAATTAACTTCTCGTCATTATCCATTTGTCGCCATTTCTTTGCAGCGAGTTTAACCACTCGCTGAGATGGTTTTGGCTTATTTATTCTATTCTCTTTTAAATTTTGACGGAATTCATGTAAAAATATGAAAAAAGGATTGGAAGATTTGAATTGTGTCATGTTTAAAAATTAATTTTTTGTTTTCAATTTTTCTAGAATTTTATAGGTAGTAAATCTAAACTGTATACATATATTAAATATATGTTTTCAGTTATTTTCTCCGTATTCGAGAATAACTGTAACCTCATTTTGTGACGTCCATATTTGATATATATTTTATGATTGAAATAGTCCTATACAATAACTGAACAGTTTTATAATTTTATTACTAAAAGAAAATGTCAATTTGATTAGATTATGCACCTAAAAAAGCACTTTCTTGTCCTTGTAATCTCGGCTTGAAAATCGTCAAATGGTTGCCAAAAAAAACCTTAAAAACAGATGCAAAGTTTTTACTGAAATACAAGTAGAAACGATTACTCTGATTACAATTCTACAACATTTTAGCACTTAGACACTTTAAATCAACCCTATTTTATTTTGTAAGTCTTTGAACAACTTGAAGAATATCTGCAAGCGCACTCTGTGTCACATTGATGTTATACAACAAGTGAAACAATTTGTAAACTTGCTATAAAAAAGAAAAACATTTTCAGCTTCTACTTTATTGTTTTATTGTTGAATTATAAAGTCTCTACAAAAATGTTTACAATACACAAAGCGAATACTTGGTCCTTATGATTTCTTAATATGATGATAAACTGTCACTGAATTTGGTTAGATTCAAACTATTTTTGTGAGAATCTTAATGTGCCAAAACTAAAAACAGGATGTTCGCTTTTGCGAGGCATTTGTCTGATTGAGTGAATTATTTAGGAATAGAAGTTTTTATTTACCTGTGTTATTTATAGAAAAGTTTTAAAAGTATGCACCTAAAAAAGCACTTTCTTGTCCTTGTAATCTCGGCTTGAAAATCGTCAAATGGTTGCCAAAAAAAACCTTAAAACAGATGCAAAGTTTTTACTGAAATACAAGTAGAAACGATTACTCTGATTACAATTCTACAACATTTTAGCACTTGGACACTTCAAATCAACCCTACTTTATTTTGTAAATCTTTGAACAACTTGAAGAATATCTGCAAGCGCACTCTGTGTCACTTTGATGTTATACAACAAGTGAAACAATTTGTAAACTTGCTATAAAAAAGAAAAACATTTTCAGCTTCTACTTTATTGTTTTATTGTTGAATTATAAAGTCTCTACAAAAATGTTTACAATACACAAAGCGAATACTTGGTCCTTATGATTTCTTAATATGATGATAAATTGTCACTGAATTTGGTTAGATTCAAACTATTTTTGTGAGAATCTTAATGTGCCAAAACTAAAAACAGGATGTTCGCTTTCGCGAGGCATTTGTCTGATTGAGTGAATTATTTAGGAATAGAAGTTTTTATTTACCTGTGTTATTTATAGAAAAGTTATAAAAGTATGCACCTAAAAAAGCACTTTCTTGTCCTTGTAATCTCGGCTTGAAAATCGTCAAATGGTTGCCAGGAAACCTTAAAAAGGATGCAAAATTATTAGTGAAATACGAGTAGAAACGACTAATCTCATTACAATCCCTTAAATTGCATTCTTTAGATTTATTTCTTCAATTAGGTTTTTTTTCTGGGTGTATAAAACTTGTAATAAAATGCTTTTTTATCATATGATAATACCATGATAAAAATTTAATATCTCTGTCAGATGATTATATATATATATATATAAACGGATATTAATAACAAATTGAACATTTTTACAGTTCTTTCCAATTTTGTTTGTATTTTTGGTACTTGGACTTAGGAAGTGTATATACTTAATATACTCTACATTCTATTCGTTGTTTTTTTTTTTTTTTCTTTTTTTTTTTGTAATTCAATGTTCATGCCTCCCATTTTTTATAGATGCGTCAAACATGAATGAAGGTGAGTCAGCAGGAGGGGGGCATCAAGGGTTTAACCTGGCCCCTCCTGCTGTGCCAGACCGCATATCAACAACAACAACTATTGTTACAAACTCTATAATAACCACGTCAAACATAGCTAATCAAAGCTCAGGTTTGACATTGACTTCAAATTCAGTTGTTGGCCCTACATCATTACAACAAGAACAAGCATCAAGTCCAATACCAAAAAGTTTTCAACAAGCGTTTGCCCAACAACAGCTACATATTTCGGAAACTCTGTCATTAGCTACCTCCTTATCATCAACGACAGGATTATTGCCATTAGCAACAAACACTGCAATAAAAGAATTACAAATAACGTCTTCGCCTAAGGGTCATATGCCTCAAACGCCAATACGAGTAACAACGGATTTAACAGCTGCTACTGCTACAGTCACAGAAAACACGCAATCACAAGACCAACAACTAAGTTCATTCCCTGGCTCATTAGCAGCTATTAATTCTGATAGCAATACTTCTTTATCATCATCACCTCTTGCCAAACGTAAAAGATTAGACGAACCCCATTTACAGAAACAATTACAAGAGAATAGCTCAATTGTAACAGCAACTGGCCCTAAGGGGGTAAACAGCAGTGGTAATACTTCTTTAATTGGTTCTTTATTGCCCGCAGCCACAACGTCTAACTTGACATCCTCATCGTCATCTTTAATTAGTAGCAGTTCAGTAGCATCATCATCTTTACCACTAGCAACAGTAGCAGGAGCAGCATTAGCATCAACAGCAACAACGCATGATATACAAGCTTTAAAGAAACGCATATTAGAACAGAAATATTTACGTTTACGCAGATTAAAGGAAAAGTTAGTATATTTTTTTGCGCTCAGTTAGATAAATAATATTTAATTATTAATGTTATTTACATATTTTCATTCATATTCAATAATTATGTATAGACATACTGAAAATGTCGCCGAATTGTTTTATTTGCAAACCGGTGGCAGTATGATGGACTATCCTACGTGGCGTAAAAAAGCACCTACCCCACAGTTCATCACCTTTAGCAATGCCTATCGTTTGGAACAATTGGTTAACGATGAAAGAACAGCAACAGCATCTTCAACATCAACAACAACATCAGCGACAGGAACTTCCTTGCCAACAACTGCGACAATTGTTAATGTTTGTGCAGCGACTGCAACTGGTTGTATGCTACAACAGCAGCAGCAGCAACAGCACCAGATTCAGCATCAGAAGGATCAACAGTCGCAACAACCAACACCAGTTACTGATAATATAGCTAAAATTATTGGTGTGACTGCTAGTGGTGGGGGCGTTAGTGGTAGCGGAACTATCAGCAATTCGAATATAGCTAATTATAAAATCAATACACAACAAATTGTAAGATTTTATGATAACATTTTTTAGTATTTGCTATAATTTAATGAAAAAATAAATAAATTTAATTAATAACATTGTATAATTTCAGATAAAGCAGTCCCATCCAGTATGTTTAATACAAACATCTTTAGTAACACCATCATCATCGTCGTCACAGTCATTATCATCATCGTCGTCAACAACAACCGCCACTACTTTAGCAACTAAAACTTCATTGGTCTCAAATTATGGACGTCTGCCAAGCAGTACAACCAAACACACAATTAACGCAACATCGTCAACTGTTTACTCAACTTCCAGCTCATCCCCTTCTTCATCCTCCTCTTCCACATCCTCGTCAACAGCATCTACGCCTAATATACAACAGCAAACATTAAAGGCCACAGATGCCAGTGGAAATCCTTTACCTCCTCAGGGAGCGGAAATAAAAATACCAGCTGTCGGTGCCACACCTGTAGCTGTCTCTACAAAATTACCCGCAGCCGTACAACAACTAACACAGCAAGGTATATTTTCTAATCTTTTTTAGTTTCTTTTTATTTGTTTGTTTCGTTCTCAAGAAAGTTATTAGTTATTTATTACAATTTTATTTTAAAATTTGTTTATATTTGTATTTATTTAAACAAAAATTTTTAAAAAAAATTCTTTAGTTTTTGGTTATTAATTTATTTTATACAAAAAATGCTTTTAACTCTCATCACTTTTCACCTTGATCATCTAAAAAAAAAGAAAAGAAAAACGCACATTACTACTTGTAACCTCACACATCTCGTTTAAACAACACCAAAAAAAATACAAAATTTCTAATTTGAATTATATAAAGAAATGGCTTATTTCTTTTATTTTAGTTTTTGTTTATTCATAAAATTGTTTGAAAATACATCATAATTTTTGTTGTATTTATGATTTTATTAGTTTTGTTATTATTTTTTTCTTTGTGAACACCCTTAATTTACTCCTTTTACAAATTTTTTAACTTTTTGTAATCATGATTCATTATTTATCTAAAAAAAAATACATCACAATAAAAATTTAGGTCACATTCCGGGTAGACCTTTAGGTGGTCGTCACGGGATGGTATTTGGTCAAATACCCGCTCCACCTGCTATAGGAAACACTACTGTACCTTTGGTGCCAGGTGCTTATCGTTTTTTCCTAACATTTTTCAATCAAAGAACTCTTAACTTTTCTTTTGTAATTGATTATTATAATTATTATACTTTTTTTTTAATTTCATTTAAACAACAAACTTCTTAGTATTTTAATTAGTTGTCATTATTTAAAATTTCTTATCGTATAATTTTCTATTTTGACTTAATTTTTTTATTTAACGTAAAGCATCCCCCAGCTGCTTATTTTCTTCTAATTTCTTTGTTTTCTCTCGGTTTTGGCCAGCTTTTATTAAACAAAAAAAAAAAGGAATTGGCTTTCAATTTAGTAGTGAATTTGGCTTTATTAATGTGTAAATTTAATCATTTATTATAATTATCATTTTCATTTAACATAATAGTGCTAACTTGTATTCACTTGAACATTTTATTTGATTTAGTAGCTTAAATATTTATTACATTGTAGTATAGACAGAAACAGTGCTGTTTTTAAAAACATGACGTTATACTTTTGATACAATAAAGGAAAAAATTTGGCCTGTTTCAAATACCGAAAAGTTGCAATGATCAACCATTGTTTATTATACTTGAAAACACCCTATTTTTAATAAAAAATCTTAATCCTTTTTATCGCATACTTTTTGTTTCATTGCCAACTTTACTAGTGCTTAAAAACAGATGTAAAGTTTTTACTGAAATACAAACAAGTAATTAGAAACGGTTACTCTGATTACAATTTTTTGGAAACTTGCATTTAAAATAAATAGTATGTTATTTGTAAATTTTTTAGCAACTTGAAGAATATCTGCAAGCGCACTCTGTGTCACATTGATGTTAACCAACAAGTGAAACAATTTCTAAACTTGCTATAAAAAAGAAAAAACATTTTCAGCTTCTACTTTATTGTTTTTTTGTTGAATTATAAAGTCTCTAAAGAAATGCTTACAAACACATACATACGAAATAAATATTTGTTCCTTATGATTTCTCAATATGATGATACACTGTCACTGAATTTGGTTAGATTCAAACTATTTTTGTGAGAATCTTAATGTGCCAAAACTAAAAAAGGATGTTCGCTTTAGCGAGGCATTTGTCTGATTGAGTAAATTATTTAGGAACAGGAGTTATTATTTACCTGTGTTACTTATAGATAAGTTTTAAGATTATGCACCTAAAAAGCACTTTCTTGTCCTTGTAATCTCGGCTTGAAAATCGTCAAATGGTTGCCAAAAAAACCTTAAAACAGATGCAAAGTTTTTACTGAAATACAAGTAGAAACGGTTACTCTGATTACAATTAAAATTTTTTTTTTAAAAGCAATCCTATTTAATTTGTAAATTTCTGAACAATTTGAAGAATATCTGCAAGGGCACTCTGTGTCACATTGATGTTAACCAACAAGTGAAACAATTTGTAAACTTGCTATAAAAAAGAAAAACATTTTCAGCTTCTACTTTATTGTTTTATTGTTGAATTATAAAGTCTCTACAAAAATGTTTACAATACACAAAGCGAATACTTGGTCCTTATTATTTCTCAATATGATGATACACTGTCACTGAATTTGGTTAGATTCAAACTATTTTTGTGAGAATCTTAATGTGCCAAAACTAAAAAAGGATGTTCGCTTTAGCGAGGCATTTGTCTGATTGAGTAAATTATTTAGGAACAGGAGTTATTATTTACCTGTGTTACTTATAGATAAGTTTTAAGATTATGCACCTAAAAAGCACTTTCTTGTCCTTGTAATCTCGGCTTGAAAATCGTCAAATGGTTGCCAAAAAAAACCTTAAAACAGATGCAAAGTGTTTACTGAAATACAAGTAGATACGATTACTCTGATTACAATTCTACAACATTTTAGCACTTGGACACTTCAAATCAACCCTACTTTATTTTGTAAATTTTTTAACAACTTGAAGAATATCTGCAAGCGCACTCTGTGTCACATTGATGTTACCCAACAAGTGAAACAATTTGTAAACTTGCTATAAAAAAGAAAAAACATTTTCAGCTTCTACTTTATTGTTTTTTTGTTGAATTATAAAGTCTCTACAGAAATGCTTACAAACACATACATACGAAATAAATATTTGTTCCTTATGATTTCTCAATATGATGATACACTGTCACTGAATTTGGTTAGATTCAAACTATTTTTGTGAGAATCTTAATGTGCCAAAACTAAAAAAAGGATGTTCGCTTTCGCGAGCAACAATTTACAAACCAAAATTTTGAAAATTTTAATTGTAATAAAATATGACATAGAGAATGAAGTGAAATAAAATACTGAACATGGATTTTCATTAACAAGAGTAAATTTATTTGCTACCTTTTCATATATTTCTTGTTACGTTGAGAGTTGATTTTCTTCTTGTATTCAATATTCATTAATTTAAGGTGGCCAAAGCAAAAAATTATTTCTGATTATTTTACGAGCCATTTGTACTACTGCAAAGGTTTAATAGTTTGTCTGTCATTAAATTAGTTTTATTTTTTTTTTAATTTGATAATCACTATACTTAAAAAAAGAATATAAATAGAAAGAAGCATGATGACATACATATTTAAATTTTTTTGAGGCATGATAAATGTGTTTTATTATTTTTATATCTTTTATACATTTTTAAGTTTAATTTATTTGGTTTTTAAAATTTCTTTAAATTTAGAATTTTATTTTTTTTATTTCTTATACCTTAGGTGGTACACCATTGATACCCTGCAGTACAGCACAAGGTACTACAACATTACGACGCAATGGTAATGGTGTGGCCTCTAGCTCAAATGCTCCTCCGCCTTTGTATTCACCAAATTCGAGTGGCTTATTGGTGCCAGCCGGTTCGGCAAGCAGTGCTAATTCAGCAGCAGCAGCTACCACCGCAAATAGTAATCAAGAATTTTCCTTTAAAGCCAAACAAGAAGTTGATGTTATGCGCCGCATTATGGAACTACAAAGAGAGGGATTATGGACTGAAAAACGTTTGCCCAAACAAATGGAACCTGCCCGACCAAAGGCCCATTGGGACTATTTGCTTGAGGAAATGGTGTGGCTGGCTGCAGATTTTGCCCAAGAACGTAAATGGAAAAAGGCTGCAGCAAAAAAATGTGCCAAAATGGTACAAAAATATTTCCAAGACAAAGCTAATGCAGCCCAGAAAGCCGAAAAGGCTCATGAGGCCCATTTGAAGCGAGTGGCTGCTTTTATAGCAAAGGAAGTGAAAATGTTTTGGGGTAATGTTGAAAAACTGGTGGAATATAAACATCATACAAAGCTAGAGGAGAAACGTAAAAAAGCACTGGATCAACATTTGTCATTTATTGTTGATCAAACAGAAAAATTCTCACAGCAATTGGCAGAGGGTATGAATAAAACAATAAAAGATGCCTCAGCTAATCCCAGTATAAATTCAAGTAGAATATCATCACCTAAAAGGGATAATACAGATGGTAAGTAAAGATTTCTATAAAAAAGAAATACAAATTTAATGATTTATCATATGATGTCACAAATAAACTGATTCCAATGCTTATGCTCTATTCTTGAGAAAGCTAAAGGAAAGTTAAGGATGGTCGCTCTTGCGAGGCATTTGTCTGATAATAAACGTTATTTAATTTTTTTAAATCTTTCGGAAATGAAATAATGCCAAATAAATTGCTTGTGTGCGTGTTTTTGTTTTGTTTTATGTAGATGAATTTCGGCCTTGTTCTGGTTCGGAAGATGACGAGGAGACTATAGCGAAGGCTGAGGAAGAAGATAACGCCGATGTGGATGCTGAAGTAGCGGCACTAGAGAAAGAATCTCAAATGGATTTGAATGATTTTCTAAATGATTTGCCAAAGGGATATTTGGAAAATCGTGATAAAATTGTATTGGATGAAGATACAGTTGCAACTACTTCGTCTGGCTTAGTTAAATCAGATGGCAAAAGAGATACCGACAGCGAAGATGGTGAATTTGAGGCCAATGAAACTAGTGAAGATGATGAGAATACAATTATTAAACAAGAGGAAGAAGAAATGGATGTAGATCATCAAAAAGAAATTGATGAATTGGAGGCTGATAATGATTTAACCGTTGAACAATTAATAGCTAAATATAAATCAGGACAAGCCGATAATGACACAACAGCAAAATTGAGAAGAAACAAAATGATGGAAGATCATAAAGTGATCAGTAGAGCTATGAGAGATTCCGATGATGATTCTACGGCCGATGAGGAAGATGAATCTGATGAAGAAGAAGAGGACAGTGATAATGATACAGAAGATGATGAGGAAGAAGCAGACGAAACTGAAGAAAATGAACATGATGCTGGTGGCTTAAAAAGCCTGCTGGAAGATGCATCTAATGCCAATAATAATAGCAGTAAAGATGATATGATTAAAGATGCCGCCGCTTTGGCAGAATCATTACAACCAAAAGGAAATACATTGTCTTCTACAAATGTCGTAACACCCGTTCCCTTCCTGCTGAAACATTCGTTGCGTGAGTATCAACATATTGGTCTTGATTGGCTTGTGACTATGAATGAACGCAAACTCAATGGCATTTTGGCGGATGAAATGGGCTTAGGAAAAACTATACAAACCATTGCGTTACTTGCTCATTTGGCCTGTGTCAAAGGTAACTGGGGTCCACATTTAATTGTTGTTCCCTCTTCCGTGATGTTGAATTGGGAAATGGAATTCAAAAAATGGTGTCCTGGTTTTAAAATACTTACGTATTATGGCTCACAAAAGGAACGTAAACTAAAACGTGTTGGTTGGACTAAACCAAACGCTTTTCATGTTTGTATAACATCCTACAAATTGGTTGTGCAAGATCAGCAAAGTTTTCGTCGTAAAAAATGGAAATATCTTATCTTAGATGAGGCACAAAATATTAAAAATTTTAAATCGCAACGTTGGCAATTGCTGTTAAATTTCTCTACAGAAAGGTGAGTAAATTTTTTTCATTTAATTTTAGGCAAGCTTAAATGAGAGCTTGTATTGATTGATTGTGTTTTTGGGATCTTTTATACACTGTGCTTAAAAAATAAATAAAAAATTGCTCAACAGTGCAAGTACAATCGGTTAAAACTTGAATTTTATATTAGAAGCTTTATTGTTTCTTAAATTTACAGACTTAATTTAGTGTCGTTGTGGTAACAAAAACTGTTATATGTGGCAATACCCCCCATATGTTTTATGTTTTCGATTACGACAACGATAACGACACTAATTATAAGGCTAAATGGTTTATTAAAATGCAGCGCCGTAATCAGTAGCTTAACGTCTGCTAAATTAGTTAAGAGACTACGCTTGGGCGCTCACATTAACTTTGGCTAAATTTGCTTTTAACTATTTTTTTTTCTTATGTTAAAAAAAATATTTAAAAATTTTGCCAACAAATAAAAATATTTTTTGATTGATTGATATTTTAATGATTTCAAAAAAACAAATATTTATATACCCGCAAAAAAAAAAAATTAGGAAAAAGAAATGAAAAATCTTTGCAACTACTTCTCGGAAAAACCTATGAATTTCACATTAGCGGAGTTGTCATTTTCGCAGAATAAAATTCAGAAGCTATAAAAAGCAATACTCGTTTAAATTTTTGTTACGGTGGTATAGGTTTATATATAATTTTTTATAGTTGTGGTGCTAAAATAGCAATGAACTTGTGCAAGAAAAGTTTGCGTTTTCTGCACCTAAAATATGCCAATCTCTTTTTTTATTTTCAAGTGATTAAAATTCACTTCAAAGAAAATCCCTTCCATTATTTATTGCTGTGTAAGTGCTTTAAAAAGTTCTTGTCTTTTCTTTATAAAAAAAGTGTAAAAGCAATCATGAAAATGCTATAATATATAAACCTTATCGCATACCCAAAAGAAAAAAATCAGTATTCCATACAATTCATAGAAAAATAATACTACTGTTGATACACTAGCATTTTTTTTATAAGAAAAAGCAGTAGAAATAGCTTTTCTTTCTCCCTTAAAATGTTTTATATGTAATACCAGCAATATATATTATAAATATGGAGTTTACAAGTTGTTAATAATTTTATAATTAGAGAAAAAATAGTTGATCTTTGATCACTTGTGTTTTTATTATTACTTATTGATAAATGAAACAGCAGCAAGCGCACTCTGTGTCACATTGATGTTAGCCAACAAGTGAAACAATTTGTAAACTTGCTATAAAAAAGAAAAAACATTTTCAGCTTCTACTTTATTGTTTTATTGTTGAATTATAAAGTCTCTACAAAAATGTTTACAATACACAAAGCGAATACTTGGTCCTTATTATTTCTTAATATGATGATACACTGTCACTGAATTTGGTTAGATTCAAACTATTTTTGTGAGAATCTTAATGTGCCAAAACTAAAAACAGGATGTTCGCTTTCGCGAGGCATTTGTCTGATTGAGTGAATTATTTAAGAACAAAAGTTTTTATTTACCTGTGTTATTTATAGATAAGTTTTAAGATTATGCACCTAAAAAGCACTTTCTTGTCCTTGTAATCTCGGCTTGAAAATCGTCAAATGGTTGCCAAAAAAAACTTAAAACAGATGCAAAGTTTTTACTGAAATACAAGTAGAAACGATTACTCTGATTACAATTCTACAACATTTTAGCACTTGGACACTTCAAATCAACCCTACTTTATTTTGTAAATTTTTTAACAACTTGAAGAATATCTGCAAGCGCACTCTGTGTTACATTGATGTTACCCAACAAGTGAAACAATTTGTAAACTTGCTATAAAAAAGAAAAAACATTTTCAGCTTCTACTTTATTGTTTTATTGTTGAATTATAAAGTCTCTACAAAAATGTTTACAATACACAAAGCGAATATTTGGTCCTTATTATTTCTTAATATGATGATACACTGTCACTGAATTTGGTTAGATTCAAACTATTTTTGTGAGAATCTTAATGTGCCAAAACTAAAAACAGGATGTTCGCTTTCGCGAGGCATTTGTCTGATTGAGTGAATTATTTAGGAACAGAAGTTTTTATTTACCTGTGTTATTTATAGAAATGTTTTAAAAGTATGCACCTAAAAAGCACTTTCTTGTCCTTGTAATCTCGACTTGAAAATCGTCAAATGGTTGCCAAAAAAAACCTTAAAACAGATGCAAAGTGTTTACTGAAATACAAGTAGATACGATTACTCTGATTACAATTCTACAACATTTTAGCACTTGGACACTTCAAATCAACCCTACTTTATTTTGTAAATTTTTTAACAACTTGAAGAATATCTGCAAGCGCACTCTGTGTCACATTGATGTTACCCAACAAGTGAAACAATTTGTAAACTTGCTATAAAAAAGAAAAAACATTTTCAGCTTCTACTTTATTGTTTTATTGTTGAATTATAAAGTCTCTACAAAAATGTTTACAAATACATACATACGAAATAAATATTTGGTCCTTATGATTTCTCAATATGATGATACACTGTCACTGAATTTGGTTAGATTCAAACTATTTTTGTGAGAATCTTAATGTGCCAAAACTAAAAACAGGATGTTCGCTTTCGCGAGGCATTTGTCTGATTGAAGAAATCGTATTTTTATTACTAAATCAGTTTTATATAGTTCGTGCATAATTTTAACTTTTCTACAGAAAACCCTTAGCTTAAACTCTGCATGTTTTCTGTAGGCTTTTGGCAGATTTATATGTTGTTTTAAAGAGAAAAAAATACTAAATTTTTGCTTTCAAAAAAGCGTTGCTTGTTGCTTTCTATTCGATAAGTAAATCGTACATGAATGCTAAATTAAATTAAACGCCACCACAGCTTGTCTAACTTTTTTTCACATAAGGTGAAGTATAAGAATATTTAAGACTATATTATGGCGTAAAAATTTTAAACAAGTAAATCTTAGTTTACTGTGATTATTTATAGTCAAGATTTTTAATGAAATTAGAACTATTTTCTTAGTTATATTAATTTGCTTGTTTGTTTTTAATAGACGACTCCTTTTAACCGGCACTCCTTTACAAAACGATCTAATGGAGTTGTGGTCTCTTATGCATTTCCTAATGCCCTATGTATTTTCATCACATCGTGAATTTAAAGAATGGTTTTCCAATCCCATGACCGGTATGATTGAAGGCAATATGGAATATAATGAACAGCTTATACAAAGATTACACAAAGTTATAAGACCTTTCTTGCTGCGACGTTTAAAAAAAGAAGTTGAAAAACAAATGCCCAAAAAGTATGAACACGTGGTCATGTGTCGTTTATCAAACCGTCAACGTTATTTGTATGATGATTTCATGAGTAGAACAAAGTAAGATTTGTTTTGTGTTTCCTTTAAAATGCGCAACATTATATTGTATTTTTTTTTATATATTAGAACTATGGAAACATTGTCTACAGGCAACTTGTTAAGTGTTATAAATGTATTAATGCAATTGCGTAAAGTTTGTAATCATCCGAATATGTTTGAAGTGCGTCCCACGTTGTCACCCTTTCAAATGGAAGGCATATCATATGAAACTTCACGTTTGATATGTGATTTAATGGAGTATGACCCATTTACGGTGAGTGAAATGTAAAAATTATTTAATATTGTTAACATTCGTTTTAATATTAATTCTGAGTTGAAGTATTTATTTTTAATATTTAAATAAACTAATTATGGTTAATTTTTGACAGCAAATTGATTTACACTCCCTTAATTTATTACTTATTGAATTGGAATTGACTTTGACCGCATATGTATCACACAAGTCGCGACTACTGGCTGCACCACGTAAATTAATTGAAGAAATTGACTCCATACCGCAGTTACCGCCCAGATGCCCAACTGGAAAATATAAATTTCATATACGTGTGCGAGATGTTAAGGTACAGCAAAGCATAAATAATCATGCTAAGCAAACGGTGAAGGTGGGATCAAGTCCAGCCATGAAGCGTGAAGGCAACAAACTTGTGCCTGTTAGTCCAGCTGTAGGAGCAGGAGTTGGGGACGTAGGAAATAGTCGTATAGGTAAACGCATAAATAATGTTATAAATCCAGTGGGATCACCCAAACTGGGTCCAATAACACCAGCATGCATTACTACGCGATCACGTGACATTTCAATGACAGATGCTGCTATGGGACCAACACCAGCAAAGCAGATGAAGCTACAGGACACGGTGAATGGTGAAACATTTAAATCTACCATTAAAACTGAAAGATCAAAAGATGATAAAGCCTTGGTGGCAGCTTTGGCGAAAGAGGTTAAAACAAATGCCATATCTGGACAAACGTTAAGTTCGTGTAGGTTTAATAATGATGTAACTGTTAAGACTGAACCTAATGAGAATGAGGAAGAAATGAATGAAGATAATTCATCCGAATTGGATCCCATTTATAATATGAGTGAAATTTTACAGCACCGCAAAGAACAAAGACTTGCTCGCCTTAAGCTGATGGCCAATGTTAATAAGAGGCGTGTAGAAGGGACTCCCATCTACGGTGCTGATTGTCGAGAATCCATTGAACACTGTAAAGAAGCCAGTAACCTTTTAAAATACTCTAGTTGGCAAACGAGAAGTTTAACAAACTGTTCTACAGCCATGACAAGACGTCACGATAATTGGACTCTAAATAAAGTTTTAAAATCTTACGAACAGCGTTGTGAATACCTGAAAAAAATATTTCAAAATTTTGTTATTTATGTACCGTCCGCTTGTGCTCCCCGAATACGATTCTATGTAAATAATTTATCGTCCGCACGTTATTTAAAAGAACAAGTAATCGATAGGAGTATACAAAATGAAATGTCACCAAAATTGGCAATGTTACATCCGATTATATCGGCTATGACAACACAATTTCCAGATCCCCGGCTTATACAGTACGATTGTGGCAAACTTCAGACCTTGGATCGTTTGTTAAAACAATTAAAATCAGAGCACCATCGTGTTTTGATCTTTACGCAAATGACAAAAATGTTGGATGTGTTGGAAGCTTTTCTCAACTACCATGGTCATATTTATTTGCGTTTGGATGGTGCCACCAAAGTGGAACAAAGACAACTACTAATGGAACGTTTTAATACAGATAGACGCATATTCTGCTTTATACTTTCAACACGATCTGGAGGTGTAGGCATAAATCTTACTGGAGCTGATACTGTGATATTTTACGATTCAGACTGGAATCCCACCATGGATGCTCAGGCGCAGGATCGCTGTCATCGCATAGGACAAACGAGAGATGTTCACATCTATCGCTTAGTATCCGAAAAGACAATTGAAGTGAATATACTTAAGAAGGCCAATCAAAAGCGTATGCTTAGCGATATGGCCATTGAGGGTGGTAACTTTACCACTTCATTCCTGAAGAGTTCCACCATCAAGGATCTTTTTAATGTCGAAACACAACAACAAATGGGTGACAACAATAACGCTTTAGCTGTTGCTGCAAACACTCAGCAGGAGTCGTACGATAAACCCACAACATCAACTGCATTGCTAGAAAGCAGCCATGAAATTGATTTGGAAAAGCAATCATTGAAAGTTTTCGAGTCTGCTTTAGCGGCTGCTGAAGATGAGCAGGATGTACAGGCCACAAAAACAGCAAAGGCTGAGGCAGCCGCAGATTTAGCTGAGTTTGATGAAAACATTCCGTTGGACGAAAACACTACAGCGGGTGATAATAATGTTGAGCTTAGTAAAGCTGATTTGGAAATGCAAAATTTAGTAAAACAGGTATGTGTTGCTTTCTTTTATATAAGTGATATCAAGGTTCATTAGCAATAGTAATGCTGATACTTAAGACATTTTTGTGAGTATTTCGAATATATGTACTTTCAAAATTATCATAAATTCAGATGATTTTATAAATGTACTTAATTTTTGTTTTTAAAAGGCATTTAATGTAAAGTTTTGTATTTTCTTTAAATAAATTTAAACAGGAATATTAAATGCCCATAGTATCTTACTTTAAATGGACGCTCAGACATAGTTAAAGCGATTTTTGCCACGCTTGATTATATCACTCAGCGCCCAACAATTAATTTTATGTAGGTTTAAACAACATCTCCCACGCCATCGGAATTAACAAAACTGTTAACTGAGTTTACACCAATGTTGCTCTTTTAGAAAGTTTTGCCACACACTCATTATTAATTTTTTTATTTTCATAAATCAAATCGAACGAAACATGCATATAATTAACAAGATTTACTTTTCATTGAAACTTTAGCTCTTAAAAGGGGGGCATTAAGTATTTAAAGTTTTATATTTCCTATAAATTAAATTTAAACATGAATATTTGATGCCCATATTAATTATACTTTAAATAGACGCTCAGACATAGTTAAAGCGATTTTGCCACGCTTGATTATATCACTCAACGTCATACAATTACCAAATAACTACACCTGCCGATTTGAAATATTTCTATAAATTAAAAAATAAAAACTTAATTCAACTGTGCAGAGTCTTCTATATCCTTCCCTGCAGTATTTTCACTGTATGTATTTTATTTTCCATATGCTTCTTAAATATTAAAAAAAAAAGATTATATAAAAAGGCAATGGAAAGTATTGAGTAAACTAATTTTCTTTCATAGTGCCCTGTAGATTGATGGGCAGCAAGCTAACCTATCAATCTGGAAGTTGTAGGTTAGATTCCTGCCTAGACCCTGGCAGCCGATAGTCAAAGTGTAGCAGTGATCGTTAACAAACTTAATTTTAGAATTAATGTCTAATGCTAAAGAATAATAATTTTCTTTCAATAAATATTTTTTTTTTTTTTTGTTAATTCTAAAATAAATAATTAATTTCAGTTGAAGAAAAAATCCGTTCTGGGATCCTTATTTTTGAAAGCATATAGACATGTAGAAGACCGATTGCCTGGTTTCGTGTGTGTGTGTGTGTGCACACACATTACGTACGTGAACAGCTTAAAAATTTCCATAAAAAAACAAACCAGAAATTAATGGAAAACCAAAATTTCATTTATATTTTTGATATTTCGCGGACATTTTGATTTTTTGCATAGATTGATATTTCTGATAAAACTGCTTATCACATTTTTTTTTTTTTTTTTGTGGAAAAAATTAGAAGTAATCGCACTTTAGAGCTCATAGCTCCGCCATTTGTGGAGCGATTGGGCTTATTTAACTTAAATAACAACCTGTGCACAGGAACTTCCAACAAATTGACTTATTAAACTTTTCTGTAAGACAGACTGATATCAGGAATATATATACTTTATAGGGTGGCGCATGAACGGTGTAGAAATTACATACGGAATGACCTTTCCACTTTTTTTTTTAAATGAAAAAAAAAAAAAATGGTTCATCAGAATTTTTTTTTTTTTTGTTAATTAATAAATATTTAATGAATTTATTTTATATAAATTTCAGTTATCGCCCATAGAACGATATGCTATGCGTTTTGTGGAAGAAACTGGAGCTGCTTGGACTGCAGAACAGCTGCGTGCTGCAGAAGCTGAATTGGAAGCCCAAAAACGTGAATGGGAAGCAAATCGTCTAGCAGCGCTGCAAAAAGAAGCCGAACTACTGAAACAAGAAGATAGTTCGGAGGAACCTCTAACTTACTCACGAAAGGATGCAACAAATCAGGTTAATAAAAAATCCATTAATAAGAATAAAAATCGTAACAGAAATAGTAGAAATAAAAGAAATTTACCGGCTAATCGTAATAAAAATCAACGAAATAAGCAAAGAATCGCGGCTTTAAGAACTCGCAAAAATTCGTCGACAGTCACAATTTCTGCGAGAGCAATAGCTCAACGCAAACGTAGGGAATTAGAAAAAAGACAACGAGCTAGGCAACAAAATAAAACATTAACAACTAAAGCTACAAGACAAGTTTCGCGAAATGTTAAAAATCGAAATAATAGGGGCAATAGTTGGGACAATAACAGCCAGGAGGAGGCCAGCAGTAATTATAGCAGTAGAGCAAATGATGATGAAGAAGAAGAAGGAGAAGAGGTTGAAAATGTTACAGAACAAGAAGGAACTGAAAATGAAAGTGATGAAGAAAATAAATTGAATTTTAGTGAAAATGAAAACGCAGAGCAAGGGTCGACAGAAGATAATGATGAGGAAGAAGATGAAGATGAAGATGAGCAGGAGTCAGGGAGAAAGACTAATAAAAGTAGGAATATGAAAAAATTTGTAGTAGATGAAGAGGAGGAGGAAGAGGTAGAATTCATAATACCAAATATGCGAAAACTAAGGTCAGGGAAAAGTGGTAGTTTAAACAAATCCTGCAAGGAAACTTTGGTCAGCCGTAGAAAATCAGCGGCAAATAACCAAAAGTCTGCTTGTAATGTGACCAATAGAAAGACCACACGCACATCAATGGCTGCTGCTGAAGCAGCAAACACTAATTTGAAAGCGAGTCTGAAACGAAATAATAGAACGGGTGTAAAAAATCAAAAACTGTTAACTTTTGCACAAAAACGTTTGCAACAAAGAAGACAAGTAGTATCGGGTCATAATGAGGAAGAAGAGCACCACCAACAGCAGCAGCATCGTAAACGTAAATTTAGTGTGAGCTCAAGCAAAACAGTTGCTAGTGCAGCATCCGTAACGAAAAGAAAATCAATTAATAAAAACACAACACAAAGAGTTTTAAGACATAGTCCGCGAAAAGCACCTCAACAAGAACAAGAAGAGGAGCAGATAGACGAAACAGAAGATTATGAAGAAGAGGAAAATGAAAGAGAAGTTGAACGTTATAACGCGGTTGAGGAAAGCAAAGAGAATAATGAAAATGAGGGAATTGAATATGAAGAGCAGGAGGAGGAGGAGGAGGAGGAGGAAGCAGAGGAAGAAGAGGACGAGGAAGCAACTGAAGTTGAAAGTGTAGAATATATAGTCGGTGATGATGGAATACATTGTGATGAAGAAAGTCCTGTCAGACTTGTTACAGACGGTGGTGTAACAAAAATAACAAGTAAAACTATACGTAATATACCCATAAGAACTCGTGGTGGCAAAACAATGAAAATAGAAGAGAAGGACTCAGACTCAGATGCAGACAATAATGATAAAGATGAAGAGGAAAAAGAAATTGTCGATGATATAAACAATTCTAATTTTGAATATGATGATGATGATGTAGAAGTGGAGGTGTATGTGGATATGGATGAAGATATGGATGATAAATCAAGTTATGCTACTGCTGGCGATAATGATATCGATAATGATAGTGTTGAAGAAAATCTCCAGCAGCAACAACAGCGCCATCCAGCTGATGCAGGCAATTCTTCCAGTATGGATGTTTGGGCTACACACAATCAGGATACGACCACTAACTCTACTTATTATAATGTGTCCGATGAATCTGAATCCGATGATAATGACAGTTATTCTGTCTTAAACTCCACTCTTAAGAAAACGCCACCCACATCCGCTAATAAATCCAATTTGACTTTACATTCTAGTCTTAGAAATCAGACAGGCAATAGTACACCCCAACAGGTACAAATTGAAAATCATACACCAAGAACACGATCTAGAGGCTCAGTGAAAATAAATCTCTGGACCTTAGACGAAAGTCCCGTCTTGCCAGTTATCACAAGACAACATCATAATCATCATCAGTCTGCAGGAAAATTAAATAAAAGTCAACGGTTTTATAATCAACAAAAATCAGATGATGAATCTGGAAAAATGATGGTCGATAATAAATCAATTGTTGGGGGAGGTGGCAGCATAATCAAAACTCCCAATTCTACTTGCCAGGTTAGAGTAGCAACCAGCACAAAAAGAACTGGACAAAAAACCAACGATACACTTCCTACAAGAACCACAAATTCAGGCAATACTTTACATCGTTGGCTTTTAAAAGCACCGCGTACAACCACAGCACAATCAAATGAAAGAGATGCAAATGGTTCTACAAAATCTGTAAGTGAATCTTTCGCTTCGTGATGTTGATTACGTTTACAAACGAGTAGAAAGCAGCAGTATTAATTTTGGTTTGTAATATATTGGAATAGGAATTGTTTGTTGTTGATGGATGATTAATGGTGATATGCTATTGCTGTGCGTGGATATTGTTAATGGTTTTCTTTTTATTGGTTTACAAAAGGATCCACTGAAAATTCATTTAAACTGCCATTTAAAATTTTTTGTCTTTTCTTTAAAGAGATTTAAATTTATTTTTTTTTTCTGAAGGATATCTTAGTAGAATTCATGTGCTATAAATTTATTTTGCGTCTAAATTACCAAATCTGTGCAAGTTTTATGTAAACTTAATTCATTGCTTGCTTGCTGTCTTTGTTAAGATTTGCTACAGTTAAACTAAAGTAGTTAAAGAAGTGATGCCTCATATTTATTTTATTCTACTTTTATTTTTACTTTAGTTGAAGTAATTATTTGTGAATCTATTATTACTCCAAATTAGCTACGGAAATAAATTATACAGTTTTGTTAAACCTTTAAATTACATACATATTTGCCCCAAAATATGTTAAAAATATTTTCTCTATTAGAAATTAATCTAAGAAATGGTTTAAAAAAAGCAAGCAGAATCTATATGCAAATTTAAAAGACTTCAAATGTTGGGAAATTATCAGCCTTATGCATAACAAAACGTTTACAGTACCCTAGCTACTTGTTTTAACGCACTTTTATTTATAACAGAATTCTAACATTTAAAAGATGTCATAATATCACCTCTGAGCTTTTTCACTTTCTCCTTTTTTCTATTACTCAAGAAATTGCTTCCTTTTTTATCACAGAAAATTCTCTGATTTAGAGATTTCTGGGGAATATTCATAATGGATGGATGGGGGTGTATATTAAAATTTTTTTTTTTACCTTTTTTTTTAATTTGATTTTATTTGTTTCCATCACTTTTTGAAATTATTAAAAAAAAAGTCCTTCACTTTTTGAAATTATTAAATAAAAGTGTTTTTACTTGGATAGCACTTATTGACAGCTCACTGGCATGAGTTTAGAATGTGTTAATAAACTGTCAATTTTTTGTTGTTTTGGATTTTATATAAAAAAGAAAGAAGAAAAAACCCTTGCTCGCGTAGCCAGTCACTCGCTTTTAGTTTCTTTTTTAAGTCTGTAATTCAAGTTAGAGACTGTTTTTAAACCATCTTAAAAAAAAAATAAAATAAATTTAATGAACTAAACTGCTTCACTAACTCCTGCTTCTTCGATTTTTAAAAGTATTTTTTTTTTTAACAGAAGAAAGAAAGACCTAGACTTTTCCCATATAATCAGATCAAAAATTTGTACATTTTCCTAAAACAAAATAACTAAAAACCTGTAAATAATATTTTTAATAATTAATATATAGAATTATATAAGATATAGAATTATTAAATATATATAACGTAAATTACAATAAACAAAAAAAGAAATATTTAGTTATTAGTTAGAATTGATAGGTACTAATAATAATCATAAAAATGCTACGTACGTTACGGTACGTGTGTATGTAAACAAAAAGTGAACATTTAAAGAAAATAAGATAAATTAAAAAAAAAAAAAAAATGAAAGAAAGATCAAATATCGTCACACCACAAAATATAACTAATTCTGTTTCAACACATGATATAATTTAATAATAAATTATTATTTTATATATAAAAAACCGGAGAATTAAAAAAAAGATATAAAATAAAGTTAATAGTAAATATGATTTATAGAAAAAAAAAATATATGTATGGGGGGCAATACCACTGTAAAGTCTGCTTTTAATATGGCACATAGTCAGTCAGTATGATTGGATTTTTTTTCTTTTATAACTTATTATTGTCTGCATAAAAAGCGTTTATTTAAAATTTAGAGAATTTTTGAAAGCATTAAAAACTTAGGAGTGAGCGTGTTACGTATCATGATTTAAGTAAACTTTTAGGTGGAATTGCCCATTTTCTGATCTGGAATAATCCATACTTGTTTTGAATAATACTTGTAGTAGCTAGCCGCCCATTATAATTATTATTTTGTTGTTAATTACCTTCTTTTTAATTGATTGATTGCCAGTGGTTTGATTTGAAAAGGTCAACTTACTTAAAAAAACAAAAAAACTTATTTTAAGTTTTAATTAATATTATTGGAATGCGATAATTTTTTGTGCAATTTATAACAGAGTTTTTTAATCTTCTGAATTTTAATTTTTACTGATATTTATTTATATTTGCCATTATTGACTTTAAAATTTATTTATTGACTTTAGCGGTTAGTCAAGTAAACCGCGAATATTTTTATTTGTGTTAATACAAACAGGACCTGTTCAGCTAAATGCGAAGAAAAGGTTCGTTTGCATAATTATATTGAAAACAAAAACAATACACGAAAATTTGCTTTTGTTTTCAATACAATTATGCGAACGAAGCTTTTGTTTGTTCGCATTTAGCTGAAACAGGCCCATAAAATCAAGCCCCAATAATTTTTCTTGCCGTGTTTTATTTCAAAGTGAAAAAAAAAATAATGAAAGACGTAAATTTTTTGATTTGTTGATTGATTTTAAAAATGAAAGATTTATGTGGGCCATCATAAAAATACAGTATTTACACGATAACCTAAAGTCATGACTTTTGCCACGAATTTAATAACTTTTTTTTTTTTGGGAACTGAAACGCAAAAATAATTTGAGATGCACCATAAGGCTGGCAATTGTTTTTTTTTTGCGGGCTATAAATCATTGTTATTCCAACCACCGTTTTTCCTTTTTATGAAAGTGTCTTAAAGGAAAAAGTAGAACTCCTATTCGATTTTAAAAACAAGTATTTAAAAAAACTATTATTTAAATTCAAAATTTTGTTTTTAAAATTATTTTGTTATTAAAAGAAATTAAATTATAATTGTGCTAAAGCAGAAGACAACAAGTATATCAAATATTAAAATCCTTTTTTTTTTGTTAAAGGTTTATTTATACATTATTAGTTACATACATATGTATATGTATGTACGTGTTTTTTTATATAATTTTAAAGTAAGTTTAATTTTCCTTAACTATAAATCAAACTCTTTTTATTAGTTTCTAATTATAAACATATACTATGTACACAAAAACAAAAAACAAAAACCTATAGAGAGCAAAAAGAAATAGGAACTTGAGTATTTTGTTACCTTGTAAAAGAACCATTTTTTTCAAAATTATTTATTACATTAAACAAAAGCTATAAAAATTTAAAATTAAAAAGAACAAAACAAAAAATATTTGAAGGCTTTTAACAAAAATTAAAAAAACAATCAACAATAATTGTATAAAATTGTGTTTTATTTAAATTTTATTTATTATTTAAAAATTAAACTAAAATACTGAGTGAAGACAATTAAAATAATAAAAAAAAAACCATGCGAACAAATCTTTGGCCCTTAAAAACGATACTTAAAAAAAATTATAATTTTTATATTTTTTGGAAATATTAAAAAAAAAATCAAACAAATTGTCTATAACTTTGCTTGTGTTCAAAAAAAAAAAAAAAGAAAAGAAAAAAAGCATTAAAAAATATTATTTTCTAATTTTGTAACAAAAAAAAAAAAGTCTGTTTTGGTGTCTTCTTTTATTTTATTTTAAAGGTTTCTTCCATTACAAAATTGAAATTGTAATAAAATAAACAACAGCTCCCTTAATATGTTCCTTTACACGTATAAGGAAAGTTTGGCAATGGCATTCATTGATTACTGTTATTATATTTTTTTTTTTATAAAAAAAAATCTTCAATTAACATATTTTTTTGTTTGTAACCTTAATGCGGGGGCACCAAAACAGTTTGTTTAATTAAAAAAAAATAAATAAAAAACGCAACGAAAACTTTAAATTTCCAAAAATTTTTGCCATTTCCAAACGGCCTTAGATTACGTTTTTTTTTAATATATTTTTTTATATTGTTTTTACTGCCAAAAAGTTTTATTGCTAAAAGTCTAAAAAATAAATAAAATTTTTATAAAACCAACCTTTAAATTTTAAGCCACCAAAACAGTTAAACCAAGAAAATAATATTTTTTCTTTCTTTTCTTTTTTTATATCTGCATTTAACACACATCTTGCCTTTACCCCCTGTATGTTTGCATATTTGTCTGTATGATGGGTGTGGGTGTGTTCTTCTATTTCCAACGTCCATCTCTACCTGTTGTGCACGGTTTTTTGCTAAAAAAAAATAATAAACAAAAATATGATTTGAAATTCTCAAACAGATTTGGATTTCAGCTAATACAATGGAACAAATGCCGGTAAGTATTGTTTTGTTTACTTTTTTTTTTCTTAATGTTTTATTTTTTTTAAAGGGTGTTTTTTAACGGTTCACAACTTTTATTCAGTCCTATTAGGATTTTTTTTTTGGTAATAATCACCTTTATTCCATTTGACGTCTTCAACATCACTTTTTATTGTCGTCGACATCAATTAAATTATGATTTCGAGGGTTTATCTATAATTTTAAATCACATGTTTAATACTTCAGTCAGCCGTTTTAATTTTAAGAAAAATATATTTTTTGTATTAAATTTTATAAAAACCAAGGAAATATTGATAGCAAACGCTCTTAATACAAAATTAGTGTCGACAGCCCTTAATATTTGTCAGTATTAAGAACGATAAAAGGTAGTGAAATCGTTTTGTGTCGATGACGCCAAATGGAATAAGGAAAAATATAAAATTCATTATAAAATTAAACTAACAATTTGTAATCAAATCTGTAATCAAACAGACAATGCTAGACAAAATATTTTAGTTTTTAAAGTTGTGGCAGTTTAGCCTTCTTAAGTGCAAAAAGACCTTTGCTAAACTGGCTAGAAAATTTGAATGCACTTCAAGTTTATTTAGTAGTTTCAAAAATTTTGCAAACTTTGTTTGCCAACTAACCACAGCCTCATAATGAATACTCCCTTGGAAGTGTTTTTTCTATATAAAATTCGTTTTTGCTCAAAAATATAAAAGTTTCTGTGGAGGAGAGGAGTTTTTTGTTTTTATAAATGCAGAGAATTTTGGTATAGAATGCTGTGCTAGATATCATTTATGTTTAGCTATTTTTCTTTTCATTTTCGATCACATGAGATCCAAAAAAGGTTTTTATAATTTAAACAACACCCTCTAAAAAGTATTGGAAGTTACTGAATTATAATTTTTATGGTATGGGGATAATTAAAAACCTTTGTGAACTGGCCTTCAAGAAATCAAATTAAGCTCTTTCTCACTTGAAAAAGCTTGCTTTCGAGTGACAAAATATTTTAAAAATCTATAAATGGTATGGCCGCGGCGATATTTTTTTGTACATGTCTTACTTGAAACTCTTTTAAACCGACCTTAAACAAATTCAGTTGTGCTTTCTTAAAGATTCACTTAAAAAAGCGTTTTTTTTTTTGTTTACTGACGATATATTTAAAAATTTTGAACACAAATTTTCAATTGGATTGGTGACTCTCATGTTACAAATATACTCTAACTCTAGTATTCATTAAAAATTCAGAGACCGCTATATCAGACGGTTGTAGGTAGTAATGCCCTAACTGTATCGAAAACATGTCCAAATTAAATCATTACAGTAGCTGACTGGTAATGTAATTTGGGTTTTATTTGAATTTATATTCGATCACATAATCTGTGACAAGGCTTACTCCTCATACAATCCAAGTTTATACTTATTTCAAGTACATAGTTTTATAAACCCTTTTTTTTTTTGTTGTTGTTGAATTAGCATTTCTTTGGCAAATTCGTCTCAAATCTTTCTTATTCCAAATAAAAATAAGTAAATAAAAAAATTTATTATTTCAATAATATTTTTTCGGTACACTTTAGATGTGGTGTCCACCAACACCCCCACAAGATAACGATGATATCTACATTGACTATTCTCTGAGTTTTATGTATGAGGTGGAACCTATTCCCGAATCAGATTTACCACCAGTGTACATCAAAAAGGACTACAAACGCTCTCGATTAGATGCTGGTTTTATGATTGATGGTACAAAGCGGCCAGCTAAAATACGTCGTGAAGAAATGTTTTGTGCTCCGCGTTCACTATTTGATAGACCATCGCCAGCCATAGCAAAAATAAGACGTGATTTGAAAAATCAACGCTATCGTGGTGTCTTCAAACCGAATGTACAGATTCCCGGTCTAAAACCTCAAATATGTCAAAAACCTTTGACAGAGCCGGAAGGAATGGCTGAATGGTGTGTTTATGAAGACATTGCAATATTGCATGTGTTGGTGAATTTACAGGGTTTACCGTGCAATTTGATGTTGCTGTCACCGGGTCACACACCGAATTGGGATTTGGTAGCAGAAATTGTTAATGCATTCTCCAAGACCTTTAGATCTCCTAAACAGTGTAGATGGCGTTATGAATCTATAATACAGCCGCGGGAAGAAGGTAAACTGGTGGAAAGCCCCAAGAAACAAAAGAAGGTGAAGGCGGTTTTAAAAACAGAATATCTGAAGAGTCCCTTGAGATGTCTGAGAACTACCCAACAGTATATTAATGACAATAATACCACATTTACCAAGACCATGCGCTCGCGTTTCGATTGTATTAAAACAGCTTATTTGAAAAAGGCCCCTCCCCCCAAGAGACATTTTAGCACACCCAGCTCTATGAATCCCAAGCACATGGAAGTGTTGCAAGAATTTGGCATAGTTAATTATGATCAGCCGATATCACCCCAAAATATAGCGATCATGAGAGCAAATAAATTACGGGAAAAACAGAGAGCACAATGTCCACCACCTCCACCGCCAGCTGCTGCTCAACAAACAACACAAATTTGTCAAGGAGTGCAACATCAGCAACAGCAACAACAACAGTCCCAATCATGTGTTGTTTCCAATTCCAATGCGGTTAATATAGTGCAACAGCAAGCGAATCAACCCACCCATTTGCAAGAATTGGTACAGCAACAACAACAGCAGCAGCCACATAATCAGCAGGTGCCAGTAGCTACCGCACCTCCGAGCCTACACACTCAACAGTTGCAAATTCAGCAGACTCAGCAACAGACTACTACCGCTATAGTTCTACAACATGCGGGCAATTCGAACCAACAGCTACAACAACAGCAAACAGTTGTTGGTGGTGGGGTTAGCCAAACCACTCAACAACATTTGTTAAGGCAACATGGTGCACCCACCACGACACAAATTGTCAAGGCAATTGTAGCACCTCAATCTAGTCTTCTGACCACTAGTCAAATGCAACAATTGCAACAACAGTCAAGTAATTCTCAAACAACTTCCAGCCAAACACAACATGTTCAATTACAGCAACAGACTTCCTCTGGCAGCTTAGTAGCGACACCGGCCTCTGTTTCCGTAGTCCTTACTACGCCTGTTCAAACCATATCCTCAACAGTAACAAATCAGCAGCAGCAGCATCATGGTAATCAGGTTTCTTCATCTGGTGCCCAAATAGTTTCATTATCACCACAACAAACCATCGTTTCTAGTTCGCCACAAGTTGGCAGCATATTGCAAACTCAATCACTACCACAGGTGGTGTCAGTGTCACAACTTGCTACCGTGGGCACTGTACTAACAACATCGAGTGGTATGCAACAGCCAACAGCAACAGTTACTACTCTAAACACTTCAGCACTGCGGGCGCAAAGAATAGTAGCTGCTCCAAGCGGTACAACTCTGCAAGATGTAGTGTTGCAGCAGAGATCATCAGGCAATCCCAGTCCCACGATTGTCTCCATGTCCAGTTTAGGCGCGAATGTGACACAGGCTCAACTGCAAGCAACACAATTTCAATTAGCGTCTATGCCTACCGGAACACAGCAAGTGGTTACGAAAGGCATACGAGTTAGCTCTCTACAGCAGGGACAGAAAATTGCCGCTTCTGCTCAAGGTGGAACCAATCCACAAGGTCGACCACACACCCACATACAGCTTTATAGGCAGCAGCAACAACTGAAAGTTTTACAGGCAAGTGCACCCGGTCAACAAGGTCAGCAAACCGTAGTGCAAACTGCTTCCGGTCAAACGGCCTTAGTTAACGCTCAAGGAACCATCATACAAGGAAGTCTTATGCAAGCAGGTGCTGGTTCAGCGACTGTGCAAGTTGTACAAGGACAAAAGGTGGCAGTAGCGACATCAAATGTTGCTGTGAGTTCTCCTAATGCTACAGGTGTTGTAACTACGATGGCAGCTTCGCCCGTCCATTCACAACAGGCCCAACATACAAGAGCTCAGTTTATTAAACAAGTTGCTGCTGCTACAGCTAAACAAACTATTACACGACAGGTGGGAGAAACGGACATGTTGCTGGTCAAACGGCAAATGATATCGGCTGCTACGCAACAAAAAGCTGCCCAGGTTTTGCAACAGGGAGGTCAGTTATTTACTACTACCACCGCGCAGGGCATACAATTGCATCAGACTTCTGTATCGTCAGCACCAGGTTCAACATCGGTGCAACAGCAGGGCAACACACAGCAAATAGTGCAACAGGTAACACCACAACAAATTGCTACTTTGGTCAAAACTTCGGTAGCAACATCCGTCGCTGGCAATGCTAACCAAGGCATTACTGTCAACACCGGACAACAACAAACCCAAAATACGGTTAACATGGCCCTGTCTCAACTCAAGCCAGGTGGACAAATCAAAGTCACGATGGCCAATCAATCACAAATGCGACAGTTGCACATGCAGCAACAACAGCTGGCACTGCCTCGAAAAATTTCACGTATGACACAAATACAAGCAGCCCAGGCAGCTAATCAGCAACAACAGCAGCAGCAGCAACAGCAACAGCAACAACAACAAAGCACAACTATTACACAAACGAACAATCCTCAAACACAGCAGGGCACTCAAGTTACACAGAAGAGCTCTTCAGGAGTAGGTGCAGGCTCTTCCAATACGGGTGGTGTGCAAACGCAATTGGTGCACATACAAAACACCAAATCTTTACCCAGTTCTGTGACGGTGCAACAAATACAACAGGTGATGCGGCAAGGCCAGCAAGGAACATTGGCCACTACCGGCTTTGTTTTGGGCAAAACCAGTGTCGGTCGTGTGATACCAGTATCGGTGGCCTCACAGGCCAATCAAAGACAAACGATACAGGTAAATGAAACGTTTTGATAAAATAATAAAAAAAAAAAAAACAAATTATTTTACCCTTTTTTTCTAATTCGTCTTTAGGTTGTTTCGGCAGCTTCAGCTCAAGCCTTGGCTGCTGGCAATTTAAGAGCCCATGTGACGGGCGCTCAAAATATAGCTGGCACTATTAAAGTGGCAACATCCGGCACACAGTCCCAAACTCAGCAGGCCATCATCACTGCAATACAACAACAAGCAGCTGTCCAACAAAGTCAACGTCAAAATGCCAGTCCAGTAAGATTACAAACCACTGCAGCTGGCAATTTAGTTGCCGTTGTGCAGCAACAATCTCTACAGCAACAACAACAGCAGCAACAGCAACAGCAAAGTGTTGTGGCAAGCTCAACGAGCGGCGTTTCAGGTAATATGAGCAGTTCAAATGTTACACAAACTGAAATCATGACGATTACACAAGCATCTACGGGAGTTACAATGACATCGTCGTCCGCTCAACAGCAGCAGCAGCAACAACAGCAACAAGCAGGTTCAAACCAACAGTCTGCCACACAACAAGTGCGTACTTTGGTCAAAAAGAAAATAATGCAAATACGTAGTGAAAATAAAGATTAATAAAACTACAGAATTAAAGTATGTATGTATGTAAGTACGTACAGTATGTAAAATGAAGAGTAAAAACTTCAAAATTTTTTTTGGAGGTTTTCCAGCAACTAAAATGGTGTTAGATTAAAAAAATATAATTTTTTTTTTTAAATTTCAGTAAAAGTGTTTTGATATAGATAGAGAGCTGCGATTTGGTCTCAGATATTTTATAATTTATTGTTTGTTAAAATTCAATTAACATGATGAATATTAAAAAAAATTAAACCAAATACTATGAAAGTGCGATAAAGCCCAGCCAGCCAGCTTAACTTATTTAGCTCATTAGTTTTCACAACATTACAAGCACTTTGCTAGAAGCAACATCTTTGCTAGAAGCAATTTTGATGTGTTTAATCATTTGCCACTACAAATTGATAGGAAAGTGAAGCAACTGTGCCTTTGTTTGATATTATAAGCCCTCTTTCGGGTGGAATCGGACTTAGAACTTGCTAAACGTTTAGTATTTTTCATTCTAGTTGAATATAATCAAACGAATTTTGTAAAAGCATCTCTATAACAGCTTAAAATTAATTACCCAAGTATTATTTATTTTAAAACACACTTTTGTTATATTAAATTCCTGTTTAAGGCACACAATAAAATTTAAATTTTAATCTTAAAAATTAGCATATAGCAGCTTGTCAATAAAATGCTTTCTTTAACCAAAAAAAAAAAAAAAAATTAATTTAAGTAAATACCTTTCTAAGTTACAATTTAGTGTTTTAATTTTTTAAATTGAACAGAAAAAAAGTTATTTAAATACTAATATTTACTTTGATGTAAAATAAAATCAAGTTTTTTTTTATGAAATTAATTATGCAAATCTAAGAAATGAATAAATAACTTAATAATACTATGTAATAAAATAATAAATATTAAATTTATATTTAATTTAAACTTACTTCATTTTTTATAATAATATTAATAATAATATAAATTAATAGTTTTAGATAATTTACTTTTACTATTTATCAAAATACTTACCAATAGATTGTGTGTTTCATAATGTAAATTACATAAGTTTATTTTCAAAATATATATTGCATTAAAGATAAAATAAAATAAATAGTAATAAAAAAAATTAGAAAACTTACCATTTTATATGTGAAATCATTTTTTCCCCGCCGCTTTTCATTTAGTTAATTGAATTAAAAATCGAAAAAGTAATTAAGAGATAGTCAGGTTTGACTTGGAAACGCAATTGAAGTCCAAGTCTGTTTTGCTTTTTTTTTGTTTTGAAATGATAGAAACATTAAAAACTTGTTTTGTTACGATTTAATGTAAACCGCTTAATTTTTGCGTTTATGCATTGATGTCGCTGGTGTACACTGAAGCGCATTGAAGAATTTTGTGTAAACGAAGCGTTTAAAGAGAAAATAAAATTATGCACAATTCAAATTAAATTAGTTTTGTTTTTATTTAAACAAAAATTAAAAACAAATTTACCCTATTTTAAAAAAATACGATTTAATAAATTTTCTTTGAAGTTGCCAGTTATGTGTGTCATTGTTTAGTTTAAAGCTGGTGTTTTAGCAAACAGCTGCAAAGCGAATAACGCGTGGTTTGCAAAGTATGTTAAATAACGGCCAGGCTACGAACGATAGCTTCGTTCCGCATTTGTATTGAACACAAAAACAATATAAGAAAAAAGAAGTCGTTCGCTTTTATGAAGCCCGACCATAAATTTGACGTTTTTATAAAACAAAGTACTTTGTAAAGCACACATTGTACAAAATACCTATTGAAAGTCGACTCAATTTCACTATTTTGCATTTCGATTAGGTACAAAAATAAGTTTCCAGCAAAATAATCAATATACACACTTTCACTGCTGCAAAATCACCACCATATACCCAAATCACTAAACAGTTCATCGGATGAGGGCAATTTAAAATCATCATTCAACCATTCTGACTCATCATCATTTAATTTATCCTTACAACCGTATTCCTTTTTGTAACCCATCTTACGTAGATCTTCTTCATCTTCATTTTCGTTCTCCTCATCATCGTCTTCGACAGCTTCAAGGGTGCTAATTTTATGAAATGGTTTAAGACGTTTTACTGCTCCCGCGGTAGATTTCATGGGTTGAACATTAAGTATCTCATGCCAATTTTCTGTTGCGACCGGTGCTAACGTTTCTATTTGAGCCGTTGACATTTTGGGCAATTCAATTTTTATTTCTTGTACTCTCTCTTCGACATGCAATTCTTCATTGGAGGCCAAGCGTGCAATACGATCAAAAAAATTAGCAAAATGCTTACGAAATCGTGTGTAATCAAAAATATCATGACTGGTATTGGCATCCATCATGTTGTTATTTTGAGCGTTGGAGTTTTTGAAGCGATTAAGGGGTCCATAGTGATGCAGCATATCGATACCGGGTGCCATGGACTCTTCCCAGCTCTGAAAGTTTTTTTTCTTAATTAAATGTTTAAATTTGAAAGTGTGTGTTTACAGTTTGTGGTCGTACCAATTCGGTCCAATCTTCAGCTGGTGTTGTCAAAATGGAATTGGCTATTTTAATGATTTTTTCTTCAAGGCTTAAGGTTGATATTATGAATTTGGCTACTACTAAAGCGCAAGATAAATCACAACGTTGTCTGAAAATTAGTTAGTAATTAAAAGAAAAGAAAAATTTAACACTTTTTCGGTACACGAAAGAAAAAAAATAATTGTTCATTTATAAACCTCAATTCAGCTTTACGCATTTCCATTAATTTATCACCTTCAGCTATTAAATGATCATAATTCTCTTCAATTTGCAGCACCAAAGTTTCTTTCGGTTCATCGTCTGATTTTTCTTGCAATTTTCTTTGTAGATCCTTGAATTTTTGCCAAAGCTCATCTAGTTGTAACTGAAAATATTTAATAGGAAATTTTAATTTAAATTATAATTATAAAAGCCATTTTTTTTCTGTGGCTCTGGCATTACCAAATTTATAAGACTGCCACCACGTTGATTCGTGCTAAACTATTCATAAAAATTTACTTTCTAGTACAACGACTAGTTCATTCTTCAAAACTTTTAAGGTTTTCTATATGTCAAATTTCATACAAAAGAAGTTTCCCATCTATAACAGAACAATTTGCGCCAAAAATTTTGATGTACGTGTGCCATTACCTTCTTTAATTTCAATTTCCATGTCATTTTCTTTTAGTTTGTCGAAAAATTTCTTGGTGCGCGAAGGTGTCTGTGCAAGTTTTTATTAAAAATTAATTATTAAAATGTTAAAAAGTGTTTTGCTTTAAATATTGATAAAATTAAAATGAATTTAAATATATTTTCACAAGTAAGCTGAAAAATTAATCTAAATATTAAAGACTTTCACGGAAAAAACTGAAATTGAAATTTTATTAAAGCAGAGTCAAAGACACCTGAAATGCTCTTAGCTTACGAGCTGTGTTCCTTACAGGTGTGGGTTAGTTTCCTATCTGTTGAATAGTAGCAAGTGTGTAGTGTTCTTGCTTGTTTCCACTACCACTGTGGTATTGCGGTTCCACCAATAATTTAACATGAGACTTGTTAAATTAAAAGAAATTTCAATGGAAATGAAAATATGTTGATCTGGCACTACTAAATTCATAATATTGCCAGTACGCTGGCTCGTACTAAATTTTTCATACAAATTTAATTTCTAGTACAATGACTACTTCATTTGATAAAATATTATAACAACCTTTCAACTTCAAAATTTTTAAGATTTTCTATATGTCAAATGTCATACAAAAGAAGTTTCCCATTTATAGCAGAACAATTTGCGCCAAAAATTTTGATGTACGTGTGCCATTACCTTCTTTAATTTCAATTTCCATGTCATTTTCTTTTAGTTTGTCGAAAAATTTCTTGGTGCGCGAAGGTGTCTGTGCAAGTTTTTATTAAAAATTAATTATTAAAATGTTAAAAAGTGTTTTGCTTTAAATAATTATAAAATTAAAATGAATTTAAATATATTTTCACAAGTAAGCTAAAAAATTAATCTAAATATTAAAGACTTTCACGGAAAAAACTAAAATTGAAATTTTATTAAAGCAGAGGCATAGACGCCTGAAATGCTGTTAGTTTACGAGTTGAGTTATATGTGTGGGTTAGTTTCCTATCTGTTGAATAGTAGCAAGTGTGCAGTGTTGTTGCTTGTTTCCACTACCACTGTGGTATTGCGGTTCCACCAATAATGAGACTTTTGTTAAATTAAAAGAAATTTCAATGGAAATGAAAATGTTGATCTGGCATTACTAAATTCATAATATTGCCAGTACGCTGGCTCGTACTAAATTTTTCATACAAATTTAATATCTTGTACAACGACTAGTTCATTCTTAAAAACTTTTAAGGTTTTCTATATGTCAAATTTCATACCAAAAAGTTCCCCATCTATAGCAGAAATATTTGCGCCAAAAATTTAGATGTACGTGTGGAACTACCTTCTTTAATTTCAATTGCCATGCCATTTTCTTTTAGTTTGTCGAAAAATTTCTTGGTGCGCGAAGGTGTCTAGGCAAGTTTTTATTAAAAATTAATTATTAAAATGTTAAAAAGTGTTTTGCTTTAAATATTTATAAAATTAAAATGAATTTAAATATAATTTTACAAGTAAGCTGAAAAATTAATGTAAATATTAAGGACTTTCACAGTCAAAAAGGAAATTGAAATTTTATTAAAGCAGAGGCATAGACGCCTGAAATGCTGTTAGTTTACGAGTTGAGTTATATGTGTGGGTTAGTTTCCTATCTGTTGAATAGTAGCAAGTGTGCAGTGTTGTTGCTTGTCTGCACTACCACTGTGGTATTGCGGTTCCACGAATGATTGAGCAAGAGACTGTTTTGTTAAATGCAAAAAACTTCAAAAGGAAATGAAAATATGTTGATCTGGCATTACTAAATTCATAATATTGCCAGTACGCTGGTTCGTACTAAATTTTTCATACAAATTTACTTTCTAATACAACGATTAGTTCATTTCCAACTTGAAAATTTTTAAGGTTTTCTTACAAAATGAATTTCCTATCAATAGTAGAAGGTGCCTGTGCAAGTTTTTGTTTAAGTGGTATATGACTGTGCTAAATTGTATTACTTTTTACTAATAATTGAATAATATGCAGTTCAAAATGCCACATTACTTTTATACGTCAAACTCATATAAAATAATTATTCAGTAAATTTCTGCAATTACAGTTTGTCAGTTATGCCAAATATTTAATTTGTGCAATTTTTTACTAATCTTAACCTCTTTATCTATTAGAGTTGTTTATCTACATTTTCAACATTTTGCCACTTACATATGTTTGGTTGGATAATTGAATGTATCTAGTGTTTTATTAGTTGTGTATCTATTTGGTACTTATAGCAGTGGTGCCACTGATTTCATTTTTAGCCACTTTACATTAACGAAAAATTAACAAAAATCAAAATTTCGTTTTGAGAAACCGTTGAAAGTTACTGAATTTTAAATTTCATAATAATAAAAAAAAAAAATAAATTATATGTGACCTACCGTTTGTTTTCTTATATTTTCTTGGGTCTCATGATGTACATCGATTCTATGTAAAATTGGCTGGGCTGGTATATGCGCTGTACAGTTAATATTTTCAAATTTTTTACCTCCAAACATTTGAGGCTGTTCATATGTTTTGGCTTTAGATACAGCTGCCCCTGAAAACATTATTAAGCGTTCCATAATCAAGGGAAATGTTTCCAAATAGTCTGATTGAATTCTGTAAAATTAAAAGAAAATTTTATTAAAAATAAGAAATTTTCAGAATTTATTAAAAATTTATTCCAAGGCGAAGCTATACAAGGTAGCCCCATTAGGCATTTCAGCACCTGCTATAATCAAAATCGTCAAAATTTATTTTAATTTAGTCCATGGTACAATAAATACAAAAATAACAACATTACAAAAAGCCCATATATTTTGTTATTGCTTTTGAGGCTCCTCCTGTTAAAAATTATGTTAAGAAGTGTGCTAGAGTGAAACAAAAACACATTGGTATCTCTTAGTGTTCAAAGAACGAGCTTCAATCATGCAGCGTTTCAGTGTCTCTTGGTTTTCTTACACCATGATTTAGTCCTTTTAAAAAAATAAAAAGAAATTTTTTTTGACAATTTGAAAAAAAAAAAAAAAATTGCCAATGCGGCCACCTAGTATATATTCTCTTTGATTTGTACCTTAAACGATTTGAATTTTTGGCCGCCACAATAGTTATAGTTTCTTCCTGACTTTCATTGGCTGTTGTAAGCAATACCAAACCCAAAGCTTGGGCATCCGATTCCCAACTTAAAAATTCTTTAAAAAAATCGTTTAATTTTTTATTGCCCTGTTTGATATTGATGTTGAAAGTTAATTTAATAGAAGCTGCTTTTTGGGGTTGTGTCGTCTTGAAGAACATGGTCAAAGGCAAGTAAGCGTATTGCTGTATAGCTCTGGGTATACCACGTGTTGTTATATACGATACTATCACTTCAATGCGAGCTGTTGGAAAATGCAATAGATCAATGACATAAAAATCTAACAACAATTGTTCTGTGGTATCGGCTTTAATATCGATATATGTAAGAGCATCTTGAGAACATTTCATGCCTTCAGGAATATTAAACACAAACTGTAATTCACTCAAATCCAAATTAGTATGCCATTTTAAAAGACCTGAGCATATGGGTAACTCTTTTAATGCTACATTGGCTGGTACATCCAAAAGCATGTTGTCGGCATCATTTTTTATGGAGGTCTCAAGAGTAAAATCGATTTGTACATCTTTGTAAGCTATTTTGTTAATCTCTGCCATGTCTTGTATATCGGTAGCCTCTTTGATTTCTTGCTCCAATTGCATAAATTCATCAATGGCCTGTTGAAATGATAATTCTTGCATATTTAAAGGAGGCACTTGAAATATGAAAGGATCAGAGCCCAAATAGCCGATTCTTAGTTTGCCACAAGAACCCAAAGTTACTATAGCGCCTGGTAGACCCATTAAATTTGAGCGTTGTATGGCCACAGGTGATTCATGTTTAAATTGGGCGGCCCATATTATGTTGGCATTTTCGTATATAAATATTTTGGAGCTTTCTGACACTATAATGGTCACCAAGCGAGCAGAGGGCTCTAAAAGCAACGATTGTATAACTAAATACAAATTAGTTCAATAAACGCTAACTTACCCCAGTAATAGCCCACCAAAAAAGTGTGAAAACATTTTGGTGCATAATCCAATTTCAAAATAAATTCAAGTTTTCCAGAGTCCGTTAAGCACATGAAATTCTTTTCGCCCAAAATCATAATCGAAGCACTATGACTAAAGCATTGAAATTAAATTTTAAAAAGATAAATAATTTTTTTTAAATAAATTGTTTAATTTACCTTTTACTTTGTACTACACTCATGTCCAAAATACCCTCACCTAAACAAACTGACCAGATGGGTTGATAATGGGATTTATTAATGGACGAATGGGAAAGATCCTGATAGCTACAAGGAAACATTAAAAAAATCTTATAATTCAATTGTTTGTTTGAGCAAAGTTCCTAGTCTGGTTAATTCAGAAAGCAGTTCCTGTAATTTTAAAATATTAAAAATGTACTCACGTATAACACTCTAAATTCCAAGCTGAGGCCAACCGAAAAAAACTATCCGTTCTTTCACAGTACACCACAGGTGTGGGCAATGCACGATGACCGGGAAATTTACACTCATATGAAATACCATCTTGTTCAAAGAAAGTCAATGAACCATCCAAATGTACAACGCAAAAGAATTCACGGCCTTTAACTTTACCAAAATGTCCTTTACAAAATGAAAAAGCACAACGTTGAAATCGATACTCCATTAGTTGGTTTAAATTTAACTGGGCACCGTGTTCGGCTACACCAACAACATATGCCACATTATAAATAACCAAAGAGTTGGGATGTAAAACAGCCAATTGATTTGAGTTTTCTTTACGATTGCTGCTAATAACCAAAAAAATTTCAAAAATTAATTCAAATTTCAATTGAAATTCCTTATGTTACAATGCCGATCGGACATAATTGTTTAAGTTTTATTTTTATTTCAACAAATACAGGGTCCGCCAAATAACTTTTTTTTTTTTTTTGAAAATGCTATAAAAACATCGAGTGTAGCTTCGGCTGTGTGGCACGTAGCTCCGTCCTGTTGAAACCAAATGTTGCCAATATCCTCCTCTTCAATTTTTGTGAACAAAAATTCTTTCAACATGGCCCGATAACGATCGCCATTGACTAACAGCCACTCCTTGCTCATTTTCGAAGAAAATGGCCCAATTATGCCTCTGGACCAAAATCCGTTCCAAACAGTGACTCGTTTTGGGTGTGTCGGCTTTTCAATGTATGCGTACGGGTTTTCTGTGCCTCAAATGCGACAATTTTGCTTGTTTACATACCCGCCAAGATCAAAATGAGCTTCATCTGAAAAGATGATTTTTTTTGGCCCACTTAGCGAAGCGAAAACACAACCATATTCTTTCAGCGGTAGGATAAGACTAATTAACTGTCAAATCAGACATGAGCTAAGTGTTACCATTCACGAAATAAGCACTAGTTGAAAAAAAAATTCGATGGCGGACCCTATATTTTAATTTGTTTTAAAAATAAAAGGGAAATTTATTAATAATCACTTAACCGTTTTGTCAGATCAACTAACATACACACACACACCATGCATTTGTGCATGTAACTTAAACCTACGAACTAAATCTGCCGGAATATACACCCAATATGGGAGCTTCTGTAAATAATTCCAATAGCAAATCAGTAGCCTTGTAACTGGGACTATTGCCATTGGCATCCACTTCATAGCTGGGGTAAAATATGCTTAAATGGCCTGTGTGTGATCCCACAATAATATAATCTTTTTCCTGCTCCTCAAGACCAAAACGTCCACATAATAAACTGGCCACATCATAATGTTCTTCCAAATCTGAACACTGACTTGTCCACCAATTGCACACATTAAACAGGGACATTTTTAAAATCAAACTCTTTTTGTTTTTAGCACATGCATGCAATTTAATATTTTTTACAAATTTATTTATATTTATTACGAGCCCGACACGCTTGTAATTTGTATTTCTTCATTTGTTTTGGTTTTGAGTGCGTCTTGGCGTTGCTAAGTTACCACTTGAATGTTGAATTTGTTTTGTTATTATAAGAATCAATCAGGTGTTTTTAAGTTTTATATGGAAACGCTGTATCTTTTGTCTTTTTTATTGCAATTTTTTAAATTTTAAAGCAGGAAAGTTTCACAAACCAACTGTTTAGACATTATAAAATGTTGCTATCAAATACAACTAATTTATTAGAAACATTCTGCACATTAAAATTAACAAAATCAGCTGTTCAATAGCTGAGAATCTCCATTTTAAAAAAAGTACAGAACGAAACGTTTGCAGTTGTTTCGTTACTTTGCCTACTCTGGCTGAGATCCTATTGGTTTTTCTTTCGCTCTTAAAAGCTCTAACTGATATTTTCATGGTTATTGTTTTTGCTTCCTAGAGTTTTGTTTTTATTTTCTCATTTAGTTTTTGTCTCTGGCATTTGAGTTGTTAGTTAGTGTTAGTCGAGTTTTAAGAAAATTAACTTTAAAAAAATATATAAAAAAAAAATTCATTTTCTATTTGCTTGTTTGTTTTTTGAAATGGAGTTGTTTGAAATTTGACATATATAACTTTACGAAAGGTTGCCAGCCACGCCCATTTTTATGCTCAGTCACTATTGTTCATAAAAATATCTGCCATTACATAACTTAAGCCTGAAATGATGCTTTGAAATATTGTATTTGGCACTTTTTGCTAATAATGTTAGCAAAGGCATGATCCACTTTATAAAGTAGTGAATGGCTGTATTTATTTAGATGGCTCTTTTAACGTGTAAAATTCTATTTATCAACGGATTTCTCTAAAAATTGATACATAAGGTCTCTATACTCTAAGCAAAACATCTACTTTTCTCTAAAATTATAATAATTTCATGTAATTTATTCGATTATGTTTGGCTGTAATTGCTTTAATTGCGTGTAAACATAAAATGTTAGTGAAAACTAAATATAAAACTCACAAAAAATGTGTTTATCCAGCTAAAAAAAAAAAAAACTCATATAAAGTGTTGTGTTAAAAATTGGCCGGCCGGCACATTGAGAGAAATGTTTGTGTGTGCACCAGAGAACTTAAACTGATGGGTACAATTTATTTAACGCCTAAAAAATCGTGATGCTTTTACTCAAACGCTTGAACATGCCTCTCTTTCAATTTTAATCATTCAAAATGATGATGGGCAAAAAACATATAATTAAATCATGTTCGAGGCACGATTGAAAACTGATTGTCTTTTTATGCTGTTTGACACGATTGAATTTAAAAAGCAAAAATCAATAATAGATTGAAATATTCAACAACACAAACAAAATAAAACCACCCTAATTTCGCCACACAATTTTATACTCAAATATTTGTGATTCTTGATTTAATGCCTTTTTTGCATATTTGTATTTATAAATGTTTGAGTTTTGCTTTTTCAATTGAATCATGTTGAACAACAAATAGTTTTTAACCATGCCTAAAACATGATTTAATTAAATGTAGTGCGCGATTTTTACTCAAATTGTTCGTTTGTGCGGTTTGATTGATTATACAATAAAAATTTTAAGCATTCACAATCAACCAAAAATGCAATATTTGCAATTCTCTGGAGTGCATCTCTGTATGAACTTGTTGCTGCTAACAATATCATTAACTGGAAAAGATTTTAATGAGAGCTTTGCTGATTTATTAGGGTAAGTGTATTTTAAATTATATATATGCAATACATACATACATACATACACATATTATATAATATTTTAGGTACGTACCTAGTATATATGTACATACACATGTACACATATTACATAAGATTAACTATTGAAAATGTTTTTAAACTTTGGGGTATCGATTATTCGATATTTCCAAAAAACCGATTTGAATATTTGAAAAACCAAAAAAACCTAATTTAATTTGGTCAAGAAAATTTTTTTAATATGTATTTTTAATAATTTGATTAATTTATAATTATATCCTGAAGAAGCTACACAAATTAGAGCGAAATATCGATATAAAAATAAGTTTTTGAAAAATAAGACCTCAAGCTTAACAAAATAGTCATATTTATTATTTAAAAAAAAATTTTAAAAAACAATGACTTATGAAATGAAAAATATATTTAAAATTAAAAAAAAACTTTTTAAATACATGAAATTAAATTAAAAAAAAAATAATTTGAATATTAAAAAATTTAAAAACCGGTTTGAATATTTCGAAATTAAAAAAATCGATTTGAATGCAAAATGACGTTTTGATTACTTGTAAATTGAAGACATGTGTTTGAATATAAGAAATCGAAAAACTGTTTTGAATATTTAAAATTGGAAAAAACCGGGTTTATTATTTAAAAATTAAAAAACCGGTTTGAAAAAAGCGGTTTGAGTATTAAAAAAAGAATGATTTGAATATTAAAAATTTTCAATATTGGTTTTAATATTTAAAAATTATAAAACTTTTTAATATATTTAAAAATCGAAAAAACCGGTTTGTAGTAAAAGACTTTAATTACTTGTTAATTGAAAAAAAAACCTGCAGAAAATCGAAAAACTGTTGGGAATATTTAAAATTGGAAAAAAAATGTTTTAAATATTTAAAATTTTTAACTTCAATTCAAACCGGGTATTAAAAATCCGAGCACTTATTTGAATATATAAAATTTGAAAAAAAAACTATTTGATCGAAGAACTGATTTAAATATTTAAAATTGAAAAAAAAAATAAAAATTAAATAAAAAAGTTTTGATTATTTAAAAATTGAAAATCCGGATCGAATTTAAAAAAACCGGTTTAAAAAAAATTTAATAAATTTGTAAACCAGTTAGAATATTTAAAAATAAAAGGAAATTGTTGTTTGTTTTTCAAAATGTTTTAAAAATTCCTTTAAGTTGAGGACCACAAAAATATCTTCAAAAATTTTAAAAAGTAATTACAATCAAAAAAGCCGGTTCACTCAATATATGTTAAAAAAGTTAATACATAAAAAATCTGAACTAAAAATCTTAAAAACTATTTGCCATAACTAATAGTAAGATCAAATCAATTCTTTTAGTAGATACATAAACTCGACATTTTGTTAAAGCCAAGTTGAGTACTTAAAAAGTAAAAACCGGTTTGAATATGTAAAAATCGATAAAAAGTTTTATAGAAATTGTAAGTGTATGAGTGCATTACATTGATTTTTTTCGATTGTTTTTTTTTTTTGCATTTTAATATTTGTTGTAGATTTGTCGTTACCTTTTATAATTCTGCCATGTTCTCGGCTATTTTGGTGCATGTTATTGAGAGTGAGCTTTATAACTAACTTTGCTTCAAAAGAAGCAAAGCAAACCTATTGCTTCACATTACTTTTTCCAGTATGTAACAACTTACAACTTACAAATCTCTTGTTAAATACAAATATGATTTTTACACTCTATAAAACAGAACAATATAGGCCACACAAATCAAATTAAATTTACATTCTATTTGTGCAAATGGTTCACAACCGTGTTATAGACAGCAAACCCAATAATTATTCATATAAAAATAAAAAAAGTATTTGCCTGCCTATAGCATACGAGTATATGTATTACAGGTATTCAGTGTTTGAGGCAAAACGGCTTGCGAAAGCTCATAATTTATGGCCTGTTTTTATATAACGAAAAAAATGTATGCGTTTCTAAAATAAACGAGTAGAAAGCAGTTTACGTTTTTTTGGAGTAAATTTTTTGCTTTCTAATGAGATACAAAAAAAAAGGTTTTTGTTTTTCGTTTGTATTTGAGTTTTGTAAAACAAAACATATGCAATGGCATTCTTTTACAAAAAAAAAAAAAAAAAAGCTCATTCTCTTATGAACTAAAAACGCTTGTGTCAAGAAGCAATAAGTGAAAGCTTTTAAAGTTTTTATAAACATCTAATTTGAAACATGATCGCAATGAAATGAACATTTCGAGTGACTTAGGGAACTAAAAAAATTACCCTTTAGTTGATTATAATCAATCAAATCACACAAACCAATAGTTTGAGTAAAAATTGCACACAACGTTTGTTTAATAATATACCAGGCCTTTTGTTTGTTTTTAATGCTGTTCGACACGATTGAAACTTCAAACATACCCATTAGCAGGCTTCATGCGTAAGATTAAAACATTGAACAATAAAAAGATATATTTCACTACAAATCCACAAAAGAAAAACGAAAAGCATTTTTATTTTACTACGCAGTAGTTTACTCAAATATGTGTGATTGTTACTTTAATGCCTTTATGGCATATTTATGTTTTTGAATGCTTGCATTTTGCTTTTTACATTCATTCGTGTCAAACAGCAAAAAAAAAAACAATCGGGGGTCTAGTCACCGCATTCGATACGTGTCGCATAAGCACATCATAATTTTGTTCAAATTGTAGTAGATTTATACACGAATGTTTGTTAAAATGCAAATAAATAAAGAAGAACTGAAGCATGAATTTAAACAACAATTGTGCAAAAAAATTTTTTGATAACATGTATGAGCAATTGCTTCTTCTGACATCTTTTTGTTCAAATTCAAAAGATGAAAATTAATTAAAAATTTTAATAATTAATTGCTTTAACTTAGAACTAAATAAAACTTACCTTTTTTGTTGACCGTGCTGGCTAACAAAGTAATTTGTTTTGGTTACTATAGCTAGTTTGCTATCTAATAATATATACTAAGAGTCTTTTCGCTAGCGAATGCTAGCATCTCAAATTATGATACATATTAAGCTTGATTATAAATGTCGTTGTGGTAACACCGGCCATATGTTTTATAAGGTTCGACTACTACAACGACACTATCAATAAGGCTAATTATTCGATATCGAGCGCCATGAAATGATCAATTTTACTCAATACCGAATGCAGTGATTAGACTCCAGTTTCTAATCATGCCTCGCACATGATTTAATCAAATCATGTGTGTGCGTTCACTAAATCACACACCGGTTTTAGCTTCCTATATATAAAAACAGGCTATTTAAATAAAACATCTTTTACGTTTACTTGAATTTTGTTAATGAAAGGCCACCTCTTAGTGAATACCTTAAATAATTTAATGAGATGCATAGTGCAAAATAAAACAAAAAAATTGCTGTAAAGTCATTTACTTCAGAATTGAATCTGCGAAAAAAGAAAAAAATCAAATCATAAATAATTTAGTTATTTGAAATGAAACAAACTCATACTTTTTGTTTATCAATTCCTTCCCTACAGACATACAGTCTATCATAAGTTGCTTGGTTAAGGTTTTTTATGTTTATTTCTTTATGCAAAAAAAGAGTAACAAAATAAAAGGAGAAAAAAAAAATGTTGTGGGCAGCAACATAAAAACTTAGCTGAAGCTGAAGCTGTCACAAAACAAATTTTGTTTAAATCAACCACAACAATATTACGAGAATGACAGCTGAAATGTGATCGTTTTTTTTCTTTTGCTTTCAAATTTAATTTTTGTTATTACAACAAATATTTCCTATTCTAGTAATAGACGACTAGACATAAACTTATTTATGTAGCGCCATTTCTTCTTTCTTTTTCGCTTGGTGTTGCTCTTGTCATCAAAATGTTCAAATAGAAAAATTCCAAAGAAATATTATTACTTCCTAAACATTAGCCCCCTTATCCAAAACAATTAACGTAGACTTTAAAGTCAACGTTATCGACATTTTTTATATAAATTGTTCATAAATTTTACTTTAAAGTCTACGTCAACTTCTTTTGGATAAGGGGGCTGGTATTCAAATTACTAATAACGACTTCAAGTAGAAATTGTGCCAATTTCTTCGTACAAATTTGTCACAATATCGATTTCAAATCTACTTTAATTTTTTTTTGGAATACAACCACTATACATTATAAAATACTGTGTAAAAAAGTCTCCAAAGTTTAAAAATAAAAATAAAAATTTTTTTCTCAAAACTACCAGGAGCTAGAAGAAAATAAGCTAAATTTGCAAAAAAAAAAGCTAGAAAAAGTTAAAAAACTATTGCTTAAAATTCAAAATAATAATTATGATATTTATAAAAAATAAATGACAAAAACTAAAGAAAATAGGGTCGTTTTAAACATGCTTTCATTTTTGGTCATAAAATTTTAAAAACATTTTTCCGCACCACGCTTAGCTATCCCAATCAAAAGAAATCAAGTCGATATTTTGAAAACTTAGCAAGTTATGACCAAAAATGTAACCAAATCTACTAAAAAGTGGCCGGAAAGAAGAGTAGTAGAACTGCTTACCTTTTTGGTCATAACTTGCTTACTTTTCCAGACATCGCTTTGATTTCTATTGCGTTGGATAGAGAACCATATTGGCTTTAATTCGACTTTTGGTTTTTGCGAATAGTGCGAAAAAAATATTTTTCTCACAATTTTTTTTTTTTTTAAAATTGATAAAAAAATTTTCTTGCACTATCTAAAAGAAAAAAATTTCTAATTAAAGCCAATACGTTTAGCTACCCAACTCAAAAGAAATCAAGTTGATATCTAGGAAAATTAGCAAGTTATGACCAAAAAGGTAGTAGAACTGCTTACTTTTTTGGTCATAGCTTGTTTAGTTTTCTAGATATCGACTTGATTGCTATTGCGTGGAATAAATAAATGTACTGGCTTTAATTAGACTTTTTTCTTTAAAAGTTACTATTAAAAAAATTTTTTTTCGCACTATCCGCAAAAAAATTGCGAAAAAAAGTCTATTTAAGGCTACTTTGAAAATTAAAAAAGGCTAGGAAAAAAGCTAGAGGTTAAATCATAAATTTCAAGGATAAATTCGAGAAAAAAGGCTGCTTAAAAAGACTAAAAAGGCAACGCTGAATACATATACCATTCAAACGGCCTCAATGTTTTCTTTCTAAGTCCGCTGAGAAATTAAGAATCGGTTGATATTAAATTAAAATCGGCTTTTCACCTGTAAATCAAGATTTTGGGGGATTTCATCAAATTTCCAAAACAGATTCTTGATGTTCTCTACGAGAAAAATAATATTTTTTTGTAGCACAGTGTTAAACAAACTTTGACAAAGTACTCGTATGGTATTCCTAAAGTTTGATTTTTAGCAACAAAATCTATATAAACAAAATTCATTTTCTACTCTAAGGAAGGTTTCTATGTAATTTTGGACCAGTCACGCCCACTTTTCAAAAATTTTCACTCACTACTGTTCATGAATACGTGTGCCTGAAATTATTCTTTGATATATTTTATTTGCTACTTTAGTTGGTGCCTCTGCTAATAATGCTAGCAAAGGCATGAATCACTTAAAAAAAGTAGTGAATTTTAATGATTAAAATTCTATTTGTCAACGCGTAATAAAATACTGGGCCAGCGTAATAAAATACTGGGCCAGCGTAATAAAATACTGGGTAAAATCATCTAGATGTATAAAAAAGCATCATTTGGTGCATCATTTAAAATGTTAATGCAATGATTGACATTACCTTTGATCCACCCCCGGGGTGTGTCTTCTCGGTGAAATTCCACCTTGATGTATCACTACCGGGGAATATAGGTGCGCCAGCACCTGGAACTGCCATGGGTTTGAATCTGGCAGAAGGAAACCTGAGGGTTTACCTAAAGGATACCTTCGGGGTCCGACCAGTGACTCTCAACACTGGTACCACGGGAGCCGGTAGCCCCACAGAGGAAGCACTAATGTCCGAGCAATGGGTTAAGAGCTGATGCTCACGAATGGTTGAACAATGAGTGCTCGGAGTCTGTGGACCGAACTTCGTTCCAACCCCACGGGGTTTAATGGATGATGTTCTGGGGACAACATCCCTGGTTCGTTGTTCGGTCTGTGGACTTCGTGCACACCCAAATGCTCGGACAGCGGAATCTGTGACCGGTTATTGGTGAGGTCCCCTTCGGGGGTTCACGTGGTGGCTGTGGTTGAGACCAAAAGATACGCTGGGAACGGAGTTCATGTCACCTTTGGCAGGGTGGCATGTTCTTCGATGTGCTGTTTCATTGAAACAGATGTCACTCGACACGGGTTTAGGATAGGCCCAACTCCCTAAACAAGGGGGGTGTGTGTGACATGGCAGAAACACACACAATTTGCTACCTGTGTCCTTAATTGGTCACAGGGGCTGTAGTGGTAGGCACGGATACCACTCGTGGTTTGACCACGGTGAGATAAGGCCCTAGCGGCAGGTGCTCACCTAAATCATCCACATGCATTACCTTTGATCTTCAGAGCTGCAAAGTCATTACTGCTGCACACAGCAGTTTAGGTTTCTGTAGTGAGTAATAAAAAAAGATTTTAATTTTTTGTTTGTATTTCGTTTTTATAAAACAAACATACACATTAGTAATGCTATTCTGTAAATGATGAGATTTTTCTTGACCAGTACATTCACAAAAATTGCTCTGCAGACAGGCCAAAATCCTTATTGAACATCTCTAGTAGTTGAAGCACGATTTTTAAGCATAATTTTAATGTGTTTATCGATTACTAAAACAGCTAAAACGAAAATTATCGTAAGGTTTTATTAAAAGCCTTTTTTAGCTTCTAGAAATTTTTAGTATTTAAAAGCTGTGTTCTCTAAAGAAGTGTAGTTAAACATGAGTGTGATTAAGGTGTATAAAAATCGTCGCCTAGTGGCCATTAATCCCAGCCATAAGCCTGGAAGTATTCTGTGCAATAGCTAAGCGCTATAGCAATGGCAAATCTTGAACGTCTCGAGACTCTTGTCATTTGGCATCAGTCTTCGTTTAGTAATATTCAAAGATACTAAATGGTATATCGATCGTTACTTACATAGAAGCCTCTATGTCAGAGCCTAACTCTTCACTAATGAAGACGCTGTGTGCAAGAAACCATATTAGACATACGTAGATCAGCTTGATGCTGCTGATTGGACTCACCAGTACAGAAGATGTAACATCAAATTTTTCTTAGTAAACCTTCAATTGGTATTTTCCATTAACTAATTTTAATTTAGTTTGATTTGCGGCTCAAAAGATCTTATATCTTATAAAGACACCAATAACCTGTTTTTTTTTTAGTAAAATTATTTTATAAAATCTAATCAAAGTTATTTTATTATTAAAAATTTAACTTAATTTTACTTTTAATTTAATGAAAGCCAATGTAATACAATAGCTTCATGGGGCATCAAATAAAATCGGTCACTTAAATTAATTTTATCGCTAAAATAAAAATAAAATAAATTTCAATAGTAAATAATCATATTTTTAGAGATAAGATAATTTATGAGTTCACTTACCCTTTTTGACGCGGTGACGTCGAGCTTAAAAGCACACATTCATAAGTGCGTTCATTTAAATTTTCTATATATTCCACTTGATTGCTTAAATTCACCAAAATCATAAACTCTTCTTCTTCAGGTGAAGCTCTAATTATTTGAAATACTTGTGCCGTTAAGGCTTTATAGGAAAATCCATTAGGTTCTTTAATATTTTTAAAAGCTTTAGTTTCCTTAAGCTTTTGCAGACCTTTATATATTTGCAATGTACTGCGTGTTACTTGACGTTCGGTTTCCACATTGATGCAACGATAGTTGGCAGCCAAAGGCAGCCAGGTAAAGTTGCCTTCTGTAAAACCAGCATTAGCCTCTGCACTCCATTGCATGGGTGTTCTTTCGGGATCACGTTCGTCACATGATATGGGTGTGCACTCTGTGGGCACATTAGCCATGCCTATTTCCTCACCATAATAAGTAACACTAGCACCGGGCAGAGATTGCACAATGAAATTGAAAATATCAACTTTATGTTTGCCAACACGATTCAATACACGAGGATTGTCATGATTGCCTATCACCCAATTGGCCGTTTGATGAGTCTGCCACATGGTGTGCATCCAGCTGTTACAGGAGTCTTCCACATCTTTTGCTTGGGAATTCTCCTGCAAGCCCATTAAATTAAAATTCATGGGCATATGAATACCAAAATGAGTACCATTGCCATATAACAAACTAAGAAATTCTACAGAAGAATAAGATTCACCCAATAGGACTCTAAAAAAAAAGAAAGTTTTACTATTAAGTTGCATGAAAAAAAATTTAAGTTGTTACCTAGTGTCTCCTCCGTTTTTCTCTTGATATTGATCCAAAAACTGCCGCCATTCATACATTAATTCTACAGTTTGAGGTTGATCTTTAGTGTGGATATGATTGTGATACACATAACTGTTTGAATCTGAAGACCAACCGCTTAAAGGTTCATCAGGACAAGTGCCATTGGCGTAGAGTGTTTCAAACATATGAGGCACGGCATCGATTCTAAAACCATCTACACCTCTATCCAGCCAAAATTCTAAAACCTTTAACATGTACTGGCGCACTAAAGGATTTTCATAGTTTAAATCGGGCTGTTTAGTTTGAAATTGATGCAGGTAAAATTGTTGGCGTTCATTGTTCCAGGTCCACATAGAGCCACCAAAAACTGAAACCTACAAGAAGAGCAAAAATTCTAGATTTTTGTTAATAAAACATTTTTGTTTATTATTTATACTTACCCAATTGCAGGGAGCTAGTCTATTGCTAGAATTTTTGGGATCCACTACACCATCCTGCCACACATAAAAATTCTCAAAATCTTTTTCCCTTTTAATGGATTTTTTAAACCATTCACATTCATCGGACGAGTGATTGGGCACAAAATCTAGCAACACTTTGATGTCAAACTTTTTGGCTTTTGCTATCATTTCATCAAAGTCCTCTAAAGTGCCAAATAAAGTATCAATTTGGGTAAAATTTGATATATCATAGCCAAAATCTGACATGGGAGATTCAAATATGGGTGACAGCCATGTGGCTGTAACACCAATCTCTTTCAAATACTCAAGTTTTGAGGTAATGCCTTTTAAATCACCCACACCATCTCCATTTGTGTCTTTAAAAGAGCGTGGATAGATTTGATATAGAGAAGCAGTTTCCCACCAATCAGTTTTTCTTGGAATCTCTTGATACGTTTGTTTAGTAAAAATAAAAAAGGCCAAAATACTGGCCACCAGCAATGACTTCATGATGCTACTAAAGTCTAAAAGTTTCTACCTCCATGCAATTTGAGGTGTGTATTTATCAAATACAAGAACAAAAACAAAAAAATTTTAAATCCATACAAAATTATTGGAATTGTTATCATGAATTGAGATAAGTTAAGCAGAGTAATCAGTTCGGGTTGTTATGCTAATTGAGCCTTAAAAGTACTATTTATGACACAGGGGGTACTTTTTCAGACACTTAATAAAAATGTTCTTTTTTTTTAGAGGTTAGGAGGGCCTCCGTAAATTAGTATGTTTTAGTGATCGCTCAATCGTTCATTTGTTGTAGCTTAAACAAAAAACATTAGAAAGAGACTTGAAGCAACAAAACTTTAAAAAAATACAAATGAATTGTATAAGAAACAGATGAACGAACGAACGACTAACCAAACGAATGAATGAAGGATAAAATTTTTATAAAACTAATTGATCTTTTCGTTCAATGGACTGATTCGGTCAAGTTATAACCTGCTCTATCAAAACCAATGCAAGTCTATTATATGGTAGTGTGCTATTTATATCACAGGCTCGATTCCTGTCTAAGCCCTGTATGTTTTCTGTAAGCAAGCAAAAAAGCTTTGCTGATTAGATTCTGCCTCATAACTGTTATATGATTTGCTACCACCAGGATATGTAGGTAGTAATCGAACTCCGGAACACTAGTTTTAGAGATTAGTACAGTATCTACTAATCTACGGTCACTTTCCGTAACAGCTGTTGTACTTATCGAATGATTGATAGGAAGCTGGTAATATTTTTTATCTCCTTGGAGAATGATCTTCGTGAAATAAATTTCTTCATGCACATGTGGTGAAAAACTTAGCTAAGTTATGGGGGTACAGGTTAGAAGACTTGAGATTTATCCCGTAATTTGTTTTGAAAAGACACTTTTTTTTTTGCCAACTCGCCTCATTTAATGCCTTTTGGCGCTGAGGCACTAATTTTGTAGTATATTTTCTATTGAAATTAATAAATGAATTAAAAAAAAACAACTTTGTGATAATCGAATTTCTTAATTGTCTTATAAAGGGTATTTTTTATAGACGTATAGAACTTTAAATTGCAATAAAACAACGATGGATTATTCGATTGACATGAATTTTATTTATCCGAAAGATAATCTTGTGGCATTACATTTTAAATATGATTTCTGGCATATGACCTCCACGGCTGGCTCGGATGTAGTCCAATCTGGACTTCCAATTTTCGATGACTTTTTCCAACATTTGTGGCCGTATATCGGCAATAACATGGCGAATGTTGTCTTCCAAATAGACCAATGACTTTACATAGCCCCACAGAAAGTAGTCTAGCGGTGTTAAATCACAAGATCTTGGAGGCCAATTCACAGGTCCAAAACGTGAAATTAGGCGGTCACCAAACGTGTCTTTCAATAAATCGATTGTGGCACGAGCTGTGTGACATGTTGCGCCGTCTTGTTGGAACCACAGCTCCTGGACATCATGGTTGTTCAATTCAGGAATGAAAAAGTTAGTAATCATGGCTCTATACCGATCACCATTGACTGTAACGTTCTGGCCATCATCGTTTTTGAAGAAGTACGGACCAATGATTCCACCAGCCCATAAAGCGCAACAAACAGTCAGTGTTTCACCATACACTTGAGGATTAGCTTCACTCCAAAAGCGGCCGTTTTGTTCGTTGACGTAGCCATTCAACCAGAAGTGCGCTTCATCGCTAAACAAAATTTGCTTATGAAAATCGGGAACAACGGCATTTATTTTCGAAATAAAATTGCACTATTTGCAAGCGTTGTTCAGGCGTGAGTCTATTTATGATGAATTGCCAAACCAAACTGAGAATAAATGACTTGACAGCTGTTAAATCGGTCGCCATCTTGAACAGTTATGCCAACTTAAAGTTATAAGAACTAAATTTTGAACTGCATTATCGAGTTCTGGTTGTTACAACTGAAAAATTTTAATATAAAAACTGAATTTTTGATTGTAAACAAATCTAGTTGCTTTGTGAGCTTAAACTCCTTCGAATTTGCTACCAAAATGTTTGTTTTTGATTGAAAATATTCAGTAACCTCTCTGGTTAGATATCTTAATTCAACTGGTTGATGCACATTCCATTTTTTTGCTTTATTTATTGTTCACTTTAATCTATTTGTTAGTGTAAATCATAAGTTGTTAAGTAAAGCAACCAGCTATACTCTTACAATGGAACGCCATTTTTTTACTCCTAGCATTTATGTTAAAGTGTCATACCTAAATAAGAGCGCTGGCGTTGATTAATAAAACCCACTAAAGACAAACAAAAAAAGAGTTAAAAAGCTAAATTCCAAAAAAAACTAGCTAAAATGTCACTACTGGTCAAAAAAACCAACTACAGTTTTGCAGCTTCACTATAAAACTCACAGTCAAATTTTGGTGTGCTCCATACATATTGTATGGGCATAAGACTTTTAGACAGACAAAAACGCTTGCCATGCCTATTAGAAACACTTGGTTTATTCATGCGGCAGCCCATGCTAGAACAATTTAGAATCATTCGAAGTAAAATATTTGATCCCTCAATCTGTTTGTATGGTTGGTACAAAATTCTTAGGGGAAAACCCAACTTTCTTTCTTCATACTGCTGCTGTTGCCAAAGTACGGATTTTATTTTATAATGGGTGTCTCAGTAAAAGTGTACTTTTTAAATTTATTGTAATTTTTTTTACATGCCGGTGGCAACTGTGGAATTTGACAACTGTCACAATTCCAATTATTCCGATTATTAAAAATGGAGCGCTTGACGAAAGAAGACATGTTATAATTGTGATGAATTACAGTGAAGTCAGTGTCAATTTTTCGAAAAAGGTCAGCTTCTGCAATGAAGTGTATTTTCATCTCAATGGCTTAACAGGATGACATGTGGTTTTAGCAAAGACAGCGCCACCTGCCATCCAGCTCTGTATGAAATATAAAAGTGCACTCTTTTTGACACACTCTATACAAATTTTTTGTGTTCTTTATTTTATTTTTTTTTACTGTTAAAACCTAGCAAAGATTATTTATCAGTTGCTGTTAAAATAATATTAATATTTTTTGTGACATACTAATACACTCGTAGCTTTTTGATAATCATGTTCCGTTAATAAAAAAATAATTTTTAAACATGATAAAAAAAATTAAAGAGTAAACAGGCCTTTAAGAAGGCTTTTAACATATTATTTTGAAGGCTCAAGGCTTGCTAGATCTGGTAATGCAAAAAAAAATCAAATCTCGACAGTTGCCTTAAGCATAAAAAATTTAAAAATAAAATATGAATTTTCGTTTATATTTATGCATTTTCAATTATTATCGAGAGTTGACTGTATTTAGTATTAAGACATGCAAATCACAATTTTAAAACCTGACTCTTGCCAATATTTGTTATCTCATCATTAATGACATTTAATACCACAGTGCGCGATAAACTATGGCTTGAAGAATGTAAACTCACTCTTATTGAGTACAAGTTCCGATTGTCAATGTTGTGATCCTAATAGAGGCCGGAAAAATGTAAAAAAGGGTTCTGTTTTTATTAACCTGTAATGATATCCTGTCTGATCGCTCGTAGTTAGTTATTCTATGTAAAAACCGCTTATATCTTATTAAATCTTTTTTTTTAGAGGAATACAACTTTAGAAGCCGTAAAAGAGTTTGCTATAAAATTATTTGGATTCATGGAAACGGTATTGTTTTCATAATCATCTCTTTAATTTTGGAATATATCATTGCATCATATCTGAACCACAATAATAAAGTTATTGAGTTAATTGCGCCAACAAGTCAATTTTTACTTAAGACGACTTAAGCGATTTTTCGTTATTAGCACACACATATTTAATGTTATTGCTAGAGAAGTCTTCCACACAGATTCCCTGGCTTTAAAAGAGTTCTTTAAAAAATATTATAGAAGCCCTCCGAGTTCCGAAAGATATACTGCTCGTGGGCTATTAGAAAAATAGTGCAAGATTTTGATAGAAGGCAGGTTTTTTGAGTAGAAATTTTTGTTAGCTAAAGAAATTGTTTATAAACTATTTGCAAATTTTTTTTTAGACTGAATCTATCTACTCGTTTAATAAAAATTATTTTGGACTAGTTCACTATTTTTTTCTATGTGGTTTGACACTAAAGACACACATAAAACAAAATTTTTTTACAAACAAAAATTTTGTATGGACAAAAATTTTGTATGGACAAAAATTTTTTACGGATAAAAATTTTGTTCGCAACAAGTGGGGTGATTTGCCCTATAAAACACTGGACTTTTTGTAATTTTTTTGAGTCCTTCTAAAAAGTCTTCTCAAAGAAGAGTGTTGAATGGATGTTTTTTGGAAGCTAAAAAGAGTAGATTGCTAAAGATCTGCCATTGAAATAAGTAAATTAAAATTAGTGCTGCCTTAATGTGAAGCATTTTAAAAAGGTTTGAAATAAAAAGGCCTTCTAAGTTTAACCTCAAGCTTTTTAATAAACGCAAATGAATACTTTGCACTTGAATTTCTAAATCGAATTAAAGCAACCGTAAATAAATAAATTCTTATGCACAAAACACCACAATTTTGTTATAAATTAAATAAAATAATTTAGTAATAATTATCTATGTTTATTAAATATTTTATAATTTTTTTATGCGATAAGAAAAAAAAAATAACCTGAATAATCGCTAAACCGGCTTAAATATCAATTGAATGAAAAGTAAATTAAAACCAAAACAATTTGAAATACCAAAGCAATCGACACACTTGTACTCCATACTTTATTAACAAAATAAAATTTTCAAATAAATTAATGCAATTTAGTGAGGATGCGCATTCAAACGGCACAAAGAGAGAGCGAAAGTGAGAAAGATAGTCAAGATTTAATTTAAAAATATTAAATTACAAAACCAGGCAGACATAAACTGTCGGAAGTATTTTTGTTTGCAAAGAATCAAAACACAAGAAATATTTTTCGTGTTTTATTTGAAATGCACGTGAGTAAACCAGAGCTGGCACGAAATTTACAAAAAAAAAAAAAAAAAAATTATAGTAAATGAAATAAAATGAAAATTAAATGACAAGTAAATTTAATTGTTTTCATTGTGAGAGACCTTTTAAACTTCGTAGCCATAAAAAAAAAATTTGTGCAGACAAAAATTTTGTTTGGAACAAATGGGTGTATGAAGCCTTAAATACTTACTTTTCGCTTAAGCTGGATTCACTTAATTGTTAGGAAGAAAATTTTTGTTCATGAAAAATTTTGTATGAACAAAATTTTTCTCCGAAACGACTTCAGGGACTAAATTATACAATTTCTTATCTATGGAAATTTCCATTTAAATTGTGCTAAAATTTCAATCGCTATCGAGTAGCGTAATTTGGCCCCAGCTTTCACATCTTATTTGCCTTTTTGAGAATACATTTCTGTAAGCTTAAGAAATTGATTAGAAATTTTTTACTAATTTCTTTTTCCGTAGACTGAATCCAGTCGTATACTTATCTTTATCAGAGAAATTTCAAACACACATAAAAAATATTTTGGTCCAACAAAAATTTTGTGCGGACAAAAATTTTGTTGGGAGAAAGTGGTGGATTTCAGCTATAAAACACTAGAATTTGTGTCTTTTTTTTTTAGTCATTGTAAAAAGCCTTCTTAAAGCAGCTAAGTTGGAGTGTCGAATGGATTTTTGGAAGCTTGGTGAAGCTCTTCCATTGAAATTAGTATTTTAAAATGATTGCTGCATTAATAAAGCGCATTTAATTTTAATCAATTTGTTAATAAATAACATGCAGAAAAAACAGAAAAATAAAAAAAAATATTTAAAAATGTCTTTCTCTTTATTATGAAATCAAATGTAAGTTTGAATTCAGCTATCCGTTCCGAAAAAAATTCCTTTATTCGTGCACTATTTTATACGTAATTAGAGCTTTTTCTTTGTTAGAGATATTTCAAACTACATTAAAAATATTTGTTCGGACAAAATTTTTTTTTGGAAATTGTTTAACTATTTTTATGTATCTAAAATATATATATAACAAATAAAATTTTAATTAACCAATAAAATACAAAAGATTCCAATACAAGACAACCTAAATTTGTTATAAATTATGAATAATTTGGATTGAAGGGTTCATTTAAAGAACACAGCGCTGGATATTTAATATTTTTGCCAGTGATACACAAAATAAATTCAATTTAAATCCATTATTGCAACTTTCAACTTTAAAGTCAGGATTTTGCATAAATCTTTGGAACTAGCCGATATTTAATTTATCAATATTTCAATGCTTTAAGCTTGACATGTAACTTATAAAATCATAACTTTAACTTGCACTAATGGCCCTTAAGCTTACAAATCCATATCAATTGTAAGTTTGGTTATGTAGCGGCTGTCGATTAAATTGTATTCATTGAATCACAAGGCCATACTTCTTTGTATGATCTCGATTATGTTGGGTGGCTTTTCAATTGGTCTATCAACACCCACTAAATTTTGTCCAACATTGAGAAAACGATAAGAATTTTTACAATCCTCATGCTCCACTACACAAGTTTTAACATATAATTCAGCCAAAAATGCCAATTCATCATCCCACTGTACTGTAGCCATTTTTGCAGCTGGATAGAAACCAGTCAATTTCCCAGCTGCTATAAAGTTGCGTCTTTTATTGTGTTCATGTAAAATAAATTGACGATATGGTTTAAGGTCTATGATTTTCGTATCTGGTTGGCAGTAATCGTGAAAATTCTATAAAGAAAATGAAAATAAATTTATATCAAAAGTTTAGAGTTTTGCTGGCATGTACTAACGCTAGAAGTTTTATTTATTTTATTTTTAATTCAGATGAGGTGCAGGGCAAAGGATATTTGCTGTTTCAATGCAAAGAAAAGTGTGTGATCTGGAAAATTTTATTGTTTTATGAGCTTTTTCTGATCTCTTTAATTTCTTTTTTTAATCGTTTTGCAATCCGTCTCTATTATGACTATTTTATTAAGCTTGAGGTCTTATCTTATAAGTTTATTTTATATCGATATTTCACTCCAAATTGTCTAGCTTCTTCAGGATATAATTAAAAATTAGTCACATTATTATATTAAAAATACATATTTCGAAAATTTCTTGAAAAAATTAATTTTTTTTTTAAACTGCAACCCCTTGGCTCTATGCTGTACATTGAATTGACTGCAATGAATAATAACCCTGAAATAGATACAATTTACTTACCCCTGAATTGTTGCAGGCAATATGTTGAATACCTTGTGCACACAATTTTCTATCACACCAGGATAATGATTTTAACTGAATTTTGCCAATTGCCCCAACAATGCCAATACTTATCACACTTAACACTTTAAAAAGCATTTCTAATGCACTTGCACTTTTCTCTCGTTTAAATTGAAAATCAAATTTACTAGTTAATTAACAGTTTTAAGAAGCTTTAAAGAGGTTTTTTTAAAAACATGTCTTGATATTTATAAAATTTTCTGAAAGACAGAGAGAAACAATTAATTAATTATTGGTTTTGATTTTTATTTATATTAAAAATGTATAAACGAGTGCATCATGCCAGCAGCCAACTGCCAACAAACCAAAAGTCGGTATTTAATTCTGTGTCAGTGGCGAGTTCCGGCTGGTCTTTTCTTTGTTTTATTAATTAAATCAAATTAATTAAGACGCTGGCTTAAAAGAAGTAAATGTTTTGAATCTTTTTTGGATACAAATTTTGTTTCATAAAACTGTTTTTTTGATTTTTTTAATCTTTTAAAAAGGAAAGAAATTGTCATTTTTAAACCTGATGAAACTCAAACGAATTATTGAACTGCGCTTCCTTTATGATCACTCTACTCTGTCAAATTCGCTGAACGCTATATTGCCATATTGATTAAATCTTTAATTGAATCCTTTAAATATTTAATTAATGTGATAATTTCATTATTTAAAATAAATAAATTTTTAATACATTTAATTAAAAATTTAGTTGAATCACTTAAGCATTTTATTAATACGGTAATTATTTTAATTAAATTAAATAAATTTTATCAAAATGTTGAAGAAATATTAAAAATAAATCAAAGAAAAATTTTATTTAGTCAATTAAATATTAACGACTTATTAAAGGCCTATTAGAACCCTCGTTAAACAAAAATATTTTTTGACAAAATATTTAATTGTTATATTGAAGAAATTTAATTAAAAACTTTAATTTATTCAATTAAAAATGTAATCAATATGATAATTTTTTGAATTAAAATGTTTAATTGGTTTACAATTTATTTTCTATGCTGTTGCCTGCAATATTAAGCAAGCTGCACATGCTTACGTTAAGGCTATTCCTATCTACTACTTGAAGAGGTTAAACATGGGCTATTAAAATGTTTAGGATTGCTTTTTCTTTATTGTATGAACTTTGAAAAGTTATGCAAAATTTAAATTTTTATTATTTCATTAAATTTTGTGCTGTACCAACGAAATTGTTGTATGTGGTCATTCAGCTTCCAAGTTGATTCCACCTGCTGGATCAAATAAATATAACTATTATTAAGGCCATAATTGCAGTGCCATTTTTAAGATCTATTGTGCAGCCCGATTTCCAACTAAAATGACTCAAGACTTTTCACAATCACTGTCAGACTATATAAATACAACTTAATACGTAGTTTCATACCTAAACCCCGTGACGGGTCATATAAAAGGTAATTTTATAAGAACTATCGGAAATTTAAAAAAAAAAAACACATAAAATTCAGAAAAATGCATGAAATATTTATTTGGATCGATAGTTGGGTCGATATAATTTAATGTTTGAAGATTATTTCATGCAAATGTTGGCCGCGGCTGCGCCTCAAATGGTCCATCCGCTTAGTCCAATTTTGGCATACTCTTTCCAACATTTCGGCCGGTATCTCACGAATAATGTTGGCAATGTTGGCTTCCAGTGCGTCAATCGAAGCGGGCTTGTCCCTATAGACATTAGCCTTAACATAGCCCCACAAAAAATAGTCTAGAGGCGTTAAATCGCACGATCTGGGCGGCCAATTGACTGGTCCCAAGCGTGAAATAAACTGTTCACCGAACTCGCCTCTCAATTGGTCCACTGTTTCGCGTGCTGTGTGGCATGTGGCACCGTCTTGTTGAAACCACATGTCATGCAAGTCAAGCTCTTCCATTTTGGGCAAAAAAAAGTTTGTTATCATCGCACGGTAGCGCTCACCATTCACAGTAACGTTGTGATTCGCATCATCTTTGAAGAAATACGGCCCAATGATGCCGCCAGCCCATAATCCGCACCAAACGGTTGTTTTTTGTGGATGCATTGGTAGCTCTTGCAATGCTTCTGGCTGCTCTTCACTCCAAATACGGCAGTTTTGCTTGTTCACGTATCCATTCAACCAGAAATGAGCCTCGTCGCTGAACACAATTCTTCGATAAAAAAGTGGATCTTCATCTAACTTTTCAAGAGCCCATTCACCAAAAATTTGGCGTTGTGGTAGGTCGTTTGGCTACAATTCTTGCACCAGTTGTATCTTATAAGGCTTCACACCCAAATCCTTCCGCAAAATTTTCCACGTAGTGGAGTAACAGAGGCCCAATTGCTGCGAACGGCGCCGAATCGATAATTCACGGTCATCACCAACACTGGCCGATACGGCTGCGATATTTTCTTCAGTTCGCACTCTACGTAAGCGTGTTGGTGGTTTAATGTCCAACAATGTAAATTTGGTGCGAAATTTTGTTACAACTTTTGTTAAACTGACCATAAAATGGAAGAAGCGCGCGATGAACTTTCTTAACAGAGCACGCATTTTGGTAATAAAATTCAATAATTTGCAAGCGTTGTTCGTTTGTAAGACGATTCATGATTAAATTATAGACCAAACTGAAGATGTTTGACAGTGACACAAGATACAAAACGTGCGTGAGCTGTCAAAACTAGTGTTGCCAAAAAGATAATAGCAAAAAAATCACTCTTTATATGGTACCCAGTTGGTTCGAAAACGGTTGAGGGTGTTGGAGCAGGGGTATTTGGTCATAACCTTAGAAGAAGCTTATTTGTTAGTACGAGTCAAGAGAACTCAGTTTTTCAGGCCGAAATACATGCCATAGACATCTATCTAAGAGAGGAATTACAAAGTGACACAAATAACAGTCACTTCTATATTCACTCGGACAGTAGAGAGGCATTACTAGCCCTCAGTGCTTTTGATATAAAATCAAAATGGTTATGGAATTGCCTAACATTTCTGAGTGAGACGTAGTAGCCAGAAAAGACGTGGCTACTAGATTCATTAGCGGGCTGTCTTGTAGTTCTTTTTTTAGCTCAGTTTTAAGGAGTGGCTGGAAAGAGAATCGCAACAATACTGGCTGGAAACAAAAGATATCAGGGTAGCGAAAACATTTTTTCTTCCGAGATCGGAATGGCATGATCTCGAAAGAAAACGAATAAATTAGTTGATCAGGAATTCGGATTGTCACGAGATTCATGACTGAAGTATTGAATAATTTATTAGTCAAATATGAGGATCAATCAAAATGACCTCGGCAGGTTATGTAACGAAGATGAAGAGACAACAGATCACTAATTGTGTTAGTTTAATGATCTACTTTGGATCCTTTTTAGCTAATTAGGGCACGATTACCTACAACCGTTGAACATGGGGGATAAATAACCCAAGAAAGTCTTTGAATTTTCAATGAATACTAGACTCAGGGAGAGTTTATAACTGGAGAGTAGTGTCACAATAGGTATATTTTGGCCGCAGTGACCAGGTGACTTGTTCCCACTCCTCATTCTAATTCTAATTTTAGTTCTCACGAATCTAGTAAATGTTGTAGAATTCAATTTATCTAAGATAATTGGGGGCCAGTATACCACTGCGTCTTGCCATTTCTGGGCAAACGTACTAAATCGTCAGAAACTACAAGAAGTCTTGCCAACAGTTCAGTGTGAAGTTTTGTGCCATTTTCGCTGATGCCAAGAATAATACATTCGGGTTTAGTGGGTCTCCATGTTGTTAAATTATTCAAACATGCTTAAATGATTTAAAAAGGCAATTTATATATTAATTTAATTTTTTAAGATTTTTTACGGTAAATATTACCTTGCTTTCGTCATGATAAAACTCAAATTGTATCACCCTTTAAAAATGAATATTATCAGACAGACTGCTGCCATCTGCTTCAGGCCAAAAGTAAAAACTGTCATTTTATTAATTAATTTATTTTATTTTATTTTTTGAATAAATTATAAACAAAACAGAACCTCATTCAGATTTTTAGATTTTTGTTGTTGTAAACTTTTAACAGCCGCAGGTTGAATTTATTATTTTATTTTTGAATCTATGAGTGTGTGTTCATGAAAGTAAATTGGCTGTTAAATGATGGAAATTAAAAAAAAAATTAATCTGTCATACCTGGAAATTTATTTAATAACAAAATTTGGTGTTTTATTATTTCTGTGCTAATGTGGAAAAATAGCTTAAATCGACTTAAGTAAAAATTTACTTGTTGTCGCAATTCACTTAATAACCTTTTTGTTGTGGTTCAGGGATGGTTTGACAATATATTCCACAACCCCATGAAAACTTTGCTAGAATCAAAATAATTTTATAAGAAAAACTTTTAGGGCTTCTAAACAGGACTATTACTACACTGAAATGTTATAATAGTATGGAAAACCCTTCCATATAGCCACAGATTTGTTTTCATGTTGAATTTTGTGGCAGGGAAGTTTTATATAAAATTGTGTTTTAGTACTGGAAAGAAAATTTTTGTTTAGTAATTTGCTGGAAATAATTTCCTTCTTGGTTTTCTTCATTAACGGCTGATCTGTGAGTTCCTATATGCCACCACTTTTTTGTGTACTGCATTTTTGCTACGCATACACAAAGAATGAAGAAATGCATTTCCTATATAAATTCGTTGAAAACGACTTGTGTGAAATTTATTCGAAAAATCAATGAAATGTGTGAAAAATTAGCAGAAAATCATTTTAAAATTTCTAATTGATCATTATTAGCTTCAGTGATATACAACTCTCCTGTATGGGCCGGAGCTTCAAAGTATATTTCTAAGCTGCTCGACCCGTACAGGAGAGCGAAGAAGCTTATCGGTGACAGTAGGGTAGCCAATTCTATTGATTCACTGGAGCATCGTCGTAATGTGGGCTGTGTTTCATTGTTCTATCGCTACTACAATGGAATGTGTTAAAGCGAAATTAGGGAACTTGTACCTTCATACGCACTACGCGATTTTAGAAGAGAGCTCATCTATTTGTGTGGAATATCCAATGAACCGCACAACACATTACCGAGAGAATTCGTTCTTCAGCCATACCGTTCGCCTGTGGAATAATCTTCCTGAATACGTTTTCCCTGCCACTTTCGATGTAGGAGGGTTCAAATCGAACTTTCACAATCACTACTCCCTATTTCCTCCTTCCCATAACCTATTTTCCTAGTTCCAGCACAATGCATTGCAAAAGTAGGGGTCATCCCCTAAGTGCTGGTCCTAATAAAAAAAAAATTGAAACAATTTTCCTAACAATAAAATTTTTTTCTGTTACGCATAATGATCATCTAACTGTATTTAAAATTCTAGAAATAAGTTTTTTCTTGAATTTTTTTCTTTTTTTTTTGGTAAAATAGTAGAGTTTTAAAAAGGCTGCTTCGTACGCCTGACTTTTGATCTTCTTATCTAATTTTGTTACGAAATATTTCGAAAAGTTCTATTTGTTTTTTTTTTTTTATTAAATATTAATTTCCCAGTTATTGAGCAAAATGCTAAAAGAAAAAAACCTAAGCGCCCAGTTAATAAAATTTTTTGTTTAATTTTTTTTTTTCGAAAATTCTAACATAGTGAATGAAAGTTGAGCAAAGTGGCCTAGTGTTATGAACTCTCCGGGAGTTTTTTTTAGGATTTTATGCCCTTCACTGTAACTATAAGTTTGTGAATCCGTACATGTGACACCCAAAAAAAAAAATATATATATATATATATTCTGGATACTTCTAAGTAGCAGAGTCTATTTAGTGATATGCGCCTGTCTGTCTATCTGTCCGTCCGTGTAGTCGTTGAAATCAGCTTCTTGAAGTCCCTAGGCAATTTACAGAAAAGTTTACCATATTAATATATTAGTTGTTGCTGTCTTCAAGCTGCTATTGAAATTCATTTCGGTCGGTTTTTAAATGGCAGAGTTCTGAGTTAAAAACCGTGAATACCTTTATTTTTTTAATCATTTTTTGAGGGGTTTTTTGGCACATTTTATCTAACATACAAAACGGACAAAAAAGCTATGTTATCAAAATTGTCTGTACAAAAAAATTAAAGTATTTGGCTGGTGCAGAGAAGAAATTCCCGTGAAATTTTAATAATTGGTTTCTCAAATTCGTCTATTTAGGGCGTCCTGTAGATTGATGGCTATACTAATTTATCAGCTTCAATCCAGGGCTCATACTTAAATTTTTGTTTGTTTTATTTTACACCCTTTCCCTTTACCATCAGCCTTACGTTTGTAATTTTTATGTCATACATCTTCTACCCTATAAATGTGATTTATCGTTAGTCTTTTCAATTGTAATTTGACAATTTGTCAGACATGCTTGTGAAAGAAATTTGCTATTTGACATGTTAAATTGATGAGTAGTCACTTTTAAAAATAAAAAAAAGGGTTATGAAAGACCAAAAGCGTATTAAAATTGTAAAACTTTTATTAGTTGTTTGCTTGACTGCCTTCTAAAATTTGATTTGTGTTACAAATGTAAACTTAAATCAATCAGAATTTAAAAGTTTCTTTTTTTTTTTCAAATAAACAAGAATTAAAAAAAAACGTGACCACAAAATTACAACTAGTTACTCACATAAGTGTATTCGTTTAGAATTATAACTAGAGGCTGGAAAGAGTCACCTGCTTTAGTGCGTTTTAGTAACTTTTACGGCATTTGTTTATTTGTTCGATTTTTGAAATAAAAAAATATATTTCCTTTTAGATCTTCAGGATCTCATATGAAATAAAAATTTTAATTATAAAAGATCTAAAAGGAAATATATGTTTTTCATTTCTAGAATCTTAAAGAACATTAACAAATAAGTTTTATATAATTATATTAATATTTTATCGAAGACAAAAATAATCGGTACGATAGAAATCGTTATTTGAGATGATTGTTAACTTCTTTGCATTAAGCTTTTAGAGAAAAAAGTAAAAAAAATTATTAAAAAATACGTTAAATTCTTGTGTGCCGAGTCTTAAACTGCATTGTTTGTTGAAATTAAGTTAACAGCACATAAATAATCATCGTAAATAATGATTTCTATTCTACCGAATATTTTTGTATAAAAGTTACTGGATACCGAATTCAACAAAATATCGTTATACTTGTTTTATCGATACGAAAGTTCGTAATAAAAGTTACTGAATCGCACTACAGAGCCAATTTAAAAAAATAAACCAAATCAGCGTTCTAAAATATTTTGGCAACCGTTTTCAGTTGCCTTCAATTTGTAAATTTATGTTTTTTTTTTAGTATTTGACTGCAAAATTTAAAGGAGTCATTAAAAAAATGTTTTTTTTTTTAATATTTTTAAACAACATGTAATAATTGTTAATTTTGACAATCACAATGATTTTATTACTCACAAATCAAGATTATTGCTTAAAAAACAAAACGTAAAAAGTTATTATTAAAATGCCTCAAGCAACGAACAAAGAAACTCATAAACGAGCGTACTTATGAACTCATATTTGTTTTTTTTTTAATCTTAATTAAACAAAGAGATAAATTTCTAAAACATAAATTACAAATGACACACTCGAAAAATTTATACTTTAATCATAAAAATTTGTTTATTACAGAAAGTATAGGGTGATGATTTTTTAAATGGTAGACGCTTTTTAAACTTAAAAATAAATAATTTTGAAAGTAAAAAAAACTTTTTTGTAAATTGTTTTTGTTAGCATAAAATTTTTTAAATTTATTCTTTTCTAAAATTAAGTTTTTTTAACAATCTTTTCAAGAAAGATTTTACTTTAATTTTATTTAAATAAAAGTTAAAACTAGAAATACAGCTACAGATATTTATTTGTACTAACTAAACTTGTTGTTGTTTAATAAAATTCAATAAAACATAAAAATCTCTTTAAAAAAATATATACTCGTATTTAATAATTGGGATCAAATTCTTCTTTTTCTGAACACAAGGCTGGAAAACGTGGATTTCTGCCAGTTTTACAGGCACGTCCTGGATAACCTGTTTTATACAGGGGAGTATCCAGCGCATACACTGATGAATAATTGCATACCACATTATAAATGTAGACATGTGGGTAATCGGGTCTAGTGAAACGCATAATGGCACAGCCCACATGAGTTATACGATCGACAATCATTTCTGCAAAATGACCATAAGCTTCACTGAAATTAAAAAAAAAAAAAAAAAAAAAAAAAAAAAATTAAGAAAATAGAAAAAAAAGAAGGGGCGGTTTCTGTAATACAAGCTTTTAATTCAAAGACTTATGACGTTTTTCCATTACTCATCAAAAAATTTTATATAAAAAGTACTCAAATCTTTGACTATTTTTTATATAAATTTTCTAGACTTATTAATGGCTTGAATACTTTGCTGGCCGGCATTACAAAAACTGTTTATTAAATTTTTTTTCTTATGCTTATTGCGAAACTTACAAATTCTCAGTGACCTTAAATGAATTAACAAACGAATTATCTATTAAATCGTATTCAGCATCAAACCATAATGTTATTGTTTCATCAATTAGATTGGTTACATTCACATAGCGTGACTTTAGTCTTGAAATGCCGCATAAATTTTGTCCTGTATTACGAAATCTATAGGTATGATTGCAATCATCATGATCCAATATGCATGTGCGCACATTAAGCCCAGCTAGATATTGTAATTCATCATCCCACACCTGCAAAAAAAGTGTAATTGAGTGACTAAAATTATGAAATAAAATTTTTAGTTTTTATTTTAAAAAAAATTAAAATCTGAGATCGAGTCGCCACACTAGTTATTTAACATATTTTTACACCCCTGCTGGAAATGCTGGAGCAATTGCTGCCAAATAATATATGACATGGCTAATCCAAAATGTACTTATGACTTTCGAAAAGAAAGTACTTGTACTTTTTTCACTGGTACCGCATGAAATATGTAAAGAGTGGCAATTGTAACCTTCGTAGGACAGCGAAATATTATAATGACTAGTCATGACATTAAAAAAATCAAAACAAGAACCGGTCTTTATGTCTTAAGAACTAATCCAGTGACATGGTCTGTAATTAGTTCCTGTTCCCCTAGGAACTCTTTCATACAAAAAGACCCAGCAACAAATCGAGTTTCATTAAAAAAAAAAGAGAGAAAGCGAAAGAGAGAAAGTGAGAGAGAGAAAAAGCCAGATGGAGAGAGAAAGCGAGAGAGAGAAAGTTAAAAAGAGAGAGAAAGCTAAAGAAAGAAAGAAGGCGAGAGAGAGAAAGCTAAAGAGATAGAGAGAGAAAGCGAGCGAGAGAAAAAGCCAGATAGAGAGAGAAAGCGAGAGAGAAAGCGAGAGAGGGAGAAAGCGAGAAAGAGAAAGCTAGAGATGGGGAGAGAGAAAGCAAGAGAGATATAGTGAAAGAGAGAGTGAGAGTGAGAGAGAGTGAAAGAGACAGCTAGAGAGAGAAAAAGTTTTAATAAACGCCCTTTAGCACAGGGCATAACATTTATTAGTGAAACTAGCAAATATGAGGTACAATCATAATTATCTCTGGAGTTTATGAAAACATCACCAAGAGACACCAGTAATAGTCTAATTTGAAGCCTTTTTCATTACTTAGAGTTGAACTACTAGGCTTGGCCAGTGTTCATTACAGTGAATCGTTTAGATTTTAAATTCATTTATAAACAATTTTTCGACTTACAACATAATTTTGCTACATCCAATTTTGGATGTTTTAATCCCAAATAGCAAAAGTCAGTGGACTGAGAAGAATGCAAAATGAACGTAAAAGTTAGTGAGCGATAAACAGTGCATTGTGTACGTGAGATTAAGTGAACGATGAACAATGCAAAACGATGAATGATATAATTAAAAAGTATTGAAGTGTTCGAATTTTCGAGTTTGCCAAATCGTTCATTTAAAATAGGTCTTACATGAACACCACCCTCTGAAGTTTCTGAATTCTTAATGGATGCTAAATCTAGGAAGTATTTGTAGCATGAAATTAGTGACACAATAGGTGTATTGTGGCTGCAGTAACCAGATGTCTTGATTCTAATTCTAATTCCAAATGCCACCAAAATAAAAAATAAATTTTTTTCTTAAATACGTGCAGGGGAAAGCAAAGGGGGCTAGGACAACATCCATTTCTTAATTTCATTGATATTTAAAACACTTAGAAAAATATTAAATATATTGACAGCAGCCAACTCTGAAACTGCTTTTTTTAAATGGCAATTAATTGGACTTAAAATTCGTAAACAAGATCTGCAGAGACAGAGCGTGTGTGTGTTTGTTCTTGGTTAAATACATTGAAATACATAAGACCAGAATGGCATTTCCTAAATATATATTTTTTTTATCAACCATAATAAATCTCAAGTATTTTTTTTTTAATAAAAACTCAAACGTGTTTGACTACATCATTATTAATGATGATGCTGACGGTATGGTGTCTCATCATTAGTGAATGAAAGAAAATCTATGCAAAATTTTATGCAAATAAAATCTTTGTAATTTTATTATTATTACATAAGGTTATTGGCACCACAATAGATTTAAATTAATTATTCAATTTAGCTAACCACAGGCCACACCTGTGTGTATTGAGCATTTGATTCTAGATTTTATTTTTATTTTTATTTTTATTTAATTAAATATGTTTAACTAACATCAAGTAGTTTGTGTGAGTGTGATATAAAGGAAACGGATACAGGCAGTCTAACAGCTATTTTTTCTTAGTTTTAGTAATAAAAACTTCATCAGTTTTTTTTTTTATGAATTGAAATTTTGTTTTGTGCTTATTAATAAGACAATTGCTTTGGACGTGGCAATTAAACATAAATTAATGATTTAAGCAAACATGAACTTTAAAAAAAAAATGCATTAAATAATTAGTCGTTGTTGCTGTTGTTATTATTATTTTTATTGGCTTGGGGGCAAATCATTAAAATATTTTTTTTCTTTTTTTTATAATCATTTATTAAACATTTAATACGGGTTTAATATATATTTTTTTTATTTTTTAATTTCAATGTAAATTTAAACATAAAATTGCACGAGAGCAAAAGCTGAAAATGATAATAGAAAAAACTAAAGTTTTATTAATTCAAGTTCAAAACTTTGTATAATTTTCCTTTCGAAATGTTAAAAAATTAGCCTACAACAAACCAGCTTCACAATGAACTCTTCTTGGTCGTCTCCTCAAGTAGTTTATGCTCGAGCACAAAGAAATTTTTCTGCAATTTTAGGCTTTTCAATAACACTAACACTGCTATTGAAAACCACACTATGATGGAAGTTCACTGAAGCTAAAAAAAGAGAAAAATTTCAAGGCTAAATCTGTTAACAAATGATCAAATCTAGACACAAGAAAACTAAACCTGGTGCCAAAGGCTATATCTAAAAAAAACTAAATCTAGGGTCAAAAGAGCTAAGTATAACCTCAAAAAGCTAAATCTTTCCCTAAAAAGTCTAAGTCTAGGCTTTAAAAATTTATTCTAGCCCCCAAAAAGCTAAATATAATCTTAAAAAGGATAATGTGCTGTTCATAGGAAACAAAAAATCAAATTTTCTATGAAAAACACATAAAATTATTTAAAAAAATAAGTGTTTTCCATAAATTTTTTTTCATATTTGCCAACTCTGGCTGAGTGATACAGAAGTACTTTATTGTAATTAAATAATTTTAAAATACGCTTTGCAAATTATACAAAAAAAAATATTTCACACATAATTTATTGTGCAAAGGTGGCAAGAGAAAAATTAAATTTTATATGTTTCTAAATCCGAAAATGTTTATAATCTGCTAAGGAATTAGTCCAGATGGACGAGTGAATGAGCTTGTCAAGTAAAGAGGCTGATTGATCGCAATTCCATAGAGCTCCATTGAAACATGTGATGGTAGCTATAATAGGCAAATTTGATAACCTTTGTAATAGAATGTGCATGCAATCAAGCGACTATTTTAGGAGGTGTCTCTTAATGAAGCTAAGTAGGAGTCAATAGATAGAGTCTACTTCCTTTAATCTCTTCATTTTCCTTCTTCTACACTCTTCTTCTTTTCCTCTTCTCTTCTTCTCCTCACTTCTCTTCTTCTACTCTTCAATTTTTCTTATTCGCCTTCCTTGTTCTTCTTTTCCTATGTCCTTCTTCTTCTTCTTCTCCTCGTTTTTCTTTTTTCTTCATCTTCTTTTCTTTTTCTCTTTTTTGCTTCTCTCTTAATATTGTTTTTTTCTTTTCTTCTTCATCTCTCATCTTGTCTTAATTTCTTTTTCTTCGCTCTTATTCTCTTCTTCCCTTCTTCTTCTCCTTTCTACTTCTTCTTCTTCTCCACTCTTTTTCTTATTGTCCTTCCTTCTTCTTCTCTTCCCTCGTCCTTATTTTTTCGCCTTGTTTTTTCTTCTTTTTTAATCTTGTCTTCTTATTTTTCTCTTCTTTTCTTCTTCTCCTTCCTTTTTCCTTCTCTCTTAATATTGCTTTTTTCTTTTCTTTTCATGTCTCTTAATCTCTTCTTCTCCACTTTTATTTCTCTTTCCTTCTACTTCTTCTTCTTGCTATTCTTCATCCTACTTCTTCTCTCTTCTTCTTATTCTCCTTCCTTCTTCTTCTCTTCTCTTCCCCGTCTCCTCTCTTCCCTCGTCCTTCTTCTTCTCCTTGGTTTTTCTTATTTTTTCTTCTTTTTTCTTCTCCTTCCTTCTTTTTTTTTCCTTCTCTTAATATTGTTTTTCTCTTTTCTTCTTCATCTCTCATTGGCTCTTAATTTCTTCTTCTCTACTTTTATTCTTCTCCTCCCTTCTTCTTCTAATCCCTATTACTTTTTCTTCCTCTCCCTTCTTCTTTCTTAATATTGTTTTCCTCTTTTTCTTCTTCTTTTCCCTTTTTCTTCTTCTTCTTCTCTTCTCTCTTTTCTTTCTTCTTCTTTTTCTTTTAAGAATCTTGAATTACTTTCTCTGTTGCATCCTTTTTTTTAGTTTTTTCTTTACTATTTTTAGTTTCTTGCTTTTTTATCTCTACAGATATCAACAACTGACCCGCTTGAGTCTTTTTCCATATTGAGTTACCCTGTCCGATAGTTTTCATTTTTCTAGGATGCCATTCGTTATTATGTGTTGGTTGGATCCGTTTTGAATAATTTTATTAGCAACAAGGTAATGCAGTAGCCATTGAGTAAATAAATCTAGAAACAATTCGTTGAGTTAAGATATCTCTTCGATAACTCAGAGAGGTCTTCCACAAGATGTGAAGCAAAAGGAGTTTATACAGGCAACCCAAAGCTTTGTCTTCTTGTATTAAGGATAAAAGTGGGGAAACAAATTTCAAAGTTTTTTCAAATATTTTCATAATGGGACATAAAATCTCTTGAGCAGATTTTAAAATAACTACTTTGTACGTTTATTAATTTCTTGTTGGGAAACTAATTTTTTCCCAAAACGTGTGCGAATAGGGGAATAGATTAGCGATAGCGATAGCTGGAGTATAATAATTTAATTTGTTTTTAAACAAAAAAAAGTGTGAAAGTTTCAGCATTAAATTCCCACCTATTCTCTGTTAGCTTCATTAAACTTGGCAGGTGTGTCGGTCAACTTGTGTTTTTTTTTAATAACGTATTTTATGAAATTAAGTCTTTTTTGATTTATCATACTGATTATTCTATAATAAAAAAAATTAAAAAAAACAAAAAACTGTTTCTAATGTTAAACATTTTTGAATGATTTATTTGTTGTTAAAATTCTTTTTTTTGGGCTTATTTTTGAGAAAACATATTTTAATAAATTGATGTTTTGATCATTTGTTTGATTTATTTATTTACTGCACTGGTTGTTTAACTTTGTAGAACTTTAAATGAGAATTAATTTAATTATTGATTTAATTAATTATTTTGAATTGGTGTGTTGGGTTTAATTTTAATAATTTTTATTATTCTGTTTGTTGTGGTCGTTATTTTGGTTCAATACTCACCATTGTGGCCATTTTAGCAGCAGGATAATAACCAGGCAATTGACCTGAAGCAATTAAATTTCTTCTTTTATTGTGCTCATCTAAAAAAACATGTTTGAATTTTGTTATATCAACATCGGTGGCGTCGGGGAAGCAACGAGAATGAAAATTCTGCAAAATTGTATAGCAAAAAAATTTAATTTAATTTAAGAAAACTGATTTTTTTTTAATATTAAAATGAGCTGTTATTTTTGAAAATGGTATAAATCCACTTTTGTTCTTAATTAGTTAGTAATTTTAGTAAGATAGTGTCTAAAAATACCATTAACTTACACTACTCTCAATTATAACAGTTTGAAAAAGCGAGTTAATAATTATTAAGTAAAATTATACGGGTTTTACACGAATTTTTCAAATATGCTGAGTGTATTGAACTTCTACTACATTTCTTAACCAAGAGCCCAGTTAAGAAATGTAGTAGCTGTAGTAGCAGGCCACTGCGAATTTGGCAAAAATGCTAGTAGAATGGATTTGCCATCAAACGACTACTGTAGAATTCCCAGTAAATTCTTGCTGCGTTTGCTATCTAGCCAAGGCCAGATCATTCTCACCATATTGCACGACCGTTCGTCTCTCCAGCTAATTGAGGTACGAAAAAATTTCTAATCGCTTCCCTATACCGTTGCTCATTGACAGTAACGTTCTGACTTTCATCGTTTTTGAAAACATATGGGTCAACCATCAGCCAGTCCATTAAGTGCACCAAACAGTAATTTTCTGGAGAAGTAATGGCATTTTTACAAAACCTGGTGGATTATTCTCACTCTAAATGCAACAATTCTGCTTATTTGCATACCCAATCAAACGAAAATGGGCTTCATTTGAGACCAAAAAAGTGTAGGTATAAAATTTGAGAGGAATCTGCTTGAAAAACAAAATAAAAACTATTTTATTGAATAGAAGGCATGACAGCTACATTCGAAACGAGCATGGCGAGTGTAGTTATACACTCTTAGGTCTTTAATTACTGAAGAACAAACTATTGAAATATTTTTTTTTTAAGTGGGTGTGGCAAATAAAAATTAGTCAATTAAATTAATTAATTAAGTAAAGGTGGCAAACATCAATTCAACCACAGTTTTTGCTACTAAATTAAAATCAGCGAAATAAGTCAGCCTACTATTTTATTGCTCAGAAAAGCCATATATTGGGGGGTAGTATACTTACTCGTATGTACTAATTGCGATGCCTGTCTAGATCCTGAGAGAATTTATGTTATTTTTATTTCTGCCTTTCTATAGTAGCATGTAGCTGGCAACACTTTAAACGTCGCCCCCTGTATAGCTAGCAACAATGTAAAGAGAGACAAGCTAAAGTTTTGCATAAATTTGGAACACATTTTATTACCAATTTATTTCTGCTGTTATTTAATGGCCATTGTGCATGCACTAAAACGAATTCATTTAATTTTTATTAATAATTTTTTTTTTAAATTTCTTTTAGAAACATTTTTTTTATTTTTAATATTTTTTATTATTATTTTTATAGCAAAAAAATAAAAAAAAAAAAAATAAAAACAAAAGCGATTAGTTTTGTGAAACTTATGCAAATGAAATCGTAAATTATGGCAAAAAGTTTTGATTAAATATTTATATTGTAACAGACGAGTACGGTTTTAATGAACTTAATAGCTGATCAATAATTCTGTGACAATATATAAAAAAACGGCATATGTCTTATTAAGTTATTTTAGAGGACTATGAATTTTTTTTATAAAATTATTTTAATTATAGCAAAAGGTTTAGTTTTCATTAAATTATGGACTATAGCACCTTATCACCTTGATTTTCCTTTGTTTTTTAATGAAAACAAATTATATATAAACTAAGACTGGAGAAAATTTACCTCCAAACACAATTATTTTAGGTTTCACGTCTCTCTCTCTCTCTCTGTTTGTTGGCTCTGTAAACTTTAAACTTAAATTGAATTAAATTTATATTTTGTCTGCACAATGTTGAATTGAGTTGCTACTAAATATTATTAAATATTCAGAAAAAGTCACATAGTTTTACATTTGCTTTAGCTAGCAAAATATTACCGAAATTACCTAAAGCAATATTTTGCAGAAAATTTTGAAATGTAAGTTGATGGTCAGCTGGTCAGAGAAAAAAGTATTCGGCTGCTCTTTAAAAAATAAATGTGCTCAAAATTATTCCAAATAGTGCTGCATTAAACTATCATTAAAAAATATCTTGCAAAAAAAATTTAGTTCTAAAGCATTGCGTATAAAAAATAATACAAACATTCATTGATTTGATTAATTTAGTATTCGCAATTAAAGCGCTTTCAAATTAAAATGTAAAGTTCTTTGCTGTGCCTTAGCTGCTCTTTAAAAACATTAATGGTGTTTTCTTTTCTAATAAAAGTGTTGGATGTATTTTAATATCCAAGAATGTTTGCATTCTATTGTCAAAAAAATTTAATAGTTAAAATCAATATCACGTTCTCTTTTCAACATGTTGCATATAAAAGGTGCTAAAATGGTACATGTTTTGCACTCTATTTATAAGTTAGGGTGAGATACTGCCCTTTTTTACAACTATGTCAACTACTTGTTTATATAAATAAGTAAATTATTTAATTTTTATTTATAGGAAAAAGGAGATTCATCATTTTCTTCAAAAAAATCTATTATTGGTCACTTTTGAAACAAACATTTATTTTTATTTTATTTTAGATGCAAAGTTTTTTTGGGTCAGCTGTTTATCAGTTGTGTTAACGTAAAAATGTTAGGATATAAAAATGTTGCATGTTCTATTGAAACCATAAAAAAGGCCTCACTTTGTGCAGTTTTAGGCAACCTGTTTAAAATATTACAAAATTTAGAAGCAGAATGTTTTTTGAGAATAGAAAACGCCATAAGTAAAATATGTATTTTATGTTTTTTTTTTAAAGAAAATTTTGAATTTTCAGCTTTAATTTTTTTAAACCATTTTTGTAGCTGTTTTTGTGATTTTAATTTGTGATATAGCCTTTTTTTTAGAATTTTTTAGCCCTTTTAGCTTATTTATTTTCTGGCTGGTGAGTAGGGTTAGTTTTACACCAAAAAATAAATTATGTTCTTGACAAAAAAAAAAAAATATTTTAATATAAAAATGAATGAATAATAATTAAAAATAAATTAAAATTATTCAAGTTTCGATAAAGTAACTGATATTAATTTATTTGTAATTAATATGCATTAAATTTTAAGTTTTTAAAAGACTTACACCATAATTTTGACAGGCTATATGGCGAACTTTTCTAGAGCCACCACATAATTGAGGATCACACCATGAATACTGTTGGCTGAAACAATTTAAAAATTTCACTAGCAAAATCATTAACATCAATGTTTTTTTATTAGTACACATTTCAAACGGCATCTTTTTTTTAATTTATTAAATAATTATTTTTTTGTTTAATATTTTAAGAATTTCTTTTTATATAATTTCATGTATTTTGCTATTAAAGCTTATTTTTACAAATCTTTTTTGAACTTTTTTTTTTGTTAATTTTGTTATTAGAAACTACAAAAAAAAACAATTTAAAAACAAAAGCTAACTGCCGACCACCGTTTACAGATACCGAATGATAGCAATCAAACTAAAAGTCTCACGCTCAAGTCCCCAAGCCAAGAAAACAAAATTACTTTTCTCTTTAGTTGTTGGCAAAATAAAATGTTTTTATTTTATTTTTATTTTGTTAATTCTTTCTTTTGTTTTTGTTTTCTGTTTATTTTAAATTTAGAACAAGTTTTAAAGCTGGCATTAGTTTTAATCGATTAAATATTTATGATTAATTTATAAAATATGACTTGAAAGTGTTAAATTTATTACAAACAAAAGTAGGAAAGCTTATAAAGAAAAAAAAAAAAAAAGAAATTAGAAAACTCAGTTGAGTAGTTGAGCTCTTCTCTTTCCTGCATTTGTAACTCTGGAATAAACGGTTGCACACTGTGGCGTTATTTCTTTTTTTTTTTCTAACAAAAGCAAGAATCGAGAGAAACTCGTTAATCTTTTTGTTTTTTTTCTTCTAAATCTTAGCTGGGACTTGCTTATTAAATTATGCAATGTTAATCAGTTATTAAATTAACTTGGCTAATGTATTAAATAGTTATTAATTTAATATTCTTTTAACATGTCAATTTTAACTTGTCTAATCATGACTTTAAGTTGTTTTTTAAAGTGTTTAAAAATATCGCTTGCTGTTTTTAGCTAGAGTTAATTAAATTATTGTGTGTATGGAATAGGAAGGAAGCGTATTATTACATTTGCATACACACTAGTATTTTATTATTATTATTATTTTTTTTTTTTTGTAATTCAAATTGGAATCATCATCGTTATTGCGTAAGCGTTTAATAAGGGATTAAATTATGCGATTTAAATTTGTGCTTTATTAAAAATTTACCGATATTGCACATTGGGCTATAGCTTAAAAAAAGTGGCAAAAATTTTAAAACTAAAAAGTGTAATATTTTTTTTCAAATTGACTTGGCTAAAAATCTTGCTAAATTTTGCACAACCAAATTCTTAGTTAAAAATAATTTTATTTTGAACTCGACTTAATAAAAAACAAGTTATAACAATTTCAGGTTTTATTTTAGTTTGTTAAAGTAGCACAGTGGGTCAAAACCTATTAAAAATCATAATATATTAAAAAAAATTCTTTCTTAGTTAAACAAAAGCAGCATGCTAATTCGTGATATTGCACAGTGGGGTAAATCATAACAAAGTGTCAAACTAATAAAAAAAGTTTTAACAAAATCAAATCAGATTTTAGTTTAGTAAAACTGCACATTAAAGCAAAACTTAATAGAAAGCATAATAAATCAAATTTTTTAATTAAAGAAAAAATATTCTTGTGTAGTAATTATCCCCACTGTACAAAAACAAAAGTGTCCAATATTTTTTTTTTTTAACTTGACACTCGATCTAATAAAAAACTTTAATAAAATCATGTTAGATTTGGATTTAGTAAAATTGCACATTGGGACAAAACTTTTAAAAATTAAAATAAATTGATATATCAAAATAACCAAAAAAATATTTCTTACAAAATTTAATAAAAGCAACATTTAATATTTGAGATATTGCACAGTGGGATATACTGCATTGCAAAATGGTTATGAATGTAAATTTCATATTTAATTTTTTTTAATTTAACTTGATTTAATAAATTTAAATTTTAAGCTTTGTTGACTAATTTTTATTTTAATTTGGATATAAAAGATTTTATAATTTATTACGATTGCACATTGGGACAAAAACCAGTAAAAATTTTTGAAAAATCAAAATTAAAAAATAAAAATGATTGCAAAAAAATAACTTAAATAATTGAGTAATTGCACAGTGGTATAAATTCCAAATAATTTTTTTTTAATTTGGCTTGATATAATGAAATAAATAGTACCAAAATTGTCACTTTAAAATATTTTTATTTAGCACTTGTCTGAAGCAAATAATAAATTTAAAATAAAATTTTTAGTTTTTGATACAGTAAAATTGCACATTCGGCTAAAACATATAACAAATTGTAAAAAATTAAAATTTTAAAACAAAAATATTTTGCATAAACATTGGGAAAAATCGTAAAAAAAGTGGTTATGAGTTTAAATTCCAACTATTTTTTAAACTTAAGTTTAACTAATAAAATCTTTTATAAAAACTAAGTAAAATCTTACAGATTTATATACTTTTATGTAGTCTTATAAAAAATCATGTTATTTATAAATCCGCACATTGGGATAAATATAAAAAAGTAGCATTACATTAAAATTCGGTAGCAAACAATAATTTTTTTTTAATTAAAAAAAAAAAATAATCCAAATTGTACAAAATGCTCTGCTTAGGCTTATCATATTGCACACTGGGATAAATGTTATTAAAATGGAAAATAAATAATAAATCCAAAACTAACAGCTTCAAAAAACTGAATTTTTCTAAAGCTTTTATATATCAATTTCAAATTTCGAATTAAATTATTTTTCAATTTTGATATAAGCTGCCCCATTATGCTATATTTGCAATTTAAGATTGGGCACCAGTTTTCTGAAAATATTTTAAGAGATAAAAAAAAAAAATTAAATTCAAATTCGTCATCACATCTGAGAAGTTTTCGTCCAGTATTCAATATCCCGAATTCGACAAGCAACATAAACTTTGTTTTACCTTTTATTAAATTTAATAAATTTTTTTCTCAGTTTTATTACAACACAAGTTGAGCTATCAATATTAAAGAACAAAAACTCTAGAGGGGGTTTTAATAATTAATTTAAATTCTAAATAAAATTTTATAATTCTATTTCTTTGTGTCTTTTTCTATTCATTTTGCAACTAAGCCTTTCTTAATGGTGAAAATATTCATTAATAAGTCCAACAGTCCGTTTATACCGGTTTAACGATGTGCGAGAAAGCACTAAAAATAAATTCGTAATTCATTATAATTAAAAGAAATATTATTTAAAAAAAAGTTTAAGATAAATATTTTTTTTTGTTCAAAAATCATTGAGCCGCTTTAAGCCGCAATTCTTAGATCAGCAGACTTCTGCATGAATAATTTCTCTATTATAAAGGGTGTGATAACCTGTTACGTGAAATTAAGATGTGCCTGCTAATTTGTTATTTAAAATCTAGATTCTGAACGTAAAAAATTTTTTGATAAAATGAAAGTGAAAGCCTTTTGAATTAAGTTGCCAATAGGAAAGTGATTTCCCATGTTATAATTTTATTTTAAATTAGGCCATGCATACCGTGACTCAGAGGATCTTTTGTACAGTCACTGTTCAAGATTTAGGCTTCAAATGGGACCTTTTATGCTGTGCGTAAGTGGAAGGAGAAGCATGCCTGTAAGGTTTTAATATTACAATCATTTTATTTAATTTTTTTTTACAATTTTAATTTTGAAAAATTATTTATATTTATTATCAGTATAATAAGGACAAAAATGACTGATCCAGAATTTGAATTAGAATGAGCAGCGGGAACAAGTCACAAAATTGAATAATTCACCTGATCAATTTTAATTTAATTGTTTCATTGAACGTAATTCTTTGAATGTATTTCTAAACTCTTACAGCCTAATTCATAAAAATATTTCTGTTCAATAAGCGCTTATTAAAGAAATTTCCTATAGAAAATGTTCTTAATAAGCCCTTGTTTTGATGAACAAATATTTTTTTAATAATAAAAGTTACTCCACTAATACTAAGACAACTAAAATATATGAGAGCATTAAAAAAAATTAATGAATTATTTATATATAAAAAAAGAGAAAGACATCTGTTTATTTTTTGGTTTAAATTAGGCAAATGTGTTTGATGTTAAACATCGTTTTTAGTTTTGATTTTTTTATAAAAAAAACAAAAGCTAATAAATCAGATTAAGAAACATTAAGAAAAAAATCGTACATTACACTAACAAAAACTTTTTTAAAAAAAGGCCTTTACAAACACATATTGTTTTTAGAATTTGTGTTTTGTTTTTGCTATTAATACCTGTTTTTTTAAAATTATTTTAAATACTATATTGTAGAAGATTTGCTTGCATATTCTGTTTATTTTTAATTTGGCAATGTATTCGTATTGTTCATTTGCTACTACCTTTGCTACTGATTAGAAAAAGTAGCAACAATGAAAAAGTTTTGATTTGAAATATAAAAAATACAGTCCTATAACTTAAAGCTTTTTGTTTCCTTATATGCTATTTTTTTGCTACTCGTGTACTGCTCTCAGTTAAATGCTATTGCTACAATATTTCAATTTTAACGCTTACACCTTCCCACTGTTGCTTCAATTTATAGGCTACAACTATATTAATAGTTATTATAAGTTCAATGCTACTGGAATTTCAATGCTAATGCTGAATTCTCTTGAATGCTACTACAGCTTTAATGCTATTACTATTTTGATAATACTGTCATTTAAATGCTATTGTTACTTCTAAGCGGCCGCTACTTCGGTGCTGCTTAAAGTTCAATGCTATTGCTATTTTATTTTTAGTACTTTAGTTTCTTTGCCATTATTACAGCTTTTATGCTATTACTACTTTAATATTAATATGATGTCAATGGTAATGTCAAGTCCAGTCGCCACTGAAATTACTTTAATACTACTGTTATTTTTTTAAATGCTACTACAACTTCTTACTATTATAATGTTGTGTAATTGTTTTGCTACTGCGATTTTATTTGTTACTGTTGCCAATTCAATGCCACTGTAGCTTCAACTCTTTTGCTATTGCAATACTTATTGAATTTTATTGCTGCTGGTAATTCCATATTAGTGTCACTTCAATTCTACTGCAACTTTAATTATTAATGTAATGTTACAGTAACTTCAATGCTATAGTTAATTCTGCACTGCTACGACTTCAATGCTACTGATACTTTATTGGCTTTGCTAGTTTCTTGTTTCTACAAATTAAATTTGACTTCAGATTTAATGCTACTTCAATCTGAGCACACTAGCTTAAAATTAGTCAAGAAATAATTATTATTCTATTGCTATTTTGCTATATTATTTTATATGCTAGTGCTACACTTTCAATACAAATAGCGGCTAATATGCCCAACATCGTAAAGACGTTGTAATTGTCTAACTACATTTTTAAAAGTAATATTTGCTTGATTACTTTTAATATTACATCGTGCTATTTTATTTTATTTGCTGCTCAGTGTAAAATCATTGAATTGCTACTTAACACTGAAAATAGCAGTAGTAAAAAAATTTCTAAGTTCAAAATTCTTATTTTCAAGCTGCTATTTTTATTCACTTGTTTGTATAGTTTTATTTTTTTGCTACGGTTTTTTTTTTTTCAAAAGTAAATTCTTAAAATTTTAGGTACATAGAGAAGAAGTCATATTGCTGAGCCATAAATTTTAAATTTAAATATTTTAAAAAAGTTCTTAAATTTATACATTTTTTCTGTTTGTGATAAAAAATGTTTTCTGTGTCAACAAATTTTACAGTAAAGGAATATAATTAATATATATTTGGGCATTTTCTGATGCACACTTAAGCGGGGTTTACTGTTTAATTTTATACAAAATGTTTTTGTTTTAATTTAAATTCAAAAACTTTACAATAGTTTTATAGATTTTATTGCTGTTTGTAAAACATAAATAAATTTTTAAATTTAAATATTTAACACTCTAACCAAAAGTTATTAAAAATTTGTTTTCTCTTTTTTTGTGTGTTTATGCTTTATGAATAAATAAACAAAACTAAAAATAAATACAGAAATTATTTTGTAGACATTTTGGCACCAGTCAATTTCAACGCGAATAATTTTGATTGTGGCTTATTTTTTTTTTTCTCTTTTTTTTTTTTTTTTTTTGTTAAATTTTTAATTAAGTTTTGTTATCACGCAAAACATCAGTCGAGATTTGGTATTAATTAGTGTTACGGTTATTTGAATAAAGATAATGCACAGTGGTGACTTTAGCAAAGAAAAACATGTTAAAAAATCTGTAGCTAGTGCGGTAAAAAAAGTTTTTTTTAAATATTAATTAAAATTTGTTTTCAGTAAATTTTTTCTTTTAATTTGTGACAGACGATAGTAATGAATGTTAATTATTAAAAAACTAATTGATGAAATTAATTAATACTAGAAAGACAATCTTAAACACTAGTTTTTCAAAGTTTGGTGAAGCATATTAGAAGATAAACTAAAAAAAAATCATTTAGATAAACCAAAAATGAATTAATATATCATAAGAATTTAATGAAAGTACCACAACTTTACCTAAAGTTTACTAGTAGCTTTTGGGCTAAAAACTCTATTAAACGAAAAGCCATCTCTTTATGTAGGTATTTTATACCAGCTGGTTTGGTCGGTCTGTAATTTAATTTGTGGTTTAGAGTAAAGGGCTGCATCAGCATACTTGAAAGCCACACATCACTACAAACATGAATAATATTTTATAATAAAAAGTGCTTGTAAGCCATTTTAAGTAAGCTGGTGCAGCCCTTTAATAAAGCGTACGTTTGTTTCTAATTTCAGAGAATTCCTTTGAAAAGCAAACTTTTAATCATTAAGAAACCCATGAAAAGTAGGCGTATTAGTAAGGATAATGATAAATTTTTTTAAAGGTATTCTACTCTACCAATTAAACAAAACTTTAAAACATAAAGGGCCATAATCACAGTCACAAAAAGTATGCTTTTATTAAGAGCTGTCTTTTTTTTAATAAGAATTTCATAAATTTAAAATCGATTAAAAAAAAATACTGACTTTAATGTGACTGTGATTATGGGCCAAAGTTTTTGAAAATGTTTCTAATCTAATCAATAAGTTTGGAGACTCTAAAGCCGAAAGAATTTTATTCATTAGTCCTATGAAAAAATTAATTTTTTTCAAACAATAACAAGTTTACTTAGACTAATAAAATATTTCATTAATTAAATGAAATATTCATTATTTTTAATGAAATTATTTCAATATTTAAATGAAATATTCATTATTTTTAAAGAAATTATGTCATTAATTAAATGAAATATTCATTATTTTTAATGAAATGATTCCATTAATTTAATGAAATGTTGCCATTAGTTTAATGTAATGCTGTATTAAGTGTAATGAAATGTGATCATTCAAAAAGAATGAACTATTCTTTCAGTGCATAAATCATAACACGTGCTTTATGGTTACCTCAGGCAAACCATAAAACCTGCTTTGGCTTCTCCTTTGAATTTTTGTCATTAATCTAATGCAAATTTTATTATTTTTTCACCCTTTGACACTTTTCATTAGGCTAATGACAACCTTTTATTGATTCTATGCAATTTTTAAATGAAAAATATAATAATTTATTAATTTAATCTATGAAATGTTGCATTTCATTCATCGGATTTATGAAATATTTTTCTTTTAGTGAAATGTCAAAAACGTTACTTATTTTCTTGGTAGTCAACAAAAATTGTATCAGGAGGCTTGCCTTATGAGACACTAAGGCCGGTCACTTACAAATCTCAATAATATTTGAAAATAATTTTTGTAACCCCGAAACGATTTAGTTTTTTTCATTATATTTTAACCAATAAAATATTTCATTAATTTAATGAAATATTTCATTCATTTAATGAATTCATAAACTCAATGAAATATTCATTTGTTTCATTAATTCATGATTTCAATGAAATATTTATTTATTTAATGAAATATTTCATTGAATTGAATCAATTTAAATCTTGTCATAAGAATATGAAACTTTGTCATGGGTAGAAAAATTATGAATTATTCCTTCAGGGACTTAAGACCACAGAGTCTGGTTATGTTATTTAATAACAGGGTAAGGACACTTTATTAAGTGCCAGTGACAACGTATTAAAGCTTTCTGAATTCTAAGAAATCTTTACCCAAAAGGGAACCAACATACTAAAAATAAGGCACAGCCTTTAAAAACATTATCTAATAAAATCACAATTTGTAAAACACCCTTTAACAGAGAAAAAAAAATGTTTATTTTTTTTTTATAAAGTTGTTCTTTAAACAATTTTTTTTTAATAATAAAACGAATGACAAATAAATAATTTTGTTGTGCACAGTTTTAGCCGTTGCCACAACCTTTCATTTCCCACTCACACTGTAGAACGAGTGTTTGTATGAGTTAAATTTAAAACAGCAACTAAAAGTATGCTATAAATTTTGCAATTTATTTTATAAAAACAGGAATGTGTGTTTGTGTGCGTTGTAGCAACCAATCCCAGCAAACAAAAAGGTTTGGACTCAATATTTGATTTATAAGAAATTGTTTAGTTTGATTTGATTTGCCACAGTTTGCTGGGCTCCCCTTGTGGGGGCTTCAAGATTTTTTTCTTTTTCTTTTTTTTTTAAATTTACATGGACATACATACTTAATATTGTGTTCAATTACACCCTTATTTTGTTCTTGTTAGTTTTTTGTTCTTCGTTATTGTTCTGTCATCACGCTTAAATATTAATATATCAAAATACATACTGTCATGTATCTCTGTGTGTGTGTGTGTGAATTCTTTTTGTATAATAAAATACTTCCTACATGTTGAATTTTTGAGATTTTGGCAATGGAAACGAAATGCCAGTTTTTAAAATAGATTTATTTGTTTGTTTTGCATGAATGTGTGTATTTACTGAAGGGCTGCACAAGCATACTTAAAAGCCACAAATCACTACAAACATGTGTAATATTTTATAACAAAAAGTTTTTGCAAGCCATTTCAAGTATGCTTGTGCAATACAGTAGTATTTACTTGCTTAGTTGGGAGTGCATTGGTAAGTTTAGAAGTAAAAAAAATTTTTTTTTTGGCAGCAGACATTCTTTTGAAAACCATTTTAAATTCTATTTAAAGTAATTATAAAATGATGTAAGGTCAACTTAAATAACATAAATATTTTTATTAAATTGCTTAATACTGGGTGTTTTTTTTAATATTAATTTCAATTAAATTTGTAATTTCAATTACTTGTTTTATCTTAACTTTCAAACTATAATCCGATGAAGCGTTGCCATTTTAGCCTTGTTTAGGCTAGATTTAGATTTTTTTTTCTCGCATTTAGCCTTGAAATTTATGATTTAGCTTTTAGCTTTTTTCCATTTTCAAAATAGCCTTGAATTGCCTTTTTTCGCTTTTATTTTTCGGATAGTGCGAAAAAATTTTTTATAATAAAAAAAAAACAAGTTATGAGCAGAAAAGAAAGCATGTTTAAAACGACCTTAATTTCTTTAGTTTTTGTTATTGTATGTTCTCTTGTTGATTTTTAAAAAAAATCATAATTATTATTTCGAATTTTAAGCGATAGTTTTTTTTTGTGAGTGATTTAGCTTTTTCTAGCCTTTTTTTAAAGCAAATTTAGCTTATTTTTCCAGCACCTGGCAACACTGATTCACTGGGTCAAAAACCGCTACAGTCTTGACCAATTTTTGAGTGGGTTTGTTGCGTATTTTGTCTAAAAAAAAATGTGGCCAAAATCCTTCCTCTTCTTTATTTTCCTCTATGCAGTTATCACAAAGGGACCACGTCAGAGGACCCAAGTGAGCCCAGCTTCTGTTTTTCTTATTGGGCGTCCTGGCAGAAATGACATTTATAATATCTGTTCAAAAATGAGAGCAAATCGGCTGACAATTGTCCGAGAAATATCAAAAATATTACCCAAATTTCATTAATTATTATTTTTTTTTTGTTTTTTTTTTTTTTTTTTTTATTGAAAATTTGTGCGTAATGTTTTTACACACAAACATGAAATCTACAGGCATGTGTGTGTATGTGTGTGCATAATAGCCAGAGCAAAGAATTTCATTCCCCTAAAAAAACGAAAATATGCGCATAAAACATGCTTTTAAAAATAAAAAATATGCACTAATGCCCTTATGGGAAATAAAGCTGTTTAAGTTTAGGTGTAAAAATAATCAGAAATTTACTTTTATAAATTTCTTTTATATCGAGTAAATGATTCAAACAATAAACTCGTGTGCAAATGTGGTGCCAAACTTTACAAGACTATGTTGCCTGACAATGCTTTTATGTTTACAACATCATGAATTAATTATTTGGAAAAAAGAACAAAGTGTTGCTCTTTATTTTAGAAACGGTTAAATCTGTTAAAATAAGTAAGAAAACAATAACTTTTTAGCGAATTTTCTAGATGGTTTGATTACTTTTAACATTAAAATAGGCACAAAATTAATACAATAGGCAAGTAGCAAACTAGAATGTTAAAATACATTCATACACACAAAGAAAAGAAGAAGAACATGATGCACTAAAATGTTGACAAATGTGTGATTTATTTTATTTGTTAAATTTTAGAAACTTTTCAATATTAAAAAAAAGAAAAATACAAATTATGCACAAGAAATATGCATTTATAACAAAATATGCAAAAATATGCAGTAAAATTTTTTTAATAAATTCTCGAATTTGGAAAAGGTTTTGATCTGAATAGGCCACTGAGTAAAAACAGGCATTTGCAGGAAAAATCCTTGCCCTACTAATATTATTACGAATACTGACAACTTTATGAAAAAATTTTTTTTTTTGATTTTTAACGATAATTTGAAGTTCTTTCTTTGCTAAATGCGAACGAAAGCTTATGGTGTTTTCTTTTCTGAAAGAAAATGCTGCCGTTTATTTCTGTAACACTTTTTAAATGTTACTCATACACTCATGTTGTGTTACAATTTTTATGATCACAATCGAACAAAAAAGTGCGATCAAGAAATGTAGTATACTTACTAGGGCTGGTCGACTTAAAAATTGCACAAATTACAAGGAAAATCGTATTCTAGGGATCAAAATAAGAAACTTTGCCGAAGGAACCGTACCTCTAAAATGTATTTTGATGTCCCGACTTTTGATCCGAAGAGTCAAATTTTGAAAAATCTCACTTTGACCCATTTAGAGTGCCTCAATCGAGTCAAAATGTATGACCGACCCCCACTAACTTTGAAGGGCCGACCCACCTATGCCAGTGGCACACCCCCTGGAACCACCCTTGGGGGGTTCTCCATACAAACATTTCAAAAAATCACCATTTTTGGCACTTTACAAGAAAAAATCAGCGAAATGGCTGTTTTTTTATTTTTATAGTTTATTTTTCTCTTTAGAAATTTATTTAGTCAGAATGAAACGAAAAAATGAATTTTACTTAGTAATAGAAAAAAAAAATAATAAAAAAAATTAATACTCACCCATAAAAAAAATCGAAGGTAAAACATGCAGCATTCTTTACACTTATTCGTGCAACATGTTTAGAGACGAACTAACTGCTCGTGTATCCTCTAGAATATAATTTGGAAAAGAACATAAAAATGTATAAAAGTCAAAATAAATGCAACATTATTGCCAGAAAAGTTTGCATAATTGTATTGAAAACAAAAACAAATTTTCCTGTAGTGTTTTCAGTATAATTATGCGTACGAATCTTTCGTTCGGATTTGGCTGAACGGGCAAGTAAATATTTAATTAAATATGTTTAGTTTAAAAAATGCTTATAAGCATTTTAAATTAATAATATTTTAATTATTCGATCTTCTTTTATCTAAAACTTATTTGAGCTTGAGATCATTTTGATCGAAATAAAAATAATAAAATTATATTTTATAAAAAAAAAAAAAAAAAAAATGATCTCAAGCTCAAATAAATTTTAAATAAAATGCATCGACATAAAAATAATAAAAATATATTTTGTAAAAATAAAAAAAAAAATTATTAAAAAAAAATCATCTCAAGCTCAAATAAATTTTACATAAAATGCATTTTAAATTAAATTAAATTTATTTTGCATTCTTCTTAGATACATTCTGTAATACATGAAGGACCCAGTAATAAATTTTTTTCGAAAAAAAGTTGCTACGAACTTAATTTTTATTTCAATTTAACACTATAAAAATGTAATCAATATATACACTGGTTTTGTTTTTATAAAAGAATTAAAAAAAAAGCCTCTCAAAATTTAAGTCACATGAATAGAATATTTCTATAAAAAAACAGTTTAGGTATAGTTTTGAATAAAAGTTTTTAATTTTATTTACATTTTATGAAAAATTGTGCTTTTTAAAGTCTTTTTAATACCGCATAGACCCTCCATTTTAAGAAATTGCTTAGCAAATTTAAATGAGTATAGAATCATCAAATAATTTAATGTAATCAAGCGAAATGGTCGACCAAGTAACTTTTATAACTTCAATTAGATCCTCTGGGGTAGTATACTGCTAACCAGTAGCATAAACGTTACGAGGTAGCCATCTCCAAGCATTTACAATGATGTTAAGGGCGTCTATCGCGTAGTCATGACTTTACCACCCGGACAGTATGAATTTTTCCCTTTTGTAGGCTGGAATATCCACTGGAAACTTCCAAAAGTGAGAGATAACGCTTTAAAATAAATGATGGGCGCTAAAAAACGCTACACCTGCCACACCCATTTACGTTGGTTTAATATGTACACATTTTGAAGGTTCCCTTACGTTAGTATATAATTTTCATTGATATTATGAAAAGTTTTCATTAATTTAATGAATATTTCATTAATTTAATGAATATTTCATTAATTGAAAAATTTATTTAATGAAATATTTTATTCATTCATTACATGTAAAAAATATTTCATGAAATCAATGAAATAATTTCATGTATTTAATGAAATATTCTAGAAATTAATTAAATGATTTCATTCATTGATTCAATTAAAAAAATTGTTAATGAAATCATTTTATTGAATTAATGAAATAATTTTTTTATATTTTGAAAATCTATGATTCATAAAATTTGTAAAATATTTAAGGAAATTTGTGAAACACATTTGCTTGAGTGTAGCTTTACGTCAAGGTCATTTGTAATACAGTTTGAGAGATCAACATCATACTAACTCTTTCTTTTGTAGCAACATAACTGACGCCTATTTTACCCGCTCCAATACTTACAATCAAAAGGATTTTGTTTCATTGTCTTGTTATTTTGCCTTCAAATAATGAGCGTAATGGCATTTTGGTTTAACTTTCAGCCTGTTTACATTTAAACTGTCTTGACTGTCTTCTTTATATGTAAATTATGACAACAATTTAATTAGCATTCTAAGTAGTCGTTAAAGCTTTTGACAATTTTTATAAATTGATAAACATCTTGTAAATTTTTCGTATTTTTTTTTTATATCAAGGTTGCTTGAATTGCTTGGTAACAGTAGGCACACAAAGAAAAGCCTTTTAATAAGATACTGATACTCAAACTTAATAGAGTAAGAGGAGGAAGTAGCTGTAGGAAAAAGTAAATTTCAATGTAAAACAGTTTCACTTTATTTAGCCAGTAATGGATTCACTCTAACAATAGTGACATTGACATGTATGAGCAATAGATACTCGTTGGTGCTTGCAACATGAAACCTAAATAGAAGTGATTCATCCAACCACTTATACTCACCGCACTAGCACGCTTTTTTTCTTTCTTGTAAAATGTACTCGTCTACATAAAATAACAAGATAAATTTCATAAACTTCACTTTTGTTAAGGGAAAAAAAACCGAAAATAAGGCAGTCAAATGAAATTCATAGAAAGAATGAAAAAAGGAATTGTAGTTAAATAAAATCATATGTCATCATCCCACGGACGAGAAACACATTACGAGTACGAGTATTTGTTGTTCGAAAACAAAACAAAACAAATGCTGACTATTTAGGCTTCATTGGCCATGTGAGCAGACAGCCACTATGCCATTTCTTTTAAAACTTTTAAACCACTCAAGGGCCATTTACTCTGTAGAAACTTAATACCCTGTTTTAAACCAAACAAATTGTAATGAGTGGATGGATGGATGTTGGTGGCACAAAACGTTGATGTCGTTGTTTTCTTTTTATATATTTTTGACAACGTCAGCATTGTGGTCAATGTGATGCCACCACCACCGCCAACAATCAAAATATAATAAACCAGCAAACTGCTACTCCGCTCCACTCCATTTCATACGAGTATGAAGAAATACAATAAGAATGAATTTAGTTTTCATAATTTTTTTTTTTTAATAAAAAAAAGATGGTTTTTTATTGTTGCTGCTGTGTGACTTTATGATATTTAAGAATGCAGAATTATGATTTTTTAACAATTTATTTTGACTCGTGTCGTGTATGTTGTTTTTTTTTTTGCTTAATTTGACGGTAGCATAATTCCCAAGTTATTTTCTTTATGTTTTTGCTTGGCAGTTGTTATTCTGTATTGTTTTGAGACTTTAAAGGGAATCAAAATAATAAAAAAAACAACAACTATAAAAACATGATGTTGATAAAGAATGATAGAAATATAAGATTACTCCATCCCGCACTCGATGTTATTCTATTGGCTAATAATTTACAACTAATTTTTATAATTAATAGAAATTTATTATTTTTTTATTCAAACGGTGGACAAACTGCGTCATCTAAATAGGAAATTATGCACATGTCGCAATCTTTCATTCTTGATGTTGACACAGTGGGTTGGCAGAGAAAAAAAAATAATTTTTTTTCTTTTCAACAAATCTTTTTCTGATTAAAATTTTTTTTCAATGAATAATGAATAAGAAGACAGATAAAAGAAGATGCGTTTGTCACTTACACCTACTCCTAACGAAGCCATATAGCAGTGAGACCCTATAGATAGCGCTCTACAAAGTGGAGTGCTTTTCATGACTTCAATTAGATCCTATTTGGTAGCATACTACTTTCCAGAAGCATACACTATACGAAATAGTCACCGCCAAACATTTGCAGTAATCTCCTCCTCTTCTTCGTCTTCACATAGCTGCCAAAATTATTCAAAAGGGAAAAATATTGCTCAACTCAAGAAAGTTATTGAAGAAAGACTAAAACAAAATGCCAAATGCAAGTGCTTTAATTTTATTTTCTAAAATTAAAAATTCTGCAAGAATTTTTTCTTTCAATTTTTTTTCTTCTTATTTCCCGAAATTTTTTCCCTAGGAAAAATCCTATAGAAGAAAGTTTGCATTGGAAAAAATATTTTAATTAAAAAAAAAAATTTTTTTTTAGTTTTAATAAGAGTGAAAAGAAGAGTAAAAAATCTTCCGGGAAAGTTTTATTTATAATTTCTACCTTCTCTGGCTTTAGTCATTTTTTTTTAAATAAAATTCTCCCCATTTATATTTCGTATTTCAAACAAGATTTTCTAAAGCTTTTGTTTCCACTGTATCCCAGTAACTTTATTGCAGAATCCAATAGACCATTTATGACTTTTTGAGTGTAATTTTATATGCTAGTAAATAATAACAAAAACAAAAAAAAAAAAAAAAAAAAGATGCAAAATAATAAAGCAAATAATAAACTGGCTAGTTAAATTCGGAAGGGCGGCTAAAGATCCATTTTCAAATAACAAAATGAAAAGAAAAAAAAAAACAAAAATTTCTTTAAAATGTTTTGTGATACTTTTAAAGTGAATTGTTTTCAGTGGTCAGTGTGTGCGTGTCAGTATTTTGATTTATTTAGCTGACCACCGCAGTCACATAAAGAAGACATCATCATATAAGCAACAGCAACAGCAACATCAACAGTAACAGCCACCACCTTGTAGGGATTTGTTTATGTTTATGTACGTGCCAGTGTACCCATGAAATCAATGCCCATTCATGAAATGAAATATTTTCATTAAATTTTAGTTTATAATTTTCTTTACAGTTTTAGTTTTATTTTATTGGTTTGACATTTCTTTTTTTGTATTAGGAAGGTTTTTTTTTTACTCTATCGCTTCCTTCTTCTTTTCCTTGTCCTTTTGATTTTATTCTTTTAATAAAATTTATTGCAACATTTTCAAATTATTTTAATAAGTTTTTGTTTTATTTCTTAAAAAAACTATATTTCTAGTGGGTTTTTGTTTTCTGCTTTTCATATTGCAACTATTTATGTACTCGTATTATCCTATAATTTATGTTAAACCATAAAATACAATAAATGTTTATTATTGTATCTACCACATCCTTTCCTTGCTTCTCATGGCAAATAGTTGTTGAGTTTGTTGGCTTGCTAAAACAATAAAACTACACAGGAATAAAAAAAAAACAGCATCCAATTTTTTATTTTAAATAATTCATACACCCACTTATTGGTTTTGTTTTATTTCTTTTTTAATGTTGAAATCTTTCAAAGCAGCCACATAAGGGTCATTTGTTGTTTTTGCTTCACAAATCAAAAGACACTTCTTTCTCCCTCTTAAAAAAAGTTAATTTATTTGTTTGCTCATCGATATAAACTCAAAAAATAACACTGGAACAAAATCCACTGATGATCTCGCATAAGATCTTTTAAAATAACAGAGTTCCTTGCAATGGTTTAAGCAGTGAGCACTCAATTAAATCTGAATTAAAAAAATATTTAAAATTTTTGATTAAATCATTTAAATAAATATTTAATTAAAATCGTTAACATCATTTCTTTAATTCAATTAAAAATTTAATTTAAAAATCATATTCAATTATTTGAAATTATAAAGTTTAACAAAATTTTCCATCATGTGTTTCATCAGATCCAAATTTCAAAATAATCTAAAATAATTTCTGAGTATATGGGTAGTAAGTTATAAAGCTAAGCGACCTTCTGATATGTCTCCCATCCCGAAATATTCCATGGTTCGGCCGGAAGTTGCTAAAATCCCCCAGGGCAATATCACTGCGGCATGAGTGTGGATTGATTTAGGGGAGCACCTGCCCTTGGGCCTTATCTCACTACCACTATAGCCCCTGTGACCAATAAAGGACACATGTGTGCTAAAGCTATGTCACACACACCTCTCTTGTTAAGGGAGTTGGGCCGACCTAAGACCCGTGTCAAATTGACTTTCTGTTTCAATGAAACGGCACATCGAAGAACATGCCACCATTGCCAGCGTACCTTTTGGTATTAACCACAGCCACCACGTAAACCCCCGAAGGGGACCTCATCCATAACCGGTCATAGATTACGTCGTCCGTGCATTTAGGTGTGTACAAAGTCCACAGATCGAACAACGAACCAGGGATGTTGTCCCCAGAACATCATCCATTAAACCCAGTGGGGTTGGAACGAAGTTCGGTGCACAGTCTCCGAGCACTCATTCTTCAACCATTCATAAGAGCATCAGCTCTTAACCCATTGCTCGGTTGTTTGTGATTCTTCTGTGGGGCTACCGGTTCCCGTGGTACCAGTATTGAGAAGTCACTGGTCGGACCCCGAAGGTATCCTTTGGTGGAACTCGAAGGTATCCCTCTGCCAGATTCAAACCCATGGCAGTTTCAGGTGCTGGTGCACCTATTTACCCCGGATAGTGATACATCAAGGTGGCATATCGCCGAGAAGACACACCCCGGGGGCATATAAAAATTAAAATTTTTTTTTTTTGAAATGATCCAAAGTAACTTCTGAATATTTGGGCAGTAGATTACCAATCCAGACGACCTCCGCTAAACTACTACTAAAAATATATAAAGAAGTATTTAGTGAATTATGCCATTACTACTGAAAATCTATTTACAAATTCTAAAAAACGTAAGGGGTTACGTTACAACATATTTAACTCGGCATGTTTTTGATATTTTAGAAGAATATGGAAAGTGAAAATATTAATATATTGCTAACACAATGAAGGATATATAAGACTCGGCACAGCCGAATCGGACTTATTTTAATTGGCATATCAATTGCTGCAGCAGAATATTCCAATAATTACTCTCCTTTAGCGAGATTCAAGCATTTCTTTCTTAACTGAATGAATCACAGTTTAAATTCTCTCTGCAATAAATTCTCTAAATTACTACACCAGAGTTTCATTAAAAACAAAATATATATTCAAAATGAAATAACATTTTTTTGTGAGTGTAATTATTAGAACATGCTTATTTTTTTTACTATTTCTATGATTTATTTATGGGGACAGGGATATGGGATATTTATAAACTTTTGGTCCTTCGACTTACGCTATTATGAAAGAAATTATTATCCCTCTCATAACTTTTATTCAATTCAATAAAATTTGTCACCAATTGGTCTTCCTACTGCTGTTTTTCTTTTGCTCTACAATAAGATGAAAGAAAAATTGTCCTTAAAATGTAACAAACATTTACAAATTCTGCAACAATATTAAAAAAAAAACTTGTATTTTTGTTGCCAAGTAACAAAGTATTTATTTATTTAAATCTAGTTTTTTTTTTTTTTAATATCTCAAAATGCCATTAAAGAAATTAAAAGAAATAAATTAAAAAATTATTACTTTGCAGCATAAAAATTTGTATTAAGTGCGTGTGTGTGTGTGTGTGTGCATAAAATTTATTCCAACTTTCATAACTAAATAATAAAAAATGTTGCTGTTACTGCTGAGTGTTTCCTTTTTTTTTTTTTGCCAAATATTTTTGTTTAGACGACAAAGTTTAAAATGTTTAGGGGCTGCTAAAGTGTATTTTATTTATTTGACAGTAAGTTCAAGGATTAATTGTTTAATTGAGTGAACAAAAAATTTTAATTTTGAGAAATTTATTAAGTCATGCGGCTTGTTGGCTAAGATTCAAAGTAAATAAGAGGTCTAACGAAAATATGTAAGCGGAATAATTGTTATTGGAAAATGAGGATAATAATTACACACACACGCAGTGTCATAGAAAGAAACTTTTATAGGAAATTAAACAAAATTCTTTTACTTTACAGTATCAGCTGAATAACTGTTAAGAGTTGCTAAGGTTAAAGTTAAAGCGTATTATCATGATTTTCTAACAACACATTCCAATGTTTCGACCAGATGTGGCAGTATCACCTCAGCCAGCAAAACTAAAATTTTTTTTAAGAGCAAGAGAGACAAACAAAGAAACAGAAAGCAAAAGTAGACAGAGGTAGAGGTAGAGTTAGATACCTTTAGGCAGGAATAATAAAAAAAGAGAACGCATTCTACGACTAATTTTTTTTTACAAAAGCTTTGTTCTACTCTTACGTCTCATCTACATTAATGTATTTATAAGCGTATGTATATCAAGAATAAATAATAGAAAAGAAGAAAGAGCAAAAGCTCTTTCCTATTGTTCTTGTTCTGATATGTTGTCAAACTGATCAGCTGAGTTTTGTAAACAGAGAAATTCCTTGCGGAATGCGTAATTTTATTTTTATTATTCTTGCCTTTTAGAAACTGCTAGAGATCATTATGAATAGAAAACTGCAGGAATGTGTAGAAGAGATAAACAAGCTGTCCGTACATAGACATTTTTTGCAATGCGGGCAAGGGGTGTGCGACCTTCTAAGATACCCAATAATCATCCCGGATTCATCGCTATGGTGCCTACTTACAAAACATACCGCCACAATATTCACACGATCCCAGCAGCACACCGTAAAGGTATTACTTTGCCGATATGGATTGGTCCCGTCAACCCTATTTTGCTCTAGTTAGAGTTCTAGGAAGTTCCAAAAGAACCAATCGTTTCCCTCAATAACTGGATCACATTGCGAAGTGCAATTTGGCTATTTTTATTGTCGATCGAAGCTTGTTCTTGAGGCATAAAATCTCCAACAGACAAAAACACATGTTCAGTGTCCTAGAATACATTATGTCTACCGGAATCATACCTTCTTTGATAGACGCAGCTTAGGCTAACACAGTTCTGTAGGCACAAAAAACTCTCAAAGATGACAATCTGTATACTGTGTTCAGTCTAGCACAATTCGACTTAAACCTCAGAGAGATTGCCCATATTGGGGTAATCTATCAAAATCGGCCTTCTTTGTTTCTTCCCTGTATTTAATATGGCTTTTAAATGATAAGGGGCTATCAATTATAAATAATAGATATTTTAGCGAATCCTTAAGACTAAGAGTCATAAACTCCCTAGCTTGTCGGCTCGATGTGACTACAACTTTCATCTTGTGGTTTGGTAGCCATTAACCATGTAGATAGCGATAGCTATAGGGATAGAGATAGGAAATAGCGATCTTCCCAGTTATGACTATTCCTTTAAGCTGCTGCAGTAAATTTTCAGCATCAAAAACTTTTAGGAAACTAAAAAACTAAAGAGGCATTCTATGGGATATCGTATTCTTTTTTATAACGAAAAGCGTGAATCAAGCGAGTGACAGAATAAATGTTGGTATCATTTTGGAAAAAGACATGTTTTTTCTTCGCTGTATTGGCGCCTGCCTTACGAAAGCCGCTTTTGTGCTAACTCCACTAGACTGATTTTAAGATTTTTTTAAATCTCCCGTATTTCGTACGTGCCCAATAACTAGAGAATCAGATGTTAAAACTTTTCATTTGTAACTTTTTTTTTCCACTTCAAAGTTATTATCATTTTTGTTGTTTTTTAACTGATCACAACATAAGGTATTTAAAGAGTATCTGACATGAAACGTGAGTGAAAAGTGAATTAATTTATGGCACAATCAATACAACTACAAATATGGACATTTTATTTATTCGCATTTAAAACATAAAAGAAACAAAAGAAGTACAAAAAAAAAAAAAAATTAAAATTACTGGCAAAGCGGCATCATGTCTCTCCTTTTATGAAATTCAAACAAAATCAAATCATTGCACGCGCACTTATGTAGGCTTACAAAGATTGACTCGTGCCAATTCTGCTGCCATCAAGTTAAAAACATAAATTCTTCGTTTTGCTTTGGAGTTGATGGTAAAGCGTATAAAGTAAGATCTTGCCAACGAAGACAAAAAAAAAAAAAAAATTAAGAAAAGCGTTTTGTTAAAAAAGACGAAAAAGATAAAAGACATCACATCTTTAAATGATCATTAACAATAAAAGTTAAATAAACGACATGTGTGTGTGTATCAGCATTGTGGAGACGGTTTGCAAAAAAAAAAAAAAAGAAAAAAAGAAATCATTTTGTTTTAAATTAATTCTTTGAACTACAGACATTCATGCGTACTTACTTACATTTTTAAATGGCAAAAAAAAAAAAAAAATTAGACCAGGGTTACCAAAGAGGAATTGAAAAAATCAGCCAATCGAGTTCAATGTTTGCAAAAACAAACACCTTTTCTATAGTTACGCAGCTTTGGTACAGGCTGAACTATAACTTTATTTGTGCATTATAACGTGAAGTAAAAAAAACGAGCTCTTATGAGCCCTACTAAAGGCCTAGCGGTTATGTGGAAGTCAAGGACTTAAGTTATTACTAAACTTATAAATGAGAAGTTATTTTTTAGTTCTTACTTAAAAGGAATAGAACTGACTGAACTGAATGTTTTATGTTTTTGCTAAGGATTGCCAGTTTCATTTATAAGTCTAATTAAAAATTTAAAGGGAATTTACGTTTTTTATTTTGTATTTACGCTTTCTTAATTTCTTAATTTTTTGTATATATAATACATTCATATGTACCTATCAATATTTTACATTTTATTGAAGGTATGCTTGCATGAAATATTTTTTATTTTTATTCAATTTAACAATTGATATTATTTTTTATTTAAAAAGCAGAAAGATTGATTTTAACCCCAGACACTAGACTGCTTTGGTGGAGCGATCACTTTCGGAGAAATCTCTTTCCCTTCATCAGCACCATCTGTGTCATAAACTATGAAATAATATTGATAGGTAAAATATTGATAAGAGCTAATTAGCGTAAATACAACAAAAATACCTAAAATAAATTGTTCACAAAAATATAAAAGTTTAATTCTATATAAAAACAAAATATTAATTTAAATTTGTTTGACATGCTGGACTTGAATACATTTCAAATTAAAAATCAGTTTTTAAATCCTAAATTTTACTTTTTTTTCTGTTTGATAAAAGAGAAAATTCCTGTGAAACAGATATACTGTACCCACCTCTTCAATTTCATTTTTACAACTTTCCAACTGTTTTTTGTATTCTTCTTCTGTTGCTTTCATTTTATCCTTCCATTGTAAAGAATTATTGTAAAAATTGAGCCAATAGCCTATACAGCTAGCGCTCCTCATTTACATTTAGTCTTTGAATTTATTCTAATGAGTAAATAAATTATAAATAAATAAAATAAATTCATACTGCGATTTGCCATTCTTATGGCATCTAAATAAAAATAATAATTATAATTTCAATAAACATAGAAAAACGAAAGCGAAACGTGTTAGTAAAAATTTATGAACATACGTTTTAGCTCATTATACTCCGAAACCATGCTTTGCAGTTTCATCAATTCTTCTGGTCTAGCTTCCGTCGAAATACTTGGAAACTGTGAGTAAACACTTGTCTAAAATATAGAAACAATAATAATATTATAGGGCAAAAAGTTATGTTTCTTGAGAATATGTAGTAGGTATAGCTTGAACCACCCGTAAACAAGTTCATACATACCTCTAACACATCTAAATCAATATCTCCCATTATGAGACCTGCAGCCAAATCGTTGTTAGCCGATAAATGCTGCGTTGTTTTGGGTTTCAAAATTTCTTCAGAATTTAATGATGATGGTGTAATAAAAAACGTAAATTCCCTTTAAATTTTTAATTAGACTTATAAATGAAACTGGCAATCCTTAGCAAAAACGTAAAACATTCAGTTCAGTCAGTTCTATTCCTTTTAAGTAAAATTTACAGGTTCACAAAAATCTACTCCTTCGTGTATAAACTTGGCTTTTTTTCTTGCTGCTGCTGTTGTTGTGTTCCAAAGCTTATCTGGCGAATACAAAATGTTATACTCGTACTCACATCGGTATCGAACATATGCCAATACATATTCTGCAAGTATTAACAGTATTACAACAAAAGTTAATTGGCGCTAACATACTCTCGTACAAGTAACGCAAACACATCGAACTTCCATAACCAAGCGACAAGAATCAATAGTAAACAGGCAGGGTTGGCTGGATTGCGAATAGATGGATGGATGGATGGATGGAATGGAATGGTGTGTACTTGTGGTTTAACAATTGAAGAAGACACTCATACTCACTCAGGCAGTTAGTGATTGAATGACTGACATTGTTAATGGCGCCAGTGTTGGCCAAATTTGGGCGTATTATTTTCTTGATTTTGTTGTGTTGGTATCAAAAGTAACAAACGCCACCATAAGAACAAAAACAAAATCAAAAGAATTATTTATAATGAAATTCATAGAAATTGTTTTAAGAAAAAAAAAAAAAAAAAAAAAAAAACACTTACACACTAACATTTTCACAGCTAAACCTCTCTAGTACTGTTCGGAATTAATTTAAAAGGGTGTTGCGGGAGGTCTGTAAGCAAGCAGAAGGAAAGTAAAAAAGGAAAAGGCAAGGGGAACATCATTAACTGCTTTCATAAATAAGTAATTTTATTAAAAGAAGAACAAAAAATACTTCCTGGTATTGAACTTTACAAACAACAAACAGCTTGACAGTAATTCTACTCGTAAAGCTGGCTTTCTACTTATTACTAGCAGGCAGGTATTAATTATTAAAAAAAAAAAAAAAACTCTTGAACTACTAAATGACCGTACACAGTTTGACAATTTATGACACATGTCTGTCACATGCCAGTCTATTGTTTATTATTTACAATAAATAACGGCTGCTGTTGCTGTAACTGTTGCTGACCTTTTCAGTTTTAATTTTTGCGTATCCATTTGAAAAGCATTTTGAGTTCATTTAATGACATTTTAATGATTTCGCTAGAAAAGTTGTTTTTTTTAGAAAGAAAAATTCACAAACTAAAGAAATAAATTTGAAAAGAAAAAAATAATATTTTCTAGTTGTTAAAAAAATATACAACAAACGCACAATTGTCTAAAAGTTATTTAAATTTACTAGTAACCCAGCAAAATTTTTTATCACAAGTTGGCAGTTATAAGCAACAGAGTAGGCTAACTTAAAAAAAATACTTTCAGTATGTTAATACTAAGGGGCTGTGACTAGCCACACACCACTACTAACATGTGTAATATTTTATAATAAAAAGTGCTTGTAAGCCATTTCTACTATGCTGTAAGCTACGGTCACATTAAGCAAATATTTGTCGTAATGCATAACCGCTATGTCAGCTATATATACGTTTATATATTTTGAAGAAATATGTGCTTCGATTAGTTTAATTTATTATTAAAATACTATAAAAATATTGACCAAAAAGTAGTGGTTACGCTTATTTCGACAAATATTTGTTTAATGTGGTTGAATTTTAAGGGCCGATGTTGATTTTGAAATTATTGTCATTTATTTTTATTATGCATGAAACAAAATATCGGCCAAATGGCCTCACACCTTCGTCCGATGGTCCAAATTTTCGATGACTCTAAGACATAATTGAGGTTCTATGCCGTTAATGTGCCAAATTATCTTATCTTTTAGCTCTTGCATTATTGCTGGCTTATCGAAGTACACCTTTTCTTTCAAATAACCCCAAAGAAAGAAGTCCAACGGTGTCAAATCACATGATTTTGGCGGCCAATTGACATCGCCACCACGTGAGATAACACGGCCATTGAATTTGTCGCACAAGAGAGCCATTGCTTCGTTAGCTGTGTGGCAAGTGGCACCGTCCTGTTTCACACCACATATCGTCCACATCCATATCTTCCAATTCAGGCCATAAAAAGTTCGTTATCATCTCACGATAGGGAACACCATTTACAGTAACTGCCTGACCGGCCTCATTTTGGAAAAAATACGACCCGATGATGCCGCCAGCCCATAAACCGCACAGGCCAGTCACTCTTTGGTTTTTCATTCGCCCAAATGCGGCAATTCTGAAGACGAATCCACTGAAGATGATTTTCTTCGATATGCATTTTGATTTGAACGCCCATTTTCATAATAAGCCTGAATAACTTTAACGCGTTGCTCGATTGTGTATCTTTCTATGGTTCAACTTCAGTTAGTCTGAAATTGAGAAATGTTAAATGAAATGCAGAAATAACTTGAGGTTTAAGTGTGGTTCACATTCAACATCGGCCCTTAAAATTTAACCACCTTTTAAAAAATGATTTTATCCAAAAAATACATAGAAATGCCATTTATGTGGAAAACAACACATGAGGGTAAGCAACGTAAGTTTTCTTGAGAATGAGATGAAGGTAAAAAATAATTATTTTTATTTTCCTTGTTGCTCATTAGGTAGCTCATCAGAAAATTTTAAGTTTTTTCATATGGTTCCATCAAGTTTGTTCATTTTATTTAATTTAAAATAAATTTAATTTTTTTAAATAACTGTTGCTCATTAGGTAGCTCATCAGGAAACTTTTCTTTTTCTTACAAAGTTAAATAAAAGTCTTTCATTTTATTTAATTTAAAATAATTTAATTTTTACTTTAACTGTTGCTCATCAGGAAACTGTTATTTTTCTCATACGGCTAATATAATGTTTGTTTAACGAGTTTTGATTGATTAATATGACAATTATTTTAATTAAACAAAAATAAAGCTCCTATCATATTGATGAAATATTTAATTAATTCAACTAAAATTTGTATCAATGTGTCAATTATTTTCATTAAATTTTGTAATTAATTTATAATATTTTTGCCTAGCAAATGCTTAAAGCTTAGAAGCAGAGATCTTGCAGCTTCTTAGATTTTTTAGTGTCCCTAATGTTTGCCAACATTTCGCTGGTTTATTATTTTACGCACATTTGTTTCAGTTATCGGTATTATTTCCCCTCTATTTATTTTTATTTTCTTTTTCGTTTAGTTTTTTTTTTAACGGAGTATGTTAGTAGGATCATATATGGATTTTTGTTCTTTTTTATGTTGTCACTTTAGCGCAATTTCAATTCTCACGAGTTAATCAATATTTCTTGACCAGTCTACTGTATGTGTGTGTGTATATAAATTTGTTTTTAGCGGCTCACAGTGGGGTAATAAATATTAGCATTCTAAACGATTAAATTAAATTGATTAAATTGCTGCGATGCTATGGAAAAGCGTTCAGCAATTTCAAGTTCTAAATTTGTTAGCAAGCCACTGTGCAACTGTTTGCTATGGCTGTGTATGTGCGTGTGTAAATTTCCCATATATACAATTTACGTGATTTCCATTTAAAAATTTTTTTTTATATTTTTGTTAATTTTGTTTTAGTAAATTTTGTTGTCTAGCAGGCAGCAGGCCACTCACTCACTCACTTACTGTTGTTGCATGTACATACTTGTAAGTAAATAGTTACTAGTACGTGAGTGTTTCTGTAGTGTTGTTGGGGCTGCGTTTTTTATTTTCTATTTTATTGTTGTCATTTAGTACGTCTTTGGCCATCATGAGCTGTCATTTCAATATTAACTTGACACATTAATGTCTATACAAAAACAACTTGCAATTTTAAACACAAACACTAGAACCAGAAATAAAATTATGAACAAAAAAATTTAATTAAAATAAAAATAATAATAATTAAAACAAAAACTAACAATAATTAATTTTTGTTGTTGTTGTATGCATTTTAAATTGACTAAGTAAACTAGTAGTGGCTGTTTTTGTTTGTAATTTTTATTTTTATTTTTTTTTTTTTTTTTGCAATTATTGGGTAAAGGGTTCCACAATTCATAAAGAAAATTTAATTCTGTAACAAACAAATTCTGTAATATGAAAAAATCTCTTAGTTGAAATGGCTAAAACTTTAAAAACTATAAAAATTTTTCTTCTAAAATTGTTTCGATTCCAGCAAAATCATTACTGAACCACAATAATAATCTTAAGTTAATTGTGAAAACAGGTAAATTTTTGCTTAAGTCGACTTCAGCGATTTTTCCTTATTATCACAGAAATTATTCAGACAAATTATAATTATAATTTAAGAGAATTAATAAAAAAATTTTAAATTTGCATATTTTTTTGGCTATCGATTGAGACAATTTCAGTTGTTGCCTATTAGTTTGTAAGTTACAGAGCTCTGCTACTATTTTTTTTAAGTCGTCGTAAGAGCTTATTTTATATTAGAGACTTTTGAGGGTTTTCATCAGATTTACTTAGGATATTTATGGGGGTGAGTTAAAAAAGCAAACGGGAAAATGATTTTTGCAATCAATTGAAAAAAACTATAATCATTTTAATTAAATATTTAAGTGAAACTATTAAAAATGTAATCAAAATCTGAAGGTTTCTTTAGTAAATAAAAAATAAATAAATGAATGCATTGATTCAATTAAAAATTTAATTGAAGGAAAAAATTATTTTATTTTTTAATTAAAATGTTTAATTGATGCCTAGTATTTTTACTGTTTAAACGAAAAAAATTATTGATCAAATTAATTAAATATTTAATTAAAATTTTAATTGATATAAAAAATTTTTTTTTTAGAAAATTTTTTTTTCAATTTTCGCATAAATTCAATTAAAAATTTAATTGATGTAAAAAGTTTTTTTTTTATTTAAAATGTTTCCTTTGTGAATGAGAATATATGATCACATTTCATTTAATTTCCGTACACAGAAAAAATTATGAGAAAAATGTTTCCTCACAAACTTTTGCTTAAGTTTAAGTTTGTGTTTTATTCTATTATTTTTTTGTTCAAGTCTATAATTGTTTTGTTATAATATTTTGCTTCTGTTCGTGTTCGGTGTGAAAATTATTTTTTTTTTTGCTATTACATAAATCTTAATTGCGTGTTTGGTTTTAGGCTAGGTCCTATTTTAGTTAAAAAATTTTATGTGTTTATTAATTTGTTTTTTATTTCCTTTTTCATTATGGCCACATTTATGTTTTGTTGGCCTTTATTTGTGGCGATTTCTAAAAATGGTAGGAAAGTTCAATTAATAATTTTATTGCTTTTGCTGTTAGTTAATTTAAGCATAATTTATCATGCCTTCAAAAGACTACCGTTAGCTCAAAACTGACAAACAACAACACTAGACATGTCATTTCAAATGAAAAGCAGGGAAATTTAAAAGATCACCCACACACAACCCACATTGTGTAATTTGTACAAAAAAAAAAAATATATTAAAAAAACAAACTCTCATGAGTGATAAGGAAATGCATGAAAAATATAAATTGTATTCAATGTCCTTGGATATGCAATATCCGTGTTCGATTGGTAATATTTTAAAATTTTATTGGGGTTTTTTAAAATGGCCATATATTGCGACTATCCCATTCGCAAAGATAGTGTGGATGTTTTCGTCGCAGTTGCCAATAAATTTTTAAGTCCGTATGCTAGAATAGCCTACAATATGTCCCTAAAAATTCGTTTCCTGCAGTCACATTTAGAGTTCTAACCAGACAACCTGGGCCAGTTCAGCGCTGAACAAGGCGAACATTTTCATCAAGAAATGGTTGCAAAAATAAAATAAAAATGTTTGCAAAATATTTTTGGTCACTTCAATGGAATACTGATAATGCTGAATTAAAAAAGAAGGTTAAGCAAACATTTTTAAGTGAAATGGCCAAGAATTGTATTTTTGCAAAAACAATTTTTTTAATAAAAATATTAATAACTCATTAAGTGTTTAAAGGACTTAGAAAAAAATTGGGTTTTACTCTTAAATAAACACATTTTGAAAATAACTTTAAAAAATTCACGGTTTCTCTATAAAGTAATGGAAAAAAATGTCTCAAAATTTAAAAAAAAAATTAGTTTGGTGAAGAAATAGCCACAGATTTCTCCACTGAGAAACTTAAAATCGACAGCAGCTACCAGAAAAATATTATCACTTCCCAGCTATTTTTTTTTGTCGCACAGTGTAATAGGCTTTACAATTAATAATTTTTTGCATGCTGAGACCTAGTCCTAAATTAGGTGCTTCAATGATTTGATTTGATTGTAAATTTCGAGTATGCTTTTCCCTAAATTATTAAAAAAAAAAAATCGTTATTTAAAAATAATTCTTTTTTGGCTTGTGGTAAAGCAAAACAGCACTTTTTAATCTCTTTTGAGGGCTTAAAAAAGTGACCCACTGTGCACTATTTGCTTATTTGAATTACACTCACTCTGATTGTAAAATTTATTACCCCAAAAGTGTATCTCTTATTTTTGGTTTGGTTGATTGCAAACCATAACAATTTAACACATGCTACTTTAGTTTGTTGCTGCAATTCTGTGTAAATGCAACTTACGGCTGGCAATAAATGTTTGGTTAAGGTCTACTCCAATGCTGCTCTAGTGATAATAAATTAAAATAAATTTTCTTTCATTGCATCCATCTATTCATTCGTACATCGTATATCGTCTGTGTGCCCATTTGCCCTTAAGTTTTGTTTTTATATTGTTTTTTTTTTTGCAATATTTTTACTTGTTTTAGTATTTAATTTGTTTCGTTTTGTGTTTTAAATTTTATTTCCATTTTTATTATTATTTTGCGGTTGTGTTAGTTTTTTTACTTTTACGTTTTATTTTTGTTTATTGAATTGTGTTTTACATTTGCAAAATTTATGTTTGTCATAAATTAGAAGGGAGCACCTAGAAAATTTAATGTTTATAGCATTAAATATGCGTAGGTAGTTCGGGAAGTGAATGAGTGTAAATAGTAAGTACATTAGTTGATTTTAATTGAAGGTTAGAAACTATTTTATGAGTTCAACTCATTATTCATTTTAAATGAAATTTGTGAGAGACACAACAAGGACAACATAGAACTTAAAAAAAAAATATACAGTGAAAATGCATCATAAATTCGAGCAATAAAAAATATAACTTAAAACAGAAGAATTTAATTTTCAATAAAAAAAAATTATTTCCATAAAGAGAAAGAGAAGAGACTGCTCTGCATTGTGATACCTATACAAAAGGCAAAAGAATAGCAATATAAAGCTGTCAAAGAAATAGGAGGCAGAAAGATATATTAAAGTACGGAAATAGTAGAAAAAGAGAAAAAAGGCAAATCCGTCACCTAAATCAATTGCTACTTCTAAAGAAGCCAAAAAGCATTTTAACCGTAATCACCAGTGTAATGAGACCTTGTAGGTAGCCTGTACACAAAATTTAAATTAAATCAAAAATTAAATTCTGATAATCAAATTTTTTAGTTGCAGCAGCCATAATTCGATATTACAGTTCAAAATTTAATTTTATTAAAAATATTTCTGGCTGTTAGATCGATTTTTTATTGTCGCGATAAAAAAATTCGACTATCATAACTAAATGTTTGATTGGAAACAACCGAAGTTGCTTTCCAGAAAGTTTAGAGCCTACAGATTAAATTAATTTTTGATTTCGGAAATTTTCAAGGGCAAAATCGGGAACGGTACCTCGGCAAAGTTAAGAATTGTAAAAGTCCTTCAAAGCAACAGCACGGGGGTATATGGAAATTTCAAAAAAATTTTAAAAATAATTCAAAGTAATTTCTGTGTATTTAGGCGGTAGATTAAAAGTTTAGGCAAGTCTTCTATGGTTTGTCCGAAAGTTACTTTGGATTATTTTTAAATTTTTTTTTAAATTTTTATATACCCCAGTGCTTACCCCCGGGGTGTGTCTTCTCGGTGAAATTCCACCTTGATGTATCACTACCGGGGAATATAGGTGCGCCAGCACCTGGAACTGCCATGGGTTTGAATCTGGCAGAAGGAAACCTGAGGGTTTACCTAAAGGATACCTTCGGGGTCCGACCAGTAACTCTCAACACTGGTACCACGGGAGCCGGTAGCCCCACAGAGGAAGCACTAATGTCCGAGCAATGGGTTAAGAGCTGATGCTCACGAATGGTTGAACAATGAGTGCTCGGAGTCTGTGGACCGAACTTCGTTCCAACCCCACGGGGTTTAATGGATGATGTTCTGGGGACAACATCCCTGGTTCGTTGTTCGGTCTGTGGACTTCGTGCACATCCAAATGCTCGGACGGCGGAATCTGTGACCGCTTATTGGTGAGGTCCCCTTTGGGGGTTCACGTGGTGGCTGTGGTTGAGACCAAAAGGTACGCTGGGAACGGAGTTCATGTCACCGTTGGCAGGGTTCTTCGATGTGCTGTTTCATAGAAACAGATGTCACTCGACACGGGTTTTGGATAGGCCCAGCTCCCTAAACAAGGGTGGTGTGTGTGACATGGCAGAAACACACACAATTTGCTACCTGTGTCCTTAATTGGTCACAGGGGCTGTAGTGGTAGGCACGGATACCACTCGTGGTTTGACCACGGTGATATTAGGCCCTAGCGGCAGGTGCTCACCTAAATCATCCACATTCATACCCCAGTGCTGTTGCTCTGAGTGATTTTAGCAACTTCCCAACGAACCATTAAAGATTGTATGATGAGACAGATATCATTTTAAACAAGAGGTCGTCTAGACTATTTCTCATATGATGGCAAACACAAACATATTCTTCTCACTTGTGAGTATACAATTACGAAATTCATTTTTAAATGATTTGAGAGCTTAAGTCAGTCGCATTGAGCAGATTTGTAAGATTCAGTATTTTCTCTAATACTTTTTTAAGCAGAAATTATTATTTATTGTGGCATAAAAAGTAAATAATATTGAAATTTCATAACTTAATTGAATCAACAATAACTTTTCATATCAAAACTAAAATTAATGCTAGACAAAATGCATATTTTCAGAGATTCTAGCATTCTCGTATATCTTTTCATCTCATCTCTTACCAAGGGCACTTTAAGCTCTTTTTTGTGTAATATTAATTTGGCCCCTCTGAATTTTTTTCCTACTTGAGTATATGGAAATTTCAAAAAATTTTTAAAAATAATCCAAAGTAACTTCTGATTATTTGGGTGGTAGATTACAAATCTAGACGACCTCTTCTTTAAAATTATATGTGTTCTATCTTGTAATCTTCTATGGTTCGTCCGGAAGTTACTAAACTACCTCAGAGCAACAGCACTGGGTTATATGGAAATTAAAAAAAAAAAAAAAATTTTAAATAATGCAAAGTAACTTCTGAGTACTTGGGCGGTAGATTACAAATTTCGAGGACCTGATATGTCTGTTATTCCGTAATCTTCTTCAGAAACTAACATATTTATGCATATTTGTATCCATTCACTTATATTTCTTCTAAACATATTTATAAATATGTCATAAATACTAAAAAGATATTTAGAAATATTTAATGACGTAAGACGTATTTCGTAAATAAGCCATAAATACTGAAAATATATTTACAAATACTAAAAAACGTAACGGGTTACGTTAAAACATATTTAACTCGGCATATTTATCCTCACTCACTTTGAAATTAAAATATTTTTTTTTTTTTAATTGAAAAAGAGCGCTATAGTGAAACAGCGCTAAAAGAGATAGCATTAATCGAGGTGTGTCTGTAGATCTTTCAGTCTAAGATATTTGAAAATAATTCAATGAAGATCTAAGTAGGAGTTCAAAAAGTGGCCATACCCAGATGTTATTATTGAAACGAATGTGTTTTGTTTCTAATATAAGTTATTTTATTGAAGTATAAAATTAGAATGAAAATATTATGTCAAATGTAAAACGTATATATTAAAAAATTTTGACACAATAGTTTTGATTACTTCGATTCTCCAACACCTCCCCTCGAAGTAGAAATACTAAATCATTGCTGCTGATATGATTTCAAGCCCAAATTATTTAAACAGGTTTGATGTTTGATTTTGCAAAGTGGCTTCGTTAGCATATCGGCTGGCATCTTTTCTGTTGATAAATATTCAAGAATTATATTGTTATTTTTTATGCAATCGCGTACGAAATGATGGCGTATATCAATATGCTTGGTGCGCGAATTGTAGCTAAAACCTTTTATTAATTTTTGTGCGCTTTGACTATCGTTGAATATAGTGACATGTTCGCAGTTAATACCAATATCACTAAAAATACTTCTGAGATAAAGAGCTTCTTTGGTTGCATCAGCAATAGCTATGTATTCAGCTTCGGTACTGGATAATGACACTGTTCGCTGCTTTCGTGCTTCCCAACTAATAACTGCACCACCAAAAATATATGCGTAACCAGAATAAGATCGACGATCTGTTAAATTTGCTCCCCAATCTGCATCGGCTACTCCATACAATTCCAAATTGCTACTTTTGAATAATATTCCATAATCAAGTGTTCCTTTTATGTAACGTAGAATCCGTTTAGCGGACTTCCAGTGTTCTTCCTTATAATTTGAATTAAATTGACTCATGTAATTTACTGCATAAGCAATATCGGGGCGTGTTGTTACCGCCAAGTACATAAGTGCTCCTATAAGTCGCTGATAAGGATATTTAGACATTGCTTTATCGTCTTTTGTCAATGGATGCACTAACTTGCAGTTTGTTTCCATTGGAGTTAATGCAGGTTTACATTCTGCCATACCAAATCGGTCTAAAATTGCTTCTGCATACTTACGCTGTGATAGAAAAATCTGATTAATTTTAAGATTTTGGTAAAAGTCTATGCCTAAGCAACGCTTAACTGGACCTAAATCCTTCATTTCAAATGACTGAGATAATGACGTTTTAGTATCATTTAACCATTTATGATTATTTGTCGCTAATAATAAATCATCTACATAAATCAGTAGTAGTAAAATATTTTCATTTTCTTTCTTCGAAAATAAACACGGATCTTTCGTATTTGGTTTTAGTCCTAATTTAATTAATATTGTTGTTAACTTGTTGTACCACATTAAGCCAGATTGACGCAGGCCATACAACGCTTTCTTTAACAAACAAACAGGATTTTTCATACTAGATATTGCATGTAGCCATCTATTAGCCGTCTCTTCGACATTTCTGTTATATTTTTTAATATTACTAGAACCCATAGGCTGTCCTGATTTAAATTTGTTCAATACAGGCATTAATACATCCGGAATCTTTATATAAACGCTTTCTTTAAGCTCTCCATTCAGGTATGCTGTAATGACATCCATTTGATGTATTTCTAAATGTAACTCAGCTGCTAAAGCCACTAAAAGTCTAATTGATGATGATCGGGCTACTGGAGAATACGTTTCATGGAAATCTTCACCCGGACGTTGCGCATATCCTTTTGCTACTAGACGAACCTTTTTTCTACCATCATCTTTTGTTCGAAAAACTAATCTGCTATCAATAATTTTTCTTTGATCAGGTTGCTCAACAATTTCCCAAGTTTTACTACGAATTTGCGCTAAATATTCATCCTCTATTGCAGCTATCCATTTTGTTACATCTTGTGATTTCATAGCATCATTATACGTTATAGGATCATCTGTTGTCGTCAAATATGCCAATTCGCATTCTTCAAAATTCTCTTCTTCAGACTGAACTAATGGTTCACTACCGTCCTCTTGTGAATCACTTTCATCGTCTTTTGTGGTTTGAAATAATTTTCTAGGCCGTCCACGTGTACCTAATCTTTGTAATTTTGGCCGTCCTCGAGCACGTTTTACATTTTTAGTATCATCATTAGATTCCTTATTTTCTGTACATTTTTGCATCGTATTAAATTCTTTAGAGTAATTTTCATTTCCACTTTCAACAATATTGTACTCAAGCCCATAAAAATCTTCGTATGTATCATTAAAACCCTTTTCATTTATAAATTTTACATCCCGACTAATAACTACGTCTCTTTTATCTTGGGACCACATACGATAAGCCTTAGATTCTGACGAATATCCTACAAAAATACATTGTTTTGAACGAGAATCAAATTTACTTTTAGCAGGATTTTTGTTCAGTACATAACCTTTGCATCCGAAAACTTTCATGTGCATAAGTGTAGGCTTTTTATTTGTCCAAAGGCTATAAGGAATTTTACCATTTGCTTTTGTAACACATCTATTTCTGATGTAGCATGCTGTGTTAACAGCTTCCGCCCAAAAAGATGGCGGCGAAGTGGCATGTTTCATCATGCATCTCGACATTTCAACGAGAGTTCTATTTTTACGTTCCGCCGTACCATTTTGCTGCGGAGTATAAGGTGTTGTCAAACGCCTTTTTATTCCATATTTTTCTAAATATGAATCAAATTCCTTGTTACAATATTCGCGACCATTGTCCGACTGAAGCATTTTAATTTTTCGTCCTGTAAATGTCTCTGCTGCTGCTTTATATTTTTGAAAAGCTGAAAATACATCAGATTTTTGTTTCAAAAAATATACTTCACACCACCGAGATTTGTCGTCGATGAATGTAACAAAGTATTTCGCACCTGATATAGATGCACATCTCATAGGACCACATACGTCGCTATGAACAATCTCCAGTATATCATTGGTTCGAATATTTTTGTTTATTGGAAAACTACCACATACTTGTTTTTGACTAATACAAATATCACAAGTTGATAACTTAAGATCTTTCTTAAAATTTAAACCATAAACTTGATCACTTTTTGCCATATCTTTTAGATCTCTTTCATTTAAATGACCCATTTTGTAATGCCATAAATCAAGCTCATTTTTAGCTTCAACTACATTAGCAGCATTTTCGTAATTTTTAATATAATATAAATTACCTGTTCTTTCCGCATGGAGGCAAACTTTTTTATTCTGGTCAATTATGACAGCATCATTTCTGCGAAAAATTACATTATAGCCATTGTCTGTTATTTTTGAAACTGACAATAAATTTGTTCGCAAATCAGACACGTAAAGAACGTCTTTTAGTTGTAAATTGGTATCAGAACCATAATTGTTTACAGAAACTTCAACATTTCCAATACCACTGATTGTAGTATTATTATCATTTGCTAAATTAAGTTTTTGATTTATTGGCTTTAATTCTTTAAAATTATTAATACTAGCACTCATATGAGATGTACAACCACTGTCTAAACACCACTTTGTACTAGTGCTAGGACATAAAAACACTGATTCTGTTGAAGTAAAACAAATATTCGATTTGTTTTCTCCCTCAATGTTGCGAGCACTTTCTAAATTTTTAGGTTTATTTTTACAATTTCTTGCAAAATGTCCAATTTTACCGCATTTAAAACATGTACTATTTTGTTTCGATTTCATTTGTCCTGGCTTTCTTTGTTCTTTCTTCGTAAATAATGCACTGCAATCATTTCCATCTTCCTTTGATTTTCTTGATTCATATTCTTCTAAAATTTTTACACGAAGCATTTCTGGTTTTGGTAGCTCATCTCGTGTTTCCAATGCACACCGAAAAGTTTCAAAAGAATCCGGAAGACTATACAAAAGTAAAATAGCTAAAAGCTCATCGCCAATTAAGACACCAATTTCCTTTAATTTTGACACAGCATCAAAAAATTCATTTAAATGATCACGTACCTTGTCATTTTCTCGCATACGAGACAGTGCCACTCTTTTTAATAATGTTGCCTTACGTGCAGGTCCTTTTGATTGATACGTACCTTCCAATCTTAACCACATTTGTCTTGAAGTCACACATTCCGCAACTAAGCCCAATTCTGATGGACTCATAGCAAGCATTATATCTGCAGCTGCCTTTTGATCTTGTTTTCTCCACAAATTTTCTTCTACCTCACCTTCGGGGCATTTCAAACTATCGTCAACATATGACCACAAATCATTCTTTATTAAGATAGCACGCATTTGCATCTTCCACGTATCATAGTTGTCCGCGTTTAGCGGCTCTATACGCACCACACTGGCCATACCGTTAATTGATTTTAATTATATTTTCCAATTATTTTTCCCTTGGTCACAGTTTATGTAAGCCAATCTGGGCCCATAACCTATTGAAACGAATGTGTTTTGTTTCTAATATAAGTTATTTTATTGAAGTATAAAATTAGAATGAAAATATTATGTCAAATGTAAAACGTATATATTAAAAAATTTTGACACAATAGTTTTGATTACTTCGATTCTCCAACAGTTATGCTCTCGGTGTTTACTACCCTGAGAATTTAAAATTTATTTTAAATAATAAAAATGCTGGATATTTAATATTTTTTAAATTAATTTTATTTTATTTAAGTATTTTTAAGTAAAATAGTTTATTTTTTTTCTTTGCTTAAATCTTTTTGTATTTTTTTTCTTGTTTTTTTTATTCTTTTAATTTATTTTATTTATTACTAAGAGTGTTTATTTGTTGTAGTGTAGAGTAATGTAATGTTGTTGGTATAGTTTTTATTTTTATTTTTGAACTTTACAAGTTGCGTTTTACTTTTAAGTAGTTTAAGTGGAATTATTTATGCAATTTTTTATTAGTTTTTAAGTAATATGGCTGATGTTTTCATTAATTAAATATTTTCATATATATTAGTATGTATGTAAGTGTAGCTATTTTAATATTAAAAATATTTTTTTATATATAAATATTTAGTAAAAAAATTAATTTATTAAATAGGAATTAAATTTTTGTTTTTTTAAGTATTGGCTAAATCTTAAAAAGTATATTAAAAAAAAATTAAAATAAAGAAAGCAAAATGGCTTAAAGTATTTTTAAAGTACTCGTACAGTTAAGCAAAAATAATAATAAAAAATACTGTTTGTGCGATATATATTTTTATACTTTGAAAAAACAAAAAACCAACTACTGTATTCATAAAAAAATTTAAATTGAAAAGAATAAAAAAATTAATTATTTTTTATTTTGTTTATAAAAATGTTTACTTGCATAAGCTAATTTTGTTATGAATTTTTTTCTTTTTAATTAAATTTTATTAAAGTTTTTTTTTTTTAATTTCATTTAGTTATAATTAATGAGAATGTTTTTTAAGTATTTGATTTGATTTGATTTGTTTTTCATTTAAGGCTTTTTTATTTAATATTTTTAATTTTTTTTATGAAATTTATTAAGGCTTAATTGCTAAATGAAAATAAATAAGTTTTAATGATTTGAAGGCCATACAAATATTTTTCTTTAAATTTCTGTTAATCCGTTTTTATTCTTCTTTTTTTGTGTTAAATGAAAAGGTTTTTAGAATATTTTTTTTTATGATTTTTTTTTCTATTTTTATAAACTAATAAAATTTTTTAGCCTCCACTTAAATTTAATTTATACTCCAAAAAAAAAAATATATTAAAGAAAATTGATTTGAAAACTGAGCGGAAAATTTTTCATTTAAATATATTTCAAAACATTTTAATTTTTTTAGATTAAGTTTCTTTAAACACTTTTATAAGAAACTTCTAACAAATTTTAATTATGGATAATATATTTAATGAGTAATAATTTTATTTGGAATTGAAAAATTTAACAAAATATCAATATTTTTATTTAAAATAAGCACAAATAAAGTTTAATATTTTGCTAAATTTTTAATTTTTTTTTTTAAATTAAAAGCTGAAAAGTTGAATCTTTTTTTTAATTTTGGTTAATTAAAAGAAATTATAGTGGCATTTAAATTTATATTTAAAGTCCAAATTCATTCAAACACAGGACTATTAAGCAAATTTTCCATGTAAAATGAATCAGCCCTTGTCGAACCAAATTTGTTTTTTAAATATATAAAAATAATATTTTTTTTTTTTTGTAAAATATTTCGTTGTTGTTAATTTTAGGCCATTGCTAATGTATTTCTTTTAGGCTTATTAATTTCTTTTTTAATTTTTCTATAAATGGAAATGTATGATGGAACTTACTAGTATATGTATGTATGTAAATGAGCTTAAACTAAAATTAAAATTAAAATAAAAATACATAATTAAAATTAAAATTAATATTATTTATTACTTTTAAATAAAATTGAGATCTATTTTAGGTTCGTTTTTCTTATTTTTCTATTTGTTTTGTTTTTATTTATTTTTTTTGTTCTTCAAAAATTATTTTGATTTCTTTTGTTTTTTTAACCTATTTGTTTGCTACAAATAAAATGAATGGCTCTCATTTCTAAATAACAATAATAAACAGCTTTACAAAAGCTTTATTTTTAGGATTATTAAAATTAAAGAAAAAAAAATATGTAACTTCACAGGAAAAAATTTATCTCTCATTAAATACTTTAATTTAAAAAATTGTCATATTGATTAAAACATTGTTTACACAAAATCCGCCTGTTTTACAAAAGCATTGGAAAAAAAAACTAGTGGCAACACTTGAATTTAAACCTTGGACTTACACATGAGCTTGGCCATACTTTTTTTTTTGATTTTAAGTGAATTTTAAACATATTTGTAATTAAGCTAGAGTATTGAATCCTCAGCTATTTTTTTTTCTAAAAATATTCACTATTATTCTATAAAAATAGTAGTTACCCATGGAAAAAATATTTTGAAAACCCTACATGGTCAGTATGATTACTAAAAAAATGGACTTAAAACAGCTGCCAAGTCATAAATTTTATGTTGCGTCTATATGTCGATTCAACATAAATATAAACAAAAATTAATAAGTTTGATAAAAAGATCATGATTTATCAGTAATAGTCGGAAAATCACGCTGTTTATTGTTTCATAAAATCCCTCTGGCTTCAATACTATTTTACTAATAAGACTCACTTTTTTAATACAGTTTTTTTTTTGTATGATGCCTAGGGACTTTAAAAAGTAAATTTAAACAGTTACAGTAATAAACAGACGGACATCGCTAAATCGACTCTAGTATTTATAAAGCTTTAGAATATAAATATTTTATAGGGTGGTACATATACAGTTACAAGCGGAATTACAAGCTTATATTGTGTATCCTTCTGAAGGGTATACAAATTAATTTTTTAATTAAATATTTAATTGATTGCAATAATAAATATGTTAGTTTGATTAAATATTTAATTGATTAAATTAAAAATTGAAAATTTTGATTAAACATTTTAATGAAAAAATTTATCCTTTTGATTAAATATTTAATTGATTCAATTAAAAATTGTGTTGTTTTAATTAAATATTTAATTGATTCATTTAAAAAATGAACATTTTGATTAAATATTTAATTGATTCAATTAAAAAATATGTCCTTTTAATTAAATATTTAATTGATTAATTTAAAAAATTTTTCCTTTTGATTATATATTTAATTGATTCATTAAAAAATTTTTTTCTTTTGATTAAATATTTAATTGATTCATTAAAAAAATTTTTCCTTTTGATTAAATATTTAATTGATTCAAGTAAAAAATTTTTCCTTTTGATAAAATATTTAATTGATTGATTAATAAAAAATTTTTCCTTTTGTTTACATATTTAATTGGTTCAATTAAAAAAATTGTATTTTTGATTAAATATTTAATTGATTCAATTAAAAAATGTGTTCTTTTAATTAAATAATTAATTGGATCAAATAAAAAATGTGTTCTTTAAAAAAAAAATATTTAATTGATTCATTAAAAAAAATTTTTCCTTTTGATTAAATATTTAATTGATTCAAGTAAAAAATTTTTCCTTTTGATAAAATATTTAACTGATAAATTAAAAAAACTTCTTTTTGTTTAAATATTTAATTAGTTCAATTAAAAAATTTGTATTTCTGATTAAATATTTAATTAATTAATTAAAAAACAATTTTCCTTTTGATTAAATATTTAATTAATTCATTAAAAAAATTTTCCTTTTAATTAAATATTTAATTGATTCAATTAAAAAAATTGTCATATTGATTTAATATTTATTTGATTAAATTTTCAACATTTTTAATTAAAATATTTATTGAAACTTTATTTTTTTCTGTGTAAGATCGATCGAATGGAAAGAGATTTTGTAAAAAAAAGTCAGATGTTTGATTTTGAAGGATGAGTTAATAAATAAAAATTTTATTTTTTATGTATGTCATTATATCATTAGTCCTCTTGGCAAAAATTCAATATGATTTAAAAAAAAACTCTAAAAATGAAAACCATTTATATGAAAACGTGAGCAAAAACTACAACTAAAAATTTATCTAAAAAAACCTTAAAATCGAGCAATTAATATACATTTAAACGAGTTACTATAATTAAATTATATGAACTTAAAAACAAAAATAATAATAAAAACATTTAATATACAACAAAAGCAATATGCTCTTAATAATCAGATTGAAAAAAAATCTTTGCTATTGTTGGAAAGCAGTGAGCTCAATTGAAATACACATTTAAATATGCTTTAAGCGGGGCCTTAAAGCTTTGTCTTATAAAAAAGAAGCCTATAAAATTTTTTGTATTTCTTTTCGCAAGCTTAGAGAAATTCAAATTGTTAATAGACACAGAATATGTTAGACCTATTTAACGCTTGTTTCCCATACAACAAGAGCTAAATTTTTTGTTTTTGTATAATTTGTTCTACAGTTAGCTATTATATGTATTTTAATATTAAATTTTAGTTTTAATTACTACAATAGAGTATATAGTTAACAAAACCGTAACGCTTATAACTTCTCTTACTACTGAGAGCCATGACTGGCTAAGTCATGCTGGCAGCCTGTAAGCTGGCCAGCCTATCAGCTCTGCTCTCCTCAATGCAATGGCAGCGGTGAGCGCTCTGGTGACTTTGAAGCCAGTAAAACTTTTGGTACATGCTTATCAAAGAAATTTCTTTGTATTTCATTGTAGTTGTGTTGAGATTTTTTATGTTTTCGCTGGGATCTTTGATTGGCCAGGGGTTTACGCAGAAAACTCAAATCGCCATAAAAGGGATTATTATGCAGTAGATGTAAAGTGACATTGAAATCGCGTTTCCATACACCATACGGACACATGGTAGTGGCACGCCAATCTGGTAAAATAACACCTAAACGTTGGCACTCACGTGCGTAAGCAGCAAAACTATCACAATGACACATGCCATCAGGGCACTCGCAAACATCCATTTTGCATGAGTCAATATAATTGTTGGGATTCAAACGATCATTACAATTGCCAAAAACTTCCGCTATGCGCAGAGGACGACACAAGGCATTAGTTTTTCTTTGTTTGCACATGGGGTAAGTGGCAATGTTTTCTCTTTTGCGGGAACAAGCTTTAGGACCACCCACCTTCCAGGAGTTGGCAAAACGCCATACTTTAGTATGATTGACACCATCGCGACTGGTAAGATCATCTCGCGCCAGGCCGTTATAGTTTCCACACAAGCCACACAGCCTGCGCTTAAAGGAGGAGGCAGCCATAATTTGCAAATAATTATTGCCATCCCATTCTATGTCTAAGCCCAATTCAGTTTTTAAGATTATGCTTTCCTTTAAACGTTCTATGCTGGTAATGGGCCCTTGGCTGTAGGGCAACATAACTCTTGTGCCATTCACTTTGACTCTCATTTTTTGGCCCAAATTCACTCTGATGCCATGCATTTTTAATGTCACTGTTTTTGTCCATGAGGAGGTATTTGTGCCACGACCCTCATTTGTTAGACGTATGGAAAATGTATGATCACGACAATCAGACGCCAACAAATACTTACAGGAGCCTTGGAAACTATAAAATTTACCATCAAACGTTTTAAAATGGGGATCACCAAACACGGTGCATGTGCCCGCCGTCTCAATACACTTGGGACAACATTCACCGGGCAAGACTTTTAGCTCCTCATTTGAACGACACTTAATCGCTGGGCAACGCATTTCTGAGCAACGTATATTACCAGACGTACAACGACACGAACGGCAAGGACCCAAATTCCAGGTTTCATTATTTTGATAGCTGATACCATTTGAAATGCATTCACTGCGCACCTCAGATGTTATACAGCGTGGACAACAGCCGTCCTGTTCTTGATATTCCGGTGAACACTCTAAAATGGGGCAAGTCTTGCGCTCACAGATACTGGTGCCATTAGTGCAGGTGCAGTTTGTACAGCGATCAGGCATAAATTGTATTTTATCGTTAAAAATTTTATGATTAAAAATGCATTTTCCTGCAAAAAAATAAGCGAAAAAAAACATACCAAATAAGAATTTTTTTTTTAGTTAGAAAATTAAAAAAAAAAAACCAAAGCTAAATTAAGGAAATGAACTTTAGCACTTTAAATTTAAATTTTCAGCTACTTCTTTACACTCTAGTTTGCTATAATTTTAATTATTTTTCTTTTGGTTTGCCTTACCTGGTAGTGGCATAAATTCCCTTTGTTCCACACAACGTGGACAACATTCATTAGGATGGAGTTTTTGTTTTGAAATGGGACACTGTAAAACAGGACATGTTTTTTTCGCACACTTTAATTGATTACCCGTGCATTGACACACCAAACAACGATCATCGATTGAGGCGACAACCTCTTGGCCTTCCAAAACTATCTGTCCATTGATTTTACAACCTTTATTTTATTTGCAAAATATAAAGAAATAAAAAAAAAACAACAACAACAATTAAATAAATACACTGGCAAAAACGAATTTGAGAAATGGTTAATTCTAGCTCGGTATTATTGAAAAGTTTTATAGAAAATTTCAGGGAAACTTTATATAATACATTTTTTAGCATGCAAAATAGTTGTAATCCATACAAATTTAATTTCCAATTTTTCAAACTCAAATTCGAATTTTCGAACTTAACTTCGAATATTCGAAATTTGTATAAAAAATACTAAAAATTAATACATTTCCTAAAAATAATCATATATGTTTTGTATTCCACACGGATTAGAAAAAATATGGAATTAAATTTTTTTTGTTCTTATTAAATTAAAACTTTTATGTTTTTTTAATTCAACCAATAATTTCGCACTCAAAATAAAGCAAAAACAAAATTTTTAAATGAACCACAAAGTAGTTATGAGGTGCTGAATTTTTCAATTTCGAATAAAATATTGGGAGTCGGAATACAGAACAGCACTGATTACAATTTTTTTTTTCTTGAATATATTTGAGCTTAATTCAAACAATAACACATGCTGCACACCACATCATTCAAAACATGATTGTGTAATAAGTACAGCCCATGATTAATAAGTAACATTAATAAAATATTTATGAATTAATATTAAAGATAAAAAATTTCAAGTTAAGCTATATTATTGTGTTATCGAATTTTCGAACTTCAGCTAAAATTTTAATGTTGGATTTTCTAATTTAAATTTGGATTTTTAAACTAATTTTGAACTTTCGAAATTAATTTCGAATTTTCGAATTTGACTTTGAATGTTCGAAATTATAATACTAAGAATTACTAGCTTTAATTAAATTTAATAAAATTAAAAATTTTTTTTTATATAATTCTATTTTCGAATTTAATATAATTGAGAACATGAATAATATAAATAAGAAACATTAACAAAGATATTTTGAGATAATTAAAAAAATTAAAGCTTTAACCGTTTAGGTACTAAATACAATACATAATTTCGAATTTGTTAACTAAATTTCGAATTTTCAAACATAATTTCAATGTTTCATAATTAACTTTGAATTATCGATATTAATGTAAAAATATTAAGAATTAATAATTAATTCGAATTTTGATTTTTTTGAACTTAAATTCCATTTAATTTATCCTTTTAAATAAACAATTTAACATTCTCATTGTAAAACAAATTTTCCTCTTTCATTGCACGCCCACTTAAAGTGTAGGGCATACGAGTACAATTGCAAAAAAAAAAAAAGTTTGCAAACAGCTAAGAAACGTAAATAAGTCAACAACATTATGTCTGCTGTTGTGGCTGAGTTAATTATGAGTCTCTTAAAAAAGGGATAATAAGACAACAACAGCACAACAACAAAAAGTCATGTTTTCAATCATGTTGCATTCAATGGTGAAATCACGATTTCATTGTTTTAAAGTTTTTGCTTTTTTTTTTTGCCTTTCCTTCTCTTCTGTTGTTTAACATGTCCATATGCCCAGACCACACAAAAAATATTTTATAATTTTATTTTAGGTTTTATTTACTATTTTTTCTTTCTTATTTTAATTATTTTTCTTGTGGGACTTGTGTTTTTTTTCTTTATTTAAACATGAATGAAAATTAATATGAAAATCAAGACAACACAAGAACATGGCTTAGAACAGTAGTTGTAGTTTGTAGCTTGTATGGTTTTGTTAGAACAAAACCACTACAAGTTGGTCACATGTCCAAACATGACTATTATAAAATTAGATAATAACTTGTGTTCATTTAACAAAACGGAAATTGTTTAATATTCAAACATTAATATTTTCAACTTTTTGTTGAAAATCAAGGACGACACATATTTTTTTTTTTATAAAATTTTGCAATTAAGGAAATTAATTAATTAATAAAGAAATATTTTTAAAATTATTCTTTTACATTGTTAAGTTAATAAGGTCTTCAAAAAATATTTTTAAGTCTCTAATTAAACAAAAAATAATATAACGACAACTAATAGGAGAGCGTTGTATAAATAGTCATGTTTAGAAATTTATTGAGCACAAGTTAACAGCAATATTTGTTATATTATTATATAATATTGTTATATTTATATATTATTATGTTATAGAGGACAAGCTATAGCCCCTTGTCCTATAATGTATCGTGTGTCAAGATTTATGAACCACATAGCCCACATAAGTTGTAAATTAAATAAAAAATATTAACGTGGGTATATATATATAAATTTTTTTGAAAGGAATTATTAAGGAAGATACTGAAAGTTAAAAAAAAAATTAATGAAAAATTGAGGACAGTAAGCATGACATTGTCGTTTATATTGTTTGCTATCATTCTAAGAAAATAAAGTTTCTAAAAAATATTTTAATTTTTTGAAAGCTGTTTCTTTTGATTTGCAATGTTTTTCTATTAATTTTTTAATATTTTCTGCATTGTGGACAGTGTTAATGACATTGTCGCTTATATTGTCTGCTATCATTCTACGAAAATAAAGCTTCTAAAAATATATTTGCTTCTGAAAACTGTTTACTTTGATTAACATATTTTTTTTTAAATAGTGCTGTATCCAGGACAGTAAACATGACATTGTCGTTTATGTTGTCAGCTATCATTCTACGAAAATAAAGTTTCTAAAAAATATTTTAATTTTTTGAAAGCTGTTTCTTTTGATTTGCAATGTTTTCTATTAATTTTTGCAATATTTTCGATATTGAGGACAGTGTTAATTACATTGTCGCTTATATTGTCAGCAATCATTCTAAGAAAATAAAACCTTTAAAAATATTTTATGATAATTTTTTAAAGCTGTTTATTTTGATTTTGATTTTTTATTTTTTAATATTTTCTACATTGAGGAGAGTAAGCATGACACTGTCGTTTATGTTGTCAGCAATCATTCTAAGAAAATTAAACTCTGAAAATAGTTTTTTGAAGTAGTTTCCTTTGATTTAGATATTTTTTTAGCTTGTGCTGTATCGCTTGTAAAGGGTAACACAAAATTAATATCATAAGTCGTCAAATGTCATTGCGCTTAAAGAACTGCTTGTTTGATATTTTTTGAGAGCTCTTTTCTTTATTTAACGAATTTAATTTAAGAGATTAATTTTTGCAAACTGGGCAGTTTGCTTTTTGGCCTTGGTAAAGAGTTTTTATTGTTTCCAAAGCTTGTGGTAAAATTTTTACACGATAAGCTTAACTCGTGAGCTACTTAAGTATTTTTTTTTTTAATTTTAAAGTCGGATTACAATTATTTATTTTTATAACTATATTTTGCTTTAATTTTATGCAGCTGCTTCAATACATTTTTTTAATTTGTATTTTATTTTATATTTATTTTTTAAAATAAAATATATTTCAATTTAATATTTACCTTGACATGTTGGACAACACTCTCCTGGTTTTGGCTTTGTCAATTGACTGTCATCACACTGTGTATAGCATTTCATTATTGTTTCAGTAACAACACTGCCAACGCATTTGTATGATTTACACGGTTCCTCAGGGTCTGTCCACTCCGAACCACTGGCATATGGTATGCCACGGAAAAGGCAACCTTTGAATAAAAATTAAAATAAAATTAAAAAATTTTTTTTGTTATTTTATTTTAGAGATCCAAAAAAAATTTTTTTTTTAATTTAAGTGTCAAACTTACCTTTGCACTTATTGCAACAGGTATCAGAGGTTTTCTTTTCCAGTAAATAGCAGTCATCAATAGGCGGACAACTTTCTTGATGGCACTTAACAAAACCGTTCTAAAATTAAAAGGAAAACAATTTTTTTAGTTAAGTAAACCAATTGAGAATTTAAACTTAAAATACAAAAAAAAAAAAAAATTAAACTAAAAATTTGGCTACAGTCAAAAAAGTTGTCTATTCTTAATTAATATTTCTGAACCGAAGAATAAAAGCCTAGAATTGTTTAAAAAGCCTCTGATTGCTACCAAAGTTTTCATTTAGTTAATTTTATTTTTAATCAATTTTCCCACAAACACAAATTATCTAACCTTCAAGCAAATAGATGCTTAAATTTCCAACAAATCAAACTCATTTACAAAGTTTTTACTTGTATTTTTATTTAAGTAATTCAGCTGGCATTTGTATGAGGTTGTTTGAATCCAACAAAAAAAATCCTTTAAGCTGTCTAAGCTCAAATAAAAGCCCCGTAGGCTTTTAATTTCATACAACAACAACAATAATAATAAAAAAAAAACTATTGAAAAGCCAGATGCTAATTCGACTTGCCATAAATAATTTTAATCCAGCTTAAAATAAATAAAATATTAAAACAAATTTATAAAGAAAATTTATTTATTTTTGCATTTGCGAGCACCATTTTTAATTTGTTATTTTAAAATTATTATCATTATTTTTTGTCTTATTGTTTTTATTAATTTAAGTTTGAAGTCTTTAATAAAACAACTGAAATCTTAAAGCGAAAATAAATAAAATATCCATAAATTTATAACAAAAAAAACATGCGAGTGGTACTCACTCGTATGCAGATACATTTTGCAATAATATTTTGGTTGTTGGTAGAAAAAAAATTATAATTTGTTCAACTGCAAGTCTTTATTACTGGTAATAATTTAAAATTACAATACAGTGGGCCAAAAAAGTGTACTAACAGTTAGGTGAAATGTTTTAAATATTAAAAAAATGTAGCAAAATATTAATCTTTATTTGTGCTTAATTTCAGAAATTATGTTGGTTTTTAAATTTATTCTTTTACTCATGATATTCTCATGAGTTATTTATTCAGTACAATAAGTACTGAAGGGCATAGCATATCTATATAGACCTATATAGACTACTCCCAATGTTTCTTGCAAACATTAGAACCTTTATATTGTAAAAGCAATTGACTAAATAAGAATTATTTATTATGCCTCCTTTAAAAAAAAATCATTTTTAAATAGCAATTTTGAAAAAATGTTGCACAAATTGATAAAGATTTGTAAAATTATATTATCAACCACTTTGTTAAATTTTAAATCTATAAAAGCAGGGATATGTGTGCCTGCAGTATGTCCTTTTTTTTAGAAAAAAATTTTATTTTATGCACAGGTGAGCTCAGAAAGAAGTGAGTGAAGTGTGGGATTTTAATGTAAAATTTTGTTTCAGTGAGTGCAAGAAAACTCCTACTTCTTGCATGTCCTTTTTTCCCGAAATTTTATTTTTATATAAATTATATTGTTATTTGTTTTTAGAGTTATGGTTTTTGTTTAGCCACAAAATTTCATTTCAGTTGGTTGAAGGACTTTGCTTAAGTATCCTTTTTGTCAGTTAAAGTTTTTAGCAATTTTATAAATTTTATTTATCAGTTCAAGGACATGTCATGTGCACCTTTTACAAATTTTTATTTGATTTATTCTTGTTAAATATCTTGGTTTTATTGTTTTTTTAAGTTTTCTATAAACAAAATAATTTCAAGTTATAAAACTAATTTTTTATTTTGTTGTTCACTGTTTAACATCGATTTATTGTTTTTTTGTTGTTGTTTTGTCTTATTTTAAATAAATTCAACTGCATATACAGCAGCTGCTGGCCTGACGCACTTCATTTAATTTAACTCTGTAAAAAACATTTTGTTGTTGTTGTTGCTTTAGTTGCTATTTTGGTTTTTCCTAACTAGCAAAATCCATTATAGCAGGCAGTTGATAAAAATTATGTTCAGGTTGGTTAAAAACACATCAATGAAGTCTTAAACTTAAATGCAAAATAAAATGCTGACTTTTTGTCTATTTTTTTTTTTTTTGTTTTTTTTGTTGAAAAATGTTTTCATATGAGTAACGAGTTTTATAAGCAGAATAATTTTTAAGCCTGATTTAATAAGATTTATGCAAATTATAAATGATTTTCTTGAAAGAGAGCATAAATAAATAATTGTAGGAAAATTAAAAAAAAAAAAACTATAAAAAAAAACCAACAGCAACATATTGGCCAACAAATCAGAAGGTTATAAAAATAAATGGCAATTGAAAAAAATACGCAAATAAAAAAGAAAAACACAAATTAATGGGACAATTAATTAAAAAAAATCTTAAAAAAAAATCTGATGCAGTAATTAAATATAAAAAATATTTTAAAGATGACTATTTGGCTGACTCTCTTATTACTTGCATGGCTTTCCGGATGGTAGAAATTTTCAGATTTTTTAATATTTAAGCTGTTGAAGGAGTTTATTGCAAGAACTATTTATTAAAAAAAAATCTGTTAGACAGACTATTTTTTGAGTGGCATTAGAGGTTTGAAATGATTCTAGATTCCTGAATATTTAAGCCACTTTAATAGTCAAAGAAAAGAGTTATTTTAAAAAGGGCTTGCTCTGACTAACTGTCTTGCTCCTTACAAGACTTTCGAAATTGCTTCCACATTTCTGAATGTATAAGCTGTTGCAGGAGCTTATTGCAAGAACTATTTAAAAGAGACTATCTGACAGACTGTTCTATTTTTTGAGTGGCCTTAAAGATTCGAAATGATTCTAGATTTAATAGTCAAATAGAAGAGTTATTTGAAAAAGCACTTGTTGTGACCGTCTGGCCCCTTCCTTGATTGTTATTTCGAAGGCACACTCGCATTAAAAATAATTTTTTTCTTTTTTTTAACTATGGCTGCAAAACGTAGCAATAATCTTTAATTTTTTTTTAAATAAATTTAAATAACATTTAGCCTTAGGCTTAATAAAGCTGCTGTTATTGCAATATGATCTTACACATTTAAAAAAAAATTTTTTTTTTAAAAACAATTTGACACCTTTAAATCATTCTCTCTATAAAAATTCAAGATCACATAAATAAATTTCAACAAAAAAAGGAAAACAAATATTTTTATTACCCCAAAGTACTTGTAATTTATTGCCAATGATTTTTGAAATTATTACAATTAACGATTTTGTATTTTATTATTTCACTTTTTTTTAATTTTTTTTTTAACTTTTGGTTGAAGTGATCGCACATGCCGCTTATTGTGTTTATTTTTTTCTTCTTTCAATTGTAAATCATATTTACAAGGTGATCTACATTATAACGACAACTTAACATACATAATAAAAAAAAAAAAAAAAAAAACATTATAAAAACTGTAACAAATAAATGAACAAAAATAAATCTAAATTAAGCACACACACATACAACCTCAACTAAAATATTTTTTGTTCTTTTTCTAGTTTCAGTTTAGTTTTTCAATTCTAATTATATGTTAAATTATGCATATTTATGCTGTTATTTTGTTTCGTATTTTAGAGCATTCATTTCAAATTAAATTTGTTTTATGTTTGTCGTGTTTTGTCTTAAGCTTTTCAACTTCTCAACTCATAATTATAAAAATTTTATATGAAATTGATCAAAAACTAACTAGACATTCGAAAGAGACACATGAATAATTAAAAATTATTTGAAAATACAAGTTTAACAAGACAATAAAAGTACTCTATATAGTCACTTCAATTATTCACACGAGCTTCTAAATAAAAAGTTTTTCATAGTCCGAAAAATGACTTCGAATCATGCAAAATACTTTTAAAATTCATAAAATAATATTCTATTAAAGTTGCACTTTATTCGTTGCAAGGATACTTCTTGCTCTCACATATCCTTTATTTCAATAATTAAATTTTAGCCAAATCTTCTTTAAAAATAGTATTCCTATAAAATTTTTAATAAGTTGGTGCAAGGATACTTCAACCTCTTTTATATCCTTTGTTTTAGTGAATACATTTTTTGTGTAATTGCCTTAAAAACTTGTAAAATTGTAAGAAATAATTTTGAAATTTAATTTTACTTCATTAGATAAAAGGATACTCCTACCTTTCATATATCCTTTATTTTAATAACTAAATTTTGGCTACAGTTATCGATAATTTTTTTTTTTTTTTGAGAAACTTTTAAAATCATAGAAATAATCTTCCAAGATAATTTAATTTCTTTTGTTGTGGGCCCGTTCCTGACTCTCACATATACTTTACTTTAATAATTAAAAACCAGGCCAATTTTTTTTTTTCAAAACTAATAAGAAAATTTTTAAATAATATTTCTACAAATTTTCAATATAGTCTTTGCAAGGATACATCTGATTGTCACATATCCTTTATTTCAATAAGTAACTTTTTTCTACAGTTATTTCCTTAAAAACTGATTAATACTTCTTAAAACATCGTGCCAACAAAGTTTACTTCATTCGGTTCACGGATATTCCCATCTCTCACATGTCCTTTATTTTAATAATTAATTTTTCACTACAATTAATTCAAAATATTTTTAATGTTCTATTTAAGTTCTTAAAAATAGTATCCTTACAACATTATACTGCAATCGATGCAAGAATACTTTTAACTCGCACATGTCCTCGCACTGTAAAAAAATATCTTGCTAAAAAAATAATTTTCATTTCATGCAAGATTACTTCTACCTCTCAAATATAATAACTACTACAGCTATTTAAAAATTTCTAAAATCGTAAAAATAATCTTCCTATAAAATTATACTTCACTCCGTATAAGGATACTTTTGCTGGTCACATATCCTTTATTTTAATAAATAAATTTTTGCTATAATTATGGCCAATTTTCCTTGAAATTTTTTTCTAAAATATTTTTTCCCTTCATTGCCTGCAAGGATACTTCTGCTTTTCACATACCCTTTATATTTATAATTAAATATTTGCTATAGCTGTCACCATATTACTTTAAAAGCTTTTAAAATTTAAAAAAATATCTTAAAACAAAATTTCGCTTCAGCTGGTTCAAGGATATTTCCTTCCTTTTTATTAAAAAAAATAAATTATAAATAAACATTTATAATTATCATATTAAAGGTCTTTGAAGAAGTTTTAAAATTATAAAAATAATCTTCTTTACTGAACTTTAAGTTCATTCCTTTAAAGGATGCTTTCATATGCTTTATTTTATTAAATACATTTTATCTTAATTACTTTAAAAACTTCTCAAATCGTTAAAATAACATTAATATAAAATTGTATTTCATTCTGTACAAGGATACTCTTTTCTTTTATATGTCCTTTTATTTTAGTAATTAATTTTTTGTTACAATTATCGCCAATAAACTTTTAAAATCGTAGAAATAATCTTCCTACAAAATATATTTTCATTTGCTGTAAAGATACTCCTACTTCTCACATGTCCTTTATTTTAATAATTAAAACTTAGCTACAATTAAAACAAAAATTAATTTAAAAACTTCTATATTTGTAAGAAATATATTTCTAAAAATTTTTATATCATGTAGTGCAAGGATACTGCTGCTTCTCACATATCCTTTATTTTAATAAGTTGATAACAGCTGTAGCTATCACTAAAATACTATAAAAACTTTTCAAATCGTAAAAAATATCTTCGTACAAAATGACAATTCATTCTGCTCAAGTATATTTTTGCTGCCTACATATCCTTTATTTTAATAAACAAATTTTCACTACGGTTATTATTAGAATACAATGAAAATTGGTAAATATCTTTGCCCTTATGCCTTTATTTCAATCAAAAAAACAAATTTTTTTTTTAAAGTATGGACTTGGTAAATGAAAGATGTTGGAAAATATATGTACGATTTAGAACATTTAAGGGCTACAGATTTTTTGATTCAAGTCTATGAATCAACACATTGTGTTTCAAAGCTGGTAGTGCAGTAGTTATTTCTGTCACTAATAGCACTTTGATTGCTTTGTGGTCTTAAACAATTAGTTGTATTTATTAGTAACACTAATTGGAAACAAAATTAATTTTTAATCAAGAGTTATTATGCTCGAAGGACCATAATCAATCATAAGTTTTTAGCCGTAAATTCTGCTTCTGTCTGGCTGTCTATGGAAACTCTAGTAAACATTTAGGTTTGTATATAACATTTATTTGTGAAACTGAGAATGAATTCTAAGGCCTCTTTTATTAGGATAGGGGGCTTAGGATACATTAGAAGTTCATTCTTGCTTAGAGTCTAAGCAAATATTTTACATATACTTTGTGTGTAGCTTAAAAAATTACATATCTTAGAGGTTGTGTTTTAGCTTGGATTTATTTCACTGGTACTCAAGCAGCTAACCAGCAAACTCTCTCACAGTAGGTAGTGCCATTAATAAAACCCATAAATATTTACTAATAATTTTATTACAAGCCATAAAATATTTTAAGAAAATTTGTGTGAAAATGTTTAGTTGTTTTTTTAAGATTCAAAAGCTTTTTGAATATCAGATTAATTTTGTTTTGAATTTTTATGAGAAAACAATTGTTCTGTGATAACTTTTTTAAACAGAAAATTTTTTTTCATAGTAGCTGGCAAATACATTGCAGTTACTCATTATTTGTTAGTAAATAGCCTTAAGTTGATCGATAATTGTAACAAGTCAAACTTAAAGCAAAAATTAAATAACAAATGAAGTGAAACAAAAAGCCATTGATTAGTAATGGAGATGGGCATCATTTAGATGATTCAACGTGAATCTTGTAATTGCGTATGGACTTATTAACTTATTGTGGCCAACTTCATGTCACTAATTAGCTTTCCTAGAATTTAGCACAGCTTAATTCAATTTAAAAAAGTTCTTTCTTTTTTGCCTACACTGAAGGAATATCATTATTGTACCAATAATACGTTTTAATGGACTAATGACATTTATTTAATTAGTTCATAAAATATTCATTCATATAATGAAATGATTTAAATAACTTAATGAAATATTTATTTATTTAATAAAAAAATTTTTTTCACTGAAATAGTAAACAATTTTAATGAAAGGATTTAACTGAATTTATTTTATATTTTTTTTCCAGTGTATGCTGATGATCATAAACCATCACAAAATAATTGATTTTTTTTTTTTAATTTTAGGTTTTCAGGAGATGGAAGCTCTAAAAAACTTCTGTGTGTGAACGGGTATAATACGAAATTGTGAGATGGTTAAAAAGCTATTGTGCGGGATCGTTAACGGATACGCGATCGTAAGTGCTCATGATGGTATTAAAAAGCTATCACGCGGGATCGGAAGCGGGTACGCGATCGTAAGTGATCTTGATTGCTTAAAAAAGCTGTCATGCGGGATCATAAAACTAGTACGCGATCGTGAGTGATCTTGATTGCTTAAAAAAGCTGTCATGCGGGATTATAAAACGGGTACGCGATCGTGAGTGATCTTGATTGCTTAAAAAAGCTGTCATGCGGGATTATAAAACGGGTACGCGATCGTAAGTGATCTTGATTGCTTAAAAAAGCTGTCATGCGGGATCATAAAACGGGTACGCGATCGTAAGTGATCTTGATTGCTTACAAAAGCTATCATGCGGGGACGTATACGGGTATGCGATCACAAGTGATCTTGATTGCTTAAAAAAGCTGTCATGCGGGATGGTTAACGAGTTCGTGATTTTAATATATTATGTCGCGAGTGCCGGTTATTAACGAAGTAACTTTTAGTTATAAAAAAATAAACTGCAAAATTGTGGCTTCCTGTGTACCCACGCAGGATTCAAGGTGGTTTTGTCCCCGTCACAATTTGAACTACAGTGTTAAATATAGTGATTTTTTATCTATAAGAATTTCCAAGATCACATTTTTCATCACAATAACAACAACAGGTCAGTTTATAAAATTTTTTTTTCTTCTTAAAATAAAATTTAATTTAAAGAAATCCTTTTTAAAATTTATCATTCACGTATTCAAATACAAAAGGAAAATCTTACTAAATTTTTTTTATAAATTTCACTTTTGGTGTAGGGTTCTTCATAACGCAATTGATACCACAAACAATATTATTGTAGTAGCAGTTTTAATCTGTCTGTTGTAAAGGCTACAATTTATAGCCAAATTTCCATTTAACAATTTAGTTTTATGTAACACAAGAGTTACTTTGGCTCACGATTTATAGGGTCTAGTAAACATTGCTTTGTCGTATTTGAAATACAAATTTTATTTTTAATGGGTTCTGTTATTAAAAATTGTTGTACTTATCAGGAGCTGTAGAGAGATATAATTTTTTTTTTTTTTTTTTTTTTTTTTTTTTTTTTTGAATTATAAATTTGTTTTTGTATTTCAATTATAGCAAAAACTCGTTTCGTCTAGCTTTGGTTATATTTATTTAAATTATAAAATCACTTCTCCTGTTTAAATTTTAATTGTGAATCGGCTTTGGTAAAAATGTGAATCTTGCATTTTAATTGCATAAAATAATCAGCAGACTTACGTAAAAGTACTCACAGAGAGTAATAGCAGAATTTTTTGCAGACTTACGTAAAACACTACGAGCAATATTTTTGTAGAACATTTTAACTTTCTCTTTTGGCCCCTTTTTAAGAAATGGAAAAAATACCCATAAGTTAAAGACTTACCATCCACTTATCTAAAAAAAATTAATGCAGACTTTAAAGTCAACGTTATTGAAATTTTTCGTATAATTTTTTCATACATCAAATTTTTTTGTAAAAAATTTATGAAAAATTTCGATAGTGTTGACTTTAAAGTATTTGTTAACTTTTTTTGGATAAGTAAAAGGTTTAAAATTTTCCACAAAAATATTTCTCGTAGTGTTTTACGTAAGTTTGCAAAAAATTCTGTTGTAACACCTTGTGAGTGCTTCAATAATGGAAATTTAATTTTAGCAGGAGAAATGAAACAAAATTCGAATAGCTGTAGGTAGTCATGTGTATCTTAAGTTTTGGCCACCAGAAATGTTAATTAAACTTTGGTGAAACACTACGAGAAATATTTTTGTAGAACTTTTCACCCCTCAGTAGAATTTTGTTGACTCCCAGTTACAAAAAAGACAAAAACGGTCCTCAAGTTGAAAAGCTAGAGGGTTAACATGTTCTGGAAAAAAATACCTCATGAAGTTAGTTCTAAAATAAAAATTAAATTTAAACTCTAGAAATGACGGGTTAATTCGTTTGAATTTACAGTTGGGGTATTTCAAAGCGTTGTTTGTATGAAACCAATATTTTACATTAAATTTTAAGAAACGGAAATCTCTTTGAATTATTTTTTTTTTCACTTTTTGATGAATGTGAGTGAACATTTAACCCCAACAGATTGATAGGTTTTCTAAATGATTGCGAGCATGATTCTGTGTGGCTGGAGGGCTGAAGGAGGCATGCAGCGGTCAAAGAAATGAGCGCATTAGGGCAGAGGTTGTTTTAAACCTCAGCAGGAATGATATTATACTCTACGTTGAGGTGCTAACGGACCATTGTAGACTTAACTACCACATGAGTAAAATCGATGTGGCACAGGACGACTGCATGTTTTGTGCAAGTGCCTAGCGGTGGCAAGCCGTAGAATAAGCTGCTTAAACAGTGGGGCTCTGGTCCCAAGAGACCTAAGCATGATTAGTCCTACGACAATTACGAGATTCGTAAGAAGTCTCAGATGGTAGTTAGGAACTAGACTGTACAATAGATCTTAAAGGTAGCGGTGCGATTATACCAAATTATGTTAATAATTAATCTGGCATTTGAGCAAAAACAGTCATTCGTGAGTGCTTTATCACTATTAAAATTCACTCACTTTTCCATCTCGAATTTGTAAAAGAACCTGCATTCAAACAAATGGTGCTGCTAAATCTAAAATTGATCTAAACTTGAGTTTCATAAAAATTTGTTTGCACCTGACTCTTGAGCCAAATACAGCAAAAAGAAAAACTCAATAAAAAAACAATACATACACACGGGCACACGGGCACACCGACACACACACACACACATTATAGATTTCTAAATGCTGTTCAATTCGGTTTGGCGGCTGTTGTTGTTCAGGTGAAGTGTTGTTTTTGTTTGTTTTCATTTTAATATTTTTAAGCAGTAAGTAAGACCATAATTAAGCGTTGAAATTCATAGTAAAACTAAAATAATAAATTATAAATGACAGTTGTTTAAGATTATTAAACAAAAAAAAAAAAATATTGTTGAACCAAAAAATAGTAAAAATAAAAAGTTACAAGTAGATGCTTAGCAAGCAAAAGCAGAGTTTCTCAAATAGATTTTCTTTTTTTCTTTTGTGAAAAAGTCTGTAAACTGTTTTCAGATCTCCAGCAATAAAAATAATAGAAAAACTGCAAAATAATTTTAAAATCTTGGGTTTCCTTTTGTGAGACGAATCTTTAATTTCAATTTATTAGCTGGCTTTGTTGATTGTCAGCATTTTAGCAGCAGCTGGAAAAAGAAGTGCTTGATTTTATGAGCATTAAAATAAGATGTCATGATGACATTTATAGCACTTTGTGATGACAGGCTACATGCATGATAATGTCATTAAGAGTAGTAAATTTTATATTTTCTATTAAAGTTTTGTTTGTTTTTAATGGCCAAAGCTATTGAAAAGAAGTCAGCATTAATGACGAAGAAAATAACGAGTTTTTTTTTTTTTTTTTTTTTTTTTGTGAAAACGTCAACAGATTTTATTTAAAACATAAAATTATAAACATCTCTAAGATACTTAATTTGAAAAACACACTTTTGTCAATAATGCTAAAGTTTGTCAATAGTTTTTGCCATTAAGTCAAGTGGAAATTTTGTAATGCAATTGGCCAGGTTACAAGTTGGCAATGAAGACATAAAAATTGAATAAAAAAATTGAGCCGTGTAAAAAAATAAAAACAGATTAATTGAACACATTTAAGAAAGGAGGGTTTTTCCTCTACCATAACACACTAGCAGCCTGAAGTTGGTTCTACTTGAGACCCAAAGTCCTCAAGTGAAGTAAATAAACACATTTTGAATGAAATATGTTAAAAATAAAGTGAAATAAACGTAATCGACAAAAATTTCTTCACAGAGAATTAAGAATTTGAATTTAAAAAATATATTCATTCAAGTGGGAAATTTGTAGTCCCAAGAGATCACTGTCAGACCAAATATCACTACAGGGTCATACTCCAAGACGATATGGGAGACAACAGATCCAAGCGCATTGTCAAGTCACACGTACGGCACACAGATGGTTCACAAATGATTGAAGCTGTTTCAGCAAGGATATTTAGTCCAAACCCTAAGAAAAAATTCTTTTTAGAAATATGGGTCGAAAGAACTTAGCTTTTCAGCTTTGTCTACACACAGAAAACAACTTCGGTTGTGAGAACTAAATTTGTTTCCAATCAATAATTTATTTGTGATCATCAAATTTTTCAGTTGTAGCAAATAGAATTCTATAATACAGATCAAAAATTAGTTTTGTTTGTGAGACTGAATTTCTATTGCCAAGATTAAAAAATTCGATTATCACAACTGAATTTTTGATTGGAAGCAAATTTAGTTCTCACAACCGAAGTTGTTTTCTGTGTGTAAGAGAAAAACTTGAAAGAGACACAAATGACATTCACATCCAAGTCTAATTCATACAAGGTGAAATCAAGAAAGCATGTGTGCGCTTCAAGTTTTTTCTCGATTTATCAAAGCTGTGTACATTTATATGGTTGCATCTCTGTCTTTTTTTTAAATCACGAATATTTGAAACACAGAGATGCTTAATGGTTTCACCTTGTATGAATTCGCCTTGGTTACTTCTACAAGGTGGGCAAAAAGAAGTCATCCGATGTTGTTTGGCTCTTATTTTTTTTTAATTAAAAAGAAATGTGTACCGTTGCTCCATCCTGTTGGAACCACATGTCCTCCAGTCCTAATTCGTTCAATTGCAGCAGAAAAAACTCGGTTAACATGACCCGATCCAGCCCGATGAATCGAACAGCGCACCATGCAGTCACTTTGAGCGAGTATAATGGCTTCTCGTGCATCACTCGTGGATTTTCGGTGCTTCAGAAGCGATAGTTTTGCTCGTTCACGTACCAGCTGAGATGGAAATGAGCCTCGTCGCTCATTAAGATTTTGATCGAAAAATTCCGCGTTCTTGGGGATTGTATCGCTCCATGGCTTGTTCACTTGTATTCTACATCTGTCTAGTTCACAAATGTCAAAACGAATTTGACATTGGCCGCCATATGCAAAAATAAGAGCATCTTCCACTAGGGTGATTTCTTTTAGCCCACCTTGTATATTCCCTCTGATAGATGGTTGGTATTGCAGACATTCAGTGTCTTTGAAATAGGATAAAAACTTGTCTGGGTTTGCCTAGTTAGCATGCTATGGGTGCCAGGTCATAATGTATATGTAGGGAAAAGAAAAGGCAAGAAAAAAAGCGCCAGGTAATTTTAATGGCCTATAACCTTACTACTGTTCTAGAATTCTATTAAGCTTAGACTTAGAGAGCGACTGGAAAGACAATCCAACAATTTTGGTAGAGAATGCATTCCTGCCATACCGATTTTGATAGCTAATAAATCATTATGATGATTTTAGGGATAAAAATCATTTGGCTTCTCCTCTAAATCACTGGGATATATGAACATGCGAGGCATGCTTCGTATATTTTCAGCAACCAAGGAAAAACTACTTGAAAGTTCTTCTGTAAGTCGGCAGGTGTAATACCGACCTGTCAAGGGACGGTATGGCTCATTTTAAGGAATCCCTTACTATTCTCATAGAGAAGGATACCCTACGATATTGAGAGTCTTCGTATATTGCGTGACGCAAAGTGTGTGTCAATGAGAAGTTCCCATGTCTCATGGCTACTTCTCCCCATTAGTCTTTTGGATAAGTCCAAGTACCGTTGGTGATTTGAAGAGAATCTTTCGCAAAGGAAAAGCATTTGAAGATCCCCTCTATTTCTCACCTTATTTTTGAATCTGTTTACAGAAGCTTTATAGAGTGACCAGTTGCCTGATCTCTTAGCCTCATTGAACAGTTTCCTGCATCTGCTCCTAGACACACTTTAATTAAACGCAAACGAGTACAAACACTGTGGAAAATTTTTTCAGTGTTGACCATTATTTAATTTAAAAATTATTTTTTTATATAACTTTAAGCCATGGTGCAACACAAAGTGCATTAAGAAAAAAGAAACTTTAAAATTTAATTTATATCATCATAAAGTGACTTTGTATTCGATAGCCTACTCATCTCTTGTGGCATTAAGTTAAACGTTTAATGTATATTTATAATCCTGCTGGTATTTAGATTCAATCCATTATCTATCTGCATACCAAGATACTCGTATCTTTAAAAATATTTAAGTAATCTTTATAATACCAATTTAAAAGCTTTCGTGGTAAAAGTTTATTAAAAAATACATTTCTGGCATGCAGGAAATTTCTTACTAACTCAAACAGGAAACTTTTTATTTCAAAATTATTGCAATTACTAAATTAGTATTTAATAAACAAAAAACAAATATTTTTCAAGCAAAAGTTTCCCTCTTTTCATAAACATTAAATTTTAGCAACAAATTGTCGCTAATAACAGTAATAATAAAATAAATTTAAAAATCTATTATTTTTTGCTGGCTTTAATCGAAATTATTGATTTTATTGTTATTGCTTACAGTTACGCATGTTCTTTTCATACGTACTATGCGCTCTTACTAGTTTCTGCTCTTCTGCGATATCCCCCCTTTAATTTTGTTTTTTTATTGTAGAGATTTACTGTATGACTCTCTTTTTGACCAGTGTGAGCATTTTAGTTTCCATAAAACGTAACTGCTACTCTTTTGTAACTAAAAAAAAATTTAAGCTTAAAAAAGAAACGGTTAGAGTTTGTTTGCGTTTGCTTTTATGCAAACGGCCTTTAACGACCTTGCGTGTAAAACATTTTAATTTCTGTGCGTGTTAAGCCAGGTCTCTAAGATGGGTTAGTATTGAGCTTGTTTATAAAATTAAAAAAAAAAATATAAAAATAAAACAATAAAATACTGATTTGCTGCTACCGCATTTTTATGAATATTTTTTTAAAGAGACTGCGAAAGCAGCGTTTAAAAAAAGTTGAATACCGTTTGTAAATAAAAGGTGTATTAAAAGAAAGTTTAAAGACACCTTTAGAGTTTGTAAACAAAACAAAAATTTTTGATTTAATATAGGTTTTTGCAGAAAATCTCTTGACAATAAATTGCTTGGGAAAGAGATTGATTATTTTAATATATAAAATTCGAATTGAATTTCTGGGTACACATTTGGGTTACACCTTGGAAGTTTTAGCTTCACAAATCCGCCCGCCAAGTGGTGCTGCAGTCTGTATTTTTCGTATTTAGCTACTAGCTGTTTTTACTCAGTCTTGCACGGTTCTTTACTTTATGAGTACGATTTCTTAGAGGAGCAGATCGAATATACAAAAATTTCGGTTTTATCTAAAATACATTTTAATATCTTTATCGATAACAAATCGATTTTTAAAGAAAACTTATCAGTGCTTAGTACAGTTGCCAATTTCCTAAAAAAAATAGTGGTAGTGGTAAAAAATCGATTTTGAAAAAATTTATCGATAACTATTGGATTTTTAAATTTTAAATATATAAATAATTTAAGTTATTCACGCTCTAGTTCATAGTTTTGACTTTCAATAGTCCCTATTTAGACGAGGAAACATTTGGAAGAAAAACATCTTTAATTCTCTTTTGCTTTTTCTTTCGCGGTCACACAGACGAACATGTTGCCGGCAACATTCCATTATTATTGTTATTATTTGCACACAAAACAATGAAAGAAAAGAAAAGTAAAGCAAATATCAACAAAGCGTATCGCCGAATACCGAACACAAAAATGATTCTCTCTTCTCCACCCGTAATTTGCCTACAAACGAAATGTTTCCCTTCTAAATGTTTCTTCGTCTAAATAACGACATAGTCTCATATAACAATTCCATATTAAAAATATTATTAAATATATTAAAATAAAGTTTATCAATAACGAATATTGTTGAAAGAATTTTGTCGAGTTTTAATTTAAAACTTATCGATTACAAATAATTTTTTTTATGAAATTTTTCGTGATTGCTTAATTTTTTCATTCAAAATTTATTATTAAAAAAACAGTATTTGCACTATTTAAAAAAATTTTGCTACTTAAAAAAAAGGAATTTTTGGTTCCGGATTATTTATTAATTTTTTAATAATACATTTTTATATTAAAGAGAAAACTGTTTTTTTTTAATTTAAATTTTTTTACTTGTTGCTAACTAAACTCTAATTCTAATAAAAAAAAAATTATTTTTTTAGCAAAATTTATTATGCTTGTTTAGCTTCTGGCATAAATTCAAACAATAACATAAAATCTTAATAAGGCCACTAATTCATTTTAATTTACTTTATCGTGTTTTAATACATATTTGACACTTTCCTTATTTAAAACTTATCAACATAAAACTTTAATTTAAAAAAAAGCTTTCTGTCAAATTCTATTTAAGATAAATTTCATAAAATCTATTGTTTGTTTCCTTGTGTTTTTATTTTCTTTTTAGTTTTATTGTCACAATAACAAGAACTACAATAGTAAAAATTTAAATATCTTTAAATCAAAGTTTTTGGAATAAAAAAAAAAAAAAAACATAAAATTAAGTCCTACAAAAACAAGTTAAATTCGGCTGTGCCGAGTTTTATATACCTTACAATGTGTCAGGCAACTAATTATATTTTTAATTTTGCACATTTTGCTTAAAATTAAAAAGAAATGTTTTTAATGAAATGGCAAAAATTTTGTTTTAATGTTAAAATAAATAATTTTAAACTACACAAATCCACGAAGATTCTTGGCCAGGGTCTAGATAGGAATGGAAAATGGGACCCCCAGAATGGTAGGTTACTACGCTACCTAATACTCTATAAAGGCACCCAATTGTTTTAAGTTTACTAAAAAAAATTTGTTTTGCGTTAATTATTTTTCAAAACAATAAAATCTAGCTGCTCAATTTTTAAATAAAATATAAAAAAAAAAAAAAATAATTATATAAGAAAAATATCTTAAAGAATACAAAATAAATTTAATTTAATTTAAGGTCTTTTAAAATATTTTTACATTTTTTAAACCAAAAAAATTATTTCAAGTTAACAGCAAAAATCCTTTTTCAATAAGATTTTTGTATTCATAATTTTATTATAATACACTCTAGTGCGATTACTAGGACACATAATGCATATGTTTCTGTGGGCAAACATTAAGCTTTTGCACAGCTTAAAAATTTCCTTAAAAAACAAAGGAAAAAGTTAATGAAAATCGAAAATTTCGATTGTATTTTTTTATTTTTCTCGGCCAATTATGCACCGATTGTTTTAATTTTTAGCCACAGACATTTTAATTAGTATTTCTGATAAAATTTATTACGTATCACTTTCTTTTAACCGTTTTGTAGCTTAGACAAGCTACCCAAAGAAAAGCTCTAAAAATTATAGAAAAAAAATAGAGATAGTTGCACTTTAGAACTCATAGCTTAGCCATTTATGCACCGATTAAGCTAAATTTCAATAGAAAACTGAAGACAGGAACTTCCAACAAATTGATTTACTAAACGTTTCAATAGGTCTTCTAGGGACTTGAGAAAATTGATTTCAACACTTACACAGACAGACGGACAACGATTAAACGACGATGCTATTTATAAGTATCCAGAATATATATACTTTATAGGGTGACCCATGTATAGTATAAAATTTACGTACGTAATGACAAATTTATATATGTGACGCGCAAATAGAAAGGGACCTAAGGGTAAAAACCGGTTTTGTTCAGGAGAGCCATTTTAAAGATTTAAATACGTGTATCTTTGGTGTACTTCACTTTCATAAAACGCGCATATCACTGGGAGGGAACACTTTTGGGGCAGGGGATCGGTCTCATTCGATGCTCAGATGTTGTCCACATCAAAAAAAAAGTGAAAATTGATTTTTTTTACCCTTAGGTCCCTTTCTCTATGCAATGTCACATATACTCTTTTCAGTTTTTGTGCAGGGTATCAAAAATTAGGGCTAACACTAGAGCAACAGCAGCCCACTGTGTGTGTGTGTGTGCCAAAAATAAATAACTAAACGAAGCCACAATCAAAACGTTCCATATGACAAAAAATAGTATTAAAAAAATAAATCGTCAATAGCAATAACAACTACAACAACAAGAACAACATCGACATCAATAACAACAATAACACAACTACAAATTGAAATCGAACATTCAAACTTTTGAAATTGATTTTTATGACTCAAGGTCGTCAAACGAGTTATAAAATACTCTGAGTGATGGATTTTTTATTATTATTTTCCTACTTGTTTTTTTTAATATAAAATTTTGTTTAATACTCGTAAACATCATTTTATATTAGATTTGAGATACGGCTTCAAGATGATGTTAAATTATATAAACACACATCAGACACACAAAAGGACAGACATAAAGACGTATGTATGTACCTATAAACGGTCACAGTGATCACAACACTGCGATACATTCATTCTTTACTAGTGACAAATGTTAAAATTAAATACTGGCAATAACAATAAACAAAACACACAAAAAATTTGTTTTCTGTGTTTTGGTTACTGCTACGCTACGTTTAACTTAAACCACAAAAATCCTACAAAAAAAAATTAATTTTTTAAATATGATCATTTGGTACATACTTGGCGCCGCATTAGAAAATGATTCAAGCACACATACTCACACACGTGCATACTCAGTGCAAATATTTATTAATACGATTCATCGAAATGAGCACAACTAGATATTAAATTGTGAGCAGGTGAATGCGTTTTAGAGAGTACACTACGGCAGGTGATTGTTAGACGCATAGTCGCTGTGATTATGTTGGCCTGCAGCACCATTTTAACACACTTGAAAGTAGAGAAAGAAGTGGTTTCTTTCTAGTATCCGTCTACGTTCAGTTCCTATTTAAAATGTCTCCATGCAAAGAAAAAAGATGGTCACCGCAAACATAGTTGGAATTAGAATTAGAATGAGGAGCGGGAACAAGTCACCTGGTCACTACTCTCAAGTTAAAAATCCTCCCAGAGTCTAGTATTCCTTAAGAATTCAAACATAGTTTGTTCTTCACAAAAATATTATTATTAATTTGAAGCAACTAAACATTATTATGATTACGATAAACTTGTTTCTAGTTATTATTAACCATACTGGGTTTCCACCAGAATATGGTTGCCTCAACCACATTTTTTCTTTGCGTGTAAAAACTCTTTCTTCTGCTCAAGCAGAGCCAAAATTTCAGCCCAAACGATGTGACTGCCAACATTACAGTTATTCAATTTAGAAAAGAGGTATTAGGGTAGCGAGAATAGTCATGCCATTCCATTTTCGAAAAAGAACAAATGACTTACTAGACCTGACTAGCTGTGGAATTCGCAGATCATTGAAACACCTGACAAATTTGAAAATCAATCCAAGTGCCTCTGGAAGCTATGTCAGCAGAACATATCACTGTAATGTTACAAATAAGAATTGTTTTCGTTACTTAAGGCCTCACTCTCTTTAACTCTCTCACATCATTTAAAGAAGTCTCTGAATTCTTAATAAATTTTAGACCCTGAAATTTAAATTGTGCATTTAACATTAATTGCTGCTTTTTCGTTCACATTCTAAAATTTAATAAATTCAGGACTTTTGTAAATACACTTACGAGAAACATATTTTCTTTGCCTTTCGTTCAAAAACTTGGTTTTCCACGAAATTCTTTTATTGCCGCCGTTGCCGTTGAAAACATTTTCTTTAGAAAATATTTGAAATGATTTTTATCGTTTTACTCGCCCGGCCCGGAATCGGCATCTTTTAGAGAAAAAAAATTTTATTGATTAAAAAGCCAACCAAATAAATACAGCCATTCACAAGTAGTGAATAAAGTGGATCATATTTTTGGTAGCATTATTATCAGAGACGCCAAACAAAATTGTAAATAAAAGCTTGTTTTCAGTGTTGTATTTCATAAATCCAACTTAAATTGAATTGTGGTAAATACTAAAGGGCTGCACAAACATACTTGAAAGCCACTTGTCAATGTACAAGGTGGGCCAAAAGAAGTCATCCGATATTGTTTGGCTTTAATTTTTTTTTTCTAAATGAAAATGAAATGTGTGCCGTTGCTCCATTCTGTTGGAACCATTGCAGCAGAAAAAACTCGGTTAACATGGCCCTATAACGCGCACCGTCCACTGTTGTCGTTTGACCAGCCCGATGACTCCTCCAGCGTGAACAGCGCACTATGCAGTCACTTTGAGCAGGTGTAATGGCTTCTCGTGCATCACTCGTGGATTCTTGGTGCCCCAGAAGTGATCGTTTTCCTTGTTCAGGTACCCGCTGAGGTGGAAATGAGCCTCGTCGCTCATTATGATTTTGGTTGAAAAATCGTCCACTTCGATTATTCCGCGTTCTTGGGGATTGTATCGCTCCATGGCTTGTTCACTTATATTCTACATCTGTCTAGTTCACAAATGTGAAAACAGATTTGACATTGGCCTCTATTTGCAAAAATTAAAACATCTTCCAATAGGGTGATTTCTTTTAGCCCACGTTGTATAGTATTTTATAATAAAAAGTGTTTGTGCAGCCCTTTAGTAAATACGGAATTTATCGCATTTACGTTAAGTCCCCTTAGTCTGAAAACACCTTAGAGAGTATTTGTAGTATGAGAGTAAAGTCACAATGGGTATATTCTGGTGGTTTCTTACCGCTCCTATTCTATTTCTATTTCTAATCACATTTAAATTTTTTTTTTTGTAAATAGCAACTCTGAAATTTGTTAGCTGTCAGATATGTTTATTCCGATTATTAAAAACGGAGCGTTTTACCAAAGCAAATCTCGTTATAATTAAATATCGTGGAGCAAAGTGAAGTCAAATCCAATTTTTCTTACAAAATCATCTTCTTGGATGAGGTCATTTTCTTCATGAATACACAAAATTGTCGAATTCGGGGCTCAGAAAATCCTCATGCAATTTATGAGAAATAAGGTGCAGAAAAGATCTTGAAGGTCGCGGTGCGATCATAGCCCATAATGATAATAATGAGAAACAAAGGCACCTGTAACGAGTAACTGTCTGGTACAGATTTTGGTCAGGGTTACTTTTTTGAAGATAAAGTGGAAATTGCGGTGCTTGTGAATGACATGATAATAAACTGCACAGCATGCATCTGGATGCCTTTAGGTTTTAGCAAAACGGCACCATCTGTTATACATCACGTAAAACAATATTTTTATTTGCAACACGAAATGAAAAACTGCACTCGTAATGGGACACTCATTTAAATCATGCTTTTTTATAGTAGTTACACTGCTAAGCGAAACTTTCAGCAAAAATGTAGTTTTTCATTCTATAAAAAATTCACATGAAACACACTTTCATTATCAAAATATTCAAAATCAGGTGGTGGGTGATTTAGATGACCATTTTGGGTACAAAGACTGCAGGCAAATCTGCTAAATATATTTGGCAGGGGCAAGAGAAAAATAAAAGTTCTGCTTATTACTTGACTATATTTATATGCATTAAAGCATTTCACTGATACTCATACTGCTCTTCAAGATACCTTTAATATTATCAATGAAAATGAAATAAATTTAATGATTGATCTCAAATGAATTTTATGTGAAAAAAAATATATATTGATGTGTAATTGCTTAATTTAAAAAAAATTTCACTGTAGCTCCTACAGCTCATCAGGATAACTTTTATATTATTAAGCTAATAAGCTTGATAATTGATGTTTAACAAATTTAATTTTGCTGTTTTATGGCTGAGGCAAAAGTGGCTTTAAAATTGACCTGTGATTTATAGTACCTGTCACCTACCCATTGCTAAACCAATTAAATCTCTTTAAACTGATTTAATTTCCATTTGCAATAAATACGAGTACGAATACGTATGAATAAATACATAAATAATTTTGTTTTTTTTTTATAAATGCAACTCTATCAAATGCTTATTTATAATCACATATAGATAATGACGGCGTCTTAATAATCCATAATGCTTGTTGGCTTAAAACAATAACAAAAACAAAGCAAAGTAAACAATAGAAACTGAAAGAGCGTTAACATCAGAAGCCGTTAATACAGCGGAATCTGTCGTACACAGGCAAAAAAATAAAAATAAAATAAAAAAAATATGCCAACAACTACAACAACAAATCGTTGAATGAAAACGAAACAACAACAAAAGAATATGTTTTGAAATTAAAGCTAAAACATGAGATTAAAATGTCTCTAAGCTGCATCGGCACCAGCTATAGCTGCAATGGCAACAACAGCAACAGAAAAAGCAGCAGCAACAATTAATATTAACAGCTCCCAGTACACATGACCGCTTAGCTACTGCTGGTAAGTGCTGTGCGCGTGTGTGAATTGTGTTTGAAAGCTTTTGATAACGTTGCCGGCGGCTGTGATGGCCACAATAACAAGAGTTTTGTCTATTTAACTGTCGCCATCCAGCCAGTCGGCCCTCAGGCCACAAAACATTCAAAAGAAAATATTATTAGAAACAGCAAAAAAAAGAACTGCCGTCCAACACTCCACCCCTTTTGTTTGTAGGCCCTAAAGTACAAGTACAAACATCTTTTATTAAAAGTTAAAATAAACAAACATGTCGATCGATATTCGGTAGAGTTTCGGTTTTCATTAGAAAAATCCAAATCAGTTCAGTTTTTTTTTTGTTTTATCGAAAGTGAGAGAGCACATTGGGAATGAGAAGGAAAGCTAGATTGAAAATAAGATTAATTAGTTTAAATGAACGCCAATTGATTTTGAAATATTCCCATAAATTACGTTCAGAGAGTAATGAATAAAATTACGCTGTATGTGGACAGAAAAAAAAAAAAAAAGAAATACAAGTCGAGTATCCATGAAAATGTTTTAAAACCAATTACAGTTTAATTTATTGGGCTTCGTTTGTTGTTTTTGAATTTGTTTTCTGGGGGGACAGAAGCCATAATACAACAACAAAAAGGTAATAAATTATTTTAACAGTTATGATCGTGTTTACATTATGGAATTTTTAAAGCAAAAGCAACCTGTTAAAATGTATAGAAAAAAGAGTGAGAGAGAGAGAGAGAAAGAGTGAGTTAATGAATGGCCCGCCACATTTCTTATTTAAATTTTTAAACTTAATTAATATTTAAAGATCTCCGGATTAATTATATTTACAAACAAATTTATAACAAAAACAAAGTTGATGGGGATGTGCCTTTTTTTGTTAGTCCCACTACAAAGTGATGAGAAATAATTCAGTTACAAAAAAAAAAAAAAAAAAAAAAAAAAAAAAAAAAAAAACTTAAAATAAAATTTCAATATAAAACTTGTATTGAAATAAAAAAAAAAATTTTTTTAATGAAAAATATTTTTTTTTTTTAATTTTAACTTTTTCTTTAAATTTTATTTTAATAAAATAAAACTAAAAAAAATTTTTTTGCTAAAACAAAATTTTCATAAGCTGATGAGGCTTTTGTGATCACTGATTTTATTGTTTTAAAAGTTGAAGAACCTTTCCAATCAAAACCTCACGCTCTTTTACTCTCACTCTACAAAAAATAAAAACAAAAAGTAAACGTTTTGTTTGTTTTTGTTTACAATAAAACTCTTTTTCGTTTTTGTCTCTTATTGACTTTGATTTAGGCTGCTGCTTATTTTGTTATTGTTGTGCTTTTGCAGACGTTTACATGTTTGATCGTGTTTTAAACTTTTGTGTTAAACTATTGATATTGACTTTTTTGGTTTTTTTTATTTTGTTGTAATTTATTTTTTTTTTCAAGTGGGCGTAACCAAAAAATGTGCTGGCGCCACCTTACTTTAAAATTCAGTTTTTTTTATTGTTGTTACAGTTTGTTTATTGTTTTTAGGTTTTGGTTTCGTGTTTTGTTTTTAATTTTTTTGGAATTTGTTGCTGCTTTTTATTTTGTTTTGTGTTGTTTGTATTAATCAATTATTGTTGTGTTGTTGTAGGGAATTGAACTTTGGTTTGCTTGTTTTTTTTTCTTAGGTGGTTTTTTGCTTCATCCGTCTGCTGTATTCATTAATTTTTGTGTGTTTTTTTTACTTTTCAGTTTAAAGTTTTGTATTCTCACTGCTAGTGATTTATTTTTATTTTAATGAATAATCCCAGCGCGTTGTACAAGTAGGGTTAGAAAAAAAATTCTTTTAATTTATTTAATGATTGACAAACATGTAATAATTCCCAACTGACCATGTCCTTGAGATATCGTTAATCATGACCAAGAAATACTAAAATACAGTCTACTCACCTACAAGGCAATCTAAAATAAAAGCGTTAGTCTGAATTCAAGCATTTGTTATGAACAAAACATTTTTGACTCTACGAAAAATTTTTGCTTTTCTAGTTTTAAATGTTTCTTACGAGAAAGAGAGCTCAAATTGCTTGTAAAAAATATTTTACGGTTAAAAATTTTTTCGGAACAAGTGGGTGCCTTCAATTTTAATGTTGTAGATACTAAAGGGCTGCACAAGCATTCTTGAAATGGCTTACAAGCACTTATTATTATAAAATATTACACATGTTTGTAGTGATGTGTGGCTTTCAATTATTTTTTAGTAGATACATACATATTTATATACATACTGAGCAGTGATGGCAAATTATCTGTGAAGAAAGAACCCCCTTAAGTTTCACCAAAAATGAAAAGCTTCGTTTAGTTTTATAGCAGTATGAAATTGTTTCTTAATAAAGGAAACGTTTGTCGCCCTAATTTAGATATGTCTGTTATACCTACTTGCGGTCTCATTTTTTTTATAAAAAGGATATTATACGTCGGAAAAATGGTGAAAAAATTTAACAACAGAGTTTAGCTTACTGATTAAAAGCATAATTCTAGATATATTTAATTAACTACTGATAGATATTTTCATTAAATTTCCCATATTTGCCATTGAAAGTGAATTCTTAAAATAAAGGACATATAGAAAGAAAGCGTATTTGTGGAGCAATTATAATGAAATTTACGAGACATGGTAATTTGATAAATTTTTGCTGTATTCTGATCATATTTAATTATGCATGAAATATAATTTTATAGGTGTGTACAGGATACATGGAAGGCAGGCATTCTTACAATAATTCTAGTAAAATTTAGATTACAAATCAAAAGCTTTATTTTCTAGTTATCTCCTTAACAATTTTTAGCTACATTATTTTAAAAATTAAGAAAAAATTAAATTTTTTTTTTATAAAGGATATAGGGAAGATAGTCTTTTTGCTATTCCATTTAATATTAGAAGCATAATTTAAAAAATAGTTAAGAAAAATTTGATGTTTATTTCTTTAAAATTAACAAAAAAAAAAAAAACAATTATTTCCAAAAAGGATATATGGGAGGTAGGATTGTCTTTGCTTCAAATGAATTAAAATTTATCACAGATGTAAAGAGCACAATTTAAGAAATGGTTAGCTGAAAATTGATTTCATTCTTGTAATAATTTACAAAAAAATTTAATTGATTTAATAAAGGATATATGAAAAGTAGGCTTGTCTCTATTTCAATTGAATTAAAATGTATCACACATGTTAAGAGCACAATTTAAGAAATGGTTGGCTAAAAATTAACTTCACTCTTGTAATAATTTACAAAAAAGTTCTATTATTTCAGTAAAGGATATATGAAATAATGGTTTATACCCGCATTAACTGAAATAAAATTTACATGATATATCAAGGCGAAAATTTTTGAAATTGTTTCGTGAAAATTGCCATCATTATTTTCATGGTTGCCATTAAAATTCAATTACTTTCATAAAGGATATATTTGAGTCAGGCTTGCCTCTGTTTCAATTGAATTAAAATTTGCTACAGATGTTAAGAGCTGAAAACTGACTTCACTCTTCTAACGACTTATAAAAAAATTCAATTATTTTAATAAAGGATATATGGAAGGTAAGCTTGTCTCTACATCGATTGAAGTGAAATTTAGTACAGATATTACAAGCATAATTCTGAAAATAGTTACATAATTTTTATTGCATTTTTAAAATTATTTTTAGCTAAAATTCTTTTTTTTTTAGGCATAAGCATTTTCTTGCATCTCTTAAACTAAAGTTTAACAAAATGATTAATAGAGTATTTTTTAGAAATAAAAGTAAGTTTGCATTGCAATACATTTTAATCATATTATTGTAGCACAAAATTAATTTTCATTAAATAAAGATACATAAGTGGAATTTTCACTAAAATTTAAAATTTGTTGCTTACGTTAATTTGGCCATTTGGGTTATTTTTTAGTAAACATTTTGTGTGTTATTAATGCTGCAGTCGGTTTGTTTCTGTGCTTTTTTTTTACATACAAACATTGATTGAATTCAATTTTTAATTTTGATTATTTAATTCTGTTTTCTTTTGGGGGGCTTAAATTGATAAATCAAGGCTAAACTTTGTTATGAATTTTGAGAATTTGTTTTTTGTTTTCGTTAAGTCTTAAAGAAATCAATGACAAAAATGTTTTGCTAACAAAAATATTTAACGCACACAGCAAAAAGACGCAATATGTAACTATAGGAGATGTCACCTGAGGATATAATGCGTTTATCAACACTTCCATAACAAAAAAAGGAGCTTCCTGCTCCCCCTAGGCTATTACTGTGGGCATTAATCACACTACGATATGATTTTTAAAATCCATTATGCAAACCAATTCCAAACTCTCCTTATGAATACCGTGATTGTTTTAGGATTTATTTCATTCAGGTATTTTAGGACCAGCATTCAATTCACTGCCTAGGTAGATCATTGTGATACTTGCCGCCACTGGGTAAACGCACAGAAATGACAGTAGTTATTTTGTACTACAACAATTTTACTCATGTCCTGTCAGCAATTGAACGTAGAGTTTTCATATTATTTATTTATTGAAACTTAATTTTCTTTTTTTTTTTAATTTAATGTTTTTTTTTTTATGTTAAAAAATTCAATTTTGTTCTTATTCACATTCATTCGCAATAGACAACTTTTTAATTCACAATTAAATGAAACCAATAAAAATAATAAAATAATTCTGCAGGAATGATTAATAGCAATTTGCATATTGATCGATATTTCTTTCAATTTATACACGCAAAGGAAAAATATGGTTGAGGCAACCATATTCTGGTGGAAACATAGTATGGTTAGATTTATGATTGCTTCTAACCATATATATTTTTAAATCAAAAATATTAAAAATAGTTTTCAACTGCAGATGTTGCGGTTCAACCCCCGGTCAAGGCAAAAAATTTTTAAAATTTTTTTTTTAATACATATATACATATTTTAATATGATTTAAAAAAAATTTATTTAAATTTTTTTGTATCAGTAAAGTTTTTTTATTCCATTGATTTTTCTTTTCTATCAATTTGTATATATTTATTACTAATACATCGGGTTTAAATTTATTTTTTTAAATTTTAGTTGACTCTACCAGGGCTCGAACTTGCGAACGCTTAGTTAAGAAGCATTAACTCGCCACTCAACCACTTCAGCCACAAAGCTCAGTTGAGTTTGAACGATTAGGTTTTTGTTTTATACTCAATTTATTTATATGGTTGCGGTAGAGACAAAATAGAAAGCAATTAACATTCAACCATATCTTTATCATTATTATGTTTGCTGTGAACATATTTATGATTTCAAGTAAAATTTTTTAAACATAATATGATAATTATATGGTTGATCTAAGACACTAAACATAATATGGTTAAAAATAACTAGAAACATGTTTATCGTAATCAGAATAATGTTTAGATCCTTAAAATTAATAATAATATTTTTGTGGAGAACACACTATGTTTGAGGTGACCATATGAAACCATCTTTTTTCTTTGCGTGTAGGTCACAGCACTCGATTGTAATGAATTTTCACAAATACTCTCACCGGTATGAATCACAGCCGGCTAGCCGTTGATCCCGACGGCCTGCATCAGTGCCACACTAAAACTGAAGTGCTGACACAAAATTTTTTTTATTTAATTCAATTAATCATTTAATCGTTGAATTTTTTATTTTAATTAATTAACCCATGATTTTTGTCTGTGAAACTAAATTAATAAAATCAAATGATAAAGCCAAATTTAAATCCTTTTTAAATCATATGCTTCTCACTCTGTTTCAATTTGGCAGCATTTCAGCTTTAGCTTAATGGTCAGTTGCTATTTTTCTTAATTTTTCTATTCTTGTTTTTGCTTTCGTAATGTTAAGTTTAAGCCAAAGTTATTGACCTATTTGAAGTATGTAGTCCAGCAAGCAACTTTTGCAATTGAAATATTTTCTTGTTCATTTTTCTTGTTGTTGTTGCTCTACTCTAAAACTTTTGTAATCATCATTGCTGTTAAAACTATAATAATTTTTGTTTAAATTTATTTTCTTGATTTAGTTTTTTATTTATTTTATTTTTTGTGTGTGTCAATTCGTGCTTCTCCAACATAAACTTTACGCATTTGATTTCATTACACACACTGCACAGCACTGCGCTGCAGAGAAAGCATGAAAAATTTCATGCATATCCTGAGTTTAGTTGTTTTTCTTATTTTTTTAATTTTCTGCAGCAAGAAGTCAAAAAAAAAAAAAGCAAAAATTGGTTGTCATGTTAGGCGCCAGTTTATGTCACTTAACAAAAATCCTTTCTAAAAAATGATTCACAAAGCAAATTTATAAAAAGCAGTAAGAGCGTGTGTGTTAAGTCGACTAAGACTTGGTGCCCCTTTAAGCGCCCCTTTTATTTGAGAAAAACAGGGTTCAAACCAGCTGTCAACATCTCATATTTGTTTTTTATAATAATTTTTTTGGTTTCATATTTTTGATTGTGGCGTTTAGTTCTGACCATGTCGTCCATCCTTAAAATGTTAATGTTTATGGCCTCATAAATACAAACGCACCACCAGCCAAACAAAACAAAAATTGAAAAAGAAAATATTTTGTTTGTTTAGATTTTATTATGGCCATTTGTTTTCCTTAACTTTTTTTTTTATTTTGCTTCTTGCTTACTCTTTGCAATAAATATTTTTTAGAAATCATAAAACCACAAATACAACAACAAAATTTGCATTAACAATAGTGTTGTTTTATGATACACAAGTAGAATTGTCAACTTAGAGATTTTAGCTGTGTTTTTAGTGCTTTTTAAGAGTGGCTATTTAATTTTTATCAATCGCCTCAATAAGAAATCAGCAGGAAGCTCACTTGGGTCATCTGATGGGGTCCCTGATGTGATGCCTGTAGAAGAACAGCAATAGAGATAGAAGAATGAGAAAAAAGAGGGCTAACAAGAAAAAAAGCCCTTTTAATGAAGCCATTTAACATGCCCATCCCTATAGTGGAAATCGCAGTGAAACCCTGCAGTTAGCGCTCTCCGATTTAGAGCTTGCGTTGTTCCTCTAAGGCAGGGCAAAGGCAGAGAAGCTTCTCCAGCATTTTCTCCTCTTCCTCGAATTAACAACTTCCGCAGTAGTCATTTGATAGCAAACTCATTCTTCTAGCATGGCTGTCAAAACTGCAGCGGCCTATCACTACTGCCACTACATTTCTCTATTGGGCACTCTAGAATCACAGTAAATCTCTGCGATTGCTTTCCAACCTGGGCCAAATCATCCTCGCCGTATTGCCACTAAATTAGTGTGTAATTTAACGAAACAAAAAGATATTGGGCCTGTTTTCAAATGTTTCATCAAAGTAAGTTTTGATGAAAGAGATGGGTTTTCACAGCAAGTGTAGCCAACATGATAAAATTACTTCAATTAGCAATTTTTAAAATGACTATTTTAATTCTAAAAAATGGTCCAACCATAATGTACTTTGGTTATTGCGAGTCACACTTTAACGTCAGTGTTTGACAAATTCAAGCATGGAGAGAAGCGCGTTCAGACTGAAGGCTTTAATGAAAATGGGCGTTCAAATCAAAATGGATTTAATTTTTTGGTCAGCATAAACTAACAAAAGCTCTCACTGAGCAAAGTAATTGATGCCTCCAACACACAACAAAAAACAACTTCGGTTGTGAGAACCAAATTTGTTTCAAAAACGCCCAAGCATTTTAAAAAATCATAAAAAACTAATGTTTCGCCATAATACTTTGGGCTGTATCATCGCATTTATATCATCACATAACGACTGAAAAGTTCGATTAAGACAACTGAATTTTTGACTAAAAACCAATATGATTATAACAACCAAAGTGCTTTTCTCAGTATTAGCTGGTAGCTGTGAGTATAATAAAACTTATATTGAAGGCATACTGCCTGAGTTGTTGGCTATCCGTTAGGGAGGGGTTAAACAATTAAATAGTTGAACAGAAATACAAACAAAATTTCTAAGCATATGGCCCTTTGTAATGTAAACTGTAGGGAGAAGGCAGTTTTTATTCTCTAGTTGCTTCAATACCTAATGTATGATCTATCACAGACTAAACTTCAATTTTTTCAATGATTTAAAGGTATCTAAAGCCTGTTTGTGTTCTTATCTTGGTTCAGAAAGGAATTTTATGTTTTCAATTGAAGGCCCATGGCCGCCATGTAAATTAACCAATTACCCGACAACCTTTTCAACATGAAGTGAAAAATGAACTACACGAGCTACTGATGATGATGATTATTAGAAGAGAGAAGATTTCTTGATGTATGTTCTAACCGAGTTACTTTAAAGAAAGACGTTTTTATTTATCTTGATGCGTTGCGGTGGGCTTCAATCCCACACATATCTCATGCTTGGCTAATATATGATTTAAAAGGTATTGTTATTCTAATTAAAACTCCATGTTCGCTATATAAATCAACTAATTAACAACCTGTTCAACACGAGTATCCTCTTACTATACAATGCTTTCACTCAAGAAATTAAAAATTTTATGTTTTAAAAGCTCAAATCGTTAAAAAAATTTAGCAATAAAGGGCTAAAAGAACTTAATTATTTTGAACTGTTCATTGAACTTTCAACATCACAAATGGAAGTTTTGATTGTCTAGAAATTTTTAATTTGCATAAATAATTTTTTTCGTTAATTTTTTTACGAAGCCACTGAAAAAAATTTTAAATTTAAAGGGCAGCCATTTTTTTCTATCAAAAGTGTGATATTTTTTATGTTATTTTAATGTTTAAATTAAAACAAAATGAGAAAAAAAATTATTGATTTATTTTACAACAACAACCACCAAAAAACAACTTAAATTTCAGGAAAAAAAATCACTGTAAACTGGCTGCATGTTGCTGAGTAAGAAGAACTGTAAAATAAAGTCTGTGACACCATCAAATGGCAAATAGCCAGGTCAACTAGTTAAATGTCAGTTATTGCGCCAACAAAATTTAAAAAAAAATAAAATTTTTTTACCAAAAAGAAGTCACACAAAATGTGTTTTTGAATGAAACTCATACGAATACAATTTAAAGAAGTAGAAGAAAAATTACTTAAAAATGACTGTTAGCAACAGCCAGATTTTTTTTTAATATCCTAAGGGTATTCAGGGTTTAAGACAAAAGCCTACAACCAACTATGTAATAGCAAAAAATGGCAAATTTTTTTTAATTTATGGTACCTCTCACTTAGAGTCTTAAAATCTCATTAATTTTTTTTTTTTTACTTAAAGACAAATAAGCCTTTAAAACAAGCTGCCTATAGCCTAAATAACATTTTTGTCTCTCTTACTACTGGTAATACTGTGTGTATGTGTGTGATATCACACTTCCGGTTTACAATTTTTAAAACAAAAAATTTACAATAAAATTGTTTTATTTGTTCCTTCTTATGCTAAAGAAAAACCAAAAAAAAAAAATTCTTAAAATTAAAAAAAAAAATACCTCTCATCATGTACATACCTCACAGGCACATTTAAAGCATTTGGAATTTTTTATGGCAATTTGAACTTCTTCACCTTCGTTGGCACACGATTGTAAAATACCTGTAATGAAGAGAATCGCAAATAAATTACATGAAATTAAAGTCTCTGCTGGTAGCAGTTGCAAAAGAGAAAATGCAAAATAAAAAAGAAGAAAAAAACTTTAATGGGACAAACAGAAGGAAATCAAGAAGCAAAAAGAAAAAACTTAAATTGTGACTAAAAATTGGGGTAAAAATAGTAAGATTTTTCAAGGAACAAAATTAACTTTTATATGAGTAAAATTGTAAACAGTTGCTTATGGAGTGGAGTGGTTTTTCAATTATAAAAAAAATTATTAGTAGCCTGGCAGCCCAAAAGAACTGTAAAAGTACCTAGTAGATACTAGAGCACTGTACAAGCATACTTGAAAGCCACACATCACTAAAAAAGTGCTTGTAAGCCTTTTCTAGTATCTTTGCAAAATTGCTCTCGCTGTATAACATTAGTATTAAATATTTAATTGACTCAATTAAATATTTAATTAACTCAATTAACTATTTAATTACATCAATTAACTATTTAATTGGGTCAATTAACTAAATTGAGTCAATTAACTATTTAATTTAATTAATAAACTATTTAATTGAAACAATTAACTATTTAATTGAATGAATTAAATATTTAGTTGCATCAATTAACTATTTATTTGAATCATTTAACTATTTAATTGAATCAATTAACTATTTAATTAAATCAATTAAATATTTAAATGAATCATTAACTATTTATTTGAATTAATTAACTATTTAATTGAATGAATTAAATATTTAGTTGCATCAATTAACTATTTATTTGAATAATTTAACTATTTAATTGAATCAATTAACTATTTAATTAAATCAATTATATATTTAAATGAATCATTAACTATTTAATTGAATCAATTAACTATTTAATTGAATTAATAAACTATGTAATTGAATCAATTAACTATTTAATTGCTTAATATTAACTATTTCATTGAATTAATTATTTATTTAATGGAATCAATTAACTATTTATTTGATTCAATTAACTATTTATAGTGCATTGCTTTAGTCTAGATGTGACGTGTATCTAGATAGCTGATTTTTGTTAACAGAGAAATAACTTCCTGAAGGCGTAATTTTATTTTCTATTACAATAGTTTTAAATACATGTTGTCTTCTTGATTAATTTACTTGTATAGTATGCGTCACAAGCTTTTTATTTTCACGTTGCTATAAAACTTGCATGTAAATTGAGAGTGTATGGCCTGTATAGTGCTTAAATAGTGATTATGTGCAAGTGTGTGTGTGTTACAGGATTTATTTATTTATTTAAGACAGCAACATTAACAACAACAACAACAACAACAACTTTAAACAGTGAAATGTAACTAAACAAAAAACATGGAAAAATATTAAGCGCCACTTCAAAGCTTAAACATACACATACACATACATACGTAAGAGTAAATTACTTTTCAATATTAAATAAATAAAAAAATTAACAAATTTTAAAAGAAAGACAACAACAAAATAAATAATATAAACAAAAAGAAGAAAAAAATCAACAACCCATTGTGTGTTGCTTTAAGTCAATATTTTCTTAAGATCAACAATTCTGCTCGTTAAAAAGTGAAGTACTATGGCTGTTGTTGTTGTTGTTGTTAAATATTGAGAGTTTGAAAAAACCCGCCCACATGTCTGCTATTCAGCAAACGAAAGGAAAATATTTATGTTTTGGGGATTCAAAGTTACGACAAAAATCAACACAGCATTTTAGACGCCACTCACTCACTCTACAAAAATTATAAAACGTTTATTCACTCACTCACACGTTTGTATATAGTGTTTGCAACAAAAACCGGAAAATATTTTTAAAACCATAAATATTTACTATTTGAAATATCAAATTTATGCTGCTGCATGTCACAAAACAAAGCACAAAAAAAATTTTTTTTTTTTAAATAAAAAAATAGGAAGGAATTTCAGGCAGAGGAAAATGCTTGAGCTAATATTTTTGAAAGTGTTACAAGTCCATTTAAAAAAAAGAGTTGGCGGTAATTCTAGTAAAATGGTGTTTTATCATTTTTTTTTTTAAATGGACTCTTTCAAAAATATCAGTTCACTTAAGCGCCTATCAAAAGGTCATGCTTGGAATGTCAGCACGGTATGATGGAGAGAGTTAAAATATAAAAAAAAAATTTGAAAGCTATTATGCGCGGCATGTGAAACAGCAATTTTTTGTTATTACACGAGCTTGATGGCATTTCATTTTGCCGTGCTGACATGTTGCGCATGATCGTCTAAGAGGCGCTTTATAACTTGCTTACTTTATGCAAACCGATAAGATTTTTTTGTTTTCAATAAGTTTTGTCAGTTTGTCAAGAAGTAGAAAGAAAGACTACCCTACAGCCCGTCAGTGATAAAAAAATGTATTTAACTTAATGCAGGGTATTTTAATTTCGTCTTACATTTAGGTTTTTTGTTTCTAGATTTTCAAGTGCTTAACAGTCATTTGGCCCGTCAGTCAATCTTTCATAAACTGTAAGAGGCCCACTTAAACTGTCATTTTAAATTTTTCCTCTAGTTTTTTTTTTTTTTTAATTTTTGTTGGTGGGTTACTTTCGTTTCTAAAACTCTTTTGTTTGTTAAATAAAAAAATATATTTAAAATTTCTTTCATCAAAGAGCGTCTGTAAGCATTTAATTTATTTTCAGGTTTTTTTTTTTTTTTTTTTTTGTATTTCATTTATTTGTTGGCTGTTCTGAAACAAATTAACAAATTTTAATATTAATTTCTTGTTGTTTTTTCTTCATTCGTTTGAATTTTATTTTATTTACTTTTTTTTTATTGTTTAAATTATAACTTTGTTTTCTCTCAAATGTTTATTGCTGTTTAATCTGAGATTTTGACAGGCAGTTTAAGATTTAGTACACATAAATTTTATTTGAAATCTAGAAATACATATGCATGTTTCTTTTGGTTGTTGTTATTATTCTTCGTTCGTTCGTTTCTTAAATTTTTGATAATCTTTTTTTTTTTTCTTTCTTCTGTAACAAAAAGTATTTTTGTTGCGACAGAGCTGTTACTCTAGAACAAAGAATGAGTATTTAATATGCATATTATTATGGGCAATAACAACAACAACAGCAAGATTTTACAAATGCATTTTGGTTAAAGTTCAAATAAACACTTTGCTAGAATATATTTTCTTAAGGCGGGGTAAACTCAACTGAGAATTGGGGCCACTCAAAAACGAAATTAAAAAAAAAAAGTAAAAAATTTCAGAACAATATTATTCAATAAATGAATTTAAAATAAAAAAAAAATTTTATCGTAGCATATACTCGTAATCAAGGCTACTCTCGTAAAACGCTCTTTATTGTACTCGTGTGTTTATTTATATTAAAAATGTTAAGTAAACAAATTCAATTAAATTTTATTCATAATTTGTAGTTTAAGACAGAAACACACAGAAGTGGCAAATAATATTTTAAATCAAGAATTTATTTATGGTGAACGTATGCACGAGTATCTGAAGCAGGCATGTGTTTAGGAAAACAAAATACATAAAGCGGCATAAACACAGCATAGACAAAATGTCTAGTCGAATTCTATAGCAAAATTTAACACGCGATAGCAATTAAATAATGAAATCATTGTACAAATAAAACTAAAGGGTAGCACTCGTATTATTATTTCTCACTACCAATTTGTACCCGGTGTTACACGGGCTTTTTACACTTTTGATAATATTTTTTTTTAAAAAAGTTTTTTTTTTAATTTTTATTTTTCTAAAAATATATTTTCTTAGTTTTTTATTTTATTCTATCAAATAATTTTTTTCTTTATTTTTTTCTTTTCAGATTAATTGATGGGGTAAGTGGCAAATGCAAATTTTTTTAATGCTCTAGTTTTTTTCTTCAATTCCCACCTGAATGTCTGTCTGTCTAGCTGTCATTACTTTGAATGCTTTTTATTCATATTTATTTGCATTATTAAGTACTCCTTTCTGTGTCTATTAATCTGTAAGATTGGCCAAATACGTTAAGATAATTTTTTTTTTGACCACACCCCTACTTTTGATTTGACTGCTGCAATTACAATTTTAAATTATTTTACATTAAACTAAAAACTAAAAAATATATGAAACAAAATGTCATTTTAAGTAGCCTATCAAATTGAGGGTTTCGTTTCTTGTTGTGTTGTGCACAATGGGGTTGAGCTAAAATTTATAATAATAATGCATAATGACCGGTGCAACAATCACAAAAATCACAAAATCAAAACATTCATCTGAAACTACTTCTATTTCTTTTATTGTAGAACCAGCATCGTTAGTTCTGCTTTACTCATGTGCTTAAAATCATGTTTCTGCACAGCAGTTGCAATAGAAAACAGTTTTAACTTTTGAAGACGGCTCATGCTTAACAGCTATGGGCTAAGGAATATTAAGTAGGGGCGCTCATGTTGTTAAAATGTAAATTATCTTGGACAACCAAGCAGCTTTAAAAATATCTTTCTTATTAAGCTTAATTTGGAATTACTATCAATTTCAAAATGTTGCTACCAAGATATAAAGGACATTTGGTCAAGGAAATAACAGACATTAAAAGGATACAACTTTCATAGGCCCTTCTATAAAACTACTATAACTCCATTCGTCCCTTACGCAGAAAAAATATAATTAAATGATTTAGTTAAACATATAATTAATTTAATTAAACATTTAATTGACTTAATTAAATATTTAATTGATTCAATTAAAATTTGTTTTTTTTTATTAAAAATTTTAATTGTATCAATTAAATGTTTAATTAAATTAATTATATGTTTAATTAAATTAATTATATGTTTAACTAAATCATTTAATTATATTTTTTCTGCGTAAGGGACGAATGGAGTTATAGTAGTTTTAATTACATTAATTAAATGTTTAATGAAATTAATTAAATGTTTATTTAAATCAATTATATGTTTAACTAAATCTTTTAATTGTTTAATTAAATCAATTAAATGTTTTATTACATCAATTAAATGTTTAATTAAATCAAATAATTGCTTAATTAAATCAATGAAATGCATAAATAAATCAGTTTATTGTTTAATTAAATCAATTAAATAGTTAATTAAATATATAATAAGATAAGAAGAATAATAAAGGTTTTTTCTTTTTTTCATAAGGGCATTAGTACATATTTTGTAGTTTTTAATGCATGTTTTATAAGCATATTTTGGTTTTTTAAGGGCATGAAATTTTTTGATCCGCCTACGCGGCAGATTTTTTATTTTTTAATTTTTAATAATTTTTGGAAAATTGAAAATTTCAAAAAATTTAAAAAAAAAACTTCAAAGCTTTCACGTTGTATCTTTGTAACTTGGAACCCAATTTTTATGTGGAATTTAGTTTTTAAGGTTACAAACCTTTTTCAAGTAAATATCTTATATAGCATGTCAGCTCTTGAATTTAAATATAAACGATATATCTCGGAACGTAATGAGAATTAAAAAAAAAAGGAAGAAAGTGCAGATTTTAAATCAGCGTTAGAAAATACTTTGGATACAGTTTTCAGTTGCTGTGGTGCAGAACCGCGTTTAAATTTTTTACCAAAAAATATATCTGCTAAAATTTTGCTTTTATTATGACAATGAAAAACAAGGCAGTGAATTTCCCCTTCAAAATATTATAAATGCATTTATGTAAAACACTGCGAGGAATATTTTTGAGGAACCTTTTAACCTTTTAAATCTTCATTTTATTGCATTATTTTTGCTTTTATTGCAAAAAGCACAAAAAAAATTTAATTTGGAGAGTTAGAGGGTTAACCTGTTCTAGAAAAATGTTCCCTATGAAGTTGTACTTTAAATTTGTCATAATATCGATTTCAACTCTACTTTAATTTTCTTTGAATACAAGGTGCAATCAATATAATGAATATTTTAATTAAAATATTTCTATGAAAAAAGGACTACAATTTTAGAAGCCCTAAAAGTTTTTCTGATAAAATTATTTCGATTCTAGCAAACCGTATTGTTTTCATTACCATCTACTTAATTTGGGCAATATACCGCCCCCCCTGAATTGCAATAATAAAGTTTTTAAGTTAATTGCGACAATGAGTCTATTTTTACTTAAATCGACTTAAGCAATTTTTTCTCATTACCATCACAGATTTATTTAGATTATTTTTGTGCCTAATAAAATCGATGTTTAATGGAAAAAAGTTATATACATGCATGTTCTGTATTCCACACGGATTTTCAAAAATGTGGAATGACATTTTTTTCTTCTTATTAAACAAAAACGTTTACATTTTTTTATTTCTACCAATAATTTCGCACCCAAAATAAAGCAAAACCAAAATTTTAAAAATCTTAAAATGGATCACAGAGTAGTTATGAAGTGCTGAAATTTTCAATTCCGAATAAAATATTCGGATTCGGAATACAGAACAGCACTGATAAATTGTTTTTTATTTATTTAATAAATTATTTGTTTCTTGTTCTGTTTGCTCTACTGTAACGTTTCATTTTATTCACTTGTTGTTCACTAAGCAAAAACAAAAATTAAAAAATGTTCACAAAGTGATAAATTAATCAAGCCATAGTGTTGCTGATTGATGACCATTAAAGTCACACCCTGTTTTAGCAAAATTGATTTAAGACCAAAACTTGAAAAAAAAAAATAAATAAAAAACAAACAAAATAAAACAAATCTTAAATCAACACTTTAACTAAGTAAGTTGCTACGCTAGAGCTAGCAAGCGTATGAGTAGCCATTTCAATTCTATTAAATTTCAATTACTTAAGCTTTTTGAATTTTTTCTCTTTCTCTATTTAAGGAGTTTGCAAATAAATAACACTGAAACTGAAATTTTAAATGAAAATGAAAAGCTTATGGATCGCGTGCCATTCGCTTTATGACATTGAATAATAAAACTCAGCAACTAAGTTGTATTTAAGTGTTATAAAGCCATTGTTTATACAAATATGAATGCTAAATAAATAAATAAGTACTCGTAATTTTTATTTCATTTGTTTATTTATGTGTGTTTAAATTGCAACGAGTACAAATGACGTTTTGCAAAATTTTAAAAGCAATTGAAAGCTAATTGCTGGTTAGGGTAACAGCAAGTGAAATCGTTGCAGTCTCTTCACCTTTGGGTGTCCGGTTGCAGAAAAGGGATATACGAGTAGCTAAAACATTAATAACATTCCCTTCTCGACAATAAAAAAAAATGACTTACTGGGCCTGACTAAGCATTGAAACACTTGGTAAATATAAGCACCAGTTCAAAAGAGCTCAGCCGGTTAAGTAACAAAGATAAGGAAATAGAAGAACAAATGTATATAGTGTTACTGTAATCGTCTAACTTGGAGTCGTTTTCTTTTCTTAGGTCATCATTTGACATGGGGAATAAATCAAACAAGGAAGTCTCTGAATTCTTAATGAACACTAGCAAGAGAGCAGTGTCCGAATACATTTATTTTAGCGTTAGTGATCAGCTGACTTGTTCCCGTAACTAATTCTAATTCCAAAGCAATTTGTAATTCAGTTATTTAGTGGGCACACTGACCCTGTTAGCAGTTGAAAGTAGCTTATTGGCTGATGTTGTCAGTAGGCGCTGCCCTAATTCGCTTGAACATAATGAGTGGCGCATTCCCATTTTAGCTGTCCTGTATGTAGGAATATAAATAATATCATATTTTGTCTGCTTTGGCAAAAGCAATATTTTTTATGAAATCTTACTTGAAATCACATTGAGGTACATCACCAGCGTTGCCAGGACTTAAAAAAACGCTAGAAAAGGCTAAATTATGCAAAAAAAAAAATAAGCTAGAAAAAAGTTAAAAAGCTACAGCTTAAAATTCAAAATTTTTCTAATTCTTTATTACATTAGGAATCTTAGTTCTAATTTTCATTAAAAAAAAATGGAAATTTAAAAAAATATTTTAAAAAAAGTCATAAAAACTTCTGAGTATTTGGGCAGTAGATTACAAATCTAGATGACCTCCCCTTTAAAATGATGTGTGTCTTATTCCATAATCTTCTATAGTTCGTCCGTAAGTTGCTAAAATCTCTTAAAGCAACAGTACTGGAGTATACACAAATTTCAAAATAATCCATAGAAACTTCCGGGCGTAGGATAGAAGATTAAGGGATAAGACATATACCATTTTAAAGGGAAGGTCATCTAGTTTTGTTATCTATTGCTCAAATACTCAAAAGTTACTTTGGACTATTTTTAAAAAATTTTTGAAATAACCATATACCCCAGTGCTATTGCTTTGAGGAATTTTTACCATTCCCCACTTTGCCAAGGTACCATTACCGATTTTGCTCATGAAAATTACCAAAATCAACTAGGAGTTCAATCTGTAAGTTCTGAAATTTCTGGAAGTGCTTTAACATTTTCAGAAATGTTCGTAGTTTTTATTTTATGACCCAAAACGGAAACTGCCAAAATCCTTGAGAACAACACGGTATGGAAATTTAAAAAAAAATTTTAAATAATTCAAAGTAACTTCTGAGTAATTGATTAATAGATTACAAAACTAGACAGCCTTTCCTTTAAAATAGGCAGTGTATACTTGGGCAGTAGATTATAAATTTAGACAACCTTAGCTTTAAAATGATATGTGTTCCATCCCGTAATCTTTTGAGCGAATTTAATTATTTTTCAACTTCAATATTAAAAAATAATAATTAAACTTCCTTAAAGTAACAATTAATTTTTTGATTTTTAATGCGATTTCTATTCTAATATTTCCCTTGCTTTATCGTACTCAAAAGCGAGCAACCTTAGCATTACTAAACGGTAGTACTAGATAGCTAAATGCTAAATGGAACAAATTATTAATCAATTAGGAATAAAGTGCATTTTTATTTTACAAGTTGGAAGCCAAATACTTTTCTTCACTTTTGAAATTACCTGCATTCGAAAAATGTACCAAGTTACATATAGAAGTTTTATCGAAAAAATTAATTGAGCTAAATTGGTCTCAGTCTCAGGTTGTTTTCATTTTTCGAAAAAAGGCTATTTAAAGCTATTTTGAAGAACAAAAAAGCCCAAGAAAAAAGCTAGAGAGTAAATCATAAATTTTGATCCTAAATGCAAGAAAAAAAGTCTAAATCTAGCCCTAAAAAGTCTAAAATGGCAACGCTGTACTCGTACATCATAACCTGTCCTGACGATATGAAACGCTATCGTTCGCTAACAAGTTTTGCTTATATGGAAAAATCATTTAAACTTTCTATTACTTTATTATTAACAACAACTTTATTATTGTGATTTAGGGATGAAGGTCCATTAAATGCCACAACGAGAATAATGTTTTTTTTTTTTTAAATTATAGTCCTGCATAAAGGCTTAGTAAAACATTAGCAGATATAACTATAACATTTTTAAGCTTTTAATTACATTTTGTAAACGAACGATAACGTTCTATATCGCGGTTTTGGCTGTTAATTTATATGTTTTTCTCTGAATTAATTTTCTTAATGAAATTCAATTTTGAAATTGATATGCTATAAATTTTACTTTGAAAAGCAAAACAAATTTATTCACCTGCCCACCCACTGTGTAAATTATTTCCTTTAACGATTTTCAATTATTGAACACGCTTAGTTGTTTAGAACAAGAGGAAGAGAAGAAAGGTACATAAAAAAGATTTTATGTATAATAAAAAAAATAAAATTGATTTCAATCAAAGTGTATTAATTAGTTGAAAGGGCTTGTTTTAATCAATTTACACACAGTGGGACATAAAAAAAACAAATAATTAAATGTTTTTTTTTCTTCTAAGTTTTTATCTGTTTATTTGTGTGTATTTAGGTTTTTAATGTAAAACTTTTTTTTAACCGTTTTCTTTAAAAGTGTCTTAAATCAATTTTGACAAAAAAAAAATAGTTAGCGATTAAAATGTAAACAAGTTACCAAGACTTTTTTTAAATAAAATTTTTCCCTAAAAAAAAAATATCTGCTAAAATTTTGCTTTTATTATGACAATGAAAAACAAGGCAGTGAATTTCCCCTTCAAAATATTATAAATGCAGTTATGTAAAACACTGCGAGGAATATTTTTGAGGAACCTTTTAATCCTTTAATTTTTCCTTTGAAGGCATTTTTTTGCTTTTATTGCAAAAAACACAAAAAAATTTTATTTGAAGAGTTAGAGGGTTAACCTGTTCTAGAAAAATGTTCCCTATGAAGTTGTATTTTAAATTTCTGAACTCTTTAATTATGAGAATTTAATTTTAAAGCAACAACTAAGTGTATTTGAGGGTTAATTTGTTTGAATTTAGAGTTAAAGCCAACGTGTTTAAAAAAACTAAATTTTAGGCGCTTGTATGTATGAGAGAAAACACTTTTCTCCTTATACTTGTGGTAATTCTAAATTGGCTTTTATAAAAAAATGCAAATTTGGTTTGTGGAAGGAAGTTAATATTTTTAAGGCTTACTAAGGAGTCCTTTAAATGAGAGACTACAAAAAAACTGCCCTAAATTGTCGTTTAACATCTAAAGATTCTTTTTTTTTATGGACTGATTGATTGATATTGATTGAGTGCTTATTTCTAATGCAGTCATGCTGTCATGCATAACTTGGATTTTAAGCTTTTGTTACTTTTATTTCTCACAAAAAAAAAAATATTATTTATGTGGCCACAAAGCAACAAATAAGAGTTGGATTACAAGATTGACAAAAAAAAAATTAAAGAAAAACAAATTGAAATGAAATAAAATTAAATTATTGTTAATAGGAGAGGAATACAAGCTAAAGATACGATAGAGCAGAGATCAATAGTGGAGAAAAGTTTTAATAGTTTTGATAGATGAAGCTCACTTACCAGTTAAACTGTCAGCAGCCTTTACTGATGAAGTGTTGACAATGCAGACAACTAGTAACAGCATCAAAGCTAAGGAAAAATGCCGTCTATAATTGTGTCGTCTACTACTAAGATTTTGTTGATATCGTTGATCATCAGCTTTACCAACATCACCACCACCACCACCAACACCACAATCATGGCAGCAATCAACACTGCAATTATTTTGTCTTTTTATAATGGCAGCAGCAGCAACAGCAGCAGCATGTGGCCATACTAATAATTTCTTGAATGTGTCTGGAGTTGTTGTTTTTCTTGTGGTGGTTTTCCATAAATTCCTTGATATTGTTTTACCAGAAATAATTGAGGAGGAACAAAAAGTTAACGACGACCGCAATAATGATGATGATATTGAAGTTGACAAGGATGCTGATGATAATAATGATGAAGCTGGTGCTGCTATTGGAATTGAATTTGGAGTAGATGTTGCTGTTGTTGGTATTGGAAAACGTGTACAAGTCATAGAAAGATTTGTTTGAATACTTTTTATTGGTTTTTTATTTGATGTTTCTCTGGTTGTGGCTGTATGCTGTCTGTGATTGTTGTTTTCTTTTGAATGTGTTAATATTGTTTCTTGTACAGTTTGTTTTAATGCTGTTGTTACTGTTGCTGCGTTTGCTGTAGCCTCTATAGCGTTTCTTGCTAATACATTTTCTTTTTCACTTTTTTCATTTTTAAATCGTCTTTTTTTGGAATTTTTGCTATTTTCCAAGGTAAACATTTTTTTGTTATTTTGTTGTTGTTGTCGTTGATATTGTTTTTCTTGTTGTGGCTGCCACCAAATAGTTTTGTGAGTGTGTTTTTGCCAAATTGTTTTGTTTTCTTTAAAACTTTTCGTTGCCTGTAAATTGAAATTAAACAGATTTTCGTAATTATTAATTTTATTTATTGATTTCTACAAATTGATTTTATTTAGAAATTCTAGTCAGTCAAGCAGTTAAGTCAGATGGACAAGCATATGATTTTCGTTAAAAAATTTTCTACACAAATAGTGGCTGCTGCTTAAAACTAAAATTATGCGGAAAATTATTTTGAATTTTGTTTCTTAAGCATTAAATTTATTCCTTTTTTCTATCAATTAATTCTTAAGAAAAGTTTGAAGAATTTTCAAGCAACTTTTTTATTTAAATTCCAAGCAATTTAACAAAACAAATTTAATTCCCATAATCTCTCTAAAAAAAATTTAATTTCCAAGAAAAATTTTTAATTCCAGAAATTTTATTTCAAATTTATTTTTTTTAATTTTACTACAACTTAAACAAGGCATATTGATGCATAAGGTAAAAGCAATCCTAGAGCTAATACTGGGAACTGTACAATTTTTTTTTTTTACCCAACAAACATTCTGAAGATAATTATTATTATTTATTTATGAAATATAAATATGTGTCTTTAATAATTTAAAATTTATTTAAAATTTTGCTTAAGGCAAATTAAAATATTTTTTTTAAATTATTATTTTAGTATTTTTCTCAAGTGATTTGATTTGTTGGGTATGTTAATTTTTCTTTTCTCTACTACATCTGACATAGCAAAAATAAAATAATTTGTTCTTGTAAATGAATTAATGGCATTCCGTTCTCGACAGAAAACAAAAGACTTTGTTTGCCTGACTCGTGCAAGAATTAGTATTGTCGAAGGATTCATAACTGGCGATTGCAAATTACTGAAACACTTGATAAATATGACCACTAGTTTAAACGACCTCTGCAGATTAAGTACAGAAGATGAAGAAACGAGAGAACGAACATACAGGTTGTCCGCCGGGAAGGTATACTACTTTGTTTGTTAATAATTTTTGATTAAATGAAAGAGAATGGATCTTATATTGATAAATGTTTTATTTAATGTCGACAATTATGTCTGGAATACAATATTCGATAAATGTCCGCCTCTGTTAGTCTCACAAATGCCAGCCCTTTTGAACACATTTTTCATTTACATTCTCCCACACTTCACGCAATATTTCATTAATTTCATCACGAATATTTTGTTTGAGTTGGTCAAGATTTTCTGGTTTGTTTGCATAATCTGGTTTGCTTTTCAGATATCCCCACAAAAAGAAGTCCGGAGCAGTCAAATCAGGCGACCGTGGAGGCCAATCAACATCAGCATTTCTTGAAATAACGTAACTTTCTCATCGTCACAGTAATTGATGATTGACTTTGGTAAAATGTTTAAACGAATATTTTTCCATAATAAGTTTGCCACGTGTCTATTTCACGACTGCCAAATATGAACTGTCAAGACTAATGTTTACCAAAATGGCGGCAAAACAAAGTATAGGGTCCGCCATTGAACTTTTCTTTTCAACTAGTGCTTATTTCGTGAATGGTAAAACTTAGCTCATGTCTGCTATGACAGATAATTAGTTTTATCCTTCCGCTGAAAGAATATGGTTGTGTTTTCGCTTCGCTAAGTGGGCCTGCGATCGACTTACAGAACATGCCGATTTTGCTTAAAAAATCATCTTTTCAGATGAAGCTCATTTTGATCTTGGCGGGTATGTAAACAAGCAAAATTGTCGCATTTGGGGCACAGAAAACCCGCACGCATACATTGAAAAGCCGACGCACCCAAAACGAGTCACTGTTTGGTGCGGATTTTGGTCCAGAGGCATAATTCTGCCATTTTTCTTCGAAAATGAGCAAGGAGTGGCTGTTAGTCGGGCCATGTTGAACGAATTTTTGTTCACCAAAATTGAAGAGAATGATATTGGCAACATTTGGTTTCAACAGGACGGCGCTACGTGCCACACAGCCGAAGCTACACGCGATGTTTTTATAGCATTTTCAAAGAAAAAAGTTATTTGGCGGACCCTATAGTATACCTTCCCGGCGGACACCCGTATATTGTGTCACTGTAATCGTTACTTAAAGCATCACTACCCATAACCGTCTGACATGGGCGACAAATCACCCAAGTAAGTTTTTGCATTCTTAATGAATATTAGGCTTAAGAAAAACTCTTTAAGCTGAGACTAGTGACACAATAGTTCTATTCTTGGTGCTGAGAAAAAATTACTTGTTCCTGGTTGCGATTCTTATTCTAAATTCAACCCACTTTAGCCTTTAAGTGAAATTTGCTAACTACCTGTTACTAATTTTCTAGTAAATAGATTTTTTACGCTTAGCCGCTAGCCTTTGTCTTGGTCTGTCAAAGGCCATTTGTTTTTTTTAAACGTTTGAAAATCTTACTGGTTTTCAACAACTGTAAAAAAAAAAAATAATTTTTTGAAAAGAAAATAAATTGAGGCTTTTGGTTTGCTTATCTGTAACTTCGTTTGAGTTGTAACACAGATTAAAACAAAAGGAAGAAAGAGATTTATTAAGCTGTTTGTAGTATTTTTTTTTTTTTTGCAATCAATTCTGCTTTTATTTATTTATTTTTTTGACTCAAAGATTTCATGGACAAATACAAGTTTATGGCAACAAAAAATTCAAAAAACATGAAACATTTTCTTGTAGAGGACATATTTTATTTAACATTTTGTTAATTTTTTTCTTATTGCCATCCATCTCTGGTTTATTGTAACAACTTTGAGAGTCCCAATCCAGGCATCAGCCAAGAGATATAAAATGTGTCGTATGTAAATCAAAGATCATTGATTTGCTTCCTTCCCAATCGCATTTTAAAAGATCAATTTTTCTTTGTTGTGGGATTTTTCTTTTTTTCTTGATATCGTCTTGTCGTCTTTTTTTTTTGCTTCCCTCGCAAACAGAAGAGTGTTTTGTTTTTTTTTTTTTTTTTTTAATGGTTTGTAAGCGAGTTTAAGCTTGAATTGTTGCTGCTGGGAATTTGAGTGAAGAGACTGGGTTGATCTTGTGTTGTTTTAATTTTTTTTATCACTGCCTGTAAATCAGTTGGATGGAACATTGTCAACTTTTACTTAAGTTTTAGTTAAAGTTTTCTTTTTTTATTATTTTATTTGAACATCAACAGTGAGCCCTTTATGCAGCGCAGCATTGGTGCTGAAGCTTCCTTCTGGCATTTGTAGTTGAAAGAAAGCTTAAGAACATGATACATGGGACAATCAAGAATGATAGAAATACAAAATTACGCCAGAAGGCTGATTTTCCATTAGATGGCGTAGATTTTCCACAGTTGGAAGAAAAATTAATACATTTCTTTCTCTCTCTCTCTCTCTCTCTCTGTCTATCTCTCTCTTAATAGAAACACAGAAAATTTTAGATTTATGTATAGGATGGCGTAATCTTGAATTTATATCATTCTTGGTGACCTCTATCATTTAGAAGTTAGTCAGAGAGGCAATCCTTACACTCACTATCTCAAACGATTCCTTCCATGTGGCCTGAAACTTCAACTTTGCTTATACAGGATGGGCCAAAAGTCACGCATGCGTGTAAAATTTTAATAACTTTTTTTTTATTATTATTATTTTTTATTTTATTTTTCAGATTTTTGTTAAAATTTAACAAAAAAAAGTTTTTCAATTTTTACACGCATGCGTGACTTTTGTCCCATACTGTTTTAAAATAACAATCATGATGGAATTTAGCCATAAGTACCCAGAAAAAGCGCTGTTGAAAGGAAGTACTGGGTGTCCCAGTAAGAGTTTATTTTTTCGTTTATGCAGATGGCAACTCTAAATTTTGTTAGGTGAATAACTCGTTCAAATATAATTTTTTCCAAAAAATCCTCTTCTTCAATGAAGCGCATTTTCATCTCTATGGCTTCTTGAATGCACAAAATTCTCGAATTAGGAGCCCAGAAAATCTTCATGCAATCCAAGAGCAACTGTCTGATAAGGATTTTGATTAGGCCTTAATTTTTTGAAGATGAGATCGAATTTTTATCATGACATGATAAAAAAGTTATTGTGGCCTCAATTAAACGGCATGGATCTGAACGATATTTGGTTGGCATTTACCAATTGATTTATTGCAGCATGAAATGAGAAATGCACTCTTACAATAAATTAAAACGAATTAATTAGTTCAGTTGGAACTTGCAATAAGGACTTACATGTAAGAGCAAAAATATTAAAAAGCCAAATTAAATATCTCTAGAGTTCAAAACGGAATCTTGTCATTCTAACTGAGGGCCGTTAGGCCGTTACGTACACCAAATAACCCTAGAAAAGATTTAGCAACACCAGTACCTAAAGCAGCCAGCTTTAGGCGAATTGAATTGTAACTAACATTGCTAAGTTGCCTTCTAATTGAGGGCCGTTAGGCCGCTACGTACATCAGATATCCCTAGAATAGATTAGCATTGAGCCTCACGAATCGAATTTTGTTTGACTTTCCTAAGTGGCCTTCAAATGAAACCAGAAATCTAGAATTTGTCTTACACAACCAACAGCCTACTCTTTTAGTTCTAAAGGTAGAAGAGCTAAGTCCATCTTTTGCACTCTTATTTGGCTTTATATTCATGCAGATGCTTAAGGAAACTACTGCTTCATATTGTTGACCGTATAGCAACAGGGAAATCTGTTTGTTTTATTCTAGTTGAAAGGAGAGTTTAAAGGAATTTATGCAGTTTGTAATTTTTCTTTTATTTTATTTTATTTCATTTGTTTGTTTCACCACTTAAATCGTTTAAAGGTTTTAAGAAGGCTTGCGTTTTGTTAATTGTAAAGAAACACGTGTTTGTGTGTGTGTGTGTTTGTGTTCATTTAATGTAAATATTTGTTGGCGCCATTTGTTTATTATCTCTGCTGCTACTCTAGGGATTAAGCCTCACTCACTCATGCTCTTGTGTTTTTCTTTCTCTTTCTCTCACTTTTACTACTTAAATCCTCTTATTCCCATTATTTTTTCTTTCATTTGTCAACTTTTTCCTGTGATCTTGGTTTAATGACTTATTTTTTTTTCCTTCTTTTTTCTGTTGTTGCCTTTAATGCTTTTGTTCCCATTATTTGGCTTAATTTAAGGCTAAAATCTTTTCTTTGCCATTTTAATGCTGGCAGTTGTTCTTTTTTATTTATTTTTTTTTTTTATTTTTTTTGTGTCGTAACTTGTTGTTAATTGAATTAAAACCCAAAAGAAATAAATAAATAAATACAACAACAACAACAACCACATCAGATGTTTGTAATTCTGCACAATTTTAACAAATTCTTATAAATGAATGAAGCAATAAAATATTTATTTAGCCTTTTAAGCAACAATTTTTAATGGCCTCTGATGCTGATGATGTTGACTTGAGAAATTCATTGGTGGGATCGTTTGTTTGCTAAATTTATATGTGATTTTTATGGTTTCATGTCCACCTAGCAACATGATTTTGTTTTGGGCACAATTTAAAAAAGTTTTCTTTCAGAAAAAGTTGCTTGACATGAAAAGCAAAGCTTTTTCTTTGGTAAACAGATTTAAGCAAAAATACCACAAAATTAAGCCAATAACGTCTTATTTTAAAGTCTTCTAGTTTATACAAGAGTAAAGTAAAATAAAAAAAATTTCTATGAAAGCGACTCTTGAAATTTTCTTTTACCTCAAATCGTTTTGTAAAATTTGAACGAGAAAATCAAAAGTCTACAGAGTCAAATCAAAGATTGTTTTTCCTAAGGCAAAATCTACTAAAAGCTTAACAAGACTGCTATTTATTGTTCCAGGTTTTAGTGTATTAAGAGCAGCATCTCCGCCCAGGCACTTGTTTTAAAAATCCTTAATTTCAATTCATAATCGTAATAATGTAATCAAAGTTGTAAAATATTTCATTTTATGCGTTCATAATATTTGCGGATAAGCTCTATAAGAAATCATGTTTTATGATCACAAATGTTTTAATAAACAAATAAAACTGAGGGACAAAATATAAAAGAAACCACTACAAATGCTGTAAAAGATTTCCCAGCTTATTTTTATAAACTTTATTACAATTGATGGTTGTGTTTTGATAAGGAAACAACAAAAATAAACAAACAGTTTTACAACTGCCATTTAGTTTACTTAAGCAGCTGCTGCTATTCAAGTATTTAAAAAGGACTTAATGTCGTCTTTAAAATTGCTAGATTCCAAGTTGTTTTGATAGTAAAATAAACATTTAATTTCTAGTAAAAGACCATTCACCTACTAAACTCTTTGTGGTTTCGTAGGCTTTTTTTTTTTTTTTTTTTTTTTTAATAAAAATTTTGGTTTTTATTGTTACAAAAAAAAAATTATTTATTAAATTAACAGTTTTTGCTTACAACTGCTAAAGCTCGCAACATCAATACTAGCGTAACAACTAACTAACTGCTTGCCAATACACACACTTACGAGCACAATCAATCAGAGTGTATCATGTTGCGTCTAGGTGGCGACAATTGTTATTTATTAATTTTATACCAACTTTTTTGTTTGTTTGTTTTTATTTGAAAATTTTTATTTTAATTTTTGTGTTCAACACGTACTTATACTTGTTGACTTGTTCTCATAGTTATTGTGTGCGCATAAAAGTGATAAAGTCGATGGCTGGCAGAAAAAAGAAATTTTGGAAAAAAAATGACAGCATCCGATGTCAACGGTGTCACGTTTGTGCTCACTTTTGACAACTGAATGGACACCAATTCGACACCAGTATGGCGTCATATTGACACCGTTTGCTAACAAAATGACAACACATGTTATCAACTTGACAGCGTTTGTTAAAAAATTGCAACATGCGTTGTCAAAAAAGTAAAATCTTGGCTTTTTTTCTAAGTTGACAATTTACCGTTGTTGATGTGTTAAAACATTAAAAAACACTCGCTGTCAACTAAATTGACAACGGGATGGTGTCAAAATGATACTGCTAAAACTGTTTCGTTTAAAATAGTCAATCAGTATCTTAAAGTTTTGGCTTAAGTTGGAATATGTAAGATTACGCTATCTAAGCTGGGGCATCAATCTGACATGTCCTTCTTCGTTTTTTGGTAAGCAACAGAGACAGGAACTATTTAAGGCCCGTTCTAAGAGATTTTTAAGTCTGTAATGGTAACAGTGCCGCATCTGGAGGCGAATCTTTGTGTATGTTCCTAGAAAAGCTGAAGCCAGATGGCAGAGGCTTCAAACGTGCAAACTTGGTTGAAAAATTTTGTAACGCTTTGTTCGCTCAGTGTTAAAGAAAGAATATTTTTAGGCTTGTGTTTAAAATTATGGGTCACCGGGTGAATTGTACACATGCTGGTAAATAAGCAATGCTCCTCAAAGCGTACCACCTTGTTAACATATTCACTAAAATTAGAATTATAAGTCACTTAGTCACTAAGGCTAAAATAGACCTATTGTATTACTACCTTCTTGTTACAAATACTTCTTAAGTCTAGCATTTATTACTCATTTCAAAGACTTTCTTTTATAATTTGTTTGCCTTGCAAGACAGTTGGAGGTAGTGATTGCCTAAATAACGAAAACGGCTTTAAATAAGATAATGACAGTAACACAGTATGTTCTGCCGTCTATTCATCTTCGTTACATAATCTGTAGATATCGTTTTGACTGATTCTCTTATTTCCATATTCTGCAATCGCCAGTTATGAATCCCTCGACAATGCGCATTCCTGAACGTTTAAGTCTAGTCATGTGGTTTATTTTGAGAACGTAAAAGCACGAATATCTCTTAGCTCCAATACCCATCTCTATGTTTGCCCGGCTTTTTTTTTTCTAAGTAAAGATTTTTTTCTAGAGGCACATCTTGTCCCTGGCAAAAACTACTTTGGGTAATCTCCTTAGTCATCTCAAAGTATCAGAGGACTCAAGTGAGCCCCTTTCTCTTTTTTTTTTTAGCTTATTGGGGCTGAATGTGCAATTTTATCACAGTCACAAAAAATAGGCTTTTATTAAGAGCGAACTTTTGTTCATAAGAATTATATAAACTTAAAGTCATTGTTAAAAAGATAACGACTTTAGTGTGATGCTATTATGATTAAAAAAATTTTTAAGCCGAAATTTTTTATGGAAATTTTGTAAACAAATTTGTTTTTCTTCAAGTCTGAAATTTTATGATTTTTTTTTATTTTTAACAAATTAATTTAGCTGAATATAGAATTTTATTGCAAAAAAGAAAAGTGTCCTTATCACTTTAAAGTGCACTTGCATTTGTAAAAAAAAATTGTATTTCATTTTCAGCCAACAAGTTTAATGTAAACCTTTTTTTCTGTCTGTCTCTCTCTCTCTCTCTCTCTACATATTAAGAACAAAACCTCTAATCAAAATCTTAACAATAATTGCTTTTTGTAGCTGACAAGTATTTTTTTTTATTTTCAATTTTAATGTTTTTAATTGACCAAAAGACACCGACAGCAATTTAGACAAACAAAATTTACATAATTGTTATTTATGCAGCGTGTTCAAGTGGATGGATGGTTAGAACTAACTGTGGCTGGTGGGTGGGTGGTCATGATTGGTAATGTGTGAGAAAACCATTTTTTAAAGACAAAACCTGCATATTAAAATTGTGCATAAAATATTTATTTAATGTTAATGAAAACTAATAAAAACAATTTAATAAAGCAATTAAGCTACCACTAAGTGAATGAGCGCGTAACACAAACACAAAAAATTTTAAAGCTCCAAGTTTAAAAGTCTGTCTGCATAAGCTTTAAAAAGTAATTGAAATAATTTTAAGAAATTCTCAGTAACCTGTAGATCGATTAATATTTTAAGTTTATGTTTTAAATTTTTCTTTTTAAAATTTTTTAATAGTCAATAATAGAACTTGTAAGGCATTTAAAAAGCAGGCCTTGTTTTAAACTTAAAAAAAAAGTTTTATTTACTTTAAAGTAATTAAATATGGGCATAGCAGAATCTATCCTAAATCTTGATTATTCCGTACATGAGCAAGTAAAAAATATATGCAGCAATTGAAGAATTTAATTGAACAAATTTTTTAATTGATCAGATGAAATGTTATTTTTTAAAGAGGTATAACTCCATTTTTAAAATAAAATGACTTATAGGTAATTTTAGTTAAATGCCATTTTACTAAAATTACAGCTGACTCTTTAAAAAAGTGGTCTTATAGCACTTTCAAAAAGAACACCTTATATTTTAAATTGCTGCAAATAATATTTAAATTTTTTAATGAAATTACACAGAGAGAATTTTGCTCATATATCTTTTGAATTTTATAATTAATCCAATGAAAAATTTATTATTTTTCAACAAATGACGCATTTTATTAGACTAATGAAAATTTAATTATAAATATTCATTCATTCAATGAAATATTTTCATTATTTTAATGAAATATTTTCATTATTTTAATGAAGAAATTACACTAGATAATTCCCAGAATTTATAAAATATTTAATTGAATCAATGAACAAATTTTGGTGATATTCATTCTTTCAATGAAAAGTTCATTACATATCAACTACTGACCCTTTGCATTGGACTACTGTAATATTTCATTAATTCCAGGATATATTCATTCATTCAATGAAATATTTTCATTATTTTAATGAAATATTTTCATTATTTTAATGAAATATTTTCATTATTTTAATGAAAAAATTACATTAGATAATTCCCATAATTTATAAAATATTTAATTGAATCAATGAACAAATTTTAGTGATATTCATTCTTTCAATGAAAAGTTCATTATATTTCAATTACTGACCCTTTGCCTGAAATACTTCATTAGTTCAATTCATTAGTTCAATGAAATATTCATTAATTTAATGAAATGATATCATTAATTAAATAAAAAAGATTTCATAATTTAAATGAAATAATTTCATTAATTAAATGAAAAGATTTCATTAATTAAATGAAATTACTTCATTTATTAAATGAAAAGATTTCATAATTTAAATGAAATAATTTCATTAATTAAATGAAAATATTTCATTAATTAAATGAAATTATTTCATTAATTAAATAAAATATTAATTAATTTAATGAAAATATTTCATTAAAACAAGGAACATATTTCATTAATTCACATAATTTGTGAAATATTTGATTGAATCTATTCTTTGAGTGTAAGAAAATTATTAATTTTTTTCCAATTAAAATATTTAATTGTTGCTGCGGTGTCAAAAAATTTTATTCCTACCAGACACATTTCCATCTCTGTATAAGCAAAATAAACTAAATCTGTTGGATTATTGAAAAATCCACAGAAGCTTCAAAGGTATATGGAATTCGTCTCGAATCTCTTTATAAGCAAACAAAACTGCTGCTGTTAAGTATTCGATAATCCACTAGCCATAACAGAAACTTCAATTGGAAATGTTATTTGATCGAAAAATTATCCTGAGTGTCGAGATATCTACATGTAAACGTCGTGAGATCAAGTCAATGCACCCCCAAAAAAATTTTGTTTTCATAAGAATATATTTTTAAGACGCCATTTCAATTAAGATTGATAGCTTTACAGCTCTGATTGTAAAGTTTTTAACACCTAAAACGAATGATATGACTTTGAATAATTTTTAGTTTAATAGGAATGGCTTAGCAAAGTCCCATAACTTCTCAAGGTATAAACAGCACCATGAATTTTCAGTTAAATGCTCATTTGACCCAATGCTCTAGACTCCTCATTAATTTTGTAATTATTGTAAATTTTAATTTATTTAGTTTTTTGAGGCCAGTATACCATTATTTAGCGCTTTATCTCTCAAGCGCTGGGCAAACCCTTACAAAGTTTTTTTTAACTCTTTAAGTCTCTCTTAACATATTAAACTCTTGTTTGCTCCTTAGACTTTAGTAGAAAACAACTTCGGTTGTGAGCACTAAGTTTGTTGCCAACCAAAAATTTAGTTGAGATAACCATAGCTTTTAGTAACCAGAATTCGCTAATACAATCCAAAAGTTTGTTCGATTTTCTATTATCACTTTAAAAAAGTTCGATTTTCACAACTGAATTTTTTGATGGTAAATAAATTTAGCTCTCACAACCGAAGTTGTTTTCTCAATTTATATACAGTTGCTCTTGTAGATTAGTGGCTAGTGTACCAACCTAACGATCTGTGAGGTTCAATTCAATTCCCGTTCAGAATCTGAGTGTTTTCTGCAGACAAACCAAGCATTTTCGAGAATTTGTGTTGTTTAAAAACAGTATTGAAATTAATGAAAGTTCCTAAGAAGCAAGGAAATTTAGGCAAATAATGGTATTAGTTATCGAAAGAAATTTATATTTAAATTTAACTATCGACTGCCGTAATTTACCACCTGCTTTTCGCACGAGTTTTCATAAATTTTTATATTTTTAGTCTCGAGTAAAAGTTAACCTCCAGCCTTGATTTTTTTAAGAGGGCACATTATTATGAGTAAGGATGAGTGATATAAATAAAATTTGTTAAAAACACGTTACGACAAATATCAAGAATCTTAGACTTAAATAATTACAAAGATTAAATTCAAAAAATTATTAAAATTAATGCAGCCACTTGTAAGTAAATAATTCTGGTTTAAAAAATGGGAAAATTGTGTAAACTAATCGCTTCAATTGCCTTACTTAAGCAAACTTTTTACCAAAACTTTATTACTAATCTTATTACGAGTTTGTTTTTTTTTTTTTTTTAATTTAATTTCTTGGAAAACTACTAAATAAAAGGACACTTTGTGGGCCAGTGTAGGCCTTTTTTCTGTTGAAATAAAAAATTTTATTGAAAGAAATAAAACTCTAAGTGTCTGCACCCGCCACCACCATCCACCTAATGGTTTAGCCATAAATTTTACTTAACCATGTACGACTATTCACTCGCTTGTACTCGTAACTAGAAAAATATTTTTTCATAAACAACCATGTCAAGTTTGGTTTTTTTTTATTGTTTTTTGTTAACAAGCTCTTAATCCAGTTTGTTGTGGGATTTTTGTTTTCTTCTGGTTTAATGTCTTTATATTCAAGCCAAAGATATAAACTTTAAGTTAAATTTTTTTTTGTTCTCATGTAATTTTAGTGGTTACTTGCATTAATGCCTCCGGGCCATGTTCTCATATTTAACAATCAATTGGTTGCTTTGATTAGTCGAGCAGCCAATGACACCCTCATGTGACACAATATAATTTAATAATAAAACAACCATAATTTATTTATTTCGTGGCTTTACATGTTAAAATAGTTTTCAAATTGTAGGAAATGCTTAAGCAATAAAATGGCAGGCGATTACGCAAATAAAATGCGGGGCAAGAATTGCTAATAGCCATCACGTCAAAATCTTTAAGTTTCTTCTGGATTTAATTAAAAATATAAATTATTATAATCCGAACTCAAGCTTGAAAAATTTAGCCCTTTTAGTAAATATTTTTTTTTTTTTTTTTTTTTTAGTAAATTCACAGGGTAATAATATTATTTCGCCTAATAATATTATTGGGAAAATTTTTAAATTATTTTTCTAAGGATGTTATTTTCAGCAGCATAAATATTTTTATTCGTATAATAATTTAAGTCGTTTCAATTTTTTATATTCAATTAATATCTTTTATTTATATTTATTAGAGATAAAAGCTCATCATAGTCACAAAAAGTAGGCTTTTTTAAAAGGTGCCTTTTGTTCATAAGAATTTAATGAATTTAAATTTTTAGGGTGTTTATGACTTTGAAACGAGTTTTTTTCGGAAAATTTTTTACTTGATATAATATTTTATTTTGAAAAAATTTTATCCTATTTTTAGTTGAATTAAATTAACCACTGTGCCCAGGCCCTACACTAAATAATAGTTTTTGCTAAGCCAGCTTGCAATGATGCAATAATTTTCGAACAAATTTAAAAATAAACACAATTTAATTTTTATTTTTGTTTTTAACAAACCTTTGTCCAATTAATGTATGGCTTCACTTTAACTTAATGTTTAATTGTCAGTTTTAAAATAATGCACATTGGCTGCAGAAGTACTTTATGACAAAAAAAAAAATAAAAATAAAAAAATGCCTTAAAAAATAAGGTATTTGGTGTACAAAAGTAAAAAAAAATTACAACAAAAACAAAAAAAAACTCATAACTCATTGTTTATGAGTTTCAAAATAAAAATATAAAAAAAAACTTATTAATCAAAGGGGACAGGACAGAGTGAAGAGAAAAAAAACTAAATGATTTTTTGACTGGCGCCAATTTAAACTCTATTCATTAATATTGTTGGTTTTTATATAATTAGAAAACGCAAAGACCACAACAACTACAACAAACAACTAATAAAAACCTCTGAAACAACAAACCCAGATTTCTATTTTAAAATTAGTAACGCTCTGCTATAATTTTATGTTTCATGTTTTCTATTTTTTAATTTTTTTTTGTTTTTGTGTTTTTTGTGTAACTAATGAAGTAATTTTGCAACAAAATATTGAAATACCAACTAATAAATAAATAACAACAGCAAGAAAATTTAATTTTTTTTTTATATCGATTTAATTTAAAATAATTTATTAGGAATAAATAATTAATTTGAATGAATATCAAATGACAGTGAATTGTTAAAGTATCTATAATCAGCAAAAGTCAAATAAAATAAATTATTTATATAATTAATTGCCTTCAAAATTAAGAAGAAGAAAAAAATACCAAGAATAACTTTACATTCTTTTCTTTATTTTTTTTTTTTTTTTGCCAAATTCCATGTCTTTCAAATAAAGATAAAACGGGTTAGAACTTTGCATATTTAGTATTTAAAGAATTAATCAATTTTTTTAATAATTAAAATGAAAAATTTTGTTGTTTACCTCTTTTACGTATTTTACATCATCTGCATAAAATTTTTTAAGCAAATTGGTTTCTAAATAAACAATAATAATTAATTGAGCAAGATTTTCTACACATTTCAGGTTTATTTGAGAGTCTGGAATTCAACCAGAATTAAATACATAAATACCAACAGGCTTTATAAAACACTCATTAAATTACACATGAAAAATATATAGTTTTAGTTTTGTTATTGAATTTTTTAAACTCCTTTTCCCCTGAAAAACTAAATATGCTTAATTTTGGTGTCTTTAAGCCCTAAGCATACACTGAAGCAAAAGAAAATAAAATGTTAACCACTTCAAATTAAATATGTTTTCTTTTTATTTCAGCCGAAATTGTAAAGAAAATTGGCCTTTTTTTCATAAATAATACGACTTTAAAAATATATTTTGATTTTGTCATTTTTTACTTATAAACTGGAGTTTTATCACTCACGCGCGGTTTCCTGAATATAATTAAATAAATGTTTTAATTTAAAGGAAAGCAATTAATTTTCTAAAAAAAAAAAAAAATATTTTCGAATACAAAACTGGATCTGGATAAAAGTTTAAATAAAAATATAATGTTGGAAAGGAAAATTGTGCAAAAAGAAATATCGATTGATATAAAAATTACTATTATTATCTTATTATTTTAAATTGTTTAATTAAATTAAGAATTAAAAATAGTCTATTGTGAATAAATTGTGTTAATTTTTCAGCTATTAGGGATCGGAAAAAAAATTATATTTCTTAACATCAAAATAAATTTTAAATAAATAAAAAGAAAATTAATTTTCAATAAAAAAAAAACATAATTATTTTCTACAAACACAACAAATTAAGCTAAAACACATTTAATTTTTGCGAAATTTTTTTTTCTTACATCTTTGATCTTTCCGTGAGAATATTTTAGCGTAACGGAATTTGTTTGTTTAAACATTTTCTCCTTTTAATAAAATGTCTAGTTTTTTAAGCTTGAGGTCGAATTATAATTATTTAGCTCTCACTTTCTGTTGCATTTTTAGGATATAATAAAAACAGTAAAAAATAGCATAATAAAAAATTTACACGTTTGGAAAAGTTATTCAAAAAATAAAAATATTAACACAATAAAAACATTTAAAAAAAATTTATACTTAGCAGATTAAAAATATTATCCGAAATTAATATAAACTGAAAGGAAAAATGTTATTGGAAAAAAATATTATCCAAATTAAAAAACTTACCACTAAAAAATATACAAATAAATTAATATTTTTTAAGCTTTTAGGTATTTTTATATATTTCATTTATTATTAAATTAATTTCCAATATTTCGACACGCCTTCGTATGTCTTTCTCAAGGAAAATAATTTTATAATGAAATGAATTATTTTCCTTGAGAAAGACATAAAATAAAATATATAAAAAGACTTAAAAGCTTAAAAAATATCTATTTATTTATTTTCAGATAAAAAAGGTCAAATAAACAAGATTTATATAAAAAATATACAACTAAAAGTATTATGCGAATAAAATTATTATCCAAATGAAAATTTAATTCGAATAAAAATATAATATTATTATCCAAAATAAATAAATTTTAAGCGATTAAAGTATTATTTGAATAAAAATATTATCCTCAAAAAATGTGTAAAATATTTTTATTCAAAATAAATATTTATGAAATAAAAGTTTTATATAAATAAAAAATATTATTCAAATAAAAATATTATTCAAATAAAAGAATTACAATTAAGAATCTTACTTGGATACTTATTGTAATTTTCTTATAGAACGATTCAATAATAATAATAATAATAAAAAAAAAGAATTACACGATTAAATATATTATTCATAAAGGTATTAGTCAAATAAAAATATCATCTAAATGAAATTATTATCTGATTAAAAGTATTACCCGAGTAAAATGTTTATCAAAATAAAAAATTTAGGCTGCTGAAAATATTATCCGAATAAAAATATTATCCAAATAAAAATAATATCATAAAAAATTTATTACTTATAAATATTGTTATCCAAAATAAATATTAATCGAATAAAAATTTTATGTAAGTAAAAATATTATCCAAATAAAAAAATTACACGATTAAAAATATTATCCGTAAAAGTATTAAAAAAATAAAAATATTATCCGATCAAAAAAGTATTACCTGAATAAAATGTTTATCAAAATAAAAAATTTAGGCTGCTGAAAATATTATGCGAATAAAAATATTATCCAAATAAAAATAATATCCAAATTAATATCTTAACTGAAATAAATAGTTATTAATTGAATTAAAACATTCTCTAAATAAAAATATTATCAGAAAAAACAAATAAAAAAAAATTATACAGTGCTGTTTTGTATTCCGAATCCGAATATTTTATTCTGGATTGCAAAATTCAGCGCCTCATAACTACTCTGTGGTTGATTTTAAGTTTTTTTTAATTTTGTTTTTGTTTTATTTTGGGTGCGAAATTATTGATGGAATTAAAAAAACATACAAGTTTTCATTTAATAAGAATTTATTTCCACATTTTTTCAAATCCGTGTAGAATATAGAACATGCACAATAATTCAAATAAAAAATATTACCCGAACAAAAAGTTTATAAAAAGGAAAATTTATGGTTTATTTTAATTATCCAATATTTCGACTTTCTTTTAAAGGTCTTCTTCCGGGAAATTTATTTTTATAATAAAATAAAATTTGATAAATAAAAACAATTTTTTCATTGAGATCTTAAGCTTAAATATTATTTACTAATAATTCATAATAAATGTTACTGGAATAATACATTATCCGTAATAAAGATTACTACTAAATATATTGGGTCATAATCATAGTCAGAAAAAAGTAGGCTTTTATTAAGATCTGACTTTTGTTCATAAGAATTTTATGAATTTAAAATGATTTTTAAAAAGATACCGACTTTAGTGTGACTATGATTATGGGCCATTATCTAAATAACAACTTTATACAAAAAAAATAATATATTCGACTTAAACTATTATCCGACTATTATAAAAATGCTATCCAAATAAAAATATTACATAAAAAATTATTAATCAAATAAGAATATATTCCTAAAAAAATATGCTAAATAAATAATAAAAGAAATAAGGGACTGTGAAATATTTAACAACAAATAAAATTTGTGTTCTAAGGACCAGGCTTTAATGCCCAGGGTTATTAAATAATTTTTAGGGACTGTAACTTTGAAAGTCCTAACAGTTTTTGTTATAAAATGATTTCAATTCTAAATAGTTATTAGGGAATCTATTGGATTCATTGTAACAACATATCATTTTTTACTCAAGAAAATAAATTTTTTTAAATAATTTTAATAACACAAATTATTGTGTCTAAAGAGGCAACATTACCAATTTTTAATTTTTATATTTAGTTTTTCTTGCACTTTTGCATTTCAGCTGACTATATGTAAAAAAATAATTGAAATTGAAATAGTTTTATTTAAATTCCCACCGTTTTTTTCTTAATCACACTCTAATAATAATCTGTGTTTATTTTTATTTTTTTAATGAAGTGAACAACAGAAATTATAAATAAAAAAAAAAAGAAGAAATGACAAGTCATGTTCGAGTTTCAAAAACAACAACAACAAAAGTGAAAGAAAAAAAAAACTAGTGACGATAAACAAATCAATGACTAATACAACTTTATTTGGCAATTGTCCGGCTGGATGTCATAGCAAATGATTGAAGATTAATGCCTGAATTAATCATGATGTCTGTTGGTTGTGTGACTTTTTATGGAAATAAAAAATACAAACAAAAAACAAAATACAATAAAAACGAACAGCAACAAAAAGTTACAATTTAAATACCAGACTGCAATAATGACAAGAATTTATGTTTCATTTAAAACAAAAATCCACTTAACCATTATGACATGGGCGTAGGAAAGGCTGGTTTTAAAGAGGGCGTCGTATAAAAAGTAGTAGTAGTGAGTGTTTGCTTTAAAATTTACCAGACTTAATTCTTATAATTTGTATTCCTAAAGCATTTTTGTTTTGTTTGCTACGCCAATTTAGCACGTACACTTGATTATATCTCGAGCAATCAACAAAGCTGACTGACTTATTGGTAAAAAATGTACAAAACTTTTAAGAAATACTCAGTAAAGTAAACCTAGTGGGTGCAGGTTGATTAGTGGGGGGTGTGTTGCCAAATCATTTTAACATTTTGAATCTTTTTGCCACAATATCGCTTTTGGATATAAAAATTTATCGACTCCAGACAACGTTTTGAGTCAAATTTGAAATTCCATCTTCAGAGGGTATTTTTTATATATGAACAGTGCTGCCATATCCTCGAAAAATTGTGCATCATTTTGTTGTTTTTCTAAGAAGACATGGCCTTGAGATAAACATCGTTTCCATATACCCGCACGAGTCTGTATCAAATTTGCAGTATTGCTTTTAGATGCACCACGATGCCAAATCCTTGTAAGTTCCTTTTGAGATGATATCGCTTTTAGATAGACGAAGTTTTCAGTTTCGGCTAAAGTCTTGAATCAAATTGGCAGTTACCTTAACACTCTTAAGTGGATATCTGAAGGTATCTGAGGTATTCTAATGAATCAAATTTCTAGTTCCCTTTTCAGAGAGTAGCTATTTTAGAAGAAAAGCGTTGCCACTTTCTAGAAAAATTCTAAATAATTTTTGTTGTTGCTTTTGAGAGGTCATGGCTTTTAAATAAACAATGTCTGCGCCAAATTTGTAAACTTAAAGCTATCTTAGCCCCTTAAAAGTTTAAAAGCAACTTTTTTCAAAGCTCTTTCGAAGCTTTTACATTTGCTTTATTGAATTTTTAGTTAAATTTTTTTAATTTCATGTTATGTTTTACCCGTCTGTTGCTAATCAAAAAATTTATTAAAATGATTTTGATGTGAAGCGCCAGAAGAAATATTGCTTAACGAAAAATATCTAGTATAATTCCCTTTAAGTTTTCAACTTTTACTCTATACATTTCGTCAAACTGCCCATCAATATAACTAAAGACTTAACTGAATTCACTCACTTGTTCTGGATATAATTTTTGTCTGCACAAAATGTTGTTTATATTAAATACCAAAACTTTCTTAAGCTGAACATCCATTTGCTACAAAAAGAAATTTTTTGTCCGAACAAAAATTTTTGTTCATACAATTTTTTTTATATGCTGTTTCAAATGTTGCTCACATATAGAAAGCTTAAAACACATACAAAAAAAAAAAATTTTTATGGACCAAAAATTTTGTTCGGACAAAATATTTTTTTTTGGTAGCAAGTGCTTTAATTTAGCTTAAGGGTACTTACAGTCAAATAAGATTCCACTGTATTGTAAATTGTAATTGTTAAAGGTGCTGTACACGTACCGACAAATACTGACACTTCCCACTCTAAGCAACATGTCCAGAATCAATTATTTTTTTTATATTTAAAATTACAAAATTGTTCAATACACATCATCTTCAAGTTTGTTGACATCAATTTATTTTTGTATTTGTTAAAAATATTCCTCTCCCACAAAACAGGCAATAATTAATTTTGTCCCAACAAATGCATATCGTTGAATAAATTCAAAAAGCCTCAAGTTACAAAAAATTAAAAAAGAAAAAATTTAGTCGCTAATAAAACATTTTATTTTAAGTATATAAAACAAAAACCAGTGACAGGCTGTGAATTTTTTTTTTTTTTTTTTTGTTATTTAAAAAAAAAATTACCTGAATTTGCTTAATATCACATCAAGTTTAATGAGTTGTTTTTGTATATGTTTGCTGGGTTATAAGTAAGTGTGAGTGTATGTGCGTGTGTCTGATTTTGAGCACATGCAATTTGAATTAATTTGAAACATTTTCAACTGAATCTTTTTTTTTTTTTTGTTATGAAAGAATGCAAATTAAAATGCATCTCAGGTGATTTTCATTAAAATGAGTAAAAAAATTTATTTTTATTTATTTCTTTCATTTTTTTTATTATTGTTGTTGTTGTTGCTGCATTTTATTTAAATTTTTTTTGTTGTTGTTATTTTTGTGCTTAAATGTGTGATCAGTGATCAGAGTGATCACATCATGTTCATGTTCATTTCGTTGAAAATCTCTTTATTTCGTTTCGTTCGTTTGCTAGCTCATTTCATTTATTCATGCAGGCAACCAGCCAAACCATCTGCCGTTTTGATTGTCCATTTGTCTGTCACTTGTCTGTACATTTTTGTAATTGCTGCCATTGTAAAAGTGTAAACGAATGTCAATCATTTGCTCTGTTGCTCCATTGACCCCAAATGGGGCTCACAAAACTAAAACAGATTTTCTGTTTTCAGCTTGCAGTTTTGCAAATTTGTTTTCTAAATGCATTTAAACACCTTTTTCCTCTTTTTTTTTTTTTTTTTTTTAATAATTTATTTATTTAAATATTCATTTTCATGTGTGTTTCTCTTGTTGGTTATTTTTCTTTTTTTTTTTTTTAAGTGTTGGCGAAACATTTTAAATGCCAACCAAATCTCTAACAGATGCATTTTGTTTTGAGTTTTTTGTTTAAATTAAGTTTAACATCTGCTAACTAAATTAGAAAAATTAAATATTTAAATTTATTTTTGTTACTGCAACAATTAAAGAAATAAAAAGTGAATCAAAAAACAAATTTCTAACGCCGAAAATTTCTTACAGAAATCAATCAATTTCTTGTAATGAAAAAAAAAACATTAATAAGTGTTAAACCCTGTAAATGAAAACTGGCTCGGTATTAGGGCAGCCGATAAAATAAAATTAAAAATTCTTACAGAAACATTAGACCAGGACCCCACACAACAATTTTAGTTGATACTTGATACTTGATTTTGTAAGAGAGAGAGAGAGGAAAGAGGAATGGAAAGGGGTACAAACTTGCTTGCACTCGGCAATTCCTTTTTTTCTCTCTTCGTATCTTTTATAAAGATGTAAAAAAAGAAGACAGGTAGCTTGAAGGCTGAATGAATGACTGAATAAGAATGCTAAAATTGCCGATACAAAAAATTTGTGTGTGAGCAAAACGACAATTTTAAAAGAGAATTGAGAGAGAATTGCCCAACTAAACTTCCTGTGTGTGGTTGTGGTCTTACATATTAATGTCAGTGTTGTCACTTCATTGCTTTCTTTTTAAAATTTTCATGGCATTTTTCCCTCGCTATTTTTTTATTTGTTAGTTTATTTGACCTTTTTTTAATAAAAACGGTTATTTAATTAAGATTTTATAAATTTAATTTTATATCGATATTTCGCTTCAACTTGCGTGGCTTCTTCAGGATATAATTATAAATTATTTAGTCAAATTATTAAAAATAGTATTTTTGAAATATGTATTTTTAATAATTTGACTAATTTATATTTATATCCGGAAGAAGCTATGGAAATTGGAGCGAAATACCGATATAAAAATTAATTTGTAAAATAAGACCTTAAGCTTAATAAAATAGGCATTTTACTTATTTATTTTTTGCTTTATTTCAAAAGTAGGCAACTCTTCTTATTTTTTTTGTTTTGAGATTGTGTTACCTTAACAATCAACTTATTAAACTAATAAAATTAGGGTTTCGCTCCACCCGCCTCTCTCTCTCTTTCTCCTACTTTTCATTAACAGTTTTAAAAGAATCACTTCCGTAACTGATTTTTTTTCAAATAGGATTTTATGGCTCTAAACTGCCATAAAACAAAATTAATTCTTCTTGTTATGACTTGAGCAGGATTATTTTTTTTTTTTGATTTTTGGAAAAACGTACAATTGGAAGAAACAAAGAAAAAACAATTTAAAATTCCTCTTCTTGTTAGTTTTTCCACAAAGATTAGTAAATGGCACTTGAAATTCAAGAAAAACAAACAAGCAGATTTTACTTTTATTAGCAATTCGTCGCCGGACAAATGAGTTTTCAATTGTGTTTTTAGATTTTAATTTTAAACTGTCCTTGACAGGGAGTTATAAATTGCTAAGCCACACACATATACACTTACACAACCACACTTGCTAACAACAAAAAGACAGCAAACGATATCCAACGCGGCTTGAGGAAAAATCTATCCATTTTAATAAAAAAAAAAAAAAGTCGAATAAATAAATTTTTGATAAAAAAGAAAATTTTAAATTCTGCATTGAAATTTTTATTTCAGTCGCTACATGGTTGGCTCAGTAAGAGTGCACTTTTTAAATTTATAGAAATTCTTTCTTTTTTATTTAAGTGGCAACTTTTAAATTTGACAGCTGTCACATATGTGCAATTTAATAAAGAAAAGCGAGTTATAATTGTGATAGCAGCAACATAAAATCAATGCATGAAACGCATTTCCATTTGAACGGAGTTCTTGTAGCCTTAACTAAACGACTTAAGGTTTCAGCCCCTGAAGCCCTAAAAAAGTAATCTCTTACTGAGACATCTGTTAGTAGGGGTTTTCAGAGTTGAGATCAGCTGTGCGCTTTTAAAGTATTCTGAAGAAAAATGCGATGTTCCCAGCAATTCACAACGACAAAAAGCCTGATAACTTGACTACAGAATTTAGTGAATACTTTAAATAGCTGTGTAATATGATGCATGTTGTTGTTAAAAGTCAAAATGGTTTTAGTTCATGTCATCTATTTAATAGCCTGAAACTGTGAAATCATAGCCCTGGAGCGCCTATTTTAATTGAAAAAAACTAAGCTAAAGAGGGCATCAGTCATCATTTGTTGTGGATGCATTGGATTTTTGATTCTCCGGCACTAAGAAAGCAGTGCATATTTGGAATAAAACTTACTGAATCATACTAAAGGTAGAGCTAATCGTTCAGTACCAATTAAAATTGGAATTCTACTGAGATCAAAGAAACCAACTACACTCATTCATGTTCCATCTTCTTGATTAAGAAACTTTCAAGTTTTTTCAAGTCTGGCTTAGCCATGGTTATTCTCATTACCTAAACCAATTGTTTAGTTAACTAAAGATGTTGAATACGGGCCTTAGGGATTGAACTAATAAATCATTTACACAATTATTGAGGTTAATGTTAAGCCTATTAAAGGATTTCACAAAACATTTCATAAAATCGGACACATTATGTAGACTGTTAATTTTTTCAACACATTTTTTTTTTAATTTAAGGAAATAAAACAAAAAATAAAACACTTTTTGAGCTAAATTTTTTTTTTATTCATCACCATTTCTGTATGCAGATTACTTTGTCTAGTTAAGAGTGTCTGTCTAATTTATGTCATTATGTCTATTTAACTAATCAAACAAAACACTCGAAATGTCAAGCCAGCAACGGATAGAAGAAAAATAAAAATAAATAAAGAAACTAACAGCAGCCCAATAGTGGCCACGTGTTTCATGTACAATTAAGTATGAAATTTATGATTTTTTATAAGGCCATTTATGGGCTTTATGACAATTATTTAAATCAAATCAAGTCAACAACTACCGGCTGGCTGGCTGCTGATCAAACTCTTTTTTTTTTTTTTTTTGTTGAGTTTTCTTGTGTATTATAAATTCAGGCTTATAAAGCTGACAATAAAGACAAGCTTTAAGCATTATGAAATTTTTTAAAAATGTGTTTGTGTGTGTCTTAAAATTATTTAAAAAAAAAAAAACAATTTTTGTTTGGATTGAATTTCAGCGCATTTCGTTTTAGGCCAGATTATCTCTAACAAAAAAAAAAAAAAAAAATTAATATATAAATAAAAATTACAATAAACAGAAAAAAAACAAAAACAAACTCTGGCACTTAACAAACAATAAATGAAATTGACAATAAAGATTTTGATAGACTTTAAAGTCTATCATAAAACTGGCTTATGTGTCAAAAATAAATTTAAATTTAAATTTAAAATTAAAATAAAATTACAGCAATAGGGCTACAACAACAACAACAAGTAATAACAATAAAAGTGAAATACAAAACCTTATTAAATATACAATAAGACAACAGCCCAACATAATTAACAATTTAAAGAAACACACACACACACACACACACATACATAAATAACACTATGCAACAAATAACCATCAGTATTTAAAAATTCTATGGATAAGTTTTTGCTTGAGATTTTTTGAGAGGCTCTGAAGCGACGCACAGTGGCTCATTCTGCTGGAAATCTTTGCAAAAATCTAATATTTACAAATTAAACATATAAAATCCTAGACGACAGTGGACCCTGGACCCACTGAAAAATAAACTGCTCTGCCTTATAAAATTACTTCTATTCAAAAATAAATTTGTGCTGAGCTTGGGTGACAGCTTTTATTCCTTAAAGCTTTTGTAGTCACTGACTAGCTTAGAGACTCGTATTACATTTGAAAAATATTCTCAATCAATAAATTATTTGTTGTGGGTTTATTATGTCACACGCATAAATTGTTTGCAGCCAGTCAGTCCATCAAGGGTTTAACCAAAAATATTTCTAACCTTTCATGATTTAATGTCAACTACATTCCATTTACTTTTGTTATTTATTGTTTTGTAAAATAAGCTGCTTAAAAAAAAATACAAAAAAATTTCTATATTACACATGCCGATAAAAAAAAAAACAAAATTAATTGTGCTTGCTGCTGAATATTTATTTAACACACAAAAAAAATATTCGATTTTTGATGATAAATTTAAGCGAAAGTCAGAAGCAAAAACAAAATTAAACCGGATTGCACAGACAAACTTCTCTACAGATAATTTGTTGTGATGGTGCGATTTTTTTTTTGGCATAAAAATAATAATAATAAAATATTTGCTTGTATTTTTAACTTCTTTTCAAAAATAGAAAAAGAAAAGATGGGAATTCCGCAAAATTAACGCCAGTGATTTTTTATAAAATCCAAAAAAAAAATTGGTTTTTGGCTTAACTTGTTTTTTTTTCTTTGTATTAAAATATGCAAACATTAAAGTAAAAGAATGAAGTTATTTTGCAGACTCAAACAATATTGACACAATAAATTTATTTAGAAAAAAAAAAATTCTTTAAGAAAAACATCGTTATTCCATTTGGCAGGCAAAACAAACCTTGTTAATGAATAGAATTTATTGTAAAGCAGGAGAAAGCAAAGCAAAAGAATTTTTGTAAGACTTTTCTTGTATCAAAATAATAAAATAAAATTACTGAAACAGTTATTAACACTTGAGTGCTAAATGACAGAGTTTGATAGATGTTGATGTACCGCCAGCAAACATTCAGCATTAAATGAGAGTACGACTGCAGCCAAATTAAAAGTCAATCATCAGTAGTCTGCTGTCTATTATAATTTGTTTATATGGCGGCAAAAGGCGAAGTAAAAAAAAAATTTTGGTTTCAATAAAAAAAAGGAGTGGGGAGGAAAGGATAGAAGAATAGAGGAGAAAAATGGCTTTACGCTCACCTGTTATAACATCAGTAATCTTTGAATGGATTTGGGATCACTAACAACCACAAATTGTGGTGAGTGGCTAGACACTGGCAACGAGCGGGCAGTCTTGGCCAACAGAGGGGCCCGTCGAAGGCTCATAGAATCAAAACTTTATTTTGGCATTAGAGAGAAAACTGGCTTCTGGCTCTTATTCTTAAAACATTGGGAATGGCTTACTGAACCGAGACAAGCAAAGCGCTTCATCACACTATCTCGAGATACATTCCAGAACGTACTGTCAATTAATAAGTATGACCTCAAACTACTAACGGGATGGTTCTTAGAAGCCACAAATGTAAGCTAGCAAATATTAGAATCAGCCAAACTAAGGTTCTGTGGTTTGTCTTTTTTTTTTTTCTAACAACACAAATCCACGAAATTTCTTGGCTTGTCTTCGGTAAAAATACCTAGGGGCTGGGCAAGAATCGAACCAGCTACCCCCCGATTGATAGGTTAGTACGCTACCTACCAGTCTATGGATGCACTCCCTTAAAAAAAAACTCTAAACATGTAATTTGTGACTGCCGGACCTTAAAGTCTTGCAGGGCAAAACTTTTGGTAGTCTTTTTGTTGACTCCTAGAAAGGTAGAAAAGCTCTCACTAAACCGTATAATAAGTTTCATTCGAAGCCTAAATCTTCAACAAATTCTCTGGGTCGCCGTATAATAAAAAAATTTCTGCTTCCGTTCCTGATCATAAATATTTATTTAAATTTGATATTTTATTTATTAAAATTAATTTAAATAAGAAAAAGCCAGGAACATACTCGTATAAACAATTTTAGTTTAATTCTTCCCTTGTAAGCAAAAATTGTCTGCATCACTTTTAGCCCTCTTCTACACATTTAGTTCCAACGGCATCATTTGTTGATAGTTTTAAAAGGGAATTGCAAAGTACGAGTAAGCTTGTATTGATTCTTTCTTCTAATGTTTCTTATGCAATTCTCAAAAAGTGAAAAGGGTATATATAAGTTTGTCACTACGTGGGATACCCTATAAAGTATAACTGGTTGGTTTATGTGGGGGCCAAACGACCTGCAATTAGTTGAGCAAGATTCTGTTTTATGCTACCTACTCGCAGTAAAGAGACCTATAGTCAATTGTCCGTAAGATGTTGAAATGAACTTTCTGAAGTCTTTAGAAATTTTACAGAAAAGTTTATTATGACAATTTGTTGGCAATTCCTGTTTTCTATTTGCTATTAAAATTCAGTTTAATCGGTTCATAAAGCGCTGAGTTATGAGCTCTGAAGTGCACCTACCTCTCGTTTTTTGCATAATTTAGCAAAAATACAAAACGGATAAAAAACTGTAGCACATAGTTTTGTTAGAAATGACAATCATAATATTTTTGCAAAAATAAAGGCCCAGAAAAATAAAAAATGCTGAAGTAAATTTTAGATTTTTATTACTTTTTTTTTTTTTTTTTTTTTGCTTTGTTCTTTAGGGATATTTTGAAGCTGTGTATGTGCGTAATGTTGTGTACAAAAACTCAAAACCAGGCAGTCGGTTTTATTCTGTATGTAGTGATGTTACCTATTGAAAGAGAATTTGTTGATTTTTGCCATTAATTTGAAATTCTTTATTTGATATTAAATATTTATGCTTTTATCCAAAAAAATTTGATGTAGATTTTAAAGTAAAATTTTTGAAAAAATTATATGAAAAATTTCGATAACGTTGAACGTTAATTTTTTTAGATAAGGGTTAATGTTTGGTTTAAAAAATGTTTATATCATTTTAAATTAAATTATATATAATTTGTATTCCCATTTAATATTTTTTTTAGAATGTCTTTTTTTATTAATTTAAAAATTGAGTGGCTGCAGACATTTTATTGCTTCTAACATTGAAGATCTCAGAAAGGATTTTTTCTTAAAACTCGTTTATTTTAGTTTCTTGATTTGAGTTAATTATTTATTTTAGGATTAATAAAAAAAAATAAATTCAAACAAAATAATTTTTAGCAATTTTTGTCATTTCTTTTTATTCTATAATTTTTTATTTGTAAGTTTATTTGACTTTTTTTATTGAAACATCTAGTTTATTAAGCTTGAGGCCGTATTATAAAAATTAATTTTTAAATCGATATTTCGCTACCATAAGAAATAAATACATTTTTATAATAAACTAGCTGTTTCATTTAAAAAAAAAAAAATTTTTTTTTGATATTTAAGAAGGATGTGAAAAGTGAAAAATATTAGTATTGTGAAGGGTATATAAAACTCGGCGCAGACAAATTTCACTTGTTTTGTTTTTATTCATGTTGCGTTTTTAATTTCCATTAAAATAAAGCAACATTGTGTGTATTTTTTTATATTTTTTATTTAAATATTTACTGAAATTTATCTGCTTGTAAACAATTATTAAAAATTAACTTCCATTTATAACGTTCCATGTCTATAAAAATAAAAATAAATCGCGTGAGTATGTATGTGCTTCTATAGTTTTTAATTGTTATTAATGTTGGTGTTGTTTTTGTTACTATTGTACCTTTTTCGTTTTTAATTTATAATTAATGCAATGAAAATAATAAAAAGATATAAATAATAAAACAACAACAACAATTAATATTATAGATAGAAAAAAAGGGGAAAAAAACGTAACGTGAGTAAAATTTTTTAATAACCACAATAACAATAATATTAAAAAAAATTAAAATAAAAATAAAAATTAATAAAATAAAAAACCAATTTTGTAAGTGCGAGTATTTGTGCTTTACAAGATAGACAAACATATAAACAGACAGACACTCGTACGTAAGGTGTAGCATTTTGATGGGGTCTCTGCAATTAAAACAAAGCCAGTAAGAGAAAATAAGTATGTACGTGTGTTAGGCGTGCGTGAGAAGGGTTTGTATAACTTTGTGATTCCGTTTGTAATTTCTACATCGTACCCTATAAAATATATATTCTGTATCATTATGAATAGCGGAGTCGATTTAGCGATGTCCGTCTATCTGTCTGTCTGTGTAGTCGTTGAAATCAACTTTCTGAAGTCCCTCGTTAGCGTACAGAAAAGTTTGGTACACGAATCTGTTAGCTGGTTTTTTCAATTTATTGCTTTTAAAATTCAGCTAGATCGCCGTATAAATGGCGGAGCTATGAGTCAAAAGCTGCAACTAACACCATTTTTGACTAATTTTTGAGTGAGTGTTTTTGCTCATTTTGTCTAAACTACAAAACGTACAAAAAAACATGGTATGCAGTTTGGTTTAAAATGACAGTCATAATGTCTGTGCAAAACTACAACCGACATTTTTGATTTTTATGAATTTTTGCATTGTTTTTCTTTGCATATTTTATCTGAATTAAGAAAAAAGTAGAACAGTTTTTTTATACCTCATATTCATAGTATTTGGACCGAAATTCAACTGAATCCGTTTATAAATGGATGAAGGTTGCAACAGCACTGGGGTATATGGCAATTAAAAAAAAAAATTAAAAATAGTTCAAAGTAACTTCTGAGTATTTGGGTGGTAGATTACAAATCTACAGGACCTCTATTTTAAAATGAGATTTGTCCCATCCCGTAATCTTCAATGGTTCGTCCGGAAGTTGCTAAAATCCCTCAAAGCAATAGCAGGGGGTGGGTGTATGTAAGTATTTTTAATATAATTTCTGAGTATTTGAGCTGTAAGTTACCGATCTACTAAAAAATATATAGAAATATTTAATATTTAATAAAGTAAAACGTATTTGATAAATACGCCATTGCTGCTGAAAATATATTTATAAATACTAAAAAACGTAAGGGGTTACGTTAAAGCATATTAATCTTAATTTTTTGTATGATTTTAATATTTAAAAAGAATGTTTAAAGTGAAAAATAAAAATATTTTGCTAAAACAAATTTATGCAACTTTGAAAACATTCGATTAATCCAGCACACCAGGAAGGCAATACATTTTTAGAGGTCTAGAACTGTCGGTTTACATAAGGTCCATTACATAAGGTCCATTACTAAACGCCTGTTCCACTAAAATGCTCACTTAAAATTTAAGTCACAGATAGTGCTGTTGTTAGTGTAGCTTTTGTTTACATTTTGTTGTTTAAAGTGTAGTATTTAAGCCTCCGAATAACGTTTGATATTGTAGCCCAGTTGGGTACATTTACAAAGAAATATATTTAAAAAAAAAAAATTATTAAACTCACCTGCTTATCAAGTTCCGCTTTTGTAATCCGTAAAGCTTAAAGACTTCCGTTTTCAATGTAAAAAAAATTAAATTAAAATTAAATAACAAAGTGGCGACATTTCAAAAATGATTTGATCCCATTTACGATTTAATTTTTTTTTTTTTTACAAAAACATTTTCACTGTTCTTTTTTCTTTTTTTAATTTAAAATGATTCATTGAAAAAATATTTTTTCAGCAAAAACCATTTACTTTTTTTTTTTTTTTTTTGTTAAGAATTTATTTGTTCTGTTGGCAAATTTCAATGCTGAGATTTTTTTCTCTTGTCAATTAAATTCAATAAAACTTTTTTAACTATTTATTTTTTTTTATTTACTAAACAATTTAATTAGAACATTTTGTTGTTCCTTGTGGTTGTTTGTGTTTGATTGCATCAGGTGGGTATTTTTTTTGTTTAAAGAACATTTTGGTTACAGATCTGCTTGATTTTATGTGCTGACAGCCAGTGATGATTATTTTTCGTTTTTCCCTTTTTAAGTGTCAGTGATCTATTTTTTTTTCTTGCCTCTTTTTGTTAAAATTAAAGCACACGCGTCTTTTCCTTTTTTTTACTTTTATAATTTATTGTTAAATAAAAACAAAATTCTTTATTTTTTCGATCGGCTTTAAACAAATACTGATCATTGATCTTTTAATTAAAAATAATTTTTTTATTATTACTTTTGTTTTTGTTTCTTTTTGTTTTTATTTTGAAATGCGTTTTGTAGATACTTTTTTTATATAATTTCTACAATTAACACTTTCTTTGATTTCCACAAAAAATGAAAACAAAAACAAAAGCAACTCTTAAAAATACAAAATTAAGAGGCTTTTTTGCTTTCAATTCCAATTTAAGAAAAAATTTATTCACTAAATTGTTCTCTTTCTTTACGGTTTATTCAAAATTTGAAGCCCACATTTCTCAGAGTGTATTAGCAACTTTAGATTTTCATCATCATCCTCATTTTTATCCGCTCTGTTCTTGTGTGCTGCTGTTTGTATTATGAAATCTCTTGTTAGATTAAAAACGTCTGTAAAATGTTTTGTTGTTTAAACTAGGGTTTCACAAAAACAAAAACAAAACAAAAAACACAAAATCAATATGTTGCTGTAAGCCAAAGTTTCTGCTCTCATCAGCAGAGTAATTGTAATATTTGTTGGTTTGTTTGCTAATGCTGCTGCAGTTTGCTGTTCATCTTCGTTTAATTCGTATTCCCTAGATCTCATAAAACAAGTATGTGACGTGACGTTTATTTTGTTTTCATTTAAACGTACACTTACATACACATTGAACAACAAACATGCATAGACCTGCTTCTGTTTTGTCTGCAACACATGCCTGTCTGCCTGACTGCTGCCGCCTTTCTTTCCTTGTTTTTTTTTTTTTTTTTTTTGTTGTTTTGGTTTTGTTTTCTTCTTGTGCTATTTTTTCTTTTCAATAGAGCTCAACTAAAACTCTCAGTTACTCAAAACAAACACTCGCCTGCTTATTGCACGCACGATGTGCATTGTGCATTTTACACACACTCACACACTTACACACAAACATATAGAAACATGTATAAACAACGTACGTACAACTGCAGCAAATTTTTATTTTGTTTCGTTTTTATCCATCTCTTCTGTCCATTTAGTTTTTGCTTAACCACCTGTTGTAGTATTTTAGTTATAATCAATTTATCTGTGCTGGAATGTACAATCTATTAATGGCACAGTGGTTTTAATAGGTCCTTTTTGTACCAGCACGAAAATATTCTGTAAATAAAATAATCAACAAGGAAAATAATTAATTATTTGATTTACAATTTTTATTAAAAAAAAAATTTTTTTTTTATTGTTAGCATTGGCGGTAATCTTGTATTAAGAGCTGACTTTTGTTCATATAAATTTAATAAACTTAAATACGTTTTCGGTGTCATATTTATTAAAAATATATTTGATTTAATTACTAATTTAATTGATTTAATAAAAATTATAATTGCTTTAATTAAAAATTTAATTAATTGTTTTTAAAAACTTAACTTTTAATTAATTTCATTAACAACATAATTCAAAATTTAATTGATTTAATTAAAAACCTAGTTAATTAAATAAAAACGAAATTAATTTTAATAAAAATTTCATTGATTACTTTAACTTAATTGAAAATTTAATTGATTTAGTTAGAAATTTATTAGACTTTATACAAATTTTAATTGATTTCATTAACAACGCAGTCAAAAATTAAATTAAAAAAATAATTGACTTAATTAAAAATGTAATTGACTTAATTAAAATCTTAATTAATTTTATTACAAACTCAATTGCTTTAATTAAAAATTTATTAGGCATTTTTATTGATTTCATTAACAACGTAATTAAAAATGTAATTGGTTTAATTAAAAATTTAATTACTTAATTTAAAATTTAATTAATTATATTAAAAGCTTCATTGATTCGATTACTTAAACTTGATTAAAAATTTATTAGACTTCATATAAATTTTAATTGATTTCATTAACACCGTAATTAAAAATTTATTTGGCTTAATTAAAAATTTAATTGACTTAATTAAACATTTAATTAATTATATTAAAAACTTCATTGATTCAATTACTTAGACTTGATTATATTTTAAATTGATTTAGTTAAAAATGTATTACACTTCACACAAATTTTAATAGGTTTCATTAAAAACGTAATTAAAAAGTTAATTGAGTTAATAAAAAATTTAATTAAAAAAGAAATTAGCTTAATTAAAAACTTAATTGATATCATTACAGACTTTAAAAGTATCATTGACTAAATTAAAAATTTAATTGAATATTTTATTATTTATTATTTTATTAAAAACTTCATTGATTCGAATACTTGAACTTAATTAAATATTTAATTGAATTCATTGACTTAATTAAAAGTTTTTTTATGTCATTAAAAATTTAATTGATTTAACTCAAAACGTAATTCAAAATTTATTTAAAAATCAATAACACAATTTTTTAACTGACATATGGAAAATATTGTTTATATCAAGAACTCGAGCCTTAGCGGTCACTTGTTTTACAAAAATATCTTCATCACCTCTTTTGAACCCTCTCCGTACATTTCAGTAAACTTATTATTTCCACTATAGTTTATATATTTAAACTAACTGCAACTTAGCCTGTCATTCTGGCGTTTGCTGTTATACCTTGCAATGCGTTATTTTCTTATAGAAAGGTTTTACTTTCTGCTTCCTGATTTATTTATTTTAGTAACTTAGAAGAGACAGGAATGAACTGAAGGACATTTTCAATGACCGAGCAAAGCAAATTATTATTCTAATTTAAATAAAATGCCTATTATGCTAGATAAAGGATGAGAGTTGTAGTGCAGTAATTTTAGGATATTCTGTAAATAGCCTGCATTGACGTCTTGAATGTTTGCTGCTAAGAAAAAGTAAAATTTTTTATTTAAAAAATAATTGCCTTCAGTTATAACCCCTAGAATAAAGAACTCAGAAGTTGGCAGAAGGATCTTCAGCACAGTGTTAAGAATGTATATTACGTAGAGGCCATTGTCAATTTTAAAATCACGCACTTGTTATTTACTTTATCATAAGACCCTTTTTTCTGCGGCCAAACACTTTCTTCAGTAAAATTAGAAAAAACAGCTTTTTCACACCAACAAAAAAAATTTATTTTATATGATTTCTTTTAATAAAATCGGGTGTTATAAAAATAACAAAAAACACATATCCCATTTACCTTCTTTCTTTAAGTATGCTGCTCACCACCTTATGGAAAACGTATTTAACCTGAATTATCACTACTAGACAATGAAAACGAACAACAACATTGAATCATTCACTCGCTCTTAACTTTCAAAACAAGTGCAGTTGCAACAGTATAAGTGAATTTTATTTTAGTGTTTTGTTTTTGTTTTTGTTTTTCTATTTTGCTCATCACTCGCTCGTACTCGGGGCACAAGTATCAATAATAAATAAATAAGTTTTTAATTTTTTTTATTGGTGTTTGTGACTTTGGCTCGTGATCATATAATTACAACCAACTATTCGTGTGTGTCACTTGCTAAATACTTATTTATTGTTGTCGTTGTTGTGTTATAGTTTTTCCTCAACGTTGTCTCGTTTTGAACAACAACATGAACAAAGAAACGAACATAAAAATAAACCACTGACTGACTGTATTGTTGTGTTTCAATTTTGTATTAAATGCGACAGGTTGTTTTTCTTTTTGTTGAGATAAAAAAAGGTGGAGAGGGACGTCTAACAAGAAATAATGCTGCCATATTTTTTGTAGTTTGTTTTTGCCGTTAACGGTGAAGTTGTTACCGGTATTAATAAAAAAAAAAGATACATTACGAAGCAGGGAGATTTTATAAAATTATCTAGGTCGAAAACCTCTGTCGTTAAAACCTATTTTTTTAAATCATTTGCAATTCATAATTTATTATGTTTTTAAATTTTAATAAATAATTAAATAAATAAAATTTGATTTCAAATAAATTGACATGACGTTTTCTTTAAATATTTATCTAGCCTTTTAATTCACGGTTTTTAAAGTGATTTAAATAAATCGACAGATTTTTTTTTGCTAGAGATAAAAAGAAAAAAGAAACACTAAAAACATTAAAAATATTAGCATAACATTTTTAATTAATTGAATTAAACATTTTAATCAATAACATAATTTTTTAATTTCAATTAATGAAATAGTTAATTTAATTAATAATGAAAAGGGTTCAATTAAAAATTTAATTGATTTAAATAAAAAAAACTTAATTGTTTTAATTAAAAATTTATTAGATTTTAATAAAAATTTAAATTATTTATTACAAAATTGAAATTAATTTATTAGGTGTTTAAATTATAATTATAACAATTGTAATTGAATGAATTATATATTTATGTAATTGAATTAATCAGGAATTTTATTGAATTAATTAAATATTTAATTGAATTCATTAAATATTTAATTGAATTCATTAAATATTTAATTGAATAAAAAATTTAATTGAATTAATTAAAAATTTAATTTAATTCATTAAATATTTAATTGAATTAACTACAAATTTCATTTAATTCATTAAATTTCAATAATTAATAATTTAAATTAATTAAAAATTATAATTAAGCATTCAAAATTTAATTGAATTAATTTCGTTTTAAAATTTTAATAAAATAATTAAAAATATAATTCAATTAAATAAAATTTAATTGAATTAATTAAAAAATTTACATATAATTAAATTACTGAATTATTTAATTGAATTAGTCAAATACCTTTTTAATCAATTTAAAATTTACTTTAATTGTATTAATTAATGATTTAATTGAATTAATTCAAAATGTACTTGTATTAATTAAAAGTTTAATTGACTTGGTTTAGCTTTAAATTGAAGTAATTAAATATTTAAATAAATTAATCAAATACCAATTTAATTAACTTAATTCTATTAACTAAGAATTTAACTGAAATAATTTAAATTTTACTTGTTTTATATATTTATGTAATTAAATTAATTAAGTATTTAATTGAATTAATTAAACATTTAATTGAATTCATTAAATATTTAATTGAATTAATTAAAAATTTCTTTTAATTTATTATATATTAAGTTTTAATAATTAGTTAATTAAAATTTAATTCAAGCATTTAAATTTTTAATTCAATTAAATAAGTATTTACTTGAAGTAATTAAACATTTAATTAAAGTAAGTTGTTGTTTATATAAGAAATTAATTAAAATATAATTTTAAGAAAAAAATTATGTATTTATTGAATGAATTAAATGATTAAATGAGTTCATTATAAATTTAATTAATTTGACAATTTTTTAATCAATTTGTATTTTGTGTAGTTGCTAAATTTTTTATTTTTTTTGCCACTGAGTTTAAGTTTTGGGTGGAAGTGCAAGAAGTGAAAATTTTTTAAGGAAACCTCTTTAATAGTAAATAGTTTTATTATTAATCGACGCCCTTTAAACTTAATAATTATTATAACATAAATTTCATGTGGCAACTTGAATGACAAGTTAGAGAGCAGAATCAAAAATTAATAAACCAAAATCAAGTATCGTCACACTGTGTTAATTGTTGAAATGAAATCGATCTTGCTACTTTTATTGATCTATAGAGCAGGAAATACAACAACAACAAAAATAAATTTATGATAACAAAAGAAAAACTTTTATAAAATTCTTTAGAAACAAAAACGAAATCAACAGTATATAGAAAAGTAATAAATTTTGCAATTAGAATTATCTAAGATTCTAACTATTTTTGTAAGAGAAGTGAATGTGTGTGTGTTGCATGTACGTGAGTATAATGGTAAAATATTTGTTGTGAAAATGATTACAATTAAATATGAAATACACAGAGTATTGGTTTTTTAAGAAAAGGATAATAAACGGGTATTTAGAAACTAAAAAGAAATAATTTAAAGAACAATTTAGAACATTTTAGACAATTCTACTACCATTGATTTCATTTACTTATTGACAGTGAACTTGAATTTAAATATGGAAGTACGTACCCGTCTGCAATCGCATGTGAATTTGAAAAAAAAAATAATAAAAAATAAAGCACAACATTGACATTTCCTTTACGCTCAACTTATCGTTCACAACTTGTTAATCTTTTCTATGAACTCAAATATTAAAAAAAAAAAAACGTAACAAAATTGCTAAATCATTTAGTGATTACTGCTCCCACCCAGCTATGCCATGTTTTGCCATTCATTCATCCATTCATAATTGTAGTGGCACTAGTACTAGTAAAAGTTTTGACGTCAGAGTTTTTTTCCCCTTTTGATAGCGTTATTTTCTTTTAATTAAATTGTTTTATTGTTGCTGTTGTAAAACAAAAAATAAGATAAAACAAAATTTAGCTGATTTTTATTTAATAAATAAAATAAATAAACAAATAAAGCTTTTCGTTACCCACAACAAATTATGAAATAAAAAATTACGCTCACAGAAAAATCTAATTAAAAAAACAACACAAAAAAAAAAGGAAACTAGTTGTGATGGTACTTTATATAAATATTTTTTTTTTTTTTTTTGATTAAATAAATTTTTTTAAGTAAAAAAATTCATTCATTTGGCTTCTATTTTCGTTTTTTAATGCGACAAGAGTTAGTAAGATCATTAATTCCAGTTGAAGTGTAAAATCACTTAATTTCTTCACAGCGAAGTTGTTGTCCGTACAAATTTAGTTTGAAATGTAAGTAGTTTAAAGTGCCTTAAACAAAGAAATGGCTCAAATATTATTTTCTGCTTTACGAGTGGATGAATTTCATCTGAGAAACGAATAAATACTACACTTAGAAACCAACTGAAGTTGATACTAAAGGGCATACTTGAAGTATTTACTTTTTATTATAAAATACTACACATGTTTGTATATTGAAAATGCAACTTCGGTTGTGAGAACTAAATTTGTTAACAATCAAAAATTCAAGTGTGATAGTTGAATTTTCTAGTTGTATCAATAAAAATTCGGTTATAGAGAAATATTATTAAAAGAATTAAATTAAATTTTGATTTTTGCAACTAAAAAATTCAATTTTCACAACTGAATTTTTGACTAGTGTCAAATTCAGTTCTAGCAACCGAAGTTGTTTTCTGTTTTCTTATGCAGCCCTTTAGTTGGTAACAATCAAAAATTCAGTTTATGTTTTAGCCTTTTTAAGGCTAGATTTAGCATTTAGCCTCAAAATTTATGATTTAGCCTCTTTTCTTTTTCAAAATAGCCTTAAGTAGACTTTTTTGGAAAAATGAAAACAAACTAAGCCTGAAACCAAATTATCTAAAATAATATTTTCAATAAAACTTTAATATGTAAATTGATAAATTGGTTAAACGAAGGTAATTTTATTAGTGAAGAAAGTTATTTGGCTTCTAACTTGTGAAATAAAAATGCACTTTATTCCTAATTAATTAATAATTTGTTCCATTTAGTATTTAGCTATCTAGTACTACCGTTTAGTAATGCTGAGTACAATAAAGCAAGCGAAATATCAGAATCGAAATTGCAATCAAAAAATAAATTATTACTTAAGGGAATTTTAAATATTATTCTTTAACATTGAAGTTGCAAAATAATCTTTAGTTTTTCATATGTATTTTATATTTTTTTTTGTGGGCTTTGAAATAAAATGCTCTTTTATTTTTAACTTCCTACAACTTGGCTGGAGAATGAAGGCTTGCTTAATTAATTACTCCGAGTGGTTGGCATAATTACAATTAAACAAGGTATGTGTGGTTAAAGAAAGATTTGATGATAACTGAATTGAGTACAGCGTAATACTTACAGGTTATTTGAACCTTAGAGAAATAAGGGAAGGTATAATTTTGCCAATTACCGAGGAAAGTTTATTCTTCAATCATCACAGCCAATTCTTAATACATATAATAAATCCAATGGTTGTATATAATTATAGATGGAGCTTCGCATAATTTGTTTAATTTAAATTCACCTTCTATTTTAAATTTGACTATAGAATTCACAAGCTCTTCAGGTGAAGGCAAAATTGTAGAATAGAATGTCTACGGGTTAATTATGGCCACTGATTGAATTGATAATGATTGCTTATTGTTGGCTGTGGTGAAAAATAGATAGGCAGCGTTGCAACTGGTTTTAGTCACCATTGCCATTGTACTGTTTTTTCCATGTTTATGTTTGTGTCCAAACATTGTTTGGACAGGTTTTTTTATAATTAAGATTCTTAATGTAAGAATTAAGAAAAATTTTTGATTTTAAGCTGGCGCTTTTTAAATTTTTTCTATCTTATTTTTTTCGGAGTGATTTACCATTTTCTAGCGTTTTTTTAGGGAAATATAATTCCTTTTTTTTCTAACTCCTGTAAAAATGTTGTTTTTATTTAAATAGAGGAGAGAGAAGGACCATAACGTAACGTAGCGTCCACTTTTTCATTTCATGCTACCATAAATCGTTCATCTAGTTGTGATAGTAGAATTTCTGAAATACTTGACGAAACCTCACAACATGTACTTTGTGACTATCCGGCCTTAGAGTCTAGTAGAGTAAGACTTCTGAGAGATGTTCTCACTGTACAAATTATTATCTTTATTCAAGGCCTAGAGCTTGAACAGGCAAGTTATGGGCTGTATAAAATATCCTTTAAGTCGCAGTATATATGGCCTATTAATAATAATGACTCTTGTGGAAAAAGGCTTCCAACTACAATTAAGACTTTTATGCTGTTTTCGTAAAGTTTTTTTTTTTTCGATAAAAATTTTCTGCACTGCAAAAAATTTAATTTTTTTAATTACAAATTTTAATTTAAAAAGTTGTGGAATTTATTAAATATTTCAGTTATTTTTTTTTTTTAAATTTTAATCATAAAAAAATTGTTTTAATTAACAGTTTTAATTAACGCAAAATGTTTTTCTTTGTTGAGGATTTGAATGCTGGTGTTATAAAATCAATCGTTTTATATCGCCATAAGGATTCTAACGCTTCTATCCTTGAGCTGTATTTGCCTACAAAAATTTTTTTTTTTTTGGGAAACCTGACTGAAAAATTAAATTTCGAGGTTTGCTCTATAAAATTGTTGTTGTTTTGCCTGCTTTGTTGCTGTTGTTTAGTTTTTCTGTTGGCAGCAAATCATTCGTGGCTGGTGACATAAAGTCTACCACACAAAAAAAATTTTTATTTAGCAAAAAATAGCGAATTGGAAACAGCAACAGCAACAGCAACTGTCTAAAAAAAAAAAGAAGTTGATGCACATTTTTTTGTTTTTCAATTTTAAGCGCGTACTTGTAGTAAAAATAAAAACAAAAAAATAAAAAACATTTTTATTTATATTTCTTGTGGGTATACAAAATGCGAGTACTCGTGTGCACACAATATTAGCACGTACATTTGTACATAAGTAAGTACGCACATACATACATGTGTACTCGTAGCTACAATTGATATGTGCAATATTGTTTGTATGATACAAACAATGTGTTACACATGTTTAGTTTTTTTTTTTTTAATATTTTTATTTACTTAATTACAAATTGTTCTACATAAAAAAACACTGTTGCTGCTTGTTCTGTATTGAATTCGTGCTTTTTTTTTCAAATTTATTTCAGTGTTGCCAGATGTGCAAAATATTTTATTAAAAAACTTTTTGTATTAATTAAATTGATTAAATATTTAATTAAATTAAAAAAAAAAATTTTATCATGCTAAGTAAATATTTAATTGTTTGGATAAAAAATTTAATCAATATGAATTTTGTTTTTTTACAAAGAAAAAATTTATGTTTCAGCTTAAAATTTTAATAAGAAAAACTGTTGTTTTAGTGAAACTTTTAAATGAATTAATTAATCAAATTAAATTCAATTCAAAACAAAATTTTTTTCATCAACAAAAAAAATTTTTTTGTAGCCATGTGCCTGTCCAATAACACAGTAAAAGTTTCTTTAAACAATAATGATCCGTTAAAAAGTTATGACAGAAAAAAAAAACTAAAGTTCAAAGGCAGTAGCAATAATATTTACGAGATTATAAAAATAAAAAAACCTACATTTTGGTACAATATGATCTGTATTTGATGGACATTGTTGATGGAAATATCCATTACAGCGTAGAAAAAATTTCTATCAAGTGTTTCTCTCTCTTACACATGGATCAAATGAATTTCAACATGAGTACGTGTTAGAGTCTAAATATCACACATTTCAGGTATTTTTTTTAAGTCCATTAAAAGCTAAAAATGTTGTTTTCATTTAAATAGAGGAGAGAGAAGGACCATAGCGTAACGTAGCGTCCACTTTTTCATTTCATGCTACCATAAATCGTTTCTTTTGCAAAATCGTACAGTCTTGCTGAAACTACATGTCGTGAAGATCCGGCATGGATCTGTTAGGTGTACAACTTTGCTTCCGTCGTTTTGCAATAGATGGCTGAAGCGATAAATGGTAGTCGAAATAAATAGTTCGTAGATGTCATACAGTAAGCTTAGGTATTTGTAAACTTAACGTCATCGAAATGTTAGTCGATTTGTGTCTGCATCATAAAGATATTCTCGATTACACATGTCAGCTTACGAGCCAAACTCTTGTTTTAATTTTCTGCTTTAATATAAAGAAATCTGTGGCTAAGGCTCATCGAATGCTCTCAAATACCTATGGTGAGGCCGCCATTAGTGAAAGAACGTGCCGAGAGTTGTTTCAACGCTTCAAGAATGGTGATTTTGAGGTCGAAGACCGGTATAGCGGTGGAAGATAGAAGGTTTTCGAAGATGCAGAATTCGAGGCTTTACTTGATCAAGACTCGTGTCAAATACAATAAGAATTGGCAGGATCATTGGGAGTAATAGTAGAGGCCACAATAACTCTGTTATGATAATCCTGTAACGAATAACGTTCACAATTACCGCAATTTTCTTGCTGATCAAAATCCTCACCAGACAGTTGCTTCTCAGGGACTTCATAAAGATTTTCAGAGCCTCAAATTCGACAATTTTGTGTTAACATGAAGTACTTCATTGAAGAAGAAATGGCTTTTTTCCCTTTACTTCCTCGCAATTATAACAAGTTGTTCTTTCATGAAACGCTCCATTTTTATTACCCTATTTCAGAGTTGCCACTAACTTTAAAAATTGCACTTTTACTGAGACAGCCTTTAGTTGCCAAGTGGGTCAAGAATCCAATTCGAATTCCTAGCCGTATCAGTGATTTGTTTTCTTTTGAGAAGGGAATAGTCTTTTCAGATGTATTAGGTACTGCCACACCCATTTTGAACTTATCCTACTGGCACTGAGTGTCTCTAATGCCACCCTGCTGCAAGAGTGAATGAAGAGTGTTGTTGTTTTCAAGTTTTTCTACTGAAAAATTTAATTCTGCCAAAATATTTTTTTTTTTTTTGGATTTTTACCAAACCTTCAAACGTATTTGAGACATCTGTGTACTGCACATGTGATCTGAAAGTGGTGTTAGGTGTGTTCTGTTGTCAATTAATCCAACCGAAGTTATGCATTAGGGTTACAAATTACTTAAATATTTCTTTTTGTTTCTTTGCTTATCTGCAGAAAACATCTAGGATTTAGACAGGAATCGAACCTTCTATCCAGAGATTAGTAGGTTAGTACGCTACCTACTAATTGATTTAATTAAAAATTGTATTTTTCAAATGACTTGAAAGACTTCTTTGTGAAACTCTCTAAAATAAAGTTAATATTTTCTAGCAAAACAACAATATACAGACTTCGTAGGCCACATATCGCAGCCTCAAACCTCTAATCCTTAAATTGATTGCTTTGTATTCTCTACACTGATGTACAAAGGCACCTGGCTTACAATTAACAAACAATAATGAATATGTGATTTAACAGAAATACACAACCCAAAAGACATTCAGCTCAGCTTTTGCTCTCACTTTGAACACACGAATAATTTTTGTTTAATCAAAAAAAAAAAAAAAAAAATTAATAAAACCTTAACGGCAGCACGGACAAACTCCACCCAATTTTTAACCAATCAAATTGTATTGGAAAACCCGTTTTCTTAAAATATTTATTTATTTGCTAAATTTCTTAGTAAAACTACCCAATTTTGTTACTCATTTCTTAATGCTCGTCTCAAGCATCCCATTAAATCCGTATAAAAATTTTTATTGTTGGCACAACTAAAAGCATCATAAGACGTTCATCAGCAACATTTTAATGTAGTAGAATTTAAATAATTTTTTTTTTTTTTAATTTTTTCTGTCCCTCATTTATTTTATTATTTTTATTATTACTAGCGCATGGTAAACGTTAATAATTATGTAAATTGTTAAAGTTTTGTAAAGATTTTAGTTTTAATATTTTTCCTTTTAAATTTATTTATTTGTTGTAAAAAAATATGTAAAAAATTTTACGACTTTTTAACGGGCTAAAATATTTTGTATAAATTATACAAACAAAACTATATTTCGTTTTGTTTTATAAATTTATTAAACATATTTAGACCAACATTTAAAACTTTGTTTTTTTTTTTTCTCTTTTTGATTAGCCATTATAACTGCTTAATAATTTTTTTATTTCTTTGACGGAATTTAATGTCTTCAAATTTAGTTTGAATAGAAACAAACAAAAGAAATACTTACATATTTAATAACTTAATTACTTTTCTTGTATATGAAATTATACAATTTATTTATTAATGAGATCATAAAAATTTGTTGTATCTTAATGATTTGGGTCATTTGGGGGCAGTTAAATGGCGTAAACACACATAGAAAAGAAAAAAATGAAGAACCAACTAAGAAGGAATTTGTGTAATTAATTTAATTAATTAATTCATTCGAATTTATTTTTGTAAATTAACCATATTTAACAAAATTTAATCCTTAATTCCAAATTATGTTTTGGCAGGAATTTAACAAAACTTGAGAGTAATCTACTGAAGATTCAGAGTAGCGTTTGTTGAAATAGCTTTCCCTCTTACTACTTATTGCACTAAGTAAGATTTTTCATGAAAATATCATGGAAAATAAAGCATTTTTTACACCAACATAATTCGGAACTAAGCACGAATAAAGATAAAATTTTGTTAAACTTTATAATTTCCAATAATTTAATATGTTGAAAATGTAATCGAAAGAATATATTTTTTAAATAAAATTACAAATTCAAGTCAACTTTTGAACCAGAGCAACTGCAAGCCACTTCCATAGTAATTTTGTACAAATTCACTCTGGTGTCCAAGATATCGCAGTATTTTCTAAATGAAAGAGGTGATGCCATCTATAAACATTCATTATAGGACCAGCGCAGGTAAATCTGCTATGCTGAGCTAAGGAAATGAAACAACTTCGGTAGTCAGAACTAAATATTTTTTCAATCAAAAAATTCAATTGTGACCGTCGAATTTTTTAGTCACAACCATAAAAAATTGGTCTTATAAATCAAAATATTTTTAGAAAAGCTAAATTTTGGTTTATATTATGGATTTGTGGTTACTATAACTTAAGCAAAATTGGTTATTGTAATTGAATTTTTGATTGAAAATAAATTTAGTTCTCATAGCCGAAGTTGTTTTCCATGTGTAGCTAAACTGCTGTAAATTTTGCAAACACACACCGAAAACAACTTCGGTTGTGAGAAATAAATTTGTTTCTAATCAAAAATTCATTTGTGATAATCAAATTTTTCAGTTGTAGCAACCAGAATTCGATAATCCAGCCCAAAAATTAGTTCTGCTAAAAATATTTCGAGCTGTAAGACCGATTTTCTATTGTCAGGACTAAAATATTAGATTATTACAACTGAATTTTTGATTAAAAACAAATTTTTTTATCACAACCGAAGTTGTTTACTGTGTGAACTGTAGAAAATAGCTAGTTGCTTTGGCTGCAGAAACACACAGATAAAACAACTTATATTGTGAGAAGTAATTTTGTTTTTAATCAAAAATTTTGTTGTGACAACCATCATTCGAAAGCGCTATAGAAAATTTAGTTTTCTTAAGAATTTTTCTGTTGTCACAATTGAAAACTTGGCTTAACAAAAGTGAATTTTTGTTTGTTAACAAATTTAGTTCTCTCAACTGAAGTTGTTTTCTGAATGCAAGAATCCAACTCACATACATACGATAGATAGTGCTGTTCGAAGCCTTGGAGTCACTAGCAAAATTTCAGCGTTGGCTTAATGTCAACATTTTTGTTTTAATTTTCATTTTGTAAAATTTGAGAGATTTTTGGAGAGCCCTGGCTTAGCTTCAATTCTCTAATTTAATGAATTTTAAAAACAATTGCAGTTGCCAGTTACGAAAAAGAAAAAAAAACTTGAAACATAAAATTACATTTAGCCAAATTTGTTTTTAGTTGTTGGTTTTATTATTTATTTTTTTGTCATTTTGATTTTGAGATTTGTGACCAAATAATAGCGAATTTATAATGCGTTTAAATAAGAGAAAAATGCAATCATACCAGTTTTTTACGCCTGCCATTGAGACAAATGAACCACAATCCAATCCAACAGCAGCGGCAATAGTCGCAAGAGCAACAACAACAACTGCAACAGCATTATTAAATTTTGCCATACACTTGGAAATTTTTTTTTTTTTTTCTTAACAAAAACTACAACTACGAGTACGTTGCGCTTCGTAGCTGCTACTCTGAATAAATTTTTTTATTATTTTGTAAGTTTAATTTTTTTTCATTTATTTATTATTTTTTTTACTTATAAAAATAAATATAAATACTTGTGTTGTTGCTGGTGTAAAACAAAAAATATGCTGTACTAGTTGTTTGATGTCAGGATAAGAGAAAAAAAATATTTTTAATATTAAACACTTGACAACAACGTTGGCTAAAAACAAACGCAAAATATTTCGCAAATTGTGAAAATGCAAAGTCTTCAGTCATGCTTAATTTCACAGGTATGACTTCGAGCAAGGAAAAAAAAGAGACAAACTGCAGATTAACTTTGTGTTGAAGGGCAGTGGCAGCCTGCTAGAGTACGTGACGATTGCTTAGTGACTACAAATTACGGCCAACAGCTCAGCGAAGCGTTTACCATTAAAACAAGGTCACAATTACACGTTTTGGGATGCTATGATCTGGTAGCCGCCGTCACTGACATACTCGTACAAGCCTTTTTATTAGAGTCGGCAATAGTGAATTCTGTTGGCTCATTATCAATGTACTTGTAGAAACTGTGGGTAAGAATTCACACCAGTTGTGCGATTTAGTTTGTTTCACCTTTAGACCTCCTGACAATGATTTAAGCAATTTACTCAAACCAGTAGTGCGATTCAGTAACTTTTTTTACGAACATTCGTATCGACAAAACAAGTACAATGAAATTTTATGGAGTTCGTTATTTAGTAGCTTTCCGACAAAAATATTCAAAGTTTGCGCTGAAGTTAACAGCACATAAATAATTATCGCAAATAAAGATTTCTATCGTAGCGAATGTTTTTGTTGGAAAGTTACTGAACACCGAATTCAATAAAATATCGTTCTACTTGTTTTTTCAATGCGAACGTTCGGAAAAAAAAGTTACTGAATCGCACTACGTTCCTGAAGGTATAACACACACCTGGATTGATCAAGCAACACTCGATTAAAATACGAAAGGAGCTTCCCCATCTAAGACGTTGATTATAAGTCTTCTTATACCTCTATCTTTGTATGGTTGATTGGTTTACTTGGCGGCCCGACGGACGTTTTGAACCATTTAGTTGGCAAGGCAACGGAATAAGGGAGTGATCTAGATCCAATCTAAAGCATTGGGATATGTGTAAAGTACCATAACTATTTCGCTCGTACCCCAGGGGAAATTTGTATCTCGAAGCCACAAGAGCCGGGCACTTGCAGAGAAGATAAAGGACAGGCTTCAGTTTATGTTGAGAGGCATGCCTGCCGATCACCAGTTATCACAGCCACCAGTCTGGAAATATCCTTTCTATTCCTCTTTACTAGCTGAGCGAAGTATTTTCCAGCAGAGCTAGGCCGTAGTTGACGATTAACCTTATATGTCTCGAGAAACCGCTATTTAAAAATCTTGCTTCTGAATCTACTCACCCTCACTGATACAGGTAACTTTCAAGTGATTTAGCCAATTCATCTACCTGTTCATTTTAATGAAGCCACTGTATGCAGGCAGATTGGAAAACACAGCTAAGTATTAACCCAAAGAAACAGAAAATGTAATTTTTGATTAAAGTGCCCTACTGCCTTGATCCGTCTATTTAATGGCTATTTTATATCCAAAGTCGCATGCCAAGTTCTTTGCCTACGCCAAAGATGAAATTTAGATCTGTCAGTATACACTCTAGTCTGCTATTCACCCCCTTTTAAAGGGAAAGATTATCTTAAAAGTCCATCTGAAAAACCATGATGGCGAACGTATCCGATTCAGAATACTAGCTTATACATTCTAGGCTTCTAAAAGCCTGTTAGATGTATATCTCAAATCCAAGTTCATCAGAGTAGCACAGGAATCACCAAGCAAGCAGATCTTTGAGCCATGTGCAGGTGCTGCATTGCTGTTAGGTCTGGCTAGACTGAGCATCAGGAGCAGGAACAAGTCACCTGTAGTCTATTGTAGTTATGGTTTTGGCTGTGGCTTTTAGTGAAGTAGTAAAAATTTTAGTCATTTAGTTTTAGAAAAAAAAAAAATTACTTATCGGGCATGATTTTTTTTTTTTGCCCACTTTTCTTAATCTTCCCTCCTCATTCAAGCGTAAATTTGAATTAATAAAAATTCATAAATTTCCTGCTATTGCGCAATGTCATGTGCAACAATGTTGCAAGAAGCGGCAGAGGCGACAGCTTGCAACTCCACAGCTGTTAAGAAACCTTGTACGGTTTTGTTAACCAGTGTAGAAACATTTTTGCTGTTATTATTTTTATTATTTTCTTTTACATTTTGAAAATATCTGTCAAATGAACAACAACCAACCGGTATGACGTTTTACAACAACAATAATAATAATAATAATAAAAATTGCAATATCACATGAAACATTTTTGCGGCAAAGACACAGACGCCTTTTTTTTTTACAACACACACACACATAAAATGCACACGCTCTCGTGGCTTGCATACCTCAGCATCAGCATCAGCATTTTTTTAGTTTTGTTTTTATGCATCTGTAAATTATGTTGCGTTGTTGTTGTGGCTGTTGTATTTTTTTGTTTTGTTTTTGCCGAGGTTTTCATGCACGCACCTGTCATATGCTGTACACACGTACCACGTTACTGTGTAGTAGCCACAACAACAGCCAAGTTTGAGCTAAAGTTTTACAAGCAAGCCGACCAACTGACTGACTGACTGACCATTACAGACATTGCAACAACCAGTGCTGTGCTGAGGCAATCTGATGTCTGCCTATAAAGTGATTCCCATTTACGCTCTATGAATTGTGAACACATTTACTCTAGTTGACCACAAGTTACATGCAATTCTTGGTACGTACGTTCCACAACAATTGCAGCAGCCTCAACAACATCAACAACACACCAGAAGCAAAGAACAACAACAATATCAGCAGCAGCAATAACAATTTTATTTACAAAATAAAATAGCCAGGTGTTACATGTGTTGAAAAAAATTTCAATGATGATGATGATGATGATGTGGTTGTTATTGTAAATGTTTGCCATTGTTGTTGTTGTTGTTGGGGATGACGATGTTGCCAATTTGGCTGCTTTATAAAAAAAAAAAAGGAAAATAAAAAAACGATGCGCAAGAAAATGCAAAGAATAAAAGTTTGCTACTACAAGGTACTGCAACACGATGTGAAAAATTAAAAAAAAAAAATTATTTCAAGATGCTGGCAAATCTTCCTTCCTTTTACAAACTAAAACTGACTAAACCAACTTTATATTTATCCCTTGTTTAAGCACCCTTTTTATTTTAAAACACACACACACACACACATTCATACTCACATACACATTTGTAGAGGTGCTTCCTTAATGTCTCTACTGCTCGATGGTCTGCAGAGATTTTTCTTAGTGGATGGCTTAATGTGGCAATTTGTTTTGTCTTGATTTCAATGTGATTTGTTGGGCTTAGCATCAGCAACAACAAAACAAAACCCTTTTGGCATAGCGCAACACCTCCAAGCAGACCTTTTGCAAGCATATGGGGTTAAAGGAGATGTGATGTGCTGTTTGTTCAGCGTTTGTTTGCTTTGGCACAAAATGTATGAAATCAAATTAAAAATAAATAAAATAAAATAAAATAAAATAAAAATGAATTGAATCATTGAAATGCAGATGATTAAGCAATAAAAAAACTAAAATAATTTTTTTTTAACATTGTGTTACAAGCGGTTGGTGTAAAGAATTGCAGAGAATATTTTTTTTTTTTTGTTTAACTTTCAGTAATCTCAAGGTAATTTTAAAATTAAACTGAGACTGTTGATCATTATGGGCTATGATCGCACCACGACCTTTAAGATCTTTTGTGCAGGATATACTGCTGATAGCCAACGCAAATAAACAAAACAAATATAGTTATGGATTAATAGTTCCTGTTCCTGGTATTCCAGAACGAGAGGTATGGACTATATACTTGGATAGAAAAGAGTTTTGGTGAGCCGAATTATTACCATACCTTCCGATTCGGGCTATAAAACGTTCCTTATCATCTCACGATAGCGAATACCATTCACAGTAACTGCCTGACCGGCCTCATTTTGGAAAAAATACGGCCCGATGTCCTTAAACCACACCAAACAGTCACTCTTTGTGGGTGCATTTGCATTGCATTTCGACAATCACTCTTGGATTATCATTCACCCAAATAAGGCAATTCTGCTTATTGACGAATCCACTGAGGTGAAAATGTGCCTCATCACTGAAGATGATTTTCTTCGAAAATTCATTTTCATTTTCATAATAAGCCTGAATAACTTTAACGCTTTGCTTGATTGTGTATCTTTCCATAGTTCAAATTGAGTTAGTCTGAAATTGAGAAATGTCAAATGAAATGCAGAAAAAAACTTGACGTTTAGTTGTGGTTCACATTTAACATCGGCCCTTAAAATCTAACCACCCTTTACAACTAGAACTGGCTACAATTACACAAACTGCAATAGAAACAGGCAAATTTACAATAAAAAGAATTCGTTTAATTTGCTGCCTTAAATTTGAACAACTTGTTAAAGCTTTTTTTATTCTTTAGCTTTCTTTAATTAACACTTGAAATTTTTATTTAATTTTATTTTTTATAATTTTCTTGTGAATAAAATAAACTTGAAGAAAATTTTTCTGCAGCACAACTACTGTGTTTGAAAGGGATTTTTAGCTGAAAATGCTTAATGTATGAACATAACGCTGGCCATAAATCTTAAATCAACAGAAAAATTAATTATTTATTGCAAGAAATCAAGAAACTCAAAGAAAGTTATTAAATGGAAAAAGTTAATTAAAAATGAAAAGAAAGAAAAAAAAATAAGCAAAGAAAAGTAAAGAAAAGAAGTTAATGAAAACAACGCCCCTAAGATTTGAGATCATCTCTCTCTATATAAAATTGGCATTACACACCAGCCATAGATGGATAAAAGTTATTTTTTGTTTTATTCTTTAATTATAACTGGTCAGTGTTCATTTTAAATAAAATTTTTGTTAAACGAAATTGCTTTGAATTCTGCTGCTTAGATACTTCAAGCTAAGCCAAAAGTCAGGCATGAGTGTAAAAATTTAATAATTTTTTTCCGTTAAATTTAGCATGCTGATGTAACACGGTTCAAAAACTAAAATCGCGACTTTTGACCCACCTTGTACTAAAAGAAGTTTTCATCTCTAATTTGCATTAGATGTGCTAAGATTTTTAAATGATTTTTTATGCAACTGTCGAAACATCTTATGGGGGTTTTCCACTCTAAAGCAGGTGCTCAAATTTTCCTTAAATTTTGTCAGGTGCTTTTATTATATTTTTATTCGCTCAAACAAAAAAAAAAAAAAACCCTGATACGACGACTGTCATATTACCATTCTCTTTTTCTGACATATTGCTTTCACACTATCACACTTATTTATTTGATTGGATTTTTTGACAATTCGTTTTATTCAGTGTTACAGTGTAAAACCCCCCTAAACGGCAGTTAGCTGTTCAAACACCCCATAAACTTCAATGAAAGTTTTTTTTTCGTTTTTTTTTTATTTAATTTAAAAACAAAAGATTATGTTAAGAAAACAACTCAGCCATAAATTAAATAATTTAAAATAAGTAAATGAACAACTCTTGGACACTTAATAAAAGCAATATTTGGTTTAATTTCTTTTTATCTTAATTTTGTTGTGAAAACTCCAATTAATTTTGAAAATTAATTATTTAAATTTTTCAAATCAAGTTTATCTTTTTGTGTCTGTAAAACATTTAATAAAACCATTTGATTTATAAAGTCTAAATTGTAAATGCACTTGAATGCTTGAAAGAAAATCTGTGTGTAAAGTAAAATTTTCAGTGGTAAATACAAGACAAAAGCAGGCCTTTTAAAAGGCCTTACAATAGTTTATTGGTATGTTTATGGGTATTATCACTTTCATTTGCTTAAATACGAAATTAAGGGATTTAGGTGTAATAATTAGAAGCAGAATTAGAACTAGAAGTTACAGATACTCCCTAGTAATTAGTGAAACGGTTGTAGGTATTGAAGGCCTAAGTAACAAAACTGACTTTAAATTATAGCATTACAGTGACACAGTAAATGCTCTGCTGTCTATTCATCTCAGTTTCGACTGATTCTTATATTTGCCTTATAAGTATTTCAATACTCTGCAATAAGAATTCTTGAATGAGTCAGGTGCAGTAACTCACATGTTATGAGTATTTTTGCTTCCCTGATACTCCTTATCCCCAACCGATATTGTTGCGGTTTCCTTTCCTGAGCTCCAAGACAGTCCGCAATATGATTGTGGGTCAATAAAACCACCAACCTAGACTAGAGTTTTTAAAAAGCCTTTACTAAAATATATGCAACCTAAACATGAAAAAAATTCCCTGAAAGTTTTTTTCCCTTATCTCTTCTGATGCATAAATTTGTTTTTAATTTTTTTTTTTTTTTTTTTGGGGATGTAAAACACCAATATGAAGGCCTTCCCTCAAAAACAGCTTAACATTTGTTTAGCTCGTTAAAAAAAACATTAGAAATTTTTATGAAATTTAAAAAAAATGCCTAAAATAAGAAAGCAGTTTGAGTTTTACCGCTGTTTATTTATTGCATAAGAGTGTAAGTGTAACAGTGAGTCTGAGGCTGAGTAACTGTGCGTGCGTGTGGGTCAGTTTTTACATTTTAATGGTTGTTAATCTTAAATCGTTATTTCATGTGAACGCTTTAAAAGATGCCCCAGCAGACTTACAAATTTCATTAGCATATTGGAATAAGAAAATTTTATTCATTTCATTTCAACACATCTTTTTTTAAGGCGAGCGATTGAAATTTTTATTAGTTTTTTAAAGTTAAATGACTAGCCTCTTTTTCTTTGCTAAAAAAAAGAACCCAAGTTTAAATATTTTATATTTTTCATTTACTGGTTTTGTTTGCTTTTTAATTTTATTGAAAATTTTAAAAATTTTGCTTTGCTTTTTTTAACAGTGAAAATGTTTTCAATTAATACAATAGACGCTCGTAAATTAGAACCACTTTGTTCCAGGGGTAGTTCTAATTTCCAAAGGCTTTTTTTTTTAAATAAAAAACACAAGAAAACTGCATCTTCGCTTGAAACATCCACAACAAAACATCTGCATAAATTTTTTTAAATTTTATATACATAAAATGAACTCATAACATTAAATTGTATTGAAATTAATTACAAAAAATTTAAATAAAAAATACCAACGCATGTACTTGTGTTGTATAAAAATTGGTATGAAATAAAAGTTTTTAAAACTCAGCGAATCACAATTAAAAACCACTAATTGTTAATCCTATAATCTGTAATGTCTGTTGGTTTTTTTTTTTTTTATTCTATTAAATTTGCCATAACAATATCGTTCCAGACAACAGTTCACTACTGCTACTACATCAGAGATGTACAGGAGTTGATTCCCTTTTTTCTTATATGAATCTACACACTGCTTGTGATGTGTTTTCAATCATCAACATGTGCAGTGTTTGCTTTCTCACAACTGCTTGACTTTTGTTTACTCTCTTTTAAAGTATTCATAAAAGTTGAACACAGTAAAATATCAGTGCATTAATTTAAGACTCTTTGAGTCAACTCATCCCAAAATTGTTGCATCACGTATTGAGTGGGATTTTAAAAGATTATTCAGCTGATCAGCTTCAGCTATTAAATAGTTTGTTAAGCAACTTTTGTAACGTAAGTTTTGTTAATTTTAAGGGTTTTTGATTCGCTGGTTGCAAAGCTGATGTTACATTTGGCGGAAAAAAGTAGGCAAATACCATATATACTCATCGTTGAATCGAAAAAACAATAAATATTACATAAAAAAAAACATGAGATTCACTTTATTTTGTACTGTGGCGAAGCCAAATAAAAGCTATAAAGACAAATGCTTAAAAATTAGAACTGACGGTACTAATTACAGAGCAAGCAACGTACTAAAAGCGTTGGTTTTAATTTTCAAAGAATTAAAATTTATAAGAGTTCTAATTTACGAGAGTCTACTGTATATATATAATATATAATAAGCCTTATTACGAGTGGCGTTGTTGTAGTCGAATTCGTGACAATTCCATATAAAACATATGGCTGGCGTTGGCAAATATCACTGTTTTTGCCACTACAACGACACTCATAATCGCGCCTATTATTTTCGCAATATTTACCACTAATATTTTACTATAAAATCTGGCCTCTATAAAAAAGTTTTTTAGAAAAACCTAGTGGCAACACTTGTATTTAAAAAAAAAAAAAAAATTTTTTGAAAATGCTCACCGTTATCCTGTAAAAAATCAAGCCATGGGAAATTAAAATGGAAAAAAGGTTGTGCACAAATGTCTTAAAAATCCGACAGGGTGATATGCAATGGTTGCAAGAAAAAAAAAACTCCAGCTCCCAAAAGGACTGTAAATGAGATTTTGAAATGATACAAACCTTAAGTACAGATTGTAGGAAAAAAGTTGCTAAAAGAAACTTAGAGCTTACAAATTGTACAATACACTCAAAGCAACACAATTGGGGCCATGATCGTGTACCAAAAAAAAAAAAAAAAAAAAAAAAAAAAAAAAAAAAAAAAAAAAAAAAAAAAAAAAACATCAGTGTAAGAATGGATGCTGGCTACAGACGCTATTGTGCAATAAAATATCTAAGTTGTAGTGTAGAATCAGAATGAAGAGCGGGAACAAGTCACCTGGTCACTGCGGCCAAAACAGACCTATTGTGACACCAAGTCATAGTGTAAAGCAGAATGCCATGGCAATAAAATGGTTAAGCATTTTTTACGATAAAGTGTTGACAAAATTCAACAACTGCCTTATTATGAAAGAAACCTATAAAAAAACAAAAAAAAAAATTAAAACAGTTGTCAGGTCAAAAATTTTACGTTGTAGCGAAACGTGGACATGCCGATTCAAAAATTTAAAAAAAAAACATGTTTTGGCTTAAAAATCAAGCCTCTTCAAATTTATGTCAAAGAATGCCTGCAGAAATGATTGCCAATTAAACGTGACCAAACAGAAAAATTTTGGAATGATTTAGCGTCTTGTCATTATTCGAAAATTGTGATGGAGTTTTATCAACAAAAACCCTATAAATTGTCCGCAGCTTCGGCAAATTAAACAATACTTGGGCTATTGTTAAAGGCACATTAAAGACAAGTGGTACAGTTGTTCCTGATGATAAAAATTTGTTTAAAAATTTAAAGTGTAGTGCAGCAATTAATGGGATCCATTAAAAAAAAAAACCCCGGATATTCATTACAAGAAATGAATTGTAATTAATTTTTTTTTTAATTATCTAAAAAAGCAGTAAATAAATATATATTTATGAATAATAGCTTTGTAATAGCTTTTTACTTTAAGTATACCTAAACAGAAAAAAAATTAAGAACCAATAAAAAATTTTAATTAAAAAATTTGCTAAATCAATTAAATTTTTAATTGAGTCAATTAAATATTTAATTAAACTGAAAAATATATATAATATTAATTAAATATTTAACTGATTCAATGAAAAATTTAATTGATTTAACAAATTTTTTAATTAAAATTTTTAATTGGTTCCTAATTTTTTTCTGTGTATATTACGATCAGATTTTGTGTGAACAGTACAGTAGGGTATATAAAACTCGGCACTACCGAGTTTATGTAACTTGTTTTTTTTTTTTAATATTTCTTTGTCATTTTAAATAAAAGTTATTTTAGAAAGCTGGGAAGTGAAAATTTAGCTGTTATTTTTGAAAGTGCTATAAGTCCACTTTTGAAAAAAAAATTTGTTGAAGATAAATTTAGTAACATGGTGTCCATAACCAATGGCCCACAATAAATTTGGTAGTTTTTTAAAAACGATTTTTAATGCATGAAACCCTTACTAAAATCACACTTTTTTAGGACAATGATTATGGTCGACTTGTAACACTTTCAAAATTAACAGCTCCACTGATATATGACATGTGAACATGTTGTTTTTAGAATTTCAAGTCTTATTTTGTATTATAAGTTAACTATTATTGGTAAATGCGAAAAAAAAACTATTTTAATTTTTGTCTTATAGACGCCTTGAAGTCCTTTAAAGCTTTATGTTACAACAACCACCACAAAACTCTTGCTGCTCTTGTGAAAATTAAACATAAAAAAACAAGAATTCTCTTTCTCTTCTACTGTTTTTGACCTAAATTATGTTACAAATATGCGTTCAGTTTTCTTTCTTTTTTTTTTAACAAAGAAAATATTCTTTTACAAAACAAGACCGCCAATTGTGCTTTTGCACAGTCACACTGAGTGATACAAACACAAAAAAAAAACATTTTGTTTGCCTCGTTTATGACATAAAAATTTTTATTTCTATTCGTTTGTCTGTATGTAATACATACATGCCTACATACTGTACGTAAATGCTCTAATTTCCTGTAAAATATTGATACGTTTTACAAAAAAAAAAAAAAAAAATCATGCCTCCCTTTTATGGGTCTTCTTTTTTTTATAGTCAAGAAAAAAATAAAAAGAAAACTAACCCCATATTCGCGGGGGTCAAAACTAAAAACTCTTTTTTTTATTATTAATTTTGTTGTTGTTGTTATTTCTTTTCATTATCAACAAAAACAGTGCAGTATATAATTATAAGGAAAGCTTCAATAAAGTATATTTTAACACCGCAGAAGCCGCATAAATCCATGGAATGAGTTTGTTTTTTTTTCATCGTTTTTTTTTTAAATAAAAAAAATTTTTTTTGCACAATTTTCTTTTTCAATATGTTTATTGTAAAGTTTTTAAGGTCAGTTTTTTAATAAAAAAAATCTGAAAGCTTGTGAGGCTTAAGTCACACGTTTCAAGGTCTTTGTGACCTTTTCCGTTGCAAAAATCATAACTTTTATTTTATTTTATCTTTTGCAGACATTTAAAAAAATTTAAAAAGGTTTTGAAAGAAATTATTTTTGACTTTGAAACGGTTAATCACGCATGTTTCTTTAACCGCAGGGTGCCCCAACAAATCACAGCGAAATTTAAAAATTTGTTTTTGCTCTAAATTTTATATGTTTAACTTAAACTAAAGCTAAAGCTAAAATGGTAGCGCATTTTGATTGCACGCCATTTTGGTTATGTAACGTTTAGCTCAGTTTCTCTTTAACCATTGTGTTGTGTAGACGTCCAAATTTTATTAGGGATAAATATACGCCACAAGAACGAGCATAAATAGTGACAATATTTATTGA